>CM042693.1:199762864-201215416 GCA_023614405.1 Avena insularis
TGTTCTTCCTCCTTTAACTTGTGTTTCTTACCTGGAAAAGGCATAGGTTTCTGCACCCAAGGTTCTCTCTCTTTACCATGTTTCTTAGCAATAAAATCTTCCTTGGTGTACCTAGTGTTCTTAGTGTGTTTTTCAGGTTCTTCCTCAACTTCCTCCTTATCAGGAGACTCATTATTATTACCACTCTTAGTTTCAGCATCAGAGAGAGATATACTATTAGGATCTATAGCAGGTTCAAGTGGTTACTCGACTTTCTTATGTTTGTTTTTCTTCCTCTTAAGAGGACTACCACAATCATCACCTTGTTGGGAAACCTGCTCTATTCTTTTAGGGTGTCCTTCAATATATAAAGGATCTTGAGTAGCTGCACCACTCTTAGTTCTAATTCCATAATCATGTTTATTTCCTGAAGCATTAACTAGCATATCCTTTTGCACTTTAGCAAGTTGATCAAGTTGGGTTTGAACCATTTGAAAGTGTTTACAAAGCATTTTAATATCATTAGAAGTTCTTTCCACAATATCTTTCAACTCATGGATAGCTCTAGAGTTTTCCAATAAATGATTCTGAACTTGTTTATTAAAGTGACCTTGTTTAACAATAAAAATGTCAAGTTCCACTAAGAATTGATCAGGAGGCTTACCATAAGGAATATCACCTTCATCAATGTGTTGGAGAGAGTGTACCTCAATATTAGATGAGTGGGGAATTGGCTTACATAATTCTTCTATAGGAGTTAGATTCTTCACATCTTCAGCTCTAATACCTTTCTCCTTTAGACACTTTTTAGCTTCCTTCATCACTTCATCATTTAATGCAATAACTCCCCTCTTCTTTGTTGTTGGTGTTGGAACAGGTTCAGGAGTAATATTTTCAGTTGAAGTCCAATCATCATAATTCTTGCTTATCTTGTTCATTAGTTCTTTAGCATCTGTAGGAGTCCTTTTCTTGAAAACACAATCAGCAAAGCTATCTAGGTAGGTCCTAGAATCATCAGTTAATCCATTATAATAAATATCAAGCAACTCATTCTTAGGTAATGGACATCCAGGATATGCATGAATCAAGGAACATAATCTTTTCCATGACTCAGGCAATTTCTCTTCTTCTTCCTGTTTAAAATAAAAAAGTCTCTGCAAAGCAGCATGTCTAGCACTGGGAGGAAAATATTTATGGAAGAAAAAAGCAATCAAGCAATCAGGGCTATCAATGGAACCATGAGGTAATCTATTAAACCAAGCCCTAGCTTCTCCTTTTAGTGAAAAAGGGAAGATCTTAGCAACAAAGTACTTGCGCATTTTAAAATCATCAGAGAACAAAGCACTCATAGTAGAAAGCTCATTCACATGAGCCACAACACTCTCATTTTTAGTACGACAAAACGGTTCTTTCTCAACAATATCTAAATAAGCCAAATCGAGAGAGAAATCATAATCTTTATCTTTAATATCTATGGGAGAGGTGGCAAACTTAGGATCATAGGACTTCTTAGGTATAATAGTATGTATAGCAAGGAGACTCTTAATAGCACTAGCACCATGTGTGTTTCGTCACTCTTCAACAAATTCATCAGCGAGCTCAATGTAACCATCATTAATATCAAAACTCTCACTAGACTCAGGTGAGCTAACAGGTGTATCAGTGTCTTCACTAGGAGTTTTGGTATTTCCTAGACTAGCCATAGTATCATCAAGAAAAGGACCTAGTGAACCATTCAGCAGTAGTAGCAGTGTGTGTAGCATGAGCATGTGGTGGTGGTGTGACAAGCTTACTTATAACAGACGGTGAATCAAGAGCAACAGAGGTGTTTAGGACTGTACCTCTTCCTGTAGTGGATGGTAAAATAGGGGACTTTCCATCACGAGACTTCCCCATGATGAAAGGAGTAGTAGTGAACAATAATAGATCCAAGCAAACTTACAAATAAAGCTATGCTCCACAGCAACGGCGCCAAAAAATAGTCTTGATGACCCACAAGTATAGGGGATCGCAACAGTCTTCGTGGGTATTATTACCCAATTTATTGATTTGACACAAGGGGAGACAAAGAATACTTGCAAGCCTTAACAACTGAGTTGTCACTTCAGCTGCACCTGGAAATAGTTCTTGCTCACAGATGTTTAACAGTAGCAACAGTTTCTAGTAGCAACTGCAAAGCAACAGTAACAGCAAGAGCAACAGCAACAATAGTAACAATAACGGTAACAGTGAGATTCGAGTGCGGTAGGCATAGGGATGGATGCACGGGCATTGCATGGACGAGTCTAAACATGTAACTTCAAAGAACTAGGGCATTGCAGATAAATAATAACAAGCATCCAAGTACTAAACAATCCTAGGCATGTGCTCCAAATATAGTCATACGTGCTCGCAATGAGAACTTGCACAACATCTTTTGTCCAGCCAGCTCGTGGCAGCTGGGCCTCTAGGGAACTACTGGCAATTAAGGTGCTCCTTTTAATAGAGCACCAGAGCAAAGCGTTAACACTTCGTGAACACATGTGATCCTCACACCACAGCCATCCCCTCCGGTTGTCCTAATTATTGTCACTTTGGGGCCTTTGGATCCGGACAATGATATGTGTACACAACTTGCAGATAAGATCATAAACAATACTATCATAATGATTCAATAATAAGTTCAGATATGATATCATGGCACTCGGGCCCTAGTGAAAAGAATTAAGCACAACAAGTTGCAACAAAGTCAAATAGCACTCATAGAGATACTAGGAACTATGCCCCTAACAGATATTATTCGATTACATGATAGAACTCATCCAATCCCTACCATCCCCAAGCCTACAGCAGGGGATTACTAACTCATGGATGAGGGAAATATCTGTGGTTGATGGAGATGCGTTGGTGATGACGATGGCGATGATCCTCTCCAAATTCCCCGTCCCGGCAGGGTGCCAGGACGAAGTTTCTGGACCCTAATCTTGGTTTCTCGTGGCGGCAGCGGAGCGGAACTCTTTCTGGAAAACTATCTAACCCCCCTCTGTTTTTAGGTCAGAAGGCAACTTATAGACGTGGAGGGAGGCCGAGAAGCTGCCTAGGGTGGACAAACCTCCCCCAGGCACGGGGTCAGTGGGCCCGCGCCTGGGGTCGGTCTGGGCCCCCCAGGCCTCCCCTCTGTCTCCCCTTCTGGCTCCGTGGATCTTCTAGTGAAATATAATATTTGGCATATTTTCCTATATTTTTCATGATAGTTCATTTTCTGCACAAAAACAAGACACCAAGGTAATTCTGCTGAAAACAGTGCCAGTCCGTGTTAGTTGTATCCAAATCACACAAGTTTAGAGAAGAAACAATAGCAAAGTGTTTGAGAAAGTAGATACGTTTTGGACGTATCACACAGTGCACCCCCCGGATGGCTATCGAGTAGGAGTTAACATGGCCTTCAACCCTAGACCTCCACCTCACTGCCTGGAATGTGGATCCTGAGGATCAATGCAGGGAAAGAACTGACCAAGTGCAAGTAGGATGCCAAAAATATGGCGCTAACGATTCAAACCCTGGAGTGGAAGAATGAAGGGCATTGTACTAAGGTTAGGAAGATAATGTATGTGTGTGAAAATTAGGTTTGTTCAGATTGAGCTCCCTAGTGTTAATTGTAATAGTATTTGTCGACCAAGTGGTCTGAAGTCTGAACTAGTAGTGTCTGCTTGGAACAAATTTGGTGTCTCTTCGTCTATCTTATGCCTTTCTTTATTCATTTTGTCCGATGGTGGTAATCTGACTTTGTTGGTTTGTCTAAGCGGAATCTACGTGGATTCTGTCGCATGCAAAGGGAACATACACAATTTCTATTGTGGAAGCACGAGCACCTGTTATTGCGCTGAACAAAGCTATCCATAATTACCATTGCAGCCTGCTAAACCCATTACAATAATTGTACTCCCATTAAACAAAAATAAAATTGCGACAAACCTAAACAACATCTAGACCCAGATCACGACACTGTCATCAGAGTCCACCTCGATTGGTGACCCCTCCACGCCCTTCCCAGCGACATCCACTCCTGCCCATGGCTTGCCCTTTGCCAAGGAGTCTTCAATGGCGTTCTGCATTGCTTCATCGCCGTCCTCATCCTTGTTGGAATCAACAATGATGAAGGGGACGGGGGTGGCAAAGATCGAGCCCCTTTGTGCCTGGAGGCTCCTGCTCGAGCTCGATGTTGCAGCAGTGCGTCTGCAGATAGGAGGGGCCGAGCTCGTATAAATAGCGCAGACATTCGGCTCAAGAAACCATGGCCATTTTATACTACGACGGTAGGATCTAGGGGTGCATCCGCCTTGGTGAGCCCGACCGCGGGCGCTGGAGTGGATGGATCTGCCACTGCGAGCCATGAAGGCAGATTTTTCCTCATACCGGGTGTACGGGGAGGGTGGAAAACTATGGGACCAAGGGTGTGAGCGGCTACTCGGCAAGGCCTCCGAGAGATATGTAGGTGGGCATGAGGCCAAAATAAATCGATCAATGAGCGCGAAAGGGCCTTTGAACAACGAAGGCGCGAGCTTTGGAGGAGCCCCACCTGTCAGCCCAAAGTGGACGGTAGGATTCTCCTCGAGTTACTGGGTGGGATAAATTACGCTTCACCGTTCCCCTGCTCTGACATCCAAGGCTCCTCCGCCGTCCCATCTTTCCTCTTCCCTCTCTCCCATAGCCCATGTCTCGCAGCTCATGCAGTTCGTCTCGGGCGGAATCAGGGTCGGCTCAATGCCGCTAGGCAGGTGCCCCCATCAGGTACTGGAAGATGCCCTACGATTACTACCCCGAGATATTGTGTTTGTGCGGTGAGAAGATGCCGAGATGGATTTCTTGGACTGACGAAAATACTACAGTAAAATTCAGAAACTACAGCATCAGAGTGGTAACCTCATATTCTATGCGCAGTTGGTAACCCCGATCCAGGAACAATTATGTAATTTTGTGTTTGTTTGCTTTGATTGTTCACATGAAGGGAGGGGACTGGGATGTGACAAGTTTGTGTGGATCGAAAAGCCCCTTATAGGAAGGAGCTTGTTCAGGATTTTCATGATGCCGTGTGGGACAAGAAGGAGGAGATCCGTGTGCTGGAGCGAGAGTTCCGGGAGCTTCGCTAGATGGAGGGGAGGTAGGAGCAGGGAGGAGGCATGCATTCTAAGTTGCGGAAGCAACCTGGTGAGATAGACGAGCTAAAGATTGGGCCAAAAGTGGAAACAATTTCCTCATTATCTGGGCATTATCTGTTTCCTTTGTTTTTTATGTTGCCATGGCGTTTTCCAGTAGCTGAAATAAATTGCCGATTCATGGGATTGTAGCAGCTTAGAACTTGTTTTTCAGCTAAGAACCTTTTAATAAGTGAAATGCTAAAAACAGGCATCTAATCCGACTGGCACAACCAGTAAGAGCTTATTTAAATTATGTTTGTGCCACTACCATCCATCGAACTGGAAAAGCAATGCCCATCGGCTCTGGTGCTGCGACTGTATAGATAGTAGTGGCACATTCACAATTTCGGCTTTAATAAGTGTCTTCAGCCTTTACCAAATCTCAAGTCGCTATGAGAGCGGCATTACATAGTCAATGAATGGATAAGAACGAGAACGTGAAATAACTCATATTGTCTTAAGACACCGCTACACACATGTTTCGTCCGACAATTCCCACGAACACAACTCCAGAATTTTATAGAATACATAGACAGGTTCGACATCAACACATTACTGTGCTTCTTTAATGCCAGGCTGCTTACCCTTCCTAGGTGCCACTTCTTTGCCTTGGTGTCCTCTTTCTTGTTCACTGCCCGCCTTCCTCCTCTTCCTGGGTGCCAGCTTTCTTACCTTCACATACTCTGCATCTCCGGGTCGAGGGAAGTCAGGCCAATCAGCATCAGAATCATGTTCAGCCTCATCAATCCACTCGTTTTGATTTTCTTCCCGCAGCAAAATCACTAGGTCCGCAGTCATGTTTCTTACCTTGCACTTCCTATCAAAAAATAGGACACGGTTAAGCACCTAATATATATAGAGTACGACCGATTTTTTTTTGTATAGGTACCATCTCATACCTATGTTTGGGTGCATTAAGAGGACACCCCGTTGCTCCATGGGTTATAAGACGGCAGGTCTTGGATCGGTTTTTGCCCTTCTTGCTACCACTAAAAGCTGAACCATCCCTCTCTAGAAAATTCTTAAACCTCTTCACTTGTGGTCTACCTCTGCCCCTTTTTGTTACTGGCTGGCACAACTCAAAACTAAGTTGGACTTGAGGCCACTGAGATGGGCCAGTCAAGGGCTCGACGGAACCAGCGTACACAGCTCTGAACATTTCCAGAGAGAAGTAGTCAGACAAATATTGATCCAAATGTGGTAGAGTTCTTTTCTTCACCAAGAAGACCAATGCGTGGTCGCATGGTTTCCTGGTATGCTGCCACTCTAAGGAGGTGCATTATCGCCACTCGATGTTCACAACATCCATATGGCCGTTTTTGGAAATATCAACCACCTCACAGCTGTTGTTGTTTGAAGGGAGAACCCTAAGATGACCAAGTCCTTGGCTTCTCTTATGCAGTTGCTGTACAACAAGTGGTAGCATATGTCCTCTAAGTCTCCGACCAATCTATCACCTTATATTTAACAGCTTCATGATCATACCCCGTATGCCTTCCATCAGCATATGAACAGGACGGACTTTTCCGTCCTTCACCCAGTTATCCAGGCATTCGGCTAGGTTGTTGTTTATGTAATCAACTTTGATGTCAGGGTTGAATTGACTCCTCTTCCATAGCTGCGAATGATGTGCGACCAAGTACTGGGGAAGATCTGGGGCTTCTGCAAAAATCTTGCTCATGAAATATTCACAGCACCCAGCTCTGTAAGATCTAGCAAAAGAAAACATGTAACCAAATATGCTGCCTGCGTAGTGTCTGTACAAGTTGAGCATCAGATGGGAATGGCATTCTCTACCCTCATATCACGGGAACACCTCCATCACTGCATTCGTTAACCCTTTGCATACATCTGTGGAGCCAATGGATGCATTTGTCCTATAGATCTCCTGAGCTACCTCATAAACCAGACCCAGTTTTCCTCTATCTTTGTATTGAACAACCCGAATGCCACTGGGAACATCTAGTTGTGACCATCCAATGCAGTAGCAGATGCCAGGCAACCTTTCAATTTGCCAGTTAAGACAGTACTGTCTACGCTCAGATAAGGCCTACATCCGTCCTTGAATCCCTGGATGCAAGGTTCAAGCGCCATGAAAAATCTGTTGAAATAAATCTTACCACCTTCCGATTTAGTGTCGACATCCACAACAATCCCTGGACACCCAGCCTGTACCTCAGCCTTGAAGTTGTACATCATCCTGAAGCTATTAGTCCAATCCACATGCAAGATTTTTAGAGCTTTCTCTTTACCTTTCCAAACCGTGTAATATGGTAGGACAATGTTGTATTGAGCAAAGAGTTATTCTGAATATTGTTCGCGGTCTCCCTAGGGTTATGCTTTAGTATGGACATAGCTTGTAAAGCCACCCACTCTGTATCATCCATCGAGGATTTCAGCATGCTCCCTATCACACATATGTGGGGAGGGCCCAATTTGTTCACCTACAACATAGATTAATTCATAGCATAAGTAGAGTTGCCAGATAGATCTTGCACATCAACTTTACATATATTATAGAGTGAAAAATGAGAAAGTTGAAATGGTTTGCTCCATTCATTGTGAGGATACCCTAATTGCCTTTGACGCGGGTAGGGATCAGGCTATGATCCTCCACGGACAAGGTATCACCACCTATCCATTCTTCCACTTTAACCTGCAAACAGCCTCATACCTCTGTGCAGTGTTCTTTAGTCTATGAACATCGAACTCCCCTTGATACAAAACTGCCGGAACGACATCCTAAACTCATGCATGCTGCTGAACTCGGTACCAACAGAAATTATAGGATCCTCGTAGTCATGTATTACCTCGTCTATGTCGGTACCCAAGTCATCAACTGTAATGCTAACCCCATCCATAAGTGTGTCGTTAATCTCATCATCACCGGATTCTTGATGCTCCATAGTGCCATCTGCTATATCTGATTCAGAATCTTCACCATCCTCACCAATGCCTAGCACTACACACATCGTATTGAATCCTAGGGGTGGGGCTGCACCATCATTTTCACGGACATGGACCAGAACATTGGCCCAACTACCTGCCTGGCAACTCTGTTTTCTCCCAGACGTTCTGTTGGTGCTGCTGCAACCATAGGGGGTGGTCTTACACTGTCATGCATCACATGTTCGTCACCAGACAAATAGTAATCATATTCTATTTCATCTCGACTGCACAGAACCCTCTTGCTCTTCTTGTGTACATCCTCCTTCATGATGGAATCCTTCCTGATGGTATCATTCGTGATGGTAGCCCCATTAGGGCTTGACCTCTGCGTTGCGATCCTCACCGAATTAAACTTTTTGCTGAAACTCCTCGGTGTGATCTCCTTCCTGTTTCCCCTCACGGGTGTTGTCTCCTGCGTGCCGGCATCATTGCCTGACCTCTGTGGCATGTTCCCCTTCGAATGAGCCCTTTTGCTGCCACTACTGGGTGTTTTTTCCTTCCCATTGGCATTATTTTCGGACCTTTGCAGCGTGTTCTTCATCAAGCAAGTATTTTTTCCGCCACAATTGGGTGTGTTCTCTTTCACGCCGGCATTATTGTCGGACCTCTACAGCGTGTTCCTCTTCAAGATAGCATTTTTTCCACTACTATTGGGTGTGGTATCCTCTGTGCGAGCCACCTTAGCCTTTTTGCTGCTTCTCCTGGGTGTGTTCACCACCTTGTTCACCATCGGTCTGGCCCTCTAAACTTTTTGCTGCTATTGTTTGGTATTGCATTATGACCGGATCTCAGGGGTGTACTGCCGCGTGGTCCCTTTTTTCATGCAACTCTTGTGTGTCCTCTCCTCTGGCGTGGTCTGCTTGGTGATGCCCTTCTTCAAGGTGGTCTTTCTAGGGATGCTATTTCTGCTCCTCTTTATGTTGCTCCTTTGTAAGTCTCTCCTCTGTTCGAAGCCACTGTCACTCGAACCATGTTGAGCGAGGTCCTCCATCAGGTCAATCATGTTTTCTACAAGTTCATCTTTATCATTTCCGACCTCAAATTCCACTCCAACCGTTAGCAGGCGCACAAATAGGTACACTTTCCATCTAGTTCGACTTGTCCTACTTACCGGTATAGCTAAATCACTGTCAACTTTTAATTCTATAGCCTTTTTGCTGTTGTAAGAAAAAAATGCTGAATGTTCTTCCTGCGAGGACCCCCACTGCACCTTCTCATGTAACGCTGCTATCAGTTCAAATATCTGTACCACTTCAGGATCGTATGTGCCAATGGATACACAATGTTGTCGACTATTTTTTCTGTGCCATCATCTAATTTTGTAGTGAACTTCTCGACACTGATACGAAAGTGTACCTTGCATTCACTAGTTTCCTCAGGACCGAGAACACCGAGAGGTTCGATGAAAGTATCAGAGTATAGACCATGGGCTTGTTCCTCAACAACTGGTCTTCGATTAGCCTCGACGGCAGTAGAAGCAGCAGCACGCTTAACTTCACCACGGGTTCGAGGAGGATCAGTGCCCAAGACAACGGTTCTGGAAATAGCACAAGGGATTGGGTCAGTAGCAGGCTGAGCAACAACACCAGCAGTTCTGGCAACAGCGGGGCGGCCTCCGAAAGCCCTAATTTGCACAACAGTAGTAGGGATTGGTTCAGTAGCAGGTTGAGCAACAACACCAGCAGATTCCACAACAGTGGGGCGGCCTCCCAAAGACTTAGTTTGCACAACAGAAGCATTGATTGGTTTAGTAGCGGGCTGAGCAACAACACTAGCAGATTCCACAATAGTTGGACGGCCTCCCAAATCCTTAGTTTGCACTACAGCAGTAGGGATTGGGTGAGTAGCAGGCTGAGCAACAACACTGGCAGTTCTGGCAAAAGCAGGGCAGCCTCCCGATGCCTTAGTTTGCACAACAACAGTAGGGATTATTTCAGTAGAAGGCTGAGCAACAACACCAGCAGATTCAACAACAATGGGGCGGCCTCCCGAAGTGTTAGTTTGCAAAACACCAGCAGTTCTGGCAACGGAAATACAAACTGCATCGACAATAGGGTCTTGCACCATGGCAAATGGGCACTCCTTCGAGGAGGTTGCGCTGCAGAAGCATCGCGCAGACGAGGAACCACATTTTTCTTAACATCAGCGGGGCTTCGAGTCAGACCACCCTAAGCTTGAATAGCATGGCCACTAGGAGTGGAAGCAGCTTCCACATCCACTATTCTACTACAGGAGAAACATTCAAATGTGCGGACACCATTTTAGCAACCCGAACATCTGATTGTCACACTTTATAGTAACCTTTCTGCGTTGTTCATCCATGAAGCTGAACTGTGCAGTCTGTGTCATCCCCATCTCAATATGTTTACGCAGAGCAGCAACCATACCAGAGATAGTGCAAATCTACGTCGGTGCTTCTTTAATCGTGACATAAGTACCACAATTCCACTTGGCCTTCACATTTGGTATTTGCGGTTGGTATCCATTGACGCGTACCGAAACCACCTAAGGGGCCTCTAGGGGGGCCCTAGTTGACAGAAATTTGGAAAAAAAATAAGAACTTGCCTGTCAGCGTTTGGCCAACAAACAATTCTAGGTTAGATATATATCTTTAAGGTCAATAGACAAATTACAGTAATAGTTAGTGCGAAAAGCAAAGATAAGAGTATCTCACCCGCATGTATCCAACACTTCTTTCAGGGTACGATGATCTGCCATCCTCCGTGCTTCTCAACTCGTCCAGCGGCAGAGGCGGGCTAGATCCTTGGAACGGTGGGCATAGCGTGCGACATTAGAGATCGGGATAAGCGAGAGGGCGCAACAACTTGGCGCCATAAGGCAAATGTCCCAAGGGATCGTTCTGGGTGGAGGGTCGATTTTGCCGCTGCTAGATCTAGGGTTCATGTGAGGGAGTGAGTGAATTTGTGAATTTTGTCAACGCTGGGTGGGGTCTAGTTCCTCGTTTTGCCTACGTGGTTTCCGACTTGGCGCTCGCGTCACGGACACAGTAGTGACATGGAGGTCCCGAACGTCTCCTTCACGGGGCAGTTGACGGAAAGTTTATAATTGGCAGGGGTGGGACGAATTCGGCTCGAAATTGGCCTTCTGAGTGATTGGCAGCCCAAGTTTATGAAACCTAGTGACCACACGGAACTTGGACCCCGCGTTGCACTCGCACTGGAAGTCAGACCCCGCTAGTTGAAATCCCCGTAAAACTTTGTATTCCATGATGTGCCTACTTATCGTAGGTTAACTCTTGAATTTTTAAGTTCTTTAAAAAGCACCATTAAAACATGGCAAGCAGAGGACATGATTTCTTTCTGACTTATGAACCACAATTATACATTATCACTTGATGAATGGTGCAATTGTCTTAGTTTACCAAACAATGATTTTGATGCCTTGTGTGCATCTTATGCCAATATGGACCCTTGCCCAGATCACTATTATAATAGAATAAGTTTCACTTCTAGAGTCAACAAGGGGAAGAATATTCAGCATTCTCCTAATCTCTATATGTTCTATGGTAACCTTGCAGGCACAAAATGAGTTTAGAAGACTCAATGAACAGGACATCTTGGTCCTCACAAAAGCTTCTTTCAATAACAACTTGTGACTCATCTTGTGTGCAATTCTTGTGCACTATTTGGATCACCAGTCCTCCCAAACCAAAGGACCCCTCACAGGTGGAGGTGTCGTCACCGTGCTTTCCATTGCCCTAGGCATCGACCTAGGTGAGTTGCAACCAGTGATAGGTGAGCGACGTGTTGGTTTCTCTAATTTAAAAGCTTGTGGAATGCTCACTAGGAGAGGTGGTGTTTATTGCTTGCATTTTGCAGGAGCTGGGCGTTTGTACCCCACTCCAATGCCTAATGGTCTCTTCTCCATCGAGGAGGGACGTTTGATATATGATGTGCAGGTTGAACAACATCAACCTGAGGAGGAGATCCCTGATGAGGATGAAGACCAAGAAGAGGAGCCAAAAGTTCCTTATCAAGAGGAGCAGCCACTAAACCAGGTCACTACATATCAAGACTTCCAAGAACTTGGAGGGACTATGGAGTGGATGCATAATCTCGCCCCGAACCTCCGAGAAAACACTAGTATCTTATCAAGTCAATTTGTGGACTGGAGTTACAACTTTTTCCCGCGACCTCAATGATTTGAAGGGCTTGCAAGAGCCTAAGCTTGGGGAAGTTTTCTATTTATTTTTATTTGGCGTTCATTTGCTTTATTTTATTTTGAGGTTGTGCTTTTGATTTGAGTTTATAAGCACTTGTGTTGGTTTCCCCAACACTTTATCTTTAGTTATTTTATTTTCCTTCGAGATTTTCAGCCCGATCTTTGCCTCCAATTATCTATTCTTTAATTCCCTATCTAAAAAACAACAAAAAAAAATTTCATTTATCTTTATTTTCCTTTTTTCTTTTCTCCTCGAGGTTCTCACGTATTTGCAGGAGAGTGGTCGACTTCGAGTTTCCAAGAAAAAAATCAAAAGGGAAGAGAGAAGTGGAACCAAACATGAGAGGTATGCCTTATGACTCCCCACATTTGAATTTTGAGAACCCATGCTAGTTTGTAGTAAAAGTGAAGATATTATATTGGTTGAGTGAGTCTATATATTGGAGTAAAATCTTGTTTGCATGGGTATTTAGTTGAGTATGTTTTGTTCCAGCGCTTGTAGTTAACCAAGTCTTGCCTAAAAATTTGCTAAACAACTGAAATAATAAAAAGTCTCACAATTGAAGGCTTTAGTGTTGTAGTGTTTAGTCTTGAAAGCTTATTCTTAGAGACACTCAACACCACAAAAAATAATGATTGACTTGATAGCTCCCTTTGAAAGGATTTGTTCAATTGAATTAATGTTTAGCGGTTTTTTTGAGCATGCCAAAGTTTGACTTGTGAATCATAATAATGATATAGCTTTATGCGTGTTAAACTTCATGGGATTCCAACAACTCTGCTAGCCTACGAACGATCTACATGGAGGAAACTCCTAGATTTGAGCTATGAGTTGATTAAACATATGTAGCTGCAATGCTATAATGGGTAAGATTTTGGCACTCTCAAGTAGTTGTGTTCACGATAGAATCACTCCTCTGGCTGATATGAGTAATAATTATGCAAAAGGAACAAAACATTAGTGATGCCATGAGTGTCCATCATAGCCCGATAAACTAATGAAATTTTTTGGCATGCTCTCATTTAGTTAAGAACTAAAATTCTTGAAGGACAATGAATAGAAAGGTAGTGCTTGAAAAGTCTTGACTTATTGATGTGGGAGAATTGAGATACTTTAGTGTATATACTTTTTATGACAAACTCTCACACTCTCAATTTTACATGATTATATTTTATTGCTCAAAGGCAAGCTTAGGAGTTGATTACATGACATGGAATAAAGTTTACTCATTTGAATCATCCATGCTAACAATAATTTTGTTGCGCTATAAGGATTCATGAAACTCGTATGATATGCTTGACATTACACAATCTATGGTGAAGTTTTCCAGATTAATAAAGTGGAGGAAACATGAGACTACCAATCATGAGTAAGATCATCATCTCATTACTTTAGTTTAAATGCTCAGTTCCATTTTGGTTTTGGTTTTCTTGCTCGAGGACGATCAAGTTTAAGCTTGGGGAGGTTGATGGCTATGAAATATAGCCATCCACGTCCGCATTTAAACTAGATATTATTCATATTTTTGAGGAAATATCGCTGTAAATCCTGCCACTAATGCCTAATGGTCAAAGGGGTATGCAATCCTTTCTTTCTATTTTTCCCTACGCAGCTAATGATGTTTGATGATGGGAATCACAACATTAAACCCAAAGAAACATGGAGTCGTGAAGTGGAGGCGGTGCCTTTAACGACCAACTATACGACGGGCATTTTATTACGGATGTATAGTTCCGGCCGTATAGTTGGCACCGACATCGCCAGTTCAAACAGAACAACTTTCGTGAAGGGACCCCTATATAAAGATTCCTCGGGCGACGAGAAAACCCTCCTCGACCTCTTCTTTTTATCTTAACTCTCCCTGCCACCAAAAGTCGCCACACCGAAGGGATAGATCTAGATCTAATCTCCAAACCCTTCTCCACCACCATACCCATATTCCATCAATTTTAATAGTAGATCTCATCTCCGATTGGTGACATTGTAAGACTATTATTATCAATCTCACGATTTCCATTTTAATGTTTTTATTGCTGATTTCATTTCAATGAGTGAGTAATTCTCCTTGGGCTATGGGCTTCGGCCTAGCCATGTAGCTTTTGTGCATGTTATTTATCATAGATGGGATCATGTATTAGTTTGTATGACATGATGATTACTGTACCCTCTCTAGCCTCAATATAAGGACTTGTCAGGTACCCCAAGACCCCAAAGATTGATCCAGGTAAAGGGAGTGTGAGTAATGACTAATCTATAGGTTGGGAACCCTACTGATAGAAGGGGTAGTACGGCTGTATGTGAGGGATTTAATTGGGATTAACAGTGACATCACTATGCATATCATTAGTTCTCTTTCTTCTATGGATGAGACTAGTAGGCTATTCCTATAAGCGGTTGCGGAGGCAATAGCAATTATGGATGCACTGCCCACATATAATTATCTTGCTCTAACAATTACATGCATACTTTATTATTATCTTATATTCTCTTCAGATGTTGTGCACAGCTACTGGTGAAACCTAAAGCCCAGGCCCTCTATCCCGCCATCGTCAACAACAATAAAAAGATCGCAAACTCTTGGTCTGGTGAAACACAAGAGGAATTCTAAAACTCCTGAAGGTCCATCTAAGTAACCTTGCTATGCTTTCTGCTTCCCGAGGATTCGATAACCTAGGTCTACTAGGCAAAAAGAGCTATATTACATCCGTAATCCGGATCGAAGGTATCAGGCACATAGAGAGGGGGGGTGAATAGGTGCTACTTCAAATTTTACTCTTTTTCAAGTTAGGGTTTAGCACAAAGGTAAATTCTCTAGATGATGCAACTATGGTGAATTTACCTATATGTCAACCTAGCACAAACACTAAGAAAGAACAAGATAATTAAAGTGTGGTAAAGGTTAGAGGTAACCAAAGTGGAGAACGCGGAGACACATGGATTTGTTTCCCGTAGTTCCTTCCTTTTGAAGGGAAGTACGTCTCAATCGGAGAGGGGGTGGTTTTAAACAACCAATGCCATGAGAGGCCTCCCTTGTTATCTGATTAACCTCACCCCAAAGGGTTCGATTCATCTCTTCGACTATATCAGCAACCTTCAAGGTGGAAGATGCCACCTTTACAACAAGTTTGAGGCACACATCCACAACTAAATTGGAGGCTCCCGAATGCAAGCAAGATGTCACACAATCAAAGAAAATCGTGTAAGAACCAAATCAAAAACAAGGGTTTCCAGTGAAACACTAGAGCAATGGGACCTCAAGTGAATGAGGGGGAAATGAAGATCTCTCTTGGTGAAGCTATAGATCAAGGCCTCCTCCTTGGATTCTCTAAAGATCAACGACTTTGGATGCTTGGATGAAGAGATCTTGGTGATTTGGTGGCTCAAATGGTGGGGCACTTCTATTCTGAAACAAGCAGCTGGAGGAAGGGGATGAAGTCCCCTATTTATAGCCCTATAGCTTGTGAATTGTTTTCTGACCATTGGTGAAAGTTCCACACCGGAGACTCCAGTCTATAGAACAGAAAATCTGGCCCACAACGGAGACTCCGGCTAATATCCAGTCTATCTCTGGACCACCATACAGAATGTCCCACCTAAGATAGATAAGTCCACTCTGGAGATTCTTCAGAGACTCCGGACTCGAGCACACCGAAGAGTCCGACGTTTCCACACCGGAGACTCCTGTCTGGGAGGATGCACCAAAGATTCCGGTCTGGCTCCGGTCCATCTCTGGAACCCCATACAGATTGTCCCAAGCATGTTTCTGAAGGCCCCTTCGGGGACTTTGGGGGAAGCATGTTTCTAAAGGCCCCATGCAGATTATCATACCTTGCCCTCTTTGCTTGATTTTGTTCCTCAATGCGGTCAAGCTCCGTCCTTATAAAGGTTGCATCTATGGCATGTTGTATCTGGTTGAACGGGGGAATAACATACCGACCTTCAGCCTCATCATACTGCGGACCAGCCCTCCTTTACTTAGACTTGGTGCGAGGCGGACGACGAGAACCAGAGCCACCTATGAAAATAGAAGGAGGGGGATAGCATGGAGGTAAGCATATATGTCCCAGAGATGATAACAATACCCTTAAACCATTGCAGGATATGAGATGTACAAACCACACTGGAGTCTCCGTAGTGCACACCGGAATCTCCATTCTTGACCGGAATCTCTGGCCTGGAGGACCAGATTCTCTGGTCTGGAGATTCAGGTTTGCACAAGGAGGCTGCGGGTGGCATTGCAACTAATAAATTGGGCAATGATTTGAGACTAATGTAATAGTGTGCACGCATAAAACTGTTTCCAGTGGGAAAAATCAGTACAAAACTCCAAAATACACAAAGGGGATGAACCCTAAGTTCATGAGGAGAAAAGAGGTACCAGATTTGTCCATTGGAGAGATTCCACCGGTGGGAGGGGCCCGAGGGTGGAGAGGTTGGAGTTGGACGACAGCACGGCGGATCCCGGGGGCTTCAAGATCTCTGGGGCGATGATTTGGAGGAGGAGGCGACATGTGAGAGAGGATAGGTAGGGGTGGAAGAAGGAAACTTTGTGTTTCACTTCACCCCAGCCTCCCTTTAGTCAGGCCCGAAAACCGTCTATACCGGAGATTCCGGTCCGCTGGACCGGAAACTCCGGACTGACCGAAGATTCCGGTGTGGGTACACCAGAGACTCCGGTCCTCCTCGACCAAAATGCTAGGTATAGGTGTATTGGGAGCATATATGAGAGATAGAGGGTTTTTAGTAAGGTAAGGGCTTGGGTTAAGATGCCAAACTGTGAAGAATCAATGAAAACCATAAAAACTCCCAGAAGATGTTCAATAAAGCTCCAAATAGAATGAACCAAGAACCAATATCTTCAACAAGAAGAGGGCGGTGGTAGAGGCCACCATGTAAGAGTTTGTGGAATGACACCGCAAAGAATTATCCTTGGGTTCATAGCCACTACTCCTAAATGAAGCTCACATATCACAAAAATGATATTAAGAGAATTGATTTTCATTAATATTGGCATTATGGGGGGAGGGATAGCCCAATGTATTAGGACCGCACTCCCCCTATATCCATGCATGCATCTAAACACAATAAGGGTCAAGACATAAGTGAGTATGCAAGGTAATCAAGTCAATCTCCTTGAATCAATGATATTTAGTTCATTCCGCAAATAACAAAACCTTGCTTCATCAAGTGGCTTCGTAAATATATCAGCAAGTTGGTCTTTCCTTGACACATAGGCTAGCTCAATATCTCCGCGAGCAACATGATCTCTAATAAAGTGATGGCGGATATCAATATTTTTTGTCCTTGTATGATCCATCGGGTTGTAGGCAATTTTGATGGCACTTTCATTGTCATATAGAAGTGGAACTTTGTCACAATGGACCCCATATTCCTTTAAAGTTTGCCTCATTCATAGCAATTGACTTCAAGCACTAGTAGTAGCCACATATTTAGCTTCGGCGGCGGAGAGAGATATGCAATTTTGCTTCTTAGAAGATCAACACACCAAGGACCTACCAAGGAATTGGCAAGCCCTGAAGGTTGATTTTCTGTCATCCTTATCACCATCCCAATCTGAATCCATGTACCCAAAAAGAGAGAATGTTTAGCCCTTAGGATACCAAATACCATAGTTTGGGGTATGAACCAAATATCGAGGATTCTCTTGACCGCAATCAAGTGGCTTTCCTTAGGATCCGCTTGATATCTTGCACACACTCCTACACTAAAAACAATATCGGGTCTAGATGCACAAAGGTAAATCAAAGAGCCAATCATAGATTAGTATACCATTTGATCTACATCTTTACCATTTGGATTTAGTTCAAGATGAGTCTTTGTTGCCATGGGAGTAGGAGCTCCATTTAGATCTTTCATGTTGAACCTCTTGAGCATGTCTTGAGTATACTTGGCTTGATTGAAGAAGGTTCCTTCTCTCACTTTTTTAATCTCAAAACCAAGAAATAACCTTAATTCTCCCATCATAGACATCGTGAACCTATTAGTCATAAGATTTGAGAATTCATCACTAAAAGCCTTATTAGATGAGTCAAAGATAATATCATCAACATATATTTGGCATACAAAAAGCTGCACATTAACCTTCTTAGTAAAAAGAGTGGGAACAATTTTCCCAACCTCAAACCGATGGTCTAGCAATTTTTTTGAAGGTTGAACAGTAGGAAAGGCCCCCACTACAATTTTTATAATAATAATCAGAGAAAGTTACATATGTACAGGTTTACATGTCAACCTCCTTGAGGGATTACAAACAAAGGCTACCTATCTCCAATATAAATGGGAATTGATCCAGGCTTCAAGATCCTGGGTGTATTTTCTCTTAATTCTAAACACAACCCATCTCAGTTCTTGGGTTACAATTGCCTTCCATTCTCCCAAGGAAGTTCATTGATTATTGAAGATCATGTTGTTTATGCATATCCAGATGTCCCATTCCACCAAGATAATAATCTCCATTGCAAAAGGAATATTCAACTTGCTTTTTATGTCTGAGAAGGCCTCTTTTAGCGAGAGATCAATGGTCCTGGATGGAAAAAATTCATCCCAGTATGCTTTTGCAAAAGGGCAATCCCAGAAGAGATGAACCAGAGTCTCCTCAGAAGAACGTCCAGGAGTAGCGCACTTATAAGAAGGTAAGGTGAACTTCTTTCTCCTCAGCAGAATACTAGTATTCAATCTGTCCAATAGGAGCAACGAGAAAAAAACTTGTGCTTTTGCTGACAGGAAGATTTCCAGAGCCAAGAGAAATGTGGTGGCCCAATTACATGCCCAGAGAGAGTAGAGTATGCTTTTTGACAGAAAAATAGTCACTTCCCCAAATGTAACACCACTTATCCACATTTTAGTCATGGTGTGGAACACGGCAGTGCCATCGGGGATGGAAAAAGAGGAACACTCGGATGCAATCGGTGGCTCATGCAACGCGTTGGGCACGGTGAACTGCAAAAACAGCAGCGTACCCAGGTTTGGGGCCCTCTCGGTGAGGTAACACCCCTACTCCTGCAAGATCAACTATGTGGGGGGCGAATGCCCACTACAACTTCTCCTGGAGCTGTTTCCTTAGCTACTATCGAAGGCTAGAGGAAGAAGAACTAGAGGCAAGGTCTCGCTACCATCGATGTTACTTGCCTAGAATCCCAGCTCTACCCGCCCATATATACTGGTCGGGGAGGTAGATTACAATTTGGGCTCTAGGGTTTACTCTTTGGATACGGGCTTCCAGGGGAGGGCCGGCTGCAGGGTCCAGCCAGTGGGCCAGGAGCCAGTCCGCCCTTTTTTTAGCGTCATTCCCTTCTTTAACGGTCACCCAGGCTTCCTTTGGGGAATCACCCTTGCTTTAACGGTCACCCGGACTGCTTTGGCAAACAGCAACCGCTTTGCCTTATCTTCGCCGGGTAGCGCAGGTCGTGACGGCATGCCAGCCTGTTTGATGATGAAGGGAGCTAGAGGCGTACCCCGCAAGGAGCATCTCCTTCTCTGCGCTTTCCATCGAATCCGAGGTTAGCCGGGTGGGAGCAGCCACCCGGCCGGTTCTTCTGGCTACCCGGCTAGATGGGCCAGCCGGGAAAGCTTTAAACCCAGCCTGGAGGTACTTGTCAGGCGGCTGGAGTTGTCCTGCTTGATGGCCAGGCGGCCTGTATCTTTAGGATCCGGCCTACTTAGGCTTGGCTTTCCCCATCCGGGGGTTATCCCGCCGACACTAGTACCTGAGCGCGTAAGTACTTGGCCGGTAGGTAAGGTCTTGCGAGCTCCTTTGTATCTTGATGTCGTTCGTTGACCGGGTCCGACTATAGATTTTATGTTTGCTTTCGGGCAGGATTCAACCAGCTGCGGAATCAATGGTCGCCCACTGGGTGTAAACAACGAAGGCAGCGTCTGTCTAGCGAAGCTAGAGCCGAAACGTCAGTTTGGTGAGGTCAGTGGTGTCGTCAGCCACGACTGTTGCTGTAACACCCTAGTTTTAGTTATTCATGTAATAGGGTTTGTTTGTGCATAGCATGAGCATCATCTCTTAAAATTGCATTGAATAAAACAGAAATAAAAACCCTAAACCCTAGCTTTCTCCTCTCTCTTTGAAAGCAATTCAAAATAGTTTTGAATTTTGAAATGACAAATAATGGAGCCAAATTGAATATAAGGGCTCTTGAGTACTTTATATATTTCACAAAACCCGTCTAGTATTTTTGGAATATTTAAAAAAGATTTGAATATGAAAATAAAAAAGTAAAAGTCAAAATATAAAATAAAAAGGTTTTGTTTTAAAAAAAGAGCAGCTCTGCAGCTACATCTAACCTGGGCTGGCCCATTCCTTCCTCTCTTTCTCTCTGTCGCTCGGCATCACGGTGTCTGTGACCTTACTTGCAGCCCATAGCCCAGCTATTGACCAAGTCGTACCCTTGGCCTCTCTTGCTCGTCGTCTTCCTTCTTTGCGATGAAGCAATGGCTGTCGCCGCCTCTGCCGATGGCGCCCGGCCAATCCCATCGCCGCTGGACGGGATAAGGATCCTACGTTGTGCTTATCAACACCCAGATTTTTAATCCCAGATGCCTATTATGCCATACCTCGCAATCCCAGGATTATCATTTTTGTGAGACATAACAAAATTGGTACCACAATACATCATCAATTACAAACCATAATAAATGTCTTACAAATAAAAGATCTCATGATCCAGTCTTAATACAATCTATGTAGCAGAAATTAAACATAGCGGGGTTTCATCATCAGGGTCACATGCAATGATGACGATGGGAGATGATCCTAGTTGTCATAGACCTCCTGCTGTCCATCATCCTGGTAGTCCTCTTAATAGTCTGGCCATGGGAGTATCCAGGGACAAAGCCATGAGTACTCTTTAAGTACTCGCAAACTATCACTAACAAGTAAAATAGTGTGAATATGAATTCTAAGCTATAGGTTTATTTGCAAAAAGCCAGGTTTATTTCAAACTGAGTTCAAAAGTAAAGAAAACTAGTTTAATGTTCTATAACACCTAAGTGGGAACTTAGTTTTCATGTTCACAACCCTGTTGTGGTCAAGTAAAAGTCAAAGTTCATTTCACAAGTCATTTTGAAAACATCTGACGAAGGAACAGTATGGCCACTCCAACTGTCCACGACCACGGACGCGGCTATTCGAATAGTTTAACACTCTGCAGAGGTGGTACACTTTCACCACAACATTCGATACATCCGTCAGGGATAACCCTGAACCATCATACTTAGTATGCGGATAATCAATCCTAACCTTTCAATTACACACCCTAGGATAGGCACCTCTCCTATGAGTTTGGCCTCCCAACCATGACCATCTGTCATCTTGGGTACTGCATAGGTAGACATTCATCACGAGGTATCCTCAGCTCAACCTCTTTCGCAAGGGAACCCATACTAAGACATATAAACTTCCAGTCAGGCCCTACCCAATTCAGGTAATGTGGTTGTATGGTAAAATTGGAATGGTATCGCATCCGAACCCAACCATCAATTTTTATAAAGGGTCAAGGCTCATGCCTCAATATTTTCATTATCAAATCATCTTGTGTTCATAACACATGTCAAAACATTTCAATAGAATGAATCCTCATTCCAAGGTTTTCATAATCATTTTCACCAAGTATGCCCATCGAAAGTGATCACCTTTTATGCTTAGCACTATCCACGAAAGTTGAGCGTATTCACTAATGAGTGGTGCTAATCAAGTGTGACTATCCAAATCTAGTCTTATGCCTTTTGATGACATCTAGTTCTAACTACATAGGCCTAGTTTTATGCTCTTTATGCTATCTATACTAGTTTTTCCAAAACTCACAAACCACTAACTAAAAGTAATAAAGAACTTTGGTAAAAATAAAAGAATAAAGCTTGCAAGTAAAACCAAGAATTGGTATAATCAAGGTTGCATAACCAAAGAATACCTGATTCATATTGCATAGGTTAACTTGAAGTGTTAGGATTGCATAGGTAGCATGCAAAGTTCTAGCTTGCATTTATTGGTGAAGTGGTTGAAGTTTTCTTCTTCTTCTTCGTAGTACTCCTCCTCCTCGTAACCTTGGTCGGTACTAGCGTCTATAAATGAATATGAGGTACACAATCACCAAACAATACTTAACTACCTCTATTTGGCACACAAAGCTTCACACTATATGATCTAGCATCATCACAATCATCACATGAAATAAAGACCTAGTCTTATCTTTCTTATTTTAGAAAAGTAATTTCTACTCATTGAAAGTACTTAAGATTTAATATTCTCCAATTAAAATATGGTATCATGTTGACACATGTCATTACCACATATTCTAATACTTAGTAATGTGATTTAAAGTGGTGGTCATATTTTACAAAGTTTAAATTTACTATTTTATAAAATTAAAGTTACTAGAAATGCCTATATAGCATTCTTTTGGTACTAGTCCAATGTCACTTCATGTAAACCTAAATATTTTTACATATTCAGATAGATCTTGTCAAATGTAATTTGTAAGAGTTGGAATCAACTCAAAAGCATTTATGGTTGATTTTTGAAAAATGTTTGAATATAGAAAAGTCTCTGTTTTGTTATTTTTACTATAGGTGATCTATAATTTCAAATGGTTTTGAATCCAACGGGCTTGGATAGATAATTTGAATATCTTTCTAACAAAGTTGGAATCATGCAATTTGGTTTAGTACATCTCCTTGAATTTATTTTTGAATCTACTAACGTAATCTAGGTTTACCTAAAATGGAAAATAACTATTTGAATCACTGGGCTACGCGCGGGAACGATACTGGGCATGCCCAACTGCACTGCGTGCGCAGTGGGCTGCTAATAGGCTAGTCCCATGCGTTAGTGGTTCTATCTAACTGAAATGGTAAGTTTCAATCTCAGCCCTACGATTAGACTAAGATCGACGGTGATGGTTCGTCGTCTCCGTCGCACAGCTCCGGCGAGACCGAACTGTAATGACGATGGTGGGATTCTGTAGCGTCTTACCAGGGCTCCAGCTAGGGTCGGCGACGGGGTCGAACGAACGTGTCGACAACGACAGTTCGAATGGTGGCTGTGGCGGCTCCCGGGGTGGCTCCAATCGACGGCTCCTCTTCTCCTCTGCAGCAGCGGACTCCGGCCAAATTCTGGCGAGGCGATGCTCTCCTTGCTCCGGGGAGAGGTGTGGGAGGTTCTGTGAGGAGTGGGGAGTGAGATGGTGTGGTGAATTGAGGCGGGGGTGGCTTTTATTTATACACTGGCGATGGGGACCGAGCGGGGTGGCGCGAGCTCGTCGGTGACGATGATACAGGGGGTAATGGCATGGCTGAGGGCGTAGAATAGGGCGGTGTTTCCTGGCGGTCATCGCATGCTTAATGGCACAGCATGGGGCAGTCGAGGATGGTCGTGAGTGGTCTGTGCTCTGTGCGGGAACGACGGTGTTCGATACGGTGTACAGGGGCTACTGGTCGCTCTGCTTCAAACGGGCATGTCTGGGGGTAGCTAGGGTCGTGGCGCGTGTAGGTAGGCGAGGTGAGGGTGAGGCATGTGCGCGTGTGTTGGCTGTGGCGCTCTCGGCATGGTGACAGAGAAATGGGCGCGGCAGTTTTCTGGTGGTCCACGGATGGGCTGCGCTCGAGGGGTGGACAAGGAGTGGCGATGGACGGTGGCCTGTCTCCTAGACATTGTGGACGGGCGCGAGGCGGCTTGTGGAGAGTTGTCCATGCTCGATCGACAAGTGAGCGTCGGGAGGCACGACACTGGTGCAAACGGCAGAGGGGGTGCTGGTCGGCTGTGTTGCTAGGTGCTGGGGGAGACCAAGGGAGTGAAATAGGGACAATTGGTAGACAAAGCATTGATCAAGAACAGTAATAGTTTGGCAGTGGTTACTGTGCTCACCAGGTATTTGATGAAATGCCTGCATGAATTCAAAGTTTGAATTTTTGGATGAAATTTGGCGTGTGATCTTGTCATAAGCTTGGTAGTCTATGGTTGCTAGGGTTTGCCAAGGGGAATTGGTTTGGTTGGTTTTTGAGAAATGGCCATCTTAGTACCTATTAAGGATTCAATTTTTGAATGCCTCTCAAATGGATTTTAAAATAGGTTCTGCAAAAGTTTGTGAGTTTTCTTGGGTTCATTATTACTTTATCTAGCAAGGGTTGAAAACAATTGTATTTGTTTCTGTTTGAAATCATTTAATAGAAATCTCGTAAGTGGGCTAGAGGTTGATTTTGGTCAAAATGACCATTTGATCATATTCCTTCTCATTTGAATTTCCTTTTGATTTGTTTTGTTTGTAAATGACCTAGATGATATTGTTTTCATCTTCAAACCAATCCTTGGGATTCATAGCAAACAAACATGGCAATTTGCAATCATTCAAGCATTAATCACACACACATGCAATCATATTAATTTTAATAATAAAAGTTTTTGTTAACCCTAAACTTGGGTGATTGGAACTTGATAACCTTGTTTAATATTTTTGAGGTGATACAAACCTTTCCTCCTTAAACAGACTCTCGTCCTGAGATTCAAGAAAAAGAAAACTAGGAACTAAAGAGATCTAGAAACTCAGTCCTAATGTAATCTTCTCGCTCCCATGTAGCTTCTTCTTCAGTATGGTTACTCCACTAGATCTTGAGAAACTTGATACTCCAGGTTCTAGTGGTTCTGAAGGCTGCTTCCAAAATACGAATGTGTACTTCACGATAAGTTAGGTTCTTGTTGATCTCTATGGCTCAGTGACCAATATTCTTGAAAACATAGGTCTTCTCCGGAATTTCTAGGCATTTTGTAAGTAACGAGATATGGAACACATCATGCACGGCTGACATCTCCTCCGGCAGTTCCAGTTTATATGGTACTTCTCCTAGGAGATTCAAAATATTGAAGGGTCCAATATATCTGGGGGCTAACTTTCTTTGAGTTGGAAACGTTACATTCCTTTCAAGGGTGATACTTTCAGATGCACAAAATCTCCGATAGTGAAGGATAGATCTCGACGTCTCTTGTCGGCATAACTATTCTGTCTGGATTGGGCAGTCTTAAGGTGCTCACGGATCTTGTGAACTTTCTCTTTGGCTTCTCTTAGGACGTCGGGTCCGAAAATGTGACTCTCTCCTACTTCCAACCAATTCAGTGGGGTACGACACTTCCTTCCATAAATAAACTCAAATGGGGCCATTTGCAAACTGGCTTGGTAATTGTTGTTGTATGAGAATTTTGCGAAAGGCAGATAGTCCTCCCATTAGATCCATATTCCAACACACGAGATCTCAACATATCTTCGAGTATCTGATTTACTCGCTTTGTTTGTCCATCAGTCTACAGATGATAAGCTGTGCTGAAATCCAGTTTGGTTCCTATCCTTCTTGGAATTTCTTCCAAAATCTCGAGGTAAACTGGGTTCCTCGATCCGATACAATGTTCTTGGGGATTCCATGCAAACTGACTATCCTACCAATGTACAACTCTGCTAGCTTCAAGCTCTGATAAGTGGTCTTGACCGGTAAGAAATGAGCTACTTTAGAAAGTCTATCCACTATGACCCAAATATAGTCATTTCCCCTACTAGATGTAGGCATACCGGTGATAAAATCCATTCCCACAGAATCCCATTTCCATTCTGGGATCTGCAATGGTTGCAAAAGTCCTGCGGGTCTTTGATGTCCCGCTTTGACTCTCTGACAGATATCACACTTGTCTATGTAGCTTCTAATTTTTCTCTTCATCTTGTGCCACCAAAATTTCTCCTTCAAATCTTGATACATCTTGGTTCCTCCAAGATGGATGGAGTAAATAGTATCATGGGCTTCTTGCATAATAGCTTGTTTCAACTCTAAATCCGCGGGCACACAGATTCATTCTTTATACCATAGAACTCCTTCTTCATCTTCGGTGAATCCGGGTACCTTCCTTGTACCGATAAGATGTTTGATTTCATCGATACTAGTATTTCCTTTCTATGTCTGCTTGATCTAACTGATGAAAGTGGGTTGAAGTTCTATGCTAGCCAAAAATCCTTCACTAACTAGCTCCACTCTGAAATTTTCCATCTCCTCATGCAAATTTGGATGGGCTTCTTTTATCATGGTGTTCAATCGACACGGCAATCTGCTAAGAACATCTGCTACCACATTGGTTTTGCCGGGGTGATAGTGACTGTCAAGGTCATAGTCCTTGATTAACTCTATCCATCTCCTTTGCCTCATATTTAGCTCCTTTTGGGTGAAAATATACTTCAGACTGTTGTCATCCGAATAAATCTCACAGTGGTTACCCATGAGGTAATGCCGCCATGTCTTCAAGGCTAAAACTACGGCTGCTAGTTCGAGGTCATGGGTAGGGTAATTCTGCTCATGTTGCTTTAGTTATCGGAACATATATGATATGACTTTGCCTTCATGCATCAACACACATCCGAGACCAATCTTGGATGCGTCACAATACACATCAAAAGGCTTCTTGATATCCAGCATAATCAAGATTGGGGCTGAAATCAATCTCTTCTTGAGCTCTTAAAAACTTGCTTCACATTTGTCCGTCCATTCAAACTTCTTATCTTTATTAAACAACTGGGTCATGGGTATTACGATGCTCGAGAATCCTTCTACGAACTTGTGGTAATACCCCACTAATCCGAGAAATGCGCAAACTTGGGTTTGAGTGCTTGGGGCTTTCCATTCTTCAACATCCTTAATCTTGGTGGGATCGACAACAATTCCTCCTACCGACATGATATGTCCTAGGAATCCTACTTCCTTTAATCAAAACTCACATTTTCTAAACTTGGCATACAATTGATGATCTCTAAGGGTTTCAAGGATGGTCCTCAAGTGTAGCTCATGGTCTTCTTCTGATTTGGAATAGATTAGAATATCATCGATAAAAACAACGACAAACTTATCTGGGAAGTTCATAAAATTCTTATTCATGAGGTTCATGAAATAAGTGGGTGCATTGGTTAATCCAAAAGACATGACAGTGTACTCATACAATCCATATCTGGTGGTGAAGGCAGTCTTTCAAATATCCGTTGCGTGAATCTTGAGTTGATGATAACCAATTCTAAGATCAATCTTAGGAAACACTTTGGCACTGGTCAACTGGTCAAACGGGTCTTCTATCTTTGGTAGTGGGTACTTGTTCTTAATGGTCACATCATTTAGCTTCCGATAATCCGTGCACAGACGGTTACATCCATCTTTCTTATCCACAAACAAAACAGGTGATCTCCATGGCGACACACTTGGTTGAATCAAAGCATGTCTCCAGCATCGCATCTAGTTGCTTCTTTAGCTTCACTAATTCAGACGGGTTCATACTATAAGGTCTCTGAGCTATGGGTCCAGTTCCAGGTATTAGATCAATGATAAACTCGATATCCCGATCTGGGGGCATACTGGGCAATTCATCTAGGAATACGTCGGGGTATTCATAGACTACTCTGACTTGGTCAATGGTTGGTTGGTCTAGACTCTTGTTGCACTTGAATTGACAGGGCAAAGTCTCATATACATGCTCTACTGATACTCCAGTGGTACTAGTAATGGTTATGGCTTTCTTGGCACAGTCGAGTAATCCTATATGTTTCGACATCCAATCCATTCCTAGTACTACTTCCAAACCCTTGGTTCCAAGTACTATTAGATTAGCATACAAATCTATTCCATGGATTCTGATAGGTACTGCCTTGCAAATTTGTCTAGCTTTGGTGGTTGAACCAGGTATTTGAACTATCATAACATGCTTAAATTTTGTTGGTTGAGTCTTACTAGTGCATGCAAATTCTTCTGTAACAAACGAGTGTGATGCTCTAGAATCAAACAACACTCTTGCAAGTACTGAGTTAAAAGAAAACATACCCAATACGACATCCGGCGCTTCTTGACCTTCTTCAGCATTCATGTGAAACAAACAACCATTACGGTTGAGAGAGTTCCCTGGGGCAAATATCCTCCTAGGCAGAACACGGCGTTGCTGCTGAGCTGGTGCATTCACATTGGTGGTTGCTGCAAGCTTCTTGGGGCACTCGTTGGAGTAGTGACCCTTGACTCCACATTCAAAACAAGTAATCAGAGACTTGTCTTTTCCTGCAATAGGCACGACATTTCTTCTAGTCCTTGGGGCAGTATTGCTATTTTTGTTGTTGTCGTTGTTGGACTTGGGCAGTGCACGGTTGAAATTGTTGGAGTTGCCGGGGTTGTTGTTGTAGTTTCCTCCCGGCCTTGGGTTTCCTCCTCCACAGTTGGGATAGTTCAGACGGGACATAGGGGGTCCATTGTTTCTCGGGGCATATCCTGCAGATGGGTTGGGGCGATACTTTGGGGTATGGTGGGATCCTAGTTGATGCATCATTAGACGGTTGTAATTCTCGTTGGCTTGGTTGATCTTTCCTTCCATCTGGATTGCAGAATCCACTAAGGCTTCAAGGTCAGCGAAGGCAATGTTGACCAGCACTGTCTGCATCTCATCATGCAGACCGTTCAAAATCTCTCCTTCTTCTTGGCTTCAGTACCAATCTCATCAGGGGCATACGTAGACAAAAACAGAAATCTGTCATGGTACTCTACTACAGTCATCCTTCCCTGCTTCAGCTCCTTGAATTCATCCCTCATCCGCATAATCAAACATGGTGGTACATGGGTTCGACTGAACTTGAGTTTGAATTCATCCCAGGTCATCATCTGTCCTCCATTCTTGGTGCGAATGCTATTCCACCAAGCTCTTGCATCACCTTTCAGATAATGGGTGGCAAACAGTACTTTCTCATTGGCCTCCACTCCTGCGACCTCTAAGTTGTTCCCCATGGTCTGCATCTAATGGCTCTTTAGACTTACTAAATATGGGGGGATTGGTGCTTTGAAAGTTCTTGAGCTTGGATCCATGGTTATCCTGGTTTCCATGGCCTTAATTATTATGGGCCATCTGAGCTATCTGTTGATGGGTGGCTAAATTAGCTGGACGTTCAGCTCTTCCAGCTTCACGGTCAGCAACCAACATTTGTAGGATTTGGAGCATTGGATCCTGAGATGAACTGCTTCCTCCGGGATTTCTGCGAGTCATCTGAAGATTGAGATAGATAGTGAGACAAGAGGGAAATTTCTAAGGCTAATGGCTTTGGTTTTGAAAATCTTTTAAACTTTGAGTTTGACTCTGGTTTTGCAAACTAGCAACTTTCGTTTCATTCATTCATTCATAGCACCCAATACAAACACACAACACACTAGGGTAAAAGATGGTTTTAGGAACCATTATGTGAAGCTACGATACAGTGGGACCGGGTACAAATAAAACCTACGACAGTGCTCAAGTGTTACTACTCATCAGAACTGGTGGCTTCTTCATCATCAATGAAGTCGCGGTCCTCATCATCAGTGTGGAACTCCTGGTCCATGTCCTCCAAGTAGTCATCATCATCACTGAGATATGAGTAGGGATCTCCACGAATAACTTCCCCTTTGTTCTCCCTCTCCTCAAGCTACATGTCCCGCTCATGGATGGTGTCCTCCAAAGATGACACCTTGTGACGAAGGCGGCCAATGATGCGATCCTTCTTGTCATGCAGACGACAAAGTGACTTGCGCTCCTTCACAAGGATGGAGAGCGTCTGGTCCTTCCTGACTGCAATGGCATGGTTGGTTGGTGTAGGCGTGGGCATTGTCCAACTCCTTCTGCTATCATACAACATGAAGTCGAGATGATCCACCTGATGCTTCAGCTCCGGATGGCCTGGCACCTCGAATGGCTGTCCCATAGAATCATGGCTTGCATAGTAAGAAAAGCGAGTTCCATTGATCTGGTTGATGTTTTGCCCACATAGACGGGCAAGAGCCTCTTGCATAGCCCTAGCGAGCCCTTCTAGCCAGTTGTTCTCCCTCAAGCTGAATTGGATCTTCTCTGAGGTGGGTGCCTCCCTCTTGCCTCTGAGATCTTCAACTATCAGCCACTGTAGTTCTCCTCCTTGCTGATCATTGAGTTGTTCTCTAAAGAACTCGGGGTGCGGGCTTTCAAGGAATTCAGAGAGTTGGCTTAAATCTCGCTCGAAGATGAGTTCTCCTCCATTGCCCAACTGGTAGAACTTATTATACTTGAATTCCACCTATAAGAATGTAGGATGACTAGGTTAGTGGGGTGATCAAGTGTGTCAAATTTTATGTAGGATTGCAAGAATTTTTGAGGAACATGAATTTTCTTGAAAGAATCCCAGTGATAAGAATGAGAATAGGTTTTCATAAATACTCACTTCTTTTGTTTTGAAACTAAGTTTTTCCATTCTAACTAGGGTCTCCTATGGTCAGAATGGCTCTTATACCAACTTGTCACCACCCGCATTTTTAATCCGAGATACCTGTTATGCCATACCTCGCAATCCTAGGATTATCATTTTTGCGAGACATAACAGAATTGGAACCACAGTACATCATCCATTACAAACCATGATAAAGGTCTTACAAATAAAAGATCTCATGATCCGGTCTTAATACAATCAACGCAGCAGAAATTAAACATAGCGGGGCTTCATCTTCAGGGTCACAGGCAATGCTGACGATGGGAGATTATCCTAGGTGTCATAGACCTCCTGCTGTCCGTCATCCTGGTAATCCTCCTCATAGTTTGGACATGGGAATAGCCAGGGACAAATCCATGAGTACTCTTTAAGTACTCGTAAACTATCACTAACAAGTAAAATAGTGCGAGTAGGAATCCTAAGATATAGGTTTATTTGCAAAAGGCCAGGTTTATTTCAAACCGAGTTCAGAAGTAAAGAAAACTAGTTTAACATTCTATAACACCTAAGTGGGAACTTAGTTTTCATGTACACAACCCTGTTGTGGTCAAGTCAAAGTCATAGTTCATTTCAAAAATCATTTTGAAAACATCTGACAACGGAACAGTATGTCCACTCGAACATTCCATGACGCGGACACGGCTATTCGAATAGTTTGAGAATCTGCAGAGGTGGTACACTTTCACCACAACATTCGATACATACGTTAGGGACAACCCTGAATCCTCATACTTAGTATGCGGATAATCAATCCTAACCTTTCAAATACACACCCTAGTATAGGCACCTCCCCTATGTGTTTGGCCTCCCAACCATGACCATATGTCATCTTGGGTACTGTATAGGTGCACATTCATCACGAGGTAGACTCAGCTCAACCTCTTCCACAAGGGAACCCATACTAAGACATATAAACTTCCAGTCAAGCCCTACCCAATTCAGGTATTATGGTTGTACGGTAAAATTGGAATGTTATCGCATCCGAACCCAACCATGAATTTTTATAAAGGGTCAAGGCTCATGCCTAAATATTTTCATCATCAAATCATTTTGTGTTCATAACATATGTCAAAACATTTCAATAGAATGAATCCTCATTCCAAGGTTTTCATAATCATTTTCACAAAGTATTCCCATCTAAAGTGATCAACTTTTATGCTTACCACTAGCCACTAAAGTTGAGGGTATTCACTAATGAGTGTTTCTAATCAAGTGTGACTATCCAAATCTAGTTTTATGCCTTTTGATAACATCTAGTTATAACTACTTAAGCCTAGTTTTATGCTCTTTATGCTATCTATACTAGTTTTTCCAAAACTCACAAAGCACTAACTAAAAGTAATAAAGAACTTTGGTAAAAATAAAAGAATAAAGCTTGCAAGTAAAACTGGGAACTGGTATAATCAAGGTTGCATAACAAAAGCATCTCTAATGCATCTTGCATAGCTTAACTTTTAGTGTTAGGCTTGCATAGGTAGCATGCAAAGTTCTAGCCTTCCTTGATTGGTGAAGTGGTTGGAGTTTTCTTCTTCTTTTTCGTAGTACTCCTCCTCCTCGTAACCTTGGTTGGTACTAGCATCTATAAATAAATTGGAGGTACACAATCACCAAACAATAATTAACTACCTCTATTTGGCACACAAAGGTTCACACTATATGATCTAACATCATCACAATCATCACATGAAATAAAGAACTAGTCTTATATTTCTTATTTTAGAAAAATAATTTCTACTCATTGAAAGTACTTAAGATTTAATATTCTCGAATTGAAATATAGGATCGTGTTGACACATGTCATCACCACATATTCTAATACTTGGGAATGTGATTTAAAGTGGTGGTCATATTTTACAAAGTTTAAAATTACTATTTTATATAATTAAAGTGATTAGAAATGCCTATATAGCATTCTTTTGGTACTAGTCCAATGTCACTGCATGTAAACCTAAATATTTTTACATATTCAATTAGATCTTGTCAAATGTGATTTTTGAGAGTTGGAATCAACTCAAAAGAATTTATGGTTGATTTTTTAAAAATGTTTGAATGTGGAAAATTCTATGTCTTGTTATTTTTACTATAGGTGTTCTATAATTTCAAATGGTTTGAATCCAACTGGCTTGGATAGATAATTTGAATATCTTTCTAAAAAAAATGGAATCATGCAATTTGGTTCAGTACATCTCCTTGAATTGATTTTTGAATCTACTGACAGAATCTAGGTTTAACAAAACTGGAAAATAACTATTTGAATCACTGGGCTACGTATGGGAACGATACTTGGCCGGCCCAACTGCACTGCGCGCGTAGAGGGCTGCTGACAGGCTGGTCCCATGCGTTAGCGGCTCTATCTAACCGAAATGGTAAGTGTCAATCTCAGCCCTACGATTAGACTAAGATCGATGGCGGTGGTTCGTCGTCTCCGTCACACAGCTCCGGCGAGACCGAACCCTAACGGTGACGGTGGGGGTCTGTTGCGGCTTACCAGGGCTCCAGCTAGGGTCGCTGATGGGGGCGAACGCACATGTCAACGATGGCGGTTCAAACGGTGGTCGCGGGGCCTTCTGGGATGGCTCCAATCGACGGCTCCTCTTCTCCTCTGCAGCGGCGGACTCCGGCCAAATTCAGGCAATGCGGTGCTCGCCTTGCTCCGAGGAGAGGTGTGGGAGGTTCTGTGAGGAGTGGGGAGTGATATGGTGTGGCGATGGGGACCGAGTGGGGTGACGTGGGCTCGTCGGTGACGATGATACAGGGGGCTAACTGCATGGCTGAGTGCGTAGGATGGTGCGGTGTTTCCTGGCGGTCATCACATGCTTAATGGCTCAGCATGGGGTGGTGGAGGATGGTCGGGAGCGGTCCATGCTCTGTGTGGGAACAGCGGTGTTCGAGACGGTGTACAATGGCTACTGGTCGCGCGGCGGCGAACGGGCATGTTTGGGGGGTAGCTAGGGTCATGGCGCGTGCAGTACGCGTGGTGAGGGCGTGGCGCGGCGTGTGCGCGCGTGTAGGCTATGATGCTCTCGGCATGGCGACAGAGAAATTGGCGCGGCGGTTTTCTGGTGGTCCACGGCGGGGCTCTGGACACGAAGTGGCAGTGGACGGTGGCCTGTCTCCTAGACATCATGGATGGGCGCAGGATGGCTTGTGGCGAGTTGTCCATGCTCGACTGACAAGTGAGTTTCGGGAGGCACGACACTGGTGCAAACAATAGTGGGCGTGCTGGTCGGCTGCGTTCCTAGGTGCTAGGGGAGACCAAGGGAGTGAAATGGGGACAATTGGTAGACAAAGCATTGATCAAGCATAGTAATAGTTTGGCAGCTGTTACTGTGCTCACCAGGTGTTTGATGAAATGGCCACATGGATTCAAAGTTTGAATTTTTGGATGAATTTTGGTTAGTGATCTTGTCATAAGCTTGGTTGTCTGTGGTTGCTAGGGTCTGCCAAGGGGAATTGGTTTTGTTGGTTTTTGAGAAATGACCATCTTAGTACCTATTAAGGATTCAATTTTTGAATGCCTCTCAAATGGATTTGAAAATAGTTTCTGCAAGTTTGTGAGTTTGCTTGGGTTCATTGTTACTTGGTCTAGCAAGGGGTGAAAAGAATTGAATTTGTTTCTGTTAGAGATCATTTAATATAGATGCCCTAAGTGGGCTAGTGGTTGATTTTGGTCAAAATGACCATTTGATCATATGCCTCTTCTTATTTGGATTTCCTTTTAATTTGTTTTGTTTGTAAATGACCTAGATGATATTGTTTTCATCTTTAAACCAATCCTTAGCACTCATGGCAATCAAACATGGCAATTGCAATCATTCATGCATTAATCACACACACACATGCATTAATATTAATTTTAATAATAAAAGTTTTTTTAACCCTTAACTTGGGTGATTAGAACTTGATAACCATGTTTAATATTTTTGAGGTGTTACATTCACGTCCCTCCTCCCCTGGTATTATCTGCCCCCTAGCGCACGCCTCTCTTCCTCTCCCCAGTGGACCTGAACCTTAGCCCCGCCAGTTACCGACAGTCGTCGTTGTTTGAAGCTTCGCTACCAAAAGAATCGAAGAGGGGAGCATGGAATCGAGCTCCAGCAATCGCTTCTTCCCCTTCCCTGACGAGGCTCACCGCCGTTGATTAGCCTCTTTCCGACCTTTCCCCGACTCCCTGTCACCACCATCACACCCGTGGTGAGTCGCTGGTGCTCAGGCACCCCTACTTTCCCTCCCTCATGCTCTTTATCACCCCCACGTCGTGCAACTGCCGCCCGCCACCACGGATAGGGGTCGCTGGAGCTCCTCCGGTAGTCAAAATCTAGCGGCGCCTCCACTAAATGGTTGCCTGCATCACGCTGATGCAGCCATGTCCACTCTCGCTTGTTCGCGTGCACCCAGTCGCCCTCCCCATGACGCCAGCCGGCGCGTGGTCAAGGTGCTCAACTCGCTATGGGTCCCTTTTGCCCACGTGGCTGTTGATGTGGCCTAGGGCCCATCAGTCAGTCACTGTGAGTAGCCTCTGCCGTTGTGTTAAAAGTATCTGTTCGATAGACGTTAGCCTTGCATCATGCTGATGTAGTAAACGTTTTTAATGATTTCAAAAATTGTTTTAATATTCTAAAATCAATAACTTTTGATTTATAAGTCAGAGAAATACAAATAATATATCAAAATGTTTAGAAAAATGAGAACTGCCTATCTAAGCTATAATCATGCATTGCTAAGCAACTTACATGACAATTTTAATTAGAAGAACATAGTAACCACTCATAGGTGATTTTGGAGCTTTCCTGAATTAGTGTTTATACCCCCTCGGAACCCCGCTTAAATTGCCAAGCATGTTTAGGCTTTCAATTCAATACAATTTTAACTTGTCATATCATCATTCTTGTTTGAGCATTGCATCTATGCCATGTGTTGATTGCTTTCCTTTCTTTCTGGTGTTTGCTTCTTCCTGGTAGAATATGATATCGAGATCGAGATCGAAGATCGAGATCAACACCGTCGAAGATAGAAGATCAATACTTGACCAACTGTAACCAAGTCAAGTACCAGATGCCCGAAGCTCTGCTTTCTGGTTATCCATAGGCAAAGGCAAGCATAGCCCCATCATGATATAATCCTATGATTTCGAAAGAATTTCAATTCCTTCCATGATTCATATGATTCTACTGTGGTCTTTTATCGATAGATATAGTATCCTATCTGTTGCATTACTCCCTCTGAGCTTATATTACCTAATCCACTACTCCGAGCATAACTAGGTTTGGCTTGTGTGCACTGCTAGAGCTTTTATCTGTGTCCTACTTAGCCATGCATACCTGTCAGCGCTGGTTCATCCAGATAATGTATCAGATGCAGAGAATCTAGTATGCAGGAGAGTCCTCTAGTATGTAGGAGAACATGATGATGTGATATTAGAGGTGATATAAGTTTAAACATGCTAAGGCTTGTATGGGAGGCCACGGTGGGATGTGGTTTTTCTAGTCCCATGCTCGCCACCACTAGGAACCGAGTTCTTGCCTCTTGAACCAAGACGAGTGTACAACCACACGGGGTTTATGGGGACCCCTCGATTCACTAACTTGCCTAGTCTGATCCATGAGTCCGTAGTTAGCTATTTGGCATATGCATATTTGGATGGGTTTAATATGGTGCATCATATAGGGCGTGACAAAGGAGGAAGGAGGCTCCGGGAGTACTCCCGATCCTTGGACATAGAGATACGGGCTGATGGAACCCTTTCTTGGAGACTCATGGATTTAGGCGAAAGTAAGGTAAAGGTCGTGGTGAACCACCTTCTACCGGCCTTCCAAGGAAGAGGGCTTATGTACTAGCATTAAGAGTCGGTTGGTACATGTGGGTAAAGTTGTACACCCCTATCGGGTAATAATATTTCGGAAAGCCGTGTCCACGGTTATGGACGACTTGCAAACAGACGTGATGATCATAGAGAAAATGTACCTAAATGTAAAACTTGGTAGATATACATGTGCTTAAGGATGCTTCCTCATGGGTACGAGGGGGTGATCCTAGTTGGTAGATGATGATGATTTGGTGGATATCAAAAGATGATGATCAATATTTTGGAGATGTCGCTCTCTTATCCCCTTTTAAATACTCTGATTAGACGAGCTTCCTCTCCCTCTTATTTTATAAACAAAGATGGCTTTATGCAAAACAACTCCACCGGCCATAAGTCTTGCGGAGTACACCCTGTACTCACCCTTGCTTTGTTGATACTTTCGGCAGAGTAAGTGTTCCCCTGAAGATCAGTTTGGTACTACATCAACACCGACGAGTTGCTTGTGGTTCCCGGCCGGCAGCCTGGAATCTATGGACTAGGACGTCATCGTTATGCTTCAGGCCTCTTAGGCCATTTGTTAAGTTTATTATACTTAATTGCAAAATTTTCCTTCCGTTGTTTTATGTTTGTGGTTATTGACCTATGCTTGTAATAATTTGGTCCTTTGCTCAGTTATGGGCTTGCTGTAATAAATTTTGTGTCGTAGTGTCACTTTTGTGTTACCGATTCTTCACTGGATATACTCGAGCTCAAGGTTAAGCTTATGTCAGATGGATGTCTGGGATTTGTTTAGTCCTGATCCCGGGGGTGTCACAGTTTCTCTGGCTCCCGTCGCGTCTGTTTGACTTCTGCGTCGTTGCACCAGTTTTTGGTAACTGCGCACGCCAATTGTCGCAACGGTTTCTCGGGGCAAGCGCGCACACCTAGTCTCCTGGTAACACCTGCGGATATTCTGTGCTGGGTCGCGGCGGTACAAAGGGTTTGGAGCCGTGTAACAACCATGTTTTTAGATAATCATTATTTAGGGTTTATTGTGCATCATTAGCATCATCTCTTAAAATTGCATGCAAAGACTTAAAGGTAAAAACCTAATCTTCATCTCTATTTGAAAAGCATTCAAAATGGTTTGAATTTAAAAACAAATACCAAAATAAATGGAGCCAACTTGTTAAAGGGCCCCATACTATTTTATATAGATTTACAAAGTTTCTGGTATTTTTGAAATGGATCCAAACAGTATTTGAATTCAAAATACAAAAACAGATTTGCAAATAGAAAATAGAAAATGTTCTTGGAAAGAAAAAAATAAAGCAGCAGCCAGTGGGCCGCTGCCCATTTCCCTCCTCGTTCCCTCTCTCCCGCGTGTGCAGCAGCGGCGGCCCAAGCCAGCCCAAGCCGGCCCGATACCGCTTCGTCGTCCGCTCGTCGTCTTCGTCCCCGACTTCAAGCAGCTGCGTGCCCGTGCCGTCGCCGTCGATCTCCCCCGGCCGTCGCGATGCATCCGCCGCCCCAGACGCCAGGATAAGATTGCCACGACGCGTCTTGCTCTCCCCCTTATCGTCTCACTCGCTCCAGTGCCCTCCCTCTCTTCCCCGCTGATCCCCTCTGTGAGCTGAACCCTATCCACAGCCAGAGACGCCTGTAGCCGTCGTTCTGCGCCTCTCTGTGCCTCTCTGAGACCACCATCACAACCGCCAAGATCGACTGACTCGAGTGCCCCCACACGCGCAAGCCGGAGAGGCTCCCGGATGCCCAATCGCCAGCTCCTCCCTGAACTCCGGCCAACGTCTCCGTCGTCGATTCTGGCCGCGCCTCGCCTCGTCGACCCTCTACTCGCGCTGAGGGTGAGCACGCGGTGCTCCAGCACCACCTCTCGTCTCTCCTCTTCCTCTGGCTTTCTTAGTTGCCGAGCGCCGCCGTCGGCCGCCGCGTTTGCTTGTCGTCTAGGCCGCTCCGGTGACCACCCCACAGCGGAGCTGCCCCTTTTAGGTCCGCCTTCATGCGCTGAATCGAACGAGCCAAGCCGTGCAGCCTCGCTCTCCCTCTTCTGCCGTCCCCTGCTTGTCTGGCGTGTCTCCGGCGAGTCCCACGTGGCGCCACCGTGGCGTCGATGTGGCGCCTGCGCATGCCTGACGTGGGCGCTGACCAAGTCGTGCTCTCGTGGCCGTGACGTGGTCCTGGCCCCACCTGTCTGTGACTAGGGCTAGACCCATCCCTAGTAAGAAACAACCCCACCCCTCTGCTGACGTCATAATGATGCGATAACTCTTTTAATAATTCCAGAATTTGATTAAATATTGTAAATGCAATAACTTTTATTTTGTAATTCAGAAAAATACAAATCATATATCAAAATGTTCAGAAAAATGAGAACTATCTAATAGAGCTATAATCATGTATTGTTCAACAACTTAAATGGCAAGTTTAATTAGAAGAACAAACTAACCGCTCTCATATGTTTCGGAGTTTCTCCGAGTTAGGGTTTTTACCCCTCGGAACCCCGATTAAATGGTCGAGCATGTTTTAGTGTTACTTTCCAATACAATTTAACTTGTCATATCATCATTCTTGTTTGAGCATTGCATCGATGCCATGTGTTGATTGTTCCCGTTTATTTCCGGTGTTTGGTTCTTCCCGGTAGAATACGATATCAAGATCGAGATCAAAGACCGAGGACCAGACCATCAAAGATCGAAGATCGACGAACAATACTTGACCAACTCTAATCAGGTCAAGTACAAGGCTGCCGAAGATCTATTTATCTGCTATCAACAGGCAAAGGCAAGCATAGCCCCACCATGATATAATCCTATGTTTTTCGAAAACATTTCAATTCCTGTCATGATGCATATGATTCTACTGTGGTCTTTTATCGATAGATAGAGTATCCTATCTATTGCATTACTCCCTTTGAGCTTATATTACCTTATCCACTGCTCCTAGCATAACTAGGTTTGGCTTGTGTGCACTGCTAGAGATTTTATATGTGTCTGCTTAGCTATGCATAGATGTCAATTTTGGTCCATCCAGATGATATATCAGATGCGGAGAATCTAGTATGACAGGAGAACGTGATGAGATGATATCAGAGGTGATATGAGTTAAACATGCTAAGGCTTGTATGGGAGGACACAGTGGGATGTGGTTTTTCCAGTCCCATGCTCGCCACCACTAGGACCCGAGTTCTTGCCTTTGGAACCAAGACGAGCGTGCAACCACACGGGGCCTGGAAAACCTCACGAGCAACTAACTTTCCTAGTAGATTCCATGAGTCACATAGTTCGGGCGTTCGATTCGGCATATGCATAGAAAATATTTTGAAAGATTAGTCGGGTGAAGTTGGTGCATTCATAACAGGTAGGTAAGCGTGGTCGAGTTTGCTTGTGGTAGATACCTCCCCTGGTAAACCAATCTCGCCTCACATCTTTAAGTACCGGCTTCGGGATTTGACCCATTACGGCGGAACCGTACTTATTGCGTGACTCATGGTCTCGGCGAAAGCAAGGTAAAGGTCGTGTCTAACCACCCTCTGCCGGCCTTCCAAGGAAGAGGGCTATTACTAGTGGCATTAAGAGAAGGTTAGTACGTGTGGGTAAAGTTGTACAACCCTGCAGGGTAATAATATTTTCGAAAAGCCGTGTTCACGGTTATGAACGACTTCGCGACCGGACTCAATATCATAGATAACTTTAACCTAACCGTAAAACTTGGCAGATCAATGTGTGCTTAAGGATGCTTCCTCATGGGTACGAGGGGTTGATCCTAGTTGGTAGATGATGATGATTTGGTGGATATCAAAAGATGATGATCAATATTTTGGAGATTTTGCTCTCTTATCCCCTTCTAAAATATTCTGAATAGACGAGCTTCTTGTCTCTCTCTTGTTTTATAAACAAAAGTGGCTTTATGCAAAACAACTCCACCACCCATAAGTCTTGCGGAGTACACCCTGTACTCACCCTTCCTTTGTTGATACTTTTCGCAAAGTAAGTGTTCACCTGAAGACGAGTTCTGTACTACATCGACATCGACGAGTAGCTTGGGGTTCCCGACCGGCGGCCTGGAATCTATGGGCTGGGACGTCATCGTTATGCTTCAGGCCTCTTAGGCCATTTGTTAAGTTTTCTATACTTAATATCATAATTTTCATTCTGTTGTTTGATGTTTGTGGTCAGTGACCTCTGCTTGATTTAATTTGGTTCTCTGCTCAGTTATGAGCTTGCCGTAATAAATTTTGTGTCGTAGGGTCACTGCTGTGTTACAGATTCTTCACTGGGTATTCTCGAGCTCAAGGTTAAGCTTATATCAGATGGAGGTCTGGGATTTTTTTAGCCCTGATCTCCGGGGTGTCACAAGCCGTATCGCCGTGCGGCTAGAGTGCCTCATGGCGACATGTCGTGCGGGGCCTGAGGAGGCGACGGTGCCCCCGCAGGGATAAATAGAGCCTTGGAGGGGAACGGGGCTCGCACTTCGTCTTCCTACAGCTCCTCCTTCCCTTTCTCTCCGTGCTCTACTCTTTGCGCCTCCTCTTTGTGGTTGCCGGAGCCACTTACCACCTTTCGTCATGGCCGCTCCACCTACCGACATGCTGTCAGAGCAACATGGAGGCTGGTGCGGGTCCTTCGTGACCCATGATCTTGTCTACAAGTACTGGCGAGGGAAGTTTATCCCCTCATCGATGTTGTTGAAGCACTGGCTCGCGTCGGAGGGGAAGCGGATGCCTGACCCCGTCCAGGGGAGCGCTTTGTATTCCTCACGCACTTTGCCCGCGGCTTCGGCCTCCCCGTCAACCCCTTACTCCTTCATCTTTTCATCTTCTTCGACCTCCAACTCCACCACCTCGGCGCCAACGCCATCGCCCAGCTGTCGCATCATGCGGCATTCTGAGAATCATACCTTGGGGTGTGGCTCGAGGTGGTGAACTTCCTCAAGTTCTTCCAATTCAAGGCCCAAAACACCATCAAGGACGGCCCGCTGACGGAGACGGGCTGCTGTGCCATCTACCCGTGGCCCTCATTGTTGATGCCGCGGTTCGAGATTCCCGACACCGTCAAGCTATGGCAGCGCTCATATTTTTATGTGAGCAATTCCACGGAGGTGGACTAGATCAGCCTGCCGACCTTCGTCAACGTGCCCTCGACACAGAAGGCCTGGACGGTGAAGGGGATGGGTGCCCAGGCGGACATCGACCGGATCGACACCCGGGTGGAGGCGATGGCGGCGACGGAGCGGCTCCCCGGATCGACACCCAGGATATCGCGTTGTCATAGATGGCACGCCGCGTGCTTCCGCTGCAGAAGCGATCGCACATGATGTGCCACCTGTCGATTTTCAACGACCCGACGCGGACGTCACAGAAGGACGTGCCATACCAGGACCTACGGAACTGGATTTCCATCATCTCCAAGTTCCACGTGGAGGCGAACTGGGCGTACTCCTACCCGCCATACCACCACGGCCGCCTACCTCCTTGGGTGAGTTGATCTTGGTTTCTCCCCTTTTTGTGTATATCTTTCTCCCTGGTAGTTTTTTCTTGGGTGCCTTATTCTCCCCTTTTTGTGTAGTTGTTTACGGTGCAGAATGCTGAGGACGGCGTCGGCGACCTCACGCTCCCCAACTTCCTGGCGGACCAGAAGCCGAAGAAGTACCCCCACACGGAGCCCGAAGGGTTTCTCGTCCGGTAAGATGATGGCCCCTCGGATTCTCTTGGTAATTTTTGGGTGCAGCTTCCGCCATTGTCCTGCCCATGGGGTTTGTGGTTGAAACTTGTTTTTGTTGCAGTCTACTGTCACATCCCAAAATTTTCCAAATTTTGTAATGTGAAAAATAAATAAACAAAATAAATAATTGTTGAAATTTAGGGTAAAAAGAAACTTTTGATTTCAAATTGGAAACATCAAAACCCATCTTGAACAAACTTTGAAGGAGCCTTCCTTTCCTCTACCTTTCCCCTCAGACCCCACTTCCCCTCCGCCACAAGGCTGCACTGATTTTGCCCGAGACCACGCTCTGTTCCGACGAGCCACCATACCAATTCTGGCTGCTCCTCGCCTCCTCTTGCCCCCTCGACCACTCGAGCCTAGTCCCGACCTCTCTACGGACCTCCCAGTACCTTTTCCTCCATCTCGCGTTCCCCCTATCATCGACAACTGCCTCTACTCCGGCGAACTACTGAGGCCAACCCCGTGCACCCCGCGCGCACCTCACTGACACCTTCCCTCGATCACTTGCATTCCAGGTACTCGTCCCCGACAAGAAACGTGCGTGCCTGACGCTGTCAAGAACTCCGGTGAGCAATCCTCTCCGTTCCCGTGCGCCCCCTACCCAACGGTAACCACCTTGAGCACCACCGCACCACTGAGATCTCGGTGAGCATCTTACCTTGCTCTCTCGCTTCCTGTATCGCTGGCACCGTCCTCGTCTGACCGCGTCACCGCCAGCCACCGTCGCGCGCCACCCATCTTTGGCCAAGATCATGTGCGTCGTTCGATTTAGATCTAACGAGTACGATAGATTCATTAAACTAAAGGGTATGCGTTGATCTGTGCCGCACGATTAACATTAGATCTGACGCTCCATGTTAGCTGATCCACACGAACCGGTATGAGCCAATAAAATCATTCGACGTGGCTAGTGTTTTGATTTAAAACAAGAAACTATTCTATTAGATGTTAGATTTTGCAAAAATCGTAATTTTAAATCTACACGTCCAAATTTTGCAAACTTTATATCAATGGAATCAGCAAAAATAATTATATCCAACCATGTACTTTGTTTAGTAATTTGCTTCCGTAAACTTAGTTTTTTTTGCAAAAACTTGGGTAGGCATATTTTGTTTATAAAATTCATTCTAAAAATATTTTTAGGGTAAAATCTTTAGAAATGGATTGTTTTGAACCTACTGACATAAAAACCAACTTATGGATTTAAAAGTGTATTTTGTAAATCTAGAGAATAAACTTAGAATAAAAGCATTTCTAGTTAAATAAAAATATTGAACATGTCTTAAATATGCTTTTTGAGTAAAACCTTTTGGAAAATTATTTGAATTAAACTCTCTGACCCTAAACACCAAGTTTTAGGATTTAAAAATATATTTGGTGAACCCTATAAAATTATTACCTTGTTTAAAGGCATTTCTAGCAAATAAAATATTGCTTGGATTTAAAAATGGTTTATAGGTAAAACCTTTTGCAAATGGTTTTAATATTAAACTCTTGAGCTTAAAAAAACTAACATTTGTGTTAAAAATATATTTGGCAAACACTAGAAAATATTCCTTGGATTTAAATCATTTCTAGCAAAACAAAAATGATTTAAAGTGGTCATTTTCACTAACTTAATATCAAATGATTTTTCCACCTTTATAGATGACCAATAGGTGTTTTATAATGTTTATAACATATTAAAAACCACTTTTCCAAATAAAACAAACTTTGGCATGCTTGCATGCATTGCTTTGTTTTTATCATTCTATGTGATGAATTGCTTGAATGGTATATTGAATTTTGTGCCTTGATTGAATTGTAGTTGAATTTGAAGAGTGTGACTATTGCAAGATCAAGGAGTGAACTTATATTCTCTACCAAAAAGGCAAGTGGTGCTTCATACTTTTTTCCTATTTTTTTCACTATGCATTAGTGATATTTTGAGTAGGACTTGCATGGAATTTTCTAAGTGTTAACTATGCCATGGGAAATCCTAGTAGAAGAAACCTTAGTAGAATTTTCTCTAAGTTAAGATTCCTACTACTATCCTTCTTAGCCTAGCTAGTAGAAAACAAGGGTGGATTATATTTATTCTATAGAATATTTATAAGTCAAGGACTTGTGTTTTGTTTAATAAAACAACTAAGTGAATGAAACACCTGGGTGGAATGATAATTGCTTGGTTGGATTTTTGTTGAGTGGTTACCAGGGCCCATTTTTCAATGGTTCACCCTGTGTATCTCACTTGTGGAATGCCACCCAGGAACAAAGAGATTTGAGATGTCAAATGTTGAGAAGCTTCAAGTGCATCCACTTGGCATTATGGGCTCTAACTGGATCATATAGGTTGCAATAACTTAGCCAAATGGACAGTTGGTGGTAGGGTATGATAGGTTTGGAGCGCGTCCATTCTGTTCTAAGGGAAGGCTCATGAAAGATTTTGTCTCGATGCATGTCGAGTCTTGTGGGGAAAGTGCACCACCTCTTGAGAGAGTAAAATATAAGTACTTAGCCATGTCCCCTGCAATGGACTATTTGAGCATCAAGACATGGAAGCTATCAAGAATCTCCTCATCCCAATTTGTAAGTTAAAACTTGTGGTTGAACAATGGTAAAGGATCACCAGTGTATATTGGTAGATGCTTTGGGTGATTTTGACAAACAAAAACTTTGTGTTTTCAAATGATAAGGAAAATCTATTTTGAGCAAAGCAAGCCTAAGCTCCACTTAGCCAAATGCATATAGATGATAGTTACCACTATACTACCATAGTATCACTTGCCAATACAATTCAAATGTATTGACCCTTGTGGCTATAACTTATTATGATGCAGGTTTGTTTGATGTTAGTGAAGTGTGTTGATTAGGATTACAAGTCTACAACCAACATGATTGCATGTAGAACTTTGAAGATAAAGGACTCCATGCTATATAGTTATTTCTGCTGCATTGTAATGTGATAGCCAAATGAGCTATGTAAGATGTAATGACATATTTTATTCCTGGTTATAAAGTTGTACTATGACCTTTGTTTCTTGATATTACATATTAACTATGGATGCTAGCTATTGATCCAGGGACTAGCATTGTAAACACAGGGATCTCTACCTTATTAAAGGTTGGGACCTCTACAGATGGTATCAGATCACTGTGTTGCCTGTAGGATTGTAACCCTAGGATTGGACAAAACCCCTTAGAAAAATAGGAGTTGTATTTGTTCCAAAATTTATTTACAAACAATCTTGTAAACTCTTTCCTCAACCATTTTTGATTTTGCATCTACATCTCTTCCTTTTCAAACTTGATGGACAAAAGAGCAAAGACTTCAACATGAGCAAAGGACATCACCAACTCAAATGACTTCAACTTCACCATCACCAATGACTTCAAATTTATTTTCATCAAGGACTTCAACTTGGATAACACTAAGGACTACAAGTGAGACAAGAAATATTACTCAAGACTTGAAGACTAAGGAAACACAACCTAGAAGGAATCATCATCACCTTTTAAGATTTGTGACCAAGATGCAAGAATGTTTTCCAAGGGAACCATGATCTCATTCAAGAAGAAACACCTAAGAATAATGGAATGATCTCAAGTGAACCATATAGTTGGACCACCATACTAATGATTAGTTTAAACCCACCAACTTATGTGGTGTAACAAAAATATTTTGTTGCCTAAAAATATGTTTGAACCTTGTTGTTTGAGTGGAATGTTTGTTTGTGATTGTTTGCACATTGCTTGTTTGAATTGTTGGGTGTGAGTAGAATTCATCCTTAGAAATATTTTTTTCCTATTCTAATCCCAATCCAACACAAACAGATGACTTCTCCAAGAAACTCCAACATCAAGAATGATGACAACAACAACCAAGAGATGCTTCTAGCAAACCAAACCGAGTTGAATCAGATGAACAACTCAATTTTTAGCCAATAACAATAAGTTAGACCTGACATTGCAAAAGTTTTTGGAAACCAAATATCAATTGTTGCAAAGGATGACCAATCAAATGATCAACATGATAAGCAACTCTTCCCAATGAGATTGTGACAACAATGATGTCAAGGATGATATTATAGAAGGAACTCAAGCTTGCAATATTTGTGGAGACATGGATCACACTTCTAAGGAGCATGTGGACCAATGCCCTAATTGTGAAGAGAAACATGCAACTAATCAATGCCCCACTTCTCAAGTGACTTGTTTCCTATGTGAAGGAAATGATCATGTCCCTATCCAAGGCCCCATCTATCCTATAGTTCAACAAATGAAGCAAGATAGAATGCATCAATTGTTTAGAAACCTCCATAAAGGAACAAACTCTACCAAGAGGGATGAAGGCAAAGTTAGAACCATGCCTCATAAAGCCAAATCCAAAGTTACCACAAAGTGTTGCTACTCTTGTGGAGAAGAAGGTCATATCTCTAGTAACTGCCCCAAGAAGAGAGAAAGATTTCCCACCTTTGAGGTGAGATATGAAGAACATGAACTAGAATAACTCCTAGCTTTGGAGAGACCCAAAAAGAAGAAGAAGGACATAAGCCAGTTGCAATGTTACAATTGCAAAGAGATGGGACACTATGCTAGTGATTGCCTAGAAAAGAAGAAGAACCAAGGAAATAAACAAGAGGAAATGATACCAAAGAAGAAGAAGGATAATATCCAAGTGATGTGTTTCAAATGCAAAGAGCTAGGCTATTATGCAAACAAGTGTCCATAGAAGAATCATCAAGATCCAAAGTAAGCCACGATGTAATTTAGTTGAAAACCTTTTTAAGGGTGGTAGTACCCTTGTTGCCTTGAGCCAACTTGTAACCTCTAGCTTCCCCAAATCTCGGGACGAGATTTCTTTTAAGGATGGTAGCCTGTCACATCCGAAAATTTTCCAAATTTTGTAATGTGAAAATAAATAAACAAAATAAATAACTGTTGAAATTTAGGGTAAAAAGAAACTTTTGATTTCAAATTGGAAACATCAAAACCCATCTTGAACAAACTTTGAATAAAATTTGAATCCAACTAAATTCAAATCAAGTGAAATACATTCTTCATAAATGCATATTGAAATTTAAACACTTGGAAAATAAACCAAAACTCTAAAACCCTAATGGAAGAAAATCATTTCCAAGATGTCTCTAAGACTATGGATTTTATCCATAAAAAACTTTAGCAACAAGAATTTATAAATAGTCAATAATGACAAATAGAAATATTATAAAACCATAGAAATTGATTCTATTCAATTTGGAACCATGGATAAAAACTTATGAATTTAATAAGTTAAAAGGAAATAATTTCCAAACCTAATAAAGATCCTATCTAAAATCCATACCAAATTGTGAGAAATTAATCCTAAAAGGATATAAAAGGATAAACAAATACTTAATAAAATTTTACAAATTGGAATCACCAATTTTGGCTCTTTAAATAAAAAGATATGGATTTTATAAGGCATAGGAAGAAATAAATAAATAAAGAATGTTTAAAAGCCAAATTAAAACTTGGTATAATCCATAAGAAAATGGAATAAATATAATCCAAATCCAAATAAAATAAAAGGATAAAGAATATTCAAATAAAATTATATGTCATTAAACAAATTCCATTCTATTAAATAAAGACAAAATCTCTAATAGAAATGATTAATTAAATCATGGGAAAATAATAAATGGAATTTGCCCAAGTGGAATAAAAGTTATTTAAATTAACATAAATAGAATAAAATAATCATTTAAATAAAAAGTATAAGGAATTAAAACCATATTTGGATCTATTTGAGTAAAGACAAAATGATCAAACTAAATGATTAATAAATCATATTAAAATATTTTAAATAATTCAAAGAGAATTATTTGCACTAATGAAAAAATAAAACCTACTGAAAAAGGTTTGATGAAAATTTGATTTCAAATAAGAGTTAAAATTATATTTAAAATCTTATTTGAATAAAGGCAAGTTCCTATTTTAAATAAATGATAAACCATAAATGAATAAAATAATTATTCTAAAAGGGTCATTAAAATACAATAATATACCAGTATAAAACTTACTCAAAGTTCTGAAGAGTTTGAATTCAAAGAAGTATTTGAAATCATTTGATTAAATTCAAAACAGAAAAATAAAACAGAAAATGAAAAGGGAATCAAAATAAAAAAATGAAACAACACAACCCATCAAACCAGTCCCAGGAAGCCCATCTAGCCCAACAACCCACCTCTCTCCTCCACCCCGCAGAAAACAATTCACACCGCAGTACTCACCCGCGCCATCACTGATGATTGGACCCCATCTCGTATTTCTCTCTCTCGCTGAACGCCAGGCCCCACCTGTCGGTCTTCGTTCTCACCCACCCCACGACCAGTTCCTCCCAAGCGTTTCTGCGTTTAATTCGCGGGTTGAATTCACGATTAATGGCTCTGTGATTCTCGTCGCGACCATGCTCATTAAAGGAGCCTTCCTTCCCTCTACCTTTCCCCTCAGATCCCACTTCCCCTCCGCCATAAGGTTGCGCTGATTTTGCCCGAGACCACGCTCTGTTCCGATGAGCCACCGTGCCAATTTCGGCCGCTCCTCGCCTCCCCTTTCCCCCTCTACCACTCGATCCTACTCCCCACCTCTCTACCCACCTGCCAGTAACTTTTCCTCGCTCTCGCGTGCCCCCTATCATTGGCAACTTCCTTGACTGAACTCCTCCTCCGTCTGCCTCTACTCCGGCGAACTACTGACGCCAAGCCCATGCACCCCGCGTGTACTGGTGATTAACCTACACTCCTCGACCTCGCGCGCACCTCACTAACACCTTCCCTCAATCACTTGCGTTCCAGGTACTCGTCCCCGACAAGAACCGTGCGTGCCCGATGCCCTCAAGAACTCCGGCGAGCAATCCTCTCTGTTCTCGTGTGCCCCTTGCCCAACGATGACCACCTTGAGCACCACCGTGCCACTGGTATACCTTCGCGCTCCGCCCATCTTTGGCCAAGATCCCGTGCGCCGTTCGATTTAGATCCGACGAGTACGATAAATTCATTAAACAAAAGGGTATGCACTGATCTGTGCCGCATGATTAACAAGATCTGACGCTCCATGTTAGCTGATCCACGCGAACCCGTATGAGCCAATAAAATCATTCCACGTGGCCAGTGTTTTGATTTAAAAGCAGAAACTATTCTATCAGATGTTAGATTTTGCAAAAATCATAACTTTAAATCTACATGTCCAAATTTTGCAAATTTATATCAATGGAATCAGCAAAAAGAATTCTATCCAACCATGTACTTTGTTTAGTAATTTGCTTCTGTAAACTTAGTTGTTTTTGCAGAAACTTGTGTATGCATATTTTGTGTATAAAATTCATTCTAAAAATATTTTTAGGGTAAAATATTTTGTAAGTAGATTGTTTTGAACCTACTGACCATAAAAACCAACTTATAGATTTAAAAGTGTATTTTGTGAAGCTAGAGAATACATCTTAGAATAAAAGCATTTCTAGTTAAATAAAAATATTGAATATGTTTTAAAAATGCTTTTTGAGTAAAACCCTTTGGAAAATGATTTGAATTGAACTCTGTGACCCTAAACACCAAGTTTTAGGATTTAAAAATATATTTGGTGAACCCTATAAAATTATTACCTTGTTTAAAGGCATTTCTAGCAAATAAAATATTGCTTGGGTTTAAAAATGGTTTATAGGTAAAACCTTTTGAAAATGGTTTTAATATTAAACACTTGACCTTAAAAAAACTAACATTTGTGTTAAAAATATATTTGGCAAACACTAGAAAATATTCCTTGGATTTAAATCATTTCTAGCAAAACAAAAATGATTTAAAGTGGCCATTTTCACTAACTTAATATCAAATGATTTTTCCACCTTTATAAATGACCAATAGGTGTTTTATAATGTTTATAACCTATTAGAAACCACTTTTCCAAATAAAACAATCTTTGGCTTGCTTGCATGCATTGCTTTATTTTTATTATTCTATGTGATGAATTGCTTGAATGGTAGATTGAATTTTGTGCCTTGATTGAATTGTAGTGGAATTTGAAGAGTGTGACTATTGCAAGATCAAGGAGTGAACTTATATTCTCTACCAAAAAGGAAAGTGGTGCTTCATACTTTTGTCCTATTATTTTCACTATGCATTAGTGATATTTTGAGTAGGATTTGCATGGAATTTTCTAAGTGTTAACTATGCCATGGGAAATCCTAGTAGAAGAAACCTTAGTAGAATTTTCCCCAAGTTAAGATTCCTACTACTATCCTTCTTAGCCTAGCTAGTAGAAAACAAGGGTGGATTATATTCATGCTATAGAATATTTCTAAGTCAAGGACTTGTGTTTTGTTTAATAAAACAACTAAGTGAAGGAAACACCTGGGTGGAATGGTAATTGCTTGGTTGGATTTTTGTTGAGTGGTTACCAGGGCCCATTTTTCAATGGTTTACCCTGTGTATCTCACTTGTGGAATGCCACCCAGGAACAAAGAGATTTGAGATGTCAAATGTTGAGAAGCTTCAAGTGCAGCCACTTGGCATTATGGGCTAAGCCTGGATCATATAGGTTGCAATAACTTAGCCAAATGGACAGTTGGTGGTAGGGGATGATAGGTTTGGAGCGCGTCCATTCTGGTCTAAGGGAAGGCTTATGAAAGATCTTGTCTTGATGCATGACGAGTCTTGTGGGGTAAGTGCACCACCTCTCGACAGAGTAAAATCTAAGTACTTAGCCGTGTCCCCTACAATGGAAAATTTGAGCATCAAGACATGGAAGCTATCAAGAATCTCCGGATCCTAATTTCTAAGTTAAAAACTTGTGGTTGAACAAGGGTAAAGGATCACCAATGTCTATTGGTAGATGCTTTGGGTGATTTTGACAAACAAAAACTTTGTGTTTTCAAATGATAAGGAAAATCTATTTTGAGCAAAGCAAGCCAAAGCTCCACTTAGCCAAATGCATATAAATGATAGTTACCACTATACTACCATAGTATCACTTGCCAATACAATTCAAATTTATTGACCCTTATGGCTGTAACTTATTATGTTGCAGGTTTGTTTGATGTTAGTGAAGTGTGTTGATTAGGATTACAAGTCTACAACCAACATGATTTCCTATGGCACTTTGAAGATGAAGGACTCCATACTATATAGTTATTTCTGCTGCATTGTAATGTCATAGCCAAATGATCTATGTAAGATGTAATGAAATATTTTTATTCTTGGTTATAAAATTGTACTATGACCTTTGTTTCTTGATATTACATCTTAACTGTGGATGCTAGCTATTGATCCATGGACTAGCATTGTAAACACAGGGATCTCTACCTTATTAAAGGTTGGGACCTCTACATGGACGCTGCTGAGGACGAGGCCGGTCGGTATAAGGCCACGGCGAAGGCTCGGGTAAAGACGGTGGCAACCATTGCTGCTCCGGCTTTCTCTGAGCAGAAGAGGGCACCGAACGCGCCAAGCTACCGTCGTGCCGTCCGTCGCTGGGTGAGTATTATCCCTAGTTCCTTTTGGCTTATTTTCCTTTTCTTTCTACTAAGCCTTTCTTACTCTTGCCTCTTGTAGCGAGGCGATGTCGCTGGGCGGCTCTGGTGCTGCCGTCGTTGCCCCTCCCCCACCTCTAGAAGTTAAGTATGCGGCAGGGTCTCCGGCTGCACCCGCACTGGCTGTGCCTGCCCCGCTGACTCCGTCTGCGGCTCCTCAAGGCTCCCCAGCTGTGGGAGTGTTGCACCAAGCGTCCGCGTCTTTGCGGGTGGGGCAGCCTTCGCGGCCGCTTAGGACCCCGAGACCCCCCTCCTCCGTCCTAGGGCTGGCATGAACCCGGCCTGCAGCAATGCTCTAGCCAGTTCTGCCAGGCCCATCATCATGGAAGTGACGGAGGAGGCCACGGTGTTGTCGGCGGCTACGGCGGGTGGCGGCCAGCCGGGTGCCTCCGGCTTGGCAGGGAGGGAGCTGGTGGTAGCTGCGCCTCCGGGAACGACCACTGTTGAAGACGAGGTTATAGTGACCGGCTCGAGGCCAACTTCGGTTGTGCTGACGCCGGGTGCCATCCTCGCCTAGCTCTCAGGCGAGGCGCCCGTCGCACTCAGCCAGGTTCGCCACCTGGTCGAGGGAATGGAAAAGGGCCTTGGCAAGGCCAAAAATTTGTCTGTTTTGATGGAGGTAGGTGTCTCTCCCCGTTCTCTTATGTCGCACCCATTTTTTGCAGCCGGATCTCCGCTCTTTTCCTTACTCCTTTCCTTTGCAGAAAGCATTTTCGGAGTCTGTGAAGAACACTCAGGAGATGGGCCGTAAGATTGCTTCATCTGACATGTCTTGGCGGTTGGCCTTGTTTTCCCATTTTTTGTTGACCATTGGGTATCCTCCTATAGCCATGACCTTGGAAAAGGAGAGGGAGGTGGAGCGCCTCAAATCTCATGTTGCCCGGCTAGAGGAGTCGAACAAATCACGACAGGTGCAGTTCGATCAACTGGTCGTGGCCAAACACAAGTTGGAGGTCGCTGTGGAGAAGAGCAAGAAGGCGGCTGACATCCGGGGGGATGCGCTGAAGACCTTGGAGTCGACCTCCTCCCAAAGGGAGGACATAGTCAAGGCACTCCATTCCCAGGAGGAGGAGCTGACCCGACAGCTTCAAGGAATCGCCAAGCTGGTGATTAGTAAGTTTGTCTCTCCTTGCCTCTTCTATACTGTGGTTAACCAATCTGTTTCTTGCCGTTTAATCCTTGCTTACACGACAGCTCATTACCCAGAGTCGACCGAGATGGCTCTCGAAAAGATGTCGGTAGAGGAGGCTGGCCGTGATCTAACCGCCTGGGACCTGGTCAAGATGCTGGCGGTGGAAAGCGTTGGTCTTCACGGTGTTGCCAACGACTTCTTCCAGTATATCTGGCCGGAGATGGGTGAGCCACATGACATTGCTAGCTTCGATCTTGCCCTGACCCGCGGTATTGATTTGGTGGAGATCCACAAGGAGTGGGCGGCGCGTAGCGGCGTGGATATGGCTCTGGCCTTGGTGAAGTCCTGGTATCCGGATGCGGATCTGGGCGTACTCACTCGTGGCTTCTAAACTGGGACCAGCTACGAGAGCCTCCGCGATAGCATTCCGGCGATCAGGTCCTGCAGGGTGAAGATCGGCACGTACGTGGATTTGGAGCGTGACTTCCGCGACCCCTCCGACCGGTGCCATACCACTGGATCCCGTCTCCCACGAAAGCCGCCGATTTTCCTCCTCCAGCCAAGTTCCTGCGGCCAGCACCAGTGCTCCTTCTGCAGGACCGACTCCTACTCCGGCAGTCGATTCTCCTTCTAGAGTCCAACTCCTGAGCCTTGATCCCTGGGATGCCAAGAGTATTTGTCTTGAAAACTTGCCATGAATCAGTTACGCCTGGCGGTGAACCTTGCTGTAAGACTTTGAATCTTATGCGGAACCTTCGTGTTCCGCTTATTGGCTTGACACCCCTTTTGGCTTAAGTTGAATTTGTCTCTTTTCTTCTTGGATGTTTTTGTCCTTGCATTTTTGTGCGAGCGCGTGGCCGCGCGATCATCGGGTGTAGTCCTCGAGGTTCGGGCCGGCTGGGGCATCTAACCGGGTCGAAGCTCTTTGCCGCCCTTACTTGTTGTGATGGGCGCGCGGGAGCACGACCACTGGGTGTAGTCCCCGAGGCTACCCCAGCCGTGTTGTAGCTCTTTGCCACATTATTTCCTGTCAAGTTGTGGCTCGTACAAGACCGAGCGTCGTTTGAGTTAGTTTCATTACTTGTGCATTCGTTCATAGATAAGATAGAACACGAAAATGATGCCCTTTCAAACTATGCCGTTAACATGTTCCTTTTCTCAGCGACCATTGGTCTTTCAAATTTTGACCTTGCTGGTTGCTAGCCGGGTTACGATCTGCAGTTGGAACCGAAGGGGTAGCTAGGTTGGCGTGCCTCATGATACTTCGGTGTATTATTATTGGCTTAGCTCGAGCAGGCGCAGTCAGTTCGCCCAGGCGCCCTTGCTTTCTCCTTTGGTACTTTGTTGTAGGGAGTACTTCGAGCTTTTGCTCTTGCTGGGTCAACAGCCGGCTTGTGGTCTGAAGCCGGAACCGAATAGTGGGCTCTAGGCGCCCCGTACAATACTCAACCGCCTGTTGAAATCGCGGGCGTCCGGGCCAGCCCACAACCTTGTGGTAAAGATTGCCGAAGCCGATTTGAAGGCGGAAGTGGTGCGCAAATTGGGACAAAGCCATCGGGGCAGTGCCGAGGCTTCCAAGATTGTTCATTTATTACATGAAAATGAAGATACTTACACTTCATGCTCAAGTGTAAAATGGACGGAGTAGGTTCGCGTTCCATGGGTGTTCGGTTTCCTCGTCAGAGCGATCTGCCTTGTTCTTCACCGGCTGTTGGGCATCGATCAGGTTGTATGAGTCTTTGTGCAGCACTGATGATGAATGGCCCCTCCCAAGGTGGAGATAACTTGTGCATTCCCTTCGTGCTATGGACCAGGCGCAACACTAGAACCCCCTCTCGAAAAGAAGTGGGACGGATCCGACTGGCATGGTAGTGGCGCAAGTCCTACTGATAAATTGCTGATCTGGACAAGGCCAGCTCACATGCATCCTCAAGCAGGTCCACGATGTCCTCCTGATATGGGAATACCAATCGGGGTATACCCATGAAGCGGAGTCGCCAGCTGGATCGAGCCGACTTAAACCTAGCCCTGAGCGGGTCGACTCGCCCAATACGGCGACTAGCGCATGCTGGACCCAAACGAGTGGCGCCGACTGGAGGCCCAAGACGGCGACTCCAATAGAAAGCCCACCAAAGCACTTGTAAACCCTAACTGGCTGCATATATAAAGCCACCAAGGGCACCCCAAGGGGTACGTCATATTAGATCTAGTCTCTCCCACCGCCTCCGGTGGCTCCATTGTAAACCAATCTATGATCATATACTGGATTGATAGCAGGACGTAGCGATCCTCCACCGAGGGGACGTGAACCTGGGTACATCGTGTGCCAATCTCGCTCCCGTATTCTCCTACGTCCCCTTGCTCCCTCTAAGTAAGCTACCCCCAGTAGCATCTGCCGTGCAATACCACGACACCTCTCGTGCTTCATTGGCATATTGCTCCGTGTAGAGCTGCTTGCAGGGTGCGTCGAACTGGATGTCTGTGGGAAGGACGGCCTCTGCCCCATAGACGAGGAAGAACATCGTGAAGCCAGTTGATCAGTTCGGGGTGGTGTGCAGGCTCCATAATATAGTTGGCAGTTCCTCTTTCCAGCATCCAAGTGACCTGATGAGTGGCTCGATCAGTCTTGGTTTGATTCCAGCTAGGACTAGGCCATTAGCGCGCTCGCACTGCCCGTTCGACTAAGAGTGCGCGACCGAGGCTAGGTCCAGGCGGATGCCCTTTTCTCCACATAAGCGAGCGAAAACCCCCTTGGCAAAATTGGTGTCGTTGTCCGTGATGATGCTGTGTGGGTAACCAAACCGAATGATGGTGTCCGTGAAGAACTTGGTCACTATTGCTCCTTCCAGCTTCTTTATGGGATTTGCCTAGATCCATTTGGTGAATTTGTCCACGGCTATGATCAAGTGTATCATGCCAAATCGAGCTGTCTTGAATGGTCCAACCATGTCTAGCCCCTAGACTACAAACGTCCAGGTAATCGGTATCATCTTGAGCGCTGCAGACGGCATGTGCTTCAGCTGGCCGCATCACTGACAGCCATTGCATGCCTTGACCAGTTCTTGAGCATCCTTTAGTGTTGTTGGCCAATAGAAACCATGGCGAAGAGCCTTGGCTGCTATTGCTCTTGACGAAGCGTGGTGGCCGCATTCGCCCTAGTGTATGTCCACTAGGAGCTTGATTCCTTCCTCTTGGCTTACACATCGTTGATAGATGCTTCTGACGCTGAGCTTGTACAACTCGTTATTGATGATGGTGTATGCGCTTGCCCTTCGTCTCACTTGTCACGCCACCATTTCCTCCTCTGGCAGCTCATCCTGGGCCAAGAAGTTCATGAATAGTGTTGCCCAATCGGGTGTTTCCCGGATGGCGTACACCGTTTGCATGATGATCTTGATCTCCTTGCGGGCAGCTGGCTCCGGAGCGTAGGGGGGTTTGCCGAGTGGAATCTCGCTGGCGGCAGTCCCCGGGTGTGGTGGAGCGGTCCCCAGGTGCGACGCATCAATCCCCTGGTGTGACGAAGCATTCCTCGGGTGTGGTGGAGCAGTCCCTGGGTGCGGAGAAGCAGTCCCCTGGTGCGGTGGAGCAGTCCCCGGGTGCGCCGCTCCAGCTGCCCCTGGGTCTGCGTCGACCACTATGGAGTCGGAATCCGGGGAGGGAGTAATAGAGGGCTTACGCAGGTCCTCGAGGGAGACTCTAGGAGGTATGACATGTCTTGTTGAACCGACTGTGGCCAAGGCATCAACGGCTTCATTGTTGGCCCTGGGTACGTGGTGGAACTCGCACCCTTCAAAGCAAGCGCACAACTGCTGAACGAAGAAATGGTAGAGGGCCATGTTGGCATCCCTCGCGTCCCATTCGCCTGAGACTTGTGGAACCACCAGATCTGAGTCTCCGAAGCAGAGTATCCTCTAGATGCCTATCTCCTTGGCCATCTTGATCCCATGGATGAGTGGTTCGTACTCGGCGACGTTGTTTGATGCCTTGAAGTGGATCTGGAGCAAGTACTCCAGCCGATCGCCCTTGGACGATATTATTATGATTTTGGATTCGAGTCCTCCCCGCATCTTGGAGCCGTCGAAGTGTAGCTTCCAGTGTGTTGAGTCATGGACTGGTGGCATGTACTGTGTCTCTGCCCAGTCGATGATGAAATCGGCCAGCGCCTTGGGATTTGTGTGTAGCGAGCTCTATGGACCATTTCGCCACACGCCCTGCAGTGTCCTTTTTGCCGACTATCTCTGCGAGCGGGGCCAGCGTGACCACCCGGATGGAATGATCTTGGAAATAGTGCTTGCGTTTCTTGGTGGCCATGTACACGCCATACACCAACTTCTGGTAGTAGTGGTAGTTCTGCTTGGAGAGTGACAGCACCTCACTCAGATAGTACACCGGTTGCTGGACCGGCTGGGCCTTCCCCTCTTTTGGTATTTCCACCACTAGCACCACGCTGACGACCCTGTTGGTGGCCACGATGTACATCAGCATTGGCTCCTTTGCAGCTGGGGTCACCAAGATGGGAGGTGAGGTGAGCATGTGCTTGAGGTCGCGGAAATCTTCGTCCGCCTGAGCCGTCCAGACGAACTTGTCCGTCTTCTTCATGAGTTGGTATAGGGGGAGGGCCTTCTCACCCATTCGGCTGATGAACCGGATGAGGGAGGCCAAACACCCGGTAAACTTCTGCATGTCGTGCAAGTTCTCCGAAAGCTCCATGCGCTCGATGGATCCTATCTTCTCCGGGTTCGCCTCAATTCCTCGCTCCGAGACAAGGAAACCGAGGAGTTTACCGGCTGAGACGCCGAAGACTCATTTCTCCGGGTTCAGCTTGATCTGGAAGCGGCGGAGGTTGTCGAACTTTCCTTCAGGTCCTCGAGCAGCGTGTCCCGCTCTTTGGTCTTGATGACGACGTCGTCTACGTAGGCGTGCACATTTTTACCAATCTGCGCTTGTAGGAATTACTGCATGCAGCGCTGGTAGGTGGCTCCTGCGTTTTTTAGACCAAAGGGCATGGTGGTGTATCAGTATGTCCCGTACGGGGTTATGAATGATGTCTTTATTTGATCGGTTACACTGAGCTTAATCTGGTGATAGCTCGAGTAAGCATCGAGGAAAGACCACAAGTCACATCCGGCCGTGGAATTTATGACCTGATCTATCCACAGAAGAGAGAAAGGATCCTTAGGGCATGCCTTGTTGAAGCTAGTGTAGTCAACACAGATGCGCCACGCGAGAAGCCATGTGATCTCCTCACCAATGGTTCTTCTCTTTTCTTATGTGAAGCGGCATAAATATTGTTTGACCGGCTTCGCATCCGGTCGAACATGGAGAGAGTGCTCGAAGAGTTCCCTCGGGACACCTGGCATGTCTTTGGGGCATCATGCGAAAATGTCCAGATTCTCTTGGAGGAAGTCGACGAGCGCGCTTTCCTATTTGCTGTCAAGGCCATCTCCGACCAGGATGAACTTGCTTGGGTCCTCCTCGTTCAGCAGGATCTTCCTTGTGCCCTTGGACAGCTTGAACTGTGACTTGCCAGCCGGCTTGGGTTCCCCAGCCGGCATATCCGCCTGCAGGGCCGCCATGTTCTTCATTATGACGCGCTTCTCTTCTACGATGATCATCACCTCGGCTGGCTTGGAGCCGTCTGTGGCGCACTGATCGAATGCTTGTAGCAGCCGTCAACAGTGATCACTCCTTTTGGGCCTAGCAGCTTCATCTTGAGGTATGCGTAGTGCATCACTCCCATGAATTTGGTGAGAGCCGGGCGCCCTAGTATGGCGTGATAGGTGCTGGAGAGGTTCACCACTTCGAACCAGATCGGCTCGCGATGAAAGTTGTTCTCGTTGCCGATGATGACGTCCAGCCGGATCTTGACGATTGGGGAGTGTGATGGACCTGGGACCGTCCCATGAAACGAAGTGCTTGCGGGCTGCAGCTGGGACTCACTGATGTCGAGCCGCTCGATGCTGCTGCGGTACAGGAGGTTGATGCTGCTGCCTTCGTTGATGAGCACACGGGAGAATCAACATGAGTGCTTGTTGGAGACGATGATTGTTGGGGATATACTTTCCGGGTATACCCACAGGTCTCGCTGACCAGGGTGGCCCACCAACGGGTTAGAGCTTTGCTTCACGGACGGCCCAGTCAGAGAAAGAGGAGGAGCCAATTCCGGCTACGACAAGGCCCAGAAGAGTTACCGACTTAGGCCTGTAGTATTACTTGTAGCCCAAGCTATATCTAGTTACCAACTCTGTAACGTAGTCGGATAGTTCTCTCCTGTAACCCTAGGCCCCGGTGACTATATAAACCGGCCCAATGGGATCCTTTAGGGCATAAAACAATACACTCAACCACAACCAACTCGCACATGCGAACCTCTCTTGTAATCCGTTGTAACATCCGGCTTACGCCGATATATTACTGGGTTGCTAGCAGGAGTAGGATCTGATCACCGCAGTCGGATCTGAACCTGGGTAAACTTGTGCTCACCGCTCCTAGAACATCCGACGTCTAACACCCCATCATTCCAACACCACTAGGACCCCCTATGGCGTACTTGTCGACAATCCGACGATAGTTGGCGCCCACCATGGGGTAGGTGACCTTTGGAGCATCGTTCCAGGTGGAGTCTGCGCGTGCAGGAATCAGCAAAACAATCGCCATGGGTCGCGTGGTCTACGCCAGTGATGTCCCTCTCGTCCTTCTCGACGAGACTTGGATTCCGTCTTCTAAACCCGTGATGACCTAAACGATCATGTCTATCGGCAAGATCGACATATATCTTGGTTTTGCTGAACCCGCCCAACCCACCCCTAAGGTGATGACCATGGTGGAAGAGAAATCCGGATCTACTTTGTCCGCACAGGCGGAAGAGTTCAAGGTCCCGCAGAAAATCAAACCCGCCGAACCCACTCCCGTAGTGGAAGAAGAGATGGAAGAAAAATCCGGATCTAATCTCCCTGATGATATCAGATATACGAATGAGGAATATATCCGCTACGACTCCGCCCTGCCAGACGTCGTAGCAGAAAAACTACCCTTGAAGCACAGGATAAAGGAGATGATGAAACGCCCCTACATCAATTACGAAGAAATCGCTAACATCAAGGAGAACTTTGAGATGGAGGAGGCGGAAACCCAGCTGTGCCACTACTTCAAGAACATGAACAAGAAAAAACACTATTTCGTGTACCACATAAGCACTGGATCTGACTCTATCGATGCTGGAGCTGGTAGCGATTCGGTCCTAAACTCAATCGAAGAAAATGCTGACTCACCTGGCTCCCCTCAGGAGTCAATCACGTTGAAGGAACTTCTTGACTTCGACAAAGAGATGGAGGAGTATGAACAAGAGCACGTCTCCAAACAAACGCAAGGTGAGCCCAAAAATCCTCCTAGTCCATATGATAGGATGGATGAAAGCTACACCTCGCAGGATGATATGGATACCGGAGATTCCTCCGAGGTCCACAAGCCAACCATGACGGAAAGTACCGACGGAAGTTTATCCCCTGGTACCGGACCGAAAGCCGTCTTTTCCACTGGTACGCACGTCAAGGCTACTGGGTGGTCAAAGAAGAAGAAGAAGAAGAATCTGACACCGGAAGAGCCGGACGTCGAGGAAACCAACGAAGACAAGTTGATGAAGAGATCGAGATGGAGAATCAGGACAGAGATCCGATCAGTACCACCCTGATAGATCCTCCTGTGGATGGACACGTTGTCACCAAGGGGTGCACATGAAATTTACGGAGATGCTCTCACGATTCCAATCCCAACGGCTTCGGATCTCACATCGGAGGCGCTGGAGAAAAGGGCTGAAGACCTGGAAAAGCACCATCTGTTTCTACTCGAAGAGGCCCCGTGTAACATCCCAAAAATACTAAATTTGAATCATCAAACTCTAATCATCAAATTTAGGGTTAACAAAAACTTTTCTAAATAAAAATATGAAAGCATGCATGTGTGTATGCATCCCATTTTGAATTCTTTTGAATTGCCTTGTTTATGTGTTTCTTTGCTTGTAAAATGTTTCTTAAGTGAAATAAACATCATCTAAACAATTCCCAAACTTTTATTAAAGACAAATAAATCAAAACAAAGCTAAATGAGTGAATGGTCATTTTGACCAATTTAACTCCCATGCTTACTTTGGCTGTCTCAAACTTTCAGAACTTAACAGAAACTTTTCTGGATCTTTGCACCACTTTATTATACTCATAACAAAGTATCAAGGACCACTTTGTGATCATCCAGAAACTTTCAAATGCATAGTTTAAATGACAATTCAAAATTGAATCTTTATCATATGAGAAGATCCCACTTTTTCAAAAACCACTCACACAAGCTCAACTTTCAAAACCCAAGCATCTGCAGACTAACCAGCACCAACCTAGCACACCCACCAAAAATCTTTTCAAAATTCAAAACTTGAATTCTTGCGGCCATTTCAACAAACCCCTTGCAGATACAAATCAAACAAAATCCAAACACTATTGTGAGCAGTGATTGAAGCCTAACTTGTTCCCTCTCTGGTTGCAACTAGGCTTTAGTAGATCATCTAGCTCAATTGCACACCCTTAGCATCACTGTAAGCTTGGCATTGCCATCAATGGTGAGTAGGCCAAATGCACCCTTGTCACCCCCATGTCGACAGCAAGCTAGGAGGAGAAACCAGCCTAGCCAGCATGTCTGGGAGCAAGCCAACATCCCACCGCCACTACCTGTCTAGAGCTCGAATGTTTCCAGCCATTGGACCACACGCACGAACCATGGCAACCTCGCCAGCAACCATGCCGAGAGCGTGCCCCGTGCGCCATGCTCGACCGACGACCACAGACCGTGCGCCGCCCTTGCCGCGTGCATACGTGATCACCACCGTCCCAGTAACCCCGCAGACACGCTCGTTCGCCGCCGCGCAGACCACGCGCGCTGTGCGCCATTAAATCTTCCGCCGGGCACACGCAGAGCACCGTCGCGTTCCGACCAAACCACACCGCCCCACGTCTCGCCACCGTGTCGTTGGGCATCGCCAGGGAGCACCGCACCGCCCCCTATCGTCGCCCACTCCGATAGCCGTCTGTATCGTGGACCACGACGAGCTCACCTTGCACCCCGTCGGTCCCCTCGCTACACTATAAATAGAGGCCACCCCCGGCCGAATTGAGCACACCATCTCACTCCCCTCTCCTCACTGATCTTGCCACCCCATTCCCGGAGCAAGGCGAGCAGCACTTCGCCGGAATTTCACCGGAGCCCGCCGCTACTGGAGAAGAAGGGAGCCAGCGATTGGAGCCGCCCCAGGAGAAGCTGCCGGTACCAGGAGGTTCGCCGTCGTCGACTTCGTCGTTTGCCCGCCTCGCCTGAACCCCGGTGAGCCCCCAACGACCCCCACTGGCCGCGCTAGGTTTCTGTCTCGCCGGCGTTGCCCAACGTCGACGATGACTCTTAGCCGTTAGATTAGAACCAGATCGAACGCACCACATCGCCCCAGACCGCTTCACACCCCCTCATCTCACTGTCGCGTGGGGACAGCCACTTAACCAGCCCGCATAAGCGCTGTGCTTAGCAGGCCGGCCCAGTATCGCTTCCCGCGCAGCCCATCTATTTGAATTTAACCTTTTCCATTTTATTTCAAACACACTTATGTACCTAGTTTCAAAAATCAACCCAGGTCGATTCAGTGCACCAAATCGAATGAAACTAATTTTGTTAGAAAGGTCTGGAAGTGCTGAATCCAAGCCCGTTGGATTCAAGTCATTTGGATCTACAGATCATCCATGGTAAAAATAACAAGGCAGAATCTTTTCTGCATTCAAACATTTTTCAAATTTAAACCATAATAGCTTTTGAGTTGATTCCAACTCTCCAAAATCACATTTAACCATACCTTTCAGAATTTATAAAAATATATAGGATTACTTACAGAAATAATGTTCAAGTAATAAAAGAATGCCCCATTGGCATTTCTAGTCACTTTATTTAATTAAAATAAAAGGGTAAAACCTTATTAAATTGTGGCACCACTTTAAATCACATTCCCATGGACTAAAATATGTGGTGATTACATTTGTCAAAATGATCCCATGTTTGGTTTGGAGAATATTAAATCTTAAGTAGTTTTTCAATGAGTAGAAATTACTTTTCTAAAAATAATAGGAATTAAACCAAGCCTTAATCTTGTAATGTTAGAGATGATGTTAGATCATCTATAGGACCCTTTTTGTGTGATGATTGCAAGTAGTTAAGTATTGTTTGGTGATTGCGTACCTCATATTTATTCATAGACGCTAGTACCGACCAAGGATACGAGGAGGAAGGAGGATTCTACGAAGAAGAAGCCGAGGAGAACTTCAACCACTGCTCTGCACAAGGCAAGCTTTACTAACCAAGTTGACCAATGCAAGCTAACACTTGAAAGATACCCTACTAATGCAAGCTTATACTGATACTTATGCAAGCTAATACTTGCTTGTTACCATGACCACTATATGCCTTAAGCATATGTGATCATATCCACTTGATAAACCAATCCTAGTTTTACTTACAAGCTTTATACTTTATTTCTTTATCAAAGCTAGTACTTAGAGCTTACTTAAGTAAATTGTATATATTAGAAAGATAATTGAAGGTTGCATAAATAGCATAAAATTTAGCCTAAGCTAGATAATATTGATGTCATCCTAAGGCATAAGATTAAACTTAGTTAAACTACACTAGCTTACCACCCCTCATTAGTGCTTACCCCCACTTGTAGCTAGTGCTAAGCATAAAACTTGATCAACTTTAGATGGGAATACTTGGTGGAAAAATGGTTATGAAAACCTTGGAATGATGGATCATTCTATTGAAATGTTTTGGACATGTGTTTCCGAACACCTGATGATTTTGGTGATGAAAATGATGAGGCATGAGCCTTAGCCCTTTATAAAACTGATGGTTGTCTGGATGCGATACCATTCCAATTTTATCGTACAACCACAATACCCGAAGATTGGGTAGGGCTTGACTCGAAACTTATATACCTTAGTATTAGTTCCCTCATGGCCAAGGTATGAGCTGAGGCTACCTTGTGAAGATTGTCCACCTGTGCAGTACCCAAGATGACAGTTGGTCATGGTTGGGAGGCCAAAATCACAGGAGAGGTGCTTATACTAGGGCGTGTAATTGAAAGGTTAGGATTGATTATCCGCATACTGAGTATGGTGAATTCACGATTTGTTCCTGACGGATGTATCGAATGTTGTGGTGAAAGTGTACAATCTCTGCAAAGTGTCAAACTATTCGAATAGCCGCATCCGTGGTTATGGACAGTTGGAGTGGCCATACTGTTCCCCCGTCAGATGTTTTCAAAAGACTTGTGAAATGAATTGAGACTTTGACTTGACCACAACAGGGTTGTGATATGAGATACAAGTTCCAACTTAGGTGTTATAAAATTTCAACTAGCATTCTTTGCTTCTAAATTTAGTAGAGATAAATTTGGCTTTTGCAAAACAACCCTAGAGCCTAGTGTCCTATTATCAAAATACCCCTGCACTTGTTAGTATTAGTTTGCGAGTACTTAAAGAGTACTCATGGCTTTGTCCCTGGCTATTTCCGTGGCCAGACTATGAAGAGGAGTACCGGGAGGATGGACCCCAGGAAGGTTACGACAACTAGGATCATCTCCCATCGTCAGCATTGCCTGTGACCCCAAAGATGGAGCTTCGCCTATGCTACCGTTATTATTACGTATTCTGCTGCTTGAAGTGGTATGAAGAACTGGATCATGAGATCCCTATTTGTGTAAGACCTTATGTATGGTTTATAATGGATGATGTATTGTGGTATCCAATTCTGTTATGTCTCGCAAAAATGGTAATCCTGGGATTGCGATGTATGGCATAACAGGCATCTGGGATTAAAAATCCGGGTGTTGACAAGTTGGTATCAGAGCCATCCTCACCATAGGAGACCCTAGTTAGACTGGACATTTGAATCAAAAACTTAGTTTCAAAACCAAAGAAAAAAATATTTACAAAAACTTATTCTCATTCTTATCCCTTTGATTCTTTCATGAAAACTCATGTTCCTCAAAAACTCCTGCAAAATACATAAAATTTTGACACACTTGATCACTCTACTAACTTACTCATCCTATATTCTTATAGATGGACGTGAAGTACAGCAAGTTTTATCAGTTGGGGAATGGAGGAGACCTTATCTTTGAGAGGGATTTGGACCAGCTTTCGGAACTTCTGGGCGTCGCACTTTTGAGTTCTTCGGAGCTCAGCTCAATGATCAAGGAGGAGAAGATTTGCAGTGGCTAATTATTGCAAGTCTCCGAGGAAAGATTGAACCTCCCACTGCGGAAGGAATTCAATTTACCTTAAGAGAGAACAACTGGCTCGATGGACTTGCCAGGGTCATGCATGAAGCTCTTTCCCGTCTGTGTGGGCAGAGTATCAACCAGATCAAGGGTACTCGCTTTGAGTTTTGCCCAAGGCGTGATGCAAATAAACAACCACTGGAAGCCCCATACCACCCTGAGCTGAAGACCCAAGTGGACCACCTTAGCTTCATGATGTACGATCGTCAGCAGGAGTTGGATAACTGCCGTGACTACTCCAACCACAAGTCTGCCATTTACCAAAACGAAGGATCAAACCATCGCCATGCTAGCAAAGGATCGCAAGTCTCGCCGCCGTCAGCTCGTCAAGAAGGAGCGCATTATTGCCCGTCTTCGCCACCGTATCTCATCTTTCGAGGAGACCATCCACGAGAGAGACATGCAGTTGGAGGAAAGGGAGAATGCCGGAGAGGATCTTCGTGGAGACCCCTACTCCTATCTCAGTGATGATGATGATTTTCAGGAGGATCAGGCTATCGACTTCTTTACTAATGAGGATGATTTCGCCTTCATCTATGGCGATGAAGATGACGAAGCCACGGATTCCGAGGAGTAGTAGCACTTGAGCACTAGCGTAGTGAGTAGTATTCGGTCCCACTGTATCGTAGTTTTTAGAATGGTTCTTAAAACCATCTATTTTTCTTTGTTGTGGTGTGTGTTGTATCATGTGCTATGAATAAAAAGCAAGTTGCTAGAAAAATCTGAGTTAAACTTTAAAAACTTTTCAAAGACCCAAAACCTTAGAAATTTCCCTCTTTTCTCACGATCTATCTCAATCTTCAGATGCCACGCGGAGGAAGTGGTTCATCCCCGGACCCGATGTTGCAAATTCTGCAAATGTTGACTTCTGACCACGAGGCTGAAAGAGCGGAACGTCAAGCCAACCTAGCCACACTGCAACAAATAGCCCAGCTTGCCCATAACAACCAAGGCCACGGAAATCAGGACAACCATGGATCTAAGCTCAAGAATTTCCAGAATACTAACCCACCTGTTTTCACTAAGTCAGAAGAACCCCTAGACGCCGATGATTGGCTGCAAACCAAGGAAAATAACCTAGAAGTCGCCAGAGTGGAAGCCAACGAGAAAGTTCTATTCGCCACCCACTATCTAGCCGGAGATGCCAGGGCATGGTGGAACAGTGTTCGTGCAATGACTGGAGGCCAGATGATGACCTGGGAGGAATTCAAGGTCAAGTTTAGCAGAACCCATGTGCCACCGGGTTTGATCAAGAGAATGAGAGACGAGTTCAGAGAACTAAAGCAAGGACGGATGACTGTAGTGGAATACCGTGACAAATTCTTGTCATTAGCTAGGTATGCCCCAAATGAGATCGACACCGAAGCCAAGAAGAAAGAAAGATTCCTGAATGGTCTGCATGATGAGATGCAGACGGTATTAGTCAATATCCCCTTTGCTGATATTGAAGCCCTTGTCGACTCGGCCATCCAAATGGAAGGAAAGATCAACCAAGCCAATGAGAACCACAAGCGTCGCATGATGCATCAACCAGGAACCCATCAGACCCCAAAGAACCAAGAACCAACAGACCCCCGATGAACCGTCCGACCTATCCCAACCGTGGAAAACCTAGGCCCGGAGGAAATCACAACAACCCCGGCAAAATCTAGCAATTTCAACCGTGCCCCACCCAAGTTCAACAACAACAATGCTACCGCCAACACCAACACTGCCCCGAGAACTGGAAGCAATGTCGTGCCTGTAGCAGCAAAGGACAAGTCACAAGTGACTTGTTAGGACTATGGAAATAAAGGCCACTATTCCAACGAGTGCCCCAACAAGAAGAATACCGCAGCACCCAATGCCAATGCCCCAGCCCAGCAACAGCGTCGTGTTCAGCCAGGAAGGAGATTTGCCCCAGGGAATTCGCTCAACCGCAATGGCCGTCTTTTTCTCATGCATGCTGAAGAAGCTCAGGAAGCGCCATACGTCGTGCTGGGTATGTTTTCTGTTAATTCAGTACTTGCACGAGTGTTGTTTGATTCTGGTGCATCGCACTCATTTGTCACAGAAGAATTTGCATGCACTAGTAAAATTCAACCAACCAAACTGAAGCATGTTATGATTGTTCAAATTCCCGGATCAACCACCAAAGCTAGGCAAATTTGCAAAGCCGTCCCTATCCGAATCCATGGCATAGATTTTTATGCTAACCTGATAGTACTCGGAACTAAAGGTTTGGAAGTAGTACTAGGAATGGATTGGATGTCCAAACATAAAGGATTGATTGACTGTGCCAAGAAAGCCATAACCATGACTAGTATAGCCGGAATATCAGTCGAGCATATATCTGAAACCTTACCTCGCCAATTCAAATGCAACAATAGTATAGCCCAACCTACCATTGACCAAGTCTGGATAGTCTGTGAATACCCTGATGTATTTCCAGATGTTTTGCCCGGTATGCCCCTAGATCGGGATATCGACTTTATCATCGAACTAATCACCGAAACCGGACCCATAGCCCAGAGACCCTATAGTATGAACCCGTCTGAGCTAGAAGAACTGAAGAATCAACTGGATGCCATGCTGGAAATTGGATTGATTCAACCAAGTGTGTCACCATGGAGGTCACCTGTCTTGTTTGTGGACAAGAAGGATGGAGGTAACCGCTTGTGTACGGATTATCGAAAGTTGAATGATGTCACCATCAAGAACAAATACCCCTTGCCCAAGATAGAAGATTTGTTTGATCAGTTGACCGGTGCCAAAGTGTTTTCTAAGATTGATCTTAGGACTAGCTATCATCAACTCAAGATTCGTGCAGAAGATATTCCCAAGACTGCCTTTACCACCAGATATGGATTGTACGAGTATACAGTCATGTCTTTTGGATTAACCAATGCCCCCGCTTATTTCATGAATCTCATGAATAAGATTTTTATGGACTTCCTGGATAAGTTTGTCATTGTTTTCATCAATGACATTCTGATTTATTCCAAATCAGAAGAAGAACATGAGCTACGCCTAAGGAACATTCTTGGAACCCTTAGAGAGCATCAGTTGTATGCCAAGTTTAGCAAATGTTAATTCTGGTTACAGGAGGTAGGATTCCTCGGTCACATTGTATCAGCCGGAGGAATTGCCGTTGACCCTGCAAAAGTGAAAGATGTCGAGGATTGGCAAGCCCCAACCACTCAAACCCAAGTTCATGCATTTCTCGGATTGGCGGGATATTACCGCAAATTCGTAGAAGGATTCTCGAGTATTGCCAGACCCATGACCTCGAACTCGCAGCCGTAGTTCTATCCCTGAAGACATGGAGGCATTACCTGATGGGAAACCGTTGTGAGATCTATACGGATCACAAGAGTCTGAAGTATATATTCACTCAGAAGGAGCTGAATATGAGACAGAGAAGGTGGATTGAGCTAATCAAGGATTACAACCTGGACATTCACTATCACCCTGGTAAAGCCAATGTGGTAGCCGATGCCCTTAGCAGATTGTCGTGCCGCTTGAAATCCATGATCTTGAAGGAGCAACCAAGCTTGCAGAAAGAGCTGGAAGATTTTCGAATGGAATTAGTGAGTGAAGGATTTTTTGCTAGCATAGAACTCCAGCCCACTTTGATCAGTCAGATTAAAGAGGCGCAGAAAGGAAATGCTAGTATTGACGGAATCAAGGGTCGTATCGGTACATGCAAAGTACCCGGATTCACCGAGGACAACGAAGGAGTTCTGTGGTACAAAGGACGCCTTTGTATACCAGCAAATTCTGAGTTGAAAGAGGTGATTCTGAAGGAGGCTCACGATACTCTTTATTCTATCCATCCCGTAGGAACTAAGATGTATCAAGATTTAAAAGAGCAATTTTGGTGGCATAAGATGAAGAGAGAAATCGGAAGCTATATCGCCAAGTGTGATATATGTCAGTGAGTCAAGGCAGGACATCAAAGACTCGTTGGATTGTTGCAACCATTGCAGATTCCGGAATGGAAATGGGATTCCGTTGGAATGGACTGCCTACTTCTAGTAGGGGAAATGACTCTATCTGGGTCATAGTGGACCGATTGTCCAAAGTCGCCCATTTCTTGCCCGTGAAGACCACATATCAGAGTTCGAAGCTAGCAGAGTTGTACATCGCTAGAATAGTTAGTTTGCATGGAGTCTCCAAGAACATTGTCTCTGATCGAGGAACTCAGTTTACCTCGAGATTCTGGAAGAAAGTCCAAGAAGGTTTAGGAACCCGCCTAGATTTCAGTACAGCTTATCACCCTCAGACCGATGGACAAACGGAGCGAGTTAACCAAATACTCGAAGATATGCTGAGAGCATGTGTGTTAGAATATGGATCCAAGTGGAATATTGTCTGCCGTTTGCAGAATTTTCATACAATAACAGTTATCAAGCCAGTTTGCAAATGGCCCCCTTTGAATTCATGTATGGAAGGAAGTGTCGCACCCCTTTGAACTGGTCGGAAGTAGGAGAGAGTCAGATTTTCGGACCTGACATCCTACGAGAAGCAGAAGAGAAGGTTCACAAGATTGGTGAGCACCTCAAGACCGCCCAGTCTAGACATAAGAATTACGCCAACAAGAGACGTCGAGACCTCGCTTTCAACATAGGAGATTTTGTATATCTGAAGGTGTCGCCATTGAAGGGAATGCAGCGTTTCCAACTCAAGGGAAAGTTAGCCCCTAGATATATTGGACCTTTCAAAATTCTGAACCGTCGAGGAGAAGTGTCATACCAATTGGAACTACCTGAAGAGATGTCAGCCGTGCACAATGTGTTCCATATCTCATTACTTCGCAAGTGTCTCGAAGTCCCCGAGAAGACCGAAGTGTTCAAAAATATCGATCACCAGACCATAGAGATCAACGATGACCTGACCTATCCCGAAGTACCCATCCGTATTTTGGAAGAAGCTTTTTTAACTACCCGAACCCGAAGCATCAAGTTTCTCAAGATTCAGTGGAGCAACCACACAGAAGAGGAAGCTACCTGGGAGCGCGAAGATCACATCAGTATTGAGTTTCCCGACCTCTTCAAATCCTAGGTAATCTTTTTCGTCCTTTTTCAAATCTTGGGACGATATTTTGTTTAAGGGGGGGAGGTGTGTAACATCCCAAAAATACTAAATTTGAATCATCAAACTCTAATCATCAAATTTAGGGTTAACAAAAAATTTTCTAAATAAAAATATGAAAGCATGCATGTGTGTATGCATCCCATTTTGAATTCTTTTGAATTGCCTTGTTTATGTGTTTCTTTGCTTGTAAAATGTTTCTTAAGTGAAATAAACATCATCTAAACAATTCCCAAACTTTTCTTAAAGACAAATAAATCAAAACAAAGCTAAATGAGTGAATGATCATTTTGACCAATTTAACTCCCATGCTTACTTTGGCTGTCTCAAACTTTCAGAACTTAACAGAAACTTTTCTGGATCTTTGCACCCCTTGATTGTACTCATAACAAAGTATCAAGGCCCACTTTGTGATCATCCAGAAACTTTCAAATGCATAGTTTAAATGACAATTCAAAATTGAATCTATAACATATGAGAAGATCCCACTTTTTCAAAAACCACTCAAACAAGCTCAACTTTGAAAACCCAAGCATCTGCAGACTCACCAGCACCAACCTAGCACACCCACCAAAAATCTTTTCAAAATTCAAAACTTGAATTCTTGTGGCCATTTCATCAAACACCTTGCAGATACAAATCAAACAAAATCTAAACACTATTGTGAGCAGTGATTGAAGCCCAACTTGTTCCCTCTCTGGTTGCAACTAGGCTTTAGTAGATCATCTAGCTCAATTGCACACCCTTAGCATCACTGTAGGCTTGGCATTGCCATCAATGGTGAGCAGGCTGAATGCACCCTTGTCACCCCCATGTCGACAGCAAGCTAGGAGGAGAAACCAGCCTAGCCAGTATGTCTGGGAGCAAGCCAACATCCCAACGCCACTCCCTGTCCAGCGCTTGAACGTTTCCAGCCACTGGACCACACGCACGAACCATGCCAACCTCGCCAGCAACCATGCCAAGAGCGTGCCCCGTGCGCCACGCTCGACCGACGCCCACAGACCGCGCGCCGCCCTCGCCGTGTGTATACGTTATCACCACCGTCCCAGTAACCCCGCAGACACGCTCGTTCGCCGCCGCGCGGACCACGCGCGTTGTGCGCCATTAAATCTTCTGTCTGGGACGCGCAGAGCACCGTCGCGTTCCGACCAAACCACACCGCCCCACGTCTCACCACCGTGTCGTTGAGCATCGCCAGGGAGCACCGCACCGCCCCTACCGTCGCCCACGCCGATAGCCGTCTGTACCGTCGACCACTTAGCTCAGCCTGCGCCCTGCCGTCCCCTCTCTCCACTATAAATAGAGGCCACCCCCAGCCGAATTGAGCACACCATCTCACTCCCCTCTCCTCACTGATCGTGCCACCCTGTTCCCGGAGCAAGGCAGCAGCACTTCGCCAGAATTTCATCGGAGCCCGCCGCTACTGGAGAAGAAGGGTGCCAGCGATTGGAGCCGCCCCAGGAGAAGCTGCCGGTACCAGGAGGTTCGCCATCGACGATGACTCTCAGCCGTTGGATTAGAACCAGATCGAACGCACCACATCGCCCCATAGCGCTTCGCACCCCCTCCTCTCACTGACGCGTGGGGACAGCCACTTAACCAGCCCGCGTAAGCGCTGTGCTTAGCAGGCCGGCCCAGTATCGCTTCCCGCGCAGCCCAGCTATTTGAATTTAACCTTTTCCATTTTATTTCAAACACACTTCTTGACCTAGTTTCAATAATCAACCCAGGTCGATTCAGTGCACCAAATCGAATGAAACTAATTTTTTTAGAAAGGTCTAGAAGTGGTGAATCCAAGCCAGTTTGATTCAAGTCATTTGGATCTATAGATCATCCATGGTAAAAATAACAAGGCAGAAGCTTTTCTGCATCCCAACGTTTTTCAAATTTAAACCATAATAGCTTTTGAGTTGATTCCAACTCTCAAAAATCACATTTAACCATACCTATCAGAATAAATAAAAATATATAGGATTACTTACAGAAATAATGTTCAAGTAATAAAAGAATGCCCCATAGGCATTTCTAGTCACTTTATTTAATTAAAATAAAAGGGCAAAACCTTATTAAACTGTGACACCACTTTAAATCACATTCCCATGGACTAAAATATGTGGTGATGACATGTGTCAACATGATCCCATGTTTGGTTTGGAGAATATTAAATCTTAAGTAGTTTTTCAATGAGTAGAAATTACTTTTCTAAAAATAAAAGGAATTAAACCAACCCTTAATCTTGTAATGTTAGAGATGATGTTAGATCATCTATAGGACCCTTTTTGTGTGATGATTGCAAGTAGTTAAGTATTGTTTGGTGATTGCGTACCTCGTATTTATTCATAGACGCTAGTACCGACCAAGGATACGAGGAGGAAGGAGGATTCTACGAAGAAGAAGCCAAGGAGAACTTCAACCACTTCTCTGCACAAGGCAAGCTTTACTAACCAAGTTGACCAATGCAAGCTAACACTTGCAAGATACCCTACTAATGCAAGCTTATACTGATACTTATGCAAGCTAATACTTGATTGTTACCATGATCACTATATGCCTTAAGCATATGTGATCATATCCACTTGATAAACCAATCCTAGTTATACTTAGAAGCTTTATACTTTATTTCTTTATCAAAGCTAGTACTTAGAGCTTACTTAAGTAAATTGTGGATATTAGAAAGATAATTGAAGGTTGCATAAAGAGCATAAAATTTGGCCTAAGCTAGATAATCTTGATGTCATCCTAAGGCATAAGATTAAAATTAGTTAAACTACACTAGCTTACCACCCCTCATTAGTGCTTACCCCCACTTGTAGATGCTAGTGCTAAGCATAAAACTTGATCAACTTTAGATGGGAATACTTGGTGGAAAAATGGTTATGAAAACCTTGGAATGATGGATCATTCTATTGAAATGTTTTGGACATGTGTTTCCGAACACCTGATGATTTTGGTGATGAAAATGATGAGGAATGAGCCTTAGCCCTTTATAAAACTGATGGTTGTCTAGATGCAATACCATTCCAATTTTATCGTACAACCACAATACCCGAAGATTGGGTAGGGCTTGACTGGAAACTTATATACCTTAGTATTAGTTCCCTCACGGCCAAGGTCTGAGCTGAGGCTACCTTGTGAAGATTGTCCACCTGTGCAGTACCCAAGATGACAGTTGGTCATGGTTGGGAGGCCAAACTCACAGGAGAGGTGCTTATACTAGGGCATGTAATTGAAAGGTTAGGATTGATTATCCGCATACTGAGTATGGTGAATTCAGGATTTGTTCTTGACGGATGTATCAAATGTTGTGGTGAAAGTGTACAATCTCTGCAGAGTGTCAAACTATTCGAATAGTCGTCCATGATTATGGACAGTTAGTGGCCATCTTGTTCTCAGATGTTTTCAAAAGACTCGTGAAATGAATTGAGACTTTGACTTGACCACAACAAGGATGTGATATGAGATACAAGTTCCCACTTAGGTGTTATAAAATTTCAACTAGCATTCTTTGCTTCTAAATTTAGTAGAGATAAATCTGGCTTTTGCAAAACAACCCTAGAGCCTAGTGTCCTATTATCAAAAAACCCCTGCACTTGTTAGTATTAGTTTGCGAGTACTTAAAGAGTACTCATGGCTTTGTCCCTGGCTATTCCCGTGGCCAGACTATGAAGAGGAGTACCGGGAGGATGGACACCAGGAAGGTTACGACAACTAGGATCATCTCCCATCGCCGTAATTGCTCGTGACCTCAAGATGGAGCTTCGCCTATGCTACCGTTATTATTACGTATTCCGCTGCTTGAAGTGGTATTAAGAACTGGATCATGAGATCCCTATTTGTGTAAGACCTTATGTATGGTTTGTAATGGATGATGTACTGTGGTATCCAATTCTATTATGTCTCGCAAAAATGGTAATCCTAGGATTGGGATGTATGGCATAACAGGCATCTGGGATTAAAAATCCGGGTGTTGACATCGTGCGCATCGTCGAGAGGAGGCAACAGTTAGACACTGATCCTGCCAAATATCAGTCAGATTTCAAGCGACATCCAAACAAGACAAGGGGAGGTCCGTTTCTTGCTAAAAAGAACCCGAATATCCACAAAGATTTATTTGACAAAAAATATGGAGAGAAAATACGAGTCTACAACACGCTGTTGGAAAATCCTGCAGCAGCTCGAGCCATCCTCGCTAACAACCCGTCTCCGCAGCAGGTCCAGCAGTGCGTTGTGTTGCTGGACAAAGGATTAAAGCAGCAGAAAACGACCGCGTCATTTAGTGGCAAGTTGGCCTCAAAATCTGAGTTTTTCCACACTGGCGCTAACTTAAGGCTTCGTAGGGATACTACTCAATGCTACCATCCCCATGGAGAAGAAGAGAATTCAAGAACCGGCTCAAACGGCCACTCTCGCCGGCCGGCACATGATTGGGCAAGAGTTATTCCGGCTGCGTTCGAAGATGCCATTAGGGAAATGGTTCCTCATCAGGACCATCGTCGGCAAAACAACCGCTATAGATAAGACCCGGATATACGTCGCCAGCAAGAGGAGCAAGATTGGCTAAGGATGCCACCACCGAGCCGTCCGGCTGTCAATGTCGGATGAAGAGATGATCCGGATCGTCCTGAGTCAAGTAGGGACGGTGCCCAAAGAAATAGGCATCAGAGTCAGCATAATGAGGCTCCACCGCCACCACCGCGTAACCCAGCCGAAAATAACCCACTAGGGCCACCATCACCTCCTAGCAGCGACCATGAAGGATCTAGGCGTAGCCATGGAAGTCGCAGGGGTGGAGGCGACAATGGTGAAAGGAGAAGCAGAAATCCAACTCCGTCGCTCAGAAGCCGTGAGCCTCCAAGGCGCAGATCTCTCTCGCCAAACGACGCTCGCCATCGCATTGAATCGAACATAGAAGCACGGTGGTATGAGGAAGAAGACGTGTATGTGGGACCCAAGTGTTTTGGACCACGCATACGTCCGACCAAATTTCCGGTTGACTTTGGTATTGCCAAACACATTAAGCCCTATGATGGCGCAGCCTGGCCAGATACCTGGCTCCAGGATTTCTTCCAATCATGCTGCATCGCCAAAGGAGGAAATAGCCTAGTTGCAGTCCGATATATCCCGCTCATGCTGAGGAAGACGGCTCGATCATGGCTCAATGAACTGCCAGAGAATTCAATTCACAACTTGTAAGATATGCAAAGTGCATTCATTTCAAACTTTGAGGGAACATACAAAGGGTCCTGCATAGTTGGAAACTTGTAGCGTTGCACACAAAGACCCGGCGAAACCTGCCAGGATTACCTCGGACGCTGGATCGACACGAAGAATTCCTGCGAAGGAGTAAACGAACAAACTGCGATAGAAGCTTTTATTGCAGGACTTCCAGTCGAACTTTTACGTCACAGACTTAAGCATGAGCATGTCACATATATGGGAGGAATGATAGAAATGGCAAGCAAATATGCTGATGCCGATGATGATTCAGAAGGGCTGCTAAATATTCTGGCCAATCCCAATGCGGCCAAATAGCAAAAGCAATCTCAGAAGTGCAAGAACACCTCGGACGAAAAGGCTGCTCCGGACAACACAGTTGTCAATGCAACATTCGGAACTGGAGGACGAGGAGGGCGTGGAGGAATCCGGGGTAGAGGTCATGGAACTTCCCGAATCCAGGGCAGAGGAGACCAGCAACCTGGAAGAACCTACACCTGGGCCGACATTGCCAATAATCCCTGTGTCCACCACTTGGATAGTAACAGAGGATCTACACACACAAATGCCGAGTGTCATTTCAATGACGACATCAAGGAAGACGAATCCGCTGGCTATAGAGGATTCCGAAATGGAGCCCAATGAAGATTCCAAAATGGAAGAAGAGGAAGCCGTTGAAGAGCCCAAGCCAGATGGAAAGAAGACTTTTCTGACTAAGAAAGAGGCATACGTCTGCTTCCTTGGATCCCAATCTGCTAAAGAAAAAAAGGCGGTTCTTCGTGAGCTCAATGCCACGATTCCGGCTATTCCACAGTTCCTAGACTAGTCAGAGGTAACCATCACCTTTGATCGTTCAGATCACTCGAGGAAAACACATCATTGGGGAAAGTACCCTCTGTTCGTCAACCCTCTTATTGATGGCTATGAGTTCTCTAAAACACTCATGGACGATGGAAGTAGTATTAACATCCTCTACATTGAGACGCTCCACCGCATGAAGTTACACGAGAGCCAGTTGAGTTACAGCAGTGTAACTTTCCATGGCATTGTACCAGGGAGACAGGCGGATTGTCTGGGAGAGATTACTCTGGACGTGACATTCGGAACCCGAGACAATTACCGGACCGAGGCAATCTCTTTTGAGGTGGTACCATTGAAAAGTGCTTACCACGCCATCTTCGGACGTCTGGCTTACTGGGCGTTCATGGCTCGTCCCTGCTACATCTACAACATGATTAAACTTCCAGGTCCAAAGGGCATAATCACCATATGGGGAAATCCGAGGAAGGTGCGAGAGTGCGACGAAGGATCTACTACCTTCACCGAAGCCGTGTTGCACGCCCAGGAGTACTAGGATATCAAGAAGACCATCAATCCGTCTGAGATGCCTGCTATGAAGAACGAGGTGTTGAATCCAAGTTTGCTGTTCAAGACATCGAAAGAGACGAAGAAAACATCTCTGAAGGAAGATGATCCCTCTAAGACGACAAACATAGGGGTAGGCTTAGGCCACACATAAGAAATCACGCTCGTCGAGTTCCTCAAAGCTAATAGTGATATCTTTGCATGGCAGCCATTTGACATGACCGGAGTACCTAGGGAACTTTCCGAGCACTCTCTTAATGTGTACCCTGACGCTAAACCCATCAAACAGTCCTTACGACGGTTTGGTGATGAAAAGAGCAAAGCAATAGCTAAGGAATTATCCCAACTAGAATTAGCAGAATTTATAACAGATGTCATCCATACAGATTGGGTGGCAAATCATGTACTCGTCCCTAAAAATGACACCATTGATTTGAGGATGTGTGTTGATTATACCGCTTTGAACAAGACATGCCCAAAAGATCCCTTTCCTTTGCCAAGAATCAATCAAGTTATCGACTCAACGGCAGGGTCGGAACTACTCTGTTTTCTGGACGCATATTCCGGATATCACCAAATATCGATGAAAAAGTCGGATCAAATTAAGACGTCTTTCGTCACTCCTTTTGGAACCTTCTGCTACAAAACTATGCCTTTTGGCTTAAAGAACGCAGGAGAAACATATCAACATACTATGGAACATTGTCTCAACGATTAAATCAGACGCAACGTCCATGTATATGTAGAAGACATAGCAATTATGTCCAAAAAATAGGAAACTTTAATTTATGACTTGGATGAAACATTTGCTAGTCTACGAAAATTCAATATGATGCTAAATCCGAAGAAGTATTTCTTTGGAATTCCAGTCGGAAAATTGTTCGGTTTCATCGTCTCTGAGCGAGGCATAGAGGTGAACCGGGACAAAATCAAGGCTATCCTAAATATTTGAGGCTGACTCGCCTCAAGGACGTATAGTGTCTCACTGGTTGCATTGTAGCGGTGAGTCGGCTCGTCAGCTGGCTCAGCAAAAGAGCCGCACCTTTGTACAAACTCTTAAAGAAAACTGACAAATTTGTCTGGACTTAGGAAGCCAAAACTATCCTGCAAAGTTTGAAAGATCTACTTTCAAACCCACCAGTTCTCGCAGCGCCAGAACCTCAGGAACTTATGTTACTTTACATTGCAGCGACCAACAAGGTCATAAGTGTGGTAACAGTAATTGAGCGCGAGGAAGAAGGCCATGAGCATAAGGTGTAGCGGCCAACTTATTATCTGAGTGAGGTCCTAACAGAATCAAAACAACGGTATCCACACCATCAAAAGCTAGCCCATGGAGTGTTCTTTGCATCCAGAAAGCTACGCCACTATTTTCAAGAGAAAAAGATCACATTGGTGAGCACCGCTCCACTGCGAGATATAATCAATAACCGCGACGCCACATGACGTGTCGCAAAGTGGGGAATAGAGCTTGTAGCTTTTGACATTGAGTACAAACAACGTACAGCAATCAAATCCCAAATACTTGCCGACTTTGTTGTTACTCGCCTAGAACCCCAGCTCTACCTGCCCTTATATACTGCTCGGGGGAGGGAGATTACAATTTGGGATCTAGGGTTTCTGTTTGGATACGGGCTCATAGGGCAGGGCTGGCCGCAGGGTCCAGCCGGTGGGCCAGGACCTAGTCCGCCCTTCTTTTAGCGTCATTCCCTTCTTTAATGGTCACCCGGGCTTCCTTTGGGGTGTCACCCTTGCTTGAATGGTCACCCGGACTACTTTGGCGGTCAACCAACCACTTTTATTTATCTTCGTCGGGTAGCACAGGTTGTGAAGGCACGCCAGCTGGTCTGATGACGAAGGGAGCCAGAGGCGTAGCCCGCAAGGAACATCTCCTCCTTTGCGCTTTCCATCGAATCCAAGGTTAGCCGGCTGGAAGCGGCCACCCGGCCGGTTCTTCTGGCTACCCAGATAGACGGGTCAGTCGGGAAAGCTTTAAACCCAGCCGGGCGGTACTAGCCAGGCGACTGGAGTTGTCCTACTTGATGGCCAGGAGGCATGTATCTTATGGAGCCGGCCTAATTAGGCTTGGCTTTACCCACCTAGGGATTATCCCCCAAACAATTTCCATGCTGCATTGAACTATTAACGTCATGACAAATCTGCTCTAGTCTGAGAAATTTAGAGTAAGCCTTCTAAGAGAGTGGCAGAAAAAATGGTACTGAACATGAGTAATTTGAATGAACTTCTGGACAAAAATACTTTTGTTCTTTGCAAAGGACAACAAATGAGGGAATTGATGCTGCAAACATTCCTCCTGCCACATATCAGTCCAGAATAATGTGGTTTTACCATTCCTCACAGAACATTTTGCAATTCCTTTGAACATGTCAATAAATTTCAGATGGTCCTTCCACCAAAATGATCCCTCCATACTTCTCCCAGGAAGCTTTCCATTATTATTTAATAAGTGTTCCAAATAAGATGAACCAAAGGGATATCATGATGGTTGAAGAACTTGTACAGATTCTTCAAAAGTAAAGCAGGGTTTTGAATATTGAGATCTTATACCCCAAACCACCTTGAGTCTTGGGCCTGCAAATTTTTTTCCAAGCCACTAAAGCTTGTCCTCTAGATTGGACATCCACTGTCTTCTTCCTCCATAAACAATGTCTCATGTATCTGATCAACTGATCTTTAATGGAGACAGGTAGCTCAAATAAGCTCATGTAGTAAATGGGAAGGGAGGACAAAACTGATTTCACAAGTTGTAACTTTCCTCCATAATTTAGAAAGTCTACAATGCCACGAAGTCTTCTTTTAACTCTTTGCACTATAGGCAAATACTGCTCAACTATAGGCTTTTTAAGGCTTAATGGCAAACCAAGGTAAGAGGGGAGAGACCCTGCCTGACAAGAGTTTGTCAAGGAAAAATGGTTAAGCCTTTCAGTGTCCAAATTTATTGGCATCATGCTAGATTTTGAGTAGTTTAGTTTAAGGTCATTGGACATAGCAAAAGTATGCAGCAAGACTTTAAGATAGAGAAGTTGACCAGAATCAGCTTTGAGAACCACCAAAGTACCATCGGCATATCGTATTACTGGGAAATCTGGACAAAAAACACCCCCTAAAGGAGGAGACAGCAACCCCTGGTGCATTGCCCTATTGAGAATGGACTGAAGAAGATCAGCGGCAAGAACAAACAAAAGGGGGGATAAAGGGTCCCCCTGTCTAACCCCTCTTCTGTAGTAAATTTTTTTCCCAGTCACACCATTTAGAAGGACAACATAACATGCAGATCCCAAAATCAATTGAATCCAATTAATCCATTTCTCACCAAAACCTCTAGCTCTGAGGATACTGATAATGGTAGAGTGCTTAATCTTATCAAAAGCTTTCTCAAAATCCAATTTTAGAATTACAATTCCTTCTTTGGAATTATGACACTGGTAGAGAAACTCAAAATCCCATCCTAAGCAGTCTTGAATGGATCCTTTCTTAAAAAACATATTGATTCATGTGAACAAGCTTTAGGATTACATTTTGAAGCCTATTAGCCAGAATTTTGGTGATAATCTTGAACACACTGTTTAGGAGAGAAATTGTCCTGAAATCTGCAGGTGTCATAGGGTTTTCAATTTTTAGAATTAGACTGATAAATGAGGAATTAATGCTTTCCAAGGAAATCCTGCCTTCATAGAAATCAGCAATAAGCTGCTTAACATCCTCTCCAATAATAGGCCAATAGTGCTTAGCGAATTCATTGTTAAAACCATTAGGACCAGGAGATTTGTCATTTGGAATGTCCCTAATCACCTCCTCAATCTCTTTGTCAGAGAAAGGCCTCTCCAGATCATCCCTAGCTTCAGAAGACATGCCAACACCAAAGAGTTCATGTAGGTTAAAATGCATGTCCGGCTTATCAGAATTACCCATTCTTTCTTTAAAGGCATGCCAAAGTAAGTCAGCTTTGTCAGAGTGCTCATGAACTTCCTGATTATTTTCATTCTTCAGTATAGAGATGTAATTATGTCTATACTTGATGGTAGCTTTGGAATGGAAGAATTTGGTGTTTTCATCACCAAATTTGACCCATTTAATTTTTCCTCTTTGTTTCCAATAATCATTCTTGTTTTGAAGCGAAAAAATGACATGGGTTTTCAGCAAGTCTCTCAGGTTCCACTCAATAGTAAGAGTTCTCATCTCTTCCAGGACATCTAAGAGTTCAATTGTTGCATTGACATTGCTGATTTGAGATTTGAGACAGGGTAGTTTCTTTGCCCAGAGCTTCAGACCCCTACTCACATTTTTTAGTTTAGCATTAATTTTTTTTTGCAGAGTCACTATATCCAACTGGAATGTTCCAAGCATTTTGGACAATTTTCTTGAAATCACTATGCTGCATCCAAAAGTTTTCAAGTCTGAAAATATGTGCCTTTGGAATCCTTGTGCCAATTGAGATAACACAAGGTAAATGGTCAGAGGTGGGTTTGGAAAGAGGGAAAACAAAAGATGAAGGATAATTCTGGGTCCAGGAGGCAGAAGTGAAGAACCAATCCAATCTCTCAAGAAGAGGAACAACATATGAAACCACCCAGGCGCATTTTCTTACTTTGAGGGGCAACTCAATGAGACCCAGATTGCTGATTGCGTCATTAAAGAGGAGCATATCATTAACATCCCCACCTTGTTTGTTTCTGTTAGAGGGCTTTCTTGTGAAATTAAAATCACCCATAATCAGCCAAGCCATATCATCAGGCATATCAATGTTGGTAATCCACTCAATGAAATCTGCTTTTTTCTCAGGTTGGCAAGTACCATAAACATTTGTAAGAATCCAGACATCATTCGACAGTAGTGAGGTGAATTTCACAGAAATGGAAATTTTATTTTGAAAAGATATCTGTCCAAAAAAGAGAGAGCTATTCCAAATGATGATTAATCCCCTAGAAGCCCCATCAGAAGGTAGGAATTCAAATTTATCAAATTTCCTAGGGCAGAACTTTCTTAGATAAGCAAGATCAAAATCTTCTCTTTTAGTTTCCTGAAGACAGATGATGTCACACTCAGATTCATCAATCTTATTACTGAGAAACACCCATTTTATGTCAGAATTTATGCCTCTAATATTCCAATTTAAAATCTTCCATTTTCTTTTGCTATCCATAAGAAACAATATAGCAGAGTTGATTTTGGGGTGGCACAACATATGAAACTACCCACAAGAATTGGCAGAAGAGACACAACCAGTTGATAATCTAGAAGACATTCACAGAGTCATGGTTCACACCAAACAGCACAATATTCAACAGGCCAGCCATGTAAATTCTATTACAATACCATAGGTAGGGAACCAACAAGGTCCCAACAAAATAAGTTGTGTAACACAGTTAAAACCTATTTGGGAGATTTCTTCTTGGCTTGTTGTCCACATGTTCCAGCAGCCACAGACTTCTTCTTGCCACCCAGGTTAATACTTGGGATGCCATTTCTTTTAGTGCTACCATTTTCAGGGGCTTTGATGGCAATATTAGTGGCTTTGCCCTTCTTTAGCAACCTATTATCCAGGTCCCCTTCCTTGCTTACAAAAAGAGGCAGCAAGATTTTTAACCACTTTAGGATTCAAACAAGGAGGAGTAGCATTACAAGTAAGACAATCTGAAATAGTGCAATTAATATGACTCTTGAATCCCCCATTTAATTCCATAATTCTAGGACTCCTCCTCACCTCAGATTCAACCAGTGGCTCCTTTCCCTTTTTCTTTTTAGATGGAGTACCAGCAGACTTGTCAGCACCCAAGCAAGGAGGAGCCATCTGGATAAATCTCTCATTAGGAATGATGAAATAAATAGTATTCTCTTTAGTAATAGGTTCTTTGATAATTTCCCAAAGAGTAGAAACAAGGAAATTTATTGCCCAATTTAATTTTTCAGGAGTAGCAAGCATGAGGGTAATGAAGTTGAACCAACTGACAGGAATGTCACATTTAAAAGAGCCCTTGGAAGATGAAGGCATGTGCATGTGAGGAGCAAAGTATCTTTCCCACAAATCAAGCCCCTGCTGGGAAAAAGGCCTGCTTAGCAGCATGAACATTAGGGATGGTAAAAAAGGTTCTTGCCAGGCCAATCTAAAGATGTGCTTCATTGGGAGATAAGAGATGGTGATCTTCCATCATCCAGTCATTATTCTCCATAGTTTCATCCCCATGCATAATAGGATTTTCTTCATCTTCATCATCCAGATAGTTTTGAAGGATATGCTGCAATCTTTCACCTATGCCAGCCCCCTTCACTTCCACATTGACCAGCTGCTCCACTTCACAATAGGCTTAGCATTAACAGATTCGATATCATCATCAGAGTTCCAGTCTTGTACAAGCATAGTACCAGTGACAACACTATTAGCTTCCTGAGGTGGCAGATCAAGGTTGTCCACAGGCATATCTTCTCTTGGAGCCACAACAGGACCTTGCACAGGAGTAGCAGCAGCCTCTCATTGATCCCAGCCAGCAGCTCCCCTAGCAGGTGGTGGTGTGTCTACACCCAGATTTTTAATCACAGATGCCTGTTATGCCATACATTGCAATCCCAGGATTACGATTCTTGCGAGACATAACAGATTGGATATCGCAGTACATCATCCATTACAAACCATACATAAGGTCTTACACAAATAAGGATCTCATGATCCAGTTCTTAATACAAATCAAGCAGCGGAATAACGTAAAGATAACGATAGCGTAGGTCAAGCTCCATCTTCAGGGTCACAGGCAATGCTGACGATGGGAGATGATCATAGTTGTCGTAACCTTCTTATGGTCCATCATCCTGATACTCCTCTTCATAGTCTGGCCACAAGAATAGCCAGGGACAATGCCATGAGTACTCTTTAAGTACTCGCACACTAATACTAACAAGTGAAGTGGTTTTGAGTAGGATATGCTAAGCTCTAGGGTTATTTTGCAAAAAGCTAGATTTACCTCTACTAAGTTCAAAAGCAAAGAAAGCTATTTGAAAGTTTTATAACACCTAAGTGGGAACTTAAATTTCAGATCACAACTCTGTTGTGGTCAAGTCAAAGTCATAAATCATTTCATAAGTCATTTTGAAAACATCTGACGACAGAATAGTATGGCCACTCCAACTATTCATAACAGCAGACGCGGCTATTCGAATAGTTTGACACTCTGCAAAGATTGTACACTTTCACCACAACATTTGATACATCCGTCAGGAACAATCGTGAATTCACCATACTCAGGATGCGGATAATCAATCCTAACCTTTCAATTACACGCCCTAGTATAGGCACCTCTCCTGTGGGTTTGGCCTCCCAAGCATGACCAACTGTCGTCTTGGGCACTGCACAGGTGGACAATCTTCACAAGGTAGCCTCAGCTCAAACCTTGGCCCAAGGTAACCCATACGAAGGTATATAAATTTCCAGTCAAGCCCTACCCAATTTTCGGGTATTTTGGCTATACGATAAAATGGGAATGGTATCGCATCCATACAACCATCAGTTTTATAAAGGGATAAGGCTCATGCCTTAACATTTTCGTCATCAAAAATCATCGGGTGGTCGAGAACACATGTCAAAATATTTAAGTAGAATGACTCATCATTCTAAGGTTTTCATAACCATTTTCACCCAGTATTACCATCTAAAGTTGATCAAGTTTTATGCTTAGCACTAGAATCTACAAGTGGGGGTAAATACTAATGATGGGTAACAAACCAGTGGGGATTAGCTAAGTTCAATCTCATGCCTTAGGATGACATCAAGATTATCTAACTTAGGCCAAATTTTATGCTCTTTATGCTACCTTCAATTATCTTCCTAGAATCTACAAGTCACTAAGTCAACTTTAAGAAAAAGCTTTGATAAAGAAAATAAAGTATTAAGCTTGCAAATAAAACTAGGATTGGGTATCAAGTGGTGTAAGCTTGCAAGTAAAACTTGCATGGTTTAGCTTTCTAAGATAGTAGTATAAGCTTGATAAGTTGCAAGGGTTAGCTTGGCTTGTGCAGAGCAGTGGTTGAAGTTCTCCTCGGCTTCTTCCTCGTAATATCCTCCTTCCTCCTTGTATCCTTGGTCGGTAGTACCATCTCTCAATAAATACGAGATACACAATCACCAAACAATACTTAACTATTTCTAATCATCACACAAAGGTTCATACTAGATGATCTAGCATCATCACTAACATTACAAGTTTAAGCACTTGTCCCATTTATTTTATTTGAGAAAAGTAATTTCTACTCATTAAAAAACTACTTAAGATTTAACATTCTCCAACTCAAACATGGGATCATGTTGACACATGTCATCACCACATATTTCAGTACATGGGAATGTGATTTAAAGTGGTGTCACAATTTAATAAGGTTTAACCTTTCTATTTTATTTAATTAAGATGACTAGAAATGCCTATGTGGCATTCTTTTATTACTTGATCACTATTTCTGTAAGTAAACCTATATATTTTTATATATTCTGAAAGGTATGGTCAAATGTGATTTTTGAGAGTTGGAATCAACTCAAAAGCTCTTATTGAATTTTGAAATTTTTTTGAATGCAGAAGAGCTTGTGCCTTGTTATTTTTACCATGGATGATCTAAAAATCTAAATGGTTTGAATCCAACGGGCTTGGATTAATCTTTCTAGTACCTTTGTAACAAAATTGGTTTCATGCATTTTGGTTTAGTGAATCGACCTGGGTTGATTTTTGAATCTAGGTACATAACTGGATTTGAAATTAAATGAATAAAACTAAATTTGAATTAGTGGGTTGCGCGGGAGGTTTAACTGGGCCGGCCCACTACGCATAGCGCACGCGCGGGCTGGTTAAGTGAGCGACCCAACTCGTTAGTGAGACAATGAGGGGCGAAGCTGTATGGGGTGATTAGGACCGTAGGATCTAACTCTAATCGAATGGCTTTGGTTCATAGTCCACGTCGGGCAGCGCCAGCGAGACAGAACCCTAGCACGGTCAGTGGGGGTCGTGGGATGCTCACCGAGGCTCAGGCGAGGGTCGGCGACGTGGGCGAATGACGAAGTCGACGACGGCGATTATCCTGGTACCGGTAGCTTCTCCTAGGGTGGCTCGAATCGACGGTGCCTCTCCTCCTCTGCAGCAACGAACTCCGATGAAATTGATGTGAAGAAAATGGGAGTGAGTGAGTGTGATCAGTGAGAGGTGGGGAGTGAACTGGTGTGCAGAAAACGAGCGGGGGAGGCCTCCTTTTATAGTGGCTGAAAGGGACCGAATAGCGCGGGTGGACCTCGTCGGTGTCGACGGCACAGAGGGCTAATGGCATGGGCAACGACAGGGAGCGGTGCTGTGCTCCTTGGCGAAGCTCAACGGCGTGGTGGCGAGGCGTGGGGCGGTGCAAGATTGTCGGAATGTCCCGGCGCTCTAGGCGGGTCCGACGGCAATTTTAATGGTGCACAGCATGCATGGTCCGCGCGGCAGTGAACGAGCATGTCTGGCAGGTTCCTCGTGAAGTGGTGATAAGGTACGCGAGCGGCAAAGGCGGGGTGCGGTTTGTGCGAGCGTGTCGAGCGCGACGCTCTGACGCGCTCTCGACATGGCCGTAGAGAGAATGGTCGCGCGCTTTCTGGATGGTCTAGTGGATGGCTACGCTCGGGGCTTGGACAGGGAGTGGCGCTTGACGATGGAGTGCCTGCTAGACAAGGTTGGCGAGACTAGTTAGGCTTGTAGCTTGCTGTCGACATTGGGGTTGGCAATTGGTGTCGGCCATGGTCACCATTGATGGCATTGTCGAGTTTACAGTGAGCTAGAGCTGGTTAAACTAGTTATATGATCTACCGAGAGTGTAGTGAGAGCTAGGGAGGGGACAAGGTTGGCACAACACTGCTCACTGTAGTGTTTGTTGTTTAATTTGATTTGTGCCTAGAAGGTGTTTGATGAAATGGTCGAAAGAAATTCAAATTTTAATTTTGGATTCAAACTTGGTGGGTTTGCTAGGCACATACTAGGGTGTCTCTGGTTAGTTGGATTAGTCAAGGGGCACTGGTTTGGTTGGGTTTTGAAAATGTGTGATCTTCACATATGTTAAAGATTCAATTTTGAATTGTCATTTGTATGGGGTTTCTAAATGTTTCTGCGAGTTTGAAAGGTGGGCATTGATTCACTTTTACTTGGTCTAGCAAGGGATGAAAAGAATTGGAAAAGTTTCTATTTGAAATCTTGGACTAGAAACACTCAAAGTGACCTAGTGAGCAAGATTGGCAAAAATGACCATTTGCCTTATTTGAATTGTTTTTGATTTTCTCTTGATTAGTTTCTGCTTGGAAATGTTTTAGATGATGTTATTTTCACCCTTAAACCATTCCTTGCTATTTAGGTTAATCAGAAAAGTCTATTCATGCATTCATTTGGTTTTATTTAATCAAAGTTTTTGTTAACCCTAATTTTAGTGATTAGAGTTTGATGATCATTGTTTCATATTTTTGGGATGTTACAAACCTTCCCTCCTTAAAAAAAATCTCGTCCCGAGATTTGAAAAAGAAGAAAAAAGATTACCTAGGATTTAAAGATATCGGGAAACTCCGTCCTGATGTGATCTTCTCGCTCCTAGGTAGCTTCTTCTTCAGTCTGGTTGCTCCACTGAATCTTGAGAAAGCTTCCTAGGTCGCTCCCAGGTAGCTTCTGCTTCGGTTCCTAGTGGTTCTGAAAGCTTCCTCCAAAATACGGATGGGTACTTCGGGATACGTCAGGTCATCGTTGATCTCTATGGTTTGGTGATCAATGTTCTTGAAAACTTCAGTCTTCTCCGGAACTTCAAGGCATTTGCGAAGTAATGATATATGGAACACATTGTGCACTGCTGAAATTTCCTCTAGCATTTCCAATTTATACGATACTTCTCCTCGATGATTCAGAATCTTGAAGGGTCCAATATATCTGGGGGCTAACTTTTCTTTGAGTTGGAAACGCTGCATTCCCTTCAAAGGCGACACTTTGAGATACACAAAATTTCTGATATTGAAAGCGAGGTCTCAACGTATCTTGTCGGTGTAACTCTTTTGTCTTGACTGGGCGGTCTTGAGGTGCTCATGAATCTTGTGAACTTTCTCTTCTGGTTCTCGGAGAATGTCGGGTCCAAAAATCTGACTCTCTCCTACTTCCGACCAATTCAAAGGGGTGCGACACTTCCTTCCATACATGAACTCAAATGGGGCCATTTGCAAACTAGCTTGATAACTGTTGTTGTATGAAATTTCTGCGAAAGGCAGACAGTCTTCCCATTTAGATCCATACTCTAGCACACATGCTCTCAACATATCTTCGAGTATTTGATTTACTCGCTCCGTTTGTCCATCGGTCTGAGGGTGATAAGCCGTGTTGAAATCTAGTCGGGTTCCTAAACCTTCTTGGACCTTCTTCTAGAATCTCGAGGTAAACTGGGTTCCTCGAGCTGATACGATGTTCTTGGGGACTCCGTGCAAACTAACGATTCTAGCGATGTACAAATCTGCTAGCTTCGAACTTTGGTATGTGGTTTTGCTAGTAAGAAATGGGCGACTTTGGACAATCTGTCAACTAGACCCATATAGAGTCACTTCCCCTACTAGAAGTAGGCAATCCGGTGATAAAGTCCATTCCATTTGAATCCCATTTCCATTCCGGAATCTGTAGTGGTTGCAACAGTCCTATGGGTCTTTGATATCCCGCCTTGACTCTCTGACATATATCACACTTGGCGATATAGCTTCCGATTTCACTCTTCATCTTATGCCACCAAAATTGCTCCTTCAAACCTGATACACCTTTGTTCCTCCGGGGTGGATAGAATAAAGAGTATCATGGGCCTCTTTCAAAATAACTTCTTTCAACTCCAAATTTGCTGGTACACAAAGACGTCCTTTGTACCACAGTACTCATTCTTCGTCTTCGGTGAATCTGGGTACTTTGCCTGTACCGATACGATGTTTGATTCCGTCAATACTAGAAATTCCTTTCCGCGCCTCCTTGATCTGACTGATCAACGTGGGTTGAAGTTATATGCTAGCCAAAAATCCTTCACTCACTAATTCCATTCGAAAATATTCCATCTCTTTGTGCAAACTTGGTTGCTCCTTCAAAATCATGGATTTCAAGCGGCACGGCAATCTGCTAAGGGCATCTACTACCACTTTGGCTTTACCGGGGTGATAGTGAATGTCCAGATCATAGTCCTTGATTAGCTCAATCCATCTTCTCTTCCTCATACTTCAGGATCTTGTGATCCGAATAAATCTCACAACGGTTTCCCATCAGATAATGCCTCCATGTCTTCAGGGCTAGAACTACGGCTACGAGTTCAAGGTCATGGGTTGGATAATTCTGTTCATGCTGCTTCAGTTGTCGAGATAGATAAGATATAACTTTGCCTTTTTGCATTAGCACACATCCGAGACAGATCTTAGATGCGTCACAATACACATCAAAGGGCTTCGTGATATCCGGCATGATCAAGGTTGGGGCTGAAATAAATCTCCTCTTGAGTTCTTGAAAACTCGCTTCACACTTGTCCGTCCATTCAAACTTATTGTCCTTCTTCAACAATTGGGTCATGGGTCTAGCGATACTCGAGAATCCTTCTACGAACTTGCGGTAGTATCCCGCTAATCCGAGAAATGCACGAACTTGGGTTTGAGTGGTTGGGGCTTGCCAATCTTCAACATCTTTCACCTTCGTAGGGTCAACGGCAATTCCTCCGGCTGATACAATATGTCCGAGAAATCCTACCTCTTGTAACCAGAATTCACATTTGCTAAACTTGGCATATAGCTGATGCTCTCTAAGGGTTCTAAGAATGGTCCTTAGGTGTAGCTCATGTTCTTCTTCTGATTTGGAATAAATCAGAATGTCATCGATGAAAACAATGACAAACTTATCCAGGAAGTCCATAAAAATCTTATTCATGAGGTTCATGAAATAAGCGGGGGCATTGGTTAATCCAAAAGACATGATGGTAGACTCGTATAATCCATATTGGGTAGTAAAGGCAGTCTTTGGAATATCCTCTGCGTGAATCTTGAGTTGATGATAGTCAGTTCTAAGATCAATCTTAGAAAACACTTTGGCACCAGTCAACTGGTCAAACAGATCTTCTATCTTCGGTAGTGGGTACTTGTTCTTGATGGTAACGCCATTCAACTTCCGATAATTCGTACACAGACGGTTACCTCCATCTTTCTTGTCCACAAACAAAACAGGTGATCTCCATGGTGACACACTTGGTTCAATCAATCCAATTTCTAGCATAACATCTAGTTGCTTCTTCAGTTCCACTAGTTCAGACGGGTTCATACTATATGGTCTCTGGGCTATGGGTCCGGTTCCAAGGATTAGTTCAATGATAAACTCGATATCTCGATCTGGGGGCATACCGGGCAAAACATCTAGAAATACATCGAGGTATTCACATACTATTCGGACTTGGTCAATGGTTGGATGGGCCTCTTGTTGCACTTGAATTAACGGGGCAAGGTTTCAGATACATGCTCGACTGATATTCTGGTTGTACTTGTCATGTTTATGGCTTTCTTGGCACAGTCAATTAATCCTTTATGTTTGGGCATCCAGTCCATTCCTATAACTACTTCCAAACCTTTAGTTCCGGGTACTATTAGATTAGCATAAAAGTCTATGCCATGGATTCAGATGGGGACGACTTTGCAAATTTTCCTAGCTTTGGTGGTTGAACCAGGTATTTGAACAATCATAATATGCTTCAATTTGGTTGGTTGAATCTTACTAGTGCATGCAAATTCTTCAGTAACAAATGAGTGCGATGCTCCAGAATCAAAAAACACTCTTGCAAGTACTGAGTTAACAAAAAACATACCCAGCACGACATCTGGCACTTCTTGGGCTTCTTCAGCATGCATGAGAAAGAGACGGCTGTTGCGGTTGAGCGAATTCCCTGGGGCAAACGTTCTTCCGGGTTGAACACGACGCTGCTGCTGAGCTGGGGCATTTGCATTGGGGGCTACGGCAATCTTCTTGGGGCACTTATTGGAATAGTGACCTTTGATTACACATTCATAACAAGTCACTTGGGACTTGTCCTTTGCTGCAACCGGCACAACATTGCTTCTAGTCCTGGAGGTAGTGTTGGTGTTGGTGGCAGCATTGTTGTTGTTGAACTTAGGTGGTGCACGGTTGAAATTGCTGGAATTGCGGGGTTGTTGTGATTTCCTCCGGGCCTTGGGTTTCCACAGTTGGGATAGGTGGTACGGTTCATCGGGGGACTGTTGTTTCTTGGGGGAAATCCTAGAGATGGGTTGGGGCGATACTTTGGTGTATGGTGGGTTCCTGGTTGATGCATCATGCGACGTTTGTGGTTCTCATTAGCTTGGTTGATCATTCCTTCCATCTGAATGGCAGAGTCAACTAAGGCTTCAATATCAGCAAAGGGGATATTGACTAACATTGTCTGCATCTCATCGTGTAGACCATTCAGGAATCTCTCCTTCTTCTTGGCTTCAGTGTCTATATCATCCGGTGCATACCTAGCCAATGACAATAATTTGTCACGGTATTCCACTACTGTCATCCTTCCTTGCTTCAGTTCCCTGAATTCATCTCTCATCCTCTTGATCAAACCTGGTGGCACATGAGTTCTGCTGAACTTGACTTTGAACTCTTCCCAAGTCATCAGCTGACTTCCTGTCATTGCGTGAACGCTATTCCACCATGCTCTTGCATCTCCGTCCAGATAGTGGGTAGCAAACAACACCTTCTCGTTAGCTTCTACTCCTGCAACTTCCAGATTGTTCTCCATGGTTTGTAACCAATCATCTGCATCTAGGGGCTCTTCTGACTTAGTGAAAACAGGTGGATTAGTGTTCTGAAAATTCTTGAGCTTAGATCCATGGTTGTCCTGATTTCCATGACCTTGATTGTTGTTGGCCATCTAAGCTATTTGTTGAAGGGTGGATAAGTTGGCTTGAAGTTCGGCTCTTTTGGCTTCCCGGTCAGAAACCAACATTTGCAAGAGTTGCAACATCGGGTCCGGGGCTGAGTTGCTTCCTCCGTGAGGCATCTGAAGATGGAGATAGATCATGAGAAAAGAGGGAAATTTCTAAGGTTCAGGTTTTTTTAGAAAAAGTTTTCAAGTTTTGAATAAGATTTTTCTAGCAACTTGCTTTTCATTCATTCATAGCACACGATACAAACACACGCCACAACAAAGGAAAACAAATGGTTTTAAGAACCATTCTGGGAAACTACGATACAGTGGGACCGAATACAATTCACTAATGCTAGTGCTCAAGTGCTACTACTCCTCAGAGTCAGTGTCTTCATCATCCTCATCATCATCATTAATGAAGGCGAAGTCATCCTCATCGGTGAAAAAGTCCATAGCCTGATCCTCCAGAAAGTCATCATCATCGCTCAGATAGGAGTAGGGGTCTCCACAAAAGTCCTCCCCTGCATTCTCCCTCTCCTCCAACTGCATATCTCTTTCATGGATAGTCTCCTCCAACTTTGTGATCCGGTGGTGAAGACGGGCGATGATGCGCTCCTTCTTGTCGAGCTGACAGCGACGAGACTTGCGATCCTTCACTAGCATGGCGATGGTCTGATCCTTCTTCGTGGCGATGGCGTACTTGTGGTTGGCGTAGGAACATGCATTTTCCAACTCCTTCTGACGGTCATACATCATGAAGCTAAGATGGTCCAACTGAGTCTTCAGCTCATGGTTATATGGGGCCTCGAATGGTTGTCCCATAGCATCATGCCTTGGGTAGAACTCAAAGAGGGTACCCTTGATTTCATTGATACTCTACCCACACAGACGGGCAAGAGCTTCCTACATGGCCCTGGCAAGTCCATCAAGCCAGTTGTTCTCTCTTAAGGTGAACTAAATTCCCTCTATAGTGGGAGGTTCAATATTTCCTCGGAGACTTGCAACAACTAACCACTACAGATCATCTCCTTCCTGATCATTGAGTTGATCTCCGAAGAACTCGAGGTGTGGACACTCCAGCATTTCTGCCAGCTGGTCCAAGTCACGCTCAAAGATGAGGTCTCCTCCATTCCCCAACTGATAAAACTTGTTGTACTTCACGTCCATCTATAAGAAGATAGGATGAGTAAGTTAGTAGAGTGATCAAGTGTGTCAAATTTTATGTACGTTTGCAAGAATTTTTGAAGAACATGAATTTTCATGAAAGAGTCTAAGTGATAAGAATAAGAATAAGTTTTTATAAATACTCACTTCCTTTGGTTTTGAAACTAATTTTTTGATTCAAACGTCCATTCTAACTAGGGTCTCCTATGGTCAGGATGGCTCTGATACCAACTTGTCAACACCCAAATTTTTAATCACTGATGCATGTTATGCCATACATCGCAATCCCAGGATTACCATTCTTGCGAGACATAACAAATTTGATATCACAGTACATCATCCATTACAAACCATACATAAGGTCTTACACAAATAAGGATCTCATGATCTAGTTCTTAATACAAATCAAGGAGCGGAATAACGTAAAGATAACGATATCGTAGGTGAAGCCCCATCTTTAGGGTCATAGGCAATGCTGACGATGGAAGATGATCCTAGTTGTCGTAACCTTCATGCGGTCAGTCATCCTGATACTCCTCTTCATAGTCTGGCCACGGTAATAGCCAGGGACAAAGCCATGAGTACTCTTTAAGTACTCGCAAACTAATACTAACAAGTGAAGTGGTTTTGAGTAGGATATGCTAAGCTCTAGGGTTGTTTTGCAAAAATCTAGATTTACCTCTACTAAGTTCAAAAGCAAAGAAAGCTAGTTGAAAGTTTTATAACACCTAAGTGGGAACTTAAATTTCAGATCACAACTCTATTGTGGTCAAGTCAAAGTCATAAATCATTTCAAAAGTCATTTTGAAAACATCTGACGACGGAACAGTATGGCCACTCCAACTGTCCATAACCGCGGACGCGGCTATTCGAATAGTTTGACACTCTGCAAAGATTGTACACTTTCACCACAACATTCGATACATCCGTCAGGAACAATCCTGAATTCACCATACTCAGGATGCGGATAATCAATCCTAACCTTTCAATTACACGCCCTAGTATAGGCACCTCGCCTGTGAATTTGGCCACCCAAGCATGACCGACTGTCATCTTGGGCACTGCACAGGTGGACAATCTTCACAAGGTAGCCTCAGCTCAGACCTTGGCCCAAGGTAACCCATACTAAGGTATATAAATTTCCAGTCAAGCCCTACCCAATTTTCGGGTATTGTGGTTGTACGATAAAATTGGAAGGGTATCGCATCCAGACAACCATCAGTTTTATAAAGGGCTAAGGCTCATGCCTTAACATTTTCATCATCAAAAATCATCGGGTGTTCGAGAACACATGTCAAAACATTTCAGTAGAACGACTCATCATTTTAAGGTTTTCATAACCATTTTAACCAAGTATTCTCATCTAAAGTTGATCAAGTTTTATGCTTAGAACTAGCATCCACAAGTGGGGGTAAATACTAATGATGGGTAATAAACTAGTGGGGATTAGCTAAGTTCAATCTCATGCCTTAGGATGACATCAAGATTATCTAACTTAGGCCAAATTTTATACTCTTTATGCTACCTTCAATTATCTTCCTAGCATCTACAAGTCACTAAGTCAACTTTAAGAAAAAGCTTTGATAAAGAAAATAAAGTATTAAGCTTGCAAGTAAAACTAGGATTGGGTATCAAGTGGCGTAAGCTTGCAAGTAAAACTTGCATGGTTTAGCTTGCTAAGATAGTAGTATAAGCTTGCTAAGTTGCAAGGGTTAGCTTGCCTTAGGCAGAGCAGTGGTTGAAGTTCTCCTCGGCTTCTTCCTCGTAGTCTCCTCCTTCCTCCTTGTATCCTTGGTCGGTACTAGCGTCTATCAATAAATAAGAGGTACACAATCACCAAACAATACTTAACTATTTATAATCATCACACAAAGGTTCATACTAGATGATCTAGCATCATCACTAACATTACAAGATTAAAGCACTTGTCCCATTTATTTTATTTGAGAAAAGTAATTTCTACACATTGAAAAACTACTTAAGATTTAACATTCTCCAACTCAAACATGGGGTCATGTTGACACATGTCATCACCACATATTTCAGTACATGGGAATGTGATTTAAATTGGTGTCACAATTTAATAAGGTTTAACCTTTCTATTTTATTCAATTAAGGTGACTAGAAATGCCTATGTGGCATTCTTTTATTACTTGATCATTATTTCTATAAGTAAACCTATATATTTTTATATATTTTGAAAGGTAAGGTTAAATGTGATTTTTGAGAGTTGGAATCAACTCAAAAGCTCTTATGGTTGAATTTTGAAAAAATTTGAATACAGAAAAGCTTTTGCCTTGTTATTTTTACCATGGATGATCTAGAAATCTAAATGGTTTGAATCCAATGGGCTTGGATTAATCTTTCCAGTACCTTTCTAACAAAATTGGTTTCATGCGTTTCGGTTTAGTGAATCGAGTTGGGTTGATTTTTGAATCTAGGTACAAAACTGGGTTTGAAATTAAGTGAATAAAACTAAATTTGAATTAGTGGGTTACGCAGGATGATTAACTGGGCCAGCCCACTACGCACAGCGCACGCGCGGGCTGGTTAAGTGAGCGACCCCACTCATCAGTGAGACAACAAGGGGCGAAGCTGTATGGGGCGATTAGGACCGCGGCTCTAGTTCATCATCATCCACGTCGGGCAGTGCCGGCGAGACAGAACCCTAGCGCGGCCGGCAAGGGTCGGCGACGGGGGTCGTGGGAGGCTCACTGGGGCTCTAGCAAGGGTCGGCGACGGGGGCGAACGACAAAGTCGACGACGGCTCCAATCGACAGCTTCTCCTGGGGCGGCTCCAATCGACGACGCTTCTCCTCCTATACAGCGGTGAACTCCGGTGAAATTTCGGCCACCTGGTGCTCGCCTTGCTCCGGGAGTGAGTGGATGTGATCAGTGAGAGGTGGGGAGTGAACTGGTGTGAAGAAAACGAGTGGGGGAGGCCTCCTTTTATAGTGGCTGAAGGGGACCGAATGACGCAGGTGGAGCTCATCAGTGTCGACGGCACAAAGGGCTAATGGCATGGGCGACGATAGGGGCGGTGCTGTGCTCCCTAGCGAAGCTCAACGGCGTGGTGTCGAGGCGTGGGGCGGTGCGAGATGGTAGGAACATCGCGGTGCTCTGGGCGGGTCTGACGGCCATTTTAATGGTGCGCAGCGTGCGTGGTCCGCACGGTGGTGAACGAGCATGTCGAGCACGGTGCTCTGGCGAAGGCGGGGCACGGTTTGTGCGAGCGTGTTAAGCGCGGCGCTCTGGCGCGCTCTCGGCATGGCCGCAGAGAGAATGGTCTCACGCGTTCTGGGTGGTCAAGTGGCTGGCTGCGCTCGGGTCTTGGACAGGGATTGGCGGTGGACGGTGGAGTGCCTGCTAGACAAGGTTGGCGATGCTAGTTAGGCTTGTAGCTTGCTGTCGACATTGGGGTTGGCAATTGGGCTCGGCCATGGTCACCATCGATGGCATTGTCGAGTTTACAGTGAGCTAGAGCTGGTTAAACTAGTTATATGATCTACTGAGAGTGTAGTGAGAGCTAGGGAGGGTACAAGGTTGGCACAACACTGCTCACTATAGTGTTTGTTGTTTAATTTAATTTGTGCCCAGAAGGTGTTTGATGAAATGGCCGAAAGAAATTCAAATTTGAATTTTGGATTCAAACTTGGTGGGATTGCTAGGAACATACTAGGAAAGCTCTAGTTAGTTGGATTAGTCAAGGGGCACTGGTTTGGTTGGGTTTTGAAAATGTGTGATCTTCACATATGTTAAAGATTCAATTTTGAATTGTCATTTGAAAGGGGTTGCTAAATGTTTCTGCAAGTTTGAAAGGTGGGATTTGATTCACTTTTACTTGGTCTAGCCAGGGGTGAAAAGAATTGGAAATGTTTCTGTTTGAAATCTTGGACTAGAAACACTCAAAGTGACCTAGTGAGCAAGATTGGCAAAAATGACCATTTGCCTTATTTGAATTGTTTTTTATTTTCTCTTGATTAGTTTCTGCTTGGAAATGTTTTCGATTATGTTATTTTCACCCTTAAACAATTCCTTGCTATTTAGGTTAATCACACAAGTCTATTCATGCATTCATTTGGCTTTATTTAATCAAAGTTTTTATTAACCCTAGTTTTAGTGATTAGAGTTTGATGATCATTATGTCATATTTTTGGGATGTTACATGGTGATGGAGCCAACCATTGGCCCCATCCACCGGCCTCACCAACTGGTGCTAGAGGAGGGGTGGAGGGGGCACCTGAGGGCCCAAATTAGGCAAAGGTTGTGGGTCCACATTGTCATCAGGCAAAGGATCCTCATTAGGTGGGCCACCACCAATCAAGTTACTATGCAACAGTTCCATAGAGAAAGTCTAGGTTTCAGTTTCCACCAAATCACCAATAGTGAACCTAACACTTTTGGGAATTTCCACCAGATCAGTGACCCTAACTTTTGCGTCTTCCTCCGTGTATCTTTTGGCGATCTCAAGGAGGTCCGGTATGTTGTCGAGTGTGCAGTATGCTCGTTTGAGCTTGGCGACCAAGGGCTCATAACGGCACGAGGTCTTGAAGCAGTGGATTGCGGTGTCTGGATGGATACCGACCGCGTTGTACCACAGTTCTTGCCATCGTTGGACCCAGTTGCGGGTCGACTCGCGAGGTCCCTAGACACATCGTTCCAGGTCCTCGATGGTGGTGGCGCGGGTGTATGAACCCTCGAAGTGCCTGACGAAGGCGTCGCGCATCTTTTCCTAGGAGTCGATGCTATCCGCGGGGAGAGTGTTGATCCACTGCCTGCACGCCCCCTCCATCATCAGGGGAAGGTAGCGGGCTGCGAGTAGATCGGTGTGGTCGGCGATCCGCATTGCCATGAGGTAAGTATCCAGCCATACGGAGGGATCATACATGGGGTCGTACTTCTCTATTTCCTTCGGCGCTTTGAAGTTCGCCAGGTATCTTTCGCCTCGGATCATTGGTCCGAAGCACCGGGGCCCGAGTCGACTTAGAGACCCCCTCGGCTCGTCGTAGCAGCGGTTGGTTAGGGTATTCCGCAGGTCGTCGGGCTGGCGTGCACGCCAGCTCTGGTTGTTGATGATGTGGGTGCGGGCGTCAACGGGCTGACCGTTGGCGGCGACGAAGTTGGTCGCCGGCCAGGGGTCGTTGGTGGAGAGTGCCGCCTTCGCGGGTCGGTGTTGGAGCTGCAGTGGTTCGGGTGGCGGGCAGTTGAGGGTGTTTGCCGCCAAGGGACGGCCGCTTGAGGCCGCTCTGCTGCCCGATGAACACGAGTACATCCGACCCTGTGAGTCGACGCCTGCGTTTTGTTGCTCGACCACCTTTGCAGCAAGGCCTTGACGTACTGGATCTGTAGGGCGCCGTTGCCGGTGGCCGTGATGTTGTCGGCCGCTGCTCGGCCCGCCACGAGGTTGTCCATCGGGGTGGAGAACAGTGGTAGGCCGTTCGCGTCTCGCTCCCGTGAGACCACGATCCGCAGCTGGTCCCTGGGTGGTGCGCGGTTGGGTGGAGGTGGGGTGACATTCGCTGTCGACCCTGGTAGGGGCCGGGCGCTTCGTCCTGGTGGCGCGTTCTTGCAGATCGCGCGCTCGGCCGCGCTGGCCGGGTCATTCTCGTCATCGAAGTTCAGGGCGCGCCCCTGGACGGTGGGGTTCAGGCGCGACCTGATTCGTTGCTGGTGGTAGCGCGACAGCTCCTGCGCCGTCACCTGCTCGAGGCGAAATTTTTCGCGCTCGGCTTGCTCCTTGCGGACTGCTTCCGCCAGCTTCAGGCGGAGTTCCTCGACCTCCGTTGCCATTGCGTTGGGAGGGATCGGGGTGGAGAAGGGATCCTCCGGTGGGTCGGCGCCAGTTGCCATGTAGGTCGCGGCGTGGCGGCCGGTCCCGTCGCGGAGATCGGCGGAGTTTTCCGACCCGGAGTTGAAGTCGAAGATCCCAAGGATGGAAGGATCCTCGAAATCTCCGACGCTGGAGACCTGGGTGATGGAGCCCGCGGGCGACGCGGCGACGATGGATCCGGCGAGTGACGCCGGGGTGGCTGAGTAGGCGTCGTCGTTGAGGGCTGCGTCTTCCGCGGTCGCGGTGGTTTCAGCCACATCACTGTGGGCTAAGTCGTACTCGGAGGTGAGGCAGTGGATCGTGCGGACCTGACTCTCGGAGAGCCGGTCGCGCGGCGGCGACTCGCGGATGCGAGCTGAGTCCTCCGAGACAATGACGTCGGTGAACCCGACGAAGAGACTGATCATGCCAACCGGCAAGATCATGTTGTGCGTGACGGGTCGCGCCGCCGGGACGTAGCTTCTCGGCAAGATTTGGAGCATCTCGCCGATCGCTATCATGCGGCCGGTGGCGATCGACTCATTGATAGGCAGATTGGATCTCGCCACAGAACACCGGTCAGACCGGCCAGGCCCCATGGTGGGTGCCACTGTCGTTGGAATGACCACGGCAGATGCTGCAATCGGCAACGAGTAGTAGAACATGGGGCAAGGGCGGCCAGCCATCTGCGGTCCGAGATGAGGGCGGAGACACAAGGATTTACCCAGGTTCGGCCCCCCATAGGGTAAAAACCTACTCCTGTCGGATTGTATTATGGTGGAAGTACAATGGGGCAAGCTCGGCGGCTAGGCAGCGAGTCGCTTGGGTGGATGATGGAACGTGTCCTCTACTCGCCCTTTAGGGAGGTTTATATAGACTCACCTCCCTAGGGTTTACAGATCTCAACCGAATCAGTTAAGGTTTTAGTAATTGTTTAACCTAATCCGACTGGGCCTATCTGCGCATCTGGGCCTTCAGCTTCCAGTCGCTTGAGTCCACGCCAGGTCGTGATCTAGTCGTCGTTACTGCAGGCCCACTCGCAGGTACCTGGGCCAGTCGGAATCGTCCTGCTAGGTATACCCCGGTAGGCATATAAATGTTCGGCATGCTCTTCTTCGGTCTTGGAGTAGATTAGAATGTCATCAATGTATACCACAACGAACTTGTCGAGATAATCCATGAAGACGGAGTTCATGAGCCTCATAAATGTGGCAGGGGCATTGGTTAACCCGACGGACATCACTGTATACTTGTAAATACCATAACGAGTTGTGAATGCTGTCTTTGGGATATCTTCCTTTCTGATCTAGATTTTATGATACCCTGATCTTAAGTCCATTTTGGAGAAGATAGTGGCACCACTTAATTGATCAAAGAGGTCATTTATCCGGGGAAGTGGGTACTTATTCTTGATTGTCACCGTGTTGAGTGGACGGTAATCAACCACCAATCTTGGAATATTTGTATCCCGCTTCTTGACAAAGATGGTAGGGCAACCCCAAGAGGATGTGCTAGGTTGGATGTATCCTAGACCCTCGAACTCTTCAAGTTGCTTCTTCAACTCAACCAACTCATGAGGAGGCATGCGGTAAGGTCTTTTGGAAATAGGAGCAGTTCCAGGAACTAGCTCTATGACAAACTCCACACTTCGATCAGGTGGCATGCCAGGCAACTCTTCAAGAAAGTCATCCAGGAAATCACAGACCACTAGGACATCTTGGAACTCGAGAGTAGGTAGGACATCCATGGCATACAACTCCGAGAAAGGTTTAAGAACTGCTGACGGAGACTTTGAACCATCAGTCCAATACTTGACCGTTATGCCAGCAGGAGAGGTCACATAAACTGTTCTAAGTGCACAGTCAATGACGGCTTGATACTTGGTTGACCAGTCCATGCCCAGAATGACATCTATGTCAGTTGACATGAGTGCAATGAGAGAAGTGGGAAACTTCTGATATGCTATATCTATCTCAACTCCATGAGTAACCTAGATGGTCTGCCAACGAGACCCAGGAGTACTAATCTCTATAGGGGAAGACATTGCTTCAAAAGGTATACCATGCTCCCATGCAAACTCTTGTGATATGAATGTATGAGATGCTCCAGAATCAAACAAAACTGTTGCGAGAATTGAATTGACACGGAGCATACCCAGAATGACACGTGGATCTTCCTGAGCTTCCTCAACAGTGACATGGGTCAGACGACCACGTCCAGCACCTTGAGATTTATCATTCTTCTTTGCCTGCTGATCATTGCGTCTGGCAGCCCTTTGAGAACACTCCCTTGAGTAGTGACCAGGCTGACCACAGGAGTAACAGGTAACCCCAGTGTGAGACCCAGCAGGAGGTTGATAGTTTGATCCACCAGTATTTGACTGTGGCTGACGAGAATTATTTGCAGAAGACTTGGGTGCATAAGGAGCACGAGGCACAACACCGTATGGAACAAAGACACGGTGCTTCTTGTTACCAGAGGAAGAAACACGAGAATTTCCTTCTTCACGCTTCTGAGGGACTTCCATGTCCTTCCTTCCATGCTCTAGAGTAAGAGCCTGATTGTGCAGGTCCTAGAAAGACTGGAACTTGAAGGGAAACAACTCATAGCGAAGTGCAGGGTTAAGTCCCTTACGGAACAACTCTTGCTTATCTTCATCATTGGTCACATCCCTGGTTGCATAACGAGCCAGGCGAGTAAACTCACGCCCATAGGTTTCAATATCCTTGCGCCCCTAAGTCAGATCTAGAAACTCCCTCCTTTTGAGATCCATGATGGGCTTAGGGATATATGAGGCACGAAATGCTGCAAAAAACTCCTCCCAGGTAACGACATGTCCCTGATCTTGCAGATTCTGAAAACCTTCCCACCAAACACCAGCCTCACCTTCTAGTTGTTAGGTGGCGAAGTTAACACGATCAGCAGGACGGACACGAAGAGCACTGAACTTGGAGTGGTAGAAGATTGGAGGAAAAGAGCGGATGAAATCTCCAAGTGTGACACAGTTGTCAGGACGATCTTCAGTGTTCTGAGCCACACGCTCCAGAAGGCGTTCATTCCTTAGACGGTTGGTCTCAATGTTGTTGAGAACCTCGGCCATTGTGGGAGGTGGCGGAAGTTCCTGATCAGCATTATTGTTTCCTCGACGGCCAACAGAATCACAAGTACCAGTCGGCATCCTGAGGAGAAAACAGAAACCATGAGAATGGATTCACCAAAAAGGGTACAACAAAGGATGGCAACACCATATCAAAAGACCATGGTAGAGGTGAACATGTGGATGAAAACTATATCAATGCATTAAGTATGGCAGTAGAACAAGCATACGAAATGTATATGCTACCAACTTAGATACAAACCATAACAACGGAATGCACGCATGACATGATACCAACAAGTCACAAAAGAGAAAAGAGAGCGGGATTAGAGGCATCCTTAGCAAAATTGAAAAACAATGCTTCAGTTGCTCATATATATCTTGAAAACTCCGAGCCTTGCAACCAAGTACGGAGTACTTAGGAAAAAAAAACCAAAACCATATATCCTAAGAGTTTGAAATGATAGACAAGAAGTGAAAACTTTGCAAATCAAACGAGGTGAGATAACTCAGCAATAGAACAACCTTGGATAAGGAGTAAAGAGAGTCCTATTCAGAGTTTTGCAAATAGTTTTTAGCTTTCAAATAGTTTTCTCAAACTCTAGACTCAACATCGACCAGCTAGAAGGGTTTCCTACAGGCAGTCCGGCTCTGATACCAAAATCTGTCAAGACCCGGGATCAGGGCTAGACAAATACCATATCCTCATCTGATATAAGCCTAACCTCAATTCCGAAACACGCAGGGAAGATCGGTAACATTACAGAACATACAAACCATACATTAATAAGGTAAACTCTTAAGAGAGTTACAAACCAGTCATACAACCCAGGGGTCATAGACCCATCATTACATCAAACAACGGAAGCAAACAAGTTGTTCTAAACAACAAACTTAGCAAAGGGCCTAAGAGGCCTTAACAGAAGTAGCGACCCTTCCATAGATCCTAGGCTGCTGCCCGGGAACCTCGACTACTCGTCGACTTCGACGTAGAAACCACCTTCAGTTGGGGTAGCATCATCTGTAGGAAAACATCAACGAAGCAAGGCTGAGTACAGGGTGTACTCCGCAAGACTTATGGCTGGTGGAGTTATTTTGCGTAAAGCCGTCTTTTTTTCAAAACAAGAGGGAGAAGAAACTCGTCTAGTCAGATCATTTTCAAAAGGGAATAAGAAGACTTCAACCATAGCTCTTAAATTCATCCTTGATATCCACCAAGCATCATCATCAACTGAACCACTCTTCCCGGACTACCCCCTCAACAAACCCGAGGAAGTATTCCGGATCTCACTTTAGTTGGCAAGTTTTATCATTCGGTTATAGTTCTCTATGATCACAGAATCCATTCCCAAGTCGTCCATAAGCGTGGACACGGCTTTTCGAAAAGATTAATAACCCTGCAGGGGTGCACAACTTTACCCACCCGTACCAACCGATTCTTAATGCCAAATTATTATCCCTCTTCCTTGGAAGGCTGGAAGAGAGTGGTTGACCATGACCTTTACCTTGCTTTCGCCGAGACCATGAGTCACACACTAGAGAGATGCTGCCATAACGGGTCAAGTCCCGAAGCCGGCCCCTAATGATGTGCGCAGGGCTCAAGATTACGGATGCCGGGCATCTCTTGTTCCCGGCCACGCTTACCTACCTGTTATGAATGCACCTCCTTCTCCTCCATTCAAGAACAACCAAGATGCGTATGTCGAATGGAAGCCCAAACTATGTGACTCATGGAATCTACTAGGCAAGTTAATTGGTCGAGGGGGTTTCCAGGCCCCCGTGTGGTTGTACGCTCGTCTTGGTTCCAAAGGCGAGAACATCAGGTCCTAAGGGTGGCAAGTATGGGACCACAAAACCACAACCCATGTGGCCTCCCATACAAACCTTAGCATGTTTATTATCCATATCTGATCACATCACAACATCCTACCATACTAGATTCGTTCGCATCCCAGGTGCATCACATGAATGATCAGCATCAGACCACTAAGCATGGCTAAGCTTGATTGAACTGTGGCACTAGCGATGCTCATAAGCCAAACCCTAGTTATGCTAGGAGCGGTGGATCAGGGAATATGGTTCACAAAGGAAAACATGCATCAGATAGGATTACTCTGTCTACTGATAAAAGACTGTTTGAACTGAATGCATATGACGAGATTGAAATACTTTGTAATCATAGGATTCATATGTATGAGTGCGTCTTCGCTTTCCTTGTCCGTTGTTGGACCGATACTGCTCTTCGGTGGCATTGACTTCAGCTTCAGGTTCGGTTCCTATTCGCGAGAACCAATCACCGGAAAAGAGAAAACAACACTCAACACATCGCATGTGTAATGCACATACAATATGGATGATATGACAAGTTAAATCGTTTTGAATTGAACCCTAAAACATGCTTGGTCACTTTAAAGGGGGTTCCGAAAGTCCAAACCCTAAAACAGGGGGATCATCGGAATCACCTATGGGGTTAAATTGGTTCTTCTAATTAAACATGCTATCAAAGTTGACTAACAATGTATGATTGTATCTTAGTTAGATAGGTTTCATTTTTCTAAACATTTTGGTATATTATTTGTATTTTTCTGATTTAAAATGAATTAGTTATGAATTTCAGAAATTTTAATTCATTTTAAATCATTTTTGGAATATTTGAAATAATTTCCAAACTTGGGCCCACATGTTAGACTTTTAATCATTTATAGAAATCAATTAAATCCTGAGAGGTATGGCCCACCTGTCATTCATTTTCCATTTTAGAAATAATTACAGAAAAAGAAAAGGAGAAATGACATCAGCATGACATCATGCTGATTTCATCTGGGGCTTGATCCTCAGATCGATGCTCGATCTGTCGATCGAGCGCTTGCGAGATCTTGAGGCTTAGTGCCTTTGGACTCAGCGCGCATCGCTGAGCCAGAAAGTGGCGACGCGGCGTGCAGGGGGTTGCTGGAGTGGCGGGAGCGATGGTGGCCGACGGCGGCGGCTGCAGGTGGTCGACGGGGAGGGGGTTAGAGGGCAAGAGAGAGGAAACAGAGTGGTCTGCAAGGACCAGAGGCTCACCCTGAGCACGATGGAGGTGGTGGCGAGGCGAGGCGAGCACGGGAGACGCTGGAATCGAAGAAGAACGCGGCGGACGAAGCTCGGAGAGGTGAGGTCGAGGGCAACGATTCTGAGCGCCCGCATCCGATTCCTTCGGGGAGAAGCACCAGGGCAACGAGGTGGAGCTCAAGGCGGGTTCGACGGGGCACGGGGAGGCTTCAAACGGCGGAGGCGCGAAGCTCTAGCCGGACTAGGGTTCGTCCATGGAGCGGGAGAGCTAGGGAGAGGAGAAAGTGGCGGTTTAGGGTTAGTCATCGGCGTCCAGCATATCTTGTAGACGCTCGAGGAAGGCGGCACGAATCGCGGCGTCGGCGAGCATCGCAACCCAATGACGGCGGAGGCAACACACCGAGCTGCTTACATCATGAGGAAGGCAACAGCGAAGGATATGGGCTGGCTGGGCGGCTTGGGCCCAGGTGGGCTGGCTGGCCTTCTTGTGGCAGGGAGAGAGGAGAGGGAAGATGGGCTTGGCCCAGAGAGGGTTAGGTTTAGATTTTTTTCCAGGAAATCCTTTTCTATTTCTGTTTTTCTGGTTTCTTTTTATATTTGGAATTCAAACCTGTTTTGAATGATTTCAATTTAAAGAAACTTTTGTATAATATCTGAAAACACTAAGGGGCACTTATAACTATTTGAGCTCCTTGGATTTTGAGAATTTTCAAAATATAAAAACCATTTGAATTGATTCAAAGAGAGAGGGGAAGCTATTAGGGTTTAGGGTTTTGTTTGTTCTTCTTTGGTTGAATCAAAGTGCAAATGTTATGCATGCATGCAATGCTCAAACATATCTTATTTATATTACACAAAAGGATGGTATGTTACATTTTCTTTTCGTACAAGAATCATCCACATGTGAGGCACCAACATTCCTAAAGGCGGTGGTAGTGGATTTGATCCTTCGATAAATGCCTTCATGATCTTCACCATCCTTCATATAGAAGCCTTAGGCTTCATTGCTCAGTGCATCATAACAGTTTTTCTGATGCTCTCATTTCCAACAAGTAAATCTATGAGAGCAACTCAAGCTTCCTTGGCGGTGTTGAGGTGTTCTATGTGAGGGAAAACTTTTATCCCCAAACCTTGTTGAATCATGTGTAAAGCAGTGGCATTGAGTTGACTGTTGACAACTTCTCTTCTTTTAAGGTTGGTTGGATCCATAATTCTGAGACCTTCCTCAATAATATTCCACAATTCAATGCAAGAGTTGCACACATGAGATTTCATTAATGATTGCCATTGAGCAAAGGTATGTTCAGCTAGCTTAGGTGGGTCACCCCTATTGTTTATATGTGGGTGAGGGATTGGAGGGTCCGGAGAGTACCAACTGGGAACCTTATGGTGCTCTTTCTTCCCATCATCCCTTTTGGTGGAGGGATTAGTGTTGTCAGGATCATCCCCCACCACCACAACCGTCGGTGATGCCGACGCATTCATCTTTGGAAGTGTGGAGGGTTCCTCTCGAGGAGGAGGAGGAGGAGGTGAGGCTATTTTCTCCTTAACAAGTTGTTCAACCAAGTCACGCAACTGTTTGATTTTGTTTCCCAGGGAGGAACTCAAGCTTGATTGCACTTTCTTGAGATCCTCCATGGACACCATATTACTAGCCTCACTCCCTCCTTCTCCATCTTGGCTACCCATATACTCTTAGGGGGTAAAGCCCGAATAAAGAACCGAGGCTCTGATACCAATTGAAAGGATCGTATGGGCACCTAGAGAGGGGTGAATAGGTGCCACTTCAAATTTTACTCTTTTTCAAGTTAGGGTTTGACACAAAAGGTGAATTCTCTAGATTATGCAACTATGGTGAATTTACCTATATGTCAACCTAGCACAAACATTAACCAAGAACAAGATAAAGTGCGGTAAAGGATATAATTAACCAAAGTGGAGCACGCGGAGACACAAGTATTTGTTTCCTGCGGTTCCTTCCTTCTAAAGGGAAGAACGTCTGCATTTGGAGAGGGGGTGGTTTCAAACCACCAACGCCATGAGAGGCCTCCATTATTCTTCGATTAACCTCACCCAAAGGGTTCGATTCACCTCCTCGACTATATCAGTAACCTTCGAGGTGGAAGCTGCCACCTTTACAACAAGTTCAAGGCACACATCCACAACTAAATTGGAGGCTCCTGAATGCAAGCAAGTTGTCACACAATCAAAGACAAGCTTGTAAGAACCAAATCAAGAACTAGGGTTTCCAATGAAACATTATAGCAATGGAACCTCAAGTGAATGAGGGCGAAATGAAGATCTCTCTTGGTGAACCTATAGATTAATGCCTCCTCCTTCGATTCTCCAAATATCAACGACTTTGGATGGTTGGATGAAGAGATCTTGGTGATTTGGTGGCTCAAATGGTGGGACTTCTATTCTGGAACGAGTAGCTGGAGGAAGGGGATGAAGTCCCCTATTTATAGCCCCACAACTTGTGAATCGTTTTCTGACTGTTTGTGAAAGTTCCACACCGGAGACTCTGGTCTACACCGGAGACGCCGACCAATCTCCAGTCCATCTCTGGACCACCATACAGAATGTCCCAGCTGAGATAGATAAGTCCACTCCGGAGATTCTTCAGAGACTCCAGACTCGAGCACACCGGAGAATCCAGTGTTTGCACACTAGAGACTCCCGTCTAGGAGGATGCACTATAGAATCTGGTCTGGCTCTGGTCCATCTCCGAACCCCCTTACAGAATGTCCCAAGCATGTTTTTGAAGGCCCCTTCGAGGACTTTGGGGGAAACTCCGGACCACATCGGAGACACCGGTATCTGCACACCGGAGACTCCGTTCTAGAATTCCCTGAAACTTGTAGTTGCTTGTAGGGACATTTCCACAAGGCACAAGACTTTTTACTTTTCAGTATATCATCATGTAGACATTAGCACACTGTAAAATGATCTACAAGTTGTTAACAAACACCAAACTGATTAGACAATAAATGTCCTTTCAGCAGGCATGATGAAAAATCCCGAAGGACGCATTGGGAACATAACTTAAAACACTGGAATTCGACTCTTGTAAGACCTTCGCGCCCTGAGTCGAATTACCCCAGCATTTTTTTGGATTCGAGTCCGGGGACTCGATTCTGAGTAGATAGTGTTGTTTTTCCCAAAGGCAGCTACCTGATCCTAATCCGTCGGGATAGTCAGGCATGTATATCAATTATCCCTATGAGCCAATATCCTGACCCCAAAACATATTCGGATGAACTCACTTGAAGACTTAAAAGTCTCTAGTCATATCTACAATTCGACTGAATACTCGCGGGCTACTGATGTGGGTATGCCCTACGGGTACTTAATATTGGTCTATCCGGTTTGGCCTAGCAGAAGCCCACGTCAGAATGCACCCGTGATGAAGAAGCCCAGGATGAATTTGGCTGGCCCAATCCCAGGAGGGATTCAACTCCTTTGAAGACAAGTTTTCTTTAGATAGAAATTCAAAAGGGAAAAACCCTAAACTTGTAACTAACTTGGCCTATACCCGAGACCTGGCCTATCTATATAATGGCCGGGAGGGCATGGCGAGGAGGACACATCATAACCCTAGCACACACACCGCCAGATCTCATTTGCATACCCCCAGTAACTTTCGACTTCACCATTAATAAAGAGTTGACAAGTAGGAGTAGGGTTTTCCCTCCAACGGCTTGAACATGGGTAAACATTTTGTCTTATGTTGTTTGTCTGTTAGCCGTTTCGCAATCTCTAGCATCACCTCCTTCTCCAAAACCCAAGCCCATAACAATGGGCATTGACGAGTCGAACCCTCGTTAGAATGGTTGTATCTTCTCTTGTCATAGCATTACACTTTAAATAGAATAAACTTGCCACCACTGTACGGGAAAACAAAACATACTGAATTGGAAGACTCGAGCACCACTACAAGAATATGGACCGTACATGAAGATCTCAGATCATCGTGGATCAAGGGAAGAATGTCATATATCACCATTCGTGACAAAAAAGCCGTGAACCTCACGCCATAATATGATCTGTGATGTTTTTTCCTTCTGAAAATGTCACGACTGCCTATGACGTTCCTTGATTTTCTTCGTGTCCAACAGGACCGGCCCAGCCCAGGCCCAATCAATCAGGCTGTTTTTCTTTCATCATGGTCCACGCCACGTGGCAAACAGCATCGCGGGTGGCCGTTAGCGACGTCATCTGATGTCATGCTAGTCGTTAGTGACATCATCATTGTCCTGATATTTTTTTGTCACGGCTTGATTCCGTTAATTTCGGTTTCTTATTAATGAGTGGAATTTATGTACACTTTTATAGAAGTATTTTATGCATATCAACCACCCATCTTATGCTTTATCTAGTTGTAGTTATGCCAAATATGCATGGTTTCTGTTTTCATTCATTTTCATATAAGCTTTGCACATTTAGTAGTTTAGGTATAATTTTATCTCTCTTCCTTGTCTTTGACATGTGTGTAGGTTTTGATGATGATTATGGATAAAACAAAGGCAAAGGGAACAAAGAGAGCATAGTATGGAGGAGCTGTAGGGACCAGACTTAGCCATTTGAGGTGTTGGAAAAAGTGATTTTTTTCAACTTCTCAAAATAAAGATCCAGGATCACTGGGTTTTAGCCCTCTTTGATACAAATCCAACGACTCAAAATAGACCCAAATTGGATTTTGTATGAAGAAACAACAGCCAAAACACTGCAACACCCGAAAGTTTAACAACCAACTATAAGACCGGAGCCATTTTTCCGGCCGTATAGTTAGGAAAAAGGTCGAAAATGACTCTTTTTACCCTGGAATACTCCAGAACCTTTCCTAAGCCATATGACGGTATTGGGGGTGATCTAGGGCACTTCTAAGGCCTATATAAAGGTGGGAGGTGTCAAGAAACAAGGGAGGAACATCATAGCCCTTCAGGGGTGAAGCCCTGCCACCGCCGCCACCCATCCGATCTCCACGGTGGTGGAGCTCTTCCTCAACCAAACCTCCGAGATCTAGATCTCTATCAACACCATCACCATCAAGGCATATAAGCAAGAAAAAGAGAAGGAGAAAGAAGACATCACCATCATCATCATCATCTAGGCATCCAAGCAAGAAGAAGAGGAGGAGAAGGAAGATATCACCACCACCACGCATCCATCTCCACCTCCATCCCCCCTCTCTCTCTCTCTTGTATTTAGTAATTGTAAGATTGAACAAGTTGTGACATCATTATATATTTATATATGTTTTGTTGTTCATCCATGTGTGAGTGATTGATTTAATTCTAGATTGAGGTATGATCTAGTGCACTAAGTTAGAATTTATTGTGATATAAGATGAGTTTATTTGATCCTTCGGTCCGGAAGTGCCTTGCGGTGACATGCGAGACTCATGTATAGTGCACACAGAGTGACAGCCCGGAAATCAAATGGGGAACGTTTATTTGTCTAAGGAATCTCTTATAGATCACACATATATTTGCCCATCTACTACTAGTGAGACCGAAGCCTAGAAGCCCTCTCTCATTCCATTCAATCCTACAACTACAATCTGTTTAATTCAGTTCATATTCCTGTTTACTTTCCGTCTTAGTTTATTTTGTTCTTGTTAAAAATTCTATGTTATTAGATACTTTAAACCTCTCTCATTTATCGTTGTTCTAGTAACTTATAGGATAGTCTATTTCCAAACCACGGTTTGGGTACGAAACGTGGCCACATTGACAACGTGGCTGTGGGGTCATGTTGTTTCCATTTTTTGATCTCCCATCGGGACAAACTCTTAACTATTTCCTGCTACAAGGACTACAATAACTCCTTGTTAGTGCAGGAAACCAGTCATCAAATTGCACCGTTGTCGGGGAGCTAAGAGTCCGGTTATTACCTTCCTACTCGCACATAGTTTATTTCCATTTGTTTCTATTTCTCTTACTGCTTTTGATTATTTGAACATAACAAAAAAATTAGTTTACCTTTTGTTAGTAGTCTTTTTATTTATTTTAGTTATAAGAAATTCAAAATCATAGGAACTATGAAAAGTAAAAGTCTCGTGGAGTATGGTGCTCCGAGTGTTGATCATTTACATGCTCCTATTATTCAGCCTGCTATTGATGTGGACGGATATCAGATTAATCCTATGTAGATAAATATGATCATGGAAATATCTTTTGCAGGAGATCCGGACAATTATCCATATGAGCATATTGATAAATTTACTTCATTGTGTTCTATGATGAAGGGAAATGGATGGGCAAATGATAACCTGAAGTTATATTTGTTCCGTTTCTCGCTAAAAGGAAAAGCTAAAGATTGGCTAAAATCGCATCCCGCGGGACACTTTAATTCATGGAAAGGTATCTCCGAAGCTTTTCTCGGTAAGTATTTCTCACAAAAGCAAACGTATGAGCGTAGGCTTCATATCCTTAATTTCAAGCAAAGCAACAATGACGACTTAATACAAGCTTATAGTAGGTTCTCAAAATTGATGCATGATTGTCCACATCATAATTTACCTGATTTGTTACTGTTGAATCACTTTTATGGAGGCTTAAGTCACTCTTTTAAGGATAAGCTAGACATGATGTGTGAGGGTGCATTCCTTGGAAAAACTTTGAAAGAATCTTGGAAACTCTTAATAGATAGATATACATAATAATTTTCATCAATGGCAATGTGAAATTGTGCATGAAGAAAAACCTCTCCCTACTAATCTAGAGAACTTGGTCAATGAGTTTCTTAAATATGAAAATAGAAGAGGAAAAATTCCTTATGATGATACCTTAGTTAGAGATGTTCTTTCTAAAGCAATGCCTTTCATAGCTAATTATTTTAATCATATTAGAACTGCTTCTACTAACAATGGAGAACAGCCCTCTACTGTTACTCCCATATCTTCTGCTTGTTGTATCATTGAAGCGGGAAAGAAGGGTAAATCCATGAAGCCTAAAACCCAGAAAAATAAATATAAGAAGTCTCGACTTGAATATCCCACACATCTGACATTTGCAGATGAAGTGAAATGGCTTTATTAAGAGTATCGGAAAAATGAAATACGCATCAATAAGAAAGAATAAAAATAAATCAAGGAATAGAATAAATTGAAAGCATCTCTCAAACCTTATCCCCCACATATTCTTGATCTTTATTATTCTTCTGACTCTAGTGATGATGTGGACTTAAATTATTTTAGAATGCCTCATAATCGACGTGAAGAACTTTTTGATGATTCTAGTAGTGTTTGTTTAAATACTCTTTTCGGAGAAATCAATTATGATGAGCTAAATACGGAACCTTGTGTGCCTTCCATATCTTTTTGCTATGACTTTTTTTTACTAATGAGGTGTAGGAAAGTCCGGTGGCAAAGACCAAGCTACTGGATCCAAAAGGACATTATGAGTTGTACCCTCAAAATAGTAATCAAGGTAAATACTCAAAGTTTGATAATAAATCTTTAATACCCTCTATGTAGGAAGGAAATAATACATATTTACCGCGCTTAGTGCATCCATCCTCTCGTGGAAACGAGAACACTTACAAGATACCGATGCACCTCAAGCGAGTACGTCTTAGATCAAACTATGATATAATTCCTGCAAACACTCGTTGGAGGTAAGCAAAACTACTCCTATAGCTGCTCCATTGCTAAATAAATGTGGAGTATAAAAGCCTGGCTACTTGGTTATAAGAAAGCCCTTCCCAGGAGGCAACCCGGAAGTCATTAGGCGTCTTTCTTAGTTTTGTATCTTGAATCTAGTTGCATTAATGTTACATTGGCACTTTTATTCTTCGCATGTCTTTCTATTAGAGTTATCTTGTTGTAGTTTTTCAAAACGTAGAATTTATTGTTACTACGTGTTGCATAACTCAGTTATACTCAAATCCTGTTTTATACATGCTAATGTTGGTCTAAAATTACAGTTGTTATTTTACTATCAAAACCTGGTGTTTTATTATGTTTCAGGCTGATAAAGAATTATCGAATAAATAGTTGGAGTTTGGCGATTCCAAAAGGTTTAATGACCAACTATACGGGAAGAATAAAAATTCCGGCCGTATAGTTCCGGTGGTATAGTTGTTTCGCCATCTCCCCTTCAGTTTGCACATTACTGTAAGTTTAATGGCCAAATATACGACGGGACCAATTTGGTCCGGTCGTATATATATTGTTGCCTTTGTCGAAATTATTTTTCAGGCTACTACACGTTTAACGATCAACTATATGGCGGGAATAAACATCCCGGCCGTATAGTTCCGGTCGTATAGTTGCTTCAAACACGATTCCAAGGTCGGGGTAAGGTAACAAAAGGTCATAAATTCTTCTATTTTTATTTCTTCTTCCTCTAAAACATCGAAACGCCACTTAGGAGCTTCTCCCATGTTCTAGAGAAGCCGAGCATATGTAAGCAATAAATTTCTACCTCAAGAATTTCCTATACTGTAATTCTCTATAGAAGTTCATGTTTTATTTTTACTTTCTTTTTGTCGGTTGGGTGAACGAACTTCGTTCGTACACCAAACCGATGTATTTTATTTTGTGTGCTATTTTGTAGGGACTTGAACCTTGTGTGACAACATGTACGTTAGTGCCAACCATGCAAACACTCGCATGCGCTTGGTTTCTTCAATTCATTGTTTCAACAATCGGTGTCTAGTACAACCTTCCAACTTGAACCTCTTTTAAATAAGCACATAGGGGTTGTACACTCGTGTCTCGTATCCTATTTCACTTGTACCTCATCACAATCTAGGAGAGGCCACTTCTAGAACAAATTTGTTGACTTAGATGTGGTGCTTACGTTGATAAACTGTCCCAATGGGACTTGTATTTCATCACTTTTGAGCTAAACCCGTGTCTTCATCAACACAACAATATTTCGTTTTATTTTTAGTTTCCATGCAGGTCTCAAGAAAGGCAGCCACTAGGCTATATCAAGAAATATACGTTAAAGCAAAGGTTATGTGTCCATCGAAACACAGGTTACTTGTACCTCAACGGTAAAGTGTGTCACCCTTGTTTTCACTAATCTTGGGGAGGTAACCACTTATCACACTCTCTTTTGAAAATTGTGTTTTGTCTTTTCTTTTGGTGATATAATCAAGTTTGGTTCTTGCAAAGTTCTAATCTTGGGGAGGTTATTTCTACATGTGTAGAGTCTTCTGCAATGTTGATATTCGATGAAGGTTTAATGCAATCATGTATCCCGATGTTTTTGAATGCTTGCTTAAATGAGTTTAGTTTTGTATTTATATAGGGATACACTTGCTCATGATAGGCACCATAGGAGTTGCCTTAGATCTTGTATGCATCTTTCCAAATTTGTTATCAAGCATGTGACAATATTTGTGATCCTCTAAAAAACATTGCTACAATCTCTACACTTGGAAAGAATGAATATTTGATCAAGATCTTTTGAAATTTGTTGGTTTTCACCTAATAGATTTGTCTAAAATAAATAGTTATGCTCGACCCCATAATGCCAAAACGATATACTTAATAGATTGTTAAGGAGTTGTCAATTGGAAATGATATTTCAAAGTTTTGAGTTATATGCCAAATAAGGTGTTAGTTAATTATCTTAAGAGTTTAGCCTTAAAAATACTCAACACCATAGATGTGATGATCGACTGGATATTAATTTTTGAAAGGATTTGTTTGAAGAAACTAATGTTTAGCGGTAATTGAGATGCATGCCAAATCTTTACCTGTTGATTAAAGTATGATATTTCTTTATGCGTGTCTGCACCACTGTCGCACAACATGAGATGCTAACAACTCCGCTGGCCTTTGAACAATCCAAAAACAGGAAACTCTTGGATTTTGGCTATGATTTTGCCAACATATGAAGAAGAAATGCTATATTTGGGTATGCATTGGTATTCTCATGGTCCTGCATTCAAAGCAAAAGAGGGAATACTCCTTTGATAATTATGAGAAATCATTATACCAAAAAGGGAAACCTTGGTAATGGTCACGAGTATCCATTCTTAGCCTGTACAGTCTGATTAAACACACTAAGTTTTGGCATGTTCTCATTACTAATGAACTAAAGTTTTAGAAATACAAATAATAGAAAACGAGTGTTTTATAGCCATGATTCATTGATGTGGATGACCAAATGATACACTCTAATGCTATGCTTATTTTGACATGTTCTGGCATTTCCTTTTGGAATAAATCTCGTTACAAAGAGATAAACTTTCTGAAAGCTCAATAACTGATGTTTGCAGTTGAGAGCTTTAACAAGATTACATGATTGGGTACAATGGATAAACTTTATTCCTATTTATGCTTGACATATATTTATTACTAAGTTTTTCCTCGTAAAAATAATTATATAAAAAGTTATACAAAAGGTGCAATAAGAGGATCACAAGTTTGCTTGCAAGTTAGATTCATAGTTGACATGGAGCATATAAGTTTTGATGAATCTTTGATGGTCTCAATAACTGAGCTCGTATTGCCTTGTTTGAGTACACGTTTACTCTCTTTGAACTTGCAAGAAAAATAAGGATAAAGGGAAAAAGGTCGAAAACGACTTGTTTTTTACCGTGGACTGCTCCAGAACCTTCCCTAAGCCATATGTCAGTATTGGGGGCGATCTAGGACACTTGTAAGGACTATATAAAGGTGGGAGGAGTCAAGAAAAAAGGGAGGAACACCATAGCCCTTAAGGGGCGGAGTCCTTCCACCGCCGCCACCCATCCGATCTCCACGGCGGTGGACCTCTTCCTCAACCACACGTCCAAGATCTAGATCTCCATCAACACCATCACCATCAAGGCATCCAATCAAGAAGAAGAGGATGAGAAGGAACACAACAACATCATCACCATCAAGGCATCCAAGCAATAAGAAGAGGAGGATAAGGAAGATATCACCACCACCACGCATCGATCTCCATCTCCCAATCTCTCTTGTGTTGTAATTGTAAGATTGAACACGGTTGTGATATCATTATATATTTATATATGTTTTGTTGTTCATCCATGCATGAGTGATTTATTCAATTCTAGGTTGTGGTATGATCTAGTGCACTAAGTTAGAATTTATTGTGATCTAAGATGAATTTATTGTGATCTAAGTTAGAATTTTTTCCCTGCGGTGACACACAAGAATCATGCATACTACACACATAGTGACATCCAGCTAATCAAATGGGGAATGTTTATTTGTCTGAGGAATCTCTTATAGATCGCACATATATTTTCCCATCTAGTACTAGTGAGATCGAAGCCTAGAAGCCCTCTCTCATTCCATTCAATCCTACAACTACAATCTCTTTAATTTAGTTCATATTCATGTCTAATTTCTGTCTTAGTTTATTTTGTTCTTGTTAAAAGTTTTTTGATATTAGATACTTTAAACCTCTCTCAATTATCGCTGTTTTAGTAACTTATAATAGGCTATTTCCAAACCACGGTTTGGGCGCGAAACATGGTTGCATTGACAACGTGGCTAAGGGGTCATGTTGTTTCCATTTGTCGATCTCCCATCGGGACAAGCTCTTAAATATTTACTTCTACAATTACTGCAATAACTCTATTGTTGGTCCAGCAATCAAGTCATCACTTATGTCATCATGATGTCTAATATGTCTTCCCCAGCCTTGACGAATTTCCTTTGTCACAGCCTGCCGTTGGCAGGCAGACACATGGTCCATTAAAATGATAAGACATGGGTTACTGGTCGGGTAACACGGGGAATAATCACAGCGAGACACGTTTACTAACTTTTCATGATGTTACTATTATGTCATGACAGTTGGAGAGCCTCCGCGCTCCACGTTGACGACTATGCATGACGGAATTATTTCGTAAATAAACAATCCCTACTTTTATGCTTACATAAATTTCAGTACAAATGTTTCACTTCACATAAATGAATACCAGCTTCAACGAAACTCACATAAAAGTTTCAACACCATAATACTACTGATCATCATAAATGTTTCTTGGCCAAAATGTCTGACAAATTTCCTCAGAGTCACCACAAGATTAACACCACCAGTTTACTTACCAAATTTCCTCTTCTAGTTCCGACAGCTGAGCCAACACATGTTGAACTAATGCATTTGACTCTTCTTGTTTCTTCCTCGAGTCTTCTTGTTTATTCCACATTGCTCGTAGGTCATACAAATACTTCAGCCTATCTGCCTCGCCAGATTCGTTCACCTTCTCCAACTCCTCAATGGTAGAGCCTTGAGTTGAACTTCTAGCTGAGACTTGGTTGGTCTTGAAGTACTTGCATGGATGACCATGTTCTTCAGGAAAGTTGGCGTTCTCTTTTCCTGCGATAGCACAAAGTGCATAGCATCGTTGGAAGGAATTGGTTCATCGTTTATGCCATCTTCTGAAGAAGATGGCACCATGTTGCTTTCCATGACTACCTACCAGTTTTACGAATAAAATAGAATATGAGAAACATAGCGAGCAAATTATAAACACACCGTATACGTTTGAGGGAAGAAAATGGCACTAAATTTTACGAAGATGGATAGTATTATGGAGCACTTACCGTTACTTCTTTCACATTGCTATTTGGAAGAAGAAGTTCATTGGAATGCTCCTCCATGTCACACAAAACCTCATAGCTGAAAGCACCAGTGGCACGAGGGTACTTGACTAACTATCTTCTAGTCTTATTTTTTTTATAGACAGAGACTACACAATCAGGGTGCATACAATTAGTCCTACTTAAACAATTCAAATAGGAGGGAAGTTGAATAAACAAGACATGACCTGGTTCTTGGGGTCAGACCAAAAATCGATAAGCCCGCACCATTCCTCATCACTCATGTATTCCACATGAGATACCCTTGTAACTTCATTATTTTGGATATTTTTGTTCCGTGGGCATCTTGTCAACCACAAACTGGTGATCATCATGCATAATAGTGTGTTCATAATGATTATGGCCAAATTCATCTACAAGAATATAATGGGTATAAGTTGGTGTTATACAATAGAAAAAATGCAATAAGTGTGAGAAAGCAATCAGTTTAATACGTTACCTTCTAGATCCTAGTAAAAACGGTCAAAGAACCATCCATCCCCATAAGAACCTGGCCCCTCGCCTAGGGGAGCTAAACCCTCAGGTGCAAGGTGGCCTTGGAGAGGCGCTAGTGCATGGCTGGGCGGGGGCTGTTGTTGGCCTTGGGTAGGTTCTCGTGGAAGGCAGGGAGCGGGATAATTGCGTTGGGGAGGTTCCGGCGAAAGGCGGGGACCTGGCTACTGGCCTTGTGGAGGTGCCCGCAGAACACATGGACCTAGATGCTGGACTTGGGGAGGTGTCGGTGGATGGTAGGGACCTGTCCGCTGCCCTTGGTGAGATGCCCGTGGAAGGCAGGGACCTGACTGATGGACTTGGGGAGGTGCCGGCAGGCGGCAGGGACCCGGCTGCTGGCCTTGGGGACTTTCCTGTGGAAAGCATGGACCTGGCTGCTGGACTTGGGGAGGTGTGGGCAGACGGGAGGGACCTGGCTGCTGGCCTTGGGGAGGTGCCCACGGAAGGCAGGGACCTGGATGCTAGACTTGGGGAGATGCCGGTGGACGGCAAGGACCTGGCTGCTAGCCTTGGGGAGGTGCCCGCGGAATGCATGGACCTAGCTGCTGGACTTGGGGAGGTGTCTGCGGACAATAGGGACCTGGCTGTTGGCCTTGGGGAGGTGCCCACGGAAGGCAGGGACCTGGCTGATGGATTTGGGGAGGTGTGTGCTTAGCTTGTGGAGCTACCTGAGCGCCTTGGACAACTGGTTGCTTAACCTTGGACTTGGTTTTTCTTTAAGTTTCTCTGCCGGCACCTAGGCCTACCAAGACGCTCTTCCGAGTAGTTGCTACACCAGGAGGAGCTTCACGCCCAGGTTCAAGGAGAGGGTGAAGACCTTGTTGGTGAGTTGGCAGACCTCGCCGGTGAGGCTAACGGTGAGATGGTGGTCCTCCATGGCGAGTTAGCAGATCTGTGAGCTTGACGGCATGGCGGGAAACTAGAAATGTGAGGATGGGATAGGCTGACTGCTAGATGACTACTCGCTGGACGGATGGCGACGAGGGTTGGAATCTGCGACAGGCAGCGGTGGGGTGGATGGGTGGTGTCGTGATGGGGGGATTGAATCTGTCTCCTCTAGGTGAAGCAATAAAAGAGGTTTTTGCATAGATTACGTACATGCCCTCTGCACGAATCCTTAGGTTGCCCTATGTGGGAGGTCTGAACGGTAATATTAGCTCACAAAAGATTCATTTCTCTTTATGGCACCAGAATTTGCATGCCCAGTCGCAAAAAATTTGGTAGGACAATTCGCTCTATGGCGCGAGGCGAGGACCAAACCCCAAATTTTTTGGCCGATGGATGCATGATGTGTGGCTGAAATTAATTTTGAGGCCGGTTTCGAAATTCGGTCTTGCTAATAATCTATTGGATCTCTCGAGAGATACCATATATTTTACCTGGAAATGATTTTTGGAAAATTCCTGAGATGGCTATGAGGTAGCTCCAGGCTAAATTTGGGCCCCCTCCAGCTAGACCGACAGAAACTTGTTTATATCACATGGGTTGCGCCGATAGGTTCTAGCTGAAGATAATTGGTGATTTGGTCACTAAATTCTCTCAAATGGGGTGATGCATTTTCACATCACATCCTTGGTGGCTTCTTCTCAAAATAAGCCCTTTTCGGCCTAGGGAAAATGGAAAATCGATTTTCCATGCAGAGAATGTGAAAAGTACATGAAGCTACATTGTTTTCCATCACAAGATATATGCATGTGTGGAATATGGTCGCGTTAAAGAAAACTAAGCCATGGTTGTGGTCATGAATTAGGTCATTTTCCTTGAAAGCCAACAATCCTCGAAGGCGGTAGGTGATTTCTGTGAACACTTTATTAGAATAGTCCCCATATTCCATGTTTGTTATTTATGCATGCAACTAGGCAACATAAAATGGTAATGTGCGAAGGTTTCCCTTTTTTTGATTTTTTTTAATTTTTAGGCTAGTTTCGAAATTCGATTGATACCACGGTAGTTAGGGTTCCTGGCTATGTGTCGGTTCTTGCTAATATCTTTTTGTATATCTTAAGAAATGCCATGTTTTGTAGCTAGAAATGATTTTTTGAAAACTTCCCGAGATAGCTACGAGGTAGCTCCAGGCTAAATTTGGGCCCCCTCTAACTAGACCGGCGGAAACTTGTTTATATCGTGGAGGTTGTGCCGAGAGGTTTTAGCTGAAGCCAATTGGTGATTTGGCCACTAAATGCTCTCTAGTATTTATTAAAAATGGGATGAAGCATTTTCACATCACATCCTTGGTGGCTGCTTCACAAAATAAGGCCTTTACGGCACCGGGAAAATGGAAAATTGATTTTCCGTGCAGATAATGTGGAAAATTTATGAAGCAACATTTTTTGCCATCACAAGATATATGCATGTGCGGAATATGTGTGCATTAAAGAAAACTATCCCATGGTTGTGTTCATGACTTAACTCATTTGCCTTGAAACCCATGAATCCTTGAAGGAGGTATGTGATTTCTATGAACACTTTTTTAGAATAATCCCCATATTCCATGTTTGTTATTTTTGCATGCAACTAGGCAACATACAATGGCAATGTGCGAAGGTTTCATATTTTTCGATTTTTTTTAACTTTTTAGGATAGTTTCAAAATTCGATTGTTACCACGGCAGTTAGGTTTCCTGGCTATGAGTCGGTTCTTGCTAATCTCTTGTTGGGTCTCTGAAGAAATGCCATGTTTTGTAGCTGGAAATGATTTTTTGGAAAATTCCCGAGATAGCTACGAGGTAGCTCCAGGCTAAATTTGGGCCCCCTCCATCGAGACCACCAAAAACTTGTTTATATCGCGGGGGTTGTGCCGCGAGGTCCTAGCTGAAGCCAATTGGTGACTTGGCCACTAAATTCTCTCTAGTATTTATTAAAAATTTGGTGATGCAATTTCGCATCACATCCTTGGTGGCTGCTTCACATTTTTTTGAAGTTTTTTTGAATTTTTAGGCCGGTTTTCAAATTCCGGCGAGACTGCTGACCATTGGACTAAAATCCGATCATGCACGGGACCCACTCTTAATGGTGCTTCTTGCTTAACCATCCCTAGTCCCCACCACTTCGCTCTCCCCGACGACCACCAAATCCGGGACCAAATACGGTCCCCTCCAAGGCAACGACCAAATCCGCTCCCCTGCCTAGCAACCACAATATCCTCTCCCCTACCTAGTGACGACGGCGGTGATGGTGGCTGCAGGATCACGGGTAAGTGCCCTTCGATCTATCTCAATACATCTCCTCCATGTTCCATGACTATGCGTTTGTGCTCGATCAAGGTCACTGCATCGGCAATGCTTCCTAGCTCTAGGTCATCGACGACGGGTCTATGTCCCCACGGTCTATCTAGGTCTAGGTCCCCGGTAAACACTCGATCTAGGTCGAGGTCCCATGAAATAGTAAACACTCCATCTAGGTCTAGCCATCACGTACAACATCAAGTGCTCCCACGATGCCTTGTTTTAGTCACTTGATGGTTGTGCTTCTAATTTAATTTTTGTATATACTCTCTGCGGCAGGTAGGATGAACTATGAGAATTGTAGGTTCTAACGTATGAAGGCGAGGGAGATACACAAGTTGGTTCTAAATTGATTCTACTAGAACTAACAGTCTCAATGCATCGCCTCCTCGTTCTATCATAGTAATACTCACAGATACTCATAGTAATTCTCAATTTTCTTAATGAATTTTAGATGGGCTACTCAGTGTTGAACGACACAAATTTGTAAGCCATTGCGCAAAACATCGTGGCAACAACGCCGAGAAATTTCTCCATCCCGCAAAACATCATAATATGTAAGGATTGCAAGCTTTGCCACATGAAGGCTAGCGACATACATGAGTAGGTTCTAAATTTTTTTCTACCAGCACTAATATAGTAGTGAAACCTACTGTATAGCATCAATACAAAACATTCTAATTATCTCAATATCTATTTTAGACTAAAAATCAAGGCTACAATGTTCCATCTGATGACGAGGTGAAGCAACCTACAGCCAAGAAAGCTAAGAAACCAAGGGACCTTACTATAGGTTAGAGTCATATACATTAGCTTGGTGTTATAGTCATTATTATGCCGCTATAGATTGCTTTCAGATATTTTATATCTACATCCTTTTATGAAGGGCATCGAGGACTTCGATGATTACTGTGTGTTTGGAAACGATATGGAATTGACTTCAAATTAAGCTGTGTATCTCAGAGTTATTTCACAACACCAGCCATCTATACCACTCTGTGTGCAAGATGAAAAATTCAAATGTCATCCCTGGTAAGGCCAAGATGGTAAACTTTTGTGATTTTACTCTATGAATCTACTTATGCACGTTGAACTATAGTCAGCAAATAACTTTATTCTCCACCTCCAGTACTTTTTAGCTAGGTACAACAATGCATACCTCAACCAATATCTGCCTCTATAGATCCCTGTCATAATTGCAGACCGCGTAAGTCATGAGCATGTTTAGTTCATCAAAGGCAACAATGATGTTGCCCATATGACAACCGACTGGTCAAACATGGTCGAGGCTGCTCAAATCAAAAAAGGCGATTTGTTCATCTTCGCCTTGATTGATGAGCCCATATCTGGCTTCATGTGTGATATTAGTCGCTTGAAATGAGGGCACAAGGTACTGGTTGTGTGCTGGTTGGATATGTTATTAGTATACTCGTAGTCGATTTGGAACTGTATGTGAACCTGGTAGTCTACATGGTTTCTAGCTCTAAGTGAATCTGGTAGTCTAGTTGGTTTGGAACTGTCTATGAACCATGTTCTCTATATATTTGTAGGATTCTATTCTATCTCCATGTTGATATATGGTGTGTGTTAATTATTGCTGCAGTTTCCTATACTTTAAGTTTTTCTTCTTATTGGGATTTAGAAATGAGTGTAAGAAATATGAAGTAGTGCTATGTTTGAAATATAGTTGTATTCTCCAGCTGTTGGGATGTTAGTGAAACTTGTGTAAAATATGGAAAGACGGCAGATTTTTAACATGTGTATAAGAAAGCAAAGTAGTAGAACCATTAGAAATAGAGTCCTCTGGACCAGCGGTTCGAGCATCTCGACCAACACGAGTGGTCACGAGCTTGAATCCTAGTCAGAGTACTCTATTTTTTTTCTTTTTTCGAGTGAAAACTGCAAAGACGACTGAATTAATATAAGTTTATAAGAAGGTTGAAGTAGTATAAATATCACAATAGAGTGCGCTAATTCAGCGTTTGGAAATTGCAGCCCAATATCACGCATGGTCATGAATTCGATCTCTATTTAGGGTAGTTTTTTATGCCATTTAATTTCTATCAGACTGACTGACACCTGGCCCCAATGAATTTGACTAATTAAAATATTTACTTCTGATGCGAGATCATTTAGTTACTTCAATATGAATTTTACACCAACTTAAAATCTATTTGATGTATTCCTTGACATTTATAATATATTTGAGCACTAGAAATATTTGGTAGTGTCCATAAGCATGCATGATTAGTAATATAATTGAAGACTATAAATTTTAAGGAACTCCATATAAAGGAGTAGATTAATATATATAGACGAGTCCATAGTTTAGAAACCACCACCAGAGACACCACGGAAGAGTGAAATTGTCTTACATGCAACCAGGTAATAATTAACTTACACAAAATAAGTAGGGGAAGCAGCCGGAGGGACATGGAGAAGGCCTAGCAGGGGCAGCAGCAGGAGCATGCAGCAGCCTACTCCAGGGGATACAGGCCAGTCCTGACATATTTCTGGAGGAATTTTTCGTAGGCTGCATGCCTTGCCAAGGTCTTCGGCTGGTGCTTTCGTCCTGGGCTTTTGCCAACGTCCATCGCATACTGGATCATGTTATCGATGTCTGAGTCGATGACTCTGTCATAGAATGGGAATAATAGTGTCCCCCTATGGTAGAAAGGTATCTGCCCATACCATAACTTCATTAGCACGTAGCGGCTCTTGTTATCCCTAGAATACTTGCTAGAGTCCACGTTATCAGAATCATCCTATTAATTTTTAATAACATAGCCTAGAACTCATACATATGTTTGACGACATATGTAAGACAATATTAAATTGATATCAAAGAGAATGCATCTTAGCAATAGTATGATCATTTCATATATTATTTCTTGTATCCAAACAAAATGAAAATTAATTGTGTTAGAACAAAGTCTGCGGCCTCATAAGTTTCTTCAGGGATTGCATAAGTGAACTAAGTACCAATTTCATAACCTATTGCTCTTCTACATTACCCCGGGTTCGCTAACTCATCCCTGAAAAAATCTAACACCAATGTGTTTACCTCTCGTTTGGGGCACATTTGAATCATTGGCCACAATAAGAAATTGAAATGTAATCCTATAAAACAATATTCAGGGACATACTTATTTAGTTATAAAAACAATCCTAAAATATTGTAATTATAAATAACAAAAAAACAAACAATATTCATGTACATGCATGTAGAAACAACTTATGATCAACACCATGCATATACATATGCATCATACGAATCATTCAAAGATCATATAGCATAAACAATTCAAAGATCATATAGTTCCATATGAGAATAAATCAGGGGCCTCATAATTTTTATACACTATGAATGCATGCAATAACAATTAAAATATCATAGTTCATATGAATGTACAAAAAATCTGGGGTCCTCATAAGTTTTTTCAGAGACGTCGTAAGCAAACCAAATTACCAACATCACAACCTATATTATTGTGTACATTGCCTCAGGTTCACTTACTCATCCCTAAAAAACCGACACCAACAAAATGTGTGTCACACTGCAATCTTTTGGGGCAAATTTTAATCATCGGTCTAAGTGAGAAATTTAAATGTAATTATTATACACTATAATGAATGCAATAACAATTCAAAGATCATTGTTCATAGGAATGTAAAATAAATCTGGAGGCCTCATAAGTTTTTTTAGAGATGTCGTAAGTGAAGCAAAGTACCAACATCACAACCTATATTGTATTTTGTATATTGCCTCAGGTTCACTTACCCGTCCCAAAAAAACGACACCAACAAAATGTTTGTCACCCCTACAAACTTTTGGGGCAAATTTCAATCATCGAACTAAATGAGAAATTGAAATGTAATTCTTGTACACTATAATGAATGCAATAACAAAGTATAATCATAGTTTGTTGTGTGCCTACGTAGACGTTGTAGTAGAAACAGTTCAAAGATGATGGTTCATATGTGTAGAATAAATCTAGGGCCTTATAAGTTTTCTAGAGATGGTGTTAGCGAACCAAAGTACCAATTGCACAACTTATATTGTTGTAAATTGCCTCAGGATCACTAACACTATCCCTAAAAAAATCTAACACCATATGTGGGTATCCCTTGAACTCTTTTGGGGCAAAATTGAACCATTGGCCTTAGTAAGGAATAGAAATGTAATGGTATATGCATGTTGTGTATCGAAGTCAACACTTAGCTAGCAATACCTAAAACCCCTAAAATCTAATGTTACATATCGATTAAAAAACAAGAATACAAGCAAATGTAAATTTACTAGATGGAAGATGTGAAGATCTAATAAAATCTCCAAAACAATCGATCGTTCAAACAATATATATTCCGTACATCAAGAGCAAAATCATCTATAGACGATTGAGAAAATCCTACGTATAAATAGTGAAATATGCGACTACGACTAGATAAGCTAGCTAGCAAAGTGGTACCTCGGGCGCCTCATCGGAGACCTCCTCCTCGAACTCGTCGTTGATGCGGCTCAGTTGACTGTAGAGCCTTGTTGGGAAACCCCAAGAGCAAGGTGTGATGAACAAAGTAGCAAGTATTCCCTTATTTATGAAACCAAGGTTATCAAACCAGTAGGAGCAAGAAAACAACTTCAATATGTTGCTAACAACTTGGAACCTGCACAACACAAACTCAAAACTTTGCCCCAACTTACAGGGTTGTCAATCTCACTGGTTTGCGGGAAACAAAGGATTAAACGTATAATGTGAAAGATAGTGATTTCTTATAGTAACAGTAGATGATGTATCAATGATAAAGATTGGATCGGGGTCCAAAGTTCACTAGAGGTGATCTCCTTAAGATAGATAGCATGTTGGGTGAACAAATTAGAGCGGGGCAATTGACAGATCAATAAATCATAACAATGCATATACTAGAAATCTTGACTACTACGAGATTCGATTGGGCGTTATAGCAAAATACATAGACCGTAATCCAACTTCATCTATGACTAATAATCCACCTTCAGGTTATCATCCGAACCCCTTCCAGTATTAAGTTGCAAGCAACAGATAATTGCATTAAACAATGTATGTAAACTAAACAATATAATTGTTCCATGAATTTGTTTTCTCCCTAGAGGCAACAACACATCTACAATCTTAGATATTTCTGTCACTTCCCCAGATTACTAGAGGCATGAACCTACTATCGAGCATAAATACTCACTCTTGGAGTTGCAAGCATCTACTTGGACAAGATAGCTACTAACAAAGGAGAGCATGCAAGATCACAAATCTGACATAGTATCTCAATATCCATCGGATCCCTGCAAACACAACATGTATGATTACAAATAGATGATCTTGATCATCAATGGAGTTCACAAGATCTAAACATGATAGCACAAAGGAGGACAAACAACCATCTAGCTACTGTATGGACCCATAATCCAAGGGTGAACTACTCACGCATCACTCCCGGGGCTAGCATGGTGATGAAGAAGGCCTCCGGGATGTTCTCTCCTCTCCGGCAGGGTGTCGGGAAGAGCTTCAGATCCCCCCCCGATCTAGGGACGATGGTGGCAGTGGCTACGTACTGTTTCGTGGAGATTTGATCGGGTACTTAGGGTTTGTGCATCGTGGTGACTTTATAGGCGAAAAGGGAAAGGTCGGTGGGCTCCCGAAGGTCCCACACTAGGTGGCGGCGCCCCCCGGGCCGTGCGGCCCTTGGGTGTGGCCACCTCGTGGCCCCCCTTTGGCTGCCCTTAGGACTCCGTGTTCCTTCTGGTAAAATATTGACTTTGTCTTTTGTCCTGTCCAATTCCGAGAATATTTCCTTACTAGCTTTTCTAAAACCAAAAACAGCAGAAAATAGGCAACTGGCACTGCAGCATCTTGTTAATAGGTTAGTCCAAGAAAATGTATAAAAATACCTCAAAGTGTAGAAAAAACATAACAAAGTTGATATTAAACAAGCATGGAGCATCAAAAATTATAGATACGTTTACGACGTATCAAGCTTCCCCAAGCTTAACTCCTGCTCGTCCTCGAGTAGGTAAGTGATGAAAATAATATTTTTTGAGGTGACATGCACCATCGCAATCTTGATTAAAATATTTGTAAAGCATTGATAGCTAGGATCAAAGTACTCTAAACATGAGCATGAAAGATGTAGTTCTAACAATAAGACATAGCAAATATGTTGTAACATGAAAATGTACAAACTAAGGTCATGAATAACAATGCATTGAAATACATTTGTTTGTTTCACATTGCGGTGACCCAGCATACCACTGCATGTGTAGTATACTATAGTCGTTGACATGACATCCACAGAACACCGTTCTGTAAATATCACATCTCTCAGAGTGGTACAACGGAAACATTGTGGGTCCATATTACAAATATACACACCTTATTATCATTACAATACCGGAAGTTCAAGACTTCCAAAATATTCAACTTACAAACCAAAATATAAAGTATTTCTGCGGAATTTAAAAGTAACAATTCCGACTAGGAGTTGAGCTCAGCAGCTTATTCTATAGAGTTCATGCTGCTCGGCTCCGTTGGTTACTACTAACTAGGAATACTTAGTTGGACTCGTTATCATAGACAGAATAGCGGATCGTAATCCAGTCCTTCAACACCTCCGGACAGATCAGGTTCCTCGTAGAACACATCTTCTTGGCATTCAGCTGCATACATTGGCACGTCTTCAGGATCGTCAAAGTCTAAGCAAGGGATCAAAGGAAAGAATGAGTAACAGCGTTACCCAACAAGTTCATTATATGCAAGGTGGGAAGTTTGATGCTCTAACTACCACCTCGGATTATAAATCCTTGGCACAATGCAGTTTTTTGTAAATCTTTCTTCAAAGATTGATTTTATTCTGAAAAACTATGACAATCAGCCTTCATAGGTTGACCAGAACTTTCATGGATTTCCTTTCCTACCGCGTTCGTAGCTCCTTCCTGGAACAGGGAGTAACAAGTTACAGTTCTTACACTCTGCAGAGGTGCGTTACTTTACCCATGAGAGATCAACTCCTTGTTGTACAACCGGGCGTACTTTCCCATCCACAACTCCATGATGTGGGGCCCAGTAGTTGGTCCAAGCCAATCACTGCCCCCTTCACGACCCCGCATGCCTCCTTGGTGTACACCATGCCCACATAATGAATTACGGCAATGGTTTGTACAAACCGTTAGATGCCAGAACTATCGTGGGACGATGAGGGTTCCCACCCATATGCTGCATATCCTCTACGAATTACCAATTAATATGCACCCTACGAGGATAACAACCACGACCTGCACATCCGGCTTCATGTGAGAGGAAGAAGATACAGCTGACTTCTCTGTCCCATTCCAAATCTCATGCCTAACGCGTAATATACAGCGCTAGAATCACTGATGTCAGGGGTTATTAAGTCCCTATTTGATCATCATTGTTTGCAACTAGAACCCTAAGTTCTATTGCTCCAATATACCACCACTTAGGATGATATCTATGATTCCTTTATTTGTGAAAATAATATTTTCTTTCTTTTATAGCATATATGATAACACACAATTTGCAAATACTTTGATAAAGACTCTTCAAAGGACATGAGCAAGTGATGAACTTGCCTTGTGATGGCAAGGTAGTGAAGTCCGATGCTTGCTCTGGACCTTGAGCTTCTATGTCTAGAAAAACATCAAAATTGCCCGGTAAGGACAATATTTAAAGAAGCAAAATGATTATGCAATAATGTAATGCATCATTTAACTTGATATGCATTTACCCCATTATTATAAAAAGTTCTTTTTAGTAATAAAGTATTTATAAATATTACTTTTAAATATTTATAACATATATTGAATTATTTTATTTTATTTTCCTTTTATTTGACCTTTATTGATGTAATAATTCTTTTAGGAATTATCAATTATACATTAAAAATTCTTATTAAATATTTATTTAGTATTTTTCAAAAATACTGCAATATTAATATATAATGAAAGTGATTTTTATTTATTTTTATCACCTTTCAATAATTTTGTAAAATTCCATAAGGAATATATAAATTACAAAATTCTTATAAAAATTTAAATGTCTTAAATTTTATATCTTATTTTATTTGGATGGTGTGGATTATTGTGAATGCAAAAATATTTTATTTATAATTTTTGGACTTTTATTTTATTTTCTAGGATTTAATTAAATCCAGGGGTATTTTGGACTTTTCCTTTTTATTCAAACAGGCCTGAAAGGAATGCTGGGATGGTTTAAACTTAGTGTGATTTGAGATCATCATGATCTCAAACAGTGAAGTTTAACATAGGAATTTCCTAGTTATGATTCCTGTGTTAACAGGAAAATGATTAGTAAGTTGATTGTCTGAATTTATGATGATTAAATGTCTATCCTGATTCATATAGAATTGTTCTTGTGACACCATCATGGTATGGCACACAAGTTTGATTCTAATCCATTGATTGGGTTGGTTTATGCTTAAGACAAACTTGGCTTTGAAAGATAAATGGAAATGTTCTTTTCTGAATTCCCTAAGACCAATGATGTTGGTCTGAGGCTTAGGGGTTCAGACCTTATCTAATTGATTCATATAGATAGTCCTGGTAGTGGTACCAGCTATTGTTTTTGAATCAAAGATTGGGAAAAATGATAGTAGGCTTGATCATTCTATGGATCCAAAAGATTAGTTTCTAAGGTGCTACCCTTCCTTGAGGGATGTGCCTAGAAATTAGATCATAGCTATATTTATGCTTGAACTATAATATATAGCTTGACAACCAGAGCAATGATGTTTCTCTGAGCTCTGGCTAGATCCTGGTACTTTGCTGTTTGCTTATAGAGTTCAAAATCCCTATGATGGATTCACCCCACTTGGGTGCTCTATGAGGGTTTGTTTTATAAAACAACACATGCTTCTCTCTAGATGACATGATTAGATCATGTGAAGGTTTTATGAAACTCACCACAGAATGTGATGTTTGTGGAGTAAGGTGGTGATGATGATCTTGTTTTGCTGTGCTTCTGTGCTTGACCTTGAGCTAGACTGCTCCTCCTAGCTCCTGGATTTGTCCTTGAGCTAGTCTGCTCCTCCTAGCTCCTCTACTTGGCCTTGCTGTCCACCTGATCCTTCACTCTCCTTATGTCACCATCCTGGTGATGTTTGGTTAATCCTTGGTGGTTTAGTTTGGCTGTTGTGCTTGGTAATCTGCTGTCTAAGCTAGCTATTCTTGTGTGCAAGCAGTGGAGAGATTCACTAGTGCCTCTCCATGGTTGTGCTTGTGGTTTTGTGAGATTGGGGCTGTGCTGTGAGGCTGACAGCACACCACATGCATGTTGGTGTGTGTCCTGCCTGTGTGCTTGCTGTGCACTTGTGGATATGTTCATAATTTTGAAACTTACGGTTATCTGGTTACTTTCACCTGGCTGGTGAATTTATCCCTCTTGGCTGTCATTTGACTTCTGGCTTGAAATTTATGAAAGATAAATTCTTTCATATTTGGTGAAACTTTCCCCTTTTTTATAAATTTCTCAATGATGAATTTGTCTAGTGCACTTCACTGACATGTCTGAGAGAAAATAATACTAACTCTAACTTTCTTTTGTTTCTATTTAGTTCTTGTTTGTTTTTGCAGGTACAGATCTAAAGATGAAGATTGTAGTTTAGTTTTTCTTTTATAGAATAGTTTTAGAATAATTCAATGTAATCTTCTTATTCTTTTGTAATTTTCATTTGATTATCTTGTAATATTCCTTTTATTCTTTTGTAATAAAGATTACATTATTATCAACAAAGAATATTCTTATTCTTATTTATTTACTTTGGTGGAGTGTGTGGATGATTTCAATAAGTTACAATTTTTTTAACTTATATATATATGAAATAAGTTTTTATATTCTAATTATTTTCTTTAGATAAAGATTTGAGTTAAAATAATTAACTCATAATTAAATCAGGATTCAAATCTTATTCCTAATTCATTTGAATTATAATTCAAACACTCAAGTTTAAAATTTCAAATTCATTTTAAAACACATAATTCTTAAAGATCATATCAAAGTCTATAGCAATCACCCTTTAAGACTAAACCTAATATCAAAGTATGAAAGAAACATTGATCAATTAAGGTTTTTTATTTGGTGAAAAATTTACCCACATTTTCACAGATGAATGCATGAAACATTTCAAATTCCTAAATCTACCCTTCGTTATTTCCTAAATGCTGGGATGTTACACACATATAGAAAACATAGCAAGAGTGGTATTCAGCCTGTCCCTCATGGTATAGCAAAACATAAATGCATAGGACACCTTCAAAGTTCATAAGGATGACTAGATACAAATAGTTCAAGAACAAGCAATATCAACATTATGAATCAATCAATAAGTTTTGGGAAAATGCACATAGAACTAAGAATGACAACTATGCTCTCTTAATTGGTGCATAAAGATAGAAGGTGGAGACTCAACATAAAAGTAAGATAAAGGCCCTTCATAGAGGGAAGCAGGGATTTCAAGTTTCATAAAGAGCTTCCAAAAATTATGGTACTTATTAGCTTTCAGCTCTCATTGCCCCTATCATAAGCATCTTGAAGTGATTAAGGTTAAAGTGAAACAAATATGGAGTATATTCTTGACAAATCATAAGTTCCACATGCTACTCAACTTTAGTCACAAGCAAGTTCTTGTCATTGTAAGTATATGTGTATCATAGAGAACCGCCAACGGGATACCCCTTGTCCCATGACATAAGAGCTATCCCATATCAAAATGACAAGACAATAGACAGTGAGCATCTCAGCGATCTTTTTATTTACCATGAGAATGGTGCTTCTTTTTTTCTATATTTTTTATATATTTTTTCTGAATATGCTTCATTGATTTCTCACTATGGTGATGCTGCAAGTTTCCACCATGATACGCATGGCTCAGGACAGCCGCCTAGGCGTTTCTCTAACACATATCTAATACTCCATGAACTTACAAGCTCCCCTTTTATTTCACATCGCCGACATCCATAAACAAAAGATCATGATATCAACTGGGTAATATGTACAGGTGTTGAAAGCTTTCCCCATGACAACATGGTTCTGCTAATTACCAACTTATAAGTGGAAGAATATACAACATAGATGACATAATGGTTCATGTTTATTAGGTGCAAGAAATAAAGTGTTCCATCAAGTTTGTGTGATATTTAATCACTAATTTTCTCATAACAAGTTTAATTTGGAAGATAGATGAAACATAAATATATTTGGAATGGTGTAACACACCATGCATAGGAATTTATAGTGGTCTCTTTGGAATAACTTGGTTTCTTGGGTGTTAGATGCACGAGTAGAACTCATACTCAGTACAAGTGCAGGCTAGCAAAAGACTGGGAGCGACCAACTAAGAGACAAATAATGGCCATAATCATGCAGAGCGACAAAACATTATCAATCAAATCATAAAGTGGTACCACAAGTCAAAAACTAAATGATCACAGAGGCTACAGTGACTGGTTCATAGTCATAACATGGTGTAAGCATGTGCCAAGTCAACCCAAATAAAGCATCAAAGGAGAATACCACAATGTTATGCTTTTGTATGCTAAAACAACGCATGATTCTTTCAAGGCACATTAAGCAATCTCAATTGTTTGGAAAAAGTAATGCTACAACAATAGTCACTAAGCATAAGGTCAAAGCAACATCTAGCATTACATGATAAAGTCTAAGCCATAGTCAAAACAATGCTCCTTTTCTACCACTTAAGCATGAAACTGTCTACTCCTTTCCAACACCAATCAACTTATTTGAAACAACATACGAATGCGGGGTACAATTAATTTATTCAAGCAAAACAATCAAAAGCAAACCAAAAAATAAAACTAAGACGCTCCAAGAACAAAACAACAATGCATGAAATAATAAAAATGAAGTGTTTTGAAAGAAACCTGAGATTTTTATTAATGAACAAGGGGATGCATTGGGCATCCCCAAGATTTGGCGCTTGTACCTCTTGAATATTTCTTGGGGTGACACGGGGTGGCATCCCCAAGCTTGATATTTTGTCTATTCTTCATCTCATTATATCATTCTTCCCCTACACTTGAAAATTTCCTTCATACAAAACCTCACACAATCTTCATTAGCAACATTAGTGTATTCAAGATAATAAGCCTTTGGGCTTAGTTTCAACACAAGTAAAACTTTCATTAGAACACAAGCTACTGTAGAAATTCCTTTTAAAAGATCAAGTGATCAAAGAGAACTCAAAAAGAAACCAATTAAGAGGCAAATGAAAATAATGGCAGAAATCTGTCAAACAGACCAGCAGGTAAAAACCGATTTTTTTGAAGATCTTATGTTGCTCAAATAGAAAATTGTTGAACTAACGCAAGTTAAATAATAACCTAGGTCATAAGCTCAGACAATTATAGCTCAATCCGACATACAGGGAATTTTCACGAATTTTTACAGTGAATCACAAAAATCTGTTTCGGGACAGCAACTTCCCCAAATCTTACTTCTATGTCTTTAGAGGTTATTATTGGCACAAAAACCACACAAAAAGGATAAGGAGAGGTTATTACAGAAGAAATAACTTCCAAGACTCAACAAAAATAAAAACCTAACGAAATTTGGGTTATCTCCCAATTAGTACTTTTCTTTAACGCCTTTAAGTTAGGCATAGAAAGCAAGAATCAAGTATTTTCAAATGAAGAAGCATTAACACCAAGTTTCTTGCCCCTACCATTATTCTTATATTTAGGGAATGTATGATTGCTTTGTGGAGAAGAAAAATGCATGATGCCTTTTCCTACATCTATTATTGCTCCAAGGAGTTTTAGTACGGATCTTCCAAGTATAATGTGTCCTTTTTCTACACATTCAATAACAAGATAATCAGTAGACCCCACTTTCTCTAAGATGTTTGTAAACACTCCTTCAACTTTTCCAATGGGTAATATAGTGGCATTATTGGTAAGAGATATTTATTCTCCTCCTTGGGTAATATAGTCCCCAAAGATTCAAAGATTCATAGATATTTTTAGCCATAAGACAAAATTCAGACATGATATCACAACGAGCATCAAAAGTTTCATTATTTATCAATGGTAAGGAAATCGGTAATCGTTAACTGCTCGGTTGTCATGGGAGTAGCGACTAATCGGAATTCAGACGATTAACTAATTTAATCGGTCGGCTATTAATCGGTGCAACCTACAAAAATTATCATCTAAAACACATATGACTCCTCTTGCACCTCAACCGCCTACCCTATTAAAGGCAGCCTTGAGCTCCCAGATGAGATCCTCAAGGTGCTCGAGCTCTTGTATCTGAGGTCTGATCGACAACTACGAGGAACTGGTTAACAACGACAAAGAACTGGATGGTGATGGTAGAAATCGAGCTCCTGGAGGCAGGGACCGAGCGAGAGCTTCGAAAAACCTACTTCATTAGGGTGGGCTAGCAGATGGATGGGCAATATGTGTTGGTAAATTTGCAACTTTTTGGACCAAGTGTAGTAGTTAATCGGGAATATACCTAGTAATCGGAGTGTCAGAGCTATTAATCGGGCTAAACGATTAACACAAACGATTAGTGGTAATCGACACGGTCAGGTCCCTAGTAGCGATTAATCGGCCTATTAATCACTGATTCGGCCTATTTTTTGAACAGTGTTATTTATAACAAATTTTATTGTGGTAAACCATTTTGAAGGTTCAGAATTTATTGGAACATAATCATGATGCTCTCTAGGCATGTTATAACAATCTTTTAAACTAGCAGTATTGGTCTCATGAGTGTTTAACCTAGCATAAATGTTTATAAAAGATGAATCAGACTTGCTAGGCAAATTATATGTTGCAATCAATTTTTTATTGCATTCAAAGGTTCATCCTCATTACAATGGAGAAAATTTCCTCCTACTACAGGATCCAAAGCATATCTATAACAAAGAGCAAGACCATAATAGAAACTGCTAAGAAATAAGCCTAAAGTAATTTTAGGCTCAGTTTTTCATGTGAATCAGAAATTTTAGACCAAGTTTCTTTGAAACCCCCTTCACTTCCTTGTTTGAAAGTAAAGATAATTTCCAAAGGTGACACAGTGATTGTAGCAACACTAGATATTGGAGTAACTTGAAGTAGGAACTATTTTTTTGTTTTTTTTAAAAGAAAAAGCAAGCCAAACAAAACTATTTTTTTTGTATTTTTGATAGAAAGAAAAAAAGCAAAACAAAGCAAAAGAAACTAAGCAAAACAAAAACAAAGTAAAGAGATTGGTTGTGAGAGACTCCCCTTGTGAGAATCTTCTTTCTCCCTCAAAGGTGAATGACGAGGAGGAAGAGATTGAAGCTGTCCTTAACTCCCTGACAACGGCGCCAGGAAATCTTGATGCGGCTCAGTTGACTGTAGAGCCTCATTGGGAAACCCCAAGAGCAAGGTGTGATGAACACAGCAGCAAGTTTTCCCTCAGTTATGAAACCAAGGTTATCGAACCAGCAGGAGCAAGGAAACAACTCCAAGTTGTTGCTAATAACTTGGAACCTGCAAAACACAAACTCAAATATTTGCCCCAACTTACATTAAGGTTTGTTAATCTCATTGGTTTGCTGAAAACAAAGTATTAAACATATAGTGTGGAAGATAATGATTGCTTGCAGAAAATAAATAGTAATAGTAGATGATGTATCAATGATAAAGATTATACCGGGGTCCACAGTTCACTAGAGGTGTTCTCCTTAAGATAGATAGCATGTTGGGTGAACAAATTACATCGGGGCAATTGACAGATTCAGAAAACATAACAATGCATATACTAGACATCTTGACTCCTACGATATTCGATTGGGCATTATAACAAAATATATAGACCGTAATCCAACTACATCTTTGACTAATAAGCCACCTTTAGGTTATCATTTGAACCTCTTCCAGTATTAAGTCGCAAGCAACAGATAATTGCATTAAGCAATGTGTGTAAAGTAAAAAATATAATTTTTCCATGAACCAAGGATTGTTGTTTCCTCCCTAGCAGCAACAGCACATCTACAATCTTAGAGATTTCTGTCACTTCCCAGATTACTAGAGGCATGAACCTATTATCGAGCATAAATACTCCCTCTTGGAGTTGCAAGCATCTACTTGGCCAAGATAGCTACTAACAACGGAGAGCATGCAAGATCACAAATAACATAGACATGATAGAATCAAGAATCAATCTAACATAGTATCTCAATATCCATCGGATCCTCGCAAACACAACATGTATGACTACAAATAGATGATCTTAACCATGAACGGAGCTCACGAGATCTAAACATGACAACACAAAGGAGGAGAAACGACCATCTAGCTACTGTATGGACCCATAGTCCAAGGGTGAACTACTCACGCATCACTCCGGAGGCTGGCATGGTGATGAAGAAGGCCTCCGGGATAATCTCTCCCCTCCGGCAGGGCGTCAGGAAGAGCTTCAGATCCCCCCCCCCCGATCTAAGGACGATGGTGGCAGCGGCTACGGACTGTTTCGTGGAGATTTGATCGGGTACTTAGGGTTTATGCATCGGGGTGACTTTATAGGCAAAAAGGGCAAGGTCGGTGGGCTCCCGAGGGTCCCGCACCAGGTGGCGGCGCCCCCTCCCCTAGGCGCGCGGCCCGGGGTGTTTCCACCTCGTGGCCCCCCTTCGGCACCCCTTCGAACTCCGTGTTACTTCTAGTAAAATATTGACTTTGGATTTTGTCCCGTCCAATTCCGAGAATATTTCGTTACTAGCTTTTCTGAAACCAAAAATAGCAGAAAACAGGCAACTGGCACTGCGGCATCTTGTTAATAGGTTAGTCCCCAAAAAATGTATAAAAATACCTCAAAGTGTAGACAAAACATAACAAAATTGATACTAAAGAAGCATGGAGTATAAAAAATTATAGATACGTTTACGACGTATCAGTCATTCTCCGTGATTCCGTCGAGGATTTGTTCGTGGAGGATGGCTTCGTTGATGTGGAGCACTGGGTTTCCTACGCCTACCGCCGCATTCCCCTACTCGAGATCTACCACTGGAACCACAATGTTGTCGGCCACCTACTGCTCGATAGTGCTGGCGAATGCTGGCTGCACAGATCCCAAAGCCTTGATAGCATGGTGACGGGCATCATGCATGTCGGGACCCGCCTCTGTCTGCTCAACGACAACCGAGCCATCTGCTGTTGCGCCTCCAACTGCCTTCACCTCTGGCTCGTCTCCACGTGTACGCTTCATGGCGTAGCTAGGGAGGGTGGTGGTGCAAGCGAAGGAGCTTCGACGCGCGCATAAGGTGCGGATTGGGGTTTTGTGACTAGAAAGATTGGGTAGAATGACATGATCTCGTGGAAGAAGAAGGTCAAGCGGGTTTATATCCACGTGACTGTTTGTATTCCTCAAGTGTACACATGTGGGTGTCGACGTGTTTGGGTGGGGACGTTGGACCGTTTGTAGCTAGTGCACAATCTCCACTTTCTAATTGCATTAACAACACGTGCACTGAAAGCTAGGGCCGACCAAAAACATCAGAAAGCACCATCAAACCCAACGACACTGTGAGAGACTACCATGCAGACCGATTTGACATGTGGGCTTTATGCACAGATGACACGGTCGATATGAAAAAATCGACCATGGGCCGCGAAGTAATCCATGACGAATGAAGCATGAGAAGAAACGGCGAACTAGGCTTCAAGGACCGAGACGAAAACTGCGATCAAATCTGCCATGACGAACCAAGAATAGTCATAGAAACACAGGTTGGAGGGCCTTCCTAGGAGTTGTGACAAAACGGACAAGAATGCTAGGCATCCACGATGTTTTACTATACATCATAAAATAAACGTCATGGACCGCCCAGACTCTTGTAGTGCACTATGATTATTCTGCTTGGACTCACGTTATATTCAGACTTTGTTACTCCCAATCTTACAACAATATAACCCATCCAAGGATCTATGGATCCTTACCAGCACACATTGTATTTCCCCTTCAATTTTTTTGTGTCCTATGCTCTTTGAATGATAAAGGGCCAAGGATTGTCTAAGAGAGCATAGTAGATTTTTTGGGTATAGTGTATATCATAATAGATTAATTGCAAACCTAGATATTTTTCTTACCAAAAACAGAGAAAGTAAGGTAATTTTTCTTTTCTTGTAAAAAACAAGAGAGTGTCATGGATGAATAAAAGAACAATATGAATTATCATTCCATGGTTCATCATTTTAGACTATACCATCTAGACTGAAATTAACACATTTATATGAGACAACAGATCCCCATTTACCCCCATTTATCTGATTTAAGGATACATCAAGCAGTTTTTTTACTTTACAAGACTTTTGAACTTAGAACACTAAGAGGTAAAATTATTTATTTTATTCAAAATTTTAATTTTAAAATAAGAAAAAGAAGTCGGTTAATACATTTAAGGTTATGTTTATTCAATATATCAATGGCCAACTATCAGTAGAAGAGAAGGTTCCTTCGAAACAATTATTATTTATTTCAAGTCAGGTCTTTCTTACTCTTCAAAAATAATACAACTTTGTAATGGAATGGTAGGATGAAAAACAATAAAAAGGAAGTTTGGAAAAAATGACAAGAACATATTGGACCATTAATTTGAAAGAGATAATAGAAGCGGGAGTTCACACCCCTTTGTCCTGTAGTGCAGACCCTGCCATTTTGAACACACCCCGGGTTCAATAAATACCATCATCCCTGGAACCAGAAAGAATGCAAGAATATCGAGTACAAAAGAGAACAGAGGTCGCGGTCATGGGCGCAGTCGGGGGTTGCTTCTCATCTTTTTTTTGAGTGTCTCCATCCTACCTAGTGTGTTAGCTTCAGCTTCTAGCATAGCGTAGATGTAGAAAGATGTTTTTTCCTACAGGAAAAATACAGGATAGTTGCACATAGGAACTATAGCAGTAGGAAAAATACAGGATGCATACAGCTCCTTCTCGTGTAGATAACATACATGGAATCTGAGCTTGATGGGGTTTGATTAGGGCTGGGAGCTCGTGTGTTACCTCTCTGGTATGGTCAAACTGAGTGAAGATGATATCGGCGGAGCGGAGGGTGCGGTCGAGGTTCTTGTGCATGGCGGGGACGACGTGCGTTTGTAGATGGATGGGGCGCATGGCGGCGTCGAGCACAGAGAGGCAACTTTCGAAGTATCCTAGGATGGAGGCGGCGGCCGTCGCGGCGGCCGTCGCGGCCTGGCTCTTCCTAGCAACTCCCGCAGTAGGACCACAAACTATGCTAGGATCTCCATACTGCAGCCCACTGATGCTGATGCTACCTCCTCCTGGCGCTGGCCGGGAAGCTAGCAGTTGGGGATCTAGGTCAGGGATCCAGGGTTGTGGGTTTGGCTGCGGGGAGGAGAATCCCACAGCAGGAGCGATGCGGGGCTTCCCATGAGCAGCGGAACGCAGAGTCGACGGTGGAGAGGAGGGAAGTGATGAGCGAGAGGAGGAGGCTAAGTAGCTAGCAGTTGGGTATCTGGGGCAGGGATCCCGGGTGGTGGGTTTGATTGTGGGGAGGGGACCCCACGACGGTGGTGATGTGGGGATTCCCACGAGCAGTGGCATGCGGAGTCAACAACGGAGAGGAGGGAAGTGACGAGCGAGAGGATAAGGAGCTCGTGAGGAGTGATGGCGGCACAGAGGGCAACCAATGAGCTCGCGAGAGGTCAATCTAGGGTTTCGTGAGGTGTCGGGTGAGTGATGGCTAGATGTTTGCATTTGCATCGGGTGTGTACGTATGGTGTGAGACACTAGAGTGGGTCCGTGTGTGGATTGGGTGGGGTGACGCACATCATTGATCCGCACCAACTCCACTAGATCATGATCTATTCCGTCCATTTCGATTCGATCCAATATCTCCCATCACATCTATTTTCTATTTTTTAAGCATAATAAGTTGATTTTTATGAATCATCCCCTAAGAATATGTTATAAAGTTATACCAACGCATTTTTTAAAATACTATAACACAATTTAAGTACAAATCACTAATGAGGCTCATCCCCGAGCTAATAATCATCATGCTTGTCATTTTGACCTGTAGAGGTCCCAACCTTTAATAAGGTAGAGATCCCTATGTTTACAATGCTAGTCCCTGGATCAATAGATAGCATCCACAGTTAAGATGTAATATCAAGAAACAAAGGTCATAATACAACTTTATAACCAGGTATAAAATAATTCTTTACATCTTACATAGCTCATTTGGCTATCTCATTACAATGCAGCAGAAATAACTATAGCATGGGGTCCTTCATCTTTAAAGTGCCACAGGCAATCATGTTGGTTGTAGACTTGTAATCCTAATCAATACTCTTCACTAACATCAAACAAACCTGCAACATAATAAGTTACAGCCACAAGGGTCAATACATTTGAATTGTATTGGCAAGTGATACTATGGTAGTATAGTGGAGTTTGTCATCTATATGCATTTGGCTAGGTGGAGCTTAGGCATGCTTTGCCCAAACTAGATTTTCCTTATCATTTGAAAACACTAAGTTTTTTCTTGTCAAAAACACCCAAGGAACCACCAATAGAAATTGGTGAACCTTCACGCTTGTTCAACCACAAGTTTTAACTTAGAAAATTGGGATGAGGAGATTCTTGATAGCTTCCATGTCTTGATGCTCAAAGTGTCCTTTGCCAGGGACATGGCTAAGTACTTAGATTTTACACTCAGCAGAGCTGGTGCACTTTCCCCACAAGACTTGGTTTCACCAAGACAAGATCTTTCAGAAGCCTTCCCTTAGACCAGAATGGACGCGCTCCAACCTATCATTCCCCTACCACCAACTGTCCATTTGGCTAAGTTATTGCAACCTATATGATCCAGGAAGAGCCCATAATTCCAAGTGGCTGCACTTGAAGCTTCTCAACATTTGACATCTCAAATCTCTTTGTTCCTGGGTGGCATTCCACAAGTGAGATACACAAGGTAAACCATAGAAATGGGCCTTGTGTAACCACTCAACCAAAAACCACCAAGAAAGTCCCTTTTCACCCAGGTGATTCATTCACTTAGTTGTTTTATTAAACAAAACACAAGTCCTTGACTTAGAAATATTCCATAGCATGAATATAATCCACCCTTGTTTTCTACTAGCTAAGCTAAGCATGATAGTAGTAGGAATCTTAACTTAGGATAATTCTACTAAAGTTTCATCTACTAGGATTTCCCATGGCATAGTTTATACTTAGCAAAATTCCATGCAAGTCCTACTTAGAAATATCACTAATGCATAGTGAAAATAATGGGACAAAAGTATGAAGCATCACTTGCCTTTTTGGTAGAGAATTATAAGTTCACTCCTTGATCTTGCCATAGTCACACTCTTCAAATTCCACTACAATTCAATCAAGCAAGCAAATATTCAATCTACCATTCGAGCAATCATCACATAAAATAATAAAAACAAAGCAATGCATGCAAGCATTCCAAAGATTGTTTTGTTTGTAAAAGTGGTTTCTAATAGGTTATAAACATTTTTAAAACACATATTGGTCATTTGTAAAAGTGGCAAAACCATAGGATATCAAGTTAGTGAAAAAGGCCACTTTAAGTCATTTTTGTTTTGCTAGAAAGGAGTTAATTCCAAAGAATATTTCTAGTGTTTACCAAATATATTTTTAACACAAATTTTAGTGTTTTGTGGTCAAGTGTTTAATATTATAATCATTTGCAAAAGGTTTTACCTATAAACCATTTTTATACCAAAACAATATTTTATGTTGTTGGAAATACCTTTAGCAAAGTAATAATTTTTATAGGGTTCACCAAATATATTTTTAAATCATAAAACTTTGTGTTTAGGGTCAGAGAGTTTTATTCAAATCATTTCCCAAAGGTTTTTCTCCAAAAGCATTTTTAACATATAAACAACATTTTTTTTGACTAGAAATGTTCCAATTCAAAGATTTATTATTTAACTTCACAAAACATGTTTTTGAATCCACAAGTTGGTTTCTATGGTCAGTAGGTTCATAACAATCCAATTTACAAAGATTTTACTTTAAAAACATTTCTAGAATAAATTTTATATTCAAATTATGCTTACACAAGTTTCTGCAAAAACAACCAATTTAACAGAAGCAATTCATTAAACAAAATGCATGGTTGGATAGAGTTTGTTTTGCTAATTCCATTGATATAAAATTTTCAAAATTTGGACGTGTGGATTAAAAGTTATGCAATTTGCAAGTTTGAACATCTATTAGAATAGTTTCTGTTTTTAAAACAAAAGGCTGGCCACGTGGCTGAATCTTATTCGCTGGTACCATTTCGTTTGGATCGAGCGATACAGTCCGTAGGATTAAAAGAGATCTGTGTGGTTTGGATCATCGCATACCCCTTCTAGTTATGTTCTATCGTAGCCGATGGATCAAGATCCTACGGTCGTTGATCAAACGACCAACAACTGACGGCGCACGGCGACGGTGAGCGGCGGCGCGCTTGGTCTATGGCATTGCGATGGCTACTGGAAGCGAGGGAGAGAATGGTGAGGCTTACCAGGTTCGCCGAGACGTGCTATAGCTCAACGTGTCCACCTTTGGCCCAGGGGCGCTCGAGGATGTTCGTAATTGCTCGCCGGAGTTGTTGCGGCGTTGGGTACGTACTATTTGTTGACGGGGACGAGCTCCTGGGGCGCAAGAAGTCAAGGCAGCAGGTTAGAGAGGTGCACACAGTCTCGCGGTTTGCAGGAATGCTCACCAGAACAAGAGGGGCGTTCGGGGTCGACGTCAGTAGCTCACCGGAGTGGAGGCAGACGGCGGCAGGGTATTGTCGAAGTCGAAGTCGAGGCTACGGTGCTCGCGCGGGCAAGTTGGTGCTACAGAGAGGTTCGCCAGGTGATGGGGAATGCGCTCGTGTGGTCGAGGGGGCGAGGGCGACGGTATCTGGCCGGAATTGGAGAAGAGGCTCGTCGGAGTTCGCGGTGGTGTGAGCCAGAATGGGAGCAGCCTGGGGGCTCTGATGGATTGAGGTTTGGGGAAAAGGGAGGAAAGAGGGAGGGTTTTAATCTTGCGTGGTTGCGGGGAGGAATTATAGGCGCTATCAAACGAATTGAAGTCACGGATTAAAGGCAGAAACGGCGACAAAATTTAGGGGAAGAACGGGTCTGCGGGTAGGAACGATGAGCTGACAGGTGGGGTCAGCTAGTCAGCGAGAGAGAGAAAGGAAACGTGGGGTCCAGTGGTCATCGACTCTGCGGGTGTGTTTTCTGGTGAAAAACGATTCGGGGGAGGAAAAGAAGATGGGCTGCGCTGCTGGGCTGGACTGGGCCTACTAGTGGGTTGGGTTCGGTTCATTTTTTGTATAGAATGTTTTTCTTTTTCCTTTTCTACTTATCTGATTTGGTTTTATTCAAACAATTCAAACACTATTTTAATTCAAACTTCTACCAAACTTTGTGCAGATTTTAATATTGTTATTTAACATATTCTAAAGTAAAATTTAGATTAATTCTTTTATTCTTTTTAGGGTCTATTAGTTATTTTTAAAAATAGACATTTGTCTTTATTTCAAATAGGATTTAAATATGTTTTAAAGCTCTATTTGAAATCTAAATTTTACTAAACCTTTTTCAGTAGGATTTATTTATACAAAAATAATTCACTTCGAATTATTATTTAAAATATTTTAATATGTTTTAATGTTCATTTTAAATTGGGAAAATGTCTTTACTTAAATAAAAATTAATAAATCCTTATGATTTTTTTATTTAAATAATCCGTCACTCTTTTTATTAAACAAAAAATCTTTTATTTCATTTGTTTGGTCAAGATTTAACTTGGCTTTTAAAATAGTCCTTATTTATTATTTCTTTCTTTATGTTATAAAATCCATATCTTTTTATTTAAAGATCCAAACTTGGTGATTCCAATATGTAAAATCGTATTTGATATTTATTTATCCTTTTAAATCTCTTTAGGGTTATTTGTTCACCATTTGGTATGGATTTTTAGATAGGTGCTTTATTAGCTTTGGAAATTCAATTTCCTTATCTTACTAAATTCATAAGATTTTATCTATGGCTCCAAATTAAGTGAAACCAATTTCTATGGTTTTGTAATATTTCTATTTGTCATTCTTGATCGTTTATAAATGTTTGTTGACAAATTTTATATGGATCAAATCCATGGTCTTAGAGATATCTTGGAAATGATTTCCTTCCATTAGGGTTTTAGGGATTTGGTTTATTTTCCAAGTGTTTAAATTTCAAGATGCATTTATGAAGAATGAATTTCACTTGATTTGAATATTTTGTTGGATTCAAATCTTATTCAAAGTTTGTTCAAGATGGGTTTTAATGTTTCCATTTGGAAATCAAAAAGTTTATTTTCACCCTAAATTTCAACAATTATTTATTTTGTTTATTTATTTTTCACATCCCAAAATTTCAACAATTATTTATTTTGTTTATTTATTTTTCACATTTCAAAATTTGGATAATTTTGGGATGTGACATGACCATAGTTTGAAACGGGCATAAGAATTTCAAAGACGATCCAAACAATGTAAAGGTGGAGGACATGTTGCCTCCCCTTCCTGAGAAGTACTCGAAGGCGCCCGATGGTGGGGACATGGATTCCGAGGCCACCATCCCTGATGCCTAGTTGCATGTCGATGATGAAGCCCTCGAGTCCAGCGACGGGCATTCTCTTAAGAGAACCCGAAGCGAAGCCTCGGATTCTTCAACACCACCAACCCCGATGGGGCATGCCTTCTTGAAGCAGCACGCTCCGGATGGGGGCGCTTCTTCCCCGATTCTGGTAGTGGCTCTTCGTGCCATAGCTCCGTAGCCGCCGGCCAAGAAGCAGAAGCATGCGCTATTCCTTTACCTCTCTAACATCCCTTCATGAGTGTTTGACACCTTTACTTTTGAATGTGCTACATTTAGTTTCTTGGATGCCACTTTTATGTATTCACTTTCTGTACTATATCAAGGGGTCTTTTCCAGGTGAATCCGTGAAGGACGAGACCGAAGAGATGGTCATGGAGTCGAAGGTAGCAAGCGTTGAAGCTGTGGCGCCTTCCCCGAAGACAGTGACCAACTCTGGTGATGGCACATCGAGTTCCCCCAAGTGGAGGACTCATGCAGCTGTCACCCGGAAGGCACAAGATAATCCCTCAGAGTCTTTGGGTGGACATGTGAGTACCATAGCATTATGACTGGTGAGCCCCCGAGCCTCTTATCCAACTAACTGATGCTTTCCTGGTGCATCCCTTCATTCATGACCTACAACGTCTTGGGAAGCAGCACCTTTCCTTGGAGGCAAGTTTTCAGCAGCCCCAGGGTAAGTGTCTTGCTGTCTATGTTCTTCAGATGCATGTGTTGAGGTTCATACTTGGCATTCTTGTTTGGTTTATTGCAGAAGAGAATAACGAGGCTCTCCATAAGATGGACTCACTCGGAAAGAGTCGCAGCTAGACGAAGGCCAAGTATGTTATGGAAGCCCTCGAGTGCTTCAAGTGGGAAACGAAGGACATGAGCAAAAGCTTGCAGCTGATGCTGCCGTCCGGGAGAAGGCGATGGTGGAGCAGCCGATGACCACCGCCCAGGTGTTGTCTGGTAAGTTACTAGAAATTCTTGAGTTGCTTCTCTCCAAGCTTTGACATTTTTCTGAATTAGAATTGTTGGTGCGCATCTGCAGATGCTACTAGTGTTGTGTTCGATCGCCATGTCCTGGACCATGGGGACCTTGTTGCGGATGCGGTTGCTATGGTCGAAGACTATTGCATCTCCACCGTCGATGCTTTGGCCAAGGCCAAAGAGGTCCTCCACCGCTTCTATCGGGATATCTATGAGATCCAGCACATGGCTTAATAGGGTTGATAGCATACTCATACCAACAAGTTGCAACTTCTTTTCCGGAAGCTCATTCGAAAAGAACTCCAAGGTTAAGCGTGCTTGGCCTAGAGCAATTCTAGGATGGGTGACCGACCGGGAAGTGGGTAACCAGGTACGCATGAGTGAGGACAAAGTGCGCAGAAAAGACTAGTGTTGGTCTGTGGGGTCAGTCTAGATATCCTATTAAGCTATCAGGAGTGACACCCCCGGGCCTAGTGGACGCGGTGTTACAAAGTGGTATCAGAGGCGATCCTCGCGGTTAAAAAGGGTGTGTGTGGGTCAGTGGCGGGACATGTGGAGCATGGCACGTGTGGCCCAGAGTGGACACGGCATGGCACATGTGTTGCAACTTATTTTCCGGAAGCTCATTCGAAAAGAACTCTAAGTTTAAGCGTGCTTGGCCTAGAGCAATTCTAGGATGGGTGACCGACCGGGAAGTGGGTAACCGAGTACGCATGAGTGAGGACAAAGTGCGCAGAAAAGACTAGTGTTGGTCTATGGGGTCAGTCTAGATATCCTATTAAGCTATCAGGAGTGACACCCCCCGGGCCCAGTGGAGGGGTGTTACAATATCTTCCCAAAGGACGTGGCCCTTGACGACATCGATTCCCTGGCGAAGGACCAGGCGGGAGATGCATCCGCATATTACAAGAAGACCCAAAAAGGTGCACGTGCCACCCTTGGCTTGGCGATGGCGCTAGCGTCTGGTGCACAGCTGGACTTGAGCCAAGCAACCTCCAAGATGCCAGTGGCAGCAGATGGCACTGAGGTAGCCTTCGCCCCCTTCGCCTCACGCTGCAAGCGCTATGGTCCGCGTCTGATTGAGCTGTTGGCAAATTACGCACTAGAGCACTAGGGGGTGGCCGCGGCCCAAGCCATGGAGCCTGGAACTGCTTGTGATGCAAGGAATCCTCAGGGCCCTTCTGCTGCTTAGTATCCCGCATAGAATTGTTATGCTTTGGCTGTAGGTCATGTAATATTTTATACTAGATAACTTTCTAGGCTACCACGTAGTGGTTCCTTATGTGAATAAATGGTTTATTCTTTTGATGTTGTAATTTTTTTTGTCCTTATACTTTGTTACTGTGCGCCTCATAGGACCCTTCGAATGTTGCTCCGATGACTTTAACAATTCCCTTGGCCATTGCCCAAACGACGACGACAGGTGAGGCATCACAGTTGCCATTGCTGCGTGACCGCATTTGAAGTTTGGAGAAAGATATCCTCATCATCCATGGCCACGCTAATGTTTGGAAATCTAGAACGGAGCGGGTTGTCGCAAGGGAGAAGTATGTTCTCGAAGAGTTTCAGCAGCTTGGCGAACAGCTTCAATGTAAGCGGCAGTCGGGTGCCTTGCTTTGGCTTTATAGTTGTGTTTATTCTTTTTGGCTTCTGAGCTGCTGCTCTTTGCAGTTGTCAACCTTCTTCCACAGAAAGAGAAGGAGCGTGTGGCTATTCGACTCAACTGCCTCACCCAACAGGAGTTGGAGGCTGGAGGGTTCTTCTGGATGCACCACAATCGAGTAGTCGTGGTGGCAATGGTGCAGCACTGTGTCCATCAGGTGCTTCAAGTCTTGAAGCATGCAAGGTCTTCATTCTCGTCCATCTGGGCTGCCATGTTTCCCTTGGATAAAGCCGCCTCAAGTTTCTTGGGGTTGCTGGGGAAGTTTTGGAGAGTGAATGCCGTGAAGGAGCTTGTGTAGCAGCAGCTTGTTGCAAGTGCTAAGGCAGCACTGACCCTCATTCAATTGCACCATCAGGACGTTGATATGGCAAAGATACCAGCAGGGCTGCATGTCCCTCCGGATGGCATGGTGTGGAACATACGCTCGCACTATGAGGCGGTTGCCCGTCATGCCAAATACATAGTGCATCTCTTCGACGAGCGAACAAACATTTTGCTTCAGTGTGGGTGATTGGTCATCTTTCCTGCAAGTATTGTATAGGACCATGTAAAATTTGTATAGTTTTGGTTAGGCTATTGTTGCCCTTGTAAAAAATGCATTGCATGTAATGATCATTCTTGCAAATTTACATGTCCTTTTCGTTAGCCTGACACGATTGTCGATCTCTGCTCCTTGCCAACCTGTCAGTTGGGCTGCAACTGGGTTGGAGTTTTCAAGGGTTTGATGACATGGGAAGCTACTCAGGTGAATGCGGTAATGTGGGAGTCGACAAATTTGTTAGGTGAGGCACAGCCCCCAAGTGCATTTTATGAATGTAAATTTGCATAAGGAAAAGAAATATCGGCCAAGGAACATAGCATTTATTCACCACATAGTAGGGAGTACAAGGTTCGGCTGAATAGCCTGGCTGAAAAGCCTTATTGTAAGTAAAAAAGCTAAGGGTAGAAGCGTCACAGTTGTGCGACGTTCCAAGGATTGGAGTATGATACTCCAGACTCGACATCCTTGAGGCGGTAGGAGTCACCTGGAATTACTTTGGTGACCACATAGGGGCCTTCCCTGGGTGACTCGAGCTTCAGGTGCCCATTTTGCTTGAGTCGCAGGACGAGGTCTCCTTCAACAAAGGAATGTGGCCACAGCCGTCAGATGTGGTAGTTGCGGAGGCTTTGCTGATACACTATTGAACGGGCAGCAGCAATGTCACGTGCCTCGTCCAGCAGATCAACGGAGTCTTCGAGTGCGGACGTTGATTCGGCTTTGCTGTAAGAAATGACTTGTGGGGCCTTGTAGCATACCTCAGAAGGTAGCATATCTTCTGCTCCGTGCACCATGAAGAAAGGCCTGTAGCTGGTGGCGCTATTTGGCATTGTGCATAGACTCCAGAGGACGGAGGGTAGTTCGCCTGCCCAGGATCCCGCCGCTTGTTCGAGAGGGTGCAAGAGTCATTTCTTGATCCCATTGTAGACGAGGTTGTTGGCCTTTTTGACTTGGCCATTGGTCTACGGGTGCGGGACCGAGGAGTATGTGATGTTGATGTCGAGGCCTTCGCAGAAGTCTTGGAACTCTTTCAAGGTGAAGTTCGTGCCGTTGTCGGTGATGGTGCTATCCGGCACCCCGAACCTGTAGACAATGGACTAGAAGAACTTGACGGTGGCCGCACTAGTTTGGTTCATGGGTGTAGCCTCGATCAACTTGGTGAACTTGTCTACTGCCACCAGGAGAAAAATGTATCGTCCAGGTGAGGACTTTGCAGATTGTCAACCATGTCGAGTCTCTACTACGCAAAGGGCCATGCCAGCAGTATTGGTCGCAGTTCTGCACCTGGTGCGTGTGGCTTATCTGTGAACCGTTGGCAGACGTTGCACTTTTCGACTATGTCCTTGGCATCACGCATCGCTGTTGTCCAGTAGAATCTAGTCTGTAACGCTTGGTGACCAAGGCACGATAGCCAGTGTGGTGTCCGCGGATGCCTTCATGTATGTCGAGGAGTATGCTTCTTTCATCACCATTGGTGATGCATCGCTGGTGGACGTCGGTGATGCTTCGCTTGTAAAGCTCGTCGTTCATGATGGTGCAGGACTTGGAACGGCGAGCGATGTGTCGTGGATCCGCCGGGTCGCCTGGCAATTGCTTGCTCAACATGTACTTGACATACGGTTGTGTCCATGTTTGCTCGATTGCCAAGACTTGCAAAGTTCACCAGTTCGACGTCAGTCTCTAGTTCTGCAGGTGTCTCCATTTTCTTGGGTGGTGCATCCCCTGAGTGCTCTGCAGCATCTGGTGTGCCTTTAGGGCTTTTGCGCTTGATCGAGCGCTCGCAGATTTGTTCGAGGAACACGACTGGTGAAACTGGTTCACAGGTGGATCCAATATTGGCGAGTTTATCGGCCTCTTCATTGCTTTCTCGGCCTACATGCCGGAGTTCGCAGCCGTCGAAGTCTCCTTTGAGTGTGTTGTAGAGGTCACGGTAGGCGATCATGTTGTCGCTGATGGCTTCGCATTGGTTCATCGTCTGCTGGACAACAAGGTTGGAGTCACCGTAGATGACTAGTCAAGTGGCACCATGGACTTTAGCCATCTGCATGACATGGATCAGCGCCTCATACTCAGCCTCGTTGTTTGATGCGCGAAATCTCATCCGCGGCACATATCTCATCTTGTCCCCTTGAGGGGATGTCAATATTACTCCGGCTCCAGCTTCTTCCACGCGTTTGGATCCGTCGAAGTGCATTGTCCAGAGCTAGGACATGTCCGGGGTATCTGGGAGCTGCAGCTCCATCTAGTGGACAAGGAAGTCAGGGAGCACCTGTGATTTTATGGCGGTGCGCCACTCATAGATGATGTCTCACAGGGACAGCTCGATGCCCCAGAGGGCCACTCGCCCTGTTTCCTCGGGGTTGTTGAGGATGTGTGATAGTGGTCTGTCATTGAAGACCACTATCTGGTGCTCCTGGAAGTAGTGGCGCAGTCGACGTGCGGTCATGAATACGCCATAGGATAGATGTTGATAGTGAGGGTACCTCTACTTTTTTGGTGTCAGTACCTCGCTGGAGTAGTACACTAGGCGCTGCACCCTGTGGGTTTTGCCTTCCTTGGGTCGTTCGACCACCAGTGTCGTGCTGATCACCTAGTGTGTTGCGGTGATATACAGCAGCATGGGATCCCTCTCCTTTGGTGTCACTAGTACGGGAGATGTGGAGAGCAGATGCTTGAGGTCTTCAAATGCTTCATCGGCTTCGGCCGTCCACTCGAATGTTTCCAACTTGCGGAGCAGCTGGTAGAAGGGGAGAGCAATTTCGCCCATGTGGCTGATGAACCTACTAAGCGCTGCGATTCGCCCAGCTAGTTGTTGGACTCCTTTGACGTTCTTCGGCTTCTCCATGGCTAGTATAGCCTTGATTTTCTTCGGTTTGGCCTCGATACCTCATGCATAGATGAAGTACCCGAGCAATTGCTTAGATGGGAAGCCGAAGGCGCACTTTTCTGGATTCCGTTTGATCCTATATTGATCAAGGATGTTGAAAGTCTTGCAGAGATCGTCGATCAATGTTCGGCTCTTCTTGGTCTTTACCATGACGTCATCGACATAGACTTGGACATTTCGACCAATTTGATTCTTTAGGCAGGCCTGCATGCACCTTTGATAAGTTGTGCCTGCATTCTTGAGCCCAAAAGACTTGTAGCAAAAGACCCCAAATGGCGTAATGAACACCGTCTTTTCTTGATCCTCTACCTTTAGCCGAATCTGATTGTAGCCTGAGTAGGCGTCGAGAAACGATTGGCGCTCGCATCCCGTGGTGGAGTCAATGATTTGGTCGATCCGTGGTAGAGGGAAGTGGTCCTTTGGGCAGTGCTTGTTAAGGGCCATAAAATCCACACACATCTGTAGGATGTTTGTGTCCTTCTTGGGGACCAGCACGGGGTTAGCTACCTAGGTGCTCTCGTTGATCCCCCTTATGAAATTAGCATCGAGGAGTCTATTGACTTTGATGCCAATCGCTTAAGCTCTTCGTTCGGACAGTCGATGCATCGACTGCTTGACTGGCCGCGCATCCAGATACACATTGAGTGCATGCTCGGCGAATTCCCTAGGAACTCCTGTCATGTCCGTAGGACACCAGGGGAAAATTTCCCAATGCTCACGGAGGAATTCGACGAGCATGAGTTCCTATGCGGAACTCAGGTCGTTGGTGATGAGATCCGTCTTGGTGGGGTCCGTCGGGTGGACCTACACCGCCTTGGTATTAACAGTGGAATCGAAGGATAGGTCAGGTGCATTCTGCTTGGTCACGGGAGGCAGGCTGGTGCCTGTTGACTCCTTCAACCTTGCGATTTCCTCTTGCATGCCAAAGGACTGGGAGATTCTGTTGAAGTCTCTGTCATACCTTTCGGACTTTGTGAAACTTCCCGAGATGGTGATAACGTCGTTAGGTCTTGGAATCTTTAGCAGGAGATACGCATAGTGCGTTACTGCCAGGAATCGTGCGAATGCCATTAAAAGTAAAATGTCTTGTTACAATGGACGATTTTCTTGGTTGAAGGTCTGTTTTTCATGGTTGAAAAGCCTTCTATGATGGATTCCTTTTGTGGTAGAAGCACTGTCAAAAATGAATCTACCACGTGTTTTTTTACCGTGGCGGATCGCACCCTTCAGCCACGAAAAGTCATTCCGTCGTAGATCTGTTCACCAGTAGTGTTGACTGCTGATGTCATGCAAACTACCATGTGGGGAACGCTGTTAACGACTAGTTAGCACCGTTAACTGTCAATGAAACCGTGGTAGAAGCCATGCCTAGCCAAGGCCTGATAATTATTAAGTGGGTCGGCCCATTAAGAGATAACAATAGTATCATGGCATGTTACTGTTTTGTCCTGCACTGTTAAAAATGGGGCCACTTGTGTTGCCCGCTGTGGCCCATAAACTTTCGGGCCCGATACTGTTTCAACCTACACTGTTTGAAACTGGCCCAAATGTAAGGCCCGCAAAAAGTTGTTCCCATTACTATTCCGTCATGTATTGTTTGAACTTGGCCCGTTCGGCCAGCCCATTTTGGCCATAACCCTCTTGGCCCGTTACTGTATAGTCCTATACTGTTTGAAATGGGCCCATTTATGCAAGCCGCTACGACCCATAATCTTTCGGGCCTGTTATTGTTTGGGCCCATAAACTACCTGCTCGTATTTTCGGCCAGTCATAGTTCCGGTCTGGTGCAAATTCGGCTTGTTACTATTCTAGCCTGCTCCGATCCTGACCTTCTTTTTGGCTGGGCCTGCTACTATTTTGGTCCATTACTGTTTTGGCCATTTAAGGTGCCGGCCCTTTACTGCTCTGGTCCATTACAGTTTTTCGGCATTTTATTGTTTCGACCTTTTACTGCTTCGACCTCCTACTGTTTCGGCATGTTACTATTTTGGCATGTCAATGTTGTAGGGCCGTTACTGTTATTGAGTGTGCATGTGGGTTGGCCCCGTTACTTTTACAGTATTTTACAGATTCTGCATTTCTGGAGCCCATTATCATAAAAGGTGTACAACTTGTGACCATTTTTACTTTTCATCATCGGCCTAATACAAGACAGGCAAGTACAAAGCACGATACTGTACCCTAATTGACCTGGCTAGCGCAGAGGTATGGTACTGCGTACCGCTATGTGTGGACGGCATCAACTAAATGCCTATGGCTCACACGATTAATCTAGATATTACATCAAATGCAAACTGCTTAAAATTATTACATATTATCAACTCAAGGGAAAGAAAAATCAACATTGCGGTTGACAATCGAGTTGATAGCAGTCCTAAATTTGCTTTCTCCATCTATCACCTGCATCTCCCTTTTGAGTGTGACATCTATATTCGAACACATCCTTGAGACATGATTTTGCAGCCCCCTCTTTGGTGGAGATAACAATAAGTGCAGTCTAAAACTAAGCACTAACAAGTTAATACATCAAACAAGGCAAACTAAGTGTAGTCTAAAACTAAGCACTAACAAGTTAATACATCAAACAAGGCAAACTACTCATTTAACTGATACGATAGGAGCTATGAACTGCAGTTTACTACTGGTCAAATGGTGCAAGTATATTGACCATCACGTCAAACAGACAGGACAAGCAAGCATTAAACAAGTCTACCTACCGTGAAACAAGAAATATAACAATGTCTGTGGCTTAGAATTTCAGCAAATATAAACTAGCCAGGTCATTTCAACAAATATATATAAAAGTAGTTGTATATCCTGGAATGCAAGAGATGTTGGGTGACTTGGAATTTATGGTGAGCTACACAATGGCATGCAGTTACTGTCGTAGCTAATAATGAACCAAACAAAAATTGTAACAGCATCATGCGAGAACTTGTAGAGCGGGAATGCAAACCACGAATAAACCATACGGTAGAGGATAGTTACGTTGTTGCTTAGGATGAACCAAAACAAGATAGGAAATATAATGGCGTCGCTTGTGAACCTATAGAACAGGACAAGCAAACATTAGATAAGTGTGCCTACAATGAAATGATCAATTAATCAAAGTGTTTCTGAGAATTTCTGCAAATATAAAGTAGCCAGGTGATTTCAACAAATATATAGGGAAGAAGTTCTTTATCCTAAAATGCAAGAGACATTGGGTAACTCGAAATTTGCGGTGATCTACACAATGGCTTGTAGTTACTGTCGTAGCTATAAGAATGAAACAGATAGAAATTATAATGGCATCATACCAGAACTTATAGAGAAGGAATGAAAACCACGAACGAACTATATATACAGTAGAGGATAGTTATTTAGTTGCTTATGATGAACCATTAGATACAAATATAATGAAATCAATTGTGAACCTGTAAATCAGGACAAGCAAGTATTACAGAAGTGTGCTAACAAATGAATTGAGCAATCAAATAGTGTTTCTTAGAATTTTAGCAAATATAAACTAGCCAGGTCATTTTAACAAATATATATATGGAAGCGGTTGTGTATCCTAGAATGCAAGAGACGTTGGGTGACTCAAAATTTGTGGTGAGCTACACAATGGCATGCAGTTACTGTCGTATCTAAGAATGAACCAGACAGAAATTATAACGGCATCATACGAGAACTTCTAGAACAGGGAGGCAAACCACGAATGAACTATATATACGATAGAGGGTACTTATGTCATTGCTTAGGACGAACTAGCACTAGATAAGGAAACAATGGCATCGCTTGTGAACGCGTAGAAGAGGCTGTGCAAACCAGCATGTTCAGATTTCCCTTTTGGAGATCTAAGGAAAGACAAATAAAATAGTAAGTGTTGCAGCTTTTGAAGAACTAGATGGTAACAATAAAATTATAATCAAATAAGTACAAATAGTTTGAACGCGTACTATATGTTAGCAGAATGATGCCTGGGAGAAAATAATAGCAGGAACGTAGCTCAGGATAAACTAGATAAATTTAGTAATAGTGGAGCAGTAAAAACTAAACAATATCAAGCAATTACTATTGTACGGAGTAGATAAGAACATGTGCACGACTTAAAAATTTGTAGAGCAGCGAATGCAAGCCAACATGTCTAGTGACCTTGATGTAGCATAAAGAACTGGCATGCGCACTGACTTGAAGTGTAGCACGATTAGAAAAATGCAGTTCATTGCGACATGCATGAACCTTCTATGTTGCTGACAAAACAAAAAAGAGTTGGGAGATTTGGTTACCATGGTCGGAGAGGATTCTAACCAACATCTGTACCAGTGCGGGTGTCGTCCAGGTCACGGAGGGTGCTGCGGTTGCAGTGGCTGTTCGCTAAAGAAGAATTGATTCACTTCACGGTGGATCCAGTATGGTACGGTTGGAGTGGATGCCGGTGGCGCAGAAGCAAATCTTGGCCAGTTGTTGATTCAGCACCATGCACAGGAAAGTGGGGAAAGGAAGCCAGGTGCGGTGACTTGGATCACGTGTGCTAGACATCGGTGAAGCAGAAATGGTGTGTTGGATGAGACCGCAGCTGATGCGGCTCCGGCATATTGGTGGGTGAGGAGTGTATGGCGAGTTTCGGTAGGCAAAGCCAGCATGAGAAGTTCTGTGGGAGGTTCTGCCGCCGGAGCCAGTGGTCGAAGATGCAATATAGTGTGAGTAGGGCCTAGGTTTTTCTGAGGATTCTTCTTTGTGTGGGGGGGGAGAATCATTTTTTTAAATATATTTGTACTACTATTGTACCAACCCAAGAGGAAATACTATTAGTTACTATTGTTTGTTTGAAACGAAGGGGCGCAAGAAATTTCACAATGTTTGAAACGGAGGGGCAAGAGAAATTTCGCAGTGTCTCAAATGGAGGGGCGCGAGAAATTTCGCAGTGTTTGAAATGGAGGGCCGCAAGGAAGTGAGGACCATGTGATTTTGGCCGTCTAGCAATCTTGTCCGTCCATCCAAAATCAACGGGCTAGAGCCGATACCTTCCATGCGAAGGCTCTGGCGCAGACTTCTATGCAAGCAATCACTGGGTGTCCCAGAGTAGAATATAGAGGGTAGATGTGTATGATAAAATATAGTAGTACCACACCATTAATCGGGCTAGCTGGGGGCTAAGTTATTTTGGTGCTCCACGAGTTCAAAGTTTTCGTGTACTCCATTTTCAGGAGTGAATGCATGCAGCTCAAAAAACATACTAACGTATATTATTGCTATTATGTCAACACATCGTGATTACGTGCATGATAGTAGTTGGTTACTCCATTTTCAGGAGTGAATGCATGGAGCACAAAAAAACATACTATGTAACTAGCATGCATCGTGATTACATGCATGATAGTAGTTGGTTACTGAGTTGCATGCATCGTGTATTAACTAGATTCTATTGGGTTGATCATATTACTTGTACTCTCCATATATTTGTTGATATCATCACAGTCTAGTTACTGAGTTGCATGCATGTGCGTACAAGCTCCATTTCTTTTGTTGATTGAGTGTCAGGCCCATTTTTTGCATCGTCCACTGATGAATCACACTATCAATGCAGTAATTTTCCTATGAGGAATAAAAAATGATTTTCCCTCTATCCCCTATCTTGCATGAACAAATATGATGATAAGCTATGTGCAATGTTTATAGGAAAAAGTGGAGTCTAGTCAAAACCAAATGGATACAACGGTTAGACTCAACACGTGGGACCCATTAAACAGAGCATGCAACAATTCTCAGCTAACCACCTCATCCTCCCATGAATACAGCAAGAATGGAATTAATAATTTTGTGGGCTACTATACAACCAATTACCCAGTAACTAGTACTATCGTTAACAAAAATCTCCATAGAGCGCATTCGATTGATAATAAGAGTGGAATATAATTATGCGAAGATGTATGAGAAACAAAAAAACAGGGCCAGTGGAAGGATTCTCCATTACTACCAATTCCTATTCCAAAGCCAAACATTTCACTGTCTCAGATTTGGCGATTGCAACACTCTGTCTGCTCTTCAGAGGCACGACCTCCACAATGGTCGTGAGCTCAACAGCCAACATGAGAAGGCTTATCCGTTCCTTACTTAGCGGGGCATGACCTCGACGGCCTCCGCAATGGTAGAAGATGGTTGTGGAGCTTGTTGACTTCCTCCTTCAAATTACTACACTCAGCGCGAAGGGTTGATGAGTAATGCTCATAAGATCGTGTGAGCCTCTTTTGAAAAGCCAGATCAGCTCAGAGGCGATCACACTCAAGGTTGAGCTCGACGTTTTTCTAAAGAATTATCATGTTATGGTTGTTGATTTCATCTACTTTGGCCGAGATTATCGCCGTGACTTCCTGCATGGAAAATCCATAATCAGTAAGAGAGCATGCATGGAGTGCATTTAGAGAAGAACATAAAAATGCCATGACATGTATAGTCCCTACCTCTATTTTTTGACAGAGAGCAAGCATGATGTCATCGTACAAGTCAGACATATCCTTCGTGATATCGACCCATGAGGTAGAAAATTCGATGCTCGAGCCACCTGGCCTGGAAGATGTAGAAAGAAGGTTCAATAGTAGGAGCAGATAGTCCAGGAATCAACGGAAGTACAGACACCTACCCGGACTCTTGGTCCTGGTGATAACCTCTCTTCGGATACATGCACGAGGAGGAGTCATCGCCCCATTGTTGGTACTGTTTCTCGGTTCGAGACTGTAGGTACCCCTGCCGACGGGGTTTCTCCACCGCCATCTTGCTATTCTTCCGACGAGACAGGTTATTTTGTGACATCGTTGTATGAAGAAGAATCAAGGGAGGAGCAGTGGGGAAGGAAATGGTTTCTGGAAAGAAAATAGTACTAGTAGGAAGAGAGTGAATAGTGGAAGCAAGATGTCAAGGTCTGGGTCTCGTTGCCGCCCTTTGAGCAATCTCGTCGGTTCATCCAAAGACCCAACGGGCAGGATGAATGCTCTTCTGTAGTAGGAAGGAAAACGTAGGTCTCTCGGAGTAGACTATGGGTAGGCCACCATGCTAGCAATCAAGCAAGTAGTTGTAAAAAAAATTACAACCCAGCAAAGGTCTATAGTAATGTCTCATCAAAGTAGTGGACAAGATTACATTCGAGCGATGAAAAACTAGAGTGGAATTACGTAACCCGGAGGCTTCTATAGTCTTTTTTTTCGATTAGTAGTAGTAGTAGTAGTAGTAGTAGAAGTAGTAGTAGTAGTAGGAGTAGTAGTAGGAGTAGTAGTAGCAGTAGCAATAGTAGTTACTTTTAAATGCAAACAAAAATAGAAATTGCCTAAATAAATTTGGCTAGTATTTTTCACCAGTACCAATGTCCACCCTCTAACATGCAGACCAAGTTTTTTCCTAAATAGATGAATAAAATAAATATGACAAATAATCTCCCCGTATCTGTCCAGAACACTAATTAAACCCTCTAGAGAGTTTGGCATATCTAGATGGAGTAATTCCAAACGGTGATGAAAGGTACTAACCATACCTTTCCTTTCACATAGGTCCCATAGTCATTTGTTTCCTATTTCACCCTTGAACAAAATGACAAAAACAGAACATTTCTTCCTTTATAAATCCCCTAAGCAAAACCAAAAATGGTTTTGACCTAACCCCAAATCCCAGTAAACCTAAACACCCATATGTATCAAAACCTAGGAGCTCATATTTTTATGAGTCTCTGTTTTATTTTAGTGAATTAAACCTAGGTTGATTCCAATTTCTACAGAAAGGTATTCTCAGTACCTAACATGTGTCCTTGGAATCAACTGAAAAGCTTCTGTAAAATAAATCTGATGAAAAAGACAAATCCCAGCCAGTACTGCCTTTGGGGATTTCTCAAGGGCATTCTGTTAATTGTTTTTAGGAGATTCCAACTCCTATTGATTCAGTCCACCAAATACTACTTATCCATCCAAGGAAATAATTTTTGGAACTCCATAGAAGTTTCGGTGAATTATTTCCTAAAACTATAGTTTTAATCACTATAAAATCCATTATAAATCAGGGGAAATTGATAAAATAGTGAAACCATTTTTGTTGGCTTCATTTTATCAATCCCTATCTGATGGTATCATTTTTATACCATGAGATCATACAGATCAATCCCTTGGTCAAAAACCCCTCCCTTAGGTAGTTCCTAGACTCCAAATCCAAAGGCACCTTTTCCCTAATGCCTCCAAATCTTCTTCCAATACAATCCCATCAAACCTCCAGTATCTTACTAATGTATATCATGTATTTATCTTTAGATTACTATATGGTTTAATGTTTATATGCTTGTATTGATTGTAGTATTGTTTGTTTGCATGTATGCTCGATAACGGCGATAGTTGCGATTGTGTGACACCGAGAAGAAGGAAGCATCGGGGTTATCTTTATTATTGATATTACTGGTATCCTGGTTATTTAGAGTGGTCAAGGGACATCCCACTGGTCACAGGCAAGCCACCATTCCTAAACTCCTCGATTTACCTAATTCTGTCTATCAACTGTTTTACATCTCGTTTATGAAATGCATGATCAAAGGCATGTTTTATTCCAAATAAAAGTGCGTAAGTAACTTGGATCCTCCAGGTTATGAATGAGTGTCCCTAGGACACCTACCCTATTTACACCTATCTTTACCCCTTTAGAACGAGGCTAAGATGATTAGCATCTTCCCTCTTGGAACCCACGGATTTTCAATGATAAAACTATTTTGGGTTTTTACCCTACTACAAAGTTTTCAAAATAAAACCCTTGGAAAGAGGCATCCTTTCTGAGTGGAAGTTTTACCAAACAAAAGACGAGGTGGATGAAGAGAAAGTGAAGCAAGAGAAAGGAAGGGATGTTCTAAGCCAATGTCTGGAACAATTTTATCTGTGCAACCACATTACCTCAGTCGCCGGGGCTTAGCTCGTAGTTTGTGGTCATTAGCCGGGGCTGCTCTTACTCGCTAAAGGGGAGAAATGCCCTAAAATCCGGGCTACCTGTAGGGTAAGGTACTGGTGCAACAATTGGGTCTCTCTACGGATGGAAAATTGTCACTATTGCTACCAGTCAGGCTTCGGTATGGAGGTAGGGGTCAGTACGGAAGGAAGGACCAGGGTCGAGGTACCCCATACTCGTACCGGAGAGATAAGCCCAAAAGGAAAAGCCACCATTGCTCGGGATCGACAAATGAAAAGTTCAAGTTTGATTATCCGAACCCCTGTCTACTTTGTGTAGCAGGCCGTGGTTGTATCCTGGCGGATGTATTGATTCTTGTGGGTAAAGTGCACAACCTCTGCAGAGTATAATCTATTCGAATAGCCGTGTCCACGGACAAGGACGGTTGGAATGGCAAGAGCTAGGAGTACCCTTCGGTTAAGTTGAGATAAGATAAAGGATGTGACTTGGTCACGTGAAATATAAGTATAATATGTGTTTTAACCAGAGATGGTCGATAAGGTTTTCAAAAGGGTTTTACAACAAAACTTTTTCAAAATCTTTTTAACAAGGGTGTGGAGATGTCCAGATTTTCAAAAAGGAGACATATTTCCAAAAACTCTTTTTCAACAAAGATATAGAGATGCCATTGTTAGGTCCTTCAGAAACAACTATAGGATAGAGCTATCTCGCCACTGCCCAATATGCATGTTTCTTCTTATCTTTGTCACGGTGGTTCGCGAGTACATTCAAAGTACTCACCGGTATTGTCCCTGGCTATTTACTCGGCCAGATTGCAGATTTTCAAAAGCGACGAAGGTGCTGATGTCTATGCGAGCTAGGCCGTCTTCCCAGTCAATTGCCTGTAGGTTAAGGAACGGGCTTTGCACTGAATTGATACAGACACCTACCCGGAAACCCGTTCTCAATGTATCAATGTATCATAGAGCGCCAGAAACTTGTTAGTCTAGTTGTCGCTGGTGGATGATCTACGGGAATCCTCTTTGGCTTCATCTTTGCCTTTAGGGAGATGGGTGGAAGATCCTTGGGGGTCTTGGATTGTCTTGAACTTCTTGAGGTACTGCCGAGCGGTGACACACTTCTTTCTTCCCTGGAGGATGCGGCTTCCAGAGGCTTCTTCCGGGTCCTTTATTAAGGCTTGATTCTTTTGCTGGACCTCTAGAGCTTCCTTGCGATCCAGGATAGCTTGCACGCGATGAATCTCCATCTGGGTGCAACGATACTCGTCAATAACTGGGGTGAGAATCTCATTTCCAGCATAGCTGTAGCAGGCTTGCAGCTGCAGGGCGGGGTAGGTCAAGCGAGGATCTTGGGATTGTCCGGAAGAATCCATAGAGCCTTTGATGGGTAGAAAGAAAGTTGTGGGCTGCCTCATTCCTGGAAGGACATCCCGGATGCGGAACAGGGCTTCTGTTGATGCCATTTATAGGGCCAGCACTGGGGTTAGCATACGGAATCCTGTGGCGCGAATGGGTTCTCCGGGTACTCAATACTTTGGTTGAATGGTCACCTGACCCAGAAATAATCCGGTTTCCAGTCCTCTATGGAGGTTGTAGGTGGGAGGTTAGGTGTATCCGCAAAGCTGCAGGGAGTCCTAGAGGAGCACGGGAAATCCTGCGCTTAGCCAAGTTTCGTCAACGGGCTCCATCTGCATAGAGGAGGGTTTGGGGTTGTAAGAGTGAGATAAAACAGATAGGGGTAGATCTAACAGGGTTTACAGTTAGTCATTTAAACAACGATAATGAAGGTAGAGAGGGATTATGGGAGTTGAGTGGAAAGACACCATGTTTCCACATTAAAGACTTTTGCTTGGGGTTGTCGAGGTTTTCTTAGGTGGCTATTCTGCTAAGGAGAAGTTTTCCGGTTAGGAGGTTTCGAGGGTTAGCATCGGGACATGTCAGCAAGGTGGTTAGAGTTTTAGGATCAAGTGATCCGAGGCAGATCGGTAGAATAGAATGGGCGATAACAAGTTTTTAACAAGTGATCTTCAGGCGTATCCGCCATTTTCTCATTCTTTCGTTTTAAACAGTTCGCTCACATGGCTCTATGATACATTGATACTATGTTAGAGCCATGTATCGCCCCAGAAACTTGTTTTGTAAAACTCTAAGTGCCTTGTCGCCCTGCGGCACAGACCTGTTTTGGTAACCCCTTAAGTACCTTTGCCACAGATCGGCCGAACCTGCTAAATCTATGTATCTTATGGAAACATTATATCCTTCTTTGCATGTTTTACGCACAACGTTGCATTAGACACAAACCCCGTAGTTCTGCTCTAAGAGGGAAAGACTACGTATTTCCCTTCCTAAACTCGATAAACCTAAGGAGTCGACCCCTAGTAACACTAAGCAAGGACCAGTCCTCCAGAACCCAAATCATCGACCCTGCAAGAAGAACAACAATCGGCGCATCTCCAAAATCAGAAGATTCTTCAGGAAGATTCTTCGCTCCCAGTTTGACCGTCAAACCAACAACCGGTGTACCAAGATCATGAAGAAAGAAGGTCAACCGCAACACGAAATGAGAGAAGACTCAACTCGCCATCCCCAGAAGGAAGTACCCCATCGATGCAAAACCTACCTAGACTTGTCCTAAGGGGAAAAGACTGTGTCTTTTCCATTTGTTTAAAACTAAACCGCCCGACCCAAAGCCACTCAGCTCCGATCTGTAACCAACCACGTGGGTATTTTTAAAAACTTGTTATCACCCATTCTATTCTACCGCTGAAATTATTAAGAGGATGTTATTACCCCAACCCTACTCCTCCCTAATCTCGGGACGAGATTATTTTAAGGGGGAAAGGTCTATAACATCCCTCTGGATGGTTTCCAACTCAGTGGAGACCCAATCTGAGCATGAATCCTATCTACCTAGTTATTCCCTCAACATCATCTCCTTGATCATGACCTTGGAACCTGGCCTCCTCTCAAAAGCTTCTACACTTGCACTCTAGTCCAAAACCCTAAGTCTGCCAAAATGGCTAAGTCTGGATTTCTTATCTAGATTCAATCTTTAGAGCTCTACCTCTTCCAACCTATGTGCAGTATTGAGATTGTACTTGAACCATCTTGTAGTACATATTTAGTAATACCAAGTCACACTCTTTCCCTTGGCTAAGCCATTCTAATTCCCACTGCTCCATGATGGTTTTGTAGTCAACATAATAATCTTTTCTACAAATCTTATCATCTTGCCTACTTTGGCAAAAGCTCACCTCTATATGCCACCTCCCCTTGACCAACTATTTGAATGATTAGGATTTACTAATCATGGCCTATCAATCCACACTTAACTTGTTTCCATTAGAGCCTTGTGCTTCTTAAACATACATGGTTTAGGAGGCTAATTGATGTATCTTTTATGGCAGCCTTATTTTCAACCAAGTTTGCCATCACTCCAAAACCACCTCAAATGCAACCAAGCTCAAATCTTGCTTACATAATGATCTATATAACTAGGACTATCCATCCATATACCCCATGTACCAAGGTGAGCTCTGAGCTCCCTAAACCAACCTTGTTTAGATGGCATCAGAATAACCAAACCCTAAATCCTCCAAGAATGTAGTTTCCACCCTTTTCATCACTTTTCTTCAAAACCAAGGTTGAACTTTATGCCTACATCAAGTTCACATCATCTACCCTGTATATAAGCATCCCCAAATAATTCACACAATTATTTGGATTATTAAACTATTTTATTTCCTTCTCTTGCAAATTCCTCATAATCCTTGTCTATGAAGGAAAGTTTGTTTTTCTTCAAATCACCTTGCCAAATTAAGGCACATTTGAGGCCTACTCATCATATCCCATATTCACAACTAAAAAATAAATATTTTTGAGATGCTTTATTATTTATTTTTTCCCTTTTTCTTAAATGGATGGAACAAGAAATAATTCTCTAAAAATACTTTTTCGACTTCAATAAATCCCAATAAAATTCCCCAATGTGTGTTATGGTATTTAGGACCATATCACATCAAAAACCAAGCTTGCCCAATGTAAAATTTCCATCTTTGCTTCCATATTCTATTTCTGCACTTTTTTAATAAGTGCCTTTAAATGGGATTATAATCATCAGAAAAATCCCATTTAAATCATGAAGAGATTGTGTGACCCCATCTATCTACCAGTACAATTTCCACCCATTGCTCAATGCAAATTTTCAAACTTCCTTCACAAACCTCACAATGATCAACTTTGCCAAAACAATCAAAACTTGACTCAAACCCCAATCAAACTAGCTCCAATCTTCCTCAGCACTTCTCCCTCGCAGCACACACCCCTCCGGTCGACCTAGCACTATAGCAGCACTTGACCATTTGTCCTTTGTGTTTGTTCTTGAGAGAGAGACAAGGGTCTTGTCCCATCAAGTCCCTTTAAAACACTTGCAGCAGCCTCTCTATCTCTCTCCACCCTGTCTGCTCGACCACAGGCTACCCCACACCTCACCACCGCCCTTATGGCCCCATTGGCTGAGCCTCTCCCTCCTCCAAGCTTTCCATGGACCAAGTCCACCACACACCCTCCCCTCTCGGGTTTATAATGCCCAAAGCCACTCCACACTCCCCTCTCTGCCTCATTTGCTCCCAACCACTCCCACACACACCCCAGAGCTCCCACTCCTCTCCCTTGCTCGGCTCTGCCCGAAGGTGAAGAAGAAAGGAGCTTCGGCTCACTTCCAAAAATCGAGCCCAGCTCTTCTCCTCGAACCTCCCCTCCTCTGCATATCACCCACCTGCCTTCCCCTCATCCCTCTGGTACTAATGGTGGTCTTTTTCCTCTGTGCCTGCAGCCTCTGGAGCAGAGCCAGCACGACCCCGAGTCAGCACCGTTGGGTTCCTCTCGCGCGACCACACCCCCGACGCCAAAACCTTCATGCCGCCCATCAACGGCGGCAGCGTGGTGCACCGCTTCTACTCCACCACCTCCCAGCCGCTCCCGAGCCCCGGTTTGACTCACCTCTGCCATTTTCCTCTCTGTTAGGGTTACGTCCCGCCAGGCAGCGCTAGAGGAGGGAGATGACCAACCACCGTTGATCCCCTTCCAGATCCAACGGCCGCCGTTGCTCCATACCGCTTCGATGATGAGCCCCGGGCCGATGGGCCTCGCCTCGACTCCCTCCTGCACCCTCCCGCACGAGCAAGCGCCGCGAACTGGGCCTAGATTCACCTCTGTGGTCCAGTTTCCTCTCAGATCCGGCCCTTGACCAAATGCCCCCTTTTATTATTTTGTCCAGATCCAGAAACTAGTCTAGTTACTTTTAAATGCAAACAATAATATAAATTGCCTAAATAAATTTGGCTAGTATTTTTCTCCAGTACCTATGTCCACCCTCTAACATGCAGACCAAGTTTTGTCCTAAATATATGAATAAAATAAATATGACAAATAATCTCCCCAGATCTGTCCAGAATACTAATTAAACCCTCCAGGGAGTTTGGCATCTCCAAATGGAGTAATTACAAACGATGATCAAAGGTACTAACCATACCTTTCCTTTCCAATAGATCCCATAGTCATTTGTTTCCTATTTCATCCTTGACCAAAATGACAAAAACAGAACATTTCTACCTTTAGAAATCCCCTAGGCAAAACAAAAATGGTTTTGACCTAACCCCAACTCCCAGTAAACCTAAACACCCATATGTATCAAAACTCAGGAGCTCATATTTTTATGTGTCTCTGTTAAATTTTAGTGAATTAAATCCTTTTGTGCATGGTTTATTCACTAACAAATTCACCACATTAACCTTATAACTCCAAAAAGGTTGATTCCAATTTCTGCAGAAAGGTATTCTCAGTACCTAACATGTGTACTTGTAATCAACTGAAAATCTTCTGTAAAATAAATCTGATGAAAAAGACAAATCCCATCCAGTACTGCCTTTGGGAATTTCTCAAGGGCATTCTGTTAATTGTTTTGAGGAGATTCCAACTCCTATTGATTCAGTCCACCAAATAATACTTATCCACCCAACGAAATAATTTTTGGAAATCCAAAGATGTTCTGGTGAATTATTTCCTAAAACTATAGTTTTAATCACTATAAAATCCATTATAAATCAAGGGAAATTGATAAAATAGTGAAACCATTTTTGTTGGCTTCATTTTATCAATACCTATCTGATGGTATCATTTTTATACCATGGTATCATACAGATCAAGCCCTTGGTCAAAAACCCCTCCCTTAGGTAGTTCCTAGACTCCAAATCCAAAGGCACCTTTTCCCTAATGCCTCCAAATCTTCTTCCAATACAATCCCATCAAACCTCCAATATCTTACTGATGTATATCATGGATTTATATTTAGCTTACTATATGGTTTGATGTTTGTATGCTTGTATTGATTGTAGTATTGTTTGTTTGCATGTATGCTCGATAACGGCGATAGTTGCGATTGTGTGATGCCGAGAAGAAGGAAGCATCGGGGTTATCTTTATTATTGATATTACTGGTATTCTGATTATTTAGCTCCGTCAAGGGACATCCCGCTGGTCACAGGCAAGCCACCATTCCTAAACTCCTAGATTTACCTATTTCTGTCTATCAACTATTTTACATCTCGTTTATGAAATGCATGATCAAAGGCATGTTTTATTCCAAATAAAAGTGCGTAAGTAACTTGGCTCCTCCAGGTTATGAATGAGTGTCCCTTGGACACCTACCCTATTTACACCTATCTTTACCCCTTTAGAACGAGGCTAAGATGATTAGCATCTTCCCACTTGGAACCCACGGATTTTCAACGATAAAAATATTTCGGGTTTTTACCCTACTACAAAGTTTTCAAAATAAAACCCTTGGAAAGAGGCATCCTTTCCAAGTGGAAGTTTTACCAAACAAAAGACGAGGTGGATGAAGAGAAATTCAAGCAAGAGAAAGGAAGGGATGTTCTAAGCCAATGTCCGGAACAATTTTATCCGTGCAACCACATTACCTCAGTCGCTGGGGCTTAGCTCGTAGTTTGTGGTCATTAGCCGGGGCTGCTCTTACTCGCTAAAGGGGATAAATCCCATGAAATCCGGGATACCTTTAGGGTAAGGTACTAGTGCAACAATTGTGTCTCTCGCGGACGGTATGCTCTTAGGTAGTACAGATGGAAGATTGTCACTATTGCTACCGGTCAGGCTTCGGTCTGGAGGTAGGGGTCAGTATGTGTAACTACGTCGGTGAATTACGCTCCTAGTTACAAGCCTGGATGAACGGAAATGGTTAAAATAGTACGGTAGGGCCCAAATGCCACTCACAGGTAGACCTTTCGGCCGTCCTAACCATTTCCAAACATCGGGACAAGAACGGGTATGAATTGGTGCGAAGGGATCAACTACATACACAAATGAGTATGTATGCAAGCCACCATACAATAGTTCTCAGAGCCATTCTATCTAAAAGAAATAGAAATATTGCAACGCCATACGGCAAGATCCAAATATCCTAGATAGATAAAATAGTTTAGGATATCTCCTCATACATCAAACATCAGAGTATCAGGCGGAAGCGGAAAACAAGATCCGAGTATGGATAAGAAGCAAATCGGCATAAGATGCCCCATAAATAAACACATCCCGCCCACAGATCTCATGGATCCCCTGCTCCGGAATATCTACACCGAATGATCGTTGCCCACATCGTCTGCCTCCTCCAACCAGATCCATCTTATGAAGTTTACCTGTTCATCTGAATCAAACAATTTATCGTGTGAGACCCTAGGGGTACTCAGCAAGTCTTTATGCCTCTAAAGGGGACACAACCTGGGGTGACGCAATTGCAGCAAAAGATAATCCCGAACAATTCTTTAGATACTCGCTAACCATCCGCCTAACCATAGATAGACGGATATCCGTGAATTAATAACAACAGTTATAACAGTAATATCCACAGATCCATCCTCCTCCTCGCTTACCAACGAGGAAGCGGACGAACAAACCCCCCCATCCGTTGGAAGTTTTATTATCCATTCCATGAGTGTTTCTCTATTTACTAGTCCGGTACTTAGTCAAATTAAAAGCGGTACTTTAGTTATACTTGTCTATGATCGAGAAACTGTGCTCCAAGTCGTCCATAACCGCGGACACGGCTTTCAGAAAGTTTTACCGCAGGTGCACAAATAGCAACACACACTGATCAACTCGAAAACCAAATCAAAACCCAACGAGGCAGTCACGATAAAGCAATCACAGATTCAGAATATTTCAGGGGCCACCCATTGCTACCCGACGAAGTTGCCGACTCGAGACGGACTCAAGGTTTGTGTGGACGGTCAGAACGATCGGGAACCCGAAGTGTGACTGGCTTGTCGACAAAAAAACGGTCACGACCTAAATAAGATAGGTGCATCCTCGCACAATCTTAAATTAAGCAGTAAGGCATGGCATAAGTACAGGATAGTAATAAAGCCCCAAACTAATTATGGCCCCAAGAAATAAGAATGAATCAAGCTCTGGCTCAGGAGGGTTCATAAGCCTCCTGATGTGGATAGCTAATATTCAAGGAACAGGAATCAAGTACTGGGTCCCACGGACACAAGTGAGCATAAAAACCAAATAGATATTGCTCACCGATGCCGCTTTCATTAGTTATCCCATTACTACTCAGGTTAAGTTGTTTAGGTACCTCGTTATCCATCAGACACTCACATACCCTACACATGCTGTTCTACGACTCGCATGGCTCAAACAACTCCTGTAGTAATGGCTCATGGGATGGAGGAACAAGCTTCGGTGGAGTTTAAAAGTAAAGGCTATGCAGTACTTGGGATTCAATTTAATGCAATCGCGACTCGATGATGCAAGAATAAGATAGAGGCAATAGGTACTGTATGTATGCAAGCATGTGGTAGTGCTTGCCTGGCAGCTCAGTTGAAGCGAGAGAAGGATCTGGGTAGTGCTCTTGGGTTTCTTGATATATCCCCTTTCAAAGCCTATTCAAGAAGAACCAAACAAACAAGGGCCAACATAAATAAAGTGCACAAGCATATGAATAAAATGCGACAAGCAAACAATCATGCCATGATGAATGATGCACAATTTGCATGGCAACAAAGTAGCATGGCATGGGTGAGGTGTGGAATACAAGAAATAAGCATTTTATGGAGTTTTAATCATATTTTATACTCAAATAAGTCGTTGTATACTTTATATTTATATGATGCATGCTGCAATTCAGAACATGGAATGCATAAACAGAAAGGTCTCGTCGAGCTAACCATTTTAGACATATTATTTGTTAAATTTGGAGTTATAATACAAAAGTTATTAATTAATTAAGGAAAAGGGCATTTTATTTGTAATTTTAATCAACTCGAACAATTTAAAGGGTTCAAAATATATTTTGGAGGGCATATTTGAATTCCTCATAATTTTCTGATTCAGAAACATATATTACATGTTTAAATTGGGTTTATATTTTAAAAGTTATTTGAAAACAGATATGAAATTTGAATTTAAATAATTTCTGAAAAGGTCTATTTTAAAACAGAAAACAGAAACGTTTTGTCACTCAGCCCAGACCTAGCCACAGTCATTAACAAGTGGGGCCAGGGCTGACTGGGACACAGCGCGCGGATAAACCCTTTTTCCACCACGGGCTCGCCTAGCCACTGAGGCTGCGGGGTGGGCCATCTGGCGCAGGCCCACGTGACAGCGGCGAGGGAGACAGGGAATGACAGGTGGGGCTGGGGCTGGAGCGCGGGTTACGGCCTGAGAAAGCTGAGGGACCTTTCTGCAAAAAGCTAGTGCGGCTGACAGTGGGTCCACGAGGTACCGCGGGTTGAGGCGAAACAAAAAGGAGGGGCTATCTGAAAAGTACCACAGGCCCAGCACTGTTCTTCATTCTCTTCGGTCTGACGGGAAACAGCGCGCAGCGCAGAGCGGGGGATCGAACGCGGGTCGCGGGCGCCCGCGCTGAGGGGGCTAGCCAGTGCGGCGGGGCTAGGGGAGTTGACAGGAGGGAGGCTTGGCCCTAGGTAAGGCTCGCTGCGACGCGGATAGCTTGCAGACACCAGCGAGCGGCGGCGCAGTGGTGGCTCATTTAAACAATCATGGGCGAGGCGGCACGGCGAGGCGTCCCAGAGGTAGAGGAGCTCACGCGGGTGGACGACGGAGGTGAATCGGGCTGGGAGACGACGGATCGGCGAGAAGCAGAGGCCGGGCGAGCTAGGGGTTTCAAGTGGGCGCCTCAAGGCGTGCAGTGTACAGGCCTCCTCCTCTCGGCAAGTGCAGGCGACGCAGGGACAGGTCCTCGGTCTCCTCGATCACCACCACGTCGAGCTTGCCGACAGGAGCGAGTGGACGACGATGTGCTGGCGGCGGCATCGGCCACAGGCGCGGTGCAAGAAGGAGGAGGAGGCTGGGCGGATCTGGGGAGGCAGAGAAGCCGTGTGGATGAGGGCAAGCGAGAGATAGGGAGGAGGTGTCTTGTGGGAGTGGTTAGGGATAAAGCAGCCTCGGGTGCCTTTTCTCTCCTTCTCCTCGAGCACGTGGTCAAGCTGGGGCTCGACCTGGTTAGCCAGGTAGGGCAGGGAGAGGGCTGCAGGTGGGGTCGACGTGGTGGTGGGGCTGGCGTGGTAGGTAGAGGGAAAGAGAGGAGAGGTGAGCTCGGGCTAGGGTAGATGGGGCTCGGGTTAGGTTTAAGGAGAAGGGTGGGGTGAGGTAGATGGGTAACTAGGTGGGGCTTGCTGGCAGGGAGAGAGGGGTGATCAGCAAGGGAGTGGTTAAGCAAGGGGAGGCTCGGCATGGGTGAAGAAGAGAGGGTGAGGTAATAGAGGTGTGGGTAGCTATAGAGGGGTGGCTCGGTTAGGGTTTTGGAGAGAGGGGGTGAGGTGGAGTGTTTTTGACAAGATCAAACAAGACCTAGTCAAAGGAGTAGAAGAGATAAAAAGGTGGTGAGGTTTTGTTGGAGTAGATCATGGTGGTGGTAGGGTTTAGTGATAGAAAAAGAGAGAGGGGGTAAATGTGGTGGTGGCTTTTAGCAAGACCAAACTAGATCAAGCCAAAGGAGTGGTAGAGAGATGAGAGATGATTCACTCAAAAATTCATATAAAAAAAATCCCAAAGGACTAGAATGTGGTGGTGCTTGCATGGCCCATGCAAAATAATTAATGCCATGTTTATTCTTGTGAAAACAATAATGTTAACATGGCATTATTCTTATGCATTCCCAAAAGTGGAATAAAAGCCAAGCAAAAGAATTTGTAGAAGTAGATCCATCCTATCTCCCATGAGCTAGATTAAATACCAAGAGAAAAATAAAATACAAGCTCATGGATAATGGGATGGTGGAATTATAAGGTGGTGAAAGAAAGGGTGGTGGAGTGGAATAAAAGATATGCCCCCAACTCAACTTGGGCATTTAAACAATATATCAATAACCAAATACAATATCAAGAGGTAAATACAATTAATGATGCATATGAGAGAAGAACCAAAACAAAAAGGGTTTTATTTGATGCTCAAATGCAATGTGGCATGATGACATGAGCATGATATAATGATGATGCAACAATTATATGTAGGAAGGTAGCATTATATAGACTAGGCTAGTAGCATTACAATTGTTAAACAATTGGGATGCTACAGTATGGAAGGAAGGAACAGGGTCGAGGTACCCCATATTCGTACCGGGGAGATAAACCCAAAAGGAAAAGCCGACGTTGCTAGGGATCAACAAATGAAAAGTTCATGTTTGATTATCCGAACCCCTGTCTACTTTTTGTAGCAGGCCGTGGTTGTATCCCGGCAGATGTATTGATTCTTGTGGGTAAAGTGCACAACCTCTGCAGAGTGTAATCTATTCGAATAGCCGTGTCCACGGACAAGGACGGTTGGAATGGCAAGAGCTAGGAGTACCCTTCGGTTAAGTTCAGATAAGATAAAGGATGTGACTTGGTCACGAGGAAAGATAAGTATAATATGTGTTTTGACCAGAGATGGTCGATAAGGTTTTCAAAAGGGTTTTACAACAAAATTGTTTCAAAATATTTTTAACAAGGATGTGGAGATGTCCAGATTTTCAAAAAGGAGACATATTTCCAAAAACACTTTTTCAACAAATATATAGAGATGCCATTGTTAGGTCCTTCAGAAACAACTGTAGGATAGAGCTATCTTTCCACAGCCCAATATGCATGTTTCTTGTTATCTTTGTCATGGTGGTTCGCGAGTGCATTCAAAGTACTCACCGGCATTGTCCCTGGCTATTTACTCAGCCAGATTGCAGATTTTCAGAAGCAACAAAGGTGCTGACGTCTATGCGAGCTAGGCCGTCTTCCCAGTCAGTTGCCTGTAGGTTAAGGCACGGGCTCTGCACTTAATACTTCCGCTATTTGGTGTGTAATCGCCATAAAGGCCTCCTTGTAAGTTGATGTATTCGTTAATGTAAGGATGATGTAATGATACTTGTCGGTTATGCTCACGGCTCACTGATCATGGGAACGTCAATTGTATGCATAACGCGTATTCTCGGACCGTAAATCTGGGGTGCCACAGACTTGGTATCAGAGCCATCCTAACTGTAGGAGACCTTAGTTAACATGGACATTAGACAGGACTACCCCTATTTATGAAAACACCGTCTTTCACAAACTATTTTCTCAAAAGCTTTTCGAAAGACTTCTTATCTCATCCTCTCTGAGTTTTACATTTCGAAGATGAATTGATCTTTATCTTTTCTACTTCAAATGTTCCGTTTTCACAAAACAAGGTCCGACTTAGAGACTATGAAGATGGAGACCCTGGAACAAAGAAACACCGAGACAAGCAAGACCAAGGAGCTACCAACGACGAAAGACCCTACAAGATCGCCCCACCAAAGGAGTCCTTCACCATCCCCAAATAAATCAAGTATGGCACCGACGACAAAAGACAGCAAGAAAAAAATTAAGACCCACGTAACGTCCGTATTAGGATTATCATCACTAAAGTAGGATTCCCCTTATGGCGTGTAGTCACCCCCTCAGTACCTATGGTAGGACTTGTTTGCTTGTCATGTGGGTGTTTGATGCTTGGAATGTGTCACTTGTTTGCCTTGGATCACTTGATCCTCAAACTCTCACCACCTTGCTGACATGTCCTGATGCTAACCCTCGAAACCTCCTAACCAGAAAACTTCTCCTCAGCAGAATAGCCACCTAACAAAAACTCGACAACCCCAAGCAAAAGTCTTTAATGTGGAAAGACGATGTCTTTCCACTCAACTCCCATAATCCCTCTCTACCTTCATTATCGTTGTTTAAATGACTAACTGTAAACCCTGTTAGATCTACCCCTATCTGTTTTATCTCACCCTTACAACCCCAAACCCTCCTCTATGCAGATGGAGCCCGTTGACGAAACTTGGCTAAGCGCAGGATTTCCCGTGCTCCTCTAGGACTCCCTGCAGCTTTGCGGATACACCTAACCTCCCACCTACAACCTCCATAGAGGACTGGAAACCAGATTATTTCTGGGTCAGGTGACCATTCAACCAAAGTATGGAGTACCCGGAGAACCCATTCGCGCCACAGGATTCCGTATGCTAACCCCAGTGCTGGACCTGCCAATGGCAGCAAGAGAAGCCCTGTTCCGCATCCAGGATGTCCTTCCAGAAATGAGGCAGCCCACAACTTTCTTTCTACCCATCATAGGCTTTGTGGATTCTTCCGGACAATCCCAAGATCCTCGCTTGACCTAACCCGCCCTGTAGCTGCAAGCCCGCTACAGCTATGCTGGAAATGAGATTCTCACCGCAGTTATTGACGAGTATCGCCGCACCCAGATGGAGCTTCATCGCGTGCAAGCTATCCTGGATCACAAGGAAGCTCTAGAGGTCCAGCAAAAGAATCAAGCCTTAATCAAGGACCCGGAAGAAGCCTCTGGAAGCCGCATCCTCCAGGGAAGAAAGAAGTGCGTCACCGCTCGGCAGTACCTCAAGAAGTTCAAGACAATCCAAGACCCCCAAGGATCTTCCACCCATCTCCCTAAAGGCGAAGATGAAGACAAAGAGGATTCCCGTAGATCATCCACCAGCGACAACTAGACTAACATAGTATCAATGTATCATAGAGCCATGTATCGCCCCAGAAACTTGTTTTGTAAAACACTAAGTGCCTTGTCGCCCTGCGGCACAGACCTGTTTTGGTAACCCCTTAAGTACCTCCGCCACCGATCGGCCGAACCTGCTAAATCTATGGATGTTATGGAAACGTGACATCCTTCTTTGCATGTTTTACCCACGACGTTGCATCAGACACAAACCCCGTAGTTCTTCTCTAAGGGGGAAAGACTACGTCTTTCCCGTGCCAAACTCGATAGACCCAAGGAGTCCACCCCTAGTAACACTAAGCAAGGACCAGTCCTCCAAAACCCAAATCGTCGACCCTGCAAGAAGAACGACAATCGACGCATCTCCAAAATCAGAAGATTCTTCAGGAAGATTGTTTGCTCCAAGTTCGACCGTCAAACCAACAACCGGTGTACCAAGATCATGAAGAAAGAAGGTCGACCGCAACACGAAACGATAGAAGAATCAACTCGCCATCCCCAGAAGGATGTACCCCATAGACGCAAAACCTACCTAGAATTGTCCTAAGGGGAAAAGGCTGTGTCTTTTCCATTTGTTTAAAACTAAACCACCCGACCCAAAGCCACTCATCTCCGATCTGTAACCAACCACATCGGGTATTTTTAAAAACTTGTTATCGTTCATTTTATTCCACCGCTGAAATTATTAAGCGGATGTTTTTACCCCAACCCTACTACTCCCTAATCTCGGGACGAGATTATTTTAAGGGGGAAAGGTCTGTAACATCCCAATTTCAGCAACCCTGATTTAATGTCCAAAAGGCAAAAATCAGGGGGAACAAAAACTTTTTCTTGCAATGTGTGCTTACTTGTTTGCTTGTGCTCAAGCAACTGCTTGTGTACCAATTATGTGCTCCTCATCTCAACCCTAGTTTACAAAAGCTATTTTACAAAAGAGATGTCTTGGCTGATCCTTCATATTCTCAAATGTTCTGGCATTTCAAAAACCTGAGCCAAGATGACTTTAACACAACCAAATACTTTACTAGCTTCTATTGCCAGAACTATGGAGACATATGTATATACTCTCCTTATGTTTTCAAGACAGAACCTTCAACTACTATTATCCCTAGGTTTTCCCAAAAACTTTTTAAAACCTTTTCATCTCCATCTTAGTAGAGATACCAAGATTGTACTTATCTTACTTCAAGCAAAATCACTTTCAACCTACCCATCCTTACCTCAAGATAGGCTTGATCGTAACCCTAGTGCTAGTTGGATAAGTAATATGATGAATTGCCTTGATCTGCTGGTTGATGAATTGCCTTGACCTGTTGTCTGATGAATTGCCTTGACCTGTTGTCTGATGAATTGCCTTGTTTGCTTAGGAACTAGAGTGAGATAATCGAGTAGCTCATCCCTTAGGACCCAATCCTTGTTTTTTATCATTAATCCCAAGCAAGCACCCAAGTCTGGATCTATCCTAAGCCACTCAAGTGCCCCTCTCATCTCCTGCTCAGATCAATCCTAGGATAATCCCTCTGGATGGTTTCCAACTCAGTGGAGACCCAATTTGAGCATGAATCCTATCTACCTAGTTATTACCTCAACATCATCTCCTTGATCATGAGCTTGGAACCTGGCATCCTCTCAGAAGCTTCTACACTTGCACTCTAGTCCAAAACCCTAAGTCTGCCAAAATGGCTAAGTCTGGATTTCTTATCTAGATTCAATCTTGGAGCTCTACCTCTTCCAACCTATGTCCAGTCTTGAGATTGTACTTGAACCATCTTATAGTACATCTTTAGTACTACCAAGTCCCACTCTTGCCCTTGGCTAAGCCATTCTAATTCCCACTCCTCCATGATGGTTTTGTAGTCAAGATAATAATCTTTTCTGCAAATCTTATCATCTTGCCTACTTTGGCAAAAGCTCACCTCTATATGCCACCTCCCCTTGACCAACTGTTTGCATGATTAGGATATACTAATCATGTCCTATCAATATCCACTTAACTAGTTTCCATTAGAGCCTTGTGCTTCTTAAACCCACATGGTTTAGGAGGCTAATTGATGTATCTGTTATGGCAGCCTTATTTTCAACCATGTTTGCCATCATTCCAAAACCACCTCAAATGCAACCAAGCTCAACTATTTCTTCCATAATGATATATATAACTAGGACTATCCATCCATATACCCCATGTACCAAGGTGAGCTCTGAGCTCCCTAACCCAACCTTGTTTAGATGGCATCAGAATAACCAAACCCTAAATCATCCAAGAATGTAGTTTCCACCCTTTTCATCACTTTTCTTCAAAACCAAGGTTGACCATGATGCCTACATCAAGTTCAAATAATCTATCCTTTATATCAGCATCCCCAAATAATTTCCACAATTATTTGGATTATTAAATTATTTTATTTCCTTCTCTTGCAAATTCCTCAAAATCCTTGTCTTTGAAGGAAAGTTTTCTTTTCTCCAAATCACCTTGCCAAATTAAGGCACATTTGAGGCCTAATCATCATATCCCATATTCCCAACTCAAAAATATATATTTTTGAGATTCTTTATTATTTCGTTTTGCCCTTTTTCTTAAATGGATGGAACAAGAAATAATTCTCCAAAAATACTTTTCCACTTCAATAAATCCCAATAAAATTCCCCAATGTATGTTATGGTATTTAGGACCATATCACATCAAAAACCAAGCTTGCACAATGTAAAATTTTCATCTTTGCTTCCATAATCTATTTCTGCACTTTTTGAATAAGTGCCTTTAAATGGGATTATAATCATCAGAAAAATCCCATTTAAATCATGAAGAGATTGTGTGACCCCATCTATCTACCAGTACAATTTCCACCCATTGATCAATTGAAATTTTCAAACTTCCTTCACAAACCTCACAATGATCAACTTTGCCAAAACAATCAAAACTTGACTCAAACCCCAATCAAACTAGCTCCAATCTTCCTCGGCACTTCTCCCTAGCAGCACACACCCCTCTGGTCTACCTAGCACTATAGAGGCACTTGACCATTTGTCGTTTGTGTTTGTTCTTGAGAGAGAGACAAGGGTCTTGTCCCATCAAGTCCCTTTAAAACACTTGCAGCAGCCTCTCTGTCTCTCTCCACCCTCTCTACTCGACCACAGGCTACCCCACACCTCCCCACCGCCCTTATGGCCCCATTGGCTGAGCCTCTCCCTCCGTCAAGCTTTCCATGGACCAAGTCCACCACACACCCTCCCCTCTAGGGTTTATAATGCCCAAAGCCACTCCACACTCCCCTCTCTGCCTCATTTGTTCCCAACCAATCCCACACGCACCCTAGAGCTCCCACTCCTCTCCCCTTCTCGGCTCTGCTCGAAGGTGAAGAAGAAAGGAGCTTCGGCTCACTTCCAAAAATCGAGCCCAGCTCTTCGCCTCGAACCTCCCCTCCTCTGCATGTCACCCACCTGCCTTCCCCTCATCCCTCTGGTACTAATGGTGGTCTTTTTCCTCCATGCAAGAAGCCTCCGGAGTAGAGCCAGCGCGACCCTGAGTCAGCACCGTCGGGTTCCTCTCGCACAACCACACCTCGACGCCAAAACCTATGTGTCGCCCATCCACGGCTGCAGCGTGGTGCACTGCTTCTCCTTCGCCACCTCCCGGCCGCTCCCGAGCCCTGGTAAGCCTCCCCTCCGCTGTTTTTCCTTTCCGCTAGGGTTATGTCCCGCCAGGCAGCACCAGAGGAGGCAGGCGACCAACCACCATCGATCCCCTTCAAGATCCAATGGCCGCCGTTGCTCCATACCGCTTCAATGACGACCCCGGGCCGATGGACCTCGCCCGGACTCCCTCCTGCACCCTCCCGCACGGGAAAGCGCCGCGAGTTGGGCCTAGATTCACCTCTCCAGCCCAGTTTCCCCTCAGATCCGGCCCTTGACCAAATGCCCCCTTTTATTATTTGTCTAGATCGAGAAACTAGTCTAGTTACTTTTAAATGCAAACAAAAATAGAAATTGCCTAAATAAATTTGGCTAGTATTTTTCACCAGTACCTATGTCCACCCTCTAACATGGAGACCAAGTTTTGTCCTTGTCGTGGTGGTGGCACGGCAGATGCCATGGGTAGGCTAAAGTATGGGGCGAATGGATGCTAGTGGGATCCGGGGAGGGAAGATGTAGTGATTTCTACACTCAAATGACTAACATGCAGATCTTTATTTCTCCCCTTGAGGACTACAAGTGCTCCTTGAGCTGTTTGCAGGGAGAAGAGAGTTACTACACGAGCCTTACAGCCTAGAATGAATCGATCCCCTCTCAGGAGCCTTCGTCTCCCCTTATAAAGGGGTGCCTTGGTTCCTCCTAGGGCTAACGTGGTAAGCATATTCGAGGAATATGCTTGTCCCAATATGGTAACTCGGCGACCTCCTGTCCGTGTCCCCCTTCTATCGACGGCAATGTTCCAGAGAGCCCCACATGCGCGCCTCGGGCTCCCTGACTGTCACCTCCGTGACCTTCTTCTGCCCTTCTGCTGCTCTGCTCCTTGTCCTTTAGGCTTGGCTCTATTCAGATTCCCCCTAGCTAGTGACTAGGGTTTGACTATAGGCACCTCCTTCTCCTGCAAGCTTCGTGTTACTCAGCCTTGTCTCGCATAACTCGGCTCGGCCTTCACCTGCATTCCAGTTAGTCAGACTCGCTCGACCGACTTAACTCATATGTCGGCTGGATAAGGTGTTACTCCTTCTGTAGCTGTCATGGCCTTGCTTATCTTGGCCGACTCTTACATGACTCGGCCGATATAAACAGTAACTCGGCTCATGACAATGGAGACTCCTTTCGTCTTTCCCCTGTCTTGACCCTATCCGGGGTCACCTCCCCAACATTAGTCCCCGAAGCTGGTGTGGTCCTGCCTGTAACCTCGGCCGGGCCACATCAGTTTCCCAACATATGTCTTTCCTTATTTTCGAGTTACTTTTTTCTGTTCGAGGTATCCCCGCAGCTTCCTAAGCACGCCTCGTCCTACGTGTACCACTCATCATTATTCTTCTGGTTTTTTGTTCCTCTACAGTGCCCACTGACAAGCTACAGTGATTATTGCGCCCGTCGCGTCGGCGCAGTGACGCCTTGTGTACCACATCGGTCAGGAGGCCCGATCCTCTCCTGCGCCGTGTGGCCTTTGGTGTGGCTCCACTCAGATGCGAGCGGTTCTGCCGAACATGTGATTTACACGGTTAGCATGCGCACCCACGATCCCACTACCGCCAGGACTGCGCGGTTATAAGGAGGGGTGCGGGGCTAGAGGATTTTCTTTACCCCTTCGCTCACCGTTCTCCTTCTTCCTTCTCGCCGCGTTCTCCTCGCGGCTGGTGGTTGCGCCATTGTCAATCTCCTCGACGGCGACGTTGCTGTTCTTCTGCTCCGACGACCTCACCTCCGTGCGCTTCTTCGCCGCCTCCGCGGGTGAGTTATTCTACAGCGCTGATGCTAGATTTCCGCCCTAGGACATCCTTCGGTTTCCCAGATTCCTCGCGAAGGTTCTCCTTTGTTGCACCGCCGCGTTCGTTAGAATCATGACAGGGCCCTGCGCTTCTAGGCCTCCCTCCGCCGCTAGTTTCTCCTCCGTTGATTACTCCGGCGAGCCCATGTCTAGTTCTGTCAGTGGAGCGCTCGTCGAAGACGATGACCTTGCGTCCGGTCCAGAACGGGGCTCTTGGCAGGGCTCCTCCGTCACTCGCCGTGAGATTGAGTGGCTGATTAGGACACGTCGGATTCCTGCCGAGGTAAGCTGTCGCTTGCCCGTCAACGAATCCTCTCCCGTACTCAACGAATGCGAGTACGTTGTTTTCATGTCCCACTTTGCTCGTGGGTTCGGCCTCCCCCTTAGCGGTTTTGCTAGGGAATTCCTTGATTACTTCGGCCTCCAGCCGCATCACCTTCCGGCTAATGCTATCCCCTCCTTGTCTGCTTATATCTCGGCCTCGGAGGGGTACTTCGGCCTCTGGCCCTCCGTGTCCGTCTAGTCTAAATTTTTCCAGATCCTATCGAATGTCGTTCCGGACAAATCTCTTCACCCCTCCGAGAAATCCCTTACCCAGTGTGGAGCCGCGTCCATTACACCTCGGAGAAAATCCGAGTTACCTCGTGTCGCCGGCCTCGAGTCTTGCAAGAAATGGCATAGATCATTTTTCTATGTCAAGAATACTGGAAAAGAAGACAACATTCGGCTCCCTGCCTTTTCTATTGGCACCCCTTCCAAGAAGAATTGGAACTACAATCCCAGGAAGAGCCATGCATTGGCCGAGGCATTCGATATTCGGCTCAAGGAGTTGATCCGCGCCGGGCTCCGTGGTGAGGATCTGATGACCAAATTTGTCAGCAGCCGAATCTGCCCTTTCCAGCTTCGCTCTCACAAGCTTTGTTACATGAGTGGTCCTCTCGATCCCAACCGAGTTTTGACGGTTGATCTCGACGACTATCTTATTTACAAGCGTGTCCAAGCTATCTTCAAGACTGATATGCCGAAGGACTAGACATGGGGACTGAAGCCGTTCACTCGCGGGAATCCCCCTCCTGAGGTAAATTTACGCATTTGTGTTTGTTTCCGGGTCGCGTTTGTGACTATTCTTTTGCTAACTCTACTTTGTTTCTTTTCTCGCAGAGGTTTGCGGAGAAAAAGATCGAGGATGCCAAGGTTCTAGCTCTTCCGTGGACCGCATATCGGAATACCCCGGACAGCGGGGAACCTGACTCGGAAGAGTTTGTCCCTAAGTCGGATGTTGCTCCGGCTCGCGCCCGTGGCAAGACCTCGGCCCATGGGGATGAAGGTGACTCGGACGACGTCCAAATTCTTGAGGTAGTTTCCGCGATGCCTATCTCTTACGCATTTCCGGCTCCTACTTTCCCAGCTAATCCAGCCGGTCAGGTGCACGACGCCGAGTCTCTTGCTTCTCGAGCTCCTGCTGCCTCGAAGAAGCGCACCGCTCCGGCAGGTCCCTCTGACACTGCTCCCAAGAAGCGAGTGAAGAAGTCTGCCCAGCATATTCCGAGGCGTAAGACCATGCCTGGGGTTACTGGGTGAGTTTATTTTCATTCATATTTCTTCTTTCTCTTTTTCTGTCTTTTGATTCGACCTTTTGTCCTTTGCAGAGCTCCTCTCTCTGCCAAGCCAAGTGGTCCGAGTATGACAAGCCATACAACTCGGCTACCTTCTCCTCCGCCCCCTGAAGACACTCGGGCTCCTAGTCCCTCTCGTGTTGACTCTCCTCCTGTGCCGACTCAGACATCGCCTCGGCGAGATGTACCCATAGCTCCCACCATTACCGCCGACATAACTCCGCCAGTAGATCACCCTGTTGAACCTATTGCCCCTGCTATGACCACTAAGGTTTCCCCCGCTATTCCTTTGACCACCATAGTTCCAGCTGCTACTCCAACTCCAGCCGAGGATATCGCCATCTCGGCCCCCTTGGAAACCATAGTTCCTCCTGCATCCAAAGATGCCACTCCTAGTGCCGAGGTTTTGTTGCCCCTGCCGAAACCTCTTCTAAGACTAGAAAGGTTGTTGTCCCCAAACCTTCAGCATCTCAGAAGGGGCCGTCTAGCTCTTCTCAACCCACCATAGCTGATGCACTCCGCAAGGGGGCTTCCTCTGCTAATCCTGTTGTCACCCCGGCCGCTGATACTCATCTTACTCTCCACAAGAGTCCCGCGACAGCGGTAGTTACCCAATGGATCCGAGGTAAAGTGCTGACACGTACTGAGAGTGGGAACAACCTCGGCTCTTTGGTGGAATACGCCAACAATTGGAACGCCGCCGATCAGCTTGAGGGCAATCCGAGTAACCAGCCATTTCAACTTTCCGACATCAGCAGTCGTTTGCATATGGCTGCTAAGATTGTTCTTGACAGTGATAAGATGAACGAGGTAAATGCTTATGTTGATATTTTGTCTATTATTCAAATGATAGTATATATACACTAGTCCCCGAAGCTTGCAACCGAATAACTTGTTGTTCATTTGGAAGCTTTGTTAGGCTTCAAATGCGTTATTTGCTAAGTTAATTTCTTGTATGACTTGGATTGATCGTGGTTCATCCATATTCCGAATTAAGTGTTGCTTAATCCGGATCTATTTCGGCTTTGATTATCCAGCCACTAAGATCCAAGTTAAGTTTTACTTGATTCGGCTCTTTTCTAGTTCTGAATATCCAACCACCTAGATCCGAGTTAAGTTTTGCTTGATTCGGATCTGTTAGCTTTGAATATCCAGCCACCTAGATCCGAGTTAAGTTTTGCTTGATTTGGATCTGTCTTAGCTCTGAATATCCAGCCACCTAGATCCGAGTTAAGTTTTGCTTGATTCGGATATGCCTTATCTTTGAATATCCAGTTGTGTAATTCATTTTGGTACTTAGGTTGCCCATGATCGGCGGACAGCCGAATTTCAAAGGTTGCTCTTTGCACACAAGAAATTGGAAGAGAAATATGAGAAAGTTCTCCCCGTGGTGAAGAAAACTGGTAATTTAATAAACCTTTGTATTGTTCCATAAGTTCTTAATATTTTCGACTTGATGTGCTAATTCATTCTTTGCTGGTATGCAGCTAATATCAATAATCTTAATATTCGCCTTACCAAGAAGGTCAAAGCTCTGGAAGGTTAGTTATTCTTCTCGTCTATTGATTTTCGTTCGAGACTAATCCTGGGTTTCTTATAACCTTCTGGCTTTGGTATAGCCGAGTTACAAACACTTGCAGCGTCGCATTAAGAATGCATATCCATGCCTGATATGATGCTGCATTTTTTAGAACAGGCCGCCACTCATTCGACGCAGCAGAGAGAAAAGGAAGATGAGATAACCCGGTTACGTGTCGAGGTTGAGTCTCTCAAGCTCTCGCAGAAATCCGAATTGGAAAAAGTTGATCAGGAGTTCTCTGAAGAAAGAATCGATTAAGCCTGCAATTGCAGAAAGACAAGGAACTCCCCGATGCTGCCGAGCTAAAGAACCGGATGACGGGTGAGGAAATCACTCACTTTCAGAAGAATAAGGCCGACTGGACCCAGGATCTCCAGAAAATGTTGAGTTATATTCATCGTAAGTTTTCGACCGTGGCCGAGTTATCTTCTTCTCTTTATTATTTTTAACTGATATGTTTTCCTTTCGCGTAGATCATTTTCCGGAAGCTAGACCAGTGAGCTCTAAGGCAGTGATTTCTGCTCGTCAGCGCCGAGGAGTCCCCGCAGATTCGAGTCCAGAATACTCAATGGAAGACTTCTTGATTGCCGTCGGCGCTGCTATTGGACCAATGAAGATTATGGGCAGGGATCTGGTGCAAGCAGCCATTCGGGCCTACCATGTTCTTTGGCCGAATACTTCTGGAACTCCTGATATTGACGAGGTCAAAATACTTGTGGAGATATTAATGTCATCTCATACCCAGTTAAATCTCTGGAGGGAATCTGCTGGGAGGGCTGGTGCTGATATGGCACTTACAGCCGTTCTGTCTTGGTACGAGGACATCTCGCTCGACACTTTCATGAATTTGCGCACTAGCTCTCTTTGGGTTGAGGATCCAGAGTTCGTCGCTCGCCGCCAAGATCGTGCCTTCCATCTTGTTGAGTACGCTGACATACATAATTGGATTGAAGGGCCGAGTTTTCTTCCCAATCTAGCGGATGATGTCGAAGTTGAAGATGCCTCTGATGATGATTCTGCCGATCAGGATGAGGCACAGGGTGACTCGAACAACTCCCGTGACTCCAATGCAAGCTCGGATGATGATGGCGACGCACGATCTTTGTCTAAAGGGACTGAGCATTCTCGAGCTCAAGCTAATGTTTCTCAGTAGCCGAGGCTTTCCCCCGAGGCTACTATTGCTTCTGTTGAAGGCGAAGTAACTTCGGCTGAGGTGCTGTCTACCTCGGAGCGCCCAGTTCCTGAAAATACAATGTGAAGGAGACCGAGGTCGCCCCGCCATCCTCCGAGATAGCCATTCCCGATGCTCCTGACCGTGCTGCTGCCCCATAAGGGTGCTCTGGCCCTTTTCACTGTTTAGGTTCAAAAACTCTTAAGTTATTTTCAGTCCCCGGTATGCCGGACGTATGTCTATGGAACAATTGTCCGGCTTTTGGTGTGGTGCGAACCTTTTTGCCTTTTTCCGCTGAGGCATGGGTGATGGTAATTATTATTACTTGTTTGAACAAGTCTCATTGCTTTATATCTTTGCTTTGGCGAACTTTGATTTCGTAGGTTCGTATTGTATTTTTCCATGTGGCTGACCTTAGTTCAGCATTTATCTTTCCTGCCCTTTATAAACTCGATAGCGTAGCTATTGTGTTTTCAACTTCTATCTGAAGTACAAATCCCGAAGCCCATATCTGGTCAAATGATATAATAGGTTGCATCCCTTATCATACTTCGGTTTGCTGGGTTTGTTATTCTTTTTTGCATTATCCTTAGAAATCTTTGTTTGTTTTCGCTTTGCTATTCCTCTGATTATTGAGACAAGTTTATATCATATCTTGCAAATTATGATCATCAATTTTGGGGAGTCCCCAAGTCTGTAGCCGAGATATGGATCTTTTATGTGTCTGGCGACAAACAGTGGGTAATACAAGTTAGTCCCCGAGTTATCACTCGGGTTATCGAGTTCTTGCGTGTGCTCAAAGAATTATCTCGGATCATGCGGCAGTCCCCGAGTTACGAACTGGGTTGCCGAAATATAATTCATGGGTTAACGTAGAGAATGCTACGGGGTAGTCCCTGAGTCATCGCTCAAGGTGCCGAAGTTTAATATGCATTTTCAAAACAAGAAACCATCATGGGGCAGTCCCCGAGTTAATGCTCAAGGTATCGAGGTTTTAATGCATAATCCGAAATAAGGGATAATACGATGCAGTTCCCGAGTCACTGCTCGAGGTACTGAAACTTAACACATAACTTAGGAATAAGAAATAACACGGTACAGTCCCCGAGTCACTGCTCGAGGTGTCGAGGTTTAACACATAATTCAAAATAAGAAATAACACAGTACAGTCCCTGAGTCACTGCTCGAGATGCCGAGGTTCAATACACGCTTGATACTCCAACTTGATGTGTCATATTACAATGTACAACATATAGCTCCTAAGTGTAGAATGGGCGAAGTAAATCTATGTTCCACGGTCTTTTTGATTCATCGCCGGCTTTGTTTGCCTTGTTCTTTTCTGGTGACTGAGCATCGATTAGGTAATATGCATCATTGTGCAATGCTTTACTCACGATGAATGGTCCTTCCCATGGGGGTGATAGTTTGTGCATGCCGGCTGTGCGCTGCACTAGCCGAAGAACCAAATCTCCTTCCTTAAAAACTCTTGGATTGACTTTCTTGCTGTGATATCGTTGGAGGTCCTGCTGATAGATAGTTGATCTTGATAATGCCAATTCCCTGGCCTCTTCTAGCAAATCGACATCGTCTTGCCGAGCTACCTTATTTACCTCAGCAGTTGTGTACTGGGTCACTCGTGGAGAATCATGCATTATGTCGGCTGGAAGCACGGCTTCTACCCCATATACCAGAAAAAATGGGGTATATCCTGTCGACCTGTTTGGTGTAGTCCTGAGGCTCCACAGTACTGCTAGTAGTTCCTCGATCCAACATCCTGCCGACCTTTGCAAAGGTTCGACAAGCCGGGGTTTAATTCCAGATAATACCAGCCCATTTGATCTCTCTACCTGCTCGTTTGATGCTGGGTGAGCCACCAAGGCAACATCTAGTCTTATGTGTTTCTCTTGGCAGAATCTAGCAAAGGCTCCTTCAACAAAATTTGTGCCATTGTCTGTAATAACACTGTGTGGATAACCGTATCTTAAGATAATATCTTTGAGGAATTTTACTGTTGTTAGTCCATCACATTTTCTTATTGGTTTTACTTCGATCCACTTTGTGAATTTATCCACCATGACTAGAATGTGGGTCATACCGCCTAGTGCTGGCTTGAACGGACCTACCATATCCAAGCACCATACAGAAAATGGCCAAGTAATTGGTATTGTCTTTAATTCGGACGAGGGAATATGTATCTTGCTGGCGTATCTCTGGCAACCGATACGTTTTTCGACTAACTCTTTTGCCTCCTTCAACACCGTCGGCCAATAAAATCCATGCCTGAATGCTTTGGCTACTAAAGCTCTGGACGAGGCGTGATGCCCGCATTCTCCCTGATGTATATCTAGGAGTATTTCCTGGCCTCCTGCCGAGTCAACACATCTTTGCAGCACGCTTGTGACGCTTCTCTTATACAGCTCATTGTTTATGATTGTGTAAGCTTTTGCTCTTGTTATTTTCTGTCTAGCCAGTACCTCATTACTCGGCAAGATTGCTTCCTTGAGGAATGAGAATATGGATTGTGCCCATGCTGGCGTGATTTTCTCTGGGACAATTTCACTATCAATTTCCATATTTTCTGCCGACATAACAACTTCGGATTTTTCCGTATTCATTCGTGCGATAGCCGGCTTCATTTTCAGAAAGCCCGGGTTGCATTCTTTGTTGATTTCCATTGGCACACTTCCTTCTTTCAATTCTGCCAAGATATGAATTGACTTAGACTCTGGCGATGGTGTAATCGATGGTTTTCTTAGGTGCTCTAGGGCAATACCTGGGGGAATTGACTGCCTAGTTGATCCGAGTTTTGACAGTGTGTCCGCAGCGTCATTTTCTGCTCGAGGTATATGATGAAAGTCGCATCCATCAAAGTACCCACTGATTTTTTGCACATGGAATCTATATAGGGCCATATTCGCATCTAATGCGTCCCAATTGCTTGACACTTGCTGTACTACTAGATCTGAATCTCCGTCGCATAGGATCCGACGTATACCAATCTCTTTTGCCACTTTTAATCCATGGACGAGCGCTTCATACTCGGCTACATTGTTTGATGCGGCGAAATGTATTTGCTGCACATATTTCAGCTGATCTTTTTTCGGTGAAGTCAACACTATCCCTGCCCCCAAGCCATTTCTCACTTGGACCCGTCAAAATGCATTATCCAATAATTCGGATCTCGTAATGGTGGTTCATATTGTACCTCGGCCCAATCCACAAAGAAGTCGTCCACTGCCTGAGACTTGATTGCGTCTCGCCTATCGAACTGCGGAGCATAAGGTGATAACTCGATTGCCCATTTTGCTATTCGTCCACTGGCATCTTTATTGCTCAATATCTCGGCTATGGGTGCTTCACAAATCACTTTTATCGGATGTTCCTCGAAGTAATGTTTAAGTTTTTTCGCCGACATGTATACTCCATAAGCCATCTTTTGGTAGTGCGGGTAGTTCTGTTTTGAGGCCGATAGTACCTCGCTTAGGTAATATACCAGCCTTTGTATTGACTTATCACCTTCATTCCGTTCCAGGACAACCACCGCATTTACCACTCTGTTAGTGGCAGCTACATAAAGTAACATAGGCTCTTTTGACAGTGGAGAGGCCAGGATTGGTGCTGTGACCAACATCTTTCTTAATTCATGAAATGCATTATCTGCTTGCGGTGTCCAAATGAACTTATCAGACTTTTTCATCAGTTGATACAGAGGTAATGCCTTTTCCCCCAGCCGACATACAAATCGACTAAGCGAGGCCAAGCAGCCCGTGAATTTTTGTACATCATTTAGACACCTCGACAATTCCATTTTTTCAACTGCTCGTATTTTAGTTGGATTTGCCTCTATACCTCGGCTAGATACGAGAAAATCGAGTAATTTCCCAGCCGGCACACCGAAGGTATATTTTTTCGGGTTAAGCTTCATTCAGAACCTTCTCAGGTTTGCGAACGTCTGCCGAATATCATCTAGGAGTGTTTTGCTCTCTTTGGTTTTTATAACCACATCGTCTACATATACTTGTACATTTTTTCCTATCTAATCATGTAGACACTTTTGCATGCATCTCTAGTATGTTGCTCCTACATTATGCAGGCCGAATGGCATGGTGCGATAGCAATAAGCCCCGTACGGGGTAATAAACGCAGTCTTTATTTGATCGGTCAGAGTTAACGGTATCTGGTGGAAACCAGAATATGCGTCTACAAATGACAACAACTCACAACCAGCGGTCGAATCAATGACTTGGTCTATCCTAGGTAAAGGAAAAGGATCTTTGGGACACGCCTTGTTTAGGTTCGTGTAATCTATACATATTCGCCATACGACAGCTACATTTGGGTCATCCTTTTTCTTTTCTACCAACACCGGATTTGATAGCCAATCCGGATGAAGCACTTCCATGATGAACCCAGCCGCAAGGAGCCGAGCTATCTCATCCCCTATTATTTTTCTCCTGTCTTCGGCGAAGCGGCGGAGAGGTTGCTTCACCGTCCTTGCTCCTGGCCTTACATGCAAAGAGTGATCGGCCAACTCCCTCGGCACACCTTGCAGGTCTTGAGTCGACCATGCAAAAATATCCCGATTCTCACGGAGGAAGTTGGTGAGCTCGCCTTCCTATTTGGCATCTAGGCCAGCACCAATCGTGATGGTGCGCTCTGGGAACTGCTCATCTATCTGTACCTTTTTTTCTCTTTAGTCGGCTGGAAAAAAACACTTCCATGTGGGTTGGCTAATGTCGGCATGTTCAGCTGTGCCGACTGAGCGAGAGCCGCTACCTCCTGAATCCTTCTTTTTTCTCTTGCAATCACCAATGACTCGGCCAAGTTTGATCCGGCTGAAGCACATTCCATCGACTTCCTGTAATCTCCGGCTACTGTTATCACCCCTTGTGGTCCGGGTAACTTCATTTTCAAGTAATTAATGTGGCAGCTGCTCATGAATTTGGCCAATGTTGGCCGTCCGAGTAAAGCATGATAGAAACTTTCTAGGTCCACCACTTCAAACTCCAAATTTTCCGCTCTGCAATTCTCCCTTGTGCTAAATAATACATCTACTCGGACTTTCCCAATGGGTTCGCACGAAAGTCCCAACACTATTCCATGGAATGTGGTTCTTGTGGATTGCAGCATATTCTGCGCTATTCCGAGTTTATGCATCGTATCTTTGTACATCATATTGATACTGCTCCCATTGTCAATGAGTACTTTTTAAAATTTCACATTAATGTTGGGCCTGACAAATGTCGGATCTAGTACGAGTGCGTACGACCCTGGATTCAGCATTATTTTCGGGTGATCCTTTATGCACCAGGTTATTTCCTGATCTGACCAAGGCACATATCTTGGTACCGCAGACATAACCGCATTTACCTCCATATGCCGGCGTTGTACACTTTGCCTGTCTTGCTATTCTGTTGTGCACACACAATATGATTGATGATTCTCCCTGTAATTATTACGTCCATTATTTCCGGGGTTTGCCCTTCCATCCTGACCTTGATTTATCACTTGATGCATTGCGTCTCTCCGGTCCGAATTATCATACCTCGGAGGAGGTGGGGGTAACATTAACTGCTGTGCATTTGCTCCAGTTAATTGTGGCTGCTGCTGTTGATGCGCTTGATGAGGAGGCGCTTGCATGCTCGTCGGGTTCCCCATTACATTTTTCATCCAAGCACATTGCCGAGTCGTATGATTAGCCGGCTTGGCCGGATTTGGAGTATGGAATTTACACGGTTGATCCAACATGGACTCAAATGTGTATTTCGGCCTTTCCTACCACTGCTTCTTCTGTTCTGGTGTCCACTGTCTCTTCCCTTCGTTCCTCGGTGTCTAATGCTGAGGACCATTTTTCTGCCACTGACTGTTTCCGTGACTCGGCTAATCTTGCACTACCGATGCCACTTGATTGGATGCGTATCTGTAATCCGGTCTTTCCTCTCTTCTTCTACCTTTGAACTCATTGTGCCTCGATGATCCGGATGCATCTCTTGCATATTGATCTTGATGCTCCCGATGCTCTGCCGACATTAGTTCTGGTTGTGTCAGATCCCCCAATGCATACGAATCTGCTATCCTAATGGTTTCTGCCAAGGTGGTCGGCATATCTCTTTGCAGCCTCTGCCATAATACACTGGCGTGTCGGCAGCCTTGAGCAAACCAAGCTATCGCTTAAGATTCTATAACCCCTTCACATGAGTTTCTAAGGTTACACCACCGAGTCAAGAATTCTCTATCTGTTTCATTCGGCCTCTGCTTGCACATAGCGAGCTGTTGTGGCATGTTTGGCCTTTTGTAGGTACTGGTGAAGTTGCTGACAAACATCGCTTAAAAATCTAGCCAACAGTTGATACTGCCTGCTGGCAGATTGTTCAGCCATACTCTGGCTGGTCCTTCCAGCATTTGCGGGACATATCTTACCGCCCATCGCAAGTTTCCACTAGCTATTTTTACTGCAGTGGCATAGTCAATCAACCAATCATGTGGTTTTGTGCTCCCATTGTATGTTTTCGTGCCCCTTGCCAGTTGAAAGTTTGGCACTGGTGGCTCGCCCATGATCCGAGGTCCGAAGCACGCCGGACCAGGCGGACCCTGTTCCTCTAACAACTAGGACCGATACAACCTGTCCAGTTTTAATCTTGCATCGTTTGATGTCAAGTTTCTGTACATGATTCTCTCCTGCATTCCATAATGGTTATTTGCACCATGCCCTGCATACTCCATATCTGAGTAACCATCATTGTACCTCTTGTTTGCCTGATTATGGTGAGCTGGTCTCACTTCTCGCTCTTGCCGAGGTTCATACCTCGGCCGAGGATCGGGCGGTGGGTCTCTCCTTCCTTCCGCCGGGTTATTGTTCTCATGATTCCCTCTTCCAAGGTCTCCATTACCTCAGCTTCCGTTGCCTTTGTTGGCACGGCCGGGGTTTCTTTTGCCACTGTTACCTCGGCTTCCATTGCCTCTGTTTTCATTGACCTTTCCAGCTACTGCCGGATCATACGGAACAATTTGCTTATTTCTTTTTCCTGAAGTTACTGCTCTATCTTTTTGCGCGTTGTTTCCGGGTGAGGATGCTGCTGCCACTGATAGTGCGGGCGCTGCTCCGGCCGAATGAACCATATGCGAGGCTCCCGGTCTTGTTGGGTCAGCCCTAAGCATTTCTTCATTCTGCTGGTTCGCAATGCGTACCAGCTCATTCACTCTTTCTTGCTGTTTCTGCCGGGCTTCGCCGGTTAATCCTTCTAGCTCCAATGCAGCGGCATTTGCCGCCCTTAGGTTTTTTGTCGGGGTGCTATACCTCGGCAAGCCTAGATCAACTGAGTCTGCCTTATGAGTCTCATGCTCTTTGTTGATATCATTCATGAGGTTTTTTCCTCTCAATCTTAGTTCATCTACCCACTCGGGGGCAACATCTAGTTTATTTGCCTTAGCATACTCTCGCAGGGTCCTGTTCAAGGACTCCCGCAAGGCCGACACCTTTTTTGCCTCTACCAGTACTTTCTGCCTAGTCTCTTCTAACTCTGCCTGAGCATTAGCCGGATCAAGTATCGGAGCCACAGGCGTAGTTAGATTATCTGTAGTTGCCTGGAGAATATTCTCTGGTCTTTCCAGAGGTGGCCATCTTACCCTTGCTACCTTTGGGGTTGTCTCCTGCACCTCGGCTGACTTTGCTGCCGACGGATCTATCTTGGTGGGCTATGGAGCTGCTTGCTTCGTGGTCACCTGTCCTCCTGCCGTTGGGTCCTTGCTTGATCTGGTGCCTGCTCCTGCCGCTTGTACTGCGGCTGCGACCATCACCTCGACGCTGCCGACAGGGCGTGATCCACGCGGACCGTTAGCGGCACTGAGGGGAGGTTCTCCTGCAACCACAACTTGGTGAGGATAAACACAGGAGGTGTCGACGCCGACGTAGACCTTGTGCGTGCCCAAGTTAATGAAGACGCCGTTGCGCGGAGGCGCTTTCCTCTTGAAGCTGCCTGCGTTATCGCTGACATAGTCCTAGAGATCGAATCTCTGGACTAAGCCAGAGACAACGCGCTCGCCGGTGTGGATGAAGTTTCCCGTCCAGATCTTGACTCCAGCTAGCACAGCTGCTGGCCCCATGGTGGGCGCCAACTGTCGTGGTGGTGGCACGGCAGATGGCATGGGTAGGCTAAAGTATGGGGCCAATGGATGCTAGAGGGATCCGGGGAGGGAAGATGTAGTGATTTCTACACTCAAATGACTAACATGCAGATCTTTATTTCTCCCGTTGAGGACTACAGGTGCTCCTTGAGCTGTTTGCAGGGAGAAGAGAGTTACTACATGAGCCCCACATGCGCGCCTCGGGCTTCCTGACTGTCACCTTCGTGACCTTCTTCTGCCCTTCTGCTGCTCTGCTCCTTGTCCTTTATGCTTGGCTCTATTCAGATTCCCCCTAGCTAGTGACTAGGGTTTGACTATAGGCACCTCCTTCTCCTGTAAGATTCGTGTTACTCGGCCTTGTCTCGCATAACTCGGCTCGGCCTTCACCTGCATTCAAGTTAGTCAGACTCGCTCGGCCGACTTAACTCATATGTCGGCCGGATAAGGTGTTACTCCTTCTGTAGCTGTCATGGCCTTGCTTATCTCGGCCGACTCTTACATGACTCAGCCAATATAAACAGTAACTCGGCTCATGACAAGGGAGACTCCTTTCGTCTTTCCCCTGTCTTGACCCTATCCGGGATCACCTCCCCAACAGTCCTAAATAGATGAATAAAATAAATATCACAAATAATCTCCCCAGATCTGTCCAGAACACTAAATAAACCCTCCAGAGATTTTTGCATCCCCAAATGGAGTAATTCCAAATGGTGATCAAAGGTACTAACCATACCTTTCCTTTCCCACGGTTCCCATAGTCATTTGTTTTCTATTTCACCCTTGACCAAAATGACAAAAACAGAACATTTCTACCTTTAGAAATCCCCTAGGCAAAACCAAAAATAGTTTTGACCTAACCCTAACTCCCAGTAATCCTAAACACCCATATGTATCAAAACCCAGGAGCTCATATTTTTATGAGTCTCTGTTAAATTGTAGTGAATTAAGTCCTTCTATGCATGGTTTATTCACTAACAAATTCACCACAGTAACCTTGTAACTCCAAAATGGTTGATTCCGATTTCTGCAGAAAGGTATTCTCAGTACCTAACATGTGTCCTTGGAATCAACTGAAAAGCTTCTGTAAAATAAATCTGATGAAAAAGACAAATCCCAGCCAGTACTGCCTTTGGGAATTTCTCAAGGGTATTCTGGTAATTTTTTTGAGGAGATTACAACTCCTATTGATTCAAACAACCAAATACTACTTATCCACCCAAGGAAATAATTTTTGGAAATCCAAAGAAGTTCTGGTGAATTATTTCCTAAAACTATAGTTTTAATCACTATAAAATCCATTATAAATCAAGGGAAATTGATAAAATAGTGAAACCATTTTTGTTGGCTTCATTTTATCAATACCTATCTGATGGTATCACTTTTATAACATGGTATCATACAGATCAAGCCCTTGGTCAAAAACCCCTCCCTTAGGTAGTTCCTAGACTCCAAATCCAAAGGCACATTTTCCCTAATGCCTCCAAATCTTCTTCCAATACAATCCCATCAAACCTCTAATATCTTACTGATGTATATCATGTATTTCTCTTTAGCTTACTGTATGGTTTGATGCTTGTATGCTTGTATTGATTATAGTATTGTTTGTTTGCATGTATGCTCGATAACGCCAAAGGAAGGGGTGTTCTTGAAGGAAATATGCCCTAGAGGCAATCATAGAGATGATTATATTTCATATATATCCATAAGTTATTGTAATGTTCCTTGAATATCCATATCAGGAAATTATGTGAATTGTTTCTGAAACTCTTTACTTGTATGGTTATTTAAGAGTTGTCCGTAGTCGGAGTTCATGTGAGGACACACGTGAATATTATACTAGCACGTTCGATTGGTTGATGACTATGTTTCGCAAGTCATAGACATGGAGATGTCAAACCAATGATGTGGGCACATGTTATGAACATGGGGTTGGACTGAACCAACTTGAGACTGGCAATTAGTTGCAGCTCTCTCTCTCTACACATCGTGTACGTTTTGTCCTTAGACCTGAGATTGTCGCATGTACTTGAGATGTGGATCGACCTACTTTGGGGCTATCAAACGTTGCACCGTAAAAGGGTAGTTATAAAGGTAGATTTCAGGTTTGTCTTGAAACATGCTGCAAGGCATGGTCAATCAAGATGGGATTTGCCCCTCTCTACTTGATAGAGATATCTCTAGGCCCCTCGAGTGATCGGATCCAGAAATGCATGGTCGTGATAAGGTTAAGAGTTAACCTAGTAAAGGGATTCCGAATCACGGTATCGAGAAAGAGAGGTCAGCTTGGAGCTAGACCAAATATCGTGAGGCAAAGGGAAAGACATGTACTAAACTTTGTGATGGTTCGTCCGATATGATCTTTGTATGCGTTTAGGAGTTGGCACGTCTTGCTAGAGGCCGCTACCAACTATTGACAGAATAAGTGTATTCGTGTCATGTCTACATGTATATGAACCTATAGGGTCACACACTTAAGGGGCTAGAAGCCTAATGAGGATTGGATACGAATTAGACCAGGCTTAGGCTACTAATGGGCTGCTAATGTAAAAGCCCACTAGGGACGCCTATATAAGAGAGGGTGGGGTGAGCTAGCCAGGGTTAGACCTTAGACCATTTCCCAGCCGCCACTCCTCACGGCTGTGTCACACACGCGGACCTAGCAGTCCGGCGTCTGACGCTTCCACCCCGCACGTGTGGATACCTCGGAGGTGCTGCATCTGTGGCACTTGGACGAGTCGCGCAAGGGGACTTGCTCGTGGGACGAGAACAAGGAGGAGACGTGGGTCGTCTGCACTGCCTCGACGCGCTTCATCAAGTTCTGCAACTGCGCATCTAGTGGTAATCCCGTGATCTATGACAATAGTAATCCTGGTTTATGCGGTAGAACTTTTCTGATTTGCGCTAGTGTATCCTACCCGTATCCCTTTAGTGGTACCAGAGCCGATGTTTTTTAGTTATAGGTTCGGGATGTTTGCATATGGTGATATGCCAATTGATATGAATGATGTGATCGTTTATATGGCGGTGGTTCAGGATTGATCTATGATCTTGCTTTCCGTGATTGTGATTCTGAGGTTTTCGAACGACTTACCCCTATCGGTCGGTTTCTGCCATCGGGGTAGACAGTGACACATAAATCTTGTTGAATCACGCGAAGATCAATATGATTGATCGAATCGGAACCTAGATCTAAAATCGATGTACCGTGATCAAAGGAGTTTGATTGAATCGGGACAGGAGTCGGTTTATGGTAAATTTGATTTGCCGATCAAAATCCTTAAAGAAAATTGTGAAGATACCGCGAGGGGCGCTGCCCCTTCAAACCCCGCAGGGGGATACCCCCTAGACCCCCCTTAATTGTATCCCCTTTTGTATCTCGTTAAGGTAACTAGGTGCTGCGATGTGACATGATCCGGTAGAATGTGATTCTATGCATAACTTGTTTTTGCAGGATGTATGTGATCAGTATGGCCCATATATGTATGTGATGCATGTATGATATTTTGCATGACCTGCGTGTCGTGAGTAGGGCAACACGGCTGGAGCCATATGTGTTGTCATTTATTGTAATGGCCTGCGTGCCAACTTGTGATGATCCCAATACTATGTAATTTTGATTACTAGCTGTTAGGAGTAATATCTTGTATTAGTTCTTGGAGGACTCATCACTTGGAAGATGGCTCACATGGAACATGAAGATGGAGATCATCATGGTGGACAGGTTCTATGGCGATGGAGATCACCATGAGAAAATGGGCCATACTGTGTCACATCTATGTGAATGCTATTCTTATGTGTTTTACTACTATGCATGCTTAGATGATAGAAGTAGAATGATCCCTCACAAAGTTTATGTTAAACCATGCCCTCCCAACCAAACCTTGCACCATCCTATGCCATGTACAATCGTTGGTGGGCCTATGAAATTAGGGTGCCGCGGTTTTCCTTGGCTGGATGGGTTTGTATCAGATACCTACACGCATAAGGGTTGGTGATCTTGACAAGGTCATCTTAATAGTTAAGGACCTTGGGGCATAAAGGTTGGGTGCCTAGTTTTGACATAGAGATGTCACCCAACAACAAGACTCATATGTATATGATTAGCAAGTGTTGCTTACCGATTTACCTTGTCTTCTAGCAGTGATGCTAAAGCTCACTAGTCGACTTGTTAATTGTGGATCTTGAATCACTTAGTATTAATAGAGGGATATTGATTTAAGTGGGGGTATATGCTATTAAATTGTTTAATATGTGTAACATCCCAAAAATACTAAACTTGGATCATCAAACTCTAATCATCAAATTTAGGGTTAACAAAAACTTTGCTAAATAAAAATATGAAAGCATGCATGTGAGTATGCATTTTATTTTGAATCCTTTTGAACCAACTTGTTTGTGTGTTCCTTTGCTTGTAAATGGATGCTCAGGTGAAATAAACATCATCTAAACATTTCCCAAACTTTTCTCAAAGACAAATAAATCAAAACAAAGATAAATGAGTGAATGGTCATTTTGACCAATTTAACTCCCATGCCTACTTTGGCTGTCTCAAACTTTCAGAACTTAACAGAAACTTTTCTAGATCTTTGCACCCCTTGATTGTACTCATAACAAGGTATCAAGGACCACTTTGTGATCATCTAGATTCAAATGCATAGTTTAAAGGACAGTTTAAAATTGAATCTTTATCATATGGGAAGATCCCACTTTTTCAAAAACCACTCAAACAAGCTCAACTTTCAAAACCCAAGCATCTGCAGACTCACCAGCACCAACCTAGCACACCCGCCAAAAATCTTTTCAGAATTCAAAACTTGAATTCTTGCAGCCATTTCATCAAACACTTGGCAGAAACAAATCAAACTAGCCTAACTTCACTGTTTGGAGCAGTAATTTGGCTAAGCAATGTTCACCATTGATCACCCTTGTCTCCCCCAGTGCCAACCAGTGCTTGGACAAACCCTAGCCCCTACCCTTTGCCCCATGCCATGCCAACCCGAGCATCCCAATGCCAGCCGACAATGGCTAGCTAGCCAGAGCAAGCACCAAGCCTGAACAACATGTCTAGGAGGCAACCAACACCCCACCGCCACTCCCTGTCCAGCGCTCGAACCCTGCCAGCCACTGGACCACACGCACGAACCATGCCAAGCTTGCCAGCAACCATGCCGAGAGCACGCCTAGAGCGCCACACTCGACCGACACCCATAGACTGTGCGCCGCCTTTGCCGCGTGCATACGTGATCACCACCGTCCCAGCAACCCCGCAGACACGCTCGTTCGGCGCTGCGCGGACCATGCGTGCTGTGCGCCATTAAATCTTCCGTCGGGCACGCTCAGAGCACTGTCGCGTTCCGACCAAACCGCACCGCCCCACGTCTTGCCACCATGTCGTTGAGCATCGCCAGGGAGCACCGCCACGCCGATAGCACGCCGATAGCTGTCAGATGTCGACCACGACGAGCTCACCTTGCGCCCCGTCGGTCCCCTCTCGCCACTATAAATAGAGGCCACCCCCAGCCGAATTGAGCACACCATCTCACTCCCCTCTCCTCACTGATCGTGCCACCCCGTTCCCGAAGCAAGGCGAGCAGCACTTCACCGGAATTTCACCGGAGTCTGCCGCTGCTGGAGAAGAAGGGGGCCAGCGATTGGAGCCGCCCCAGGAGAAGCTGCCGGTACCAGGAGGTTCGCCGTCGTCGACTTCGTCGTTCCCCCGCCTCGCCGACCCTCGCCTGAACCCCGGTGAGCCCCCAACGACCCCCACTGGTCGCGCTAGGTTTCTGTCTCGCCGGCGTTGTCCAACGTAGATGATGACCCTCAGCCGTTGGATTAGAACCAGATCGAACGCACCACATCGCCCCATACCGCTTCGCACCCCCTGTCTCACTGACGCATGGGGACAGCGACTTAACCAGCCCGCGTAAGCGCTGTGCTTAGCAGGCCGGCCCAGTATCGCTTCCCGCGCAGCCCAGTTATTTGAATTTAACCTTTTCCATTTTATTTCAAACACACTTCTGTACCCAGTTTCAAAAATCAACCCAGGTCGATTCAGTGAACCAAATGGAATGAAACCAATTTTGCTAGAAAGTTCTGGGAATGCTGAATCCAAGCCCATTGGATTCAAGTCATTTGGATCTGTAGATCATCCTTGGTAAAAATAACAAGGCAGAAGCTTTTCTGCATTCAAACATTTTTCAAATATAAACCATAATAGCTTTTGAGTTGATTCCAACTCTCAAAAATCACATTTATCCATACCTTTCAGAATATATAAAAATATATAGGTTTACATACAGAAATAATGTTCAAGTAATAAAAGAATGCTACATAGGCATTTCTAGTCATTTATTTAATTCAAATAAAAGGGTAAAACCATATTAAATTGTGACACCACCTTAAATCACATTCCCATGGACTAAAATATGTGGTGATGACATGTGTCAACATGATCCCATGTTTGGTTTGGAGAATATTAAATCTTAAGTAGTTTTTCAATGAGTAGAAATTACTTTTCTAAAAATAAAAGGAATTAAACCAAGCTTTAATCTTGTAATGTTAGTGATGAGGCTAGATCATCTATAGGACCCTTGTGTGTGATGAATGCAAGTAGTTAAGTATTGTTTGGTGATTGTGTACCTCGTATTTATTCATAGACGCTAGTACCGACCAAGGATACGAGGAGGAAGGAGAATACTACGAAGAAGAAGCCGAGGAGAACTTCAACCACTGCTCTACACAAGGCAAGCTTTAGTAACTAAGTGGACCAATGCAAGCTGATACTATACCTATGCAAGCTAACACTTGCAATTATGAGAGTTAACTGACCTATGCAATGCACTAAGCATGCTTGGTTAGATACATTTGATGACATCCAATCCTAGTTTTACTTGCAAGCTTATTACTTTATTTCTTTATCAAAGCTCTTACTTAGACTTACTGGAATAAATGGTAGATACTAGAAGGATAATTGAAGGTTGCATAAAGAGCATAAAATTTGGCCTAAGCTAGATAATCTTGATGTCATCCTAAGACATGAGATTAAACTTAGTTAAACCACACTAGTTTACCACCCCTCATTAGTGCTTACCCCCAATGATTAAATTTGGCCTAAGCATAAAACTTGATCAACATTAGATGGGAATACTAGGTGAAAATGGTTATGAAAACCTTAGAATGATGGATCATTCTACTGAGATGTTTTGACATGTGTTTCTGAACACCGATGATTTATGGTGATAAAAAGCTGAGGCATGAGCCTTAGCCCTTTACAAAACTGATGGTTGTCTGGATGCGATACCATTCCAATTTTATCGTACAACCACAATACCCGAGAATTGGGTAGGGCTTGACTGGAAACTTATATACCTTAGTATTAGTTCCCTCACGGCCAAGGTCTGAGTTGAGGCTACCTTGTGAAGATTGTCCACCTGTGCAGTACCCAAGATGACAGTTGGTCATGGTTGGGAGGCCAAACTCACAGGAGAGGTGCTTATACTAGGGCGTGTAATTGAAAGGTTAGGATTGATTATCCGCATACTGAGTATGGTGAATTCAGGATTTGTTCCTGACGGATGTATCGAATGGTGTGGTGAAAGTGTACAATCCCTACAGAGTGTCAAACTATTCGAATAGCCGCGTCCGCGGTTATGGACAGTTGGAGTGGCCATACTGTTCCCCCATCAGACTTCTCCAAAATGACTTGGGAAATGAATTGAGACTTTGATTGACCACAACAGGGTTGTGGCATGAGATACAAGTTCCCACTTAGGTGTTATAAAATCTTAACTAGCATTCGTTGTTTCCAAACTTAGTAGAGATAAATCTGGCTTTTGCAAAACAACCCTAGAGCCTAGTGTCCTATTATCAAAAACCCCTTTTCACTTGTTAGTATTAGTTTGCGAGTACTTAAAGAGTACTCATGGCTTTGTCCCTGGCTATTCCCGTGGCCAGACTATGAAGAGGAGTACCTGGGGGATGGAATCCAGGAAGGTTACGACAATTAGGATCATCTCCCATCGTCAGCATTGCCTGTGACCCCGAAGATGGAGCTTCGCCTACGCTACCGTTATTATTACGTATTCCGCTGCTTGAAGTTGTATTAAGAACTGGATCATGAGATCCCTGTTTGTGTAAGAACTTATGTACGGTTTGTAATGGATGATGTACTATGGTATCCAATTCTGTTATGTCTCGCAAAAATGGTAATCCTGGGATTGCGATGTATGGCATAACAGGCATCTGGGATTAAAAATCCGGGTGTTGACAAGTTGGTATCAGAGCCATCCTGACCATGGGAGACCCTAGTTAGACTAAATGTTTGAATCAAAAACTTAGTTTCAAAACCAAAGAAAACAAATATTTACAAAAACTTATTCTCATATTATCCCTTTGATTCTTTCATTAGAATTCATGTTCCTCAAAAACTCTTGCAAAATACATAAAATTTTGACACCCTTGATCACTCTACTAACTTACTCATCCTATATTCTTATAGATGGACGTGAAGTACAGCAAGTTTTATCAGTTGGGGAATGGAGGAGACATTATCTTTGAGAGGAATTTGGACCAGCTTTCGGAACTTCTGGAGCGTCCGCACCCCGAGTTCTTCGGACCTCAGCTCAATGATCAAGGAGGAGAAGATCTGCAGTGGCTAATTGTTGCAAGTCTCCGAGGAAATATTGAACCTCCCACTGATGAGGGAATTCAGTTTACCTTAAGAGAGAACAACTGGCTCGATGGACTTGCCAGGGTCATGCAGGAAGCTCTTTCCCGTCTGTGTGGGCAGAGCATCAATCAGATCAAGGGAACCAGCTTTGAGTTTTGCCCAAGGCGTGATGCAAATGGACAACCACTGGAAGCCCCATACCACCACGAGCTGAAGACTCAATTGGACCACCTTTGCTTCATGATGTACTCGTCAGCAGGAGTTGGATAACTGCCGTGACTACTCCAACCACAAGTCTGCCATCAGCAAGACGAAGGATCAGACCATCGCCATGCTAGCAAAGGATCGCAAGTCTCGCCGTTATCAGCTCGACAAGAAGGAGCGCATCATTGCCCGTCTTCGCCATCGTATCTCATCTTTGGAGGAGACCATCCACGAGAGAGACATGCAGTTGGAAGAAAGGGAGAATGCAGGAGAGGATCTTCGTGGAGACCCCTACTATTATCTCAGCGATGATGATGATTTTCCGGAGGATCAGGCTATGGACTTCTTCACCGATGAGGATGATTTCGCCTTCATCGATGATGATGAGGATGATGAAGCCACAGATTCCGAGGAGTAGTACCACTTGAGCACTAGCGTAGTGAGTAGTAGTCAGTCCCACTGTATCATAGTTTCCAGAATGGTTCTTAAAACCATTTGTTTTTCTTTGTTATGGTGTGTGTTGTATCGTGTGCTATGAATGAATGAATGAATGAAAAGCGAGTTGCTAGAAAAATCTGAGTCAAACTTTAAAAACTTTTCAAAATCCCAGAACCTTAGAAATTTCCCTCTTTCCTCATGATCTATCTCAATCTCCAGATGCCACGCGGAGGAAGTGGTTCATCCCCGGACCCGATGTTGCAGATTCTGCAAATGTTGACTTCTGACCGCGAAGCTGAAAGAGCGGAACGTCAAGCCAACCTAGCCACCCTTCAGCAGATAGCCCAGCTATCCCACAACAACCAAGGCCACGGAAATCAGGACAATCATGGATCTAAGCTCAAGAATTTCCAGAACACCAACCCACCTGTTTTCACTAAGTCGGAAGAACCCCTAGACGCCGATGATTGGCTGCAAACCATGGAAAATAACCTAGAAGTCGCCGGAGTGGAATCCAACGAGAAAGTTCTGTTCGCACCCATTATCTAGCCAAAGATGCTAGGGCATGGTGGAACAGTGTTCGTGCAATGACCGGAGGACAGATGATGACCTGGGAGGAATTCAAGGTCAAGTTTAGCAGAACCCATGTGCCACCGGGTTTGATCAAGAGAATGAGACACGAGTTCAGAGAACTAAAGCAAGGAAGGATGACCGTAGTGAAATACCGTGACAAATTTTTTTCATTAGCTAGGTATGCTCCGGATGAGATCGACACCGAAGCCAAGAAGAAAGAAAGATTCTTGAATGGTCTGCACGATGAGATGTAGACAGTGTTAGTCAATATCCCCTTTGCTGATATTGAAGCCCTTGTCGACTCCGCTATCCAGATGGAAGGAAAGATCAACCAAGCCAATGAGAACCGCAAGCGTCGCATGATGCATCAGCCAGGAACCCATCAGACCCCAAAGTATCGCCCTAACCCATCTTCAGGATTTGCCCCAAGAACCAATAGACCCCCGATGAACCGTCCGACCTATCCCAACCGTGGAAACCCTAGGCCCGGAGGAAATCACCACAACCCCGGCAACGCTAGCAATTTCAACCGTGCCCCACCCAAGTTCAACAATAACAATGCTACCGCCAACGCCAACACTGCCCCGAGGACTGGAAGCAATGTTGTGCCTGTAGCAGCAAAGGACAAGTCGCAAGTGACTTGTTATGACTATGGAAATATGGGTCACTACTCCAACGAGTGCCCCAACAAGTAGAATGCCGCAGCACCCAATGCCAATGTCCCAGCTCAGCAACAGCGTCGTGTTCAGCCAGGAAGAAGGTTTGCCCCAGGGAATTCGCTCAACCACAATGGCCGTCTTTTTCTCATGCATGCTGAAGAAGCTCAGCAAACGCCAGACGTCGTGCTGGGTATGTTTTCTATTAATTTAGTACTTGCATGAGTGTTGTTTGATTCTGGTGCATCGCACTCATTTGTCACCGAAAAATTTGCATGCACTAGTAAAATTCAACCAACCATACTGAAGCATGTTATGATTGTTCAAATTCCCGGATCAACCACCAAGGCTAGGCAAATTTGCAAAGCCGTCCCTATCCAAATCCATGGCATAGATTTTTATGCAAATCTGATAGTACTCGGAACTAAAGGTTTGGAAGTAGTACTAGGAATGGATTGGATGTCCAAACATAAAGGATTGATTGATTGTGCCAAGAAAGCCATAACCATGACCAGATAGCCGAATATCAATGAGCATATATCCAAACCTTACCTCGTCAATTCAAGTGCAACAAGAGTATAGCCCAACCTACCATTGACCAAGTCCGGATAGTCTGTGAATACCCCGATGTATTTCCAGATGTTTTGCCCAGTATGCCCCCAGATCGGGATATCGAGTTTATCATTGAACTAATCCCCGGAACCGGACCCATAGCCAAGAGACCATATAGTATGAACCCGTCTGAGCTAGCAGAACTGAAGAAGCAACTGGATGCCATGCTGGAAATTGGATTGATTCAACCAAGTGCGTCACCATGGAGGTCACCTGTCTTGTTTGTGGACAAGAAGGATGGAGGTAACCGTTTGTGTACGGATTATCGGAAGTTGAATGATGTCACCATCAAGAACAAATACCCCTTGCCCAAGATAGAAGATCTGTTTGATCGGTTGACCGGTGCCAAAGTGTTTTCTAAGATTGATCTTAGAACAGGTTATCATCAACTCAAGATTCGTGCAGAGGATATCCCAAAGACTGCCTTTACCACCAGATATGGATTGTATGAGTATACGGTCATGTCTTTTGGATTAAACAATGCCCCCACTTACTTCATGAATCTCATGAATAAGATTTTTATGGACTTCCTGGATAAGTTTGTCGGTGTTTTCATCGATGACATTCTGATTTATTCCAAATCAGAAGAAGAACATGAGCTACACCTAAGGACCATTCTTGGAACCCTTAGGAAGCATCAGCTGTATGCAAAGTTTAGCAAATGTGAATTCTGGTTACAGGAGGTAGGATTCCTCGGTCACATTGTATCAGCCGGAGGAATTGCCGTTGACCCTACAAAGGTAAAAGATGTCGAGGATTGGCAAGCCCCAACCACTCAAACCCAAGTTCGTGCATTTCTCGGGTTGGCAGGATACTACCGCAAGTTTGTAGAAGGATTCTCGAGTATCGCCAGACCCATGACCCAATTACTGAAGAAGGACAAGAAGTTTGAATGGACCGACAAATGTGAAGCGAGTTTTCAAGAACTCAAGAGGAGATTGATTTCAGCCCCAATCTTGATCATTACGGATATCATGAAGCCCTTCGATGTGTATTGTGATGCATCCAAGATCGGTCTCAGATGTGTGCTAATGCAAGAAGGCAAGGTTATATATTATCTATCCCGACAATTGAAACAACATGAGCAAAATTACCCAACCCATGACCTCGAACTCGCAGCTGTAGTTCTAGCCCTGAAGATATGGAGGCATTACCTGATGGGAAACCTATTCGGATCACAAGAGTCTGAAGTATATATTCACTCAGAAGGAGCTGAATATGAGACAGAGAAGGTGGATTGAGCTAATCAAGGATTACGATCTTGACATTCACTATCACCCTGGTAAAGCCAATGTGGTAGCCGATGCCCTTAGCAGATTGCCATGCCGCTTGAACTCCATGATCTTGAAGGAGCAACCAAGCTTGCACAAAGAGATGGAGATTTTCAAATGGAATTAGTGAGTGAAGTATTTTTGGCTAGCATAGAACTCCAGCCCACTTTGATCAGTCAGATTAAAGAGGCGCAGAGGGGAAATGCTAGTATTGACAGAATCAAGCGTCATATCGGTACAGGCAAAGTACCTGGATTCACCGAAGACGAAGAAGGAGTTTTGTGGTACAAAGGATGCCTTTGTGTACCAGCAGATTCCTAGTTGAAAGAAGTGATTCTGAAGGAGGCTCATGATACTCTTTATTCTATCCATCCAGGAGGAACTAAGATGTATCAAGATTTAAAAGAGCAATTTTGTTGGCATAAGATGAAGAGAGAAATCGGAAGCTATATCGCCAAGTGTGATATATGTCAGCGAGTCAAGGCAGGACATCAAAGACCCGCTGGATTGTTGCAACCCTTGCAGATTCCGGAATGGAAATGGGATTCCGTTGGAATGGACTTTATCACTGGACTGCCTACTTCTAGTAGGGGAAATGACTCTATCTGGGTCATAGTGGACCTATTGTCCAAAGTCGCCCATTTCTTGCCCGTCAAGACCACCTATCAGAGTTCGAAGCTAGCAGAGTTATACATCGCTAGAATTGTTAGTTTACATGGAGTCCCCAAGAACATCTTATCGGATCGAGGAACTCAGCTTACCTCGAGATTCTGGAAGAAAGTCCAAGAAGGTTTAGGAACCCGCTTAGATTTCAGTACCGCGTATCACCCTCAGACCGATGGACAAACGGAGCGAGTAAATCAAATACTCGAAGATATGCTTAGAGCATGCGTGTTAGAATATGGATCCAAGTGGGAAGACTGTCTGCCGTTTGCAGAATTTTCGTACAATAACAGTTATCAAGCCAGTTTACAAATGGCCCCATTTGAATTCATGTACGGAAGGAAGTGTTGTACCCCTTTGAACTGGTCGGAAGTAGGAGAGAGTCAGATTTTTGGACCCGACATCCTACGAGAAGCAGAAGAGAAGGTTCACAAGATTCGTGAGCACCTCAAGACAGCCCAATCTAGACAAAAGAGTTACGCGGACAAGAGACGTAGAGACCTCGCCTTCAACATAGGAGAGTTTGTTTATCTAAAAGTGTCGCCATTGAAGGGAATGCAGCGTTTCCAACTCAAAGGAAAGTTAGCCCCCAGATATATCGGACCTTTCAAGATTCTGAACCATCGAGGAGAAGTATCGTATCAATTGGAACTACCCGAAGAGATGTCAGTCGTGCACAACGTGTTCCATATCTCGTTACTTCACAAGTGTCTCGAAGTCCCGGAGAAGACGGAGGTGTTCAAGAATATCGATCACCGGACCATAGAGATCAATGATGACCTGACCTATCCCGAAGTACCCATCCATATTTTGGAAGAAGCTTTCAGAACTACCCGAACCCGAAGCATCAAGTTTCTCAAAATTCAGTGGAGCAACCACACAGAAGAGGAAGCTACCTGGGAGCGCGAAGATCACATCAGGACGGAGTTTCCCGATCTCTTCAAATCCTAGGTAATCTTTTTCGTCCTTTTTCAAATCACGGGACGAGATTTTGTTTAAGGGGGTAAGGTTTGTAACATCCCAAAAATACTAAACTTGGATCACCAAACTCTAATCATCAAATTTAGGGTTAATAAAACTTTGCTAAATAAAAATATGAAAGCATGCATGTGAGTATGCATTTTATTTTGAATCCTTTTGAACCAACTTTTTTGTGTGTTCCTTTGCTTGTAAATGGATGCTTAGGTGAAATAAACATCATCTAAACAATTCCCAAACTTTTCTCAAAGACAAATAAATCAAAACAAAGATAAATGAGTGAATGGTCATTTTGACCAATTTAACTCCCATGCCTAATTTGGCTATCTCAAACTTTCAGAATTTAACAGAAACTTTTCTGGATCTTTGCATCCCTTGATTTTACTCATAACAAGGTATCAAGGCCCACTTTGTGATCATCCAGAAACATTCAAATGCATAGTTTAAAGGACAGTTCAAAATTGAATCTTTATCATATGGGAAGATCCCACTTTTTCAAAAAGCACTCAAACAAGCTCTACTTTCAAAACCCAAGCATCTGCAGACTCACCAGCACCAACCTAGCACACCCACCAAAAATCTTTTCAAAATTCAAAACTTGAATTCTTGCGGCCATTTCATCAAACACTTGGCAGAAACAAATCAAATTGGCCTAACTTCACTGTTTGGAGAAGTAATTTGGATAAGAAATGTTCACCATTGATCACCCTTGTCTCCCCCAGTGCCAACCAGTGCTTGGACAAACCCTAGCCCCTACCCTTTGCCCCATGCCATGCCAACCCGAGCATCCCCTTGCCAACCGACAATGGCTAGCTAGCCAGAGCAAGCACCAAGCCTGAACAACATGTCTAGGAGGCAGCCAACACCCCACCGCCACTCCCTGTCCAGCGCTCGAACCCTGCCAGCCACTGGACCACACACACGAACCATGCCAAACTCGCCAGCAACCATGCCGAGAGCACGCCCAGAGCGCCACACTCGACCGACGCCCACAGACTGCGCGCCGCCTTCGCCACGTGCATACGTGATCACCACCGTCCCAGCAACCCCGCATACACGCTTGTCCGCCGCCGCGCGGACCACGCTTGCTGTGCGCCATTAAATCTTCCGTCGGGCACGCGCAGAGCACCGTCGCGTTCCGACCAAACCGCACCGCCCCACGTCTCGCCACCGTGTCGTTGAGCATCGCCAGGGAGCACCGCACCGCCCCCTACCATCGCCCACGCCGATAGCCGTCGGTACCGTCGACAACGATGACCTCACCTTGTGCCCCGTCGGTCCCCTCTCGCCACTATAAATAGAGGCCACCCCTAGCCAAATTGAGCACCATCTCACTCCCCTCTCCTCACTGATCGTGCCACCCCGTTCCCGAAGCAAGGCGAGCAGCACTTCACCGGAATTTCACCGGAGTCTGCCGCTGCTGGAGAAGAAGGGGGCTAGCGATTGGAGCCGCCCCAGGAGAAGCTGCCGGTACCAGGAGGTTCGCCGTCGTCGACTTCATCGTTCGCCCGCCTCGCCGACCCTCGCCTGAACCCCGGTGAGCCCCCAACAACCCCCACAGGTTGCGCTAGGTTTCTGTCTCGCCGGCGTTGTCCAACGTCGATGACGACCCTCAGCCGTTGGATTAGAACCAGATCGAACGCACCACATCGCCCCATACTGCTTCGCACCCCCCTGTCTCACTGACGCGTGGGGACAGCGACTTAACCAGCCCGCGTAAGCGTTGTGCTTAGCAGGCCGGCCCAGTATCGCTTCCCGCGCAGCCCAGTTATTTGAATTTAATCTTTTCCATTTTATTTCAAACACACTTCTGTACCTAGTTTCAAAAATCAACCCAGGTCGATTCAGTGAACCAAATTGAATGAAACAAATTTTGTTAGAAAGGCCTGGTAATGCTGAATCCAAGCCCGTTGGATTTAAGTCATTTGGATCTGTAGATCATCCTTGGTAAAAACAACAAGGCAGAAGCTTTTCTATATTCAAACATTTTTCAAATTTAAACCATAATAGCTTTTGAGTTGATTCCAACTCTCAAATATCACATTTAACCATACCTTTCAGAATATATAAAAATATATAGGTTTACATACAGAAATAATGTTCAAGTAATAAAAGAATGCTACATAGGCATTTCTAGTCACTTTATTTAATGAAAATAAAAGGGTAAAACCATATTAAATTGTGACACCACCTTAAATCACATTCCCATGGACTAAAATATGTGGTGATGACATGTGTCAACATGATCCCATGTTTGGTTTGGAGAATATTAAATCTTAAGTAGTTTTTCAATGAGTAGAAATTACTTTTCTAAAAATAAAAGGAATTAAACCAAGCTTTAATCTTGTAATGTTAGTGATGAGGCTAGATCATCTATAGGACCCTTGTGTGTGATGAATGCAAGTAGTTAAGTATTGTTTGGTGATTGTGTACCTCGTATTTATTCATAGACGCTAGTACCGACCAAGGATACGAGGAGGAAGGATAATACTATGAAGAAGAAGCCGAGGAGAACTTCAACCACTGCTCTGCACAAGGCAAGCTTTACTAACTAAGTGGACCAATGCAAGCTGATACTATACCTATGCAAGCTAACACTTGCAATTATGATAGTTAACTGACCTATGCAATGCATTAAGCATGCTTGGTTAGATACATTTGATGACATCCAATCCTAGTTTTACTTGCAAGCTTATTACTTTATTTCTTTAGCAAAGCTCTTACTTAGAGTTACTGGAATAAATGGTAGATACTAGAAGGATAATTGAAGGTTGCATAAAGAGCATAAAATTTGGCCTAATCTAGATAGTCTTGATGTCATCCTAAGACATGAAATTAAACTTAGTTAAACCCCACTAGTTTACCACCCCTCATTAGTGCTTACCCCCACTTGTAGATGCTAGTGCTAAGCATAAAACTTGATCAACATTAGATGGGAATACTTGGTGAAAATGGTTATGAAAACCTTAGAATGATGGATCATTCTACTGACATGTTTTGACATGTGTTTCTGAACACCGATGATTTATGGTGATAAAAATGTTGAGGCGTGAGCCTTAGCCCTTTATAAAACTGATGGTTGTCTGGATGCGATACCATTCCAATTTTATCGTACAACCATAATACCCGAGAATGGGGTAGGACTTGACTGGAAACTTATATACCTTAGTATTAGTTCCCTCACGGCCATGGTCTAAGCTGAGGCTACCTTGTGAAGATTGTCCACCTGTGCAGTACCCAAGATGACAGTTGGTCATGGTTGGGAGGCCAAACTCACAGGAGAGGTGCTTATACTAGGGCGTGTAATTGAAAGGTTAGGATTGATTATCCGCATACTGAGTATGGTGAATTCAGGATTTGTTCCTGACGGATGTATCGAATGTTGTGGTGAAAGTGTACAATCCCTACAGAGTGTCAAACTATTCGAATAGCCGCGTCCGCGGTTATGGACAGTTGGAGTGGCCATACTGTTCCCCCATCAGACTTCTCCAAAATGACTTGGGAAATGAATTGAGACTTTGATTGACCACAACAGGGTTGTGGCATGAGATACAAGTTCCCACTTAGGTGTTATAAAATCTTAACTAGCATTCGTTGTTTCCAAACTTAGTAGAGATAAATCTGGCTTTTGCAAAACAACCCTAGAGCCTAGTGTCCTATTATCAAAAACCCCTTTTCACTTGTTAGTATTAGTTTGCGAGTACTTAAAGAGTACTCATGGCTTTGTCCCTGGCTATTCCCGTGGCCAGACTATGAAGAGGAGTACCTGGGGGATGGAATCCAGGAAGGTTACGACAACTAGGATCATCTCCCATCGTCAGCATTGCCTGTGACCTCGAAGATGGAGCTTCGCCTACGCTACCGTTATTATTATGTATTCCGCTGCTTGAAGTTGTATTAAGAACTTGATCATGAGATCCCTATTTGTGTAAGAACTTATGTACGGTTTGTAATGGATGATGTACTACGGTATCCAATTCCGTTATGTATTGCAAAAATGGTAATCCTGGGATTGCGATGTATGGCATAACAGGCATATGGGATTAAAAATTCGGGTGTTGACAATATGTTTTACTCTTTCATGGTTGCATGGCTTAGTATTTTGCATGTTTTCTGTTGTAGATCAATGGCACCGAACACTGCACCACCTTTTTCTATGCGTTCGATTCTTGACAAAGATAAACTTAATGGAACAAACTATACGGACTGGGTCCGTAATTCTCAGGTCTGATAAAAAGGAAACGGTTCTGGATACCCTAATCCCTGATGAACCTGCTGATAATGCATCTGCTGCCCTAAAGAATGCCTACAAGAGAGCATGTGATGATTCTCTTGAGGTTAGCTGCCTTATGCTTGCATGCATGGAACCTGAACTCCAAAAGAAGTTTGAGGATCAGGATGCGTACAATATGATCGTTGCGCTTAAGGACATGTTCCAAGATCAGGCAAGGACTGAGAGGTACAATGTTGCCAAGTCCTTTGTTGAATGCAAGCTAGCAGAGGGAGCAGCTGTAGGCCCCCATGTGATCAAAATGGTTGGTTACAGTCAGACTTTGGAAAAGCTTGGTTTTCTACTAGGCCAAGTGTTGGCCAATGACTTCATTTTGCGTCTCTTCCATCCAGCTATTGGCAGTTCTTTTCGAACTACCATATGCATGGGGTGGAGAAGGGCCTAGCCATGTGATGGCTGTGCAGAACAAGCCTAGCTTCAAGAAAAAGGGTACTTCTTGGAAGAAGGAGGGCAAGGCTAAGGATACGATCCCTAAGCCTGCACCCAAGCAAAAGGCTGGACCTGTAGAAGACACTGAGTGCTTCTTTTGTCATGAACATGGCCACTGGAAGAGAAACTGCAGCAAGTACCAGGCTTCTTTGAAGAAGAGTGGAAGTAAGAGTACTTCCCACTCAGGTACACTTGTTGTAAATGTTGTGGACATTCTTGTTGTTGATTCCTATGTTAACTCTTGGGTATTTGATACCGGATCGGTTGCTCATATTTGCAATTCGATGCAGGGGCTAATAAGGACTAGAGAAGTGCAGAAAGGCGAAGTGGATTTTTGCGTCGGAAATAAAGCAAGGGTTGCTGCATTGTTCATCGGTGTCATGCAACTTTACCTTCCATCAGGATTTATTATGGAGTTGAATAATTGTTATTACATTCCTAGTATGGGTCGAAACATTTTATCACCTTCATGTTTGATGAGGGATGGTTATTCATTCGCTAGTGCAAACAATGGTTGTGCAATCTCTAAGAATGATATATTTATGGCTAATGCTCCCATTGTGAATGGGTTATTTATTTTAAATCTTGATGATGCATCTGTTTACAATGTTAGTGCTAAAAGGCTTTGGCCTAATGATTTGAGTCCTACCTATTTATGGCATTATCGTTTGGGGCATATAAGTGAAAAGCGCATGAAGAAGCTCCATGGTGATGCTCTTGTAACTTCGTTTGATTTTGAATCATACGAGACATGTCAAGCTTGTTTACTTGGAAAGATGACCAAGTCGCCTTTTTCCGGTTTACCCGAGAGAGCGACAGACTTGTTGGAACTCATACATACTGATGTATGTGGACCAATGAGCACGACAGCCAGAGGATGATATCACTACTTCATTACTTTTACTGATGATTTCAGTAGATGGTTATGTCTACTTAATGAGGCATAAGTCTGAAACTTTTGAAAAATTCAAGGATTTTCAGAGTGAAGTAGACAATCAACATGGCAAGAAAATAAAGGCCTTGCGATCTGATCGTGGTGGTGAATATTTGAGTCACGAGTTTAGCAATCATCTTAAGAGTTGCAGAATTGTTCCACAACTTACGACGCCTGGAACGCCTCAAAGGAATAGGGTCTTCGAACGGCGTAATCGAACTTTGTTGGACATGGTTCGATCGATGATGAGCCAGTCTGATTTGCCATTGTCATTTTGGGGTTACACTCTAGAAACGGCAGCTTCCACACTTAATAGGGTACCATCTAAATCCGTAGTTAAGACACCATATGAGATGTGGACTGGAAAGAATCCCAGTTTGTCTTTTCTAAAGATTTGGGGCTGTGATGTATTTGTCAAGCGGCTTCAGTCGGACAAGCTAACACCCAAATCCGTATAAGTGCATCTTTGTGGGATATCCGAGGGAAACCTTAGGGTATTACTTCTACAACCGAGAAGAGGGCAAAGTGTTTTTCGCTCGTAGCGGTGTTTTCCTAGAGAAAGAGTTTCTCACAAAGGGAACAAGTGGAAGGTCGGTGCGACTTGAAGAAGTTCAAGATGAGCCAGTTGGGGATGCTTCTACGAGTGATGCTATTTTTAGCAGAACAAGTTGAGGAACCCGTGGCAACAGAAGCACTACAACCACAAAGGTCGGCGAGGCTCCACGAAGCGCGGGAATTATTATTGTTAGACAATGATGAGCCTGCGACCTATGCAGAAGCGGTGGTGGACCCAGACTCTGAGAAATGGCTGATCGCCATGAGATCCGAGATAGAGTCCATGGGTGACAATCAAGTTTGGAACTTGGTTGACCTGCCTGATGGTTTTAAAGCCATCGAGTGCAAATGGATCTATAAGAAGATTGATATGGATGGAAATGTTCACATCCATAAAGCTCGACTTGTTACAAAAGGTTTTCGACAAGTTGAAGGAGTTGACTACGACGAGACTTTCTCGCCTGTAGCGATGCTTAAATCTATACGGATAATTCTAGCCGTTGCTGCACATTTCGACTATGGAATATGGTACAAGATCTGCAGCGATGTGATAGCAAGCAGCAGCAGTAGCAGCAGTGACGAAGTAGCGATAGAAAGTAGCAAGTAGTAGTGATGCAGTAGCGATGGCAGCAGAAAGTAGCAGCGATGTGCAGAGCATGAGGACAGCAGCAGCAGCAGTAGTAGTAGTAGTAGTAGTAGTAGTAGTAGTAGTAGTAGTTGTTGTTGTTGTAGTAGTAGTAGTAGTAGTAGTAGTAGTAGTAGTAGTAGTAGTAGTAGTAGTAGTAGTAGTAGTAGTAGTAGTAGTAGAAGTAGTAGTAGTAGTTGTTGTTGTTGTTGTAGTAGTAGTAGTAGTAGTAGTAGTAGTAGTAGTAGTAGTAGTAGTAGTAGCAGTAGCAGTAGCAGGAGTAGTAGCAGTAGCAGTAGTAGCAGCAGTAGTATAGTTGTCACATTAAATTAAATATACTTAGGGCTTGACGCATAATTATCACAAACTCTCACCAAAAGATCAAACGGCAAATTTAAAGAAAAGTTAGGGCTTCTTTAGATCATAGGATTTCAAAACACATGAATTTAACAGGGTCACATGTAAGAAACAGAGGATTGCAAAACAGAGAAAATCTACAGGCTTGAAACACATGGAACACACAAGAAAAGTTCCTCAATCCTACGAAAAAATAGTGTAAAAAACTTTCTGTTGATATTCCTATGGGATTGGGGTGTAGGAATGCAATCCATATGAATATTGGAGGTATCATTTCTTTCATCCAAATGGCTTCCTTATGGAAAAAATCCTATGGGTTCAATTCCTCCAAAATTCCTTCGAAAATCATTCGATCCAAAGAGGCCCTTAATTAAGATGAGCATGCTCACGACAGACGAACACCTTCCGGCAGGAGGTGATGCGGTCATAGATTTTCATCTTGAACCCATCTATAGTAACCTTGAACATAAGGCAGTCACCCTCCTTCAACTCATGGAAAGCAGCAAAGGTAGCCCACCCTTTGTCTAGGCCAATATGGTCTTTGTTGCGGTTGGAATGGACAACCCACTAGCATTCCACGCACGCTTGGACCACTACTAGATGCGGGTAGGGGCATCCCTTCACGTAAGGCTTGAAGTAAGTCGGGATCATTAACATATAGAAGTCATTCTGGACAAATTGGATGTAGAAACTCCTAGGACGATGCATGCTGGCATGGTGTCTGACCGACCTAGGGCATCCTCTTAGTTTGGCAGAACTAGCGACCAACCTTGCAGAGCTCGCCCTTACCAAGGCCTCCAATCTCCTGCCCGGCAGCTTCAAATCCCTTGGTATGATGGAGAGAGTTTCTTCATAGCCACCGGGAGCAGAAGCAGTCCAATCAAGATTGTAGTCTAATTTTGGCATTACAGCTGGGTTGTCCTACATGAAAATTACCATTGCGTCAGACCTTTTTAATTACCAAAACACCACAATGCATCATATAAATTGACTAAAGATCACAACGCGTCATTGCACCATCAAAATTACCTAAACAACACAAGGTATCGGGTAAATTAAATTGCTTAAAAAGCACGATGCATCATCAGAATCACCTAACCCGGTGGGTCCTCAAAATTAGATTGATTAAACATCTAGAAGGCATACCATTTAATTAGATTGATTAAGCAGTACAATGAATAATCTGTATGGATAAAACACCACAATGAATTATCTTGATAGACAAAATAGCATATATGCAATGCATCATCAAAAATACCAAAACAGCACAAGGCATCGTGTAATTAAATTTAATAAACAGTTTCAGCATAATCAAAATTACCTAAACTGACGGGTCATTGAAATAATATGAACAACTAGAAGGCATATCATTTAATCTTAAACAACATAATGAGGATCAAAATGGACTGAACGACACGATGAGGAGACAGGACACAATGCATCATAAAATATACAAAAATAGCACAACGTGTCATGGAAAATTCCTAAACAGCATAAAGCATCATCTAAGTACCGAAATATAACCCTACATCATCATCATCGAGAATATGTCATAACAAAGCAGAACAGCACAAAAGACGATTATCAAGAATATGACATATAAAGAACATCACAAAAGACAATTATCAAGAATATGACATATAACTAAGCAGTTCAACAAGGGACCCATATTAGATGTTGCCAAAATCTGACTAGATGCACGTCGGATTTCGGTTAAAACCCCAATCCTCAAAATCTAACCTTGTTGCAGTGGGGGTGATATGTCAGAAACGTATCTATAATTTTCGATGTTCCATTCTTGTTTAGTATCTGCTTTGCTTTGCTTTGTCTACACTTTGAGGTGTGTTTATATGTTTTCTGGTACTAACCTATTAATAAGATGCCACAGTGTCAGTTGCCTGTTTTCTTCTATTTTGGTTCCAGAAAGGAACAAAATCAATATTCTCGGAATTGGATGGGACAAAAGCCAAAGTCAATATTTTACCATGGGGAACACGAAGTCGGAATACGAGACGGAGGAGAGTCACCAAGGGGACACACCCCCTGGCCGTGCGGGTGGGCCCAACCCACGCCTGGGGGTGCAGCCGCCCTGGCAACCCCCTGCCTTGCCTCTTCGCCTATAAAGACCCACTGATTCCTAAACCCTAAGTACCAGATTAATATTCCATGAAACCGTTTGTAGCCGCCGCCACCATCGTCCCTAGATCAGGGGGGTCTGAAGCTCTTCCTAGGACCCTGTTGGAGGGGAGATGATACCGGAGGCCTTCTTCTTCATCATGCCAGCCTTCGGTATGAAGCGTGAGTAGTTCCACCTTGGAATACGGGTCCATGTAGTAGATAGATGGTTGTATCTCCTACTTTGTGCTTTCATGTCTAGATCTTATGAGCTCCATTCATGATCAAGATCTCATATATTTGTAATCATGCATGTTGTGTTTGCGGGGATCCGATGGATATTGAGATTGCTATGTCAGATTGATAAATGGTTTTGTCTTATTGATTCTATCATGTCTGTGTTGTTTGTGATCTTGCATGCTCTCCATTGTTAGTAGCTATCTTGGCCAAGTAGTTGCTAGTAACTCCAAGAGGGGGTATTTATGCTCGATAGTGGGTTCATGCCTCTATTTAATCTTAGGGAAGTGACAGAAATCTCTAAGGTTGTAGATGTGTTGTTGCCACTAGGGAGAAAACAACGGTCTCTTGTTCATGGAAGAAGTGGATTGTTTACCTTACACATTTTGCTTAAAGCAGTTATCTATTGCTTGCAACTTAATACTGGAGGGGGTTCGGATGATAACCTGAAGGTGGATTTCTACTCATAGATGCAGTTGGATGGTGGTCTATGTATCTTGCTGTATTGCCCAATCGAATCTCATAGGATCATGATGATTAGTATTGTGTTGTTATGCCTTGATGTCCTGTCAATTGCCCTGCTGTAATTTGTTTACCTAGCATGTCGTGTTTGTTTATCTAAGGAGAACACCTCTAGTGAACTATGGACCCCGGTCCAATCTTTAGCATATTTCACTGTTACCTGTTGCAAACCACCATTACCTTCCACACCATACAATTAATCCTTTGTCACAGCAAACCAGTGGGATTGACAACCTCGCTGTTTGTTGGGGCAAAGTCTTGAGTTTGTGTTGTGCAGGTCTCCAAGTTGCTAGAAACACCTTTGAGTCGTTTCCTTCCTCCTACTGGTTCGATAACCTCGGTTTCTTACTAAGGGAAAACTTGTTGATGTGCTCATCATACCTTGCTCTTGGGGTCTCCCAACGAGACATTGACAACACGCCATCAAGCTATTTCTGGCGCTGTTGCCGAGGAGGCTAAGGACGTCTTCACAAGGGGAGTCCTCCATAACCTTTCTATTTTCTTTGTTTTTGTTTTGCTTAGTTTCTTTTGTTTGGTTTTGTTTGCCTCTTTTTATGAAAAACTACAAAAAAAATTAGTTTAGTTTGGTTTGGTTTCTCCTATCAAAAATACAAAAAAAAGTTCCTACTCTAGTTGCTGGTATGTTATTGCCTTGCTTGGTCATGCTTTCTATCAATGGATGGTTACTTTGAAACTAGTTCTTATTGGCAAGGTGGGTTCACGGAAGAACAAAAGTACCGTTATAAGGAACACCGTTTTTCACAAAAAGGGAAACACTTATGGGAACAAATTGATAAATTAAATACTATTGCTAGAGAGGTGTGCTCTACTTATAATGTTACTTATTTCCTTGATCAAGCTTGTTGCTATAGGAGGTATAAACACCTCCCTTTTCAATGTGAGTATAATGATAATGTTACCATATCCTCTTATGTTACAATAAATTATGACCTTTATGATGTGGAACAAATTGAAGAATTTATTGCTTTCAAGGGTGCATTTGAACTTGCCAGTTTGCTTGAAAATACTGATGATGCACCTTATGAATATGATGTTTATGAGATACTTAAATGGTTCTTTGATAATTACAAGGAAGAAAATGGCTATATTCTTGAATATTTTAATAGGTGATTTCCACAAACAGAAGAGACTAATGCCTTGCAGGAGCCTATGGAAGAAGAAATTGCTGAAACGGGAAGCTCATTAGATGAAAAGGAGGAGGATGAATGTTATGCTCATGTGGATTCTTTTGAAATGTCTACTATGGGTAAAACTTGTGATGATGTTCCTATGCCTGTTACCTATAGTAGTGATCATGATTGGGAAAAGCACACTACTTTTGATATTGAAAATCTCTTTGGTACCAATTCTGAAAATTCTATTGCCTATGATGATACTTTACCTCCAATTTATGATGATTACAATGATGATTATGATATTTTCAGTCCACCTACTATTGAGAAGAAAATTAATTGTGATTACAATATGCATCCTATATTTGATGATTATGGTGATGAGATTAATAATGATATCTATTTTGTTAAATTTGCTCCCACTACAATTAATAAGAATGACTACGCTTATGTGGAGAGTAACAATCATTATATGCATGTGGCTCATGATAGTAATGTTTTATGTGATAGTTATATTGTTAACTTTATTCATGATGCTACTGAAAGTTATTATGAGAGAGGGAAACATGGTTTTATGCATCTCAATAATATTAAGTTTCCTCTCTTTATGTTGAAAGTTTTGAAGTTGCACTGGTTTTGCTCTCTTATGCTTGTTGCTTTGTGCTTTAATGACTTGTTTCTTTACAATATTCCTTTTCATAGAAAGTGGGTTAGAATTAAATGTGTTTTCAATTTGCTTCTTGAAGCTCTCTTTTACTTCAATTCATATTTATTATATGAGCATCTTATCAAACTATCATGCCTAACTTAAATGCGTTAAAGAAAAGTACTTATTGGGAGATAACCCAAAAGTTTTTTTGAGTCTTGGAAGTTATTACTTCAGTAATGACCTATCCTTATCCTTTTTATTGCTTTTTGTGATAAGAATGACCTCTAATGAGAGGGAAGTAAGATTTGGGGAGTTGCTGTTCCGAAACAGATTTTTGTGCTCCACCGTAAAAATTCGTGAGGAATCTCTGTAAGTTGGATTGAGCTAATATTTTGCGAATACATCCCCCAGTATGTTAGCTAACTTTCGTTAGTTCAACACTTTTTGATTTGAGAAATACAAGGTCTTCGAAAAAATCGGTTTCTACCTGCTGGTATGTTTTGATAGATTTCTGCCATTATTTGCATTTGCTTCTTATTGATTACTTTTTGGGTTCTTTTTGGGAAATTGAACTTTTTGAGGGAATTGATACAGTAGATTATGTTTTAGTGAAAATTTTGCTGTTCTTAAGCTAAATCCAAAGGTCTATTATCTTTTGAATACACTAATGTTGCTAATGAAGATTGTGTGAAGTTTTGTATGAAGGAAAAAAATTCAGGTGTAGAGAGAGAATGATGTAATGAGATTAAGAATGGACAAAAGCTCAATCTTGGGGATGCCACCCTGGTGGCACCCTAAGAAATATCCAAGAGGTACAAGCATCAAAGCTTGGGGATGCCCAAGGCATCCCCTTCTTCATTAATAAAAAGCTCAGGTCTTTCTAGACACTTCGTTTTTATTGTTTCATGCACAGTTGTGTTGTTCTTGGAGCGTCTTAGTTTTCGTTTTATTTTGCTTGAATAAAGTAGTTTGGAACCCTGTTCACTCTGTGTTGTTTCAAATAAGTTGATTGGTGTTGGAAAGGATTAGAAAGTTCTTGCTTGAGTAGTACAAGAGGAGCTTGCTTTGACAGTGACTTACATGCTAGGTGTTGTTTTGACCTTATGCTTAGTGATTATTGCTGTATCATGACTTGTTCCAAACAATTGAGATTTCTTAGTGTGCCTTGAAGGAATCATGCGTTGTTTTAGCATACAAAAGCATAGTATTGTGGTATTCTCCTTTGATGCTTTGTTTGGGTTGACTTGGCACATGCTCACACCATGTTATGACTATGAACAAGTCACCATAGCCTCTGTGATCATTTAGTCCTTGACTTGTAGTACCACTTTATGCTTTGATTAGTAATGTTTCGATCTGCATGAATATGGCCATTATTGCTCTCTTAGTTGGTCGCTCCCAGCCTTTCGCTAGCCTCCACTTGTATTACTAAGCTCTACTCATGCATCCAACTCCCAAGAAACCAAGTTATTCCAAAGTGTCCACTATAAATTCCTATGCATGGTGTGTTACACCATTCCAAGTATATTCTTGTTTTCATCTATCTTCCAATTAAAAAGTATTTTGTTATGTGAAAACTTAGTGATTAAAGCTCTCACAAACTTGATGGCACACTTTATTTCTTGCCCCTAATAAACTTGAACCATTGTGTCATCTATGTTGTATATGCTTGCACTTATACGTTGGAATTAGCAGAACCGTGCTGTCATGGGGAACGCTTTCAACATTGCACTTGTACTTTGTACATAGTTGATATCATGCTCTTTTGTTTATGGATGTCGCCATCTGAAATAAAAGGGGAGCTTGTATGTCCATAGAGTTATGTATGTGTGTTAGAGAAATGCCTGCGCCGCTACCCTAAGCCATGCCTAATCATGGTGGAAACTTGCAGCATCACCATAATGACATACATGAAGCTTTCTTCTTATAAAAAAATATACATATTGAAAAGAGGAAAGAGAGAAAAAAGCACCATATTCCCATGGTAAATAAGAAGATTGCTGAGATGCTCATTGTCTGCTTTGCTTGTCATTTTGATTATGGGATAGCTCTTGTATCATGTGCAAGGGGTACCCCATTGATGGTTCTCTATGATACACATGTACTTACTATGACAAGAACTTGCAAGAACCTAAAGTTGAGTAGCATGAGGAGCGGCCCTCGTATTCAAGGGACATGATATTGCCAACTTATACTTTGTCAAGCATATACTTCATAGTTTGCTCACGTTAACCTTAATCACTTCAAGATGCTTATGATAGGGGAAATGAGAGCTGAAAGCTAACAAGTACCATAATTTTTGGAAGCTCTTTTTGAAACTTGAAATCCCTGCTTCCCTTTATGAAGGGCCTTTCTTCCACCATTATATTGAGTCTCCACCTTCTATCTTTAGGCACCAGTTAAGAGAGCATAGTTTACATTCTTAGTTCTATGTGCATTGTCCCAAAACTTATTGATTGATGCATATTGTTGATATTACTTGTTCTTGTGCTATTTGTATCTAGTCACTCTTATGAACTTTGAAGGTGTCCTATACATATATTTGCTACTCTATGAGGAACAAGCCGAATGCCACTATGCTATGTTTTATGTATGTGAAACAAACAAATGTTTTTCAATGCATGTTATTCATGATCTTTGTTTGTAACATTTCATGTTGCATGCATAGTTACTTTGTCTCACTGTTAGAACTCCATCTTTCATGCTCATGTTTAGAGTTCTTTGATTCCAGCTTTCAATGCTTGCAAATGGTTTGATCTTGATTTTGATGGTGCATGTCACCTCAAAAATTATTCTTTTTATCACTTACCTACTCGAGGACGAGCAGGAGTTAAGCTTGGGGATGCTTGATACGTTGGAAACGTATTTATAATTTTTGATGTTCCATGTTTGTTTAGTATATACTTTGCTTTGTCTATGCTTTGAGGTGTTTTTATATGTTTTCTAGTACTAACCTATTAACAAGATGCCACAGTGTCAGTTGCCTGTTTTCTTCTGTTTTTGGTTCCAGAAAGGAAGAAAATCAATATTCTCGGAATTGGACAGGACAAAAGCCAATGTCAATATTTTACCGTGGGGAACACGAAGCCAGAATACGAGACGTAGGAGAGTCACCAGGGGTCCACACCCCCTGGCTGCGTGGGTGGGCCCACCCTGCGCCTGGGGGGTGCAGCCGCCCTGGAGACCCCCTGCCTCGCCTCTTCACCTATAAAGACCCCCCGATGCCTAAAGCCTAAGTACCCGATCAATATTCCACGAAACCGTCTGTAGCCGCCTCCACCATCGTCCCTAGATCGGGGGATCTGAACTCTTCCCGGCACCCTGCCGGAAGGGAGATCATCCCAGAGGCCTTCTTCTTCATCATGCCAGCCTCCGATATGAAGCGTGAGTAGTTCCACCTTGGACTACGGGTCCATGTAGTAGCTAGATGGTTGTGTCTCCTCCTTTGTGCTTTCATGTCTAGATCTTGTGAGCTCCGTTCATGATCAAGATATCATCTATTTGTAATCATGCATGGTGTGTTTGCGGGGATCCGATGGATATTGAGATTACTATGTCAGATTGATTAATGGTTTTGTCTTATTGATTCTATCATGTCTGTGTTGTTTGTGATCTTGCATGCTCTCGGTTTTTAGTAGCTATCTTGGCCAAGTAGTTGCTAGTAACTCCAAGAGGGGGTATTTATGCTCGATAGTGGGTTCATGCCTCTATTTAATCTAAGGGAAGTGACAGAAATCTCTAAGGTTGTAGATGTGATGTTGCCACTAGGGATAAAAAGGGTCTCTTGTTCATGGAACAAGTGGATTGTTTACCTTACACACTTTGCTTAAAGCAGTTATCTGTTGCTTGCAACTTAATACTGGAGGGGGTTTGGATGATAACCTGAAGGTGGATTTCTAGTCATAGATGCAGTTGGATGGCGGTCTATGTATCTTGTTGTATTACCCAATCGAATCTCATAGGATCATGATGATTAGTATTTCATTGTTATGCCTTGCTCAGTCATGTCAATTGCCCTACTGTAATTTGTTTACCCATCGTGCCATGTTTGTTTATCTAAGGAGAACACCTCTAGTGAACTATGGACCCCAGTCCAATCTTTACCATTGATACATCTTTCATTGTTACCTGTTGCAAACCACCATTGTCTTCCACACCATAAAGTTAATCCTTTGTTACAGCAAACCAGTGAGATTGACAACATCGCTGTTTGTTGGGGCAAAGTCCATATTTTGTGTTGTGTAGGTCTCCAAGTTGCTAGCAACACCTTTGAGTCGTTTCCTTGCTCCTACTGGTTCGATAACCTCAGTTTCTTACTGAGGGAAAACTTGTTGTTGTGCTCATCACACCTTGCTCTTGGGGTCTCCCAATGAGGCATTGACAACACGCCATTAGGGGGCGTGAACTTGCTGCATAGGGGTTGATGGGTTGAGCAGATGAATAGGGTGTCACTAAAGAAGAACCAGCCGCATACATCGAAGAAGCACGGACAATCGCGGATGAAGGGTGATCCACCGATAGGGGTTTCGCCACATACACTGAAATTTGGCATATTGGGAATGAGAGTCCAACCTGTAGACGATAAGAACGCATCCGCCACCACACGAGCATTCGGGCTCGACGCAGTCGGCACCGTAATCTTGGACGATCGCTCAGCAGGCAATGAGGGTTCAGACGCGGCCGGCCGAAACCCTAAGGGTGACGGACACCTCACCTTGAGCACGACCCGCACACACGCAAAAGGCGAAGGATGCTTCAGAAAAGGCGCTGCAGCCAAAGGAATTGAACAAGCAACCTGCAGCTACAAAGCAGAACTTGATGTGGCCCCCAGCTCCACCACAGAAAAAGGTTTTGGCATTGGTTTCATCGTAGAAACTTGGTTTAACGACTCAGAGTTGAGAGGTGAGTGTGGGAATGTGATAAAGGGGACGGCGGGAGGAGAGGGGATGATAGAACGACTCGGTCCCAAAGCTTAAGGCCTTTTTTGAAAATTCAAGCTATGAAAAGTTTGACCAAATTTTTAGTGCCCTTTGTATTAAATGTATGGACCTTGATGCAATTTTACCTTTTTTAGGTCATTGATGTAAAATGTACTCCCACCACCCGTGTAAAATTTTAACCTAAAAGTAAGTGGTAAAATCTAAACCAATTTAATCTTAGTTGTCAACGAGTATGAACATTTTTGGATTTCGAGTCGAAAGACCGAGATCATGGCCATATGTACATCATACTTTATATCTATGATGATGCCATATCCAAGAATTTCTAGACGCCAACTTGAGCCATATGTTGAAAATAATCGAAGAGGAGTATGACGAGTATGGCTCGATGAGGTGCTTTTTCAAGAAGGAGTCGAACCATATGTTTTTCTTGCTTAATTTTATGGTGCTTCATGCTAGATGTATGGTCGTCGATGCAATTTCCCTTTTTAGGTCATTTATGTAAAATTTACTCACCCAGTATGTGTAAAATTTTAACCTAAAAGTAAGTGGTAAAATCTAAACGAATTTAATCTTAGTTGTCAACGAGTATGAACATTTTAGGATTTCAAGCCGAACGACCAAGGTCATGGCCATATGTAAATCATAATCTATCGATGATGATACCATATCTAAGAATTTGCATGCCGCCTAATTTGGCCATATTTTAAAAACAATCAAAGAGAAAGTAGTATGAAGAGTATGGCTCAATGAGGTGCCTTCTCGAGAAGGAGATGACCTGAATGTTTTCCTTGGATAATTTTATGGTTTTTCGTGCTTGATGTATATGGACCTTGATGTAATTTTCCCCTTTTTAGGGCATTATGTGTAAATGTATGGGCCTCGATTTAATTTTCAGCTTTTTTAGGTCCTCGGTGTAAAATGTACTCCCACCGCCCGTATAAAATTTGGCCATATTTTGAATATAATCAAAGAGGAAGTAGTATGAAGAGTATGCCTAGATGAGGTGCTTGCTCGAGAAGGAGCCAACCCGACTGTTTTTCTTGCTTAATTTTATGGTGCCTCGTGCTAGATGTATATGGACCGCAATGTAATTTCCCTCTTTTAGGGCCCTTTTTGGTAGATGTATGGACCATGATGTAATTTTCCCTTTTTAGGTCCTTGGTGTAAAATATACTCCAACCGCCCATGTAAAATTTTAACCTAAAAAGTAAGTAGTAAAATCTAAAAGAATTGAAGCTTAGTTGTGAACAAGTATTACCATTTTTGGATTTCGAGCCAAACGACCGAGGTCATGGCCATATGTACATCACACTTTCTGTCAATGATGATCTTATATCCAAGAATTGCATGATGCCAAATTGATCCATATTTTGAAAAAAAATCAAGGAGGAAGTAAGATGACGAGTATGGCTCGATGAGGTGCTTTTTCGAGAAGGAGTTGACCCGTCTGTTTTTCTTGCTTAATTTTATGGTGCTTCGTGCTAGATGTATGGACCTCGATGAAATTTTCCCTTTTTCAGGTCCTTGATGTAAAATGTACTAACCCAGTCCGTGTAAAATTTTAACCTAATACTGAGTGTTAAAATCTAAATGAATTTAATCTTAGTTATCAACCAGTATGAACATTTTAGGATTTCAAGACGAACGACCAAGGTCATGGCCTTATGTAAATCATATTTTATATCAATGATGATCCCATATCCAAGAATTTGCATGCCACTGAATTTTTCCATATTTCGAAAGCAATTAAAGAGGAAGTAGTATGAAGAGTATGGCTCGATGAGGTGCTTTCCCAAGAAGGAGCCGACCCGACTATTTTCCTCGGTTAATTTTATGGTGCTTCGTTCTAGATGTATATGGACTTGGATATAATTTTCCCTTTTTAGGGCCCTATGTGTAAATGTATCTACCTTGATTTAAGTTTCCCTTGTTTTAGGTCCTCGGTGTAAAATGTACTCCCATTGTCCGTGTAAAATTTGGTCATAGTTTCAAAACAATCAAAGAGGAAGTAGTATGAAGAGTATGGCTTCATGAGGTGCTTTCTAAGGAAGGAGCCGACTCGACTATTTTCCTTGCTTAATTTTATGGTGCCTCATGATAGATGTATATGGACCTGGATGTAATTTTCCCTTTTTAGGGCCGTTTTTGGTAAATGTATGGACCTTGATGTAAGTTTACCATTTTTAGGTCCATGATGTAAAATGTACTTCCATCGCCCGTGTAAGATTTTAATCTAGAACTAAGTGGTAAAATCTAAACGAATTTAAGCTTAGTTGTCAACGAGTATGTACATTTTGGATTTCGAGCCGGACGACCGAGGTCATGGCCATATGTACATCATACTTTATGTCGATGACGATCCCATATCCAAGAATTGCATGACTCCAAATTGAGCCATATTTTGAAAATAATCAAAGAGGAAGTAGTATGACGAGTATGGCTCGATGAGGTGCTTTTTCGATAACGAGCCGACCTATCTGTTTTCTTTGCTTATTAATTTTATGGTGCTTCATGCTAGATGTATGGACGTCGATGCAATTTTCCATTTTTAGGTCCTTGATATAAAATGTACTCACCTGGTCCATATAAAACTTTAACCTTAAAGTGAGTGGTAAAATATAAACGGTTTTAATATTAGTTATCAATGAGTATGAATATTCTAGGATTTCAAGCCGAATGACCAAGGTCATGGCCATATGTAAATTATATTTTCTGTCGATGATGATCTCATATCCAATAATTTGCATGCCGCCGAGTTTGGCCATATTTTGTATACAAACGAAGAGTTAGTAGCATGAAGAGTATAGCTCGATGATGTGCTTTCCCGAGAAGGAGCCGACCAGACTGTTTTTCTTGGTTAATTTTATGGTGCTTAATGTTAGATGTATATGGACAACAATGTAATTTTCCCTTTTTAGGGCCCTATGTGTAAATGTATGGACCTCGATTTAAGTTTCCCCTTTTTTGGGTCCTCATTGTAAAATGTACTCCCACTGCTCGTATAAAATTTGGCCATATTTTGAAAACAATCAAAGAGGAAGTAGTATGAAGACTATGACTTAATGAGGTGCTTTCTAGAGGAGCCGCCCCAACTATTTTCCTTGGTTAATTTTATGGTGCCTCATGCTCGATGCATAAGGACCTCGATGTAAGTTTCCCTTTTTAGGGACCTTTTTGGTAGAAGTATGGACCTCGATGTAATTTTACCTTTTTTAAGTCCTTGGTGTAAAATGTACTCCCACCGCCCGTGTAAGATTTTAACCTAAAAGTAAGTGGTAAAATCTAAACGGATTTAAGCTTAGTTGTGAGTGAGTATGAAATTTTTTGGATTTCAAGCCGAACGACCAAGGTCATTGTCATATGTACATAATACTTTATGTCAATTATAATCCAATATACAAGAATTTGCATAACGCCAAATTTGGCCATATTTTGAAAACAATCGAAGAGGAAGTAGTATGACAAGTATGGCTCGATGAGGTGTTTTTAGAGAAGGAGCCGACCACTCTGTTTTCCTTGCTTAATTTTATGGTGCTTCATTCCAGATGTATGGACCTCGATGCAATTTTCCCTTTTTAGGTCCTTGATGTAAAATGTACTAACACAATCCGAGTAAAATTTTAACCTAAAAGTGAATCGTAAAATCTAAATGAATTTAGTATTATTTTTCAACGAGTATGAACATTTTTGGATTTCAGGCCGAACGACCAAGGTCATTGCCATAAGTAAATCATATTTTCTGTAAATGAAGATCCCATGTCCAAGAATTTGCATGCCACCGAATTTTGCCATATCATGAAAACAATCGAAGAGGAAGTAGTATGAAGAGTATGACTCCATGAGGTTCTTTCCCGAGAAGGATCCGACCCGACTGTTTTCCTTGGTTAATTTTATGGTCCTTCGTGCTATATGTATATGGCCCCCGATGTAATTTTCCCTCTTTTAGGGCCCTATGTGTAAATGTATGGACCTCGATTTAATTTTATCTTTTTTATATCCTCGGTGTAAAATGTACCCCGACACCCCGTGTAAAATTTCGCCATATTTTGAAAACATTAGAAGAGGAAGTAGTATGAATACTATGGATTGATGAGGTGCTTTCTTGAGAAGGATCCAACCCGACTCTTTTCCTTACTTAATTTCATGGTGCCTCGTGCTAGATGTATATGGACCTCGATGTAATTTTATCTTTTTAGGGCCCTTTTTGGTAGATGTATGGATCTCGATGTAATTTTCCCTTTTTTAGGTCCTTGGTGTAAACTGTACTCCCATGGCCCATGTGAGATTTTAATCTTAAAGTAAGTGGTGGTAAAATCTTATCATGGTAAACAATATTGCCATTAGGAGTTTCCATTGTTGAAAAAAACTAGGAGGGAGAAGGACCGAGAGCATAGAGGAGGCGGTGAAGAGGACGATTTGAAGTAGGTGCAATTTTAGAGCAAAGCTGCGATGAGTTTCTGACACAAGGTACAGGGTACAATGAGTAGTAGTAAATTTCAGGGGGAAGGATATTATCCAAAAGATCACCATTCGTGGTACTAGTACTACTCCTACTTTTAATAAGTGGTGGACAAGGGATGAGTTGATCCTTCTACGTCCCATCGCATTGGATGCAAACTATTTACGTTCCTTTTTTGCAGGGGACCAGTTCTGGCCAGCCTTCCTAGTCCCAACTTCTCTACCTCCATTTCTTCCCTTACAGATGAAGAGGAAGCACAAAGCACACCCGCGGGCCGCAGCAAGCTGGTTCAAAAGTGAGGAGTGCCCTTTTTTGCGAAGAAAATAGTACTCCCTCTTTCCCAAATAATTTAAGCCGATTTGTCATTATTATGTAAAATTTGAACTAAAAGTAAGTTGTAGATTGCTTGTAAATTTCTACAAGTATATTTTGATGGTAGCCACCGGGCAATCAATGTGCCGAAGACCAATGAGATTTTTGAAAGATTTAATTTTCCCTTTTTTAGGCCCTTGATGTAAAATGTACTCCCACCACCCGTGTAAAATTTTAACCTAAAAGTAAGTGGTAAAATCTAAACGAATTTAACCTTAGTTGTGAACGAGTGAACATTTTTGGATTTCGAGCAGAACGACCAAGGTCATGGCCATATGTACATCATAATTTATGTCGATGACGATCCCATTTCAAAACATTTGGGTGCCGCCAATTTTTTCCATATTTTGAAAACAATCAAAGAGGAAGTAGTATGAAGACTATTTCTTGATGAGGTGCTTTCTCAAGAAGGAGCCGATCCGACTATTTTACTTGCTTAATTTTATGGTTCCTCATGCTAGATGTATATGTACCTCGATGTAATTTTCCCTTTTTAGGGCCCTTTTTGGTAGATATATGGACCTCGATGTATTTTCTATTTTTTAGTTCCTTGGTGTAAAATGTACTCCCACCGCCCGTGTAAGATTTTAATCTTAAAGTAAGTGGTGGTAAAATCTTGTCATGGTAAACAATATTGCCACTAGGAGTTTCCCTTATTGAAAAAAACTAGGAGAGAGAAGGGACCGTGAGCATAGAGGAGGCGGCGAAGAGGACGATTTGAAGCAGGTGCGATGTTAGAGAAAATCTGCGATGAGTTTCTTACACAAGGTATAGGATACAGTGAGTAGTAGCAAATTTCAGGGAGGAAGGATAGTATCCAAAAGATCGCCATTCACGGTACTAGTACTACTCCTACTTTTAATAAGTGATGGACAAGGGATGGGTTGATCCTTCTACGTCCCATCGCATTGTATGCACACCATTTATGTTCTTTTTTTACGGGGGACCAGTTCTGGCCAGCCTTCCTATTCCCAACTTCTCCACCTCTATTTGTTCCCTTTCACATGATGAGGAAGCACAAAGCACACTCGCAGGCCACACCAAGCTAGTTCCAAAGTGAGAAGTGCTCTTTTTTCATGAATCAAGTGGTATTCCCTCCTTCCCAAAGAATTTAGGCTGATTTTTCATTATTATGTAAAATTTAAACTAAGAGTAAGTGGTAGATTGCTCTTAAAGTTATACAACTATATTTTGATGGTAGCCACCAGGAAATCAATGTACCAAAAACCAACGAGATTTTTGAAAGATTCAATTTTCACTTTTTAGGCCCTTGATGTAAAATGTACTCCCACCGCCCGTGTAAAATTTTAACCTAAAAGTAAGTGCTAAGAATATATATGAATTTAACCTTAGTTTTCAACGAGTATGAATTTTTTTGGATTTCGAGCAGAACGACCAAGGTCATGGCCATATGTACATCATACTTTTCTCAATGATGAACCCATTTCCAAAAATTTGCATGCCTCCAAATTTGTCCATATTCTGAAAACAATTGAAGAGGAAGTAGTATGAAGACTATGGCTTGATGAGGTGATTTCTCGAGAAGGAGCCGACCCGACTATTTTCCTTGCTTAATTTTATGGTGCCTTGTGCTAGATGTATGGACCTCGATTTAATTTTCCCCTTTTATGTCCCTTTGTGGTAAATGTATGTACCTTGACGTAATTTTTCCTTTTTTAGGCCGTTGGTGCAAAATGTACTTCCAGTGCCTGTGTAAAATTTTAACCTAAAAGTAAGTGTTAAAATATAAACGAATTTAAGCTTAATTGTCAATGAGTATGGAAACTTTGGGATTTCGAGCGAAACAACCAAGGTCATGGACATATGTACATCATACTTTATGTCGATGTTGATCCCATATCCAAGAATTTGCATGCCCCCAAATTAATTTGTCCATATTTTGAAAACAATCAAAGAGGAATGAGTATGAAGAGTATGGCTCAATGAGGTGCTTTCTAGAGAAGGAGCTAACCCGATTGTTTTCCTTGCTTAATTTTATGGTGCTCCGTGCTATAGTCTTATGGACCTTAGTGTAATTTTCCCTTTTTTTGGTCCCTTTGTGGTAAATGTGAGGACCTCGATGTAATTTTCCCTTTTTAGGCCCTTTATGTAAAATGTACTCACAGCGTCCATGTAAAATTTTAACCTAAAAGTAAGTGTTAAAACCTAAATGAATGTAAGCTTAGTTGCCAACGAGTATGAACATTTTTGGATTTCGAGCCGAACGACCAAGGTCATGGCCATATGTACATCATACTTTATGTCGATGATGATCCCATATATAAGAATTTGCATGCCGCCAAATTTTTCCATATTTTGAAAACAATCGAAAGGGAAGTAGTAGTATGAAGAGTATGGCTCGATGAGCTACTCTCTCTCTCTCTCGAGAAGGTGCCGACCTGACTATTTTTCTTGCTTAATTTTACGGTGATTCGTGCTAGATGTACGAACCTTGATGTAATTTTCCCTTTTTTAGGTCCATCTGTGGTAAATGTATGGACCTTGATGTAATTTTCCTTTTTAGGGCCTTGATGTAAAATGTACTCCCACCTCCCATGTAAAATTTTAACCTAAAAGTAAGTGGTAAATCTAAACAAATTTAAACTTAGATGTCAACGAGTATGAACATTTTGGATTTCGAGCAGAACGACCAAAGTCATGGCCATATGTACAACATACTTTATGTCGATGAAGATCCCATTTCCAAAAATTTGCGTGTCGCTAAGTTTGTCCATATTTTGAAAACAATCGAAGTGGAAGTAGTATGAAGGCTATGGCTTGATGAGGTGCTTTCTCGAGAAGGAGCCAACTCGACTGTTTTCCTTGCTTAATTTTATGGTGCCTCATGCTAGCTTTATGGACCTTGATGTAATTTTCCCTTTTTATGTCCCTTTGTGGCAAATGTATGGACCTCGACGTAATTTTACCTTTTTTAGGTCGTTGGTGCATAATTTAGTCCAAGTGCCCATGTGAAATTTTAACCTAAAATTAAGTGGTAAAATCTAAACGAATTTAATCTTAATTGTCAATGAGTATGGAAATTTTTGGATTTCGAGCCGAACGACCAAGGTCACGACCATATGTACATCATACTTTATGTAGATGTTGATCCCATATCCAAGAATTTGCATGCCGCCAAATTAATTTGTCCATATTTTGAAAAAAATCGAAGAGGAATGAGTATGGAGAGTATGGCTCGATGAGGTGTTTTCTGGGGAAGGAGCTGACCCGATTGTTGTCCTTCTTAATTTTATGGTGCTCCGTGCTATAGTTTTATCGACCTTGGTGTAATTTTCCCTTTTTAGGTCCCTTTGTCGTAAATGTAAGGACCTTGATGTAATTTTCCATTTTTTAGGCCCTTGATGTAAAATGTACTCACACCGTTCGTGTAAAATTTTAACCTAGAAGTAAGTGGTAAAATCTAAACAAATTTAAGCTTAGTTGTCAACGAGTATGAACATTTTTGTATTTCGAGTCGAACGACCAAGGTCATGGTCATATGTACATCATACTTTATGTCGATGATGATCCCATATCTAAGAAGTTGCATGCCGCTAAATTTTTCCATATTTTGAAAACAATGGAATGGGAAGTAGTAGTATGAAGAGTATGGCTCGATGAGTTACTCTCTCTCGAGAAGGATCTGACCCAACTATTTTTCTTGCTTAATTTTATGGTGCTTCATGCTAAATGTATGAACCTCGATGTAATTTTCCCTTTTTTAGGACCCTTTGTGGTAAATGTACGGACCTCAATGTAAAAACAATTTACGCCCTTGATATAAAATGTACCCCCACTGCTCATGTAAAACTTTAACCTAAAAGTCAGTGGTAAAATCTAAACGAATTTAAGCATAGTTGTTAATGAGTATGAAAATTTTTGGATTTCGAGTCGAACGACCAAGGTCATGGCCATATGTGAATCATACTTTATGTCGATGATGATCCCACATACAAGAATTTTCATGCCGCCAAATTAATTTGTCCATATTTTGAAAACAATCGAAGGCGAAGTAGTATGAAGAGTATGGCTTGATGAGGTGATTCCTCCAGAAGAACCGACCCGAGTGTTTTCCTTGCTTAATAATATGGTGCTTTGTGCTATAGTATTATGGACCTCGGTGTAATTTTCCCTTTTTTAGGTCCCTTAGTGGTAAATGTAAGGACCTTGATGTAATTTTCCATTTTTTAGTCCTTTGATGTATAATGTACTCACACCACCCGTGTAAAATTTTAACCTAAAACTAAGTGGTAAAATCTAAACGAATTTAAGCTTAGTTGTCAATGAGTATGAACATTTCTGGATTTCGAGCCGAACGACCAAGGTCATGGACAAATGTACATCATATTTTATGTCGATGATGATCCCATATCCAAGAATTTGCATGCCACCAAATTTGTCCATATTTTGGAAACAATCGAAAGGGAAGTAGTATGAAGAGTATGGCTCGATGAGCTACTCTCTCTAGAAGGAACCGACCCGACTATTTTCCTTGCTTAATTTTATTGTTCTTCATGCGATATGTATGGACATTGGTGTAATTTTCCCTTTGTTAGGTCTTTCATGTAAAATGTACTTACCCGGTTCGTGATGTTCTCATATTTGGGAGTATATGGGTGAATCTTGGCATGGTAAACAGTATTGCCCTACGAGTTTCCAACCATTAGGAAAAGAAAAAAAATTAGGGGACAAGAGTGTATTTCCAGTAAAGCAAATAGGAAGAATATGTATTTGTATAAAAAAGGAGTGAGAAGAGAGAGTATGAGCAAAGAGGAGGCAGCTCGAGAGAGCAGCGAAGAGGAGGAGTTTTTTTAAATGGGAAGAGAAGGAGTTAAAGGCAGTGTAGTAAGTATTAGAGAACAGTTGTGATGGCTTCTTAACACGGGGTACAGGGTACTGTGAACTACTACTAGTATGGACTAGTAGTACTAATATATATGTACGCAAAATAACTTGTGTTTTATCTCTCCTTCACTTCCTCATCACCATCCCCATACCCCGGCCGGCTCATCTCTCCCTCGTAAAAAACGTGGTGTTGCGCATGTGTGTGGACTTGCCTTGTGTTAGGGGCTCCGTGTGAGTATCTGGATCATCTGCGTCCTCCATTGGTGTGGATAAGAAGGAATCATTTTGGGGCTTGGCAGTTCAAAGTTTCCTGGTTTCAAAATTTTCAATTCCTTCCCAAACATCCAGAAGGATGAGTATTCAAAAGATAGTGGTGCACAGGGGTCGTTTTAGGGAGTACAAGTAAATGAGTTATATTCATCTTAAAATTTTCTAAAAATCTTTCTAAGCTAAATAGGAATTCAGTACATCAAAACCACCGAGAGTTTCTAAAAAATTCAAGTTCTTATCATGCAAGAACTTGGCATGGTGGGGTTACCATACTTGGTAGAAGTACATGGGTGTCTCTTGGCATGGTGAACAATATTGCCACTATTTTCTTCAAAAAAACAATATTGCCACTAGGAGTTTCCCCCTGTTGAAAAAAATCTGGGAACTAGAAGAGACGGAGAGCACGCAGGAGGCAGCACGAGAGCAGCGAAGAGGAGGATTTGAAGGTTGTGCGATGTCAGAGCAAATCTATGATGGGTTTCTGACACGAGGTATAGGATACAGACGTACGATGATGAGTAAGTAAACAAATTATGTTTTGTGTCTCCTTCACTTTCTCATAACCATCCTCACACCCCAGCCGGCGAATCTCTCCCTCGTCCAATACGTGGCGCTGCGCATGTGCGCCGACTTTCCTTGTCATTCCATTTCACAGCCTGCGCGACCTACAACACGATGGTTGAAAAGTGAAAAGCGTTTTTTGTGTGAAGCAAGTATAGTAGTACGGTATGGCCCAGCTGCTCGCTAGAGAAGGAGCAGACGAAACTGCTTTTATTTGCTTAATTTTAGGAACCTTTGTGCTAAATATTTGGACCTCTATGTAATTTTCTATTATTTGAGGTCTTCAATGTAAACTGTACTCCCACCGACCATGTCAATTTTCTAATAAAAGTAAGCTCGATAGATTGCTCTTCAAATTTTTCAAAAAACTTTTTAAGCTAACCAGGAATTCAGTACATCGAAATCCACAGAAATTTCTGAAAAATTCAAGATCTTGTTTTGCATCCGCATCCCGACAAAGTTGACATGGGTTTGTTAACATTCAAATAAATAATAAAAATTATAATATTTTTTCTGTGGCGTTCTCTTATTAATTATTCTCTAGTTTCAACTCAAAATAAACGATGAATGTCATGCCCTTATCGAAATTATATGTTTATTTAGGATAGAGTTTCGACATCTGTATATTGGGTGCATCTTGTTGTACTAATCCATTTTGCTAGCAGTAGTTCCCAAATATCGGAAAAAGTTTATGACAATTTTCCGTGTAACATGAGTGTTTTGTCTATAAAGAATGTACGAAGTCTATGACTCGAAATGCTACACTCTAGTTTCAGACAGAGTGGACGACCATGCTCTTAGTCGTGATTCCCAAGTTCCTTGAGTTTTAAAGCTTCTTATTATTAGTGAAACCCCGGGCACTTAATTTACTCAATTTATTAAGATTACAATTTTCTAAGTGGCAAGAATGTTTTTCAATTTATAGGCACAAGAAAAAAATTCAATTTTACAAGTGAAAAACTCAGGCTTCAAAAAATATAATGTAAGAAAAATCAATTTGCATCTTGAAAAAATTGACCTTGATTCGAAATCAATAAAAAAACATCGCACGACATCCTCTGACTTGTACTCCTTACCATGAAATATGATAATCATGAGAATTCACAACTTTCGAAAAAACGAACTCCTTCAAAATATGTCCTGCCATGTATGAATATTATCGGGTTTCAGGCCGAATTACAAGGGTAAATGGCCATACTCTATGGTAATGTTTGATCTCATACTTTGTAGGTGGGTGCATCTTGGCATGATGAACAAAATGCTACTAAATAATGGGAGTTTCCAAGTTTTATGAACAAAAAAAACCATTTTGGATTTTAGAAATGGAAATAAGTAATGTTTTTCTTTAAATTAAATAAAGTTATATCTACATCATATAGTTTATCTTGATGATCTCATATCCAAGAATTTGCACGCCGCCAAATTTTTCCATATGTTAAAAACAGTCGAAGAGGAAGTAGTATGAAGACTATAGCTCGATTAGTTATGTGCTCTCTCGAGAAGGATCTGAACCTGACTGTTTGTCCTGCTTAATTTTGGGGGTGCTTCATGCTAAATGTACGGATATCGATGTGATTTTCCCTTTTTTAGGTCTTTGATGTAAAATGTACTCACATCGTCTGTGTAAAATTCAAACCTAAAAGTAAGTGGTAAATTTTAATCGAATTTAAGCTTAGTTGTCACAATGAGTATGAATATTCTTGGATTTCAAGCCAAACGACCAAGGTCATAGCGTTATCTACATCATACTTTATGTTAATGATACCATATCCAAGAATTTGCATGCTACCAAATATGGCCATATTTTGAAAACTATCGAATAGGAAGTAGTATAAAGAGTATGGCTCGATCAGTTGCATGCTTCCTCGAGAATGAGTCGAACCCGACTTTTTGCCCTTCTTAATATTAGGATACTCTATGCTAAATGTATGAACCTCGATGTGATTTTCCCTTTTTAAAGGCCTTGATGTAAAACGTACAACCATCGTCCATGTAAAATTTGAACTTAAAAGTAAGTGATAAATTTTAAACGAATTTAAGATTTAGTTGTCACAACGAGTGTGAATATTCTTGGATTTCAAGCCGAACGACAAAGGTCATGGCGTTATCTACATCATACTTTATGTTGATGATCCCATATCCTAGAATATGCATGCTACCAAATTTGGCCATATTTTGAGAACTATCAAAGAGGAAGTAGTATAAAGAGTATGGCTCGATCAGCTTCTCTCTCGAGAATGTGCCGAGCCCAACTGTTTCCGTTGCTTAATTTTAGGGTGCTTCATGCTAAAAGTATGGACCTTGATGTAATTTTCCATTTTTAGGTGTTTGATGTAAAATGTACTCCCACCATCCGTGTAACATTTGAACCAAAAAGTAAGTGGTTAATTTTAAACGAAATTAAGCTTAGTTATCAATCAGTATGAAGATTGTTGGGTTTCAAGCGGAATGACCAAGTACATGACCATATCTACATCATATTTTATGTTGATGATCTCATATCAAGAATATGCATGCCGCCAAATTTGGCCATAGTTTGAAAACAATTGAAGAGGAAGTAGTATGAAGAGTATGGATCGATTAACTCCTATATCGGGAAGGAATCGGTCCAACTATTTTCCTTTCTTAATTTTAGGGTGCTTCGTGCGAAATGTATGGACCTTGAAGTAATTTTCCTTTTTTGGAACTTGATGTAAAATGTACTCACACCGTCTAGTAAGTGGTAAAATTTAAACGAATTTAAGCATAATTGTCAATGATTATGAACATTCTTGGATTTCCATCCGAACGACCAAGGTCATGGACATATCTACATCATAGTTTATGTTGATGACCCCATATCCAAGAATTTGCATGATGCCAAATTTAGCCATATTTTGGAAACAATTGAAGATGAAGTAGTATGAAGAGTATGGCTCGATCAGATCCTCTCTCGAGAAGGAGTTGAACCCGACTGTTTTCCTTGCTTAATTGGAGAGTCCTTTGTGCTAAATGTATGGACCTCGATGTGATTTTACCTTGTTTATGTCCTTGCTATAAGTTGTACTCCCACCATTAGTGGTAAATGCGATAGATTGATTTTAAAATTGTCCAAAAATATTTTGAGCTAACTAGAAATTCAGTACATCAAAACCATCGAGAGTTTCTGAAAAATTCAAGTTCTCAGCTATGCAAGAACTTGGCGTGGTGGAGTTATCATACTTGGTAGAAGTACATGGGTGCCTCTTGTCATGGTGAACAATATTGCCACTATTTTCCTCAAGAAAAAACAATATTGCCACTAGGAGTTTCCCCCTGATGACCCACAAGTATAGGGGGTGTATCGTAGTACTTTTGATAAATAGGAGTGTCGATCCCAACGAGGAGCAGAAGGTGATGAACAGTGGTATGGAGCAGGAAATCCCTGTGAATACTTAGCAAACGGATTTTTAGTGGTTTTCTGACAAGGCAATGAAATAAAGAGCAAGTAACAGAAGTAACAAACAAACGGAGCAAGTGGCCCAATCCTTTCTTAGCAAAGGACAAGCCGGTGGAAATACTTATAAGGACCAAACGTTCTCGAGGACACATGGGAATTCTGTCAAGTGCTTTCACTTCAAATAGCTGAGTACTCTTCTCTGTTGTTTGTAAGTGCTGTGTGGGTGAAGATGTGCTAACATACTGCCCTTCATAGGACTAATACATACTTGTGATTAAACCCCATGCAAACATCCGTAACTATAGGAAATTAATTAAGATATAAATCTAACCACAACCTTAAACTCTGAGATCCTACACTCCCTTGTGCAAAGGTGCCCTAACGGGGGTTCAGGTTTCTGTCACTCCGACAACCCCACGATTAGTAGCCAAATACACAATGCATTCCCCTAGGCCATAAATGGTGAAGTATCATGTAGTCGACATTCACATGACACAACTAGAAGAATAGCACCACAACTTAAATACTAAACCATTGAATAATAACTCATCACAGATTCACTACTAACAACATGACTTCTCCCATGTCCTCAAGAACTAAACGAACTACTCACGAGACATCATATGGATCAAGATCAAAGGTGATATGATAATGGATAACAATCTGAACATAAACAATTATCCAATGGTTCCACTCACAAGCATCAACTACAATAGTAATTAACACCGGGAAAGTTTCCCCTAATGAACTAAGCAATATCCAACACAATTGTTACAGCGGGACGGAGTGGTGGTGATGGTGCTGGTGGAGATGATGGTGTGGATGATGATGATGATCCCGATGAAGCCTAGCTTGATGACGGTGTTGATGGCGACGGTCTCCCCTCTCCGGAAAGGAATATCCCCAGCAGAAATCTGTCTGCCAGAGAGATCTTTCTCTCTCGGTGTTTTCCGCCCCAGAGGCAGCTAAAATCTATTTGTGGTTGCTCCCCGAGGCTTAGGGTTCCATAGGGAAGATATAGGCGAAGGGGCGGAGTCGGAGGTCGGGCAGGTGGGCCACACCTGCCCTAGGCATGGGGTCAGGTGGTCCCGCGCCTAGGGGGTGTGGGCCCCCTGAGGCCCATCTCCATCCCTCCTTCTGGCTTCCTTCGTATTCTTGTAAAATAATATGTTTCCATATTTTTCTGGTATTTTTCTGATCTTCGCAAAATTGCACTGAAACGCCTTCTTTTCCATCAGAATCTAGACTCTGGAAGTCCATCCTCCAGGAATCATCCAACATGCATAAACAGATGAAAATCCATAAGTAATACCTCATAATAAGAGAAATATCAATGAATAGAGGTAAATTATGATATAGAATGGTGATGCAAATTGGGCGTATCTACTCCCCCAAGCTTAGACTTCGCTTGTCCCCAAGCAAAAACTGAGCTTAGTAAACTTGTCCACAGGTTTATGGAGTGAAGTGTCGATAAAAGAATACGAACAAGAAGCATCACACTTACCATTGCACCACTCATAGAAGAAAGAAACTTACCATTATATCACTTATCTTGCAACCAAGCACAGCAGTCACAATAGAGATGCATAAAGATAAATCATAATTGGAATTGGCAAACTTGTTCTTGGTCAGAGAACACCTGTCAAACAGTTTCACAAAAGCTTTTTGTAGAAGTTTCAAAATAGGAACACTCTTTGCTCAAAAAGGTTTTTCACAAGTGAAGGCTTTCAAAGTAATACTCAATAGAAAAGAGTTTTGTGCAAACAAGGAAGATAAAGAACATGATTGAATAAATCTCCATATGAATGCTTGAAACACAACAACTCGAAAGCTTGCTGGAGATAGAGAGGAAGTAGGTTTACTGACTCAACTTGGAAGTGGGAGAAAGGTCCCTTCTTAGAGGGTAGCAGGGATTACAAGTCATAAAGAGCTTCCAAAAGATTATGGTACTTACTAGCTTTGAGCCCTCATTGCCCCTATCATAAGCATCTTGAGATGATTAAGGTTAAAGTGAACAAAGATGGAGTATATGCTTGATGAAATATAAGTTGGCAATCTCATGTCCCTTGAATATGAGGGCCACTCCTCATGCATACTCAACTTTGGGTCCAAGTAAGTTCTTGTCATTGTAAGTATTTGCATATCATTGAGAACCGCCAACGGGGTACCCCTTGCACATGGTATAGGAGCTTTCCCATAACCAAAATGACAAGGCAAGCAGACAATGAGCATCTCAGCGATCTTTTTATTTACTATGTGTATAGATTTTTATTGAGGATGCTTGATAGATGACTCACTATGGTGATGCTGCAAGTTTCCACCATGACTAAGCATGTCTTAGGCTAGCGGCCCAGGCGTTTCTCTAACACAAAATACAAACTCCATGGACTTACAAGTTCCCTCTTTATTTCACACTATTGACATTCATAGACAAAAGAGCATGATATCAACTGTGTATAGAGTACAAGTGCAATGTTGAAAACATTCCTCGTGACAGCACGGTTCTGCTAATCCCAATGTATAGATACAAGCATATACAACTTCGATGTCCACAATGGTTCAAGTCGATTAGGGGCAAGTAAATAAAGTGTGACATCAAGTTCGTGAGAGCTTTACTAACTAGTTTTCACAAAACAAAATACTTTTTAATTTGAAAGGTAGATGAAGCTTGAGAATTTGCTAGGAATAGCAAAAGGTACTAGGTAGATATGGTGGACACAAGTGGCAAAAGTTTTGGGTTCAAAGGATTTTGGAAACATGAGAAGTATGCCTTCTCAAAACAAGTTTTTGGCTAGCAAGGCTGGGCAGCAAGCAAGAGAGTTGAAAGAAACAAGCAAACATACAAGTAATAAAGCCAAACATGCAATCTTATTTGAAGACATAAAAGAATCTTAAATAAAGAATACTAAGCTTATGAGCCAACAAGAAAGAAAACAATTGATACCAAATACATGTAAGCTTTTTATTTCTTTCTTTTTCTTTCAAAGTAATGCCACTGACCAGAACTCGGTTTGCCAAAACCAATTTAGATCCACTTGATGATCCCAAAGTGGTGCCAATACTGATCAACGAGATCCATCATATAATAGAGATTGCAAATTAAAAATAAGAAGTGCAAAAAGTAAAAGATGAGACTTCTCATTAATATTCCAATAGAGGCACTCACACCAAGGGATACATAGATAATCAACTAAAGGAGAGATACTTCCACATGCAAACCAAACTATAAGATAACCCCTCTACCACAGATATGAATCCACTAAAAAGTTAAAAGATAAAAGATAATGGTGGTGATACCGCGGCACTCCCCCAAGCTTGGAACAAGCCAAGGGGATGCCAAACCTGATGACAAGTTACTCCTTTGGTGGTGGTCGTGTTCTCTTGTCATCATAAACTTCCAAGGTAATGGTTCCCCATCCAAAAAGGATGTCCTTGTCTCTGCAATCCTGAAACTAGCAGCAGAGCTTATGCGATCAAATCTAACCTCATACTCATAGTTTTGATTCCGTATGTCATAGAGATGTGCTTGCAATTGATTGGTGGTTTGACGAAGTGAGAAGATCTCTTCTCGAAGCTCGTCAACTTATACCTCATGCTTGGTGATGAGTTCTGAACTTATCTTGTGAATAACATCCACTTCGTGTTCTGCCATCTTCTTGTACCTGAAAACTTCTTGTTCCAACGCTTCCATCCGGTCCTCCAGACTGCCTTCTCCTTTAGGGCCTTGAACTTCTTTCATCTGTACCTTCCCCTCTTTGAGGATCAACTCTTTGGGGTGAACCCTCAACTCATACATGTACGGGTTGAGGACATCCGCAGAGGAATCCTCCGTGGGTAATCCAGAGGAAGACATTGAGGCTCCAAATCTGAAAATTTTCCTGACAAAAACAAATCGAAACGAAAAATCAACGAGAACACGATGCAAGAACATCGGGGAATCCAGGGGGTTATATATTGCGAAGATTGAATGCATAAGGAAGGTTTTAACACGGAAACGAAGCGGAGACGGAGTTCGGGGGAGTCAAACCCCCTCCAGGCGCGGCCAGGCTAGGCCCACGCCTGGGGTGGGTTTGTGCACCCCGGGCTTCGTTTCCTCTTCAGTTTCGTCTCGTAACTTCCCTTATGTATTAAAAACATCAAAAATATAAAAAGATTGGGGTTTCACGAACCTTCTATTTTCACCACTTTTACCTATTCAACGACGAACTCTGCAGATTCCTTCTCTCTTTCTCCTGCGAATTTCCTTCATACAAAACCCTTGCACAAACTCAATGAAAACATTAGTGTAATAAAAAACAATAACCTATGGGCACACACTTTAACTGAAAACCCATCAACACAAAAGCTTCAATAAGAGGCAGATGCAAAACATGGCAAAAATCTGTCAAAACAGACTAGCAGGTAAAGATTGATTTTTTCGAAGACCTTCTGTTGCTCAAATCAAAAACTACATAACCGATGAAAGTTGGGTAACAACCTAGAGAACAAGCTCAGAAAAAATCAGCTCAATACGAAGTACTGAACTTCCTCACTAATTTTTACAATGCAGCACAAAAAATTTGTCCCAGGACAGCCACTTTTCACAACTCCTCTACTTCACAAAAGTAGTTGAACTTGACACAAAAACCAAAACAAAAAGAGAAGGAGAGGTTATTACAGAGGTAATAACTTCCAATACTCAACAAAACTCTTGGGTTATCTCCCAACAAGTACTTTTCTTTAATGCCTTTAAGTTAGGCATGAAACTTCCAAAGATGCTCGCATAGGATATATATATCTGGAGTGAAAAAGAGCATCAAGGAGAAAATAACCAACACACTTGAGTCTAACCCACTTCCTATGCATGGGGGTATCATGAGAAAACGAATTGTTGAAACAAAAGGCCACAAGCATAGGAAGACAAACCAGATGCAACTTTAAAGCTTTCAACATAAAACGGGAAAACTTAACATCATTGAGATGCATAAAACCATGTTTACCTCTTCCAAAATAACTTTCAGTAGCACTTTGAATAAAGTTGACAATATAACTATCACTAGAAACAACTTTATCATCATAATAAGCATACTTACAGTCATCAAAAAGAGGTCCAAGGTCACAGACTAGATCAATAGAAGCAAGTTGTTCCATCCTGAAATCTTTATTAGGCAAGCTATTTTCACAAGGAGCTTTAGAAAATTTGGAAAAGTTAAACTCATAATAATCTCCATCAAACTTAGTTAAAACTTTTTCCTTCTTACAATCAATAATAGCTCCACAAGTGTTCAAGAAAGATCTACCAAAAATGATAGGACAAGTTTTGCTAGCTGTTGAATTAAGCACTAGAAAATCAGCAGGATATTTAATCTTACCACAGAGAACCTCCACATCTCTTACAATACCAATGGGGCAAATGGCTCCTTGTTATCAAGCTGAATAACCACATCAATATCCTCAAGCTCACAAGGACCAGTCTCATGCATAATTTCCCTGTAAAGCTCATAAGGAATAGCACTAGAACTAGCACCAATATCACATAAACCATAGTAGCAATGATCACCAATTTTAACAGAAAGCACAGGGACACTAGCTTTTCTAAATTTACTAGGACGAGAAATAATATTAGAAGAATCTTCACAGAAGACAATGTGCTCATCCTCTATATTTCTAGTGACAGTGTCTTTCACAATAGCTACCACAGGTTCATCACTCAAATGCTTACCAGGCTCCATAGTTTTCATCGTACCTTTGCTGTTTGCACTAATAATCATAGAATACTCCTTTACCTTAGCTGGGAAAGGCATTTTCTCAACATGGGGTTCAGGCACAATATGATTAGTAGTACAAACTTGAGTACTTCTAACGGGAGAATGACTAACAACATCTTTATAAGGAGCATGGTACTTATTCCACTTCTTCTTGGGAATTTCAATGTAAGAGGCAAAGGCCTTAAAATAGCTGGCAATACTTTGAGAATCAAGACCAAACTCATTGCTGATATCACGAAAGCTATCAGTTCCCATAAAAGATTTAATGCATTCATAATCATAGTTTATACCTGACTTTCTTCCTTTGTCATTCTCCCAAGCTTCAGTGTTCTCTTGAATACGGTCTAGAAGATCCCATTTAGCTTCTTCCTTCATACGTGTGAATGATCCAGCACAAGAAGCATCTAGTAAATCTTTATCATGAAGGGAAAGCCTAGCATAAAAGTTATTGAGAATAATATTGTTAGGGAGTTCATGAATAGGACATTTAAGCATACGCACGCCATCAAACTAAAGATCTGCAAAGCCTGCAGCTGGGATGTCGACATGATAAAGAAAGATGGCAAGTTTATCCTTGATGAAGAATGGATAGATTTTGTCAATGCATATTACTTGAAGGTAGGATACTTTCTAGTATTCAAGAAGCTTGCCACCACATCCTTTTAGGTGATGGTATTTGATCATGATAACTGTGAGAAGGTGATAAGATGTGCAGGTTATCACCCATCATTTGATCAACAATTTACTAGTATATTGTAGGTGTATTAGTGCGGTGACAGTCCTCTTTTAATTATAACTATTCTGTAAGAGATGGTCTATAACTATACCCCTCTAGTGATGCATTGTGTTGGAACAATGTGGTACTTGATCGCTCTAGGATCCAATGTGTAAGTATTTAGTGTACTATGTTTGCAGCAAAACAAAATTCTAGTGTACTACTGCTAGCAGTGGCAGAGCCATAGACCGGCATGCCCAGGTTCAGCGGTTAACTCCACTGAAATACTATAAGAAAACTAAGCTAGAAAGAGGATATTTGCCGGGCAAACACTCAACTAATCAACTGTATCCATACTCTTCGCCCAGGCTTAAATTATGAGCTAGCTCCACCACTAACTGATAGTATTGTACCACCTCTATTCCATATTATGATCCTTTTGAGCAAACTAATACTGCTAGTATTAGTAGTTCTTGTACAAGTGTAATACTACTAGGTACTGTACGAAGTAGTATTTTTTAGGAATATAGAAGCTATAAATAAACAGCAACTGGTCAAACAAGAGAGTAGTAACTCTAGTCTGCATTGCTCGTCAAACAAGACAGTAGGAAAGAAAACACTGTGTATTTTGTATGACCCAGCCAGCACTTGGACAAGCTGATGCGTTATGCTGTGTATTTTGTATGGTGGTCTGCTACCGCTAATCTATTTTGTAGTAATACATTTGTACTAGTATTTGTTCAGATTGAACGATCGAGTGCAGAATATGGTCTCTCTTTCCTTTTGAGTCATGGTCTTGCTACAACTACTGAAAAAACTATTGAATTTTATCGTCTACATTGCTGAATCTGTCATTTATTTTGGACATTGTATATACTACTAAATCGGTCACTTTGAAATGCTGTTGAATCTGTCAAGAGCTACTGAATATGACTGGGAATCTGCTGATGTTTTTTCTGTCTTATTATGTACTACTGAATCTGTCAAATCCTACTTACTAAAATATTTTCTATAACTAATACTGATGCACTGGTACTTGTTTAAATCAAGTGCAGTAGTTAGTCCTGCTTTTGTTTTGAAACATGTCCTTGTATCAATCTAGATGAGACTTGGGAATTTTGGGTTACATCGGGGTCACACAGGCATTGATGTGAGAAGAAGGTACTCAAAGCAAACTGATCGTCAGTTTTGCATGCTCCAATGGTCGAGTGTGTTTGGAGAAAAGGGCAAACTGATCGGGCGACAAGGTTTTAAGAGCTAAAATAATAACTGGTTCTCTCTGTACTGCTATTGTATTTTAGTGTCTGTATTGCTGAATCGCTCATTTTTAAATGTTGTTGAATTAGTCAAGTGTTGATGAATGTGAACTACGAATCTGTCGATAATTTTTCTATCTTATTCTGTACTGCAGAGTTTATATAAATATCTGTCAAAAAGAATTATTGATTTCTTTCCCTCCCTCTCTAAGGACTTTGTTTCGAATCCGGCGGAGCCACAGAAAAATGCATTTTTTATATACCAGGAGAAGAAATCTAGCTTACTCGGCCCCTCTTTAGCCTAGAATATTTTAATTCGGCCTTTTAGGGGTCTGGAACTGCTGACCACAGCCTAAGGAAATTTGAGAAAGTAGCCAATGGAGAATAGCCTATAGAGTATAGCCCATGTAGAATAGCCAAACTCTTTTTAATTCGGCCTTTTGGACATTGCCCCCCACCTCTCAAATTTTTACAAAAATTATGCCTACAGTTTTTAGTTTTTTTGGGAGCGCATACATTTTTTAGTTTAGCTATCAGGAGCGTCGCCTTATTATTTGATGGGAGATAAAAATGGTCAAAAAAAGTCTTTTTAAGGAGACAAATCCATAAGTTATAATAGTAAAGTTTAACGATTCTATTATATTAGCTCTTTCTTTCATAGCGTCAAGGCACCCAGTTCACCGCTGGTAAGGTCTCGAGTTCGAATCCTAGAAAATTTATGTTAATATAGACTTATCTTGTTTTATACTATCAGGCTAACATTTGGAACCTGGATAAACTGCTGCTAGTATATACACACGCTTTATTCAAATAGAGGTTGACATTTGGGACCCAGTGAATCCTAGGAAATTCGTGTTAATATACAGTTATCTTTTTTGTACTCTCAGGATAACATCTAGGACCCGAGTAAACTGTTGTTGCATCTAGCAATGTTGCTAAGGTCAAGACGGCGGACTCGACCTGAAAAAATAGTCCAACATACTATATACACACGTTTAATTCAAATAGAGGTTAACATGTGAGACCCAACATAGACACGTTTAATTCAAATAGAGGCTGACATGTAGAACCCAGCATATACATGTTTCCTACATAGATAAGGCTGACATGTGGGACACAGCATAGACACATTTCCTGCACAGAGAAGGCTGACATGTGGGACCGGCAATGGAGTATAGATTAACATTTTTGTACTCTATAAGACTGATATATAGGACCCAGATAAACTACTGATGAATCTATCAATGTTTCCAAGGTCATAACATCGGACTCAACCCAAAAAAACAGTCCAACATACATACGTTTCTTTCAAATAGAGGCTGACATCTAGGACCCATCGTAGACACGTTTCATGCATAGAGGTTGCTGACATCTGGGACCCAGCTACGGACCAAAGTCAGAACAATGGAGGCGGCTAAAAAAAGTCTATCATAACATGCTTCATTTATGGAGAGGCTGGCATATGGTACCCACCAAAGAGACCTTATATAGGTGCTGCATCGAGCAACGTTGCCAAATTCGAATAAGGTAGGCGAGAGCCAGGAAAAATTCCAACATGCACAAGTTCTTCTAATGAGATGCTAACTTATGAGACCCAGTAGCGTGACCAAACGGCAGATTCGTGAAGCAACGCTATCTAGTTCAGAACAGGGTAGCGCTAGAGAAGAAAAAATTCCATCATATACACACGATTCTTCTAATGAGAGGCTGACACGGGGGACCCACGAGCCTATATAAACGGTGGATGCATCAAGCAACGTTGCCAAGTTTTAAACACGGAGGCGCGTGCGTGAAAAAACTCTAGCATGCACACATTTCTTTCTAATCAGATGCTGACATGTGGGACCCAGCAACCTATATAAATGGCTGATGTATCGATCAACATTGCCAAGTTTGAAACACGGAGGCGCGGGCGATAAAAAAAGTCCAACATGCACACATTTCTTCTAATGAGATGCTGACATGCGGGACCAACAGCCTGTATAAATGGTTGATGCATCAAGAAACATTGCCAAGTTAGAAACACGGAGGCGCGGACGAGAAAATAAGTCCAATATACACACGTTCTTCTAATAAGATGCTGATATGTGGGACCCAGCTGTGTGACCAAACGGCAGATTCGTCGAGCAACTCTATCTAGTTAGGAACAGGGTAGCACTAGAGAAGAAAAAAATTAACAATATACACACGATTATTCTAATGTGAGGCTGACATACGGGACCCACCAACCTGAATAAATGGATGATACAGCGAGCAACGCTATCAAGTTAACACGGAGGCGCGATCGAGGGCAAAAATTTCATCATACACATGTTTCTTCTAATGAGAGTATGACACGTGGGGCCCAGCTGCGTGATTATGCATCTGACAGCGCTATCAAGTACGGAACAGGGTAGACCGAGGGCAAAAAAATCCATCATACACACATTTCTTCTAATAAGAGGATGACATGTGGGCCCAGTTGCGTGATTAAACGGTAGCGCATCAAGTTTGAAAAAGGGTAGTGACATGGCTCAGTAGTAGAGCTTCGTTGGGAGACCCCAAGAGGAAGGTATGATGAGCATAGCGGAAGTTTTCCCTCAGTTATGAAACCAAGGTTATCAAACCAGTAGGAGCAAGAAACAACTCCAAGGTGTTGCTAGCAACTTGGAATCCTGCACAACAAAACTCAAGACTTTGCCCCAACTTACAGTGAGGTTGTCAATCTCACTGGTTTGCTGAAAACAAAGGATTAAACGTATAGTGTGGAAGGTAATGGTTGCATGTAGATAGTAAACAATAACAGTAGATGATGTAACAATGGTAAAGATTGGACCGGGGTCCATAGTTCACTAGAGGTGTTCTCCTTAAGATAAATGACATGCTGGGTGAACAAATTATAGAGGGGCAATTAACAGGACTGAGCAAGGCATAACAATGCAAATACTAGACATCCATGATTCCTATGATATTTTATTGGGCATTCATGATTATCCAACTGCATCTATGACTAGTAATCCACCTTTAGGTTATCATACGAACCCCCTCCAGTATTAAGTTGCAAGCAATGGATAACTGCATTAAGCAATGTGTGTAAAGTAAACAATACAATTGTTCCATGAACAAAAGATTATTGTTTTCACCCTAGTAGCAACAGCACATCTATAACCTTATAGATTCTTGTCACTTCCCCATATTTAATAGAGGCATGAACCCACTATCGAGCATAAGTACTCCCTCTTGGAGTCACTAGCATCTACTTGGACAAGATAGCTACTAGCAACGGAGAGCATGCAAGATTACAAACAAGATAGACATGATATAATCAATAATCAATAAGACATGATAGAATCAATAATCAATCTGACATAGTATCTCAATATCCATCGGATCCCCGCAAACACAACATGCATGATTACAAATAGATGATCTTGATCATGAACGGATCTCACAAGATCTAAACATGAAAGCATAAAGCAGGAGAAACAACCATCTAGCTACTGGATGGACCCATAGTCCAAGGGTGAACTACTCACGCATCATACCGAAGGCTGGCATGGTGATGAAGAAGAAGAAGAAGAAGAAGAAGAAGAACAAGAACAAGAACAAGAACAAGAATAAGAACAAGAACAAGAACAAGAACAAGAACAAGAATCCGACTCCGGTAGAGCCGGACATCAAGGAAACCAACGAAGAAAAAGTTGATGAAGAGATCGAGATGGAGAATCAGGACAGAGATCCCACCCCGATCGACCCTCCTGTGGATGGACACGTTGTCACCAAAGGTGCACGCGAAATCTACGGAGATGCTCTCACAATTCCAATCCCAGCAGCTTCGGATCTTACGCCGGAGGCACTGGACAAAGGGCTGAGGACCTGGAAAAGCACCGCTTGTTTCTACTTGAAGAGGCCGCACGACTCGTCGAGATGAGACAACAGTTAGACAGTGACCCTGCCAGATATCAGTCAGATTTCAAGCGACTTCCAAACAAAACAAGGGTAGGTCCGTTTCTTGCAAACAAGAATCCGGATATCCACAAAGATCTATTCGATGGAAAAGATGGAGAGAAGATCCGAGCCTACAGCACACCGGTGGAAAACGATGCTGCAGCTCGAGCCATCCTCGCCAACAATCCGTCTCCACAGCAGGTCCAGCAGTGTGTCGTGTTGCTAGACAAAGGACTAAAGAAGCAGAAGACGGCCACGTCATTTAGTGGCAAGCTGGCCTCAAAATCTGAGTTTTGTCGCACTAGCGCTGACCAAAGCGCTGATGTAAGGCTCCGTATGGATACGGCTCAGCGCTACCGTCCCCGTGGAGAAGAAGAAAATTCCAGGACCGGCTCCAACAGCAACTCTCGTCGGCCGGCGCGTGACTGGGCAAGAGTTATTCTGGTTGCGGCCGAAGACGCCATCAGGGCAATGGTTCCTCATCAGGACCATCGTCGGCAAAATAATCTCTATAGAGAAGACCCAGAAATACGCCGCCAGCGAGAGGACCAAGATCGGCTAAGGATGCCACCACCAAGCCGTCCGGCTGGCAACACCGGACGAAGAGATGATATGGATCATCCTGAACCTGGTAGGGCCGGTGCCCAAAGAAACAGGCATCAGAGTCAGCATAATGAGGCTCCACCACCACCACCAAGAAATCCAGCCAGAAATAATCCACCAGGGCCACCATCGCCTCCTGGCAGCGACCATGAAGTATCACGTCGTAGCCACGGAAGTCGCAGGGGAGGAGGCGAAAATGGTGAGAGGAGAAGCAGAAATCTGACTCCACCGTGCAGAAGCCGCGAGCCTCCAAGGCGCAGATCACTCTCGCCAAACTACGCTCGCCATCGCATTGAATCAAATATAGAAGCGCGGAGGTACGAGGAAGAAGATGTGTATGTGGGACCCAAGTGCTTCGGTCCACGTATACGTCAGATAAAATTTCTGGTTGACTTTGGCATCATCAAGCACATTCAGCCCTATGATGGCGCAGCTCGGCCAGGTACTTAGCTCCAAGATTTTTTCCAGGCTTGCTGCATCGCTAAAGGAGGAAACAGCCTGGTTGTAGTCCGATATCTCCCACTAATGTTGAGGAAAATGGCTCGATCATGGGTCAATGAACTGCCAGAGAATTCAATTCATAACTGGTATGATATGCAAAGTGCGTTCTTTTCAAACTTCGAGGGAACATACAGGAGGCCCTGCATAGTCGGAGACTTGCAGCGTTGCACCCAAAGATCCAGAGAAACCTGTCGGGATTACCTCGGACGATGGATCGATACGAAGAACTCCTGCGAAGGAGTAAATGAGCAAACTGCGACAGAAGCTTTCATTGCAGGACTTTCAGTCAGACTTTTACATCACAGACTGAAGCGTGGCCACGTCACAGATTTGGGAGAAATGATAGAGACGACAAGCAAGTATGTTGATGCCGATGATGATTCAGAAGGGCTACTAAATATTCTGGCCAATCCCAATGTGGCCAAACAGCCAAAACAAACTCAGAAGCGCAAGAACACCTTGGACGAAAAGCCGGCTCTGGACAACGCAGTTGTCAACGCAATGTTCGGATCTGGAGGACGAGGAGGGCGCGAAGGCAGCCGTGGTAGAGGCCGAGGAGTTTCCCGAATCCAGGGCAGAGGAGACCAACAACCCGGAAGAACCTATACATGGGCTGACATTGCCAATAATCCATGTGTCCACCACTTGGATAGTAACGAAGGATTTACCCATACAAATGTCGAGTGTCGTTTCAATGACGACATCAAGAAAGACGAATCCGCTGGCTATAGAGCCAAGCGACTAAAGAAAAATTCTGAGAAAGGAAAGGAGCCCAAGGAAGATTCTGACATGGAAGAGGCAGAAGCTGCCACAGAGCCTAGGTCGGATGGAAAGAAGACTTTTCCAACTAAGAAAGATGCATATGTCTGCTTCATTGGATCCCAACCAGCTAAGGACAAAAAGGCGGTTATTCATGAGCTCAATGCCACGGTTCCGACTGTCCCCCAATTCCTGGACTGGTCAGAGGTGACCATCACCTTTGATCGTTTATATCACCCGAGGAAAACACATCGTCGGGGAAAGTATCCTCTGGTTGTCAATCCTCTTACTGACGGCTATGAGTTCTCAAAAACATTCATGGACGGTGGGAGCGGTATAAACATTCTCTACGTCGAGACACTCCACCGCATGAAGCTACATGAGAGCCAGTTGAGTTACAGTAGTGTAACTTTACATGGCATTGTACCAGGGAGACAGGCAAATTCCCTGGGTGAGATTACTCTAGACGTGACATTCGGAACCCGAGATAATTACTAGACCGAGCCACTCTCCTTCGAGGTGGTACCGTTCAAAAGTGCTTACCACGCCATCTTCGGGCGTCCGTCTTGCTAGGCGTTCCTGGCCTGTCCCTGTTACATCTACAACATGATTAAACGTCCAGGTCCAAAGAGCATAATCACCGTACAAGGAAATCCGAGGAAGGCGCGAGAGTGCGACGAAGGATCTACTGCCTTCACCGAAGCCGTGCTGCACGCCCAGGAGTACCAGGAGATCAAGAAGACCATTAATCCGTCCGAGATGCCCGCTACAAAGAACGAGGTGCTGAAGCCGAGTTTGTAGTTCAAGGCGTCGGAAGAGACGAAGAAGACGTCGCTGAAGGAAGATGATCCCTCCAAGACGACGAACATAGGGGTACACTTAGGACACGCATAGGAAAGCGCGCTCGTCGAGTTCCTCAAAGCTAATAGTGATATCTTTGCATGGCAGCCATCTGACATGACCGGAGTATCTAGGGAACTTGTCGAGCACTCTCTAAATGTATACCTAGACGCTAAACCCGTCAAACAGTACTTACGACGGTTTGGTGATGAAAAGCACAAAGCAATAGCCAAGGAGTTAGCCCGCTTAGATCTAGCGGATTTCATAACAGAGGTCATCCATACAGATTGGGTGGCAAATCCTGTACTCGTCCCTAAAAAGGACATGATTGATTTAAGGATGTGTGTTGATTATACCGCTTTGAACAAGGCATGCCCAAAAGATCCGTTTCCTTTGCCAAGAATCGATCAAGTTATCGACTCAACGGCAGGGTCGGAATTACTCTATTTTCTTGACGCATATTCCAGATATCACCAAATACCGATGAAAAATTCGGATCAAATTAAGACGTCTTTCGTCACTCCTTTCGGAACCTTCTACTACAAAACTATGCCTTTTGGCTCAAAAACCACAGGAGCAACATATCAATGTACCATGCAACGTTGCCTCAACGACCAAATCGGACGCAATGTCCATATATACGTAGACGACATAGAAGTTATGTTCAAAAAGAAGGAAACTTTAATTTCCGACTTGGATGAAACGGTTGCTAGTCTATGAAAATTCAACATGATGCTAAATCTGAAGAAGTGTTTCTTTGGAATTTCAGCCAAAAAATTGTTGGGTTCCATCGTCTCTGAACGAGGCATCGAGGTGAACCGGGACAAAATCAAGGCTATCTTAAATATTACCAGACCGACTCGCCTGAAGGACGGACAGCGCCTCACTGGTTGCATTGTGGCAGTGAGTCGGTTCATCAGCCGGCTCGGTGAAAGAGTCGCACCTATATATAAACTCCTGAAGAAAACCGAAAAATTTGTCTGGACCCCAGAAGCTGAAACCGCACTACAAAGTTTAAAAGATTTGCTTTCAAATCCACTAGTTCTCGCAGCGCCAGAGCCTCGGGAACCTATGTTACTCTACATTGCAGCGACCAACAAGGTCATAAGCGTGGTAACAGTAGTTGAGCGCGAGGAAGAAGGCCACGAGCATAAGGTGCAGCGTCCAACTTATTATCTAAGTGAGGTCCTGACAGAATCAAAACAATGGTATCCACATCATCAAAAGCTAGCCTATGGAGTGTTCTTTGCATCCAGAAAGCTACGCCACTATTTTCAAGAGCACAAGATTATAGTAGTGAGCACGGCTCCTCTGCGAGATTTAATCAACAACCGCGAAGCCACAGGACGTGTCGCAAAGTGGGGAATAGAGCTTGCAGCTTTCGACATTGAGTACAAACCACGTACAGTGATCAAGTCCCAAATTCTTGCCGACTTTGTTGTTGATTGGAAAAAAACAGCAGAAAACACGGGCCCTCCAGACTCAGAATTTTGGACCCTTCACTTTGACGGATCAAAAGCACGAGGAGGCTCGGGGGCTGGCGTGGTGCTCAAATCACCCCAAGGAGATAAGCTGTTCTATGTGTTGCAAATACACTTCACGGCAACCAATAATATTGCCGAGTACGAAGCATTGTTGCATGGAATACGCATCGCCAAAAACATTGGCATATCAAGACTCATGTGTTACAGAGACTCGGATTTAGTTTCTCAGCAAGTATCAGAAATTTATAACGCAAACAAACACATGGCACCATACAAAGCTGTTGTAGATGAATTATCCAAATCGTTCGAGGGTTTTGAGGTTTAACACATCCCTCGAGCAGAAAATGAGGAAGTAGATGCCCTATCAAGGTCTGCGCGGAAAAAAGTACCGGATGGACCTTTTTTAGAGCATTTAAGGGTCCCTTCCATAGTCAGAGTTGACGAGGACTATCCGACGAAATCCGACTCACCTTTAATAGCAGTTCTTGCTATAATTCCTAGCTGGACAAAACCCTATCTGGATTTCCTGATAGACGGAAAATTACCCGAAGACGAAGTCTTGAGCCGGCAGATTGTCTGACGAGCAAAATCATACACTATAATAAATGGTGAGCTCTATAAGCGGAGTATTTCTGGCGTGTTTCAGAGATGTATTTCTTTGGAGTGGGAGTGGAAACCTTAAGAGAAATCCACGAAGGCGAGTGTGGTCACCATGTTGCAGCCAGATCCTTAGTGGAAAAAGCTTTTCGACACGGATTCTTTTGGCTTACAGCTAAGTCAGACGCTGATAAACTGGTCAAAACATGCAAGGGCTGCCAAAAGTACGCTCATCAGGCACACGTTCCGGCTGAACAGCTGCGAACAATCCCTATTACATCGTCATTCGCGGTTTGGGGGCTTGATATGGTAGGGCCGTTTCGCACGGCAAAATGTGGATTCACTCACCTACTAGTGATGGTGGATAAATTCACAAAATGGATTGAGTCTAAACCCATAGCAAATTGCGATGCAGCAACAGCCAGAAGATTCGTCGAGGACGTAATCATCAGACTCAAATAGCCGCAGAGTATAATTACTAACAACGGGAGCAACTTTTCCATGGGGGAACTTTCCGAATTCTGCGAAGAGCAAGGGACACGACTTGATATTGCATCAGTCGCACATCCACAAGCCAATGGACAAGTCGAAAGAACCAATAGCCTTATTCTACAAGGAATCCGACCTCGCCTCGAGGCACCGCTTCATCAGGCCGCGGGGGCTTGGGCGGAAGAGTTACCATCTGTGATTTGAAGCTTACGTACAACTCCTAACAGATCAACCGGCTATACTCCTTTCTTCTCGGTATATGGTGCAGAAGCAGTTCTTCTGAGTGATCTGATCCACCAAGCTCCACGAGTCAAAGCGTATATGGAAGAAGATGCAGAAGTTTCTCGGCAAGATGATATCGATATAATCGAAGAAGTACGCGTCGTTGCTGAACAGAGATCTACAGCCTAACATCGGAAGTTACGCAAGTATCATAGTCAGAGAGTGCAAAACCGTTCTTTCAGAAAAGGCGATTTAGTTCTCCGACTTGTGCAAAAGAGAAAGCACAAACTTTCCCCAATTTGGGAAGGACCTTTTATGGTTAGCAGAGTTCTACATAATGGGTCATATTATTTAACCGACATGAGACCAGTCAAGGAAAGACCTGACATTCGGAAAAGGAAGAGAGCTGGTGGCAGCACAGACCCGGATGAAATAGACCATCCATGGAATATTGCACAGCTACATCCCTTCTATTTTTAGTTCTATTTCCTTGTAATCATATATGTACATGTTCAAAGCGAAATAAATTATTGGTTCCCTCATATTGTTATTTTTGAGAAGTTTTTGCCATCTTATTTCCAAAAGAGCATGTAATTTTTTCAAAAATCTCAGAATATTTGAAAGTACTTTATGCTCATGTTTGTTCTGGTTACGATTTTTGTACAATCTAAAAATGTTACCTTAGGGTACAAAGTTTAAATTATTATCTATACTTTGATTCTTTATCTGATTGCTTAGACGCGGGTATTTTCCGAGTAATGAGTTGCTGGTACTGGAGGCCGATTTGTTTCCAAGTTTAAACTGGTTTAGCAATTGCGCTTCATTGCTCGGCAAAGTTTATGTGCTAAAGGTTGGCCGAGCCATGAAACGGACGAGGCAGAGAGCCAGATAAACCGATAAGTATAGGCATAAAAAAGGAGTGCTTCAGAAATTTTCAAAGCACAAAGTATAAAAATATATAAACAAAAAGTGCTAAGATAGTAAAAGCATCAGTTTTTAGAGACTAGCACAAAATAAAATATTGTAGCCATCATTGCATTGCCATAAGTTTCAGATAACGCATAGCAAATGTTTATGCTGCAGGCGATGGTGATGAAGCAGGTGGAACACTGGAGTCATCAGCAGTGTTACCCTCGATCTCATACTCGGAAGCATTGTTGATTTCTGGCTCTTGAGGCGAAGGAGGCGCGGCGACAGATTCAAAGAATGGCGTTGTATAGTTGGTCATCTCCGCCACCCGACAAGCATAACCTGCACAAGATTCTTGGATGGCCTTGATATCTTGCGGGTTACCCTCATCATCCTCCTTGGCAATGCCCTTGGTGACATGCCAGATTTCTATCTCGCTATGATGGCTCATCACCATGGTCAGAGCTGTTTGCGCAGCAGTCCGAGCATAGGAGATCTTCCAGTCTTCAATCAACTTCGGAATCTCCTTCACTTTGTCCCTCACCTCATGCACTGGCATTTTGTGCAAATTGGAAAGCTTGACAGCCTCGCCAGCCTCTTCTAGAGTTTGGCGTAAGTCAAACAAGACATCTCCGACGAGCTTAATGCGCTCGAGGCGAGGTTTGGAAGTGGAAGAGTCAGAAAGATTCAAGGGGGCTGGGAAAGAACCAAAAGTCAAAATTCTGACTAAAACAAAATTCGAAAAATGAATAACACAAAGAAAAGATTCATAAATCTTACCAAGCACAGAGTGATTCCATTCAGCATGCTCCTTGCGGAGGCTGTCTAGTTCACTTGCTGAGGCATGGTCAAGATCCTTCTGAATATCAAACTCCTTCTTGAGATCAGCAAGTTGTTTATCTCAGAGGGCCAGGAGCTTCTCGAGCCTCATGGTCTCGTGATTGCTTGATTCCAAAACTGCAGCTACGGATTTCTCCGACTCCACAGTTAGGGTCTCAAGCTTTTGCCGGAGTTCAGTATTCTCTGCCTCCAAGACTTTGAAGTTTTCGGCCTGCTCCACCATCTTGCTGGATTGGCACAACAATTCTGCAAAGACAAAAATATCAATCGGATAATGCAAAATCCGACTATGACAAAAACTGATAAAGAGGAAGCCAGAAAATTTTACCTTCTGCTTCATCATTTTCAACTTTCAACTTTGAATTTTCAAAGTGCAAAACTTTGATTTCTTTCCGCTTGTTGGAAATATTCTTGAGCAATTCCTGATTGGAAGATGCAATTTTCTGTAAGTTTAGAGACGGAATACCGTCAGACGGCTACTAAGACTCGGGCTGCAAATTTAACTAAGTAAAATTACAGCACGAGCCTTGGGGGCTACACTACATTGTTATTTTGCAACCTAAAAGCATCAACCCAGATCCAGAAATATTTATTCGACTTTATGCTTGGGGGCTAGAGGATATGATAATAAATGCAAATAAGAATCGAAAACTTACAATGTGTTCCAGGTGCAACTTTTCGAATCCGAGCTTAGTGATGTGAAACACCTTCTCGGAAAGAGTGAGGGACGGAACATCTGTCGCTGGAAGTTCGCTAGATGCGACTTTAGCGTCCCGGACCAAAATCTGGTCCAGGAGGCTGACCAGCTTGACGTCTTCCTCCTCTTGGCTCGCTGCTTCTGGGGTCAAGATTTGTTTCTCAAGACTAGACTAAGCCAGTTTGAGGATCTCTTCTTTCTCCTTCCTCTTGAGGCCAGGAACAGCAGAGTCAATCACCTTATCCACAGTATCTGTAGTCATAACCATGGGATCATTACCCTTTACGGGTTCACCCTTATCAGTTGCCTGGTCATCAACGGTGACCAGGGCCTTTGAGATCTTGCCAGCATCAGGGGATGCAGAAGCTCCTTGCACTGACAGAGCAGTGGATGGGGTCGACGGTGACACAGCTGGACAAACAACAAGCTTCTGCTGACGCAGATGCTTGCCTGGCTTGCTTTCCGGATTAATCTTGCTCTTTAACGATGATTTAACTCTAGAACATAGAAATCCTAAATATTAGGTGTGCTCTGGAAAGATAACAAAGGTACATGAGTACTAAAAATAAAAGGTGAGATGCTTACTTTTTAACTACTGGCAGCACTTGGCTACCAGCAGCGACAACTTCATTCGCCTTACGCTTCTTAGAGGCGGAGGAGGCAACTTCTTGCACCTCATCATCCTCCATCGCCTCCGGGTCGTCTGAAGCATAGCCCTCTAGTGGAGCTAGCTCGGACTCGGAGAGTTTCTCGAGCTGACAGAATCGGAAAAGCATCGATGAAAATAGAGTCGGAGAAAGAACCAAAGAAAATGACGAAACACGAAAGCATAGTCGAAATATTTACCGGAGTCAGAGGACGACTGGATGTATATATATTCATGGAAACTTCCAGAACTTTTCGGTCCCCTCTTTCCTTGACCAAATATTGCATGAGGGTCCTGTAGTCCTTCGGCGAGAGCCAGTTCGGGCTGACCTTCATGTTGTCCTTCTTGTCGCCGGTGATTTGGTGCATGAGGCGGTCTCCGTGGTGCTGGAGAGGCTGAATCCGGCACTCCAGCCAACAGTGGATCAAGTCGGATCCACGAAGCCCCTCACGCTTCATTAGAAATTCGATCTGCCTCTTGGCAAGGATCAAAATATCCGATAGCTCCGGTGCCTCTGCATCCCATGAGTCTTGGTGGGGAGCGGCACCATTGGCAAACACCGGAAGACCTTCCGCCTTACCCGGAGCCAGAATATCCTTATGGTAAAAGAAAGTTCCGGCCCAACGTTTGACGGACTCACTAGCATTAATCCTAGGATAGATTTGATTCCTGCTAAGGACTAAGATAAGAGTGCCGGTGTCGTAAGGCACACCATCACTGATGGAATTCTTCCGGGTACCATAGTAGTACCGGAAAAGGGTGAGACTTGGCCTAATGCTAAGAAACCCCTCGCACAGAGCTGCGTGAGCACTAAGCTCAAGTAGAGAGTTGAGAGGAAGATTGTGGAGTTGCACACCGTAATAGTTGAGGACCTCGACGAAGAAGTCTGACGGTAGCAGACTGAGGCCATGGTCGACGTGAGTGCTAAACAACACCCTCTCGTCGTCTTTCGGCGCGGGGATGGCGTGTCAAGCAGCGCTCCACCACGCGCCAGCAGCGATGAACCCCTCATCCTCCATGACCTGGAGCTCCGCAGTGTCCATGTGTCAACACCCGGATTTTTCAATCCTAGGTGCTTGTTATGCCATACATCGCAATCCCAGGATTACCATTTTTGCGAGACATAACAGAATTGGATACCATAGTACTTCATCCATTACAACGATACATAAGTTCTTACACAAATAGGGATCTCATGATCCAGTTCTTAATACAACATCAAGCAGCGGAATACGTAGTAATAACGGTAGCGTAGGCGGAGCTCCATCTTCGGGGTCACAGGCAATGCTGACAATGGGAGATGATCCTAGTTGTCGTAACCTTCCTGGGGTCCATCTTCCAGGTACTCCTCTTCATAGTCTGGCCATGGGAATAGCCAGGGACAAAGCCATGAGTACTCTTTAAGTACTCGCAAACTAATACTAACAGGTCAGGGGGTTTTGGATAATAGGACACTAGGCTCTAAGGTTGTTTTGCAAAAAGCCAGGTTTATCTTTACTAAGTTCCAAGGCTAGTCACAATTTTATAACTCCTAAGTGGGATCTTGTAATTCAGGTCACAACTCTGTTGTGTTCAAGTCAAAGTCTCACTTCAGTTCACAAGTCATTTTGAAAAGTCGACGGGGAACAAAGTATGGCCACTAATCGTCCATAATCATGACGCGGCTATTCGAATAGTTTGACACTCTGCAGAGATTGTACACTTTCACCACAACATTCGATACATCTGTCAGGAACAAATCCTGAATTCACCATACTCAATATGCGGATAATCAATCCTAACCTTTCAATTACACTCCCTAGTATAAGCACCTCTCCTGTGAGTTTGGCCTCCCAACCATGACCACTGTCATCTTGGGTACTGCACAGGTGGACAATCTTCACAAGTTAGCCTCAGCTCAGACCTTGGCCATGAGGGAACTAATACTAGGGTATATAAGTTTCCAGTCAAGCCCTACCCAATATTCGGGTATTGTGGTTGTACGATAAAATTGGAATGGTATCGCATCCAGACAACCATCAGTTTTATAAAGGGCTAAGGCTCATGCCTCAACATTTTCATCACCAAAATCATCAAGTGTTTGGAAACACATGTCCAAAACATCTCAATAGAATGATCCATCATTCCAAGGTTTTCATAACCATTTTTCCACCAAGTATTCCCATCGAAAGTTTATCAAGTTTTAAGCTTAGCACTAGCATCTACAGTTGGGGGTGATAATGATGAGGGGTGGTAACTAGTGGAGTTTCACTAAGTCCAACATTATATCTTAGGCTGAGATCAAGGTTTCTAGCTTAGGCCAAATTTTATGCTCTTAGGGCAAACTTGAGCACAGCTGTCTAAATCTACCAAACTCTTAAGTAGACTCTAAGTAAGCGTTGATAAAGAAATAAAGTGAGAAGCTTGCCATAAAACTAGGATTGGTTTAGTAAGTTGGTATGATCACATATGCTTAAGGCATATAGTATTCATATCACAAGCATGGGTTTGTGGCCACAATAGGGTGGCTTGCAAGTGTTGGCTTGCACTGGGATAGTATCTTGCAAGTGTTAGCTTGCATTGGTCAACTTAGTTAGTAAAGCTTGCCTTGTGCAGAGCAGTGGTTGAAGTTCTCCTCGGCTTCCTCTTCGTAGTATCCTCCTTCCTCCTCGTAGTATCCTTGGTCGGTACTAGCGTCTATGAATAAATACGAGGTACACAATCACCAAACAATACTTAACTACTTGCAATCATCACACACAAGGGTCCTATAGATGATCTAGCATCATCTCTAACATTACAAGGTTAAGGCTTGGTTTAAGTCTTTTTATTTTAGACAAGTAATTTCTACTCATTGAAAAACTACTTAAGATTTAATATTCTCCAAACTAGACATGGGATCATGTTGATACATGTCATCACCACATATTGTAGTCCATGGGAATGTGATTTAAAGTGGTGTCACAATTTAATAAGGTTTTACCCTTTTATTTTAATTGATTAAAGTGGCTAGAAATGCTTATGTAGCATTCTTTTATTCCTTGAACATTATTTCTGCAAGTAAACCTATATGTTTTTATATATTCTGAAAGGTATGGTTAAATGTGATTTTTGAGAGTTGGAATCAACTCAAAAGCTTTTATGGTTTAAATTTGAAAAATGTTTGAATGCAGAAAAGCTTATGCCTTGTTATTTTTGCTAAGGATGATCTACAGATCCAAATGACTTGAATCCAACGGGCTTGGATTAAGCATTCATAGACCTTTCCAACAAAATTGGTTTCATCCAATTTGGTGCACTGAATCGATCTGGGTTGATTTTTGAAGTTGGGTACAGAAGTGTGTTTGAAATTAAAAAGAAAAAGGTTTAATTTGAATTGCTGGGTTGCGCGGGAAATTCTAACGGGCCGGCCTGCTAAGCGCAGTGCTCCCGCGGGCTGCGTAAGTGGGTGTCCCCACTCGTCAGTGACACGGGGCTGGGCGAAGCGGTATGGGGCAACGTGGGTCGTCTGATCTAGTTCTAATCCAATGGCTGAGGGTCATCATCGACGCGAGACAGCTCCGGCGAGAACGAAACCTAGCGCGGCCAGTGGGGGGTGCTGGGGGCTCACCGGAGTACAGGCGAGGGTCGGCGAGGCGGGCGAACGACGAAGTCGACGACGGCGATCCTCCTGGTACCGGTGGCTTCTCCTAGGGCGGCTCCAATCGCTGGCTCCCTTCTTCTCCGTGAGGCGGGCTCCGTGAAATTCGGTGGTGGTGCGCGCCTTGCTCTAAGAATGGTGTGGCACGGTCAGTGGGGAGAGGGGAGTGAGATGGTGTGAAGAAATCGTGCGGGGGTGGCCTCTATTTATAGTCGAGCGAGGCGACCGTCGGGGCGCAAGGTGAGCTCGTCGGGGGCGACGTTACAGGCAGCTAATGGCATGGGCAAGGGTAGGGGACGGTGTTGTGTCTCCTCGCGATGCTCAACGACATGATCGCGAGGCATGGGGCGGTGCGGTTTGGTCTGGAACGGGCGGCGCTCTGCGCGGCAGAGGCGGCGTCTTCGACGGCGGGCGGTGGCTGTATGGCACGGGGCGGCAAACGGGAGTGTCTGGCGGTGTCCTGGGTCAGTGGTGATCATGTGCGCGCGGTGAGGCGGCGGCTGTGGACGCTGGTCGCGGGTGGCGCTCTGGCGCACGCTCGGCATGGTCTGGGCGCGGCTTGTGCGCGTGGTCCAGGGCTTGGCTAAGCTCGCGGCTGGGACAGGCAGTGGCGGTGGACGGTGGGCTACCTCCCAGACATGCTGGCTAGGCTTGCTGCTTCTCCTAGCTTGCTGTCCACATTGGGGTGACATGGGTGTGCTCGGCTGTTCACTATTAATGGAAATGGCAAGCTCACAGGGGTGCTAGTGTTGGGCTAAACTTTCTAGATGATCTACTGGTTTGTGTGTGAGCTAACTAGGGAACAAGTTAGGCTCAAAACACTGCACACTATAGTGTTTGATGTTTTGTTTGATTTGTGTCTGCAACCTGTTTGATGAAATGGCCGCATGAACTCAAGTTTTGAATTTTGAAATGAATTTTGGTGGGTTTGCTAGATTGGTTCTGGTGAGTCTGCAGATGCTTGGGTTTTGAAAATTGATCTTGTTTGAGTGGGTTTTGAAAAAGTGGGATCTTCCCATATGAAGAAGATTCAAAATTGAATTGTCATTTAATTTATGCATTTGCAAGTTTCTGGATGATCACAAAGTGGGCCTTGATACTCTGTTATGAGTACATTCAATGGGTGCAAAGATCCAGAAAAGTTTCTGTTGGGTTCTGAAAGTTTGAGACAGCCAAAGTAGGCATGTGAGGTAAATTGGCCAAAATGACCATTCACATAATATATTTGTTTTGATTTACTTGTCTTTAGGAAAAGTGTGGGAAATGTTTTAGATGATGTTATTTTCACCTAAGAAACATTTTACAAGCAATGGCTCACACAAACAAGGTGGTTTTTAAAGAAATTCAAAATCCATGCATACACATATACATGCATTCATGAATTCATTTAGAAAAGTTTTTGTTAACCCTAAACTTGATGATTAGTATTTTGATGATCTAAGTTTGATATTTTTGGGATGTTACACCATGGCCCAGGGGATCCACAGACCCCGCATATTTTTCTCATATGTCGCTGACGAACCCGCCGCCGCTCCCAAAGACGTGGCATACGCCATAGTTTTTTGGAGAAAGATGGACTGGTGGGGGAAGGAGAGATTTTCTCAACGGAGGGCAGATAGGAACTGGTGCGGAGAGCTCGAGGAGTACGAGGAAGCAATGAATGAATGGATGAATCGATGGAGAAGTGAATCTGGGAAGAAGGGTTTTCTCTCCTCTTATTTGCCTCTGTGTCAAGCTTCGTGCGGTAAGACGCACGATTATCGCCACGCGTATAGGAGAGGGGGAGTTAGCTTCCTCGCGACTATTCTGCCCCCTCGATTTTCACGCAGGCATTGAAACGGCGTTCCGTTCCGTAAGGAACGGACCCACCAACAGTCGTGCTGATGGAAATCCTGTCAGTGATGGGACTTGACCTGTAAAGTTGTCAGTCAGCACGCCGCCATAAATTTCGGCTTATGTTTCAAATCAAGCAATGGAAAAATCAAGGTCAGAGCAGAATATATCCGACTCAACTGACTCGGAATCCTACATCAATAAAAGAAGTTTTCGGAAACCCTTCAAGATTCTCAAGACGAAGAAACCATCAAGCTAGACGATTTATCCGACTTCAGATCTTGGAGACTTCCGAGGGCTACTGTTGGGGATATACTTTCTGGGTATACCCATAGGACTCACTAACCAGGGTGGCCCATCATCGGTTTAGAGCTTTGCTTCACGGGCGGCCCAGTCAGAGAAAGAGGAGGAGCCAGTTACGGCTACGATAAGGCCCAGAAGTGTTACCGACTTAGGCTTGTAATATTACTTGTATTCCAAGCTGTACATAGTTACCGACTCTGTAACGTAGCCGGATATGTCTCTCCCTGTAACCCTAGGCCCCGGTGACTATATAAACCAGCCCTATGGGAGCCTTTAGGGCACCAATAACCACAACCAACTCGCACAAGCGAACCTCTCTTGTAATCCGCTGTAACATCCGGCTTACGCCGATATATTACTGGGTTGCTAGCAGGAGTAGGATCCGATCATCGTAGTCCGATCTAAACCTGGGTAAACTTGTGCTCACCGCTTCTGGAACATCCGATGTCTCACACCCCTTCTTTCCAATGCCATTAGGACCCCCTATGGCGTACTTGTCGACAATCCAACGACATGAGGGTTGTTCCTCATGCGACTCAACTTTAGTTACCGGTAAGTTCTTGTCATTGTAAGTATATGTGTATCATAGAGAACCGCCAACGGAGTACCCCTTGCCCCATGATACAGGAGCTATCCCATATCAAAATGACAAGGTAACAGACAGTGAGCATTTCAGCAATCCTTTTATTTACCATGAGCATGGTGCATATTTTTTTATCTCTTTTTTTCTATATTTTTTTGTGAGGATGCTTCATGGATTTCTCACTATGGTGATGCTGCAAGTTTCCACCATGATTAGGCATGGCTTAGGCTAGCGGACCAGGCGTTTCTCTAACACACATACATAACTCCATGTACTTACAAGCTCCCCTTTTATTTCACACTGCCGACATCCATAAACAAAGAGCATGATATCAATTGGGTAGATATTTACAGGTGTTGAAAGCGTCCCCATGACAACACGGTTTTGCTAATTCCCAACTTATAAGTACAAGCATATACAACATAGATGACACAATGGTTCAAGTTTATTAGGGGAAGTTTAATTTAGAAGATAGATAAAACAAGAATATACTTGGAATGGTGTAACACACCATGCATAGGAATTTATAGTGAAATCTTTGGAATAACTTGATTTCTTGGGAGTTGGATGCATGAGTAGAGCTTACTCAATACAAGTGGAGGTAGCAAAAGATTGGGAGCGACCAACTAGGAGAGCAATAATGGCCATAATCATGCAGAGTGACAAAACATTATCAATCAAAGTATAAAGTGATATCACAAGTCAGAAACTAAATGAGAATAGAGGCTAAGGTGACTGGTTCATAGTCATAACATGGTGTGAGCATGTGCCAAGTCAACCCAAACAAAGCATCAAAGGAGAATACCATAATATTATGCCTTTGTATGCTAAAACGACCCATGATTCTTCCAAGGCACATTAAGAAATCTCAGTTTTTTGAAACAATTCATGCTACAACAATAATCACTAAGCATAAGGTCAAACAACATCTAGCATGACATGATAAAGTCTAAGCCACAGTCAAAACAAGCTCCCTTTTGTACCACTATAAGCATGAAACTTTCTACTCGTTTCCAACACCAATCAACTTATTTGAAACAACACAACAAAAGCGGGGGTCTAACTACTTTATTCAACAAAACTAAACAAACGAAAACCAAAACTGAAAACTAAGACGCTCCAAGAACAACACAAAGGTACATGAAACAATAAAAATAGTGTCTAGAAAGAGACCTGGGGTTTTTATTGATAAAGAAGGGGATGCCTTGGGCATCCCCAAGCTTTGACGCTTGTACCTCTTGAATATTTCTTGGGTGACACGGGGTGGCATCCCTAAGCTTGAGTTTTTGTCCATTCTTCATCTCATCACATTATTCTTCCCCTACACCTAAAAATTTCCTTCATACAAAACTTCACACAATCTTCATTAGCAACATTAGTGCATTCAAGATAATAAACCTTTGGATTTAGTTTCAAAGCAGCAAAACTTTCATTAAAAACACAAGCTACTATAGAAATTCCTTTAAATTCTCAATTTACCAAAAAGAACTCAAAAAGAAATCGATAAAAGGCAAATGCAAATAATGGCAGAAATCTGTTAAAACAGACCAGCAGGTAAAAACCGATTTTTTTCGAAGACCTTATGTTGCTCAAATTAAAAACTGTTGAAATAACGAAAGTTAGATAAAAACCTAGGGCATTTACTCAGAAAATTAAAGCTCAAACCAACATACAGAGATATTTCAAGAATTTTTACAGTGAAGCACAAAAATCTGTTTCGGGACAGCAACTTCCCAAAATATTACTTCTCTCTCATTAGAGGTTATTCTTGGCACAAAAATCAAATAAAAATGATAAGGAGAAGTTATTACAGAAGTGATAACTTTCAAGACTCGATAAAACTATTGGGTTATCTCCCAAGAAGTACTTTTCTTTTAACACCTTTAAGTTAGGCTTGATAGTTTGAGAAGATGCTCACATAGGAAATATGAATTGAAGTAAAAGAGAGCATCAAGAAGCAAATTCAAAACACATTTAAGTCTAGCCCACTTCATATGCATAGGAATCTTGTACACAAATAAATTCACAAATAACAAAGTGACAGGTATAGGGAGATAAAACAAGAGTAACTTCAAAACTTTCAGCATATAGAGAGGTGTTTTAGTACCATGAAAACTTCTACAACCATATTTTCCTCTCTCATAATAATTTTTAGTAGCCTCATGAATAAAGTCAACAATATAACTATCATATAAAGTATGCTTTTTATGATCTACAAACACATAATTTTTATCAAGCTCAAAAATAGTGGGATTAAAACTTTCAAACCCACTTTTAACAATTTTATAACAAGATGACTGATCATTCTCAAGAGGTATGGGGTTCCAAGTCGAGACCCCTCCAATCTCATTTTCAATAGTAGTACTATTAATATTATCAACCAATATAGGACCATCATCTAGAGAATTATCATAAACATTTTCTAAGCAAAACTCTTTAGTACTATGCATTTCGAAATTAGGCGCAAATAAAGGATTATCATAAGATTTATCAAAATATCATGGATTATCATAGATAACAGGAGCACAATTATTATTACAGGTTTTACCCAAGTAGATATTTTAAAAGAATCCACGGTAACATAACATTCATCCTCCTTTGGTAAGCATGGGGGACAATCAAACAATGTAAGGGATAAAGAGTTACTCTCATTGGAAGGTAGGCATGGATAGCTAATCCATTTTTCCTCCTCTCGTTCATCACTCTCCTCCTCTTTTTCATCTAATGAGCTTTCAGGTTTAGCAATTTCTTCTTTCATAGGCTCCTGCAAGGCATTAGTCTCTTCCGTTTGTGGAAAGCATCTATTAATATATTCAAGAATATAGCCATTTTTCCTTGTAACTATCAAAGCAAAATTTAAGTATATCATAAACCTCATATTTATAAGGTGAATTATCAGTATTTTCAAGCAAACTAGCAAGTTCAAATGCACCCTTCCAAGCAATAAATTCTTCAATTTGTTCCACATCATAAAAGTCATAATTTCCTTTAACATAAAAAATATATGGTAACATTATTATTATACTCATATTGAAAAGGGAGGTGTTTATACCTCCTATAGCAACAAGATTTATCACAGCAATAAGTAACATTATAAGTAGAGCACATGTTTCTAGCAATGGTATTCAATTTATCAATTTGTTCCTACAAGTGTTTCCCTTTTGTGACAAGTGGTGTTCCTTATAGTAATATTTTTGTTCTTCCGTGAACCCACCTTGCCAATAAGAACTAGTTTCAAAGAAACCAACCATTGATAGAAAGCATGACAAAGCAAGGAAATAACAGACCAACAACTATAGTAGAAACTAATTATTTGTTTTTTTAATAAGGAAAAGCAAACCAAACGAAACTAATTTTTTGTCATTTTTTTATAGAAAGAAGCAAGCAAAACAAAAAAGGAACTAAACAAAACAAAAACAAAGTAAAGAGAATGATTGTGAAAGACTCCCCTTGTGAAGCCGTCCTTAACTCCCCGGCAACGGCGCCAGAAAAATCTTTGACATGGCTCGGTAGTAGAGCTTTGTTGGGAGACCCCAAGAGGAAGGTATGATGAGCACAGAGGAAAGTTTTCCCTAAGTTATGAAACCAAGGTTATCGAACCAGTAGGAGAAAGGAAACAACTCCAAGGTGTTGCTAGCAATTTGGAATCCTGCACAACACAAACTCAAGACTTTGCCCCAACTTACAGTGAGGTTGCCAATCTCACTGGTTTGCTGAAAACAAAGGATTAAACATATAGTGTGGAAGGTAACGGTTGCTTGTAAAAAGTAAATGGTAATAGTAGATGATGTAACAATGGTAAAGATTAGACCGGGGTCCACAGTTCACTAGAGGTGTTCTCTTTAAGATAAATAACATACTAGGTGAATAAATTACAGCGGGACAATTGACAGGACTGAACAAGGCATAACAATGCAAATACTAGACATTCATGATTCCTATGAGATTTGATTGGGCATTACAATAATATACATAGACCGCCATCCAACTGCATCTATGACTAGTAATCCACCTTCAGGTTATCATCCGAACAACCTCCAGTATTAAGTTGCAGGCAACGGATAACTACATTAAGCAATGTGTGTAAAGTAAACAATACAATTGTTCCCTAAACAAAATATTGTTGATTTCTCTCTAGTAGCAACAGCACATCTATAACCTTAGAGATTCCTGTCACTTCCCTAGATTTAATAGAGGCATGAACCCACTATCGACCATAAATACTTCCTCTTGGAGTCACTAGCATCTACTTGGCCAAGATATCTACTAGCAACGGAGAGCATACAAGATCATAAACAACACAGACATGATAGAATCAATAATCAATAAGACATGATAAAATCAATAATCAATCTGACATAGTATCTCAATATCCATTGGATCCCCGCAAACACAACATGCATGATTACAAATAGATGATCTTGACCATGAACGGAGCTCACAAGATCTAAACATGAAAGCACAAAGGATGAGAAACAACCATCTAGCTACTGTATGGACCCATAGTCCAAGGGTGAACTACTCACACATCATACCGGAGGCTGGCATGGTGATGAAGAAGGCCTCCGGGATGACCTCTCCCCTTCGGCAGGGTATCGAGAAGAGCCTGAGATCCCCCGATCTAGGGACGATGGTGGTGGCGGCTACGGACTGTTTCATGGAGATCTGACAGATACTTAGGGTTTTGGAATCGAGGGGCTTTTATAGGCGAAGAGGCAAGGCGGGGGGCACCCGAGGCGCCCACACCAGGTGGTGACGTGCCCTAGGAGGGCCCACGCTACCCTAGGGTGTGGCGGCCTCGTGGCCCTCCTCCGGTTGCCCTTCGGTCTTTGTGTTCGTTCTGATAAAATATTGACTTTGGCTTTTGTCCCGTCCAATTTCGAAAATATTTTCTTACTAGCTTTTCTAAAACTAAAAACAGCAGAAAACAGGCAACTGGCACTGCAGCATCTTGTTAATAGGTTAGTTTCGGAAAATGTATAAAAATATCTCAAAGTGTAGAAAAAGCATAGCAAAGTTGATACTAAAAAAGAATGGAACATCAAAAATTGTAGATACGTTTATGACATATCAGGTAGCGGGAGCGAAGAAAAAAATTCTATCGTACACATGATTCTTCTAATAAGAGGTTGGCATGTGAGACCCACTATCATGATTACCGGCAGATAGATTGAGCAACGTTATCGAGTTCAAATCAGGGAGGCACGAGCCAAGAATTTTTTTTATCATGCACACGTTTCTTCTAATGTGAGGATAACATGTGGTGCCCAGCTGCGTGATTAAACTGTAGATGCATCTAGCAGCGCTATCAAGTTCAAAACAGGGTAGCGGAAGTAAAGGAAAAAAACATCATAAACACGATTCGAGAGACTGGCATGTGGGACCTAGCATCGTGATTAACAGTAGATAGATCGAGCAACGTTATCGAGTTCATATCAGAGAGGCACGAGCCAAGGAAAAAATCCATCATGCACACGTTTCTTCTAGTGTGAGGATGACACGTGGGACCCAGCCACCTGATTAAACAGCAGATGCATCGAGCGATGCTATCAAGGTCGGAACAGGAAAGGAAAAAATTCCATCATACACACGATTCCTCTAATGTGAGGCAGACATGCAGGACCTAGCAACCTTACTAAATGGAAGAGGCATCGAACGATGTTATCAAGTTCAAATCAGGAAGGCACGACCAAAAAGTTTGGTCCGATAGAGTCACTGGCGTCTGGGATCCACACGCAAAAAATACTCCAGCGAGTCAGCATCTCGTGAGGAAGCGGAAATATTACTTCTACCACGCGCCCGTCGATCTTCGTCCATGTTTTTAGCAGTTTCATCGTAGTAGAGGGGCACGAAACCGGAAAAAAAGTTTTGCATCGGCCACGGTCGAGCCGAGAATTTTGTCGCGAAAGACGTGCCTTCTACGATGACCGACGGGCCCAGTTGTTGCGGAAAGAAACATTTCTTGTAGTGTGCCACGCAACCGAGGATAGCGTGGTACTGCGAGGGCCAGTCGACCACCTCGAACTCAAGCCGCTCACGCTTGAAGTTCTTGGGGGTGCCGAAGATGATGTCGAGCCATATTTTGCTAGGGGGTAAAGTCCTTTCCCTAGGAAAATTCCATGGAAGGTTGTGTCGGATGCCTCTAGGCTGCAGAGCGGGATCCGCATAGCTTAGAGGATGCTAGCGAACATGAGGTTGATGTCGCTGCCACCATCCATGAAAGCGTGAATTGTCTCAAATCCGCCAATCTAAGCCTCAAGCACCAGCGCAGAGTGGCCTAGGCGAGGAATTTGATGGGGATGGTCAAATCGATTGAAGGTGATGCACGACTGCGAGCCATTGAGGTACTCAGGTATGGCTGGTCATCTTCTGGATCATGTTTGATGGACGCCCCTTTTGTATCATCATGGTACCTAGCGGTCGTGGGGTATTGTTTTGCTCCGCTGTTCTGGGATGGTGCGGTTGTAGGCTGTGCGGGTCCTCTGGGTGGTGGTGGGACGCCATATGCGATGGGCCCAGGGGCAGAGCCGAATCCCTGGTTTATTACGTCATACCGCAACTGGGCGTATCCTTCGTGGAGCTTCTGGAACTCCCGGTAGTCCTTGAGCAGGTGACTGGATTTATTTTTGTCATCTAGTTTGTCGATGTAAAAGTGAATGCTACAGGGACTCGACAGCTTGTCGATTGCAGATGGCTCGTCATCGCGAGTGCGACCTTGCAACGACTGCGCGGTCTTTCTACTATCGCGGTAGCCGCTGTTGTGGTTTCCATCGTCGTGGCGATCGGCGTAGCCAGCTGCGATCATGTCAATTTCCTCGCGGTCATCATAGACATGTGCTCTTCTCTTTCCCCGGCGGTCGTGTCTGCGGCCAAGGCCGTCTTCGTCATCCGAACGTGTTTGGTTGACGGCATCTTCACCATCGGCCCAGCGATTGGCGATATCCATCAGGTGATCAATGGTTTTGGGCTTGATGTGGCCCAACTCTTCTCTAAGCTCAGGACGCCTTACACCGCCATTAAAAGCGTCGATTGCCCTTTCCTCCAAGATGTCCTCGGCAAAGTTCTTGATGAGGGACCAAAGCTAGATGTAGGAGCGGATCGACTCGTTGGACCGCTGGTAGCGGGCACGTAGCTCTTCGATGGAGGCTGGTCTCTTGCAGGTGCCCTTAAAGTTACAGATGAAGCTGTAGACCAGCTCCTCCCTACTATGGATGGATCCGGAAGGAAGATTATTGAGCTAGGCTCTGGCCGCGCCCTTCAGCTGTAGCTGAAGGCATTGCATGGCTGTGTTCTTGCTCCCACCATGTAGTTTGACCAACAAGATGTGGTCGTCCAGCCAAATCTTTGGCTCTTGCAAATGGTCGAACTTTGGATTGTCCGACGGGATCTTGAAGCCTTTAGGCATCCGCATCTGCCGTATGGCTCGGCTGAAGCATCTGGCATCGCAGATCTCTGTATCTTCGTCTTCCGTCTCCGTGGATCACGTGCATTTTGCGTATGATTTGTTGATCTTGCGCTGTGTGAGCTCATCATGAGCGTCGTAGTTGTGGCTCCTTTGCCGTGGGCTGCGGCATCGCCGCGACAAGTCATGGTCTTCCTCGTCAGATGAGGGCGTGTGGTTCCTTGTGAACTTCTTCTTCGGCTCCGGAAGCTCTTCTCCGGTTAGCGCGACGAGCCCAAGACCTACGATTATAGACCTATGGACGGCGGATCGTGGATCCCCGACTAGTGGTTGATTGGCAAGCAGGTACGCAGTAGATTCTATGACCGCGGCCTGCGGTGTTTTAGGCATCATGTTTCCCTGCTAGTCCATCGACATGAAGGACAGGTTGAGTGCCTTGGTGGCTTCGCGTCTGGCACTAGGGTCCATACGCTCCAGTCGTGAGCGGCTCTTGTAGGAGGCATGGTCGTTGTAGCTCTTTGAGGAGGACCCGCCGATGGAGGAAAGTGTGGCTCGTTAAGCACTTGATTCATCGGCTGTCCTCCGATGTTGTTCGAGCTCTTTGTGTTGCACAACCTGTAGGTTGTGCTCCTTCACAAGGAGCCAGTGATAGCCCATCAGCATGTCGTGTGAGACGTCTAGCGGTAGAGGGTTTCCCCACACGGCATCTCGGGCCCTCTCCCACTCGTCTTCGTTAAGGTGGATCTCCTGTCGAGTCACTTCATCGCCATTGGTGGCATTAGGGTTGCGAGGGGCGGTCCCATCGGGATTCATGTGAGCATTGTCATGGGCGTTCAAAGGAGGAGGACCTCCGTTCACAGCGTTAGGAGGAGCCTGCAGATTGGCTCCGTTATCGACATGGGCGTCGATGACGACCGCGCACATGAAGCGGTGGGGGAGATTGTTGATCCCACATCTCTCAAATCCGGAACCGTAGGTTCCTTCCTTCGTAGGAGGGTCGCATAGATCGGAGTTGCAACTGTTGTTGTCATCCGAATCATATGCCAGCAAGGGTGTGCTGAGGACACAGATTGGAGGCACCCATAATGCAGGTGCGATCTCCGTAGGCACCACCCTTTTAGGGTGGCGAAGGGTGCCAACCTGACCCACCTGGAAGCATAGGCTCCCAAGCATCATATCGACTCCGTCTTCTACGGAATCAAAGTCTTGGCGGGTCGCTGGTGAGTGGACAGTGAAGTCGATGGTGCCGAAGAGGAGGTGATTCTCCATTGCAGAGGAGTCGAAGATTGTGGTGGATGGGGTTGTCACGACCACAACATCAACATCCCTAGTTTCCATAGACGGCGCCAATTGACGAGGGTTCGACTCATCAATCCCATTGTTACGGACTTGGGTTTTGGAGAAGGAGGGTACGCTGGAGATCGTAGAATGGCTAACAGACAAGCAACGCGGGACCTGGTATTTACCCAGGTTCAGGCCTCCGGAGGGAAAACCCTACTCCTACCTGTCTGCTCTCGATTAATGGCGAAGCCGAAGATTGCAGGGGGTGCACAGATTGGATCTGGCGAGGTGTGCACTAGGTTATGAGCTAAGTCTTTCTCGCCATGCCCTCCTGGCCTTTATATAGATAGGATAGGTCCTGGGGTAGGTCGATTCGGTTACAAGTTTAGTGTTTGCCTTTTAAATTTCTATCTTGAGCTTAGCCGTATTTTTCAAGGAATCGCACTCCTCTTGGGATTGGGACACCCGAAATTCTACTGGGATTCACCATCAGGGGTACATCGTCTCATGGGCTTCCGCTGGACTGGACTAGATAGGCTAACATCAGGCACCAGTAGGGCATACCCATGTCACCTGGAAAGTAAAAAAATTCTATAATGTACTAAAAATATTTTCTGAAATTTTACAAGATCACTAAATTTTGTTTGACTCAATTTAGAGTTATGAATAAAAAGATGCAAAATAATTTAGAAAAGAATAAAGAGAAAAAATAAGCTGGAGGCACCCGGCTAGGCCGACCCCCCAGTCAGATGTTGGGCCATAGGCAGATAAACAAAACTTTTATCCTACATGGTACTCCCAAGATCCATCTCAAGTGGTAGGCCATGAAATTTACCACTAGACGCACAGGTGTGAGTTATTGATGAAGCGCACCAGTTAATGTAGTGCCGATCCTCATGAACAATTCCTCCCAATTCCCATGAACTCCTTTGCTAGATACCCACAAACTCCTTAGCCTCTAGCGCCACATGTACAACGCCTCTACTGGTATCCACGGTACAGGAGGGCAAGGAATTGCTATATCTTGTCTAACCCAATTTGGGAGTGGAGAAAATGACGGCTAGGTGAGGGACTACCCCTTGTCGCTCCTCATATATACATCCCTAGTTGGGCTCAACTCTTGAGACCCATCTAGGCTATACCCCAACTATCACATGGATCTAACCCACATGGGCTCTTTACCCTTAAGTATGTGACACTATAGATTTACATACACATGGACACGACATGAGCTACTCCTCCAAGTATCCCGTCATGGCTTTGAGTCCAACTCACTTCCATGAACACTTGTTCTCAAGTCGATAGATGGTAGCGGCCTCTAGCAAGACATGCCAACTACCAAGTGTCGTAAAGTCTGGAAGACAACCTTCAATGTGCCTTTCGTCCAAATTCCTTTGCCACACGATATACCTTGACAAGCTATAGGCGAGTAGTTTCCAGCCTTTTAATATCTTAACTCTTTTCTCGTTCCGTGATGTACGATTCATTAGACTAACACTTAGCCCGACTCGTTAGTTAACACTTAACTGAGTCGCGTCTCGCCATGCTTCTAAATCATATCACACCAGAGGGCCTAGCAAATATCTCTCCATTACGCGGGCAAAACCCATTTTGGTAATCCATGTCACGCAGCTTGATTCACAACCAACTCGAACTCTACCTTTATAACTGCCCATTTACAAAATAACGTTTGATAGAAACAAGCACCTAGCAATGGCATGAGAAGTTTGACAGAACTCTACTTTTTGCTGGCTTTGTCATAATGAGGTTGATAGGTGTATTTATTATCGCCATGTTAGGGGAACTATATTATGTTTGTATGTGGATGAACATTTTGATATTTGGTACAAAAATTGAAGTGATAAATGAAATCAAGTCTTTCATGTCAAAGAGCTTTGTTATGAAAGATCTGGGAGAAGCTAATGTGATTTTGAACATCAAGCTTATTAAGAACGTGAATGGAATTATTTTATTGTAATCTCATTATGTTGAGAAGGTCTTGAGCCGATTTGGCTTTATTGATAGTAAGACTTCTCTAACACCTTATGACCCACTGTGACATTGCGAAAGAATAAGAAATAACCAACAAATCAGTTGACATACACCCAAATTATAGGTTCTCTCATATACTTAGCAAGCGCTACCAAATCCAATATCTCTTTTATTGTGAGAAAGTTGAGTAGGTTTATATCTAATCCAAGTATTGATCATTAGCATACACTTGAAAGGTTCATGCACTATTTATGTGATACAATGAACTAGGAGATTTACTATTCAGGGCACTCTACTATGCTTGAAGGATATAGTGCTTCATGTTGATGAACTCTATGCCACAAGTGGATATGTTTTACCCTTGGAGGTGGCGCATTGTCAATGGGGGTCTCGTAGACAAACCATATAGACAAGATCAACCATGGAAGCAGAACTTACTTTTTTAGAAACGGTCACTATTGAGTCAGAATAGTTGCGTAAGCTCTTGATAGACTTTCCTACGGTTGAAAAACCTATGTCGGCAATCCTTTTGAATTGTGACAACCAAACTGTTATTTTCAAAGTGAAATTTTAAGAATAACACGAAGTCATGAATACATGTGAAGAGACGTTTGAAATCTTTCAGAAAATTGAGAAACTTTAGAGTAATAACTATTACGTATATTCAAATAGATAAACACCTAGTAGATCCCTTTACAAAGGGACAATCACGAAATTGATAGGAAGTGCATCGAGGGAGATGGGGTTGAGACTCATGGATCTTAAAACATAGTGGTACCCAACTTATGTGATAGAAGATCCTGTAAATTGGGATGTAAGAAGAATAAACTAGTGGTTTGAATAAGAAGCGTATTTTGTAACCCTCTCTATTTGAAGATGCATAACTCTCAAAATCTGTAAGGAGGGTTGGCGACATGCCTTAACGTGTTTCTATTCACTATAACTAGCAAAGATGTCAATCATGGATTTTTTGAAAGAATACACCTATATGAGCCCGAGTGTTTAATGTCGCAGTCTATGAAACTTAGGTGATCTCTAGTAAATCTATGAAGAGACCAAGGAGTATGACGCGTATGCTCCACCCACGGAGTAGGCTACTTGTAGCCAGGTACTGGTTATGACTTTGAGTGAAACATCTTCATCACGGGTCGTCTACCATCCAAGTCGAACGGTGTTGCGTACCGTTATCTCCTTCGAACGGTCTTCACAGACGTTGTCATCATCAAAGTTACCGCTGCAACCATGACCGCTTCATCTGCAACTAATCTTTAACTGATCAGTATGTATATACTATGAATTTTTATTGCATATGTACTGCTACTGTTCATATTAATTAATACATCTAATATATTAGAGTTTTACGTGATCGTGGTTGTTATAGTCATAAATTATATTTCAAAATAACCATAAAAAGATTGTCTAATAATCTAACAATGACGATGCGAACAGAGGAGCGGATATGGTGTCAGCGGAGGGAGTGGCTCAAGTGAGGGAGCACTGGCAAGCGTCAGCGAAGGAGTGCCATAGATGAGGGTGTGGTTAGGGGGCGCGGGGAGGGAGCGCTGGTGAGCGTAATTTATGTGCGGCGTCCCCATCCCTCTGGAATCTAGCAGTGACAGCTTCATTACCGTAGGGCTCCCACATCACCGAACTCGCTAGCAGTACGTCAAACTGCTCGGACAGTGCGGGGTAGCAACCCCTCACCTGACTGTGAGAAAAGCGTCTCTGCGAATAATAATGTGTTAGCTCCATGCATAGTTTATGTCAACTAAATAATGAATGTAACAAGTAACTTTGCACATACCTGGCGATGTGTCCAAACTGAACCGAAAGTAGGCAAGTCAATGTGGTCTGGATCTGGATCCAACAGTCGATCAGTCGCCCAAAGTAGCAGTAGGGTAAGGCGTCTCAACCATAACGTCCGCCGGCCGATAGGAAACCGCTCGGGACCAAAGCTGCAATAGTGGGCATCCAAGCAGGCCGACTTGGCGCCCTCGTTGGCAACCACTGCACATACCTCGGTACGTGGCCGCTAAGACCGCAGAACCCCAACTCCTCTGTATAATCATGGCAGCGCTAGTTGCATTGGCGATCTCCAATGCGATAGGGATGTAGCGAGCGGTGATAGTGGTGACATGGTTCTCGGTGAACATCACCTTACCGAGAAGCCAAAGTATGTATGCCTCCAATGACCGAAAGTGATTTGTGGCTCAATCGAGTCTCTGGATAGCCTAGGTGTTTGATCTGCATTAATGAAATATGGTTCGATAAGTAACCAGTAGCCAGTAATGTGTAGCAAACAGATTAAAAAGAAGTTAGCAAACACACCTGACATCCTAGTAACCAGTCGAACTTGGGCCCGTGTTCTTCATACTCCAATGGTCTAGTAATACCCTGGAATCGCTGTGCCATATCTTGTTACCAACCCTTGCCTGTGGCGGCCCAATGGGTCTGTCCACCAAAGGAAGTCCCAACAGGCATGACACGTCCTGGAGAGTAGGAGCCATCTCTCCCCAGCGAAAGTGAAAAGTGTGGGTCTCGGGCCTCCAACGGTCGACCAAGCATGTGAGCAACGAGTGGTCATATAGTAGGCGTGTAGAGTCTGCAGTGCCCTCAACCAAGCGAACAAAAGGTAAAAGCCCAGCCCACTTCAACCTGCATGACCAAAAACGTGATCAATCATGTATCGCAACCCAAAAATACTCATATAATTCATGATTAAATCGTACCTAGGAACCCAAGCGGGGTGTATCCTCCAGTTAACATTCGGTGTGCGAGTGACCAAAGGCTCAAGTGAGTTGGGCTCATCCTCCAAAATTCTAGCCCGATGCTTCTTTTCAATGTCTGGATCGAGCAACCTGTATCTTCTCGCCATTTCTGAACAATTTAAAAATTAACATAAGCATTTGCATATTACAACATAAAACATAGTTCGCCACATATTACAACATAAAACATAGTTCGACACATATTACAACATCAAACATAGTTCGACACATATTACAACATAAAACATAGTTCGCCACATATTACAACATCAAACATAGTTCGACACATATTACAACATAAAACATAGTTCGCCACATAGTTTCACCCGCGTCCTCTACCTCTTCGACCTCGCGCACCCCGTCCTCGCGTAGGTGTGCGCTTTATCTGAAAGTGGGACAATGAGTATCCTGACCAAATTCATTGCATAGAAAACAACGCCGAGTTGGGCATGACTTTGATTCGTCCATGTCATTCGGATGCGTCTACATGGCGCGCCTCTGCTTGTTCGCATTAGAGCGGGGTGTGGGATGTCGCCTTTCACCGGGGTTCACGGTGTTGAAATTACCCATTACTCGAAATCCGACATCTCACCGTCAAGTATTGACCACATTCTTTCGTAGTAGGGAGACACGAACGATATGGCGTCCAACCCTAGCTGCCGACAAGCAGCAAGCACATGAGAGCAAGGCAGGTGAAGCAACTTTGGTTTGTTGCAGGTGCACTCGCAGGTTGGCCATTGCTCATTACCGATCTTCACCTCATGCGTTCTCAGTTCATTACCACACCCAAACTTATCGGTGGCTAGCCGCACCTCAAACCTTCTGTCCTCATTACCTATGCACACGACGGTGTGTGACATACACTTCGCCATCTTCTTATCCATGTACCTCATAACCTTTTCACATAAACGGGTGTTCGGATTGTTCATGATATGCATCTGAGCACCCTGTCGTCTGGTTCTAAAATATGAAATCGTGCCATACAGAATACCTTCGACTATGGCTGTCAGTGGAAGTGCCTGTTACCTCACGAGGACAAAGTTATATGACTCAGCTAGGTTTGTAGTCATGACACCATACCTAGCTCCATGTGTATCGTAGCAAAGACCACCTCTCCAAAGGCTCGTGCTCTATCCATCGCCGAAGTTCTTGATCGATCTGCGCCGAGCCTTCTCCTTGTACCAGTGGATCAAATCCGGGCAAGTCACAAAGCCCTCTGGATCTTCCTCCACAGGCAGCTCCGGTAGCTTGATGTGCACTCGCTGCTTGATGTGCGACGACATTGCGTTTTGATCAGCTTTCATTTCCCTCACATTTTTCTGAGTAAATTAATCGAGATTTGCATTTATGAAATCGTGCTTCTATTCTTGGTTCGCTTGCACAATTTTTTGAATAGATTCATGAGGTTCTTGTTTACGAGTGAGAAGAAATTAGCACCAAATGGCGCATGCACCATCGGCTTTGCATGTCAAGCCAAGGTGTTTGCTCTTACAGCCCTGTGTCGGCCGTTCTGACGCATTGAGTATACCTGCATGCCTATCATGAATGATGCACACATTGGGCTTGTCTTTGACAACTGCTATTTTGAGTGCACGAAGAACCATGTCCAACTTTCGGTGTTTTCGCCCACGAAAGCAAATGCGAGTGGGACAATCTGATTGTTGCCGTCTTGACCAATGGCGGTAAGGATCGACCCTTGTACTTGCCGATTAGAAAAGTACCGTCACATATCACCGGGCGACAATAAGTGAAAGCTTGGATGCATACTGAAAAGAGAAGAACACTCGATGAAGCACCTTCACGGATGGATCCTCGGGTATCACATAATATTGTATGTCGACATAGGTGCACAGGTTTCTATCCTGCGATTATCCGAAGTTGTGGGACCACGGAGTCATCTGGCGTCTCTAAACGAACCAAACCTCTCCTCAAGAGCCCTTTGCTTTGCCCTCCAAGCCTTGCCATCTGAAATGGAGTACTTAAACCGGTCTTTACTTTCTTACGTATCTTGGTAATCGTCAAGGCTTTGCACTCTACTAAGTCCGTGTAAAGCACCGAGCTAGAAGTGTGGAGGAGAGGTTAAGATGATCTTTAGAACCCTGTAGCTTACATGTGTGCTGCATATAGTCGCTCACCAATCAAGTTGTGTCATACGCAGGACATAGGCATGCACCTGCTGGACAATTTATATCCACGCATTCCATTGTCAAGTATTTCTTAGAGGACACGGTTGTTTTCAAAACCCTGTGTTGACATTGCCCAAGCAACGCATCTTGCAAATGTTGCTTGTCTTGATATCCGCACCTGGGCAATTCTGTTGTGATATTCCACGCAGAATCATGACCATCATCAACGGTCATTCCGGTTGACATGTTTTGATTCCATGAAGCGTGAATCGGCATGTCCTCTCCACCATTGCCTTCTCCATCGTAATCATCGTGGTCATCGAATCACCACTCTCGCCATCCATGTAATCCTCCTCTTCCATCATGTTACGCATGCCTCCATCTTCCTCGTCCGATCCCTCTCCACTATAGTCTTCTCCACCTCCGACCGCTTCCTTTCTGCCCGATTCATAACCACCGCCTCCTCCTCCTCCTATCTCACCGCTTTTCGCCCGATTCATAACCACCGCCTCCAAAGATGGACATAGAGTACATCCGTAACTTGAATCAACACTATGGCGCCAAACATGTCCACCATCGATCTCCTTCAAGACAGAAGCACTAATGCGCGAGGTTTACATGCCTATCTTCGCAGCCTTTTAACCACTTAAACCAGTCTCTATGCGTATCTACATGCCTTAAAGTCCGAAAATATTTTTTCTTGACTTTGTCCATAATGCTTGCATTACGAGGTACGCCTCGATGTTATAGCCTAAACATCCTCGTCAACCATTCCTTCAACCGACTAACACTCCACGTTTGAGGGCAGTCAAATCTAATTGTGTACATAAACTCTCCAAGATCTGCTCCAAAGTCATTTGTTCGAACATTCCCATGACCGTAATAAAACACGAACTTCACTAAATTGGTCATCTCTGACATAAAATAAACAACCTAATCAATTATTTATCGACAACGCCAGATAACTTTGGGCAATGCTTGCAAATATTCTAAAAAATATGATATTATTGCTACCGGTCAAATATTGCTACTAATCCACCGGCCAAATTTTTGTGCCTAACCCATCGGTCAAATATTACTACTAATCCACCGGCCAAATTTTTACTAATCAACTAGCCAAATATTCTAATAGACTAACCATACGACGAACGTACGTAACCATATACAATATCCATTGATTATCGAGGGATTAGAGTTTACCCTTGAAGCGAGAAAAGCTGCCACCAACACAGCTCGAACCGCTCCACCACGACGCCTCAGCTCCTCCACCACAGCTCCACCACCATTGCCATTGCTTCACCTCCACCACCGTTCCTCCAACAAACCAACACCAAATCAAGCCATGAGCTAACCAATCCAGATCGGGCTTCAACTCCTCTCTAATGGATTTGGATTGAATTTTGTGGTCAAATCGAGCAAAATCTGAGAAAAGCGGTGGGTAGAAATGAAGAACACAAAGGAGAGAGAGGCAGCAATGGAGAAGAAGGCAAAGCGTCAGCGTGGAGAAGAAGGCGGGCGCGGCGTCATATATCGCCCCGGTCGGCCTGGGCCTGGCCGATTAGGCGGTCGGCTGCCGGCCGATCTGTCGATCGTTGTGGGTCCAGCTGCCCCATCGGCCGACTTCTTGTCGGTAGCTCTTTGGACGATTGCAGTCTGATCGGCCGAACTGGCCGATTGGCCCAGTCGGCTTGCCCCTGGCCGACAAAGCACTAGATCTGGAATTTCGAAAAAACGCATAATATAACTCAAATTAAATAATTAATTCGTATTATTTAAAAAAAACTAGCCAGAGGAGTGCCATGGGTGAGGTGTGGTTAGGAGGCGGGGAGGGAGCGCTGGTGAGCGCAATTTGTGTGGAACAACACAAACCACGATTTGTGTAAGAAAATGGAGGGATTGTTCATAAAACTACACCGACGTCAAGTAATTATGGACGTAGGAAGTATTATAAATTCATAAGCGGCTTCAACTCATAAGGTAATTTTATCACAATTCAGGAGACATTCTTTGAGTTATAAAAAAGGAAGAATCTTTAATAAGAAATGTCTCAATACTTCGGAAACATGACAGCAGCAACAACTACTGGACACAACTACCATGAGGCTTTTTATCACCATTTCAGGCTTTTAAACTAGAGTCTAGTTGGCAGACAATTAACCACCTTGAGGACAAACAACTGGGACCTATTATTCCGTACAAAATGGATACAAACCTACAACAATGCAGAAAGTCAAGCATAGCACACGTCTTACGACAATCTACGTTTGTTCTAACCGGAAAGGCAAATGCGAACATAACAACTAATAATCATCCACATGAAGATCGCGGCCACTTATCGTGAAAGGGCACAGGAAAGATCCTCTCTTCGTCCTGGTGGTAGTATACATGCATTCTGCAACCTAAAAGGCTACCTGGTAGCTTTCTTAGGATTAATCAGCCAAGGAGCTTCCGCCATCATTATCGGCCCCAGTGCTCCTGTGGAGATCAGTGGCAGAAGGCTCGGAAGTGGGCCCACCTGCTGCATAGGTTGGCTCAACTTGCTGGGCCTGGGGCATGCCATTGACAACACCATGTCTCGCAGCCATTTGACCGCCGAATGGAAGCAACTGAGCTTGCTGTTGCTGTAGTTGCTGCTCCTGCATCTGCTGGGGAGTTAGAGGGGTCCTCGGAGGGAACATTGGCACCTGTGACATGTAATGCCCTGCCCCTGGCGATGCACCAGGTGGAGCCATCTGTATGCAAAAGTAACATTAGTGTATTAGTAGTTTAGATAGTTAGAATTTGTTTACGTACCCTAACTTGACTCGTACTATAAGATGATCCTTTATACGTATATACTGGTCCATGAGGCTCAATAATACATCCATCATATTCCACCAAACTCATATTCCGCCGCGCCGCCCCCGGGGAGGTCGATCTCCATAATCTCCGTCGGAGGCCGCGCAAACCGTACACAAGGTTCATCCGTCGATCCGTGATCGACTGTCCTGTAAGTCTCCTTTTTCGATCTCTTGATCGATTTTCTTTTTTGGTTTATCAATCTTAGATCGGATCGAGTCACCCACTATCGTCGCCATCGCCGCGCCTCTACTTCGACCATCGGCATCAACGATCTACACCGCGCCCGTGTGCCTGCCCTCTCCGTTGCCGCGCGGCCTCACGGCAGGCTGTTGCGGCCTCACGACAGGCTGTCGCGCACCACGGTCGACTGCTACACCTTCCACGGAAGGCTATCACGGCTGTCCTCCTCGGATCGTCTTCGTCGTTATTGTCCGGGAGTACACCGACTACGCCACCATCAACTCTGATATACGTGTCATTCACGCCATGGCACATATGGCGCACCGTCGATCTGATCAACCGATCCCGCGCCTGTCTACGCCAAGCACGTCCCCGAGCACGCGCCTACCACCGATCGAGCTACGGGATGCCGCAGCGTCGTCGCCTTTGGTCCCGGTGGTCTAGCCGCTGCACCGACTTGTGCCCTGCAGCTATGCCGGCCCCCTCAGGTCATAGCGTCGCTACACGCAGTCTACATCAATGTCCCCGCGCACCAACGCCCCAGGCTATCTCCATGCCACCTCCTACGGTGCGGATCGCCTATGTCCGCGCATTGTCTTCGTCACGCCGGATTCTTCTTCGCCAACTTCGAGTACCGCCGTCGCGCCAATCTAGGTGTCCAACATGACCACTCCAGGCCGCTGTTTGTTTCGCCGCCTTCTACGTCTTCGTCCCTACCCTTGCATGCCTGGTATTGGCAACACCGGTGCGTGCCTTCGTCCCTGACACGTCTCCGAGCCTGGCAATCTCGAATCGGCACCTCGTCTTCGTCGGCCTCGACAAAGTCTTCTTCGGCATCTGACACCTTTCTCTACGATTGCCCCGACCTTGGCACCGCCTCAAGCTCCCGGCTCCCTCGACATCGGCACAAGGGCTATCACCTCGCTTGAGCATCTTACCAGCTTCCTCTATAGTCCAAGCTACCGCGACGCGACACCATCTACGATGTTTCCACTCGGACTGTGGGGGATGTCAGCCTTCTGGTTGCTACTTCGGTTTATCTCCAGTCTGACCGTCCGCGACGTTCCTGTTGTTTAGGACGCTACCGCTACGACTGCGGGGGGGTGTTAAGAGTATTAGGTATATAAGGTTGTTGTGGTAGTTTAGATAGAGTTAGAATATGCTTACGTACAGTCCTAACAGTCCTAACGTGATAAGATGATCTGTACCCCTATATATAGTCGTCTATGAGGCTCAATAATCATCCATCATATTCCGCTAAACTGATACTCTTTCACGTTGCGGCTGAAAGAAAGAACATATGTATGTTGTATGGAGTTCGGAGACATGACAAACCTGAGAACGGCTTGCAGAGGTCTGTGGCTGGGTATCAGCAATTGCAGCCAAATACAAGAGATTCTTCTGAAGCTGGGCTTGATACCTGAAAGTTTACTAGGAGATGAAACTTCTATATGTATCTCTACATCCGTCTCAGAAGAAATATTGTTATGTAAATGGAAACCTGTTCAATGCATCTATCTATTACCAACTATAGTACGTAAGCATTATGAATATTAGGAAAAAGAAAAGCATCACATAGGCCGATATATATGATGCATGGACAAAGACATCAAGGACAATGGAACTGCTGATCTGGCACAGACATGGAAGATTACGAATGGGTACATACTTGTAAAGCAACGTGATACTTCTTAATGTTAGATGTAGAAGCCAACAATGTTACAACATGAAGTCTAAGAGAGTAAAGGTTGGTTAGAGCAATCTGTTGTACATCAAAAGGTGTGCATATTTACCTAAAAAGAGTGAGCATGCTACGCTATTTATACATTTATTTGAGATGGCCAAATGCATGTTTTGACAGTTTTGAATTTTTGTTACAGCATAATACATATGTAAACCATATTGCTAACACTGGTGCAATTGTTGTGTTTATTTGACACTTCCAATGAGAAGGGACGCTACCGGTGCTAAGGGTTGGCGTCAAGGTCGAGATCTTCAATATTATGACTGGCCTCCGCAGGGACAACATAACCAAATTACCTTTACAGTCTTGCTGTCTCTCCTACCTCCTAGAAGATTTACCACCTCAAAACAAAAAGGTTTGTCAAGGGGCAGACAAGCACCTGCACAAGAACCGCAACAGGGTGTTCTACTGACACTAGTCATGGACTGACTTGAGGCCACGTGTAAGTGCATCAGCAAGAAACAATCATGAATCTGAGGATTGAGGAATGTTGACCTAGTTACAAGGTTGTAACTGATAGTACTTCAATGGGTGGAGAAGTACCGAACTCTCTTCAGGATCTCATTCTTCCTTTTGCATCCAAACTTTCGGTCCATATGTTGCTGTCTACAGAATTTAGATATTGTTCCTCGAGAAAATGTCCAATATACAAGTTATAGTTCTGCTGATCCCTATAATCATTGGATAATCACATTCTATCATCTGTTCTGGTGCAGCTCATGTCTTAAGTACGTCTTTTTGATTGTTGATATCTAAAGTATGTTGTGTACCAATTTTCACTGCAATGTTCATTCCCTTTGCTTCTTAATTTTTGTTAGCTTATTTAGAGGGCTTAATTTGTCCAAGTTCAAATTATTTTAAGCTCATAATACAGATTGCTTCTGATTTTCGTACTGTATAAATGCACATGTTGGTACTATTACTATACAGCAGCTTTCTGATATGGGGTAATCAAGCAGAAGATGTCCATGCACGTGCTTTAAATTATCAGTGCAGGACAATATGACAGGACCAGGTGATAAGTGTCCCCGCTGTCACTGACTGTACAATGGTGCCACATGCACTGGGTGTCTTCATTGCTTGCTCCCCCCCAAGGTTCTCTCCAAAGTGCCATGCATGTCCTATTTATACCACCAAGCCGAAATACTTTGTCCAGAAATTCAGGCTTGTTTGAGAGTTTTGTTTCCTCAGATTTGTAGGCACTAAGAGTATGCCAGGAAGAGGAAGAAAGAGAGAGAGAGAGCTCAAAAGTACTAGGAATGGGAACATGGAGGAACGCCCAACTTTGTTTGTTTCCACCTATAGTGTTATGTTGGAGGTGCAAATATTTGGTTTGGTGCTTTTCTGATGCCTCCCATTCCTACCGTTCCTGTGCGCTCCTTCCTCTTCCTTTTGGCTTATGCATAGCTTTGATTCAGAAACCGCAAACACATGTCCACATATTTTGATAACGTGAGATCTCGAAGGTGAGTCGGCAAGAGGAATAAAAGAGGGCATAAGAGCAGTTGGAGTGGGAACATAGAGGAAGCCTAACTTGCTTTGTTTTCACCTCTTAATTGGAGGTGAGACCTCTGTTTAGTGTTTCCCGATGCCTCCCATTCCTATTGTTCTTAAGCCCTCCTTCCTCTTCCGTTTTGTCTTGTTCAGTTGCTTTAGCATAGAAACCAAATGTATGTGTGCCCATATTCAATGTGAGATCTCAATAGCAAGCTAGAAAGAGGAGCATAAGAGCACTTCTAGCAGATACCGCAAAAGTGGTCAAACCCGCAAAATAACTGTATTTTGCAGTTTTGGTAAAAAAAAACGGACCGAATAGATCCAACAAGAGTAGAGTGGTCAAACCTGCAAAAGTTTTGCAGTTTCTCGCATATCAACCCGTATGTACCCCATACATCTAGTTTTCGAGTAGATTTTTGCAGCTCCCCGCAAAACAGTCAACACTCGCCGGTCCGAAATTTCAAAACGCAACGCCTCTGAACTCGCCGGCCAAATTCCCTACGAGGTGGCTTGATTCCCGGAGCTGGAGAAGGGGGCGGCCAGCTGGAGCTGGACTAGGTGTTGTGGAGGCGCACGGCTGCAAGGATCCTTGGAGGCGGAGGTACACGGCGACGGGCCCGAACGCAGAGTCAGCAACCTATCGAGCTAGCAATCCATCAGCGCAGCAGCACTGCACATGCGGCTAGCAAGCATGCCCACCGTACGCTGCTCCCAGGCCATGCACGCATGCACACTTGCTCGCGGGCAGGCAGCCGCTTGGCCGCCGCTGTCGCCGTCCGCGCTAGCCCGGCCGTCCTCTTCTCCACCCCAACAATGAGCACGCTGGTCGCCGCGAAGTCCACGAAACATGGAGCCTCCATCTGCCACTCCCTGTTGCGGGATTTAGTTCATGGGATCTGCGTGCCTCCAAGGAAGACGATGGAATATTCTACCGAATATTCTATTTTTCGGTTCGAGTTACTGGTCTGGGGTGATGCTTTTTAGACCAAAAAACAGGTTTGCAGTTTACAGCAAACAGCTTTTGCGGTACCAACTTTTCCGGTATCTACTAGAAGTGCTTTAAGAGCAGTGGGAATGAGAACATAGTCAGAGCTACCCAGCAGTTCACCACATAGTGCATCTGGCACCAGGGTTTGCTTCTCGCAACAAACGCACGACTACTACCTTAATGTTTACAGGGATTTCTCTTATGGTCACCTTATGATATCCTGCTATTTCTCTTTTGCCAAGTTTACAGGGATTATGGAGTCCCAAGCCAATCTCATGATGTGTATTACTACCATATTTTTCACTTCTTCATCTATCATTTCTTTTGGGAAGACAAGTTTCTAAATAGTCATCCTCACATGTGTGTATTACACCTATATGTTTGTACAAAGCATGTATGTTTCGCGTGATCATGTACATGAATATTTAGCAACAATTATTCACAAGAGGGTGAGGTATGTAAAGAAGGCAAACATGAGTTGCCAAAAAAGAAAACAGAGAGGTTTTTTATGGCACTTGGAAGTGCTGATACCATTCATTAGTGCTAATTTGTTTCAACAGACAAGGTGTTATGACCTGAAATTTATTCCAACAAATTGTGAAGGGTGTTCTGATTTTGTTATCACTATGTAGCATGTGAGAGAACTGCCTAACCAGTTGCGAAACATTAAACAGTTTTATATGATTCAGCATAAAATTTCGTTAAATGATGGCTATGATGTCTACCACTCTTAACCATTGCAGCGGCAACTCCCAGGTGTATGAAATAAAATTGTTTGACTTGCTTAAGGCAAAACAATAAACAGAATGTAAAAGGCAAGGCAGCTAGACTTCCAAAAAGAACGCGCAAATTAAGTTCAAGAAACATTGTGTACTTGTAGTAAACTACCATGAACATTTTAGATAACCATGCCCCAACTGCAAGACACAAGATGTGACTGTAACTGACTCCTAGGCTTGACCGCTCCCACAATTTTACGCTACTCCATTGCGTGAACTTGTGCAGTGAAATTGAGGAAGGGAGAGGGCACAGAACTTATGGTGCCAACTTCATGAGGAGGGTTCCAACCACAATGTGAATCCCCTAGAGGTATGGGATAAAGGTCGATGGTGACATCTTTATCGAAGGTGGCCAAGGCGTTAAACCAAGTTGTTGCTTGGATGGTAATTGAAGCTGATCGTGCCCTTTAACCACTAGAGTGAGGTGGATGTATTGACTTCGGTAAGATTCAAGCTCCATGCGTCCAGTCTTTAGTAGTCCTTGTGTGATTGTGAGCACATGGTGGTGATCATATTTACATGCTGTGCCGGATGCTTTTAAAACAAGGGCTAGTTGACCAAGAATTCAATATTAATGTTTGATACAGTATATTTACTTGTACGACACAAAAACACTTTATTGCTTAGGTGGTCACCTGACCAATCCATGTGCAAATCTTTAGTATGTGTGCTTTTGCGTCAAATTTTCACAAACTATAGCATTCCATCATTAAAGAAGTAGTGTTTATTGACCAACCACACCCATATAAATCATAGCGCATGTAACAACGGATCGGGGGTATTGAAGTGGAGGTCATGTTTGAATTCACTGGCAACTCAGCTGCTCAAGTGAATATTGTTCTTTGCGAGCATACTATTTTGCCAGTAAACAATATATGTATCAACATTCACCAGCATTAAGCCAATATTTCCTCTTTGGCAGTCGGCTGGTCTAGTTTTAACACAATGGTATTAGCTACAATAAATGCAAACAGATGAATATAGCAACAGAAGCAAAATAGTTATGTTTTGTGCATACAAAATATTTCACAAATGGAAGCATGTGCCAGAAAGCAGAGTGTCTCATCAGTTATAGCGAAATGAAAGACATATCAAATTGTATAGTCTGAACAAGAGGTTCAGTATGTTACATACTGAGCACATTCTGCCAACTTTCCCAGGTTCTGATTTTCCAAGATAGCCAAAATAAGCTGTTTATTTTCATCCAGATACTGCAAAAATGATAATATCAATTAGGAGAAATGGATAACTAAAATAGAGCCTGTATGGAGTTAATATTCAAATAGGAAGCGAGGTGGACCATAAAATAAATATAGTACACTATTAGTAGTTCTATATGTCTCCAAAAACACACGGGACTAAAGATTTTTTAATCATTTCAATACCCAAATTACAAAAGCTAGAAAAAGTAGAGCCACAAAGTATTAGCATAAATCTAAAAACTGAAGATCATTTGGAATTTGTAGTCAAAAGTATACAACTATATTTTTCAAGTAAAAATGTTTGGATGTTCGTTGCATTAAGATGACCGCACTGATAATTTGCGGAACAGTTCAAAAAGAGTAACCCCAGGTTGCTCTCCACATTTTTCTGGAGCAAAGCAACTTAGTAGAACAATGTGGGTTTTCTGTAGTAGAACGAAGCAAACCATACTCCATTGCTAGTAAGCAGTATAGACACCAACATTCACCAGCACAAAGCCAAGAAAAAAAAACTGTGAATCTAGTGGGACAGTAAAGGATGCATCCTAGAACTAACTAGCTGCTAAAGAAAAGAAACATTTGAAGATTGGCAGCTCAGCAAATGAGAAAGTACCGTGGGCAACTGGAATGGAAGATAAGGCTAACATGAGGACGAAGAGAATACTAATTTGTAGACCAGAAGAGGGGAATACTAACTATTCAATCGTCAAATCACTAACTCCAAACAAGCTGTTCGAATCACATCAAATATCGGTGAATAAGAACGCCATCTCTACTAATCCACCAGACAAAACTACGAATGATCAGGGGTGACTAAACGATCGAATATTGAGCCGGGAACCAACCCCCAAAACGCACCAAGGAGGCGAGCGAAACCTATCAAGAACCGCGAGAGAGGGGGAAAGAGAGGACACCTTTTGGATCTGCTCGGTGCTGAGTCCAGCCGCCGGAGGCATCCCCGGTGCCGGTGCCGGCGCCGCCGTGGGCATGGGCATCGCTTGCTGCATCGCGGCGGCTGTAGGCTGTGGCTCTTTCTTGGGTTGTACAGGGAGCTTGGAGGGTTTGGGCGTCTGGGAAGGAACACAAGGAAATGCGCCACCTGCTGCCGACCTGCACCTCCGGAAGACCTTTTCAGATGCTCTCGGGTTTGGGAGTAATTACATAAACGCCCCTTCAGATTGTGGCAGCCGGAAAAGCCCACTGATCCAGTTTTATTATAAAATTGAAGGACACATGGAGCTTCATTGATCATGGTTGGTAGAAGTACATCTCTACTACTCACTCGGTTATGGTTCGAAGGCGTCTTATAAAAATCATATGTTTTAAAACTTATCTATTTTTAGACATGTTAGACTTAATTATATAATTAATGTTTTCTTTTTTTTTCCACTTCCTACTCCATGTAGCCAAGGAATTAAGTTTTGCATACAACTCCATCAATGTATGCATCTAAACTCCTAGTTTCCATTAAGTAATTACTTTTAATAGGGCGCCAAATAATTAATGGGCGCATGTTTTTAGCACAAATCTGGTTTCAATCAGCGTCCATTTCGTTTCCAACAATTTTTTTAAAACGCCCTCCAAACCGTGACGGAGTGTTTTTGGCACAAATCTGGTCTCAATCAGTATCCACTTAGTTTCTAATAATTTTTCCCTCCGTCACGGTTTGGAGGACGTTTTAGAGAGATTGGTGAAACCTAGGTTGACGCTGATTGGGCCAGATTTGTGTTAAAAACATGCGTCCTTTAATTATTCGCGCCCTATTAAACATAATTACTCAATGAAAACGAAGAGTTTAGACCCATGCATTTGGTGGAGTTGCATGCAAGAACTAATCCTTGGTTGCATGAAGTAGAAAATGGGAAGAAAAAAGAAGGGCATTAATTCCGTAACTAAGTCTAACGCGCCTAGGAGGAGAGGAGTTTTGGAAACGCATGACTTTTGTAAAACGCCCTCCAAACCATGACAGAGGGAGTAATAAAATAACAAACATTAACTTCTCTAGATATATTCCATAAAAAGTACACAGGCCTATTATCACCGTATGGTTAGACCCATTAAACTAAATCTAACGGCTAGCATTTATCTAATCAATGTCTGGTGTACACTTAGCAATTTATAATTGACTGAGGCTCCACCGCCGAGGAAAATCTAAAACTCCCATCCCGCATCCAGCCCCTAATACCTGAATTCACGCATCCAAAAAAATCAACCAAGGCATGTCTGATTTCATGGATCAATTTCTCTTCACCTTCCAGATTTCATGGCCCAAACCGTTGCTGCTATCGTAAATCTCCTTGCTCCTGCCGTTGCGACCGTGTTGGTCAGACTTCCTGTGCCACGAGCGAATCTCCATGTCCGTCGAGGATGAAGACGGTGGTGCCACCAAGCCTCGACCCTGGGCTTGGCGATGATGCCTCGGCTCTCACGGACACATATCTCCGTCACCACCAAAGGTCCTCCCTGATGCGGTGTCATCCATGATCTCATCGCCACAAGGGAACACCGTCGCGGAGGCCCTAGCCGGATGCACGACTACTGCCAGGCAGAACGCGGCCATACAGCTACCTCTGTTGAGGATCCATCATGACTAAATTTGATCAGGACACGCCGCCGCTAAGGACCTAGCAAAGTAGCTTCCGTTGAGGCCCCTGGTAAATGTTTCAAGACATTGCGTGGTATTTTTTTGTTTTCACATGTCGTCTACTTTTGGTACATCTTATCTCCAGCGGTGCATGTATCAGCATAGCAGATTAACATATACAAGTACAGTTGGCAATATAGCTCCTCCACTTTGTAGGTATAGACTTGATAATTTACATTGGGCAATCATGGTTATTTCTGGAAGCGACACTTGAATGTGATGTATGATATTAGAAGAATAGTTGCTGCCTGCAGATTTAGAATCAAGTCTGTACCATACTATTAAATATTTTGGCTTCCAAAATAATCTGAAATCTGTAAATACAATGCCTACGGAACAATTGTATGTTGATACGGAACAATTGTATGTTGATACGTAGCATTATTATTTATTTTAAATGTTTGATTTCTCTTCTCATTTTATTATTTCAAGGGCTTTTTATGAAACGAGTGCCAAGGACTTCGGTGTAGTATCTATTATTCAGGTGTGATTTTTTAGATTCAAAACTTTATAGTTCAATCTTGATTCGATAATAGTATTAAATAGCATACTCACAATGTGTTTACCAAATATTTCAACGGGTTTCCTCCTCTAATTTTCTTTTCAGTTTCTCCTTCTGATGCTACACTGAGGCTTTTTCGTTGCATGTAGGAGAAGGTGTACAAAGTACATGAAGTTTCAAAGATAGTAACCAAGATAAAAAAAAAAGGAAAAAAGGAAGGAAACAAGATCTTAGCTTAACTGAAGGAAAATCAGTCCGGCTTTTTCGATCTTTGCAGCAGATACACTTGCATGTAAATACTCCATCCGTTTTAAAATATAAGGTGGTTTAGCTTTGTAAAGCAAATGTATCTAAACTTTTTCAGTACATAGGTTTATTCAGATTTAAAGTAAATCTACACACTAAAAGTAGTTTACATATAATTTTTTTATAAATCTAAAATATCTTATATTTTAAGACGGAGAGAGTATCGTATAAGCATGGTTTAATGCTCTGTGACTAAATCTTACTTGGCATAGACTCATACCCACCCACTAAAAAGTTGGCAACGAGATATACCTCCTCTTTATTCATTCCTTCCTCTCTCCTACAACATATCTTTTATTTCATATTGACCAATAGACCGTATCTACTCCTAATGTTATTTCTTATAATATAAAGTCGTTAAACTTTGAAGGTAAAAAAACATCAGTCTCTAATCTAGATTAAGAAAAAAATCTTACTAGGAAAAATTATAGAGGTGATGATGGTTTTATAAAAATCAACCCATTTGATTTCTCTCGACAGTATAATCGCAACAATTTTGTTTTCCATATTTATGATTAAGATGTTTAATCATGTTTTTCTGCTTTGATACCACAGTAAAAGAGATATGTGATCACCAAGAATAAGAGAAATGTAGGCACATATTAGAAGCTCTCAAGTCATGTTATTTTTTCCAAACTGTGCCTATGTACATCCGCTATTTTTTTTGAAATGGGGAGCGATGCCCCGGCCTCTGCATCAAGCGATACACACAGCCGTTTCACGGACCACGTAAAGTGTTTACATGAATAAGCCACAAAGAAACAAAAATGAATATTGTCTAGGCATCATGAAGTCGTCTAGTAGGCTGGCAGAAAGCATGGTTATATATAGCCCGAGCAACCGCCTCCAACCGGGTGCATCCAGATCGTATAGGCTTTCGCTGCGCCTCTGGGAAAAGAAGTGACCACTCGTGGATCCAGTGTGAAACCATATGGATAACCTGTAAGAAGTGAGAGTTCGTACTCTTGTTAAAAACAATATTGTTCCGATAGTTCCATATTGCCTATACTATCGCACATATGCCGATTCTAATTCTCTTTCTGTCTACCTTATGAACCCCATTCAACCAATTTCCGAACATATTCGTAACATTATTCGGTGGAGCAGTATTAAAAGTGAATTAAATAATTCTCCAAATAAGTTTTGCGAAGGGACAATCAAAGAAAAGGTGGTTGATTGACTACTCAGAATAGAATCACAGAACGCACATTTCTTACAACCACTCCAATTCCTTCTAGATAAGTTATCTTTGGTGAGGATTACATTTTTATATAGAAACCACATAAAGATCCTAATTTTTAGTGGCACCTTGATCTTCCAAATATATTTCCGAAGGAACACCGTGTGTCCATTTATAAAATCAGCATACATAGATTTTACAGTGAAAGCCCCCGAAGCTGTCAAACCCCACACAAAGACATCATGGGATTCGATAGTTGTACCATCATTAACCGTTGGACCAAATGAAGCCATGATGTCCAATTATTTCCACTAAGGTAGCGCTAAACTCAATATTTAGTGGATCTCTATTGAGAATATTAGCAACTAAAACGTTTTTCAGTCGCACAATGTTATATAGAGATGGGTATTGAGCAGCAAGAGGTGAGTCACCCGGCCAAGTATCCTCCCAGAAGTGAACTTGCTGGCCATTGTCGAGTTTGAAAGATTCTAATGACTCCTTGGTGGCGCTAGAGAACTTGGTGCTTGATGTCGAGTCTTATTGGGAACCCCAAGAGCAAGGTGTGAAGAAGCACAACAACAAGTTTTCCCTCAGTAGAGACCGAGGTTATCGAACCAGAAGGAGGAAGAAAACGTCACATAGTGTAGGGATTCGTAGCATGGAAAACAAAAAATTTCTATCGCATACAAACAAACAAGCCAAGATCTATCTACTAGATTGTAGCAACGAGTCGATGGAATAACTCACCCTCGAAGATTCCAAAGTGTTTAACGAGAGCGAATTCTCGTGGGTGATGTAGTCAGATTCTTCCCGATCTCAAGATCGCAGACGATCCTTCCGCGCCACGTTCCTGGCAGCGCCGCAATCGGTCACACGCTCGGTACTCGACGAAGACCTTCCTCTCCCTTGTTCCAGCAGGCAGCGGAGGTTGTAGCACTCTCCTGCGATTCCCAAAGACAACGGCGTGGTACCTAAGTAGAGGGGAGATCTCGCAGGGCTTCGCCTTAAGCCGGAGCGAGTATGGTGGACTATGAGAGAGCCCTCGACGATCTAGGGTTTAGACACGCCGAGGAAGAGGTGCTAGGGCCGGTGGCTAGGGCTTGGAGGTGCCCAAGTCGGCGGCTAGGAGAGAAACCCTAGGGGGCGGCGACTATGGTGGGCAGCAGCTGCTAGGGTTTGGAGGTGGGAACTTGTGTGTCTAGGAGGGGAGCCCTGCCCCTCCTTATATAGGTGGAGGGGGCCGGCCAAGGGGAGGGGAGTCCCTCCCCAACTCGGCTTGGTGGGCGGTGGGAGGAGGAACTCCTCCCCCAAGTCGGTTTCCACCTCCCTCTCCACTTCCCAAAACTAGCCGTTTGACTTTCAAACTAGCCGTTTGACTTTTCAAACTAGGATTTGAATAAACCCTCTATTTTGTTCAGTGATGACACCAGTACATAATGCAATCATACCAACTTGATATAACACATTCATGTACCCTTCCCCTCCGGAGTGCCGGACATTCCGGAACCTTCTAGAACATTCCCTGAAAACACCTAACCATTCCCCAACTCCAAACGGACTTTCCTTATATGAATCTTATTCTCCGGACCATTCCGGATCTCCTCGTGATATCCCGGATCCCATCCGAGACTCCGAACAACATTCGGTCTCTTTCTCATCATTCCATAACTACTCAAACAACGTCAATCCTTATGTGTCTCCCTACGGTTCGTGAATTATGCGACATGATCGAGACACTTCTCGAACAATAACCAATAGAGGAATCTGGAAATTCATATGGCTTCTACATATTTCTACGATTACTTTAAGCGATCGAATGAACCATTTACATACGATACCAATTTCCCTTTGTCTCACGATAGTTTACTTATCCGAGGTTAGGATCGCTTGATCTCTGCATACCTAGTTCAACCTCGTTACCGATAAGTACTCTTTTCTCGTTTCCGTGATATGTGATCCCTTGTGAGCCAGTCACATGCTTGCAAGCTAATTGGATGACATTTCACCGAGAGGGCCCAGAGTATATCTATCTGTCATATGGATGGACAAATCCCAGTCTTGATCCATGTGTTTCAACCAATACTTTCCGAACACTCAATGCCACCTTTATAGCCACCCAGTTATGGTGTGGTGTTTGATGTCATCAAAGCATCCATCCGGTAAAGGTGATATGCATGATCTCATGGTCGAAGGAATTAGGTTACTATGTATCAGAAAGCATATAGCAATTGAACTATTAAAATGACTTGATCTTTATGCTACGCTTATCTATAGGAGTATGTCCACCATATCATTCTCCTAATGATATGATCTTGTTGTTAATAACATCTCAATGTTCATGATAGGGAAACCACAATCATTTATTAACCAACAAGCTAGTGATGTATAGAGGCTTTATAGGGACTTCTAATTAAGTTTACAAATCACACAAGTATTAATGTTTCCTTGTTAATACTATTATAGCATGAATGTAAACATTTATCATAAACACAAAGATATAATAATAACCATTTTTATTATTGCCTCTAGGGCATATCTCCAACAGTCTCCCACTTGCACTAGAGTCATCTAATCTAGATTACATGGTAATATACCAAACACCCATGGCAGTTTGGTGTTGGTCATGTTTTGCCCTCGGGAGAGGTTTAGTCAACGGATCCGCCACATTCAGATCTGTGTGTACTTTGCAAATCTTTATATCCCTATCTTGGATATGTTCTCGAATAGCGTGAAAACGTAGCTTGATATGCTTCAGCTTCTTGTGTGACCTTGGTTCTTGCGCATTGGCTATGGCGCCCATGTTATCACAGTAGATAGACATTGGGTCCAGCGCACTAGGAACCACACCCACCTGTAATGAACTCTTTCATCCATATTGCTTCGTGAAGCCTCCGTAGCCATGTATTCCGATTCATTGAAGATCTCGCCACAACGCTTTGCTTTGCACCTCCACTAACTCGCACCATTCAAAATAAATACGATCCAGATTGTGATTTAGAATCATCCGGATCGGTGTTCCAACTAGCATCGGTGTAACCATTAACAACGAAATGCTCATCACCTCCATAAGAAAGAACAATATCCTTAGTTCTTCTCAAGTACTTAAGGATGTTTTGATCATTGTCCAATGATCCACTCTCGATCACTTTGATATCTGCTAGTTAAACTAACAGATATGCAATGTCGGGTCTAGTACATAGCATGGCATACATTAGAGATCCTATGGCTGAGGCATAGGGAGTCTTACTCATCCTTTCTCTATCTTCGCCGATGTCGGACTTTGAGTTTTACTCAAGGTCGATTAAGCAACATGGGCAAGAACCCTTTCTTGCTATCTTCCATTCCAAACCTCTTTAGAACTTTGTCCAAATATGTACTTTGTGACAATGATATTTGGCGTTTCGATCTATCTCTATAAATCTTTATGCCTAATATGTAAGCTGCTTCGCCAAGATCCTTCATTGAAAAACTATGATTCAAATATTCCTTGACACTATTTAGAAGGTCTACATCATTCCCAATCAACAATATGTCATCTACATATAGTATTAAGAATGCTACAGAGCTCCCACTCACTTTCTTGTAAATACAAGCTTCTCCATAAGTTTGTATAAAACCAAAACTTTTGATCACCTTATCAAAACGTTGATTCCAACTTCGGGATGCTTGCTTCAATCCATAGATGGACCGTTGAAGTTTGCATACCTTGTTAGCATCTTTAGGATCGACAAAACCTTTGGGTTGCATCATATATAACTCTTCATCAATGTCTCCATTGAGGAATGCTGTTTTGACATCCATCTGCCATATCTCATAATCATAATATGCAGCGATTGCTAACATAATCCTCACAGACTTTAGCTTCGCTACTGGTGAGAAAGTCTCATCGTAGTCAACTCCTTGAATTTGTCGAAACCCTTTTGCGACAAGTCGAGCTTTATAAACAAGAATATTACCATCGCATCTGTTTTCTTCTTGAAGATCCATTTGTTCTCGACGGCCTTCCGCCATCCCAGAAGTCCACCAAAGTCCATACTTGGTTTTCGACATGGATCCAATCTCGGATTTCATGGCTTCTTGCCATTTATTGGAATCTGGCTCATCATCGCTTCCTCATATGTCTCGGGTCATCGGTGTTGTCCACCAACATGACACTCATAACGGATCATACCAACTGGAGTGGTACGAGTTCTCATTGACTGCGAGGCTCAGAGCAACTTCAACCAAGTTTCATGATCATTATCATTAGCTTCCTCTCTAATCGGTGCAGCACCACATGAACTTCTTCCGGTGCTGCGCTACTCGCAATTTCGAGAGAAGGTTCGACAACCTCGTCGAAGTTCTACTTTCCTTCCAGTCACTTCTTTCGAGAGAAATTCTTCTAGAAAGGATCCATTCTTGGCAACGAAGATTTTGCCTTCGGATCTATGATAGAAGGTATACCCAATAGTTTCCTTCGGTATCCTATGAAGACGCTTTTTCCGCTTTGGGTTCAAGCTTGTCCCTGTAACTTCTTTACATAGGCTTCAACCCCAAACTTTAAGGAACAATCTAGGTTTCTTCCCAAACCATAATTCATACGGTCGTTTCAACGGATTTAGATGGTGCCCTATTTAAAGTGAATGCGGCGTTTCTAATGCATAACCCCAAAATGATAGCGGTAAATCTGTAAGTGACATCATAGAACGAACCATATCTAAGAGAGTTCGACACGATGTTCGGACACACCATTACGCGTGGTGTTCCGGCGGTGTCAATTGTGAAAGTATTCCGCATTTCTTCAAATGCTCGCCAAACTCGTAGCTTAGATATTCACCTCCACGATCAGAACGTAGAAATTTAATCTTCTTGTTACGTTGATTCTCAACCTCACTTTGAAATTCCTTAAACTTCGAAAGTTTCGGACTTATGTTTCATGAAATAGATATACCCATATCTACTCAAGTCATCCGTGAAGGTAAGAACATAACGATAACCATCACGTGATGCTACACTCATTGGACCACACATCGGTATGTATGATTTCCAACAAGTCCGTAGCTCGCTCCATCATACCGGAAAATGGAGTCTTAGTCATTTTACCCATCGACATGCTTCGCATCTTTCAAGTGATTCAAATCAAGTGATTCAAGAAGTCCATCGAATGGAGTTTCTTCATGCGCTTCACTCCAATGTGACCAAGACGACAAAGGTTACATATAGGTCGAGTTATCGCCGATTTCAAACGTTTAGCCTCAATGTTATTAATATGTGTATTTCCACTATCGAGATTCAACAAGAATAGACCATCTATCAAAGGTGCATGTGCATAAAACATATTACTCATATAAATCGAACAACCATTATTCTCGGACTTAAACAAGTAACCGTCTCGCAATAAACAAGATCCCGATATAATGTTCATGCTTAACGCAGGCACCAAATAACAATTATTTAAGTATAAAACTAATCCCGATGGTAGATGAAGGTAGCGTCGACCGCGATCACATCAACCTTTGATCCGCTTCCAACGCCGCATCGTCACCTCGCTCTTCGCTAGCTTCCGCTTATTCGCAAAGACCTGCTTCGAGTTACAAATATGAGCAACCGAACCAGATTAAATACCTGTGCACTACTACGAGTACTAGTGAGATACACATCAATAACATGTATATCGGATATACCTTTCTTCTTGATGTTGCCGTTCTTCAAATCCGCGAAGTACTTTGGGAAATTCCGCTTCTAGTGACCTTCTCCCTTGCAGTAAAAGCACTCAGTATCAGGCTTAGGTCCAGCCTTGGTCTTCTTCGTCGGCGTGGTAACTTTATTACCACCCTTCTTGAAGTGTCCCTTCTGCTTAGACTTGCCTTTCTTGAATTTGGTGGTCTTATTGACCAACAACACTTGGTGCTCTTTCTTGATCTCCACTTCTGCAGATTTCAACATGGCAAAGAGTTCTGGCAACGTCTTGTTCATGTTTTGCATGTTGTAGTTCATCACAAAGTTCTTGTAACTTAGTGGTAGTGATTGGAGGACGCGGTAAATCCCCAAAGCATTAGGAATCACTATACCCAAGTTTTGAAGTTTGTTTGCGTGCCGAGACATCTTAAGCACATGCTCACTGACGGAGCTGCCCTCTTCCATCTTGCAGTTAAAGAACTTTTCAGAAGCCACATAGCTTTCAATTGCCGCATGAGTCTCAAAGATCAATTTGAGATCCTCGACAATATCATATGGGTCTGAATTCTCAAACCTTTTCTGAAGCTCCGATTCTAAACCATACAAGATAGCACACTGAACTGTGGAGTACTGAGTCTTCCGAGTGAGGTAAACATTCTTTACTTCATCGGCATCACCGCAGTGGGTCACCCAGCTGCATCCAAAGACATAGGTCAAATTACTATGTGAGGACAATCCTCAAATTGCGGAACCAATCCGCAAGTTGCTTCCATTGTTTTTCAACTTTTCTTTCTCTAGGAACGCATTAAAATTGATGGTAGGGGCTGCCATTGATCTACAACATATTTGCAATAGTTTAGACTAAGTTTATGACAAATTGAGTTCAAATTAATAATAAAATTAATCTAGGTGAACTCCCACTCAAAACAATATCCCTCACATTGTTTTAGTGATCACACGAACGAAATCCACCACATCAACACCGATCATCACGAGAGCTGATATAGTTTCAATGGTGAACAATCGACATGTTCATCATATCTACTATATGATTCATGCTTTACCTTTCTGTGATCCGTGTTCCGAGACCATGTCTGTACATGCTAGGCTCGTCAAGATCAAACCTTAGTTTCCGCATGAGCAAATCTGGCTTGCTCACGTTGTATACACTTGCGGAATCTAACACACCCGATCATCACGTGGTGCTTCGAAACAACAAGCTTTAGCAACGGTGCTAACTAAGGGTGAACACTTTATGACTTGAAATTCATGTGCATGAGGGATCATCTTATAATGCTACCGTCATCTACTAAGCAATACAAGATGCATAAAGGATTAACATCACATGCAATTCATAATATGTGATATGATATGGCCTTTCTTCTTTGTGCTTCTGATCTCCATCTTCAAGCACGAACATGATCTCCATCTTCAAGCACGAACATGATCTCCATCATCACCGGCATTGCATCAAGGTCAATGAGACTTCTCCATGGTTGTCGTCCACCGGCTTCAACTATTACAACTACTTTGAATAGACACGCGGGTCTTAACATAAATTAAAGACAACCATATGTCTCCTGCCGGTTGCCAACTTACAATAAGGAACATTGCATACATCAAATATAATCACAATCATGGCCATATCACATCACAGCACACCCCTGCAAAACAAAGTTAGACGCCTCTACTTTCTTTGCATATTTTACGTGGTTTGGGGCTTTCAATAAGTGTCGTTCTAACTTACGAACATGAATCACAACATTGATACTAGTATTGTTAATCACCCGTTGTAAATTGGATCTTAATTATGCTAGGAGAGACAGCACCAAGAAGCCACTTATGCAATACAAGTTGCATGTCAAGCGTGGAGCAAGTCTCATGAACGATGTCATGTAAGGTTAGCCCGGGCCGCTTCATCCCAACATCCCGCAAGATGCAAAGTACACAAGAAGCAATCGACAATAAAAGCATCAACGCCCACAATAACCATTGTGTTCTACTCGTGCAACAGATCTATATATAGACATGGCTCTGATACCACTGTAGGGATTCGTAGCATGGAAAACAAAAAAATTCTATCGCATACAAACAAACAAGCCAAGATCTATCTACTAGATTGTAGCAATGAGTCGATGGAATAACTCACCCTCGAAGATTCCAAAGTGTTTAACAAGAGCGGATTCTCGTGGGTGATGTAGTCGTACTCTTCCCGATCTCAAGATCGCGTAGACGATCCTTCCGGGCCAAGGCTCGGCGCCCCGGAGTCGGTCACACGTTCGGTACTCAACGAAGACCTTCCTCTCCCTTGTTCCAACAGGCAGCGGAGGTTGTAGCACTCTCCTCGCGATTCCGGCAGCACAACGGCGTGGTACCGGAAGTAGAGGGGAGATCTCGCAGGGCTTCGCCTTAAGCCGGAGCGAGTATGGTGGACTATGAGAGAGCCCTCGACGATCTATGGTTTAGACACGCCGAGGAAGAGGTGCTAGGGCCGGCGGCTAGGGCTTGGAGGTGCCCAAGTCGGCGGCTAGGGGAGAAACCCTAGGGGGCGGCGGCGGCTATGGTGGGCAGCAGCTGCTAGGGTTTGGAGGTGGGAACTTGTGTGTCTAGGAGGGGAGCCCTGCCCCTCCTTATATAGGTGGAGGGGGCCGACCAAGGGGAGGGGAGTCCCTCCCCAACTCGGCTTGGTGGTGCGCCAGCGGTGGGAGGAGGAACTCCTCCCCCAAGTCGGTTTCCACCTCCCTCTCTACTTCCCAAAACTAGCCGTTTGACTTTCAAACTAGCCATTTGACTTTTCAAACTAGGATTTGAATAAACCCTCTATTTTGTTCAGCGATGACACTGAGTACATAATGCAATCATAGCAACTTGATATAACACATTCATGTACCCTTCCCCTCCGGAGTGCCGGACATTCCGGAACCTTCTAGAACATTCCCGATGAAAACACCGGAACCATTCCCCAACTCCGAAACGGGACTTTCCTTATATGAATCTTATTCTCCGGACCATTCCGGATCTCCTCGTGATATCCCGGATCCCATCCGAGACTTCGAACAACATTCGGTCTCTTTCTCATCATTCCATAACTACTCAAACAACGTCGAATCCTTAAGTGTGTCTCCCTAGGTTCGTGAATTATGCGGACATGATCGAGACACTTCTCCGAACAATAACCAATAGAGGAATCTGGAAATTCATATGGCTCCCACATATTTCTACGATTACTTTGCGATCGAATGAACCATTTACATACGATACCAATTTCCCTTTGTCTCACGATAGTTTACTTATCCGAGGTTAGGATCGTCGGTATCTCTGCATACCTAGTTCAACCTCGTTACCGATAAGTACTCTTTTCTCGTTTCCGTGATATGTGATCCCTTGTGAGCCAGTCACATGCTTGCAAGCTAATTGGATGACATTTCACCGAGAGGGCCCAGAGTATATCTATCTGTCATATGGATGGACAAATCCCAGTCTTGATCCATGTGTTTCAACCAATACTTTCCGAACACTCAATGCCACCTTTATAGCCACCCAGTTATGGTGTGGTGTTTGATGTCATCAAAGCATCCATCCGGTAAAGGTGATATGCATGATCTCATGGTTGAAGGAATTAGGTTACTATGTATCAGAAAGCATATAGCAATTGAACTATTAAAATGACTTGATCTTTATGCTACGCTTATCTATAGGAGTATGTCCACCATATCATTCTCCTAATGATATAATCTTGTTGTTAATAACATCTCAATGTTCATGATAGGGAAACCACAATCATTTATTAACCAACAATCTAGTGATGTATAGAGGCTTTACTAGGGACTTCTAATTAAGTTTACAAATCACACAAGTATTAATGTTTCCTTGTTAATACTATTATAGCATGAATGTAAACATTTATCATAAACACAAAGATATAATAATAACCATTTTTATTATTGCCTCTAGGGCATATCTCCAACACATAGGTGTTGCAAGCAACGCGGAGACCTGCACAACACAAACTCAAGACTTTGCCCCAACGAATTATTAAGGTTGTCAAGCTCACTGGTTTGCTGTAACAAAGGATTAAACGTATAGTATGGAAGGTAATGCTGGTTTACAGCAAGTAAACAAGTAAGAGTGGAAGATGTATCAATGGTAAAGATTGGACCAGGGTCCATAGTTCACTAGAGGTGCTCTCCTTAGATAAACAACATGACATGAAGGGTAAACAAATTACAGCAGGGCAATTGACAGGAACTAAGCAAGTCATAACAATGCAATTACTAGTCAGAAAGATCCTATGAGATTCGATTGCGTAATACAACAAGATACATAGACCCCCATCCAACTTCATCTATGACTAGAAGTCCACCTTCAGGTTATCATCTGAACCCCCTCTAGTATTAAGTTGCAAGCAACAGACAACTGCTTTAAGCAAAGTGTGTGAGGTAAACAGTCCACATGTTCTATGAATAAGAGACCGTTGTTTTCTCCCTAGTAGCAACATCACATCTACAACCGAAGAGATTTCTGTCACTTCCCTTGGAAACTAGAGGCATGAACCCACTATCGAGCATAAATACTCCCTCTTGGAGTCACTAGCAACTACTTGGCCAAGATAGCTACTAACAACGGAGAGCATGCAAGATCACAAACAACACAGACATGATAGAATCATAAAAACAAAACCATTAATCAAACCAACATAATAATCTCAATATCTATCGGATCCTCGCAAACACAACATGCATGATTACAAATAGATTAGATCTTGATCATGAACGGAGCTCACAAGATCTATACAGGAAAGCACAAGGAGGAGATACAACCATCTAGCTACTACATGGACCCATAGTCCAAGGTGGAACTACTCACGCATCATACCGGAGAGAAGGCCTCCGGGATGATCTCCCCTCCGGCAAGGTGTCGGGAAGAACTTCAGATCCCCCCGATCTAGGGACGATGGTGGCGGTGTCTACAGACAGTTTCATGGAGATTTGATCGGGTCCTTAGGGTTTCTGCATCGGGGGCTTCTTATAGGCGAAGGGGGAGGCCGAGGAGGTGGCCAGAGGGGCCACACCCCTCCCAGGCGCGGGCCCACCCCTGGTCGCGCCTAGGGGGTCTGGCTGCCCTGGCTCGCTTCTCCGTCTCCCCTCTGGACTTCTTGTTCCCCACGGAAAGTAATTGACTTTGATGTTTGTCCCGTCCAATTCCGAGAATATTTCTTTACTAACTTTTCTAGAACCAAAAACAGCAGAAAATAGGCAATTGGCACTGTGGCAACTTGTTAATTGGTTAGTACCAGAAAACATGTAAAAAGCACCTCAAAGTGTAGACAAATCAAAGAAAAGTAGATACTAAAAAAGCATGGAGCATCAAAAATTATAGATATGTTTCCGACGTATCAAGCATCCCCAAGCTTAACTTCTGCTCGTCCTCGAGTAGGTAAGTGATAAAATAATAATTTTAAGGTGACATGCACCTTCACAATGAAGATATAACCATCTGCAAGCATTGAAAGCTAGGATCAAAGAACTCTAAACATGTGCATGAAAGATGGAGTTCTAACAATAGGACATAGTAACTATGCATGCAACATGACAAGCTACAAACAAAGATCATGAATAACATGCATTGAAAAACATTTGTTTGTTTCACATACAAAAAACATAGCATAGTGGTAATTAGCTTGTCCCTCATAGAGTAGCAATATAGATGCATAGAACACCTTCAAAGTTCACAAGGGTGACTAGAAACAAATAGCAGAAGAACAAGTAATATCACAATATGCATCAATCAATAAGCTTTGGAACAGTGCACACAGAATGACAACTATGCTCTCTTAATGGTGCCTAAAGGTAGAAGGTGGAGACTCAAGTAATGGTATAAGAAAAGCCTTTTTGTAAAGGAAGCAGGGATTTCAAGTTTCAAAAAGAGCTTCCAAAAATTATGGTACTTGTTAGCTTTCAGCCCTCATTGGCCCTATCATAAGCATCTTGAAGTGATTAAGGTTAAAGTGAACAAAGATGGAGTATATACTTGACGAAGTATAAGTTGGCAATCTCAAGTTCCTTGAATACGAGGGCCACACCTCATGCTACTCAACTTTAGTCACCTGTAAGTTCTTGTCATTGGAAGTATTTGCATATCATTGAGAACCGCCAACGGGGTACCCCTTGCACATGGTACAGGAGATATCCCATAACCAAAATGACAAGGCAAGCAGACAATGAGCATCTCAGCAATCTTCTTATGTACCATGGGAATATGGTGATTTTTTCTCTCTTTCCTCTTTTCTCAATGTGTCTCTTTTTTATAAGAAGAATGCTTCATAGATGTCACTATGGTGATGCTGCTGACGAGGTTTAATCTCGTCAATGCCCATTGTTATGAGCTTGGGTTTTGGAGAAGATGGGGGTGCTAGAGATCGCGGAACGGTTAACATACAAGCAACCAGGGGACACGAGATTTACCAAGGTTCAGGCCCCCGGAGGGAAAACCCTACTCCTGCTTGTCTGCTCTTGATTACGGCGGAACCGAAAGTTACAAGGATGCGTAGATGCAATCTGGCGTGGAGGTGTGTATGCGGTGGTCTGAGAGAGAGATCCTCCTCGTCGTGTCCTCCTAGCCTTTATATAGAGGTAGGCAGGTCCCGGGCATAGATCAAGTCGGTTACAGGTTTAGGGTTTGCCCCTTTGAATATTCTATTTGTTCTAGTCTTGCTCTCCAAGGATCTGAAGACGTCATGGGCTTGGGCCACCCAAAAATCTTCATGGGCCATGTATATTCTCGTGGGCCTTCCTTGGGCTGGACCAAGTATGCTGATGTCGTGTACCCGTAGGGTATATGTCACATCCCAAGATTTTCCAAATCTTGTAATGTGAAAAAAATAAATGAATAAAATAAAACTTTGTTTGAATTCAGGGCTAGAAGAAACTTTTTGTATTCAATTGGAACTTCAAACTAAGTTGGATCAAATAAAATCCTAAAGAGGTTTAAAAATATAAAAACATTTATTAAAGGAAAATAAAAATATTTAAAACTACTATTTTGGATTTTAAATAAAAGGATTTGGTTTCCAAATGAAATAGAAGTTTTATAAATAAAGATTATTTTATAGAGCCAAATTGAACCTTGGCCAAACTTTTGAAATAAAACATTTTGTTTTGATAAAATTACTAAAAGTATATTTGAATAAAAATAATAAGGATTTAATATCCAAGTTTTGTTAAATAAAAGATTTGCTAATTCCAAATCATCAAAACTTGTTTATTTGTTTCAAATAAGTCTTCCAAATAATTTTATATTCCCAAATAAAACCTACTGTTTTGGTTTGAAAATATTTAGTTTTCAAAATGGAGTTTGGAATAAAAACAAGATCTATTTTGATTTATAAACAAGGACTATTTAATAAATAATGGACCCTATGATTAAAAATTATTATTTTGTTTTGGAAATTTGGTTTATGCTACTAAATGTAACCAAGTTCAAAGTTACAAAGTGTGGAGAAAGTTTGAATTGATTTGGTTGTTGTATGGTTGTTTGAAATTTCAAAACAGAAATTAGTTTCAGAAAAAGAAAAAGGTTCAGATTAGGAAAAAAATAAGATTTAGGTCGACCCAACCCAGCAGCCCAACTAGGCCCAACAAACCAGCCCAGCTCCCCTCCCCGAAGAAAACGCTTCTCACTCGTTTCCTGACCCGTACAGCGAATGACTGGTGGACCCTCCCCTCACTCCCTTTCCTCACGATGAGGGACCCACATAGCCAACTCACCCCTCTTCTTCCCTCGCGACCACGCCGTTTTCTGCCAAAGACTCAGCGTTAATTCCAAAGTAATGGCCGCGTTAATCTCGCCCCTGACCATGCGTACATAAGCACCTCTCCTCCCTCTGTCATTTCCCTCAAACGCCAGGCCCTCCTCGCCACCAGGCTGCTCGGAATCATCTCCAAACCGCCGCTGCTCCGACGAGCTTCCTTCTCCAATTCCGACCGAGCCTCGCCACCTCCTGCCTCCTTGAGCACACGGGCACACTCACCACTCCCAGACGATTCTCCTAGTACCCTCCGTTCATCCGCGGGCACCCCAGAGCCTCAACTTCGACAAGCTCGACCGCCACCGTCATCTGCGTCTCCGTCGAGCTCCTTCGGTAAGTCCAGACCGCCCCAAGCTTTCTCGTTCACGCACGCGTCATCTCCTTGATCGTACGCGTCTAACAATGCTTCTTGTTTGCCCTCTCGTGAACCGTAGCACCGTCCTCGACCTTGACCGCGTGCAACCGTCGCCAGACGTAACTCCGGTGAGCAATCCACCGCAACCCTGAGCGCCCCTCGTCAAACGAATCACCCGTTGAGCTTCCCCAGCCTCTGCGATCTCGGTGAGCACTTTCCCTCCCCTCTTTGCTTCCTCAGACGCTGCGCCACCACCATCTGCCTGTCGCCGCCAAGACAAATACCGCCGCCATTAATGGCATTGTTTAGGTCCGTTAGATCTAGATCGTATGGCTGTGATAGAATATAAGCGAAGGGGTATCGTAAGCCTCTGTGCCGCTCGATCTAAGTTAGATCCTACGGTCTACAGCGCGTGATCCACCCGAACCGGTACCGTTCAATTAGAGCGGGACGTGTCACCATCTCTGTTTAAAAACAGAATTAAAATCAGAATAGAATCTGAATTTCAAACCTTTGTAACTTTTGATCCACATGTCCAAAATTCACAAATTTGATATCATTGGAATCAGTGGAGCAAGCCCTAGCCAACCATGCCATTGGTTTAGCAAATAGTATCCATTAGAGTGTTTGTTTTTGCAGAAACTTTTGTGTGCTTGTTTAGAGTAGAAAAATGATTCAAAAATGTTTTAGGGTTAAAACCTTTGCAAAATGGTTTGTTGTAAACTTACTGACCCTAGGAACCAACCCATGGTTTTGGAAATGGATTTGGTAAAATTTAGGATGGATTATTTGACTTAGCCCATTTCTAGCCAAATGAAAATAATGGTTTTTGTTATGAAAATGTGTTTGAGTAAAAACTTTGGGAAAAATGTTTTGGAACAAACCTACTGACCCTAAACACCAATTTTTTTGAGAAACAACAACTTATTTGGTGAACCACTTAAAGTTGTTGCTTTGATAAAAAAAATATTTTCCACCACATAAAATGATGATTGGATTTGAAATTGGTTTATGGATAAAACTCTTTTGCAAATGACTTTGCCATTTTGGTAAATGACCACTTTGGACCTTACAAAGTTTAGAAGCCTAGTGGAGACCATCTTTGCAAATAGAACCATCCCTTGCATGCTTACATGCATGACTTAGATCCCATTGTTTATGTGTGTGAATTATTGGTTTGGAATGCTTGTTGATATTGTGTTTACTTGATTGACTTGTAGTGAAGTTAGAAAAGTGTGAGACTAGCAAGATAAAGGAGTGAACCAACATTCCCTACCAAAAGGCAAGTTACACTATCATCTAAAGTCCTACTATTTTCATTCTACTTAGTGGATTTTGAAACATGCATGAAAATAATTTTATACTTATGCTATGCTAAATCCTAATAGGATACCCTATACATTCCTTAGTGAAAACAATGTAGTGGTTACATGCTTAGCCATGCTATATTTTGAAAAGAGATACATGTTGAGATTTTAAGAAGTTGAGAAAAGGACTTGTGTTTTTATATAATAAAACAAGGACTCAATGAACCACCTGGGTGGCCAAGGGTACTTTGAGTATTGGAGAAGGTGGCAACAAAAGGAACCATGTCTATGGCAGTCTCTTTGTGTTGTGCTCCAAAGGAAACCACCCAGGAAACTTAGAGATTGAACATGTTTCTCCAATTGTGGCTTTCGTGTGCAACCACATGCTATTATGGCTCTGGCTTAGTCAACTACATTGGGAAGACCTATGCATTGTCTTCAGTTAACTAGACATGGGGACCTGGAATCCTACATGGGTGCTGAAGACAAGCTAGCAATGGTGTTTGGGAGGACCCTTTGGAAAGACTTCGTCACATTCTCAATCTGCCAGTACTCCATCTTGGTGAGTGCTAATCCGTGGCCAGGTGGCAACAAGATGGGATTGTGACATGTGGGTAAAGTGTGCAACTTCTGCAGAAGATAATAAAATCTAAGTACTTAGCCGTGTCCCGGTTATGGACAATCTTGAGCAACTAAAGTTTGAAGCTATGGGAAATCTCGACATTCCAATTTCTAAAACAAAAACTTGATGCACTTGGGGTTACCAAGGAGCTCAAGAGATTTGATAAAACTTGATGCACTTGGGGTTACCAAGGAGCTCAAGAGATTTGGTTAAAACTTGATGTACTTGGGGTTACCAAGGAACCCAAGAGATTTTTTGAAGACTTGAACACTTGGGGTTACCAAGTAGTTCAAGGAGATTTTTGATAAACAACTTAAACCCTTGGACTTTACCAAGAAATTTTCAAAGATTTGACAAAGGACCAAAACCATTTTGAAAAGACAGGACAAAATATTGCTTTATGCAAATAAGCCTAAAACTCTACTTAGCCAAATATGCATGTAATGATAGGATCCACTTATATTCAACTTAGTAGTGAAACTTGCCAATACAATTCAAATGTATTGACCCTTGTGGCTGTAACTTGTAATGTTGCAGGTTTGATTGATTTTTAGTGAAGATTGAGTGATTAGGATTACAAAGTCTATAACCAACATCTGCCTGTGGCACTTTGAAGATGAAGGACCCCATGCTTATAGTTATTCCGCTGCAATGTATTGTAATAGCCAAATGAGCTATGTAAAGATGTAATAAAATTATGTTATTCCTGGTTATAAAGTTGTATTATGACCCTTGTTTCTTGATATTACATCTAAACTGTGGATGCTAGCTATTGATCCAGGGACTAGCATTGTAAACACAGGGGACACCACCTTATGTTAACAAAGGTTGGGACACTACTCCCTCTACAGATGGTATCAGAGCATTGTGTTGCCTGTAGGATTTGTAAACCTAGGATTGGACAAAAACCCCTTAGAGTAATAGGAGTTGTGTTTGTACCAAAACTTATTTACAAACAATCTTGTAAACCCTTTCCTCAACCATTTTGGTTTCAACTCTACATCTCTTCTACTTTTCAACTTGATGGAAACCTACCCCATGGCCCAAGACTACACCATGTGCAAAGGACTTCCTCAACACTTCAAACTCTAATGACTTCAACTTCTTCAAAATCTAATGACTTCAAGTTCTTCAACTCTAATGACTTCAACATCTTCAGCATGTTCACCAAGGACTTCCAACTTGGATACCACTAAGGACTACAAGTGAAACAAGGAAATCTTGCTCAAGACTTAGAGACTGAGGGAATGCAAAAGTTAGAAGGAGCCTACATCATTAGAAGTCAAAGTAACCAAGAGTTTTTCTCAAAGAAACCATGACTTCATGTAAGAAGAATCAACCAAGAATGATGGAAAGATCACAAGTGAACCATATAGATGGACCACCATATTTTAGTTAAGTCAAACCCACCAACTTATGTGGTGTAACAAAAATATTTTGTTGCCTAAGTATGTGCTTGAACTTTGTTGTTTGAGTGAAAAGTTGTTTGTGGTTGCATACACATTGCTTGTGTGATTTGTGATGTGTGTGATTGGAATTGATTCTTAGAAATATCTTGCCTATTCTAATCCTCATTCAACCCAAACAGATGACTACTCTAAGAGACTCCAACATCAAGGTTGATGACACCAACACCAACCAAGAGGACAACATGAAAGAGCTCATGGCAACCCAACACCAGTTGAACCAAGTGACAGCTCAGTTCATAGCCAACACTAGTGGAGAAGATCCAGCCCTACAAGGATTTTTGGAAACTCAAGGCCAACTGATGCTTAAGGTGGTGATCAAATGATCAAAATGGAAGAAAACTATTCCAAGAAAGTTTGTGACAACAAGGATGACAGAAATATTATTCTAGATGGAGCCCCAGCTTGCATTATTTGTGGAGACAAGGATCATACTTCAGGAGCATGGAGATCAATGCCCCAACTGTGAAGAGAAGCATCCTGTTGGACAATGTCCCACTTCTCAATCTACTTGCTACCTATGTGAAGGAAATAACCATGTCCCTATCCAATGCCCCATCTACTCCATTGTGGAACAAAGGAAACAAGAAGGATCCAAGTCTACCAAGAAAGTTGATGACAAAGGAAAAGGACCACCTATACCCCTAAACAAGACAACCCAGTTCAAAGGATCAAAGAAACCCAAGAAGCAAAAGAAGGACAAAAGCCATGTGCAATGTCATAAATGTAAGGAAAAGGGACAATAATCAGTTGAATCCCCAGAGAACCCGAAGAAAAAGGAGAATGGCCAGGTATTGTTCAACAACTTCAAAGAGCTAGGCCATAATGTATCAACTTGTCCACAAGAGCCACGTAAAGAACTCAAGGATATTCACTGTTTCAATTGTAGAAGAACCTGTGACATTATGCAAGCAACTGTCCAGAAAAGATGAAGAACAAGTTGAACAAGCCTATGGAGAAACTCAACCTTGGCCCATGAGTCAAGTATGGAAACCAAGGACACAATGCAAGTGTTTGCCTAGAGAAGCCTTCCCAGGATCCCAAGAAGGACAATATGTAACCTTTGTTTGAAATTTTTTAAGGGTGGTAGTACCCCAGTTGTTTTGAGCCTGCTTGTAACCCTAGCCTTCCCAAATCTCGGGACGAGATTTATTTTAAGGGTGGTAGCCTGTCACATCCCAAGATTTTCCAAATCTTGTAATGTGAAAAAAATAAATGAATAAAATAAAACTTTGTTTGAATTCAGGGCCAGAAGAAACTTTTTGAATTCAATTGGAACTTCAAACCAAGTTGGATCAAATAAAATCCTAAAGAGGTTTAAAAAGATAAAAACATTTATTAAAGGAAAATAAAAATATTTAAAACTACTATTTTGGATCTTTTAAATAAAAGGATTTGGTTTCCAAATGAAATAGAAGTTTTATAAATAAAGATTATTTTATAGAGCCAAATTGAACCTTGGCCAAACTTTTGAAATAAAACATTTTGTTTTGATAAAATTACTAAAAGTATATTTGAATAAAAATAATAAGGATTTAATATCCAAGTTTTGTTAAATAAAAGATTTGCTAATTCCAAATCATCAAAACTTGTTTATTTGTTTCAAATAAGTCTTCCAAATAATTTTATATTCCCAAATAAAACCTACTGTTTTGGTTTGAAAATATTTAGTTTTCAAAATGGAGTTTGGAATAAAAACAAGATCTATTTTGATTTATAAACAAGGACTATTTAATAAATAATGGACCCTATGATTAAAAATTATTATTTTGTTTTGGAAATTTGGTTTATGCTACTAAACAGAACCAAGTTCAAAGTTACAAAGTGTGGAGAAAGTTTGAATTGATTTGGTTGTTGTATGGTTGTTTGAAATTTCAAAACAGAAATTAGTTTCAGAAAAAGAAAAGGGTTCAGATTAGGAAAAAAATAAGATTTAGGTCGACCCAACCCAGCAGCCCAACTAGGCCCAACAAACGAGCCCAGCTCCCCTCCCCGAAGAAAACGCTTTTCGTTTCTGACCAGACTGAATAATGACTGTGGACCCTCCCTCACTCCCTTTCCTCACGATGAGGGACCCACACACCAACTCACCCTCTTCTTCCTCGTGGCGACCACGCCGTTTGCCGCGATGATTCCGCGCGTTAATTCACGAGTAATGGCCGCGTTAATCTCGCCCCTGACCATGCGTACATAAGCACCTCTCCTCCCTCTGTCATTTCCCTCAAACGCCAGCCCCTCCTTGCCACCAGGCTGCTCGGAATCATCTCCAAACCGCCGCTGCTCCGACGAGCTTCCTTCTCCAATTCCGACCGAGCCTCGCCACCTCCTGCCTCCTTGAGCACACGGGCACACTCACCACTCCTGCACGATTCTCCCAAGACCCTCCGTTCATCCGCTGGGCACCCCAGAGCCTCACCTTCGACAAGCTCGACCTGCATCATCTCGTCTCCGTCGAGCTCCTTCGGTAAGTCCAGACCGCCCCAAGCTTTCTCGTTCACGCACGCGTCATCTCCTTGATCGTACGCGTCTAACAATGCTTCTTGTTTGCCCTCTCGTGAACCGTAGCACCGTCCTCGACCTTGACCCGTCTGGCGTCGCGGCGTCGTGAGCAATCCACGCAACCACAGCGCCCCTCGTCAAACGAATCACCCGTTGAGCTTCCCCAGCCTCTGCGATCTCGGTGAGCACTTTCCCTCCCCTCTTTGCTTCCTGTATCGCCAGCGCCACCACCATCTGCCCGTCGCCGCCGCGCACAGCCGTCGAGCGCCGCCAGTTAATGGCCTGTTGTTTAGGTCCGTTAGATCTAGATCGTATGGCTGTGATAGAATATAAGCGAAGGGGTATCGTAAGCCTCTGTGCCGCTCGATCTAAGTTAGATCCTACGGTCTACAGCGCGTGATCCACCCGAACCGGTACCGTTCAATTAGACAGTGACGCGTGTCACCATCTCTGTTTAAAAACAGAATTAAAATCAGAATAGAATCTGAATTTCAAACCTTTGTAACTTTTGATCCACATGTCCAAAATTCACAAATTTGATATCATTGGAATCAGTGGAGCAAGCCCTAGCCAACCATGCCATTGGTTTAGCAAATAGTATCCATTAGAGTGTTTGTTTTTGCAGAAACTTTTGTGTGCTTGTTTAGAGTAGAAAAATGATTCAAAAATGTTTTAGGGTTAAAACCTTTGCAAAATGGTTTGTTGTAAACTTACTGACCCTAGGAACCAACCCATGGTTTTGGAAATGGATTTGGTAAAATTTAGGATGGATTATTTGACTTAGCCCATTTCTAGCCAAATGAAAATAATGGTTTTTGTTATGAAAATGTGTTTGAGTAAAAACTTTGGGAAAAATGTTTTGGAACAAACCTACTGACCCTAAACACCAATTTTTTTGAGAAACAACAACTTATTTGGTGAACCACTTAAAGTTGTTGCTTTGATAAAAAAAATATTTTCCACCACATAAAATGATGATTGGATTTGAAATTGGTTTATGGATAAAACTCTTTTGCAAATGACTTTGCCATTTTGGTAAATGACCACTTTGGACCTTACAAAGTTTAGAAGCCTAGTGGAGACCATCTTTGCAAATAGAACCATCCCTTGCATGCTTACATGCATGACTTAGATCCCATTGTTTATGTGTGTGAATTATTGGTTTGGAATGCTTGTTGATATTGTGTTTACTTGATTGACTTGTAGTGAAGTTAGAAAAGTGTGAGACTAGCAAGATAAAGGAGTGAACCAACATTCCCTACCAAAAGGCAAGTTACACTATCATCTAAAGTCCTACTATTTTCATTCTACTTAGTGGATTTTGAAACATGCATGAAAATAATTTTATACTTATGCTATGCTAAATCCTAATAGGATACCCTATACATTCCTTAGTGAAAACAATGTAGTGGTTACATGCTTAGCCATGCTATATTTTGAAAAGAGATACATGTTGAGATTTTAAGAAGTTGAGAAAAGGACTTGTGTTTTTATATAATAAAACAAGGACTCAATGAACCACCTGGGTGGCCAAGGGTACTTTGAGTATTAGAGCAGGTGGCAACAAAAGGAACCATGTCTATGGCAGTCTCTTTGTGTTGTGCTCCAAAGGAAACCACCCAGGAAACTTAGAGATTGAACATGTTTCTCCAATTGTGGCTTTCGTGTGCAACCACATGCTATTATGGCTCTGGCTTAGTCAACTACATTGGGAAGACCTATGCATTGTCTTCAGTTAACTAGACATGGGGACCTGGAATCCTACATGGGTGCTGAAGACAAGCTAGCAATGGTGTATGGGAGGACCCTTTGGAAAGACTTCGTCACATTCTCAATCTGCCAGTACTCCATCTTGGTGAGTGCTAATCCAGTGGCCACTGGTGGCAACAAGATGGGATTGTGACATGTGGGTAAAGTGTGCAACTTCTGCAGAAGATAATAAAATCTAAGTACTTAGCCGTGTCCCCGGTTATGGACAATACTGAGCAACTAAAGTTTGAAGCTATGGGAAATCTCGACATTCCAATTTCTAAAACAAAAACTTGATGCACTTGGGGTTACCAAGGAGCTCAAGAGATTTGATAAAACTTGATGCACTTGGGGTTACCAAGGAGCTCAAGAGATTTGGTTAAAACTTGATGTACTTGGGGTTACCAAGGAACCCAAGAGATTTTTTGAAGACTTGAACACTTGGGGTTACCAAGTAGTTCAAGGAGATTTTTGATAAACAACTTAAACCCTTGGACTTTACCAAGAAATTTTCAAAGATTTGACAAAGGACCAAAACCATTTTGAAAAGACAGGACAAAATATTGCTTTATGCAAATAAGCCTAAAACTCTACTTAGCCAAATATGCATGTAATGATAGGATCCACTTATATTCAACTTAGTAGTGAAACTTGCCAATACAATTCAAATGTATTGACCCTTGTGGCTGTAACTTGTAATGTTGCAGGTTTGATTGATTTTTAGTGAAGATTGAGTGATTAGGATTACAAAGTCTACAACCAACATCTGCCTGTGGCACTTTGAAGATGAAGGACCCCATGCTTATAGTTATTCCGCTGCAATGTATTGTAATAGCCAAATGAGCTATGTAAAGATGTAATAAAATTATGTTATTCCTGGTTATAAAGTTGTATTATGACCCTTGTTTCTTGATATTACATCTAAACTGTGGATGCTAGCTATTGATCCAGGGACTAGCATTGTAAACACAGGGGACACCACCTTATGTTAACAAAGGTTGGGACACTACTCCCTCTACAGATGGTATCAGAGCATTGTGTTGCCTGTAGGATTTGTAAACCTAGGATTGGACAAAAACCCCTTAGAGTAATAGGAGTTGTGTTTGTACCAAAACTTATTTACAAACAATCTTGTAAACCCTTTCCTCAACCATTTTGGTTTCAACTCTACATCTCTTCTACTTTTCAACTTGATGGAAACCTACCCCATGGCCCAAGACTACACCATGTGCAAAGGACTTCCTCAACACTTCAAACTCTAATGACTTCAACTTCTTCAAAATCTAATGACTTCAAGTTCTTCAACTCTAATGACTTCAACATCTTCAGCATGTTCACCAAGGACTTCCAACTTGGATACCACTAAGGACTACAAGTGAAACAAGGAAATCTTGCTCAAGACTTAGAGACTGAGGGAATGCAAAAGTTAGAAGGAGCCTACATCATTAGAAGTCAAAGTAACCAAGATTTTTTCTCAAAGAAACCATGACTTCATGTAAGAAGAATCAACCAAGAATGATGGAAAGATCACAAGTGAACCATATAGATGGACCACCATATTTTAGTTAAGTCAAACCCACCAACTTATGTGGTGTAACAAAAATATTTTGTTGCCTAAGTATGTGCTTGAACTTTGTTGTTTGAGTGAAAAGTTGTTTGTGGTTGCATACACATTGCTTGTGTGATTTGTGATGTGTGTGATTGGAATTGATTCTTAGAAATATCTTGCCTATTCTAATCCTCATTCAACCCAAACAGATGACTACTCTAAGAGACTCCAACATCAAGGTTGATGACACCAACACCAACCAAGAGGACAACATGAAAGAGCTCATGGCAACCCAACACCAGTTGAACCAAGTGACAGCTCAGTTCATAGCCAACACTAGTGGAGAAGATCCAGCCCTACAAGGATTTTTGGAAACTCAAGGCCAACTGATGCTTAAGGTGACTGATCAAATGATCAAAATGGAAGAAAACTATTCCAAGAAAGTTTGTGACAACAAGGATGACAGAAATATTATTCTAGATGGAGCCCCAGCTTGCATTATTTGTGGAGACAAGGATCATACTTCCAGGGAGCATGGAGATCAATGCCCCAACTGTGAAGAGAAGCATCCTGTTGGACAATGTCCCACTTCTCAATCTACTTGCTACCTATGTGAAGGAAATAACCATGTCCCTATCCAATGCCCCATCTACTCCATTGTGGAACAAAGGAAACAAGAAGGATCCAAGTCTACCAAGAAAGTTGATGACAAAGGAAAAGGACCACCTATACCCCTAAACAAGACAACCCAGTTCAAAGGATCAAAGAAACCCAAGAAGCAAAAGAAGGACAAAAGCCATGTGCAATGTCATAAATGTAAGGAAATGGGACACTATTCCGGTGAATGCCCAGAGAACCCGAAGAATAAGGAGATTGGCCAGGTAGTGTGCAACAACTGCAAAGAGCTAGGCCATTATGTAGCAACTTGTCCACAAGAGCCACGTAAAGAACTCAAGGATATTCACTGTTTCAATTGCAAGAACCCAGGACATTATGCAAGCAACTGTCCAGAAAAGATGAAGAACAAGTTGAACAAGCCTATGGAGAAACTCAACCTTGTCCCATGAGTCAAGTATGGAAACCAAGGACACAATGCAAGTGTTTGCCTAGAGAAGCCTTCCCAGGATCCCAAGAAGGACAATATGTAACCTTTGTTTGAAATTTTTTAAGGGTGGTAGTACCCCAGTTGTTTTGAGCCTGCTTGTAACCCTAGCCTTCCCAAATCTCGGGACGAGATTTATTTTAAGGGTGGTAGCCTGTCACATCCCAAAATTTTCCAAATCTTGTAATGTGAAAAAAATAAATGAATAAAATAAAACTTTGTTTGAATTCAGGGCCAGAAGAAACTTTTTGAATTCAATTGGAACTTCAAACCAAGTTGGATCAAATAAAATCCTAAAGAGGTTTAAAAAGATAAAAACATTTATTAAAGGAAAATAAAATATTTAAAACTACTATTTTGGATCTTTTAAATAAAAGGATTTGGTTTCCAAATGAAATAGAAGTTTTATAAATAAAGATTATTTTATAGAGCCAAATTGAACCTTGGCCAAACTTTTGAAATAAAACATTTTGTTTTGATAAAATTACTAAAAGTATATTTGAATAAAAATAATAAGGATTTAATATCCAAGTTTTGTTAAATAAAAGATTTGCTAATTCCAAATCATCAAAACTTGTTTATTTGTTTCAAATAAGTCTTCCAAATAATTTTATATTCCCAAATAAAACCTACTGTTTTGGTTTGAAAATATTTAGTTTTCAAAATGGAGTTTGGAATAAAAACAAGATCTATTTTGATTTATAAACAAGGACTATTTAATAAATAATGGACCCTATGATTAAAAATTATTATTTTGTTTTGGAAATTTGGTTTATGCTACTAAACAGAACCAAGTTCAAAGTTACAAAGTGTGGAGAAAGTTTGAATTGATTTGGTTGTTGTATGGTTGTTTGAAATTTCAAAACAGAAATTAGTTTCAGAAAAAGAAAAGGGTTCAGATTAGGAAAAAAATAAGATTTAGGTCGACCCAACCCAGCAGCCCAACTAGGCCCAACAAACCAGCCCAGCTCCCCTCCCCGAAGAAAACGCTTCGCACTCGTTTCCTGACCCGTACAGCGAATGACTGGTGGACCCTCCCCTCACTCCCTTTTCCTCGCTGACAGCAGGGACCCACACAGCCAACTCACCCCTCTTCTTCCTCGCGACGACCACGCCGGCCGTTTCTGCCAGTGATTCCGCGCGTTAATTCACGAGTAATGGCCGCGTTAATCTCGCCCCTGACCATGCGTACATAAGCACCTCTCCTCCCTCTGTCATTTCCCTCAAACGCCAGGCCCTCCTTGCCACCAGGCTGCTCGGAATCATCTCCAAACCGCCGCTGCTCCGACGAGCTTCCTTCTCCAATTCCGACCGAGCCTCGCCACCTCCTGCCTCCTTGAGCACACGGGCACACTCACCACTCCCAGACGATTCTCCTAGTACCCTCCGTTCATCCGCGGGCACCCCAGAGCCTCACCTTCGACAAGCTCTGACCTCGCCACCGTCTGTCTCGTCTCCGTCGAGCTCCTTCGGTAAGTCCAGACCGCCCCAAGCTTTCTCGTTCACGCACGCGTCATCTCCTTGATCGTACGCGTCTAACAATGCTTCTTGTTTGCCCTCTCGTGAACCGTAGCACCGTCCTCGACCTTGACCGCGTGCAACCGTCGCCAGACGTAACTCCGGTGAGCAATCCACCGCAACCCTGAGCGCCCCTCGTCAAACGAATCACCCGTTGAGCTTCCCCAGCCTCTGCGATCTCGGTGAGCACTTTCCCTCCCCTCTTTGCTTCCTGTATCGCCAGCGCCACCACCATCTGCCCGTCGCCGCCGCGCACAGCCGTCGAGCGCCGCCAGTTAATGGCCTGTTGTTTAGGTCCGTTAGATCTAGATCATATGGCTATGATAGAATATAAGCGAAGGGGTATCGTAAGCCTCTGTGCCGCTCGATCTAAGTTAGATCCTACGGTCTACAGCGCGTGATCCACCCGAACCGGTACCGTTCAATTAGACAGTGACGCGTGTCACCATCTCTGTTTAAAAACAGAATTAAAATCAGAATAGAATCTGAATTTCAAACCTTTGTAACTTTTGATCCACATGTCCAAAATTCACAAATTTGATATCATTGGAATCAGTGGAGCAAGCCCTAGCCAACCATGCCATTGGTTTAGCAAATAGTATCCATTAGAGTGTTTGTTTTTGCAGAAACTTTTGTGTGCTTGTTTAGAGTAGAAAAATGATTCAAAAATGTTTTAGGGTTAAAACCTTTGCAAAATGGTTTGTTGTAAACTTACTGACCCTAGGAACCAACCCATGGTTTTGGAAATGGATTTGGTAAAATTTAGGATGGATTATTTGACTTAGCCCATTTCTAGCCAAATGAAAATAATGGTTTTTGTTATGAAAATGTGTTTGAGTAAAACTTTGGGAAAATGTTTTGGAACAAACCTACTGACCCTAAACACCAATTTTTTTGAGAAACAACAACTTATTTGGTGAACCACTTAAAGTTGTTGCTTTGATAAAAAAAATATTTTCCACCACATAAAATGATGATTGGATTTGAAATTGGTTTATGGATAAAACTCTTTTGCAAATGACTTTGCCATTTTGGTAAATGACCACTTTGGACCTTACAAAGTTTAGAAGCCTAGTGGAGACCATCTTTGCAAATAGAACCATCCCTTGCATGCTTACATGCATGACTTAGATCCCATTGTTTATGTGTGTGAATTATTGGTTTGGAATGCTTGTTGATATTGTGTTTACTTGATTGACTTGTAGTGAAGTTAGAAAAGTGTGAGACTAGCAAGATAAAGGAGTGAACCAACATTCCCTACCAAAAGGCAAGTTACACTATCATCTAAAGTCCTACTATTTTCATTCTACTTAGTGGATTTTGAAACATGCATGAAAATAATTTTATACTTATGCTATGCTAAATCCTAATAGGATACCCTATACATTCCTTAGTGAAAACAATGTAGTGGTTACATGCTTAGCCATGCTATATTTTGAAAAGAGATACATGTTGAGATTTTAAGAAGTTGAGAAAAGGACTTGTGTTTTTATATAATAAAACAAGGACTCAATGAACCACCTGGGTGGCCAAGGGTACTTTGAGTATTGGAGAAGGTGGCAACAAAAGGAACCATGTCTATGGCAGTCTCTTTGTGTTGTGCTCCAAAGGAAACCACCCAGGAAACTTAGAGATTGAACATGTTTCTCCAATTGTGGCTTTCGTGTGCAACCACATGCTATTATGGCTCTGGCTTAGTCAACTACATTGGGAAGACCTATGCATTGTCTTCAGTTAACTAGACATGGGGACCTGAATCCTACATGGGTCTTGAAGACAAGCTAGCAATGGTGTTTGGGAGGACCCTTTGAAAGACTTCACATTCTCAATCTGCCAAGACTCCATCTTGGTGAGTGCTAATCCAAAGGCCACCGGTGGCAACAAGATGGGATTGTGACATGTGGGTAAAGTGCAACTTCTGCAGAAGATAATAAAATCTAAGTACTTAGCCGTGTCCCGGTTATGGACAATCTTGAGCAACTAAAGTTTGAAGCTATGGGAAATCTCGACATTCCAATTTCTAAAACAAAAACTTGATGCACTTGGGGTTACCAAGGAGCTCAAGAGATTTGATAAAACTTGATGCACTTGGGGTTACCAAGGAGCTCAAGAGATTTGGTTAAAACTTGATGTACTTGGGGTTACCAAGGAACCCAAGAGATTTTTTGAAGACTTGAACACTTGGGGTTACCAAGTAGTTCAAGGAGATTTTTGATAAACAACTTAAACCCTTGGACTTTACCAAGAAATTTTCAAAGATTTGACAAAGGACCAAAACCATTTTGAAAAGACAGGACAAAATATTGCTTTATGCAAATAAGCCTAAAACTCTACTTAGCCAAATATGCATGTAATGATAGGATCCACTTATATTCAACTTAGTAGTGAAACTTGCCAATACAATTCAAATGTATTGACCCTTGTGGCTGTAACTTGTAATGTTGCAGGTTTGATTGATTTTTAGTGAAGATTGAGTGATTAGGATTACAAAGTCTACAACCAACATACACTGTGGCACTTTGAAGATGAAGGACCCCATGCTTATAGTTATTCCGCTGCAATGTATTGTAATAGCCAAATGAGCTATGTAAAGATGTAATAAAATTATGTTATTCCTGGTTATAAAGTTGTATTATGACCCTTGTTTCTTGATATTACATCTAAACTGTGGATGCTAGCTATTGATCCAGGGACTAGCATTGTAAACACAGGGGACACCACCTTATGTTAACAAAGGTTGGGACACTACTCCCTCTACAGTATAACCATGTCAGCTGCAAGTTTCCACCATGATTAGGCATGGCTAAGGCTAGCGGCCCAGGCGTTTATGTAACACAGTATACAAACTCCATGGACTTACAAGTTCCCTCTTTATTTCACACTGGTGACATCCATAGACAAAAGAGCATGATATCAACTGAGTACAAAGTACAAGGGCAATGTTGAAAACGTTCCCCGTGACAGCACGGTTCTACTAATTCCAACGTATAAGTGCAAGCATATACAACACAGATGACACAATGGTTCAAGTTTATTAGGGGCAAAGAATATAAAGTGTGTCATCAAGTTTGTGAGGGCTTTAATCACTAAGTTTTCACATAACAAAATAGTTTTTAATTGGAAGATAGCTGAAAACAAGAATATACTTGGAATGGTGTAACACACCATGCATAGGAGTTTATAGTGGACACTTTGGAATAACTTGATTTCTTGGGAGTTGGAAGCATGAGTAGAGCTTACTCATACAAGTGGAGGCTAGCAAAAGACTAGGAGCAACCAACTAAGAGAGCATGATGGCCATAATCACGCAGAGCAACAAAGCATTACTAATCAAAGCATAGAGTGGTAATACAAGTCAAGGACTAAATGATCATAGAGGCTAATGGTGACTTGTCATAGTCATAACATGGTGTGAGCATGTGCCAAGTCAACCCAAGCAAAGCATCAAAGGAGAATACCACAATACTATGCTTTTGCATGCTAAAACAACGCATAATTTCTTCAAGGCACACTAAGCAATCCTAGTTGTTTTGAACAAGACATGCTACAGCAATAATCACTAAGCATAAGGTCAAAACAACACCTAGCATGTCATGCTAAAGTCTAAGTCACAGTCAATGCAAGCTCCTCTTGCACTTCAAGCAAGAACTTACTACTCCTTTCCAACACCAAGCAACTTATTTGCAAAACAACACAACGAGAACGGGGGTCCAAACTACTTTATTCAAGAAAACTAAACAACCTAAGAAAATCAAACGAAAACTAAGACGCTCCAAGAACAACACAACTTGTGCATGAAACAATGAAAACGAAGTGTCTAGACAAACCTGAGCTTTTTATTGATGAAGAAGGGGATGCATTTGGCATCCCCGAGCTTTGACGCTTGTACCTCTTGGATATTTCTTGGGGTGACACCATGGTGGCATCCCCAAGCTTGAGCTTTTATCCATTCTTCATCTCATTGAATCATTCTCTCTCTACACCTGAAATTTTTCCTTCATACAAAACTTCACACAATCTTCATTAGCAACATTAGTTTTTTCAAAAGATATTAGACCTCTGGCAAAGCTTTGGAACAACAAGGATTTTCACTAAAAACACAAGATACTGTAGCAACTCCTTCAAAAAGCTTAATTCACCTAAAGAGAACTCAAAAAGGAACCAATAAGAAGCAAATGCAAATAATGGGAGAAATCTGTCAAAACAGACCAGCAGGTAAAAACCGATTTTTTCGAACATCTTCTGTTGCTAAAATCAAAAAGTGTTAAACTAACGAAAGTTAGCTAACATACTAGGGGATTTATTCGTAAAGTTTAACCTCAATCCGAGTTATAGAGACTCCTCACGAATTGTTTTGGTGGAGGACAGAAATCTGTTTTGGGACAGCAACTCCCCAAATCTTACTTCCCTCTCATTAGAGGTCATTCTTGGCACAAAAACCAAACAAAAAGGATAAGGAGAGGTCATTACAGAAGTAATAACTTCCAAGACTCAAGAAAACTCTTGGGTTATCTCCCAATAAGTACCTTTCTTTAAAGCCTTTAAGTTAGGCAAGAAGCTTTAGAAGATGCTCTCATAAGAACTATGAGTTGAAGTAAAAGAGAGCATCAAGAAGCAAATTCAAAACACATTTGAGTCTAACCCACTTCCTATGCATAGGAATCTTGTAAGAAAATAAATCAAAGAAGCACATAGTAACAAGAGTGGGTCGATAAAACAAGAGCGACTTCAAAACTTTCAGCACATAGAGAGGTGTTTCAGTACCATGAAAAATTCTACAACCATACTTTCCTCTCTCATAATAATTTTCAGTAGCATCATGAATAAACTCAACAATATAGCTATCACATAAAGCATGCTTTTCATGATCTACAAGCACATAATTTCTACCAAGCTCAAAAATAGTGGAATTAAACCCTTCACAGGTCTTACCCAAAGTAGATATTTCAAAAGGATCCACAAGAACATAACATTCATCCTCCTTTGGTAAGCATGGGGGAGAATCAAATAATTTAAGGGATAAAGATTTACTCTCATTAGAAGGTAGGCATGGGTAGATCCATTGTTCCTCATTTTTTTCATCACTCTCCTCCTCTTTTTCATCTAATGAGCTTTCAGTTTCAGCAATTTCTTCTTCCATAGGCTCATGCAAGGCATTAGTCTCTTCCATCTATGGAAAGCATCTATTAAGATATTCAAGAATATAGCCATTTGCTTCCTTGTAATTGTCAAAGCAAAATTTAAGTATCTCATAAACCTCATGTTCATAAGGTGCATCATTAGTATTTTCAAGCAAACTGGCAAGTTCAAATGCACCCTTGAAAGCAATAAATTATTCAATTTGTTCCACATCATAAAAGTCATAATTTCCTTTAACATAAGAAGATATGGTAACATTATCATTATACTCACATTGAAAAGGCAGGTGTTTATACCTCCTACAAGAACAATATTTATCAAAGCAATACGTAACATTATAAGTAGAGCACACGTCTCTAGCAATAGTATTTAACTTATCAATTTGTTCCCATAAGTGTTTCCCTTTTTGTGACAAATGGTGTTCCTTATAATAATACTTTTGTTCTTCCGTGAACCCACCTTGCCAATAAGAACTAGTTTCAAAGAAACCATCCATTGATAGAAAGCATGACCAAGCAAGGCAATAACAGACAACCAACTAGAGTAGGAACTAATTTTTTTGTGTTTTTGAATAAAGAAAGCAAACAAAGCTAGACTATTTTTTTGGGTGTTTTTAAAAGAGGCAAACAAAACCAAGAAAAAATAAACAAAGCACACTAAAAACAAAGTAAAGAGAAAGGAAGAGGAGGAGCCCTAGTGAAGACGTCCTTAGCCTCCCCGGCAATAGCGCTAGAAAAATTGTTGGTAGCTGGTGCTTGACGGGGAGGAAAAGGTTGAAGTTGTTCTATATATGTCCCCGGCAACGGCGCCAGAAAACTTGTTGCTGACTCCTTGGTGGTGCCAGAGAACTTGGTGATTGATGTGGAGTCTTGTTGGGAACCCCAAGAGCAAGGTGTGAAGTAGCACAACATCAAGTTTTCCCTCAGTAGAGACCGAGGTTATCGAACCAGAAGGAGGAAGGAAACGTCACACAGGCGTTGCAAGCAACGCGGAGACCTACACAACACAAACTCAAGACTTTGCCCCAACGAATCAGTGAGGTTGTCAAGCTCACCGGTTTGTTGTAACAAAGGATTAAACATATGGTGTGGAAGGTAATGGTGGTTTGCAGCAAGTAAACAAGTAACAGTGGAAGATGTATCAATGGTAAAGATTGGACCGGGGTCCATAGTTCACTAGAGGTGCTCTCCTTAGATAAACAACATGGCATGAAGGGTAAACAAATTACAATAGGGCAATTGATAGGAACTGAGCAAGGCATAACAATGCAATTACTAGTCAGAAAAATCTTATGAGATTCGATTGGGCAATACAACAAGATACATAGACCGCCATCCAACTGCATCTATGACTAGAAGTCCACCTTCAGGTTATCATCCAAACCCCCTCCAGTATTAAGTTGCAAGCAATGCATAACCAGCTTTAAGCAAAGTGTGTAAGGTAAACAGTACACATGTTCCATGAACAAGAGACCGTTGTTTTCTCCCTAGTAGCAACAGCACATCTACAACCGAAGAGATTTCTGTCACTTCCCTTGAAACTAGAGGCATGAACCCACTATCGAGCATAAATACTCCCTCTTGGAGTCACTAACAACTACTTGGCCAAGATAGCTACTAACAACGGATAGCATGCAAGATCACAAACAACACAGACATGATAGAATCATAAAGACAAAATCATTAATCAAACCAACATAATAATCTCAATATCCATCGAATCCCCGCAAACACAACATGCATGATTACAAATAGATTAGATCTTGATCATGAACAGAGCTCACAAGATCTATACATGAAAGCACAAGGAGGAGATACAACCATCTAGATACTACATGGACCCATAGTCCAAGGTGGAACTACTCACGCATCATATCGGAGAGAAGGCCTCCGGGATGATCTCCACTCCAGCAGGGTGCCGGGAAAACTTCAGATCCCCCCGATCTAGGGACGATGGTGGCAGTGGCTACAAACGGTTTCGTGGAGATTTGATCGGGTACTTAGGGTTTCTGCATCGGGGACTTCTTATAGGCGAAGGGGGAGGCCGAGGAGGCGGCCAGAGGGGCCACACCCCTCCCAGGCGCGGGCCCACCCTTGGCCGCGCCTAGGGGGGTCTGGCTGCCCTGGTCCGCTTCTCCATCTCCCCTCTGGACTTCTTGTTCCCCACGAAAAGTAATTTACTTTGACGTTTGTCCCGTCCAATTCCGAGAATATTTCTTTACTAACTTTTCTAGAACCAAAAACAACAGAAAACAGGCAACTGGCACTGTGGCAACTTGTTAATAGGTTAGTACCAGAAAACATGTAAAAAGAACCTCAAAGTATAGACAAAGCAAAGCAAAGTAGATACTAAACAAGCATGGATCATCAAAAATTATAGATACGTTTCCGACATATCAGATCCACGTTTAAAAAAATCAACTTTCACACCCATGAGACCTTCCAGAAGGGGGAATCTGTTGGTTTTACCGTCACTTGTGATAGTGTCTTATTCTGAAGGTATTTGTTATGAAGTATCTCCTGCCATATTCCTTCTTCATTCATAAGCTTATAAAGCCATTTGCTTAACAAGCATCTATTTTGATATCCAAGATTTCAATCCCCAGACCCCCCCTAATCTTTCGGTCTACAAATTATATTCCATTTAGATAACCGATATTTTCATTTAAGTAGATCGTTCTGCCAAAAGAAATGAGACCTATAGAAGTCTAGTCGTTTTTGGACCCCTTTGGGTATTTTCAGATATGACAACATAAACATCAGAAGACTAGAAAGTACCGAATTAATCAGGAAAAGACTATCCCCGTATGAAAGTAGCTTGCCTTGCCAACATCCCAGCTTCCGTTCAAAGCGGGTCTCCACTAGATTCCATTCTTTATTTAAAAGTTTCCAGTAAGGGATTGGGATACCAAGGTATCTGAAAGGAAGAGTGGCAGCTTCACATCCGAAAATCTGCTTATACTGGTTTTCCATCTCTTTGGCTTTTCCAAAGCAGAAAATTTCTCTCTTATGAAAATTGAGTTTTAGTCCAGATAGCTGCTCGAAGATATAAAGGATTAATTTCATGTTAACCGCCTTTTCAAGATCGTTTTCCATAAAAAAAGATAGTATCATTAGCATATTGTAGAATAGAGACTCCCCCCTCAACGAGATGAGGGACAAGTCCTCCTACTTGACCATCCTCTTTTGCCCTAGCTATAGGAATGACAAGCATATCTGCAACTATATTGTAGAGAAGTGGAGATAGAGGATCCCCTTGTCTCAATCCTTTTGAAGTCTGGAAAAAATGGCCAATGTCGTCATTGACCCTGATTCCCACTAATCCTCCCTACACAAATTGTTTGATCAACTCACACCAAATATGTGAGAATCCTTTCAAGCGTAAAGTCTGTTGTAGAAAGGACCACTTAAATTTATCATAAACCTTCTCAAAGTCAATTTTAAAGAGAACACCATCTATTTTCTTCCGATGAAGTTCATGGATTGTCTCATGCAAAACTATAACTCCTTCGAGTATATGTCTGCCCGGCATAAAAGCCGTTTGATAAGGTTTGATGAATTTAGCGCAATATCTATTATCCTATTTGTGCCAACTTTTTTAAAGATCTTAAAACTTATGTTAAGAAGGCATATAGGTCTATATTGCTGAATTTGCACCGCATTCTTTTTTTAGAATCAATGTAATTATTCCAAAATTGAGTTTATATAGCGGAAGCTCACTATTCTGAAGCTGCATAAACATAGCCATCATATCAGCTTTTACTACTTCCCAAAAAGTTTGATAAAATTTAGTTGGGAAACCATCTGGTCCTGGTGATTTGTTATGCTCCATTTAGGAAATAGCATCAAAAATCTCTTTTTAGTGAACTCGGCAATAAGAATGGCATTTTCCTCTGCCGATACCTGAGCGATATCATCTAATAACTCATCATTCATAGAGAATGCATTTGCGACCGGTGCCCCAAATAGTTTCTTGTAGGCTTTCTATTTCAGGACAAAGAATGACTTTATAATATCATATGTCTTTGATTTATAAATTTGCGGGTTTATTGTCTTCGTATATATGTAGAAGGGAAGGATGATTTTCTCATGGTTATTTATTAATGGGATCACATTCTTGTAATAGACCGTGTGTAAGGGAGACAACCTTGTACGGTTAGGGGTATATGGAGCAGTTTGACACATTTTATTATTATGGTTCACTATAGAATGGCTACTATATTTTTCTGAACAACTACAGAAAATGATAAGAGTTATTTTCTATCATAAGCTTTCGTTGATGTTAATTTTTGTTATCATTGATGGTTCATATATATGCACCTTTCAACACTGTTTTTATTTCTACTAACTTTTTGGTATCACAAATTCCTTATGCACAATTGTTTGCAAACATAAACAACACGTGCTAAAGCAACCCAAAATTACATGTTGATGTAAATGCTATTTGTGATTACTTTTTGATCCATTTGCAAATTTTGTTCACTACTATAAAATAAGTTAGCTATCTTGCTTCCAAACTTTATTTCTACTATAATACATAAGGCTTTTGTGCCGCAGCCCATCCTTTACTATCATGTTTGCTTAGCATTTTCAGATTGGTCGGGAGGCGACTTAAAGAATGGCCTCACAAGGATGATATGTAGTTTTTGTTTGTTTTAGAGCTTTGTCTTTGCAGACTATTTAAGCAATGATCGTTACAGCCTTACAATGTCTATCCTAACAATGTGACCACAACAAACTATTGTAAAAGGGAAACTTCGAGTATTGTATTTCAGGTGCCACATTGGTCTTATGCTGGTTTTGCACACATGGCACTAATAAGATCATTGCCCCCCTTTTTATGTCAAAAATATGGTCTCCTAATTTATTGTACTATGTATGAATAATGAACAACTGACTCCATTATTTTTCCATCTGTTTTTCTGTTAATATGGTGAGATTGTGTCATCATGAATTACACTTAGTGTTTTTATCTTAGGTGTGTCAGTAAGGTGTAGATGTACTAGATGATGTAGAGGAGCTCCCGTTTATCTGGAGGTTTACAAAGTTACAATTATCTTCCAGGTCTTGGCACTCACTTGCCTTACTCGAGAAAAATCTTCTCCAGATGGGTCATAATTCTGGTGCAGGGTCTGAGATGTTCTCAACTACTTAGATTTAAATCCATACTTTAACTTGTATGTGACCAACTCAATGTTGTACGATTAGATTTACATGTACCCCCGATGGCATGCTTTGCCGGATATCTGTCCATCCTTTATATTCCATTGTGGTTTTAGAAAAGAAGTATTTTCTTATTAGCAATGTTTGCATTTTATTTTGTTTCTTTCACAATGGGTTCATTGTTCAATGGATTTTATATAAGTGTAGTATGAGATTTTCCTAAAGAGTAATGATTCTTTCCAAATTAATGGCACCAAATGGTTGTATTATGTTGGTCCTCCAAAGAATTTTTGGTCACTAATTTTTTGTCCACGTGTGCAAATGAGGATAGTGATGATCAATCATGGAAAGAAATGACTGGCTCAGGAGGTTGAGTAGATGATAACAAGTCTGGACATATGGGGACTATTTGTCCTATGATGAACATTGTAAATGTAAGCTATATGGATGAACATGAATGTTAGTGACAGGTATGAAATCCAGTGTTTTCAGATTAGCTGAATTGTCTCATCCCACTGTATGTTGAACAGAAATAATCTTTCTCTCTCAGGAGTTTATGTATTGTGAATTTATAAGTTGTCTATGAACTAGGGCATTAGAATATGCCACATAAAGTTACTGACTATTCATTTCAATGTTTTTTGGAGTTATGTTAATTATCACATATGCTCTTATTAATTTATATTTATAATTTTAGTATTGAAACTTTGGTCAGATCTAAGTAAATCTTTGCCTATTAGGCAAGAGGATAGAAAGTTCTAAATTATGTTTTGGTAGGACATATATTCTTATTAATATGAAATTCATAAATGAAAATGAAGTGGTTAATGGGAGGGCCATCTCTATGTGTTACTTAGAGAAGTCATGATGTGCGGAAATAGATAGAAACTCTTGTAAAGAAAAACATGTAGTCCCAGTTCCTTCGAACGTAGTATGATCATCGGCACAACAAGAAGGGAAAAGGGTGACCAGAACATTATCTAAATACACTTTGGTATGGTTTTTTTAACATTTTATGTTTTGAGTATGCTTAATTACATTTATATATTTGTAAACATGCATTGCACATGCAAACTTACTAGTGGTATAGAAAACATAACAACCTACAGAAAGGGACCCAAGAAACAAAACAAAAAAACCCTTAAATTTTTTTAACGCCCCAGCCACTCCGGACCGGCCGTTGTCACCCTGGCACCTTACTTAAATCTCTAAAATGGTTCTATAGATTAACATTAGTTTTTTTGTGCACTTCGTCCTTACTCTTGTGTAACCAGAAACCATTTTTCGGTCGATCACCCATCCTCAAATTGCTCCAGCCCGAACACGCTTAACCTGAATTTTATTTGAAGACAAGCCTTGGAAAAAAGTTACAACTTGCTTGTATGGGGATCCTATCAATCTTATTAAGACATGGGCCATGATCTTTAAAAGATTGATGCCCTCGTCGATCAACCACAAGCCAGAAATGTCCCCTCTTGGCACACATTTGTACGTCCAGTGCCGGTACAATGTGCCATGTCGTGTTCACTCTAGGATACACGTGTCATGCTCCACATGTCCGTGCCACTGACCCGCACACGCCTGTGTAACCGTGAGGATCGGCTTTGATACCACTTGTAACGTCCTAGCTACTCTGGACCGACAGCTGGCACCCCGGGCAGCTTACTAGAATCTCTAGACTGACCCCACAGACCAATACTAGTCTTTTATCCGTACTTTGTCCCCACTCGTGTGCACTCAGGAACAACTTCCTTTGAAGATGAGCCCAAAAAGAATTTGCAACTTATTTATATGGATATCTATCAATTTTATTAAGCCATGTGTCATGATCTTACAGTTTTCACTAAGGATCTCAAAAGAAAACTAGGAAATGCAAGTCTTAATACAGTTTTGCAACTCAACGTACCCAACCTCCATGTCGTTAGGGACTATAACACCTGGGACTGGGAGGCAGGAGTTTGTTGTGCTAGAGCTAACTGGACTTAGATATTATAACATCCCAGCATTAAAGGTGTTGGAGATATACTTTTCAGGTATACCCATAGGACTCACTGACCAGGGTGGCCCACCAACGGGTTAGAACTTTGCTTCACGGGAGGCCCAGTCAGAGAAAGAGGAGAAGACACTTCCGGCTACAACAAGGCCCAGAAGAGTTACCGACTTAGGCCTGTAGTATTACTTATAGTCCAATCTATACCTAGTTACTGACTCTGTAACGTATTCGAATAGGTCTCTCCTGTAACCCTAGGTCCCGGTGACTATATAAACCAGTCCTATGGGAGACTTTAGGGCACAACACCACAACCTACTCGCACAGGCGAACCTCTTATAATCCATTGTAACATCTGGCTCTCGCTGATATATTACTGGGTTGCTAGCAGGAGTAGGATCCGATCACCGCAGTCGGATTTGAACCTGGGTAAACTTGTGCTCACCATTCCCGGAATATCCGACGGCTCACACCCCATCTTCTCAATGCCGTCAGGACCCCCTATGGCGTACTTGTCGACAATCCGACGACAGTTGGCGCCCACCATGGGGAGGGTGACTTTCGGAGTTTCGTTCTAGGCGGAATCTGCACGTGCAAGAATCGGCAAAACAATCGCTATGGGTCACGTGGTCTATGCCAGTGATGTTCCTCTCGTTCTTCTCGACGAGACTTGGATTCCGGCTAGCAAGCCCGTGACAACCTACACGATCATGTCCATCGGCGAGATCGATATCTATCTCGGTTTTTCTGAACCCTCCCAACCCACCCTCGAGGTGATGACCATGGAGAAAGAAAAATCCGGATCTGCTCTGTCCGTAGAGGCGGAAGAGTTCAAGATCTCGGAAAAACCTGAACCCACCCAGCCCACTCCTGTAGTGGAATAAGTGGTGGAAGAAAAATCCGGATTTGATCTCCCCGTTGAGATCAGATACACTATAACATCCCTAAAATCATGTTTTAAACTCATGCATATCATCCATGCATCCATGATCATATAGAGTTTATTTCAAACAAATCAATTCAAAAACAAGAGCATATGAGCTCATTATTTTATGTGATCAGCATTTAAAACAAATACAAATCTCCAATGTGAGATAGGTGTTCAGTGAACCAAACCTTGTGTCTTATTGCTTTCAGAGTGTATTGCTAGATTGCAAGGATTTAAACCCAAGTTTCAAAACAAATATAATTTTAAAACCAATTTCAAAACCTATATAAAACTAGTGCTAAGTCACTGCTTATTTTATTTTATTCAAGTGACCAGGCCAATTCAAAGTGACCACTTGGTTTTATGCCCAGAAATGTGATTGTTGCACACTGCAAAAATCCTGAGAAGATTTGAATTCAAATAGATTTTGAAATCATTTGAATTTGATTCCTGAAATTGAAAACAGAAAAAGAAAAGGAGAAAAGAATTAGAAAAGGGTCGGCGCCACCTATCTAGCCCAACGACGGATTCAGCCCACTAAGCCCACCCGGGTTCCCCCTCTCTCTCTCAGTTGCAGACGAACCCACCAAGTCACTGACCACCCGACCCCACCTCCTCTCTGTTTCACTCGCTGACGAGTGGACCTGCGACCACATCGTCGTCGTTGTCAATCACGCAGCGTGACATGACGCTCGCTCATGCCGTTACCTCGCCATGATCCTTTGCGGGCTTAATTGCCATTGATACCGCGCGCGATCCTCGCCCCCGCTCTGGCTATAAGACCACCTCCCCCTCGCGGGCATTTCCCCCGACAAAGCCAGACAAAAACGCCCCCAGGCTGCCCGTAATCGCTGACGAGTACTGACCGCCCCTGTCTCTGGTTCAATCCATCGTGACCAGCATGTCTTTGCGTGTTCACTGATGCCCTCGGTTTGCTTTCTCGTGACCCAGAGCGACGTCTTCGTCCACACCCGTGAACACCTGAGCCGCCGGTCCACTCCGACGTGCAATTCAGGTAAAACGAGACTGCCCTTACCTCCCCTTTGATACTGTCTTGATCGCCAGGCCCTTGCGCACCTCCTAAACCATCTGGCTCGTGCTAGGTCGACGCAGAACCTCGGCAACGTCTTCAACAGCTAGCATCTGACGCCGCCAGCAACTCCGACGAGCCCGTGCAGCCGTGTCCGTGCGCCCCTTGCCAAGCCGTCGCCAGGTTGAGCATCAGTGCATCGCTACGAGCCCGGTAAGCACCTCCGACGACCCTAGAACCCCCTGTAGCCGCCGCGCTGCCGTAGACAGAGCCGTCGCCGCCAGTTTCCACCGCCAGCACCGCCCATCTGTGGTTGCTTGGTCGATGACCGTTGGATCTAGATCCAGCGCGTATAAACAGATCACTTAACGAAACGGTATGAGTAGATCTGAGCCGTGCATATTAAGTAGATCTAACGGCTTGTGAGCGCGATCCTGTGCGAACCGGTACACACCAATCAGGTTATGACGCATGGCTAGAGTTCAGGTTTAAAATCAGGATTTGAATCTATTAGTTGTTTGAAATTGTTTTAGCCATAACTTTTGATTCCCACGTCCAAATTTGATAAATTTTATATCAATGGAATCAGGAGAACAAGCCCTTTCTAAATATGCAATGTGTTTAATGTTTTGCTTCTGTTAAAATGGTTTTATTTACAGAAACATGTGTAGGGCTATTTTGTGTATATGAAATGTTTGAGAAATGTTTTAGGGTTTAAATAAATGTTGTTTGGCAAGTTTTGAACTTGTTTATGAACCAGTACTGTACACTTGTTTTGTTGAGTTTAGAAAATCATCACATATCATATTGCATGCATCCATATATTTTTGCTTGTATTTATTTTGTATGTGATTTGTTGCTATGATTCTATGTGTAGATTTTGGTGCCAATAGTGATTGTGATTGTGAGGAGTGTAGCTACTCTCCAAACTACCAAGGCAAGTGGTGCTTCATGATATTTTTATCCCTATGTTTTCTACTAAGCATTAGAAATATTTTGCTAGTCTTGCATGTTATATTTTGCTTATATACTATGCTTGGGAAATCCTAGTAGTTGTAGAATTGCTAGAAGTTTCTAAGTTAAGATGCTTATCTATGCCATGCTTAGCCTAGCTAGTAGCAACCAAGGGTGGTGAAATATACATGCTATGATGAAAATATTTCTAAGTCTTTGGACTTGTGTTTTACCTAATAAAACAACTAAGTGAATGAATCACCTGGGTGGAATGGAAGGAATGGTTTATGTTGAGTGGTTACACAAGGCCCATTTCTATGGTTTACCTTGTGTATCTCACTTGTGGAAAGCCACCCAGGAACAAAGGGATTTGAGAGGCCAAATGTTAAGAAGCTTCTAGTGCAGCCACTTGGCAATATGGGCTCTACCTGGATCACATAAGTTGCTAGAATTTAGCCATTTGGACAGTTGGTGGCAGTGGGATGATAGGTTGGAACACGTCCATTTGGTCTAAGGGAAGGCTTCTGAAAGGTCCTGTCTTGGTGAAAATCAAGTCTGGTGGGGAAAGTGCACAACCTCTGCAGATGGAAGAATCTAAGTACTTAGCCATGTCCCTGGTATTGGACAACTTGAGCATCAAGACATGGAAGCTATCAAGAATCTCCTCATCCCAATTTCTAGTAAAACTTGTGGGTGAACAAGGGTGAAGGACCCCAATGTCTATTGGTGGTTCCTTGGGAAAAGTTTTGACAAAGAAAAAAACTTAGTGATTTCAACTAATAGGTAAAACCTATTTTGAGCAAAGCAAGCCTAAGCTACACTTAGACAAATTGCATATAGTATGTAGTCCACCAAAATTATACTAAGGTATCACTTGCCAATACTATTCCAATGTATTGACCCACTGTGGCTGTAACTTGTGATGTTGTAGGTTACTTTGATGAGGATTAGGAGTCATGAGTTTACACTCAACATGTTTGCCTGTGGCACATGAAGATGAAGACTTGTTATCTATTTACTTATTTAAACTCTTGTACTAGGCATGTGGCCATGGAGTTGTAAAGACTATGTTTGTCTCTGGAATGACTGTAATAATGACCTTTGTTTCTGTGTACTTCATCTTAAACTGTGGATGCTAGCATTGATCCATGGACTAGCATTGCAATCACAGGGATCCTTTTCCTTTATAAAGGAGGGATCTTACAGATGGTATCAGAGTACTGTGTTGCCTGTAGGATTATGACCCTAGGATTGGAAACCACTAAGGAAAATTTTTCAACAACTTCCACACTTGTCTATTCTTCTCGTAAACTTTTCTAATCTTCTTTCTTATCTCTATTTGTAGATGAACTCCATTAACGAAGCCATGAAGAAGGGACCACTCATGACAATGAATTTGGAATGTGAGACAGAGTTCCCCAAGGCTCTCAAGGACCTCATGGTTGCAATGGGAATACATGGTGCAGCTGTGTACAAAGGTTTTCCTGTGATGGATGAAGGAGTTGAGTACTGGTGGGTGCAACTTAACTTGTATAAAAACAAGGAAGACAACCACAAGTACTTAGGATTCTGCATGGTCACCAACACAATGATGCACACTACATTCTTTGATTCAGCAAGGGATGCAGCTTGGAGAGCCATCAAAGAACTTGGTGATAGAATCAAGTGCAGAATGCTTAACACACAGAATGATCTTAAGGAAGAGAAGAAACATGCCCAAGAGTTAGAGGCTACCAACCAAAGCCTAAGGAAGGACATCATAGACTTAGCAATGGAGTCTTGTGATCTAGACAAACAGATTGCCTCTAGGGATGCCCTGTTAGCCAACTTGGCAAGTGAGATGGGATTGTGATGTACCACATTAGTTGGACCACCATACTTATCATTTTATTTTCCAAAAATGTTGTCTAAATAAGTTGAACCTTGGATGCTTGTAATGGATTTTATGTATGCTATGACTTGTGTGTTTGCCGATGTTATGCTTGTGATGCTCTGTCTTGATAACATGGACAAGAAGAAGCACTGCTTCATATACCACGTAAGCTATGGATCCGACTCCTTCGATGCTGGAGCCAGAAACGATTCAGTTCTCGATGCAATCAAAGAAAATGCTGACTTACCCGGTTCCCCTCAGGAGTCAATAACGTCGCAGGAACTTCGAGAAGGAGATGGAGGCATACGAAGAAGAATACACCTCCAAACCAGCGCAAGGTGAGCCGGAGACCCCTCAGAGTCCGTATGATAGCATGGATGAAGACTACACCTCGCAAGACAACATGGACACCGGAAACTTGTTCGAGGTCCAGAAGACAACTACTACGAAAATTACCGACGGAAGTTTATCTCCCGGTACCGGACCAAAAGCCATCTTTGCCACCGGTACGCACGTCAGGGCTACTGGCGGTCAAAGAAGAAGAACAACAAAAATCCGACCCCGCCAGAGCTGGACATCGAGAAAACCAATAAAGAAAAAGTTGATGAAGAGATCGGGATGGAGAATTAGGATGGAGATCCGATTAATCCCACACCAACCAACCCTCCTGTGGATGGACACGTTGTCACCAAGGGTGCATGTGAAATTTACGGAGATGCTCTCATGATACCAATCCCAACTTTTTTTACTCCAGATGCGCTGGAGAAAAGGGCTGAGGACCTGGAAAAGCACCTCTTTTTTTTACTCGAGGAGGATGCACGAATCATCGAGCTTAAACAACAGTTAGACAACGATCCTGCCAAATACCAGTCAGATTTCAAGCGACTACCAAACAAGACAAGGGGAGGTCCGGTTCTTGCTAATAAGAACCCGGATATCCATATAGATTTATTCGACGGAAAATCAGGAGAGAAGATCCGAGTTTACAGCACGCCATTAGAAAACGCCACGACTACTCGAGCTATCCTCGCCAATAATCCGTCCCTAGAGCAAGTTCGGCAATGTCTTGCGTTGCTAGACAAAGGATTGAAACAGCAGAAGACGGCCGTGTCATTCAGTGGCAAACTGGCCTCAAAGTCATAATTTTTCCACACTGGCGCCAACCAAAGCGCTGACGAAATACCCCATAGGGATACGGATCAACGCCATCGTCCCCGGGGAGAAGAAGAAAATTCAATGACTAGATCAAACGGTCATCATCACAGGCCTGCACGTGATTGGGTGAGAGTCATTCTGGCTGCGTCCGAGGATGCCATTAGGGAAATGGTGCCTCATCAGGGCCATCGTCGGCAGAACAACCGTCATAGAGAAGACCCAGAAGTGCGTCGCTAGCGAGAACAGGACCGACTAAGAATGCCACAACCAAGCCGTCCAGCTGGTAACGCCGGACGAAGAGATGATCCGGATCGTCCTGAATCAAGTAGGTACGGAGCCCAAAGAAACCAACCTTGGAGTCAACATTATGAGGCTCCACCACCACCGCGTAACCTAGCCGGAAACAATCCACCAGGGCCACCATCCCCTCCAGACAACGACCATGAGGGATCTCATCGCAGCCATGGAAGCCGAAGGGGCGGAGGTGGCAATGGTGCAAGGAGAAGCAGAAATACGACACCGTCGTGCAGAAGCCGCAAGCCTCCAAGGCGCGGATCTCTCTCGCCAAATGACACTCGCCACCGCATTGAGTAAAACATAGAAGCGCGGTGGTACGAGGAAGAAGACGTGTACGTGGGACCCAAGTGCTTTGGCCCACTCATCCGTCAATCCAAATTTCTGGTTGATTTTGGTATCGCCAAACACATCCAACCCTACGACGGAGCAGCTCGGCCAGATACTTGGCTTCAAGATTTTTTCCAGGATTGCTGCATCGCCAAAGAAGGAAACGGCCTGGTCGTAGTCCGATATCTCCCACTTATGCTAAGGAAGACGACTCGATCATGGCTTAATGAACTGCCCGAGAATTCAATTCATAACTGGTATGATATGCACAGTGCATTCTTTTCAAACTTCGAGGGAACATACAGGAGGCCCTGCACAGTCGGAGACTTGCAGCGTTGCACTCAAAGACCCGGAGAAACCTGCCGAGAATACCTTGGACGCTGGATCGACATGAAAAACTCTGCGAGGGAGTAGATGAGCAAACTGCGATTGAAGCTTTCATTGCAGGACTCCTAGTCAGACTTTTCCATCACAGGCTGAAGCGTGCCCAAGTCACAGATTTGGGAGAGATGATCGAAACAGCGAGCAAATATGCCGACACCGATGACGATTCAAAAGGACTGCTGAATATTCTGGCCAACCCAAATGCGACCAAGCAGCAGAAACAACAAACTCAGAAGTGCAATAACACCTCGGAAGATAAACCGGCTCCAGATAATGCATTAGTTAATGCAACATTCAGATCCGGAGGACGAGGAGGGCGCAGAGGCGGCCCGGGATGAGGCCACGGAACTTCCAGAATCCAGGGCAGAGGAGATCAACAACCCGGAAGAACCTATACCTGGGCATACATTGCCAATAATCCCTGTGTGCATCACCTGGATAGTAACGGAGGCTCTACCCACACAAACGCCAAGTGACGTTTCAATTACAACATCAAGAAAGACGAATCCGCTGGCTACAGGGCCAAGCGATGAAAAGGAAAGAAAAATTCCGAGAAAGGCAAGGAGCCCAAGGAATATTCTAACATGAAAGAAGCAGACGCCGCACAGCCGAAGTTGGATGGAAAGAAGGATTATCCCACAAAGAAAGACACATATGTCTGCTTCCTTGGGACTCGGCCGGCTAAGGTCAGAAAGGCGATTCCCCGTGAGCTCAATGCCATGGTTCCGGCTGTCCCCCAATTCCTGGATTGGTCGGATGTAACCATCACCTTTGACCGCTCAGATCACCCGAGGAAAACACACCGTCGGGGAAAATACCCTCTGGTCGTCAATCCTCTCATTGATGGCTATGAGTTCTCTAAAACCCTCATGGATGGTGGTAGCAGCATTAACATCCTCTACATCGAAACGCTCCACCGCATGAAGATCCACGAGAGCCAGTTGAGTTACAACAGTGTAAATTTTCATGGCATTGTACCAGGGAGGCAAGCAGATTCTCTGGGTGAGATCACACTGGACGTGACATTCGGAACCTAAGATAATTATCGGACCGATCCACTCTCTTTCGAGGTGCTACATCTCAAAAGTGCTTACCACGCCATCTTTGGGCGTCCGGCTTACTAGGAGTTCATGGCTTGTACCTGTTACATTTACAACATGATAAAACTTCCAAGTCCAAAAGGCGTCATCACCATCCGGGGAAATCCAAAGAAGGCACGAGAGTGGGACGAAGGATCTGCTGCCTTTGCTGAAGCCACGCTGCACGCCCAGGAGTACCAGTAGATCAAGAAGACCATCAATCCGTCCGAGATGCCCGCTATGAAGAACGATGTGCTGAAGCCAAGCATGCAGTTCAAGGCGTCGGAAGAGACGAATAAGACGTCGCTGAAGGAAGATGATCCCTCCAAGATGACGAACATAGGGGTATGCTTAGATCATGCATAGGAAAGCACGCTCGTCGAGTTCCTCAAAGCTAATAGTGACATCTTCGCATGGCAGCCTTCTGACATGATCGGAGTACCTAGGGAACTTGCCGAGCACTCTCTTAATGTGTACCCTAACGCTAAACCCATCAAACAGTCCCTACGACGGTTTGGGGATGACACAAAGCAATAGCTAAGGAATTAGCCCGACTAGAATTAGCCGGATTCATAACAGTGGTCATCCACACAGATTGGGTGGTAAATCTTGTACTCGTCCCTAAAAGGACACTAAGGATGTGTGTTGATTATACCGTGATGCGTGTTGAACGCCCCGTTGTGAAACTCCAAGAGCAAGGTATGATGCAGCACAACAACAAGTTTTCCCTCAGTAAGAAACCGAGCTTATCGAACCAGTAGGAGGAAGGAAACACCTCAAAGGTGTTGCAAGCAACATGGAAACCTGCACAACACAAACTCAAGACTTTGCCCCAACTAACAGTGAGGTTGTCAATCTCACCAGTTGCTGTAACAAAGGATTAACTGTATGGTGTGGAAGGTGACGATGGTTTGCAGCAAGTAAACAGTAATAGTGTAAGATGTATCAATGGTAAAGATTGGACCAGGGTCCATGGTTCACTAGAGGTGTTCTCCTTAGATAAACAAACATGGCATGCCGGGTAAACAAATTACAACAGGGAAATTGACAGGAACTGAGCAAGGCACAACAATGCAATACTAGACAAAAAGATCCTATGAGATTCGATTGGGCAGTACAACAATATACATAGACCGCCATCCAACTGCATTTATGACTAGAAGTCCACCTTCAGGTTATCATCGGAACCCCCTCAAGTATTATGTTACAAGCAACAGACAACTGCTTTAAGCAAAGTGTGTGAGGTAAACAATCCACTTGTTCCATGAAAAAGAGACCGTTGTTTTCTCCCTACTGGCAACAACACATCTACAACCAAAGAGATTTCTGTCACTTCCCTTGGAAACTAGAGGGATGAACCCACTATCGAGCATAAGTACCCCCTCTTGGAGTCACTAGCAACTACTTGGCCAAGATAGCTACTAACAACGGAGAGCATGCAAGATCACAAACAACACAGACATGATAGAATCAAATAGACTAAACCATTAATCAATCTGACATAGTAATCTCAATATCCATCAGATCCCCGCAAACACAACATGCATGATTACAAATAGATTAGATCTTGATCATGAATGGAGCTCACAAGATCTATACATGAAAGCACAAAGGAGCAGATACAACCATCTAGCTACTACATGGACCCGTAGTCCAAGGTGGAACTAATCACGCTTCATACCGGAGGATGGCATGATGAAGAAGAAGGCCTCCGGGATGATCTCCCCTCCGGCAGGGTGCCGGGAAGAGCTTCCGATTCCCCGATCTAGGGACGATGGTGGCGGCGGCTACAGACGGTTTCGTGGAGTTTTGATCGGGTGCCTAGGGTTCTCCATCAGGGGATTCTTATAGGTGAAGGGGCAATCCAGGGGGGCACGAGGGCGGCTGCACCACCCCAAGCACGGGGTGGGACCAACCGCGCGGCAAGGGGGTGTGGCCCCTAGTGAGCCTTCTCCGAATCGTCTTCTGGCTTCGTTTTGCCCACGGTAAAATATTGATTTTGGCTTTTGTCCCGTCCAATTCCGAGAATATTGACTTTCTGCCTTTCTGGAACCAAAAACAGAAGAAAACAAGCAACTGGCCCTGTGTCAACTTGTTAATAGGTTAGTTCCAGAAAACATATAGAAACACCTCAAAGTCTAGACAAAACAAAGCAAAGTAGATACTAAACAAGCATGGAGCATAAAAATTATAGATACGTTTCTGACGTATCAAGCATCCCCAAGCTTAACTCCTACTCGTCCTCGAGTAGGTAAGTGATAAAAGAATAATTTTTGAGGTGACATGCACTATCAAAACAAAGATCAAACCATTTGCAAGCATTGAAAGCTAGGATCAAAGAACTCTAAACATGTGCATGAAAGATGGAGTTCTAACAATAAGACAAAGTTACTATGCATGCAACATGAAAGGCTACAAACAAAGATCATGAATAACGTGCATTGAAAACATTTGTTTGTTTTACATATAGAAAACATGGCATAGTGGCATTCAGCTTGTCCCTCATAGAGTAGCAAATAGATGCATATGACACCTTCAAAGTTCATAAGAGCGACTAGATACAAATAGCACAAGAACAAGTAATATCACAATATGTATCAATCAATAAGTTTTGGGACACTGCACATAGAACTAAGAATGGCAACTATGCTCTCTTAATGGTGCCTGAAGGTAGAAGGTGGAGACTCAACATAATAGTGGAAGAAAGACCCTTCATAAAGGGAAGCAGGGATTTCAAGTTTCAAAAAGAGCTTCCAAAAATTATGGTACTTGTTAGCTTCTAGCCCTCATTGCCCCTATCATAAGCATCTTGAAGTGATTAAGGTTAAAGTGAACAAACTATGGAGTATATGCTTGACAAAGTATAAGTTGGCAATCTCATGTCCCTTGAATATGAGGGCCACACCTCATGCTACTCAACTTCAGTCACCAGTAAGTTCTTATCATAGTAAGTACATGCGTATCATAGAGAACCGCCAATGGGGTACCCCTTGCACATGGTACAGGAGCTATCCCATAACCAAAATAACAAGGCAAGCAGACAATGAGCATCTCAGTGATCTTTTTATTTACTATGTGCATAGATTTTTACTGAGGATGCTTTACCGAATGCTCATTATGGTGATGCTGCAAGTTTCCACCATGATTTGGCATGGCTTAGGCTAGCAGCCCGGGCGTTTCTCTAACACAAAATACATAACTCCATGGACTTACAAGCTCCCTCTTTATTTCACACCGGGGACATCCATAGACAAAAGAGCATGATATCAACTATGTACAAAGTACAAGTGCAATGTTGAAAATGTTCCCCATGACAGCATGGTTCTGCTAATTCCAACGTATAAGTTTAAGCATATACAACAAAGATGACACATGGTTCAAGTTTATTAGGGGCAAAGAATATAAAGTGTTCCATCAAGTTTGTGAGGGCTTTAATCACTAAGTTTTCACATAACAAAATATTTTATTTGGAAGATAGCTGAAAACAAGAATATACTTGGAATGGTGTAACACACCATGCATAGGAATTTATAGTGGACACTTTGGAATAACTAGGTTTCTTGGGAGTTGGAAGCATGAGTAGAACTTACACATACAAGTGGAGGCTAGCAAAAGACTGGGAGCAACCAACTAAGAGAGCAATAATGGCCATAATCATGCAGAGCGACAACACATTACTAATCAAAGAATAGAGTGGTACTACAAGTCAAGTACTAAATGATCATAGAGGCTATGGAGACTTGTTCATAGTCATAACATGGTGTGAGAATGTGCCAAGTCAACCCAAACAAAACATCAAAGGAGAATACCACAATACTATGCTTTTGTATGCTAAAACAACGCATGATTCTTTCAAGGCACACTAAGCAATCCCAATTGTTTGGAACAAGACATGCCACAGAAATAATCACTAAGCATAAGGTCAAAACAACACCTAGCATGCCATGCTAAAGTCTAAGTCACAGTCAATGCAAGCTCCTCTTGCACTTCCAAGAAAAAAAATTCTTCTCCTTTCCAACACCAATCGACTTATTTGAAACAACACAGTGAGAACGGGGGTCCAAACTACTTTATTCAAGCAAACTAAACAAACTAAGAAAATCAAACGAAAACTAAGACGCTCCAAGAACAACACAACAGTGCATGAAACAATAAAAACGAAGTGTCTAGAAAGACCTGAGCTTTTTATTTATGAAGAAGGGGATACCTTGGGCATCCCCAAGCTTTGACGCTTGTGCCTCTTGGATATTTCTCTGGGTGACACCGGGGTGGCATCCCCAAGCTTGAGCTTTTTCCCATTCTTCATCTCATTACATCATTCTCTCTCTACACCTGAAATTTTCCCTTCATACAAAACTTCACACAATCTTCATTAGCAACATTAGTGTATCCAAAATATAATAGGCCTTTGGGTTTAGCTTTGGAAAAACAAAACTTTACACTAAAAACACAAGCTACTGTAGCAACTTCTTCAAAAAGCTCAATTCCCCAAAAGAGAACACAAAAAGGAATCAATAAGAAGCAAATGCAAATAATGGCAGAAATCTGTCAAAACAGACCAGCAGGTTGCTCAAATCAAAAAGTGATGAACTAAAGAAAGTTAGCTAACACACTGGGGGATTTATTCGTAAATTTTCATCTCAATCCGACTTATAGAGACTCCTCACGAATCTTTATGGTGGAGGATAGAAATTTGTTTCGGGACAGCAACTCCCCAAATCTTACTTTCCTCTCATTAGAGGTCATTCTTGGCACAAAAAGCAAACAAAAAGGATAAGGAGAGGCCATTACTGAAGAATAACTTCCAAGACTCAAGGAAACTCTTGGGTTATCTCCCAACAAGTACTTTTCTTTAACGCCTTTAAGTAAGGTACAAGAAGCAAGAAATCAAGTATTTTCAAATGAGGAAGCATTAACATCAAACCTTGCTTTCAAAGGAGGAGCAAAAAGCAACTTCTCTCTTCTCATAGGGAAGTGTTCAATACCTTTCTTGAATGGAAATTGATATTTAATGATGCCTTCTTTCATATCAATGATGGCATCAACAGTTCTAAGAAAAGGTCTTCCCAAAGTAATAGGACAAGAAGCATTGTATTCAACATCCAAAACATAGAAATCAACAGGGACATAAGCATTGTTAACCATAATGAGAACATCAGTAATACTCCCCATGAGTTTCTTCTTAGCATTATCATTAAGTGGGACATCCAAATAACAATCTTACAAAAGTGACAAATCAAGCATTTCATAAATCTTCCTAGGCATAATAGAGACACTAGAATAAAGATCACATGAAGCTTTGAGATCAAAGTCCTTCACTTGCATATTAATAATGGGTTCCCAACTATCTTCTACTTTCCTAGGAATAGAAGCTTTGTGTTTTAACTTCTCTTCCTTAATCTTAACAAGAACATCTGTAATGTGTTTGGTGAAAGCAACATGCATATCACTAGCATCAGGACTTCTAGCAAGCTTTTGCAGGAACATAATCACTTCAGAAAGATTGCAACCATCTATATCAAAACTAAACTTACCATCACTAGTAGTAGACTCATTAGGCTTAGGCATTGTAGGAGGAGGAATATGGACTTCTTGTGGTTTAGTGGTATCCATTCTAGTGATGGTGCACACACAATTGTTTCTATCAATTTCAGCTTCCCTTTCCCACTTAGCATGAAGTTGGGCTAATAGTCTAACATTTTCATCAATAGTAACTTGTATGGCATGAGTAGTAGCAAAGGTACTTTCCATGGTTTCGGGTTTAGCAGCCATTTTATTAATCAAGGAGGACTGTGCTTCAGACAAAGAGGAGATATTTTTCTCAATAGTTAAAAGTTTTTCCTCCACAGTCTTGTTAAAAGCGGTTTGTTTACTAATAAAATCTTTGAGCATAACTTCAAGTTCAGAGGGGGCACTTCTAGTGACATGGTTGTACCCTACGGGTGCGTGACCTCAGCATACCTGGTCCAGCCCAAGGAAGGCCCACGGCGGACATACGCCGGCCCATGAAGATTTTCGGGTGGCCAAGGCCCATGACGCCTTCGGATCCTTGGAGAGCAAGACTAGCGTAGATAGGAAATTCAAAGGGGTAAAACCCTAGAACTTGTAACCGACTAGGTCTATGCCCGGGACCTGCCTAAGTCTATATAAAGGCCAGGAGGGCACGACCTAGATCTCTCGACTCATACTTTCGCATACACACCTCCACGCCAGATTGCATCTGCGCACCCCTGTAACCTTCGGTTCCGCCGTAATCAAGAAGCGGACAAGCGGAGTAGGGTTTTCCCTCCGGGGGCCTGAACCTGGGTAAACCTCGTGTCCCCGTGTTGCTTGTTTGCTAACCGTTCCACGATCTCCAGCATCCCCATCTTCTCCAAAACCCAAGTCCATAACAATGGGCATTGATGAGATCAAACCTCGTCAATTGGCTCCGTCTGTGGGGATTGGGGCTGCTGATTGTGCGGTCGTGACAGTCCCAACCCGATCGATCTACAACTCTACAGCGATGGAGAGTCACCTCCTCTTCGGCGCTTTCGACTTCACCGCCCACTCGCCGGCCACCATGAAAGATTTCGAGCCCGTAGGCGACGGACTCGAGATCCTGTTCGGGAGCTTCTGCTTCTAGGTGGGTCAGACTGGTACCCTCCGTCTCCCTGAGCGGGTGCCCCTACCATCAATCAGGCCCGCCTCGTGGGCTCCACATCCCGTGCTACGCACGTCGTCATCAACAGATGAGTTCTATGACAGCTGCAGCTGCAACTCCGATCTGTGCGATCCACCTTCGGATGAAGGAACCTACGGTTCCGGATCCGAAAGCTGCGGCAGCAGCGGACCAATCTACGAGCGCTACCAATGCGCCGTAGTCATCCAGAGCGACGTGGAGCAGCAACCGCCCAACTCGAACCCCAACCCGCAAGACAGAAACGACGGGAACAGAAGAAGCCAATCCCCCCACCCAACGAGGAAAACAACGGCCACGTCATCCGACTTAGCAAAGAAGGATGGACCCAGGTGCGCCGCGCCGTAGCAGGTGACATAGTCCTGCCTGCAGACGCCTCACGTGAACTACTGATGGCATACCACTTCCTCCTCATCGAGGAGCACAAGAAGCAAGTCAAGATGCAAGAAACACTTGACAAACGCAAGCAAGCAGCCTCACCCGGTAGCGCGATGAGCTGCGCTCTCCGCCATGGCCCCTGGATCTAGCACGAACGGAAACCAAGGAAACAAACACCGCTCTCGGGTGGAGAACATGGATCCCAAGGAGCGCCGTGAGGTGACCCGAACTCTCCACACATCATTCATGGAGATGGACGCCGACGGCAACGTCATCCCGAAGATGCCACAAGATGCGATCATGGCAGCCACTGCGTATCTCGCGGCCCACTCACCTCCGGAGGGGGACCCGAAAAGGGCCATGCATAAGTCCGCACTTACCGGACTCGGACTTGTCGGAGCTGCGCTCCACCAAGACGCTCCTGCAGAGCCGAAGAAGAAAGCTCTGGCCAGGCACGACCGGAGCCCCACCCCTTCATCCGAAGAGGAAGAGGAACACGACCTTCCTCGAAGGAAGAAGAGCTCGCGTCACCATAAACGCGACTACGGCACCAGAGACGCGCTCACACAACGCAAAATCGACAAAGCGTGAGACAAGCACGCATGCTCGTCTGAATCCGAGATGGACGAAGACGAAGGAGAACTCTATGGAGCCCGATGCTTCAGCAGATCCGTTCGGCGAACGCGGATGCCACACAATTTCAAGCTTCCTTCGGATACTCCGAAGTTCGACGACACGCAAGATCCAAAAGCATGGCTTAGTGACCATCTGTCATCCGTCAAGCTGCACGGCGGTAACAAAGAAACCGCCATGCAATGCCTTCATTGCGGTGACAGCGGTAGCACGGATCTGGCTCAGTAGCCTATCATCAGGGTCCATCCGAAGGTGGGAGGAGCTAGCTTACAGCTTCATCCGAAATTTCAAGGGCACCAGCAAGAGGCCCGCCTCCATCGAAGAGTTGCGCGCCTGCACTCAACGAACGGGCGAATCCATTCGCTCGTACATACTACGCTGGTCCAACACCAAGAACTCCACAGCACACATCTCCGAAGAGAGGGCCATCGACGCCTTCAGGGACGGCGTCAAGCGCCAAGACTTCAAGGAGGAACTTGGGAGCGTCAAGCCCAAAACACTCGACCACCTCATGGACATCGCCAACAGGTGGGCCAACGGTGAAGATTCCATTCACCGAAGACAATCAGATGAAGAGGACGACTACGGCCGAAGACGGGAACGCCGTAGCAAGCAGAGATCGCGCGTCTACGACGATCGCGACGGACCCGACATGGTCGCGGCCGGCTACGCCGACCGTCGCAACGACAACGGCCGCAACAGCGGAGGATACCGCGGAGGAAACTTCCGCGACGGCGGACGCCCAGCACAGTCATGGCAACGCCGCGACCACGACAACGGATCCTCAGCATACGACAAACTTTCGGGTCCATGCACCATCCACTTCTACATCGACAAGCAGGATGGCAAAAAGAAAGCCAGTCACATGCTCAAGGACTGCCGCGAGTTCCAGAAACTCAGCGAAAGCATGGTGCAGATGAGGCAGCAAGCCCCAATCCTTGCGTTTGGAAACGCACCCGCGCCAGGTGGAATAACGCAAGGAGCTCCTCCACCGCCACCTATAGGAGGTCCGCACCAGCCAGTTGCACCAGCACAGAACAACGCTGGGAACGGGTATCCCCCACCGAAAGGAGCATTGATGATCCAGAAGGGGCGCCCAAGGAATAGGGTGCAGAAGAAAATCACTCGCCCGGATCAACAGCGTAGCAACTCCACCCGCCATCCCTGAGTACCTCAGCGGATCGGAGTCATGCATCACGTTCAGTCGTTCGGATCACCCTTGCCAGATCCCTCGCCCAGGTCATGCTGCCCTGGTGCTTGAGGCACAAATCGGGGGCTTCGAGATGAGCTGCGTCTTCATGGACGGCGGCAGCGGCATCAACCTGATGTTCACAAGCACCCTCGCAGCAATGCGGATCCCGCAGTGCAGACTGGAGCAATCTGGCATATTCCCTCTGGGCAAAATTTGGCTTGATGTCATCTTCGGCAGGCCTGACAACTTCCGACTAGAGCGACTCGAATTCGAAGTGGTCGACTGGCCATCACAGTACCACGCCATCCTCGGGCATGTGGCATTCGCAAGGTTCCTGGCCGTCCCACATTATGCATACTTACTACTGAAGATGCCAGGACCAAAGGGCGTCATCACAGTCCATGGGAGCTTCACCCGATCGGACCAATGCGACAGGGATTTCAACAAAATCTCCCAGTCTTTCGGCATGCAAGACGAGCTCGTAAGGCTCCGTGAAGTGATGGATAATGGGGCACCCCCAGTTACACGGCAAAACGCACCCGACATGTCCTTCGACTCCACGGTCAACACCAAAAAGGTCCAAGTCCATCCGACGGACGCCTCCAAGACGGCGCTGATTGCCAACGACCTCAGCCCCGCATAGGAAGGCGCGCTCGTCGAATTCCTCCGTGGCTGAAATCTTCGCTGGTGTCCTGCGGACATGCCAGAGTTCGAAATTTGCGAGCACACACTCAACGTCTTTCCGGACACCAAGCCCGTCAAGCAGTCCATCCGGGCTGTCCGAGCGAGCGAAGCTATCAGCAAGGAAATCAATAGACTACTCGCTGCAGACTTCATCAGGGAAATCAAGGAAAGCGAGTGGCTTGCAAATACGGTGATGGTCCCAAATAAGGACACGGACATCCTGCGGATGTGCGTGGATTTCACGTCACTAAACAAGCATTGCCCAAAGGATCACTTCCCTCTTCCTCGGATCGATCAGATCATCGATTATTGCGAGTTGCGAAACTCTCCTTCCTCGGCGCCTACTCAGGCTATAACCAGATTCGACTCAAGGTCGAAGATCGGGAAAACATCATTTATCACACCGTTCGAGTATTCTACAACACAATGCCTTCGGGCTAAAACGCGGTGCCACATACCAGCGATGCATGCAGGCCTGCCTCAAGGACCAGATCGGTCGCAACGTCCAAGTCTATGTTGACGACATAGTCATAAAAACCAAGGAGGCAAGGACACTTCTCGACGTTCTCCGCGAGACGTTCGACAACCTTGACCGCTACAGGATCAAGCTCAACCCCGAAAAGTGCGCCTTCGGCATCCCATCGGGTCAACTGCTTGGGTACTTCATCTCTCAGCGAGGGATCGAGGCAAACCCGAAGAAAATCAGAGCCATCATGATGATGGAGAAGCCGAAAAACCTCAAAGGCGTCCAGCAGATCGCAGGACGAATAGCGGCGTTAAGCGATTCATCGCCGCGCATGGGCGAAGGCCCTACCATTCTACCAGGTACTCGCCGTCAGATAAATTCGAGTGGACGCCGGAAGCCAATGATGCATTCGAAAGCCTCAAGCGGCTTCTCTCCACCTCGCCCGTCTTGGTCACGCCAAAGGAGCGCGAGCCTCTGCTGCTGTACATAGCAGCCACACACCAAGTGGTCAGCACCGTGCTAGTGGTCGAATGACCCGAAGAAGGCAAGACCCACGGGGTCCAGCGCCCAATCTACTACCTCAGCGAGTCGGCACCAACAAAGCGAGGTACCCTCACTACGAGCTTCGCCTCTGGCGTGTTCATGACAGCTCGGCTGAGCCATTACTTCCGAGAGCACCGGTAATGGTCGTCAACGAGGCACCCCTGAACAGCATCCTGAATAACCCAGAGTCCACAGGACGCGTGGCCCTGTGGGGGCATCGAGCTGTCACCCCTGGACATCATCTACGAGAAGCGACTCGCAATCAAATCTCAAGTCCTTCCAGACTTCCTGGTACATTGGATGGAGCTGCAGCTGCCAGACACCCCTGACATGTCGCAGTCGTGGACAATGCACTTCGACGGCTCCAAGTGCGAAGCTGGAGCAGGAGCAGTCATCTTGACCTCCCAGGCGACCAGATGAAGTACGTCCTACGGATGAAATTCCGAGCCTCCAACAACGAGGCCGAATACGAAGCCCTCATCCACGGTATGAGGATGTCAAAGATATGAGGTGCAACGCGCCTGGTCATCTATGGTGACTCCAACCTCGTCGTCTAGCAGACGATGAATGAGTGCGACGCACACGCCGAAAACATGATCGCGTACCGCGCGCTCTACAACACACTCGAAGGAGAATTCGACGGCTGCGAGCTTCGGCACGTCAGAAGAGAAAGGAACGAGGAAGCCGACAGACTCGCCAACATCGGCTCCACCTGCGCAAAGGTGCCACCAGGTGTGTTCCTCGAACAGATCTATGTGCCATCGATCAAGCGGAAATTCCCCAAAGGATCACCCGAAGAAGCAGAACACTCGGGGGCCACACTGACCGAAGGTCATGAAGGACCAGAAAAACTGGACACAGAGGTCGCCATGGTCAACCTGATGCAGGTCATGGCAGTCGAAGAAACTTGGACGCAAACGTACCTCCAGTTCTTGATAAACGGAGAACTACCTGACAGCCCGACAGATGCCCGGCGCATATCTCGTCGGTCAAAAGCCTTCACCATCATCAATGGCGAGTTGTACAAGCGCAGTATTACGGGTGTACTACAACGGTGTGTCACCATCGGTGACGGGAAAGCCATCCTCCAAGACATCCACGAGGGCATCTGCGGCCATCACGCAGGCAGCCGCTCCCTAGTCGCCAAAGCTCTACGAGCCGGATTCTACTGGCCAACGGCCATGAGCGACGCAAAGGACATAGTCCGAAGATGCAACGGGTGCCAACGGTTCGCCGACAAACCGCACGCACCCGGGACCGAGCTCATACCCATACCTATAGCCCGGCCTTTTGCTCAATGGGGCCTCGACATGATCGGCAAACTGCCAAAGTCCTCGAAAGGGGGACACGTTTACCTCCTGGTCGCAGTCGACAAATTCACCAAGTGGATCGAGGCCATGCCGGTCACCAACCAGAGAGGCAAAACTGCCGTCAAGTTCTTCGAGTCCATTGTCTACAGGTTCGGCGTGCCGCACAGCATCATCACCGACAATGGATCGAACTTTATCTCCAAGGAGTTCCAGGACTTCTGCGAAGGCCTTGGGATCAACATCACGTACGCCTCAGTGGCACACCCGCAAACGAACGGGCAAGTGGAAAAGGCCAACGGCCTAATTGGCGCTGGCATCAAGAAGCGCCTCATGAGTTCACTCGAACGGAAAGCTGGAGCCTGGACGAAAGAGCTACCATCCGTCCTGTGGAGCTTACAGACTATGCCAAACAGCTCCACCGGCTACACACCGTTCTTCATGGTGCACGGAGCAGAGGCCGTGCTACCAGCCGAAGTACGCCACCAGGCCCCCCGGGTCGTCGCTTATAGCGAAGCCGAATCCACGGCTGCACTCGAAGACGCCGTCGACACACTCGACGAAGCAAGAGACATAGCAGCAGCTCGATCAGCGGTGTACCAGCAGAGTCTCCGCAACTACCACAGCCGCCAGCTACGCCCAAGGTCCTTCGTCGAAGGAGACCTCGTCTTGCGACTCAAGCAAGAGCGACCGAAGAAATTCGAGTCACCATGGCAAGGACCCTACGTCATCACCGAAGTCATCCCAGGTGGCGCCTATCGCCTCAAGGACGTGGAGTCTGGAGTCGCATACTCCAACCCATGGAACATCGCGCACTTGCGACGATTCTACCCTTAGCTACCTACCCCTTTACTTTCAATAAGGCTCTTCAGCCAAGGCTATTTAGCCAAACAATGTACTTCCTCCATTACGACATAAATAAAGCTAAGTGTCTCGCCCCAAACTCCCGTTCACTATTTGCAACTTTACTTTATGCTACAAACGCACTCGGGGGCTCCCCCACCTCACGATTTCATCGACCGAGGATCACGCGTGTACACCTGAGTAGCCGACAACGTCAGGCAAATGAAAAGGACACGTACCCAAACAAAGCACTGCGTGCTTACAACAAACAAATCTTTACAACAAAGGGCACAACACGCCCAGTCGAAATATACAAATTTTACATCTATCTCTTTTACAGGTACTACCTATTCTGAAGAATAACCTGAGCACGCTGCTCAAACAAATCTACGACCTGTTAAGCATCGCCTTACAGCTGCATAGTGTGGACGCATGTCCCACTCATCACCATCCGGCCGAGGAGGTGGCCCAGCTGCCACAACAGACAAATCTACATCAGGCCGGTGCAGCCTCACAATAGACAAAGCAGCCTTCACTCCTGCGACGAGCTGTTGCCGCACCAACTCCTTGACATTGCTCACGCTCCGAAACTTCGACAGAAGACCCGCAAGGCTCGTAGGCACGGCATCCAAAGGAAACATGACATGCAACACCGAGTCAAGCGACGTCTGCACTTGGCGAAGCACCCGCGAAACCTGGTGCACACGATCCTGCACCGTCGCCAGAGCCATGGCACGGTCACGATCCATCCAGAAGAAGCCACCGGCCTCCATGTCCTGCTGAGTCAAGCAATTGACCCGAACAGCGAGACACTCTTTCTCTTCCCTCGGAGCAAGGTTAGCACCTGCGACAATTGTAAAAAATAAGGGGCAAGGCCAGCAGGCTCATTCGAAGAACTGAGCTACAGCTCGAAACAAAGAACAACTCACATTGAAGCTTCTCAGATAACCGAAGCAGTTCCGCCATCAAGTACTCCTCTCTGGCTGCACCGCGATCCGCCTTGGACTTCCAAACATTGGCGTGACCACGCAACCCAAGCAACTCCCTCTCAAGACTACGAACACGGTCCCGAAGAAAAGCGAGTTGTGAAGGATCATCCAAAGATGGCCGCAGCTGCACTGCAGGCGAGGTGTCAACAGGGTCAGCACCCGAAGGAACCTAGAGCAGCAGAAAAAGAAAAGGACACAAACATTCAGACAGTGGTAGCGCACAACTCAGAAGAATTAATTAAGCATATAAGGCCATTACGTGGCACAAGGACTGTGTTCTTCAAAATATTTACAGCAAAAGCAGATTACAAACTATCCTACATCTACAACGCCTAAGACGCGGCACCCTGAGTCGCCTCGGAGCTGGATTGCCTAGCCTTGGCCTCCCTTCTTTGCCGCGGCGCATACTCGAAGCAAATCAATGAGCTTGGCCCATATAAACGCTTGCAGCGGCGAGTAAGCAAAGGCTACCTCGGATCCGTCTGCGGTCGTCGGCATCCGGAGGTGATATGGGCAGGTCCAGCTCGCTCCGGCCAAAGCCATCGCCAGCCCGATGGGCCGCGCCGATGCCCATACGCTTGCGCTTATGCGCGCGCCGGTGACAAAGCCTCGCCGAGCATCCACAGCATCCAGGGCCGCGCCCTTAGGGACAAGCTCCTTGTAGAAGCGGCCAAGGACCTCCTTCGCCTTGGAAAGGGAGCTGACGACGGTGTTGCAACGATCTTCAACCACTGCAGTAGCATCATCTAGAGCACTCCCATGCTCCAGAGCGCCACGATCAAACTCGATGCCTGCGGCATCTGAGACAAAAAAGACATGACCAAAGCAACGCAAAAGAAGACAAGAAAACAAGAAGAAAGAAGCACAAATACAATACTCACCCGAAATAGCCTTGGCAGCAGCCATGCGCTTGCCTGCCACCTCTCTCTGTATGGCCTGCTTGATGGCCTGCTCCTCACGGTCCACGGCCTCCTGCTGCAGACGCTCCTTAGCTTCGGCTGCCTTGGTCAGCTCTAGCTCAAAGCAATCCTTCGCAACAACGGCGGCCTTGGCCTTCTTCTCCAATTGACCAAGGTTCTTCTTGAGAGCGTCGACCTCACGGAGAGAGGTATTATGCTCCTCTGCATTCAAAACAAGAAAACTTCAGAGAGCAGGACCGGAATAAATGAATGAAGCACCAAAAGCAAACAGGTACCTTGAAGCTGTCGGAGGTTAGCCTCTAGCACCAGGCGCTCCTGCACCATCCGCTTGGCCTCCTGCACAAAAGGCTGCAGCAAAAAGAAACACCAGTAAGAAAAAGGACTTGGGGGTTGTGCCCAACACAAAGGAATAAAGGCAAAATTAGAACACTAAGACACTCGGGGGATGCCCCCCTGAAGATTCGAAAAAAGAACAAGACAAGAAATTTTCCAGACACCCGGGGGCTCCCCTCATGGCACGAAGCAGAGGTACTTACATGCTCTGATGGCGACTCCGAAGGCCCGCTGGCGAAATTCTGAGGCGCAACCACCTGCACCTCCTGCAGAGGAGGATTTGGAGCGGCGCCCCCCGACGTTGCCACAGTTTGAGGAGGAGACGCAACCTTCGACTCCCCCATCATCTCCCGAGCACCATCGCTGGAGGAATCGTGGGAGGAATGCCTGCATACGAAGCAATCAACACAAGTACAAAATCAAGAAGGAAAAAGGACAGCAGTATAACAAGAAATTTACGAGTCCAGTGAGCTCAGGTCAAAGACAGGAGGAGTCCTTCGGGCTCTCTTCTCCTCCTTCTTCTCCTCCTTTTTTCTCTTCCTTCTTTTCTTCCTTCTTCCCCATTTGGCAGTGCGGTGCTACAGCCCGCACAGGAATGGCAGGAATAGGAGAGGAAGAATCTCCATGCCCATCACCATGACGATCAAGGCACAGAGGGTTTCTGGGAGTCGGAGGAGTCGATGCATCCGAAGATTCGCTGGAGCTCCGCGTACATTTGCGAGTATGGTCCTCGCTCGACTCGTTCGCCTCTTCAGCTAGCGATCGCGCCGAAGGAAGTTCGGACACGGAGTCCACCACTTCATTATCCGGGGCATCCGGAAACAATTCGGGCAATGGAGGTACCATGCCCGGCACCTTGAAGCTCTGCCAAAAAGAAGGCATTTTGTTAGCAAACAAAAGAAAACAAATGCGCAATCGACGAAAAACGCTACGCGCACGAATCTACACCTGTGGAACAGCCAGCGTCGAAGAAAACGGTGGAGTCAGCGATTTCCCCGGGATATCCTCTCTAGCCTTGTACTTCAACAGCGCACGAAGGGCCTTGTCGAGATCACCCTGGGAAAGCTTCTCAGCCGAAACTCTCGTCGGGTCACGGCGCCCAGCATAAAGAAACATCGGGTGCGCCCTAGCCTAGAGTGGCTCCACCCGACGCTCGAGAAACGTGCGGATAATATCCACGCTGTTCACTTCTTTATCAGGAATCAACTGGAGATCCTCCACCCGACGGTAAAGGGCCTCTATCTCTGCTGACTCGCTCTCCAAGATATGATTTTTCCAGGACCTCTTTGGCTCGATTATCTGGGAGGAGTCGAAAGGAGCAAGACCGAATTGCTGCCCCGCCACTGTGGAGTCGCGAATGTAAAACCATCGCCTCCGCCAGTACTGGACAGATTCGAATATAGAAAAAGAAAAGAAAAGAATATTGGCCTTAAGAGAGATGATGCAACCCCCAATGGGATACACACCATCCGAGCCGGACTGCCTCTTCACGGAATAGAGCTTCCGAAAAAGACCAAAGTGCGGCTCGATACCGAGCCAGCACTCGCAGAAAGTGACAAAACAAGCAATGTGAAGAAGAGAATTGGGCGAAAGATGATGCAGCTGGATGCCGTAAAGAAAGAGCAGGCCACGAAGGAAGTTGTGGACTGGGAAGGAGAACCCACGAATAACGAAGGCAAGAAACATAACCCGATACCCAGCGGGGGGACGGGGGATTACCTCGTTGCCGGGGAGTCTGACGGCCTCCCTATCTTGCGGGATCAAGCCCCGCTCGCGAAGCGTGCGGAGATCACTCTCCCGCGTATCGGATCATCGCCAGCCACCGTCGGTGACACGAGTGGTGGTAGCGCCTTTCTTACCTCCGGCGGCGCTGGTACCAACCGCAGATGATGATTTCTTCGTTTTCCCCATCACGCTCCGGCGACACCGGCGGCGAGAGTGCGGACGGGAAGAAGGAAATGTGGAAGAATATCGCAGCGCGCAACAAGAACCTCTAGAGCACAAGGAGGCAGTGAAAACAAGAGTAGATGCGGTGAAAATAAACTGTAGCTTTCCCCAATGATTATAACGATGAAGACGACGCACGACAACCGTCCATCCAGAAGACCTAACGCCAACGGCAGATCTGGCCATACACGTGTCAGCATCACAACGAACCGTCGTTACCACGCCGTCCACTACGCGCGGAAATCGAGGCGACGCCGTAATTATCTCCATGCCACGCATGACCGGTCAATTCAAGGTCAGTAAGTGGGACCCATGTTCGTCCAGTCAAGTCATCTCTGGTGTAGCAGACGCTTGAGGTCATTGATTGTCAGCACCAATGTCATCAAAAGCTATACTAGCACCAACTACAATTCTTCGGCTCCAAAGCTAAGAGTACTCACTCGAATCTTCGATTCGACTAAATACTCGGGGGCTACTCCTATCAGGAGCGCTGGCCGCGCACCCGACAGACGAATAAAGACAAAATATTTCTTCGAGTCCTACGTCGAGTCTACGACTCCACTACGGACTCGGGGGATACTCCCATAGGGAGGATGTATTTAAGCATCCGATTTTTTTTGTGTCCTACGGACTTAAAAATAAACAAAGTGCTTGAATAAAAGTATCCGCTCGAGTATACGACTCGAACAGACACTTGGGGGCTACTCCCATAGGGAGCGCTGGTCGCGCACCCTATGAATTCTTCGACTGCGATCTTTCGGATCAAACACGCAAAACTTTTTCGGCAACTTTGCCTCAGTAAGATGCTAAGTGAGCAATGTTTCTCCTTGGCCACCCGAAACACCTCCGCGGTGACAAATGTTCGGATGCTGCGTCTGCGACGCAAAGATAAGACCTACAGATATCATCTGGCGGCCTGGCAACACACCCATTTCTGCTAGTATGAATCCGTGCCAGCAGGTGCGATGAAAAATCCCGACGGACGCGTTGGGTACATCAATTAAAATCACTGGAATTCCACTCCTGTAAGTCCTCCGCGGCCTGAGTCGAATTACACCAGCATATGTTCCAGGTTCGAGCTGAGGGACTCGAACCTGAAGAAGATCGTGTTGTTTCATCCTAAGACAGTTAACTGACCTTGATCCGTCGGGTGAGTCAGGCACACGCATCAACAATCCCTACACACATATACTATTAATACATAGTTGCACCCGAAGGATGGAAGAGTCCTCAGCCGAATCTACGATTCGACTAATCACTCGGGGGATACTGACATGGTTGTACCCTACGGGTGCGTGACCTCAGCATACCTGGTCTAGCCCAAGGAAGGCCCACGGCGGACATACGCCGGCCCATGAAGATTTTCGGGTGGCCAAGGCCCATGACGCCTTCGGATCCTTGGAGAGCAAGACTAGCGTAGATAGGAAATTCAAAGGGGTAAAACCCTAGAACTTGTAACCGACTAGGTCTATGCCCGGGACCTGCCTAAGTCTATATAAAGGCCAGGAGGGCACGACCTAGATCTCTCGACTCATACTTTCGCATACACACCTCCACGCCAGATTGCATCTGCGCACCCCTGTAACCTTCGGTTCCGCCGTAATCAAGCGGACAAGCGGGAGTAGGGTTTTTCCCTCAGGGGCTGAACACAGGTAAACCTCGTGTCCCCGTGTTGCTTGTTTGCTAACCGTTCCACGATCTCCAGCATCCCCATCTTCTCCAAAACCCAAGTCCATAACAATGGGCATTGATGAGATCAAACCTCGTCATCTAGTATTGTTGTAGGAGCTTCCATAGGTATTGCCATTATTAAGAGGATAAGGCCTATAGTTGTTACCACCAAAATTATTCCTATAGGCATTGTTGTTGAAATTGTTGTTTCTAATGAAGTTCACATCAACTTGCTCTTCTTGAGCAACCAAAGAGGCTAAGGGAACATTATGTGGATCAAAAGGAGCTTTCCCATTAACAAGCATAGACATAATAACATCAATCTTATCACTCAAAGAGGAGGTTTCTTCAACATAATTTACCTTCTTACCATGTGGAGCTCTCTCAGTGTGCCATTCAGCGTAATTAACCATCATATTATCAAGGAGTTTTGTTGCAGCACCCAACGTGATGCCCATAAAGGTACCTCCAGCAGTTGAATCCAACAAGTTTCTTGAAGAGAAGTTCAAACCTGCACAAAAAGTCTGGATAATCATCCAAGCAGTGAGTCCATGAGTGGGTCAATTCTTAACCAAAGATTTCATTCTTTCCCAAGCTTGAGCAACATGTTCATTATCAAGTTGTTTAAATTTCATAGTCACTTCTCATAGATATAATCTTAGCAGGAGGGTAGTACTTTCCAATAAAAGCATCCTTGCACTTAATCCAAGAATCAATACTATTTATAGGCAAGGATAGCAACCATTATTTAGCTTTTCCTCTCAAGGAGAAAGGAAACAGCTTGAGCTTAATAATATCGCCATCTACATTCTTATACTTTTGCATCTCACAAAGTTCAACAAAGCTATTGAGATGGGCAGCAACATCATGATACGCCCAATTTGCATCACCATTCTATATCATAATTTACCTCTATTCATTGACATTTGTCTTATTATGAGGTATTACTTATGGCTTTTCATCTGTTTATGCATGTTGGATGATTCTTGGAGGATGGACTGCTGGAGCCTGGATTCTGATGGAAAAGAAGGCGTTTCGGTGCAATTTCGTGAAGATCAGAACAATACCAGAAAATATGGAAACATATTAATTTACCAGAAGACAAAGGAAGACAGAAGGAGCGAAGAGGGGACTCTGACGAGGTTTAATCTCGTCAATGCCCATTGTTATGAGCTTGGGTTTTGGAGAAGATGGGGGTGCTGGAGATCACGGAACAGTTAACAGACAAGCAACCAGGGGACACGAGATTTACCCAGGTTCAGGCCCCCGGAGGGAAAACCCTACTCCTTCTTGTCTGCTCTTGATTACGGCGGAACCAAAAGTTACAAGGGTGCACAGATGCAATCTGGCGTGGAGGTGTGTATGCGGTGAGGTGAGAGAGCCTCCTCGTCGTGCCCTCCTAGCCTTTATATAGAGATAGGCAGGTCCCAGGCATAGATCGAGTCGGTTATAGGTTTAGGGTTTGCCCCTTTGAATATTCTATCTGTTCTAGTCTTGCTCTCCAAGGATCCAAAGACATCATGGGCTTGGGCCACCCGAAAATCTTCATGGGCCGCGTATATTCTCGTGGGCCTTCCTTGGGCTAGACCAGGTATGCTAATGTCGTGTACCCATAGGGTATAACTATGTCAGTAGCCCCCGAGTGTTCAGTCGAATTGCAGATTCGGCTGAGGACTCTTCAATCTTTCGGGTGCGGCTATTTCTGTTCATCAGGAAAAGAATGATTTTAGTGTGAAGGGATTATTGATGCGTGTGCCTGACTCTCCTGACGGATCAGGGTCAGTTAACTGTCTTAGTACAAAACAACACGATCTTATTCAGATTCGAGTCCCTCGACTCGAACCCGGAACAGATGCTGGCGTAATTCGACTCAGGCCGTTGAGGTCTTACAGGAGTCGAATCCCAGTAGTTTTGAAATGATGTACCCAACGCGTCCGTCAGGATTTTCATCGTGCCTATTGGCACGGATTTTTACTAGCAGAGTGCAGTCGGGTGCGTTACCAGGCCATCAGATGGTATCTGTAGGTCTTATCTTTGCGTTGCAGACACAACATCCAAAATTTTATCACCGCGGAGGTGTTTCAGGTGGACAAGGACGATGTTACTCACTTAGCGTTGATTGGGGCAAAGTTGCCAAAAGTTTTTGCATTCTGATCCGAAGAATTGCAGTCAAATAATTCATAGGGTGTGCGACCAGCGCTCCCTATGGGAGTAACCCAGTGTGCATTTCGTAGACTCAGCGAGACTTTAATTCAGCCGTTGTTGGTTTGAGGTCCGTGGGACACAATTTTTTCGGATGCTTGAATCAATCCTCCCTATGGGAGTAACCCCGAGTCCGTAGTGGAGTCGTAGACTCGACGTAGGACTCGAAGAATAGAATTGGCATAGTACCTTATTCATGCTTCGGGTGCGCGGCCAACGCTCCTGATAGGAGTAGCCCCCAAGTAGTTGCTCAAATCATAGATTCGAGTGATTACTTTAGCTATTTAGCCGAAGAATTGTAACCGTTGCTAGTGTGGTTTCGATGACGTCAGTGCTGACGATTGGTGACCTCAATCGTCTGCGGTGCCAGAGGTGACGTGACTGTACGAACGTGGGTCCCACCTTCTGACTTGGAGTTGAATGGTCATGCGCGACGTGGCGAGAATTACAGTGTCTCCTCGATTTCCGTGCGTAGTGGACGGCGTGCGGGTGACGGTTTGCTTTTGTGTTGACACGGGGACGGTTGGTTCTGGTTCTGGCGTTAGGGCTTCTAGATGAATGGTCCCTATTCATCGTCTTCGTCCTTATAACTGTGGGGAAAATTGTGGTTTGTTTTCACCGTAGCCACTTGCTTTCTACTGCCTCCATTTTCTTGAGCTTTTCTCGCCGCGCACTGGAAGTTCTCTTCCTATTTTCTGCGCTCGCACTGCCGCCGTCGTCGCGCCGCAATGGGGAAATCAAAGAAGTCCTCCATTGGAGCGGGCACCAGCGTTGCTGCTGGCGGCAAGAAAAGTACCTCCCCCACTCGTGTCACCGATGGTGGGTGGCGGCACACGGAGACGCGCGAGGGTGACCTGCGCAAGCTTCGTGAAGCGGGTTTAATCCCGCAGGACAAGGAGGCCGTCAAGATCCCCGACGACGAGGTAATCCCTCGTCCACCCGCAGGGTCTCAGGTCATGTTCGTTGCCTTTGTTCTCGGGGTCTCTCGCTCCCAGTCCACGATTTTTTCCATGGACTGTTATTATTCTATGGTATCCAACTCCATCATATTTCGCCCAATTCTCTTCTCTACATTGCCTGCTTCATCACTTTTTGCTAGTGCTGGCTCGGTATCGAGCCGCACTTTGGCCTCTTCCGGAAGCTCTATTCCGTGAAGAGGCAGTCCGGCTCCGACGGAGTTTATCTGATCGGCGGCTGCGTCATTTCCCGTATATCCACCTTTCTTTTCTTCTCTTTTTCTATGTCTGAGTCCGTCCAATACTGGCGGAGTAAGTGTTTTTATATCCGCGACTTCACAGTGGACGGGCAAAACTTCGGCCTTGCCCCTTTCGACTCCACCCAGAAAATCCTGCCGAAGAGATCCTGGAAGAACCATATCCTAGAGGGCGAGGTGGAGGAGATAGAGGAGCTCTACCGTCGAGTGGAGGACCTCCAGGTGATTCCGGAGAAGGAGGTGAACAGTGTGGATATCATCCGCACCTTTCTCAAACATCGGGTGCAGCCGCTCTAGGCTAGGGCGCATCCGATGTTCCTTTATTCTGGCCGCCACGACCCGATGAGAGTTGCGGCTGAGGAGCTCTCCAAGGGTGACCTTGACAGAGTTCATCAGCCGTTGCTTAAGTTGAAGATCGACGAGGATATTCTGGGGAAATCGCAGACCCCCCCGTTCAGTGCTTCTCGACCGGTCCCGCAGGTGTAGATCTGCGACGTGTGCGTAGTGCTTTTTTCGAGTGCGTTTCCTTGTGTTTTTCTGTCCTGAAAATTTGTCTTCATTGTGCAGGAGTTCAAGGTTCCTAGCATGGTGCCTCCGCTGCCCGAACGGTTTTCGGATGCGCCGGACAACAAAGTCTTGGACTCTGAGTCTGAGCTTCCGCCGGCGCAGTCGCCTACTGAGGAGGCTCTCGAGGCGAGCAAGGGGCAGACCTGGAAGCTAGCACGGAGCTCAAGCGAATATTCGGATGCCTCGACTCCACCGACACCTAGGGATCCGTCGTTCCTTGTCCGCCACAGTGGAGGTGACGGTGCCTCTTCCTCTCCCATCCCGGCTGTTCCTATGCGGGTTGTAGCACCGCAGACGCCGGCAAAGAGGAAGAAGGAAGAGAAGAAAGGCAAGAGGGCCCTGCCTGTTTTTAACTTGAGCGACATGGACTCGTAAGTGCCTTCGGATGCCTTTTGCTACCTTTCTTGTCTTGTTGTTTTCTTGTCTTTTACTGGTGTTTTCCTTTGTATCCACTCCTCCGAAGGATCTTTTAGCGATGCCACTCAGGAGGCTGTAGGGGAGTCAAAGATGACGCCTCCTCCCTCTCAGACGGTGGCCACCTCTGGGGGTGCTGCTCCGAACCCCTCTCCGCAGGAGGCTCGGGTGATCGTCTCCCAGAAGACTGCACCGGGACCTTCGGAGTCTCTGTCTGAGCATGTAAGTGTTTTCTCTCTTGCTATGGGGGGAGCCCCCGAGCCATATTTTTGTATGATCTGCTGATCTTTGCTTCCTTTTTTGCGTCTCTCGGGGGGAGCCCCCGAGCATTTTTTTATGTGCTTGATGTCTTTCTCGTTTCTTGGGCACAACCCTCGAGCCCTTTTCCTGATAATTTGTTTCTTCTTGCAGCCCTTTGTGCAAGGCGCAAACATACTGGTGAAGCAGCACCTGGTGTTGGAGGCCATCCTGCGGCAGCTTCAAGGTATATGCTTAACTAATCCTCTTCTTTTTTCGTCTGCTCACTAGCTTGTTGAGCTCATGTACGTTCTTGTTGCTTTTGCAGATGAGAATAATACTGCCCTCCGCGAGTTTAATGCTCTCAAAAGGAGCCTTGGGCGAGCGGAGAAAAAGGCCGAGGATGCCATTATGGCGAAGGAGCGCCTCGAAAAGGAGTTGGCTGATGCCACGGCGGCCAAGGAGCGCCTGCAGCGGGAAGCCACGGATCGCGAGGAGCATCTCGCCACCGTTGCGTCTTCGCACGAGAAGGAGGTGGCCGAAAAATTAATGGCTGCTGCCAAGGCTGTCTCTGGTGAGTATTTTTGCTTGTTTTGTCTATTTCAGCTGCTTTGTCTCTTTTCCCTTATTCGATTCCTTTGCTGCCTTTTGCTCCAAATGCCTCGGGCATCGAGTTTAATCGCAGCGCCTTGGAGCACGGGAGTTCTCTGGACGATGCCACCACGGCGGTCGAAGACCGCTGCAGTACTGCTGCTGGCTCCCTTGCCAAGGCCAAGGAGATCCTCGGGCGCTTCTACAAGGAGCTCGTTCCCAAGGGCGTTGCCCTTGAGGATGTCAACTCTTTGGCAGATGCGCTGTCTGCGGATGCGCCTGTGGCCTACAAGCGCAAGCAAAAAGGGATCGGTGCCTCCATGGGCCTAGCCATGGCCATGGCGTCCGGGGCGGAGCTGGATCTTCACCAGGTCACCTCCCAGATGCCAACGGCTCCCGACGGTTCCGAGGTAGCCTTGGTTCTCTTCGGTGCTCGCTGTAAGCGCTACGGGCCGAAGCTTATTCACCTTCTAGCGAAGTATGCGGCAAAGCAACAGTAGGTGGTCAAGAGCAGAAAATCTGGCTCCGAGGCCACTCAGGATGCAGCTTCTTAGGCTTTTCTTTGTAGGATAGTTGTATTCTACTTTCGTTGTAATATTTTGATGAACAATTTCCTGTGCCACACAGTGCCTTTTTGTTGTATATAATGAGCCTTCGAGCGGTTCTTCAATCGTGTGTTGTTCATATCCTTGTCTGTTTTCCTTTAGGGACCTTCTGGTGCTGACCCCGTCGATACTTCGTCTGCTCCGCAGCCGCGACCATCCTTGGATGATGCATCGCAGCTTGTTTTTCTCCGTGACCGTGTCTGCAGTCTTGAGAAGGAGTTGCTTGGCACCCTAGGCCATGCGTAAGTTTGGAAGTCGAAGGCGGAGCGGGGTACCGCCAGAGAGGAATATCTGATAGGGGAGCTGCGGCAGTTGGCCGAGCAGCTGCAGTGTAAGTTGCTTCGAGCTGCTGCTCATTTCGGATGCACCTGTTTTGCGGGTCATCTTACTTTGTAGTTATTGCAGGTGCCAACCTTATCCCGAGGGAGGAGAAGGAGCATGTTGTAGTTCGGATCAACTGCTTGACCCAGCAGGATATGGAAGCCGGTGGCTTTTTCTGGATGGATCGCGACCGTGCCATGGTCCTTGCGACTGCGCAGGATCGTGCTCATCAGGTGTCACGGGTGCTCCGGCAGGTGAAGACTTCCCTAGCGTCGATTCTGCACGTCATGTTTCCCCTTGATGAAGCGCCATTGACTCTCTGGGGCTTGCTGGCGAAGTTTTGAGACGTGTGCCATGTCAGGGAGTTGGTGCGGCACCAGTTGGTTGCGGGGGGTGAAGGACGCCCTTTCCCTCGTGCAGCTGCAACGCCCTGATGTGAATCTTGTGGCTGTGATGGCTGGGCTGCCCCCTCGACCAGATGGTGGCCTATGGGACATGCACCCGCACTATGCGGCTGTTAGGCAGTATGCCGAAGAAGTTGTAGATCTCTTTGAGCATCGTGCGCAGGTGATCCTTCAGGATAGGTAGTTCCTGTAAAAAATATAGATGTAAAACTTGTATGTATTTCAACTGGGCGTGCTGTGCCCTTTGTTGTAAAGGTTCATTGTATTAGCACGTGGTGCTTGGTTGTATGCATGCCCTTTTCGATAGCCTGACGTGATCAGCTACTCAGGTGTACATGCGTTCTCCTCAGTCGACGGAGTCATGAGGTGAGGGGGAGCCCCCAAGTGTGTTTTAGCATAAAGAAATGCGAGAAAAAGATAAATTTTTGGGCGAGACACTTAGCTTTATTCATATCGTAATGAGGAGGTACATTGTTCGGCTGAGTAGCCTTGGCTGAATAGCCTTATTGAAAGTAAAGGGGGGATAGCTAGGGGTAGAAGCGTCACAGTTGTGCGACGTTCCATGGGTTGGAGTATGCGACTCCAGACTCCACGTGCTTGAGGCGATAGGCGCCACCTGGGATGACTTCGGTGACGACATAGGGTCCTTCCCAGGGTGACTCGATCTTCTTCAGCCGCTCTTGCTTGAGTCATAAGACAAGGTCTCCTTCGACGAAGGACCGTGGGCGCAGCCGACGGCTGTGATTGTTGCGGAGGCTCTGCTGGTAGACCGCCGAGCGAACCGCGGCGATGTCGCGCGCCTCGTCGAGTGTGTAGACGCCGTCTTTGAGTGCGGCCGTCGATTCGGCTTCGCTGTAGGCAACGACTCGTGGGGCCTTATGGCGTACTTCCGCAGGAAACACGGCTTCGGCTCCGTGCACCATGAAGAAAGGCGTATAGCCAGTTGAGCTATTTGGTGTTGTGCGCAAGATCCAGAGGACGAAGGGTAGCTCTTCTTCCCACGCTCCCGCAAGTCGCTCGAGTGGGCTCAGTAGGCGCTTCTTGATGCCGCCGCCTACGAGGCCGTTGGCCTTTTCGACCTACCCGTTGGTTTGCGGGTGCGCCATAGAGGCGTATGATATGTTGAACCCGAGGCCTTCACAGAAGTCCTGGAATTCTTTGGAGATGAAGTTCGACCCGTTGTCTGTCATGATGCTGTGCGGCACACTGAACCTGTGGACTATGGATTCGAAAAACTTCACGGCCATTTTACCCTTTTGGTTGGTAACGGGCATGGCTTCGATCCACTTGGTGAACTTGTCGACTGCGACCAGGAGGTAGACGTGGCCTCCTTTCGAGGACTTGGGCAGTTTGCCGATCATGTCGAGGCCCCATTGAGCGAAGGGCCAGGCCAATGGTATGGGCCTGAGCTCCGATCCTGGTGCGTGCGGTTTGTCTGCGAACCTCTGGCACCCATTGCACCTTCAGACAATGTCCTTGGCGTCATTCATGGCCGTTGGCCAATAGAACCCAACTCGTAGAGCTTTGGCAACGAGGGCGCGGCTGCCCGCGTGATGGCCGCAGATGCCCTCGTGGATGTCTTGGAGGATGGTTTTGCCGTCACCGATGGTGACGCACCTTTGGAGTACACCCGAAATGCTGCTCTTGTACAGCTCCCCATTGATGATGGTGAAGGCCTTGGACCGGCGAGATATGCGCCGGGCATCTGTCGGGTCATCAGGCAGTTCCCTGTTTATCAGGTACCGAAGGTACAACTACATCCATGTTTCTTCGATTGCCATGACCCACATTAGGTTGACCACTGTGACCTCTGTATCGATCTTTTTGGGTCCTTCCTGTCCTTCAGGTAGCGCAGCCCCTGAGTGTTCTGCTTCTTCGGGTGATCCCTTGGGGTAGATCCATCTAGTGGACAAGGAAGTCCGGTAGGACCTGAGACTTGATCGCATGGCGCTTCTCATAGACTATGTCTAGAGGGGACAACTCGATGCCCCATAGGGCCACACGTCCTGTGGCTTCTGGGTTGTTCAGGATGTTGTTCAGAGGTGCCTTGTTGACGACCATCACTTGATGCTCCTGGAAGTAGTGTATCAGCCGACGAGCCGTCATGATCACGCGGTAGGCGAATTTCTGGTAGTGAGGGTACCTCTATTTTGTTGGCGTCAATACCTCACTGAGGTAGTAGATTGGGCGCTGGACCCCATGGGTCTTGCCATCTTCGGGTCGTTCGACCACGAGCACGGTGCTTACCACCTAATGCGTGGTTGCTATGTATAGCAGGAGAGGCTCGCGTTCCTTTGGTATGACCAGGACAGGCGAGGTGGAGAGTAGCCGCTTTATATCTTCGAATGCATCGTCGTCTTCAGGTGTCCACTCGAATTTGTCTGCTTTGCGTAGCAGCTGGTAGAAAGGCAGGGCCTTTTCACCCATGCGGCTGATGAATCTGCTCAGCGCCGCGATGCGCCCAGCTAGCTGTTGGACACCTTTGAGGTTCTTTGGTTTCTCCAAGGCCAGTATGGCCCGGATTTTCTTCGGGTTCGCCTCAATTCCTCGCTGGGAGATGAAGTAGCCAAGCAGTTGGCCAGATGGGACGCTGAAGGTGCACTTTTCTGGATTCAGCTTGATCTTGTCGCGATCAAGGTTGTCGAATGTCTCGTGTAGATCGTCGATCAGTTTCTTGGCCTTCCTTGTTTTGACTACTATGTCGTCGACATAGACCTGTATGTTGCGGCCGATCTAGCTCTTCAGGCATGCCTGTATGCACCGCTGGTACGTGGCACCTGCGTTCTTCAGCCCGAAGGGCATTGTGTTTTAGCAAAACACTCCGAAAAACGTGATGAATGCCGTTTTCTCCTGATCTTCGACCTTCAGTCGAATCTGATTGTAGCCTGAGTAGGCGTCGAGGAAGGAGAGTTCCTGGCATCCTGCAGTCGAATTGATAATCTGATCGATCCGAGGGAGAGGGAAGTGATCCTTTGGGTAGTGCTTGTTCATTGATGTGAAGTCCATGCACATCTGCAGGATGTCCGTGTCCTTTTTAGGGACCATCACTGTGTTGGCCAGCCACTCGCTTTCCTTGATCTCTCTGATGAAATCAGCATCGAGCAGTCTATTGACTTCGACTCCGATGGCTTCGGCCCATGTCTCGGACAATCGTCAGATGGACTGTTTGAGGGGCTTGGCATCTGGGAACACATTGAGTGCGTGCTCGGCGAATTCCCTGGGAACTCCTAGCATGTCCGCAGGACACCAGGTGAAGATTTCCCAGCGCTCACGGAGGAATTCAATGAGCGCGCTTTCCTATGCGGGGCTGAGTTCATTGGCGATCAGCGTCCATCGGGTGGACCTGCACCTTCTTCGTGTTGACTGTTGAGTCGAACGACATGTCAGGTGCATTTTGCCTCGAGACTGGGGGTGCCCCGTTGTCTGTTACTTCTCGGAGCCTTGTGAGCTCCTCCTGCATGCCAAATGACTGGGAGATTCTGTTGAAGTCCCTGTCGTAGTGGTCCGACCGAAGCTCCCGTGGACCGTGATGACGCCCCTAGGTCCTGGCATCTTGAGTAGCAGATACGCATAGTGCGGTACTGCCAGGAACCTTGCGAATGCCACGCGCCCGAGGATGGTGTGGTATTGTGATGGCTAATCCACCACTTCGAACTCGAGTTGCTTGCACCGAAAGTTGTCGGGCTTTCTGAAGATGACGTCGAGCCATATCTTTCCCACGGGAAATATGCCCTTCCCTGGGACGATGCCGTGGAACGTTGTGTCAGATTGTTCCAGGCTGCACATCGGGATACACATTGCTGCTAAGGTGCTAGAGAACATCAGATTGATGCTGCTGCCGCCGTCCATGAAGACGTGGCTCATCTCAAATCCTCTGATCTGCGCCTCGAGCACCAGGGCAGCATGACCTGGGCGAGGAATCTGGCGGGGGTTATCCGAACGACTGAATGTGATGCAGGACTCCGAACCACTGAGGTACTCAGGGATGGCGGGTGGAGCCGTCACAGCCAAGCTGACCTAGCGGGTGATCTTCTTTTCCACCCTGTTGGTTGGGCGCCCCTTCTGGATCATCAGGGCCCCTTTCGGCGGCGGGTACCCTCCTGTGCCGTTGTTCTGCGTAGGTGCGACTAGGTGATTCGAAGGTCCCACGGGTGGTGGTAGAGGAGCTCTATGGGCGATGTCGCCTGGTGCGGGCGCGTGTCCGAACCCATTGTTCGGGACCTGCTGTCTCATCTGGGACAGGCTCTCGCTGAGTTTCTGGAACTCGGGGCAGTCCTTGAGCATATGGCTGGCCTTCTTTTTGCCATCCTGCTTGTCGATGTAGAAGTGGATGGTGCATGGTCCCGACAACTTGTCGTATGCCGAGGGCTTGTCGTCGCGGCCATGGCGTTGCCAAGTTTGCGTTGGGTGTCCTCCATCGCGGAAGTTGTTTCCACGGTATCCGCCCCTGCTGCGGTTGCTTTTGTTGCGGCGGTCGGCGTAGCCAACCGCGACCATGTCGGGTCCGTCGCGATCGTCGTAGACGCGTGATCTTCGCTTGCTACGGCGCTCGTGTTGGCGGCCGTAGTCATCTTCCTCATCCAAATGTGCTCGGTGGACGGAGTCCTCGCCATCTGCCCACCTGTTGGCGATGTTCATCAGGTGGTCGAGTGTCTTGGGCTTGATGCGCCCAAGTTCTTCTTTGAAGTCCTGGCGTTTGACGCCATCTTTGAAGGCGTCGATTATTCTCTCTTGAGAGATGTGTGTCACAGAGTTCTTGATGTTGGACCAGCGTAGTATGTACGAGCAAATGGATTCGCCCGTTCATTGGGTGCAGGACCGTAGCACTTCGATCGAGGCTGGCCTCTTGCTGGTACCCTTGAAGTTTCGGATGAAACTGTATGCCAGTTACTCCTAGCTTCGGATGGATCTCGAGGATAGGCTGCTGAGCCAGATCCGAGCTGCGCCTGTCAGCTGCAGCTGAAGGCGTTGCAGGGCGGTGTTTTTGTTTCTACCGTGCAGCTTTACGGACAACAGGTGGTCGCTGAGCCACGCCTTAGGGTCCTGCGTGCCGTCGAACTTCGGAGTGTCCGAAGGAATCTTGAAGTTCCTCGGCATCCGTGTCTGCCAAACAGATCTGCTGAAGCATCGAGCTCCGCAGAGTTCTCCTTCATCGTCATCCTCTTCGGATTCGGATGAGCACACACGCTTGGCGCGTGCCTTGTCGACTTTGCACTGAGCGCGGTCATTTCGAGCATCATAGTCGCGGCTGCGACGTTGTGAGCTCTTGTGTCATCGAGGTAGGTCGTGTTCCTCCTCGTCGGATGAGGGTGTGGGACTACGGTTGAATCTGGTCGCAACCTTATTTTTCGGCTCCGCAGGAGCTTCCTCGTGGAGCACAGCTACAACGAGTCCGAGTCCGGCTAGTGCGGAATTATGCATGGCCCTTTTCAGGTCCCCCACCAAAGGTGGATGGGACGCAAGGTATGTGGTGGCTGCCATGATCGTAGCTTTGCGTCTTCGGGATGACGTTGCCGTTGGCGTCCATCTCCATGAAGGACGTGTTGAGGGTTCGGGTCACCTCACGACGTGCAGCGGGGTACATGTTCTCTACGCGAGAATGATGCTTGTTGGCATTGTTGCCATGCGAGCTGGAGCCATGTGAGAGCGCCTTCGCACGCTAGACTCCGAGGCCGCTTGCTTGCGTTTGTCGAGTACCTCTTGCATCTTCACATGCTTTTTGTGCTCTTCGGTGAGGAGCAGGTGGTATGCCATCAGTAGCTCCCGTGAGGCACCTACAGGCAGGATCTTGTTGCCCGCCACGGCTTCGCGTGCTTGGTTCCTGAGGTGGATTACTCGATTGGCGTCAGGGTCATCCTTGTTGGGTGGCGGGGGGGGGGATGGTTGCCTCCTGTTTTCGCCGTTTCTACCCTGTGGGTTGGGGCGGTACGTGAGCACCCGAACCTGGTGGTTGTTGCTCCACGTCGCTTTGAATGACCACGCGCATTGGTAGCGTCCGTAGGTCGGATCGCTGCTGCCGCAGCTTTCGGATCCGGAACCGTAGGTCCCTTCATCCGACGAGGGATCGCACAGATCTGAGTTGCAGTTGCTGCTGTCGTATGACTCATATGTTGATGTTGTCGTGCGTAGCACGTTGGGATACGGGGACCACGAGGCAGGCCTGATCGATGGTAGAGGCACCCACTCTGGGAGGCGGAGAGTGCTGGTATGTCCCACCTGGAACTAGAAGCTTCCGAACAGGATCTCAAGCCCGTCGCCAACGGGCTCGAAGTCCTTCAGGGTGGCTGGCGAGTGGGCGGTGAAGTCGAAAGAACCAAAGAGGAGATGGCTCTCCGTCTCCGAGAAGTTGTAGATCGCTTTGGTCGGGACCGTCATGATCGCAAAATCAGCGCCCCCGTTTCCCACAGACGGAGCCAATTGACGAGGTTTAATCTCGTCAATGCCCATTGTTATGAGCTTGGGTATTGGAGAAGATGGGGGTGCTAGAGATCGTGGAACGGTTAACAGACAAGCAACCGGGGGACACGAGATTTGCCCAGGTTCAGGCCCCCGAAGGGAAAACCCTACTCCTGCTTGTGTGCTCTTGATTACGGCGGAACCGAAAGTTACAAGGGTGCGCAGATGCAATCTGGCGTGGAGGTGTGTATGCGGTGAGGTGAGAGATCCTCCTCGTCGTGCCCTCCTAGCCTTTATATAGAGATAGGCAGGTCCCGGGCATAGATCGAGTCGGTTACAAGTTTAGGGTTTGCCCCTTTGAATATTCTATCTATTCTAATCTTGCTCTCCAAGGATCCGAAGACATCATGGGCTTGGGCCACCCGAAAATCTTCATGGGCCACATATATTCTCGTGGGCCTTCCTTGGGCTGGACCAGGTATGCTAATGTCATGTACCCGTAGGGTATAACCATGTCAGCCTCAGGGGGCCCACACCCCCTAGGCGCGGGCCCACCTGACGCCGCACCTAGGGCATGTGTGGCCCACCTGCCCGGCCTTCGACTCCGCCCCTTCGCCTAAATCTTCCCTACGGAACCCTAAGCCTCGGGGGAGCGACCACAAATATATTTCCGCCGCCTCTGGGGGGCGGAAAACACCGAGAGAGAAAGATCTCTCCGGCAGACAGATTTCTATCGGGGAATTCCTTCTCGGAGAGGAGAGACCGTCGCTATCAACACCATCATCAAGCTAGGCTTCATCGGGATCATCATCATCATCATCCACACCATCATCTCCACCAGCACCATCATCACCACTCCATCCCGCTATAACAATTGTGTTGGATATTGCTTTAGTTCTTAGGGGAAACTTTCCTGGTGTTGATTAGTATTGTAGTTGATGCTTGTGAGTGGAACCATTGGATTATTGTTTATGTTCAGATTGTTATCCATTATCATATCATCTTTGATCTTGATCCATATGATGTCTCGTGAGTAGTTCGTTTAGTTCTTGAGGACATGGGAGAAGTCATGTTGTTAGTAGTGAATCTGTGATGAGTTATTATTCAATGGTTTAGTATTTAAGTTGTGGTGCTATTCTTCTAGTGGTGTCATGTGAACGTCGACTACATGACACTTCACCATTTATGGGCCTAGGGGGATGCATTGTGTATTTGGATAGTAATTGTGGGGTTGCCGGAGTGACAGAAACCTGAACCCCCGTTAGGACACCTTTGCACAAGGGAGCGTAGGATCTTGGAGTTTAAGGCTGTGGTTAGATTTATATCTTAATTACTTTCCTGTAGTTACGGATGTTTGCAAGGGTTTTAATCACAAGTATGTATTAGTCCAAGTAAGGTCGGTATGTTAGCACAGGTTCACCCACACAACACTTACAACACCAGAGAAGAGTACTCAGCTATTTGAAGCGAAAGCACTTGACAGAATTTCCATGTGTCCTGGAGAAGGTTTGGTCCTTATAAGTACTTCCACCGGCTTGTACTTTGCTAAGAAAGGATTGTGCCACTTGCTCTGTTTCTTCGTTACCTTTGTTAATTGCTCTTTGTTTTGTTTCCTTGTTAGAAAACCACTAAAAATCCGTTTGCTAAGTATTCACAGGGATTTCCAGCTCCATACCACTGTTCAGCACCTTCTGCTCCTCGTTGGGATCGACACTCCTATTTATCAAAAGTACTACGATACACCCCCTATACTTGTGGGTCATCAAGACTAATTTCTGGCCCCATTGTCGGGGAGATATAGGCGAAGTGCTATTGAAGAGTGGAACTGGTAAGGGAAACTTTTACTATGAGTATTTCTCTTGTTACTGCTTATTACTTTGCTTCCAATATGGATAACCCACTTGGTTTTTTGTTTGGGAAAACTACTACCACTGCTAGGGTAGTAGATGAACCACCACCTGTTGAGATAGATCCTTTTAAGATACCTAAAAGTATTGTTAATCGTGTTATGGATAATTATTATTTTGGGGATGGAACTGTCCATCCTAGTGATCATGCTGATTTTCTAGTGCTTAATCCAGCAGCTAGCAAAACTTGTCCTATCATTTTTGGTTGACCTTTCTTGAACACTTGTTGAGCCATTATTTGTTGTAAGAAGGAAAAAGTTTTAACTAAGTTTGATGGACATTCTTATGAGTTTAACTTTTCCAAATTTGCTAAAGCTCCTTGTGAAAATAGCTTGCCTAATAATGATTTTAGGATGGAACAACTTGCTTCTATTGATCCAGTCTATGACCATGGACCTCTTTTTGGTGACTATAAGTATGCTTACTCGGATGATAAAGTTGTTTCCAGTGACAGTTATATTGTTAACTTTATTCAAAGTGCTACTGAAATTTATTATGAGAGAGGGAAACACGGTTTTATGCATCTCAATGATGTTAAGTTTCCCCATTTTATGCTGAAAGATTTGAAGTTGCATCTGTTTTTTCTTCCCATGCTGGTGGATTTTTGTTTCAACAATTCGTTTTCTCATGATACCCCCATGCACAGGAAGTGGGTTAGACTCAAGTGTGTTGGTTATTTGCTTCTGGATGCTCTCTTTCACTTCAGATATATATATCCTTTGTGAGCATCTTTGGAAGTTTCAAGCCTAACTTACTAGCATTAAAGAAGAGTACTTGTTGGGAGATAACCCAAGAGTTTTGTCGAGTCTTGGAAGTTATTACCTCAGTAATAACTCCTCCTTATACTTTTTTTGATTTTTGTGTCAAGTTCAACTACTTTTGTGAAGTAGAGGAGTTGTGAAAAGTGGCTGTCCTGGGACAGATTTTTGTGCTGTATGGTAAAAATTCGTGAGGAAGCTCAGTACTTCGAATGGAGCTGCATTTTTTTGAGCCTGTTCTCCAAGTTGTTACCCAACTTTCATCAGTTCTGCACTTTTTTATTTGAGCAACAGAAGGTCTTCAAAAAAATAAATCTTTACCTGCTGGTCTGTTTTGACAGATTTCTGCCTTCATTTGCATTTGGCTCTTACATAAGCTTTTGTTTTGATGGGTTTTCAGTTGAAGTGTGTACCTAAAGGTTTATTGTTTTTGCTTACACTAATGTTGTCATTGAGTTTGTGCAAGGGTTTTGTATGAAGGAAATTCTCATGAGAAAGAGAAAAGAAGTCTGCAGAGTTCGTCTTTGAATAGGTAAAAGTGGTGAAAACAGAAGGTTCGTGAAACCCCAATCTTTTTATATTTTTGATGTTTTTAATACATACGGAAAGCTATGAGACGGAACTTAAGAGGAAACAGAGTCCGGGGTGGACAAACCCACCCTAGGGGCAGGCCAGCCCGACCGCGCCTAGAGGGGGTGTGCCACCCTCGAACTCCGTCTCTGCTTTGTTTCTATGTTAGTACCTTCCTTATGCCTTGAAACTTCGTAATATATAACCCCCGGATCCCCCGAGGTTCGTGCATCATGTTCTCGTCTTATTTTCGTTTCAATACGTTTCTGTCAGGAAATCTTCTCAAGTTTAAGAGCAACATGGCCTCCGCCAACGACAAAGGCAAGAAGCCCGAGGAAGAAGAACCTCAAGTCCCCAAAGAGGAGGAGATCTTGGTAGGGTATGAAGGTGACATGGAGGAGGACAAGCAACCGGACACTCGCGCTGCCGTCGCAAGCATTGGATCGGTGGCAAAACCTACCAAGCTTAAGAGGACATCACAGATGTCTACAAGAGGGAAACCTCCACGTCTCTTGTACATTCCACATTCATCTCCTCCACGTAACAAGAGACCCTTCCATACACTTATACATGAATATTAATACCAACAGGTGCCCAAAAGGGAACTTGCCTTCAGTTTGGGATATGCCCCGTTCTAACAATGTAGAGAAGGATCATGCTAAGGATGAAGAGTAGGGAAAGAATAACAAGGAATGGGATTCTCGGTCTGACATGATCATGAACCATATAGAGAAAAACTCGGAGCTAATCCGTACTCTTACTTTTGAGTACGAGGAGTTAAGGAAGCTGATTGAAGAGCTTATCAAGAGAACACCACCACCACCACCACCGAAGGAGTAATTCGTCATCAGGTTTGGCATCCCCTTGGCTTGTTCCAAGCTTGGGGGAGTGCCGCGGTATCACCACTATTATCTTTTATCTTTTACCTTTTTAGTGCATTCATATCTGTGGTAGAGACGTTATCTTATAGTTTGGTTTGCATGTGGAAGTATCTCTCCTTTAGTTGATTATCTATGTATCCCTTAGTGTGAGTGCCTTTATTGGAATATTAATGAGAAGTATCATCTTTTACTTTTTGCACTTCTTATTTTTAGTTTGCAATCTCTATTATATGATGGATCTTGTTGATCAGTATTGGCACCACTTTGGGATCATCAAGTGGATCTAAATTGGTTTTGGCAAACCGAATTCTGGTCAGTAGCATTACTTTGAAAGAGAAATAAAAAAATCTTACATGTATTTTGTATCATTTGTTTTCTTTCTTGTTGGCTCATAAGCTTAGTATTCTTTATTTAAGATTATTTTGTATCTTCAAGGAAGATTGCATGTTTGGCTTTATTACTTGTATGTTTGCTTGTTTCTTTCAACTCTCTTGCTTGCTACCCATCCTTGCTAGCCAAAAACCTGTTTTGAGAAGGCATACTTCTCATGTTCCCAAAATCCTTTGAACCAAAACTTTTTCCATTTGTGTCCGCCATATCTACCTAGTAGCTTTTGCTATTTCAAGAAAATTCTCAAGCTTCATCTACCTTTCGAATTAAGAAGTATTTTGTTATGTGAAAACTAGTTAGTAAAGCTCTCACGAACTTGATGGCACACTTTATTCCTTGCCCCTAATAGACCTGAACCGTTGTGCCATCAAAGTTGTATATGCTTTCATATATACGTTGGAATTAGCAGAACCGTGCTGTCACGGGGAACGTTTTCAACATTGCACTTGTACTCTGTATACAGCTGATATCGTGCTCTTTTGTCTATGGATGTGAACGGTGTGAAATAAAGAGGGAACTTGTAAGTCCATGGAGTTTGTATGCTGTGTTCGAGAAACGCCTGGGCCGCTAGCCTAAGCCATGCCTAATCATGGTGGAAACTTGCAGCATCACCATAGTGAGCCATCTATGAAGCATCTTTAATAAAAAGCTATGCACATAGTAAATAAAAAGATCGCTGAGATGCTCATTGTCTGCTTGCCTTGTCATTTTGGTTATGGGAAAGCTCCTGTACCATGTGCAAGGGGTACCCCGTTGGCGGTTCTCAATGATATGCAAATACTTACAATGACAAGAACTTACCTATGACCAAAGTTGAGTAGCATGAGGAGTGGCCCTCATATTCAAGGGACATGAGATTGCCAACTTATATTTCGTCAAGCATATACTCCATATTTGTGCACTTTAATCTTAATCATCTCAAGATGCCTATGATAGGGGCAATGAGGGCTCAAATCTAGTAAGTACCATAATCTTTTGGAAGCTCTTTATGACTTGTAGTCCCTGCTTCCCTCTATAAAGGGACCTTTCTCCCACTTCCAAGTTGAGTTAGTAAACCTACTTCCTCTCTATCTCCAGCAAGCATTTGAGTTGTTATGTTTCAAGCATTCATATGGTGATTTATTCAATCATGTTCTTTATCTTCCTTGTTTGCACAAAACTCTTATCTATTGAGTATTACTTTGAAATCCTTCACTTGTGAAAAACCTTTTTGAGCAAAGAGTTCTCTTGTTTTGAAACTTCTACAAAAAGCTCTTGTGAAACTGTTTGCCAGGTGTTCTCTGACCAAGAACAAGTTTTCCAATTCCAATTATGATTTATCTTTATGCATCTCTATTGTGACTGCTGTACTTGATTGCAAGCTAAGTTATATAATGATGAGTTGCTTTCTTCTATGAGTTGTGCAATGGTAAGTGTGATGCTTCTTGTTTGTATTATTTTATCGACACTTCGCTCCATAAACCTATGGACATGTTTATTGAGCTCAGTTTCGCTTAGGGACAAGAAAAGTCTAAGATTGGGAGAGTTGATACGCCCAATTTGCATCACCATTCTATATCATAATTTACCTCTATTCATTGATATTTGTCTTATTATGAGGTATTAGTTATGGATTTTCATCTGTTTATGCATGTTGGATGATTCTTGGAGGATGGACTGCTGGAGCCTGGATTCTGATGGAAAAGAAGGCGTTTCGTTGCAATTTCGCGAAGATCAGAAAAATACCAGAAAAATATGGAAACATATTATTTTACCAGAAGATGAAGGAAGCCAGAAGGAGGAGCGAAGAGGGGCCACAGCTGGCCCACACCCCCTTAGGCGCGAGCCCACCTGACCCCGCGCCTAGGGCAGGTGTGGCCCACCTGCCCGTCCTCTGACTCCGCCCCTTCGCCTATATCTTCCCTACAGAACCCTAAGCCTTGGGGGATCGACCACAGATAGATTTCCGCCGCCTCTAGGGGCGGAAAACACCGAGAGAGAAAGATCTCTCTGGTAGATAGATTTCTGCCGGGGGAGTTCCTTCCCAGAGAGGGGAGACCGTCTCCATCAACACCATCATCAAGCTAGGCTTCATTGGGATCATCATCATCATCCACACCATCATCTCCACCAGCACCATCATCACCATTCCGTCCTGCTGTAACAATTGTGTTGGATATTGCATTAGTTCTTAGGGGAAACTTTCCCGGTGTTAATTACTATTGTAGTTGATGCTTGTGAGTGGAACCATTGTATTATTGTTTATGTTCAGATTTTTATCCATTATCATATCATCTTTGATCTTGATCCATATGATGTCTCGTGAGTAGTTCGTTTAGTTCTTGAGGACATGGGAGAAGTCATGTTGTTAGTAGTGAATATGTGATGAGTTATTATTCAATGGTTTAGTATTTAAGTTGTGGTGCTATTCTTCTAGTGGTGTCATGTGAACGTAGACTACATGACACTTCACCATTTATGGGCCTAGGGGGATGCATTGTGTATTTGGATACTAATTGTGGGGTTGCCGGAGTGATAGAAACCTGAACCCCCATTAGGACACCTTTGCACAAGGGAGCATAGGATCTCAGAGTTTAAGGTTGTGGTTAGATTTATATCTTAATTACTTTCCTGTAGTTACGGATGTTTGCAGGGTGTTTAATCACAAGTATGTATTAGTCCAAGTAAGGTCGGTATGTTAGCACAGGTTCACCCATAGAACACTTATAACACCAGAGAAGAGTACTCAGCTATTTGAAGCGAAAGCACTTGACAGAATTCCCATGTGTCCTCGAGAACGTTTGGTCCTTATAAGTATTTCCACCGGCTTGTACTTTGCTAAGAAAGGATTGGGCCACTTGCTTCGTTTGTTCATTACCATTGTTACTTGCTCTTTGTTTTGTTGCCTTGTCAGAAAACCACTAAAAATCTGTTTGCTAAGTATTCATAGGGATTTCCTGCTCCATACCACTGTTCAGCACCTTCTGCTCCTCATTGGGATCGACACTCCTATTTATCGTTATCGAAAGTACTACGATACACCCCCTATACTTGTGGGTCATCACATCATCAGAACTAGCACCAGATAATTGCTCTCTCATCACAAGATTCAACAAAGCAGGCTTAATTTCATAAAAGGTAGCATTAGGAGCAGGTGGAGCAATAGGAGTGCTAAGGAAATCATTGTTGTTTGTGCTAGTGAAGTCACACAACTTGGTGTTCTCAGCAGAGTTCATTTTGGCAAAGTGGAGCAAGCCAAAAATAGCAGCAGCAGCTAGAGCAGGAACTAATTTTTTTGTGTTTTTGAATAAAGAAAGTAAACCAAACTAAACTTCACCCCCTGTGAAGACGTCCTTAGCCTCCCCGGCAATGGCGCCAAAAAGTCTTGATGCGTGTTGAACGCCCCGTGGGGAAACCCCAAGAGCAAGGTATGATGCAGCACATCAGCAAGTTTTCCCTTAGTAAGAAACCGAGGTTATCGAACCAATAGGAGGAAGGAAATGCCTCAAAGTTGTTGCAAGCAACATGGAAACCTGCACAAAACAAACTCAAGACTTTGCCCCAACTAACAGTGAGGTTGTCAATCTCACCGGTTGCTTTAACAAAGGATTAACTTTATGGTGTGGAAGGTGATGATGGCTTGCAGCAAGTAAATAGTAATAGTGGAAGATGTATGAATGGTAAATATTGGACCGGGGTCCATAGTTCACTAGAGGTGTTCTCCTTAGATAAACAAACATGGCATGCTGGGTAAACGAATTACAGCAGGGCAATTTACAGGAACTGAGCAAGGCATAACAATGCAATACTAGACAAAAAGATCCTATGAGATTCGATTGGGCAATACAACAATATACATGCATGCTCTCCGTTGTTAGTAGCTATCTTGGCCAAGTAGTTGCTAGTGACTCCAAGAGGGGGTATTTATGCTCGATAGTGGGTTCATGTCTCTAGTTTCCAAGGGAAGTGACAATAATCTCTTCGGTTGTATATGTGCTGTTTCTACTAGGGAGAAAACAATGGTCTCTTGTCCATGGAACATGTGGACTGTTTACCTTACACACTTTGCTTAAAGAAGTTGTCTGTTGCTTGCAACTTAATACTGGAGGGGGTTCTGATGATAACCTGAAGGTGGACTTCTAGTCATAGATGCAGTTGGATGGCGGTCTATGTATCTTGTTGTATTGCCCAATCGAATCTCATAGGATCTTTCTTACTAGTAATTGCATTGTTATGCCTTGCTCAGTTCCTTTCAATTGCCCTGCTGTAATTTGTTTACCCTTCATGCCATGTTGTTTATCTAAGGAGAGTACCTCTAGTGAACTATGGACCCCGGTCTAATCTTTATCATTGATACATCTTCCACTGTTACCTGTTTACTTGCTGCAAACCATTACCTTACACACCATACGTTTAATCCTTTGTTACAAACCGATGAGCTTGACAACCTCACTAATTCATTGGGGCAAAGTCTTGAGTTTGTGTTGTGCAGGTCTCCACGTTGCTAGCAACACCTGTGTGACGTTTCCTTCCTCCTACTGGTTTGATAACTTCGGTTTCTTAATGAGGGAAACTTGCTGCTGTGCTGCTTCATACCTTGCTCTTGGGGTTTCCAACGAAGCGTCCCACGACAAGTGGTGGGCGCCATCAAGCTATTTTCCGCGCCGCTGTGGAGGCTAAGGACGTCTTCACTAGGGGAGTCTTTCACTTCCTTTTTCTTTACTTTGTTTTTAGTTTGCTTTGTTTCTTTTGCTTGGTTTTGTATGCCTCTTTTCGAAAAACCAATTTTTTTTGTCTAGTTTGGTTTGCCTGCTTTATTCAAAAACACAAAAAAATTAGTTCCTACTCTAGCTGGTGCTGTATTTGGCATGCCCACCTTTGCCAACATGAACTCTGCTGAGAACACCAAATTGTGTGACTTCACTAGCACCAACAACAATGATTTCCTAAGCACTCCTATTGCTCCACCTGCTCCTGATGCTACCTTTTATGAAATTAAGCCTGCTTTGTTGAATCTTGTGATGAGAGAGCAATTTTCTGGTGCTGGCTCTAATGATCCTGCTTCCCATCTCAATAGCTTTGTTGAACTTTGTGAGATGCAAAAGTATAAGGATGTAGATGGAGATATTATTAAGCTCAAGCTTTTTCCTTTCTCCTTGAGAGGAAAAGCTAAAGAATGGTTGCTTTCTTTGCCTAAAAATAGTATTGATTCTTGGACTAAGTGCAAAGATGCTTTTATTGGAAAGTACTATCCTCCCGCTAAGATTATATCTATGAGAAGTGACATTATGAAATTTAAACAACTTGATAGTGGACATGTTGCTCCAGCTTGGGATAGAATGAAGTCTTTGGTTAAGAATTTCCCTACTCATGGACTCATCGCTTGGATGATTATCAAGACTTTTTATGCAGGTTTGAACTTCTCCTCAAGAAATCTATTGGATTCAGCTGCCGGAGGTACTTTTATGGGCCTCACTTTGGGTGCTGCAACAAGGCTCCTTGATAATATGATGGTTAACTACTCTGAATGGCATGTTGAGAGAGCTCCACATGGTAAGAAGGTAAATTTTGTTGAGGAAACTTCCTCTTTGAGTGAAAAGATTGATGTTATTATGGATATGCTTGTTAATGGGAAAGCTCCTCTAGATCCTAATAGTGTTCCATTAGCCTCTTTGGTTGCTCAAGAAGAGCAAGTTGATGTGAACTTCATTAGAAACAACAATTTCAACAACAATGCCTATAGGAATAATTTTGGTAGTAACAACAATTATAGGCCTTATCCTCCTAATAATGGCAATTCCTATGGAAACTCCAACAACAATGCTAGAAGTGCCCCCTCTGAACTTGAAGTCATGCTCAAGGACTTTATTAGTAAACAAACCACTTTTAATAAGACTATAGAGGAAAAGCGTTTAACTGAAAAAAATATCCTCTTTGTCTGAAGCTCAAACTTCCTTGGTTAATAAAATGGCTGCTAAACATGAAACTATGGAAAATAATTTTGCTACTGCTCATGCCATACAAGTTACTATTGATGAAAATGTTAAGATGTTAGCTCAACTTCATGCTAGGTGGGAAAGGGAGGCTGAAATTGATAGAAACAATAGTGTGTGCACCATCACCACTAAACCACAAGAAGTCCCTATTCCTCCTCCTACAATGCCTAAGACTAATGAGTCTACTACTAGTGATGCTAAGTTTGAATTTGATATAGATGGTTGCAATATTTCTGAAGTGATTATGTTCCTACAAAAGCTTGCTAGAAGTCCTGATGCTAGTGATATGCATGTTGCTTTCACCAAACACATTACAGATGCTCTTGTTAAGATTAAGGAAGAGAAGCTAAAACACAAAGCTTCTATTCCTAGGAAAGTAGAAGATAGTTGGGAACCCATTATTAATATTCAAGTGAATGACTTTGATCTCAAAGCTTCATGTGATCTTGGTTCTAGTGTCTCTATTATGCCTATGAAGATTTATGAAATGCTTGATTTGCCACCTTTGGAAGATTGTTATTTGGATGTCCCACTTGATGATAATGCTAAGAAGAAACTCAATGGGGGAGTATTAGTGATGTTCTCATTATGGTTAACAATGCTTATGTCCCTGTTGATTTCTATGTTTTGGATGTTGAATACAATGCTTCTTGTCCTATTACTTTGGGAAGACCTTTTCTTAGTACAGTTGGTGCCATCATTGATATGAAATAAGGCACCATTAGATATCATTTTCCATTAAAGAAAGGTATTGAACACTTCCCTATGAGGAGAGAGAGGTTGCTTTTTTCTCCTCCTTTGAAAGCAAGGTTTGATGTTAATGCTTCTTCATTTGAAAATACTTGATTCTTCTTACTTCTTGTGCCTAACTTAAAGGCGTTAAAGAAAAGTACTTTTTGGGAGATAAACCAAGAGTTTCCTTGAGTCTTGGAAGTTATTACTTCAGCAATGACCTCTCCGTATCCTTTTTGTTTGCTTTTTGTGCCAAGAATGACCTCTAATGAGAGGGAAGTAAGATTTGGGGATTTGCTGTCCCGAAACAGATTTCTGTCCTCCACCCAAAAAATTCGTGAGGAGTCTCTGTAACTCAGATTGAGCTCAAAAATTTCAAATAAATCTCCCAGTATGTTAGCTAACTTTCGTTAGTTCAACACTTTTTGATTTGAGCAACAGAAGATGTTCGGAAAAATCGGTTTCTACCTGCTGGTCAGTTTTGACAGATTTCTGCCATTATTTGCATTTGCTTCTTATTAATTCCTTTTTGAGTTCTCTTTAGGTGAATTGAGCTTTTTGAAGGAGTTACTACAGTAGCTTGTGTTTTTAGTGAAAAACCTTGCTGTTCCAAAGATTTTCCAGAGGTCTAATATCTTTTGAATACACTAATGTTGCTAATGAAGATTGTGTGAAGTTTTGTATGAAGGAAAACTTTCAGGTGTAGAGAGAGAATGATGCAATGAGATGAAGAATGGACAAAAGCTCAACCTTGGGGATGCCACCATGGTGTCACCCCTAGAAATATCCAATATGTACAAGCATCAAATCTTGGGGATGCCCAAGGCATCCCCTTCTTCATCAATAAAAAGCTCAGGTCTGTCTAGACACTTCGTTTTTATTGTTTCATGCACAGTTGTGTTGTTCTTGGAGTGTCTTAGTTTTCATTTGCTTTGCTTAGTTTGCTTGAATAAAGTAGTTTGGACCCTCGTTCTCGCTGTGTTGTTTTGCAAATAAGTTGCTTGGTGTGGGAAAGGAGTAGTAAGTTCTTGCTTGAAGTGCAAGAGGAGCTTGCATTGACTGTGACTTAGACTTTTGCATGACATGCTAGGTGTTGTTTTTACCTTATGTTTAGTGATTATTTCTGTAGCATGTCTTGTTCCAAACAATTGGGATTGCTTAGTGTGCCTTTAAGAAATTATGCGTTGTTTTAGCATGCAAAATCATAGTATTGTGGTATTCTCCTTTGATGCTTTGCTTGGGTTGACTTGGCACATGCTCACACAATGTTATGACTATTACAAGTCATCGTTAGACTCTATGATCATTTAGTCCTTGACTTGTAGTACCACTCTATGCTTTGATTAGTAATGCTTTGTTTCTCTGCGTGATTATGGCCATTATGCTCTCTTAGTTGGTTGCTCCCAGTCTTTTGCTAGCCTCCACTTGTATGAGTAAGCTCTACTGATGCTTCCAACTCCCAAGAAAAGAAGTTATTCCAAAGTGTCCACTATAAACTCCTATGCATGGTGTGTTACACCATTCCAAGTATATTCTTGTTTTCAGCTATCTTCCAATTAAAAACTATTTTGTTATGTGAAAACTTAGTGATTAAAGCCCTCACGAACTTGATGGCACACTTTATATTCTTTGCCCCTAATAAACTTGAACCATTATGACATCTTTGTTGTATATGCTTGCACTTATACGTTGGAATTAACAGAACCGTGCTGTCATGGGGAATGTTTTCAAGATTGCACTTGTACTTTGTACTCAGTTGATATCATGCTCTTTTGTCTATGGATGTCACTGGTGTGAAATAAAGAGGGAACTTGCAAGTCCATGGAGTTTGTATCCTGTGTTAGAGAAACGCCTAGGCCGCTAGCCTAAGCCATGCCAAATCATGGTGGAAACTTGCAGCATCACCATAGTGAGCTATCTATGAAGCATCCTCAATAAAAAGCTATGCATATAGTAAATAAAAAGATTGCTGAGATGATCATTGTCTGCTTGCCTTGTCATTTTGGTTATGGGAAAGCTCCTGTACCATGTGCAAGGGGTACCCTGTTGGCGGTTCTCAATGATATACAAATACTTACAATGACAAGAACTTACCTGGGCCGAAAGTTGAGTATGCATGAGGTGTGGCCCTCGTATTCAAGGGACTTGAGATTGCCAACTTATACTTCGTCAAACATATACTCCATCTTTGTCACTTTAACCTTAACCACTTCAAGATGCTTATGATAGGGGCAATGAGGGCTGAAAGCTAAACAAGTACCATAATTTTTGTAAGATCTTTCTGAAACTTGTAATCCCCGCTTCCTTTGCAAAAAGGCCTTTCTTCCACCATTATTGAGTCTCCACCATCTACCTTTAGGCACCATTAAGAGAGCATAGTTGTCATTCTATGTGTAGTGTTCCAAAGCTTATTGATTGATGCATATTGTGATATTACTTATTCTTGTGCTATTTTTTTCTAGTCACCCTTGTGAACTTTGAAGGTGTCCTATGCATCTATTGCTACTCTATGAGGGACAAGCTGATTGCCACTATGCTATGTTTTCTATATGTGAAAGAAACAAACGTTTTGAATGCATGTTATTCATGATATTTGTTTGTAGCTTGTCATGTTGCATGCATAGATACTATGTCCTATTGTTATAACTCCATATTTCATGCACATGTTTAGAGTTCTTTGATCCCAACTTTCAATGCTTGCAAATGGTTGGATCTTTATTGTGAGGGTGCATGTCACCTCAAAAATTATTCTTTTATCACTTACCTAATCAAGGATGAGCAGAGAGTTAAGCTTGGGGATGTTGATATGTCGGAAACGTATCTATAATTTTTGATGCTCCATGCTTGTTTAGTATCTACTTTGCTTTGCTTGTCTACACTTTGAGGTGCTTTTTACATGTTTTCTGGTACTAACCTATTAACAAGTTGCCAGAGTGCCAGATGCCTATTTTCTGTTGTTTTTGGTTTCAGAAAAGTTAGTAAAGAAATATTCTCAGAATTGGACGGGACAAACGTTAAAGTCAATTACTTTCCGTGGTGAACAAGAAGTCCGGAGGGGAGACGAGGAAGCATGCCAGGGCAGCTAAACCCCCTAGGCATGGCCAGGGGTGGGCCCGCGCCTGGGTAGGGTTGACCCCCTGTTCTCCTTCTCGGCCTCCCCCTTCGCCTATAAGAAGCCCCCGATGCAGAAACCTTTAGCACCCGATCAAATCTCCATGAAACCGTCTGTAGTCGTCGTCACCATCATCCCTAGTTCGGGGGGGAGATCTAAAGTTCTTCCCGCCACCCTGCTGGAGGGGAGATCATCTTGGAGGCCTTCTCTCCGGTATGATGCGTGAGTAGTTCCACCTTGGACTATGGGTCCATGTAGTATCTAGATGGTTGTATCTCCTCCTTTGTGCTTTCATGTATAGATCTTGTGAGCTCCATTCATGATCAAGATCTAATCTATTTGTAATCATGCATGTTGTGTTTGCGGGGATCCGATGGATATTGAGATTATTATGTTGGTTTGTTTAATGGTTTTGTCTTTATGATTCTATCATGTCTGTGTTGTTTGTGATCTTGCATGCTCTCCGTTGTTAGTAGCTATCTTGGCCAAGTAGTTGCTAGTGACTCCAAGAGGGGGTATTTATGCTCGATAGTGGGTTCATGCCTCTAGTTTCCAAGGGAAGTGACAATAATCTCTTCGGTTGTAGATGTGCTGTTGCTACTAGGGACAAAACAATGGTCTCTTGTTCATGGAACATGTGGACTGTTTACCTTACACACTTTGCTTAAAGCAGTTGTCTGTTGCTTGCAACTTAATACTGGAGGGGGTTCAGATGATAACCTGAAGGTGGACTTCTAGTCATAGATGCAGTTGGATGGCGGTCTATGTATCTTGTTGTATTGCCCAATCGAATCTCATAGGAACTTTCTGACTAGTAATTGCATTGTTATGCCTTGCTCAGTTCCTTTCAATTGTCCTGCTGTAATTTGTTTACCCTTCATGCCATGTTGTTTATCTAAGGAGATTACCTCTAGTGAACTATGGACCCCGGTCCAATCTTTACCATTGATACATCTTCCACTATTACCTGTTTACTTGCTACAAACCATTACCTTCCACACCATATGTTTAATACTTTGTTACAGCAAACCGGTGAGCTTGACAACCTCACTGATTCGTTGGGGCAAAGTCTTGAGTTTGTGTTGTGCAGGTCTCCATGTTGCTAGCAACACCTGTGTGACGTTTCCTTCCTCCTACTGGTTCGATAACCTCGGTTTCTTACTGAGGGAAACTTGCTGCTGTGCTGCTTCATACCTTGCTCTTGGGGTTTCCAACAAAGCATCCCATAACAAGTGGTGGGCGCCATTAGGCCATGAGCATAAGGTGCAGCGTCCAACTTACTTACTAAGTGAGGTTCTGGCAGAGTCGAAACAACGGTATCCACACCATCAAAAGCTTGCTTATGGAGTGTTCTTCGCGTCCAGAAAGCTACGAAACTACTTTCAAAAGCACAAGATCACAATGGTGATTACTTCTCCCCCGTGAGATATAATCAACAATCGCGACGCCACAGGACGTGTCGTAAAGTGGGGAATTGGGCTTGTTGCTTTCGACATTGAGTACAAGCCACGTACAGCAATCAAGTACCAAATACTTGCCGATTTCATCGTTGATTGGACAGAGACGGCAGAAAATACAAATCCTCCAGACTCGGAATTTTGGACCCTTCATTTTGATGGATCAAAAGCACGAGGAGGCTCGGGGGCTGGCGTGGTTCTCAAGTCACCCAAGGAGACAAGTTGTTCTATGTGTTACAAATACACTTCACAACAACCAATAATATTGCCGAGTATGAAGCATTATTACATGGAATACGCATGGTCAAAAATATTGGTGTAACAAGACTCATGTGTTACGGAGAGTCGGATTTAGTTTCTCAACAAGTATCTGATATCTGCAATGCAAACAAACACATGGCAGCCTACAAAGATGTTGTGGATGAATTATCTAAATCGTTCGAGGGTTTTGAGGTTGAACACATCCCTCGAGGAGAAAATGAGGAAGCAGATACTTTATCAAGGATAGGCTCTTCATGGAAACAATTCCCGGATGGCACTTTTTTAGATCACTTAAAGGTCCCCTCCATCACTAGAGTTGATGAGGACTATCCGACGAAATCTGACTCACATTTAATAGCAGTTCTGGCTGTAATTCCTAGCTAGACAAAACCCTATCCGGATTTCCTGATAGACGGAAAATTACCCAAAGACGAAGTCCTGAGCCAGCAGATCATCCGACGAGCAAAAGCCTATATAATAATAAATGGTGAGCTCTATAAGCGAAGTGTTTCTGGGGTTTTTTAGCGATGTATTTCTCCGGAAGAAGGAGTGGAAATCTTGCAAGAAATCCACGAAGGCGAGTGTAGTCACCACGCTGCAGCCAAATCTTTAGTGGCAAAAGCTTTTATACATGGATTCTTCTAGCTTACATCTAAGGCGGATGCTGATAAACTGGTCAGTGCGTGTAAAGGCTGCCAAAAGTACGCCCGCCAGGCACATGTTCCAGCTGATCAACTGCGAACAATCCCTATTACATGGCTATCTGCGATCTAGGGGCTTGATATGGTAGGGCTGTTTCGCACGGCAAAATGTGGATTTACTCACCTATTAGTGATGGTGGATAAATTCACCAGATGGATTGAGGCTAAACTCGTCACAAGTTGCGATGGAGCCACAGCCAGAAAGTTCATCGAAGACGTGATCATCAGATTCGGATATCTGCACAGTATCATTACTGACAACGGGAGCAACTTTTCCATGGGGGAACTTGCCAAATTCTGCGAGGAGCAAGGGATACGACTTGACATTGCATCATTCGCACATCCACAGGCTAATGGACAAGTCGAAAGAGCTAACAGTCTTATTTTACAAGGACTCCGACCTCGTCTTGAGGCATCACTTCGTCGTGCCGTGGGGGCTTGGGCGGAAGAATTACCGTCTGTGATATGGAGCTTGCGTACAACTCCTAACAGGTAAACCAGATGCACTCCTTTCTTCTTGGTCTACGGTGAAAAAGCAGTTCTTCCAAGTGATTTAATTCACCAGTCTCCTCGAGTCAAAACGTATATCGAAGAAGATGCAGAATTTTCTCGAAAGGATGATCTCGATATAATTGAAGAAGTTCGCGTCGTTACTGAGCAGAGATCTACAGCCTATCAGCAGAAGTTACGCAAGTATCATAATCAGAGAGTACAAAACCATTCTTTCAGGAAAGGCGTTTTGGTTCTCTGACTTGTGCAAAAAAGAAAGCAACTTTCCTCGATTTGGGAGGGACCTTTTATGATCAGTAGAGTTCTGCATAATGGGTCGTATTATTTAATCGATATGAGACCAGTCAAGGAAAGACCGGACACTCGGAAGAGAAAGGGAGCTGGTGGCAGTAAAGACCCGAATGAAAAACACCGTCCATGGAATATTGCACAGCTACGTCCCTTCTATTCTTAGTTATATTTCCTTGTAACCATATATGTACATGTTCAAAGTGAAATAAATTATTGGTTTTCTCATGTGTTATTCTTGAGAAGTTTTTTACCATCTTATTTCCAAAAGAACATGTCGTTTTCAAAAATCCCAGAATGCTTGAAAGTACTTTCTACTCATGTTTGTTCTGGTTATGATTTTTGAACATCTAAAAAATTACCTTAGGGTAATAATTTAATTTCTCTTTATACTTTGTTTTTTTATCTAATTGCTTAGACACAGGTATCTTCTGAGTAATGAATTGTTGGTACTGGAAGCCGTCTTTGTTTTCGAGTTTAAACAGGTTTAGCAATTGAGCTCCGTTGCTCGGCAAAGTTTCCGTGCTAAAGGTTGGCCATCTCATGAAAGGGACGAGGCAGAGAGCCAGATAAAACGACAAGTGTAAACACAAAAGAGTGCTTAAGAAATTTTCAGGCACACGCATAAAAATATATACAAAAAATTGTTAAGATAGTAAAGCATTAAGTTCTTACATACCAACACATATTCAAAAGCAAAAATTATTGTTCCCATCATTACATGCCACATGAAAAATTCAGAATAATGCATCAGAGATGTTTATGCTGCAGATTCAGGCGCTGGAGAAGGAGACCATAGAGTGCTGGAGTGGCCATCGTCGCCTTTCTCCTGAGAATCGGAAGCTCCTTCGACGAGGCTATCTTCCGGATCTTGGGGCAAGGGAGGCACATCGACGAATTTGAAGAATGGCGTCGTATAGCTCGTCATCTCCGCCACACGACAAGCATAACATGCGCAGGATTCTTGGATAGCCTTGATGTTCTACGGGTTACCCTCATCATCCTCGTCGGTGATGCCTTTGGTGACGTGACAGATTTCCATATCACTATGGTGGATCATCACCATGGTGACGGCGGTCTGCGCAGCGGTCCGAGCATAGGAGATCTTCAAGTCTTCGATGAGCTTCTAAATCTCCCTAGCTCTGTCCCTCACCTCGAGCACTGGCATTTCATGCAAGTCGGAAAGTTTGACCTACTCGCCAGCCTCTTCAAGAGTCTGGCGGAAGTCGAAAAGAATATCTCCGACGATCTTTATGCGCTCAAGGCGAGGTTCAGAGGAAGGAGAGTCAGAAAGGTGAAGAGGATCTGGGAAAGAACGAAAAATCAAAAACTGACAAAAAGAAAAGTCGAAAATCTAAGGAAGAGCGAAAGTCGGAAATCTTACCTAGCACGAAGTGGTTCCACTGAGAATGCTCCTCTCGGAGACTCTTCAGTTCTGCTTCTGTGGCCTGGGCTAGATCTTTCTGTCTCTTGAAGTCCTTCTTGAGATCATCAATTTGCTTATCTTGGAGGGCTAGCAGCCTCTCGGTCTCCATGTTGCTTCACTCCAGGATGACATTTACGGATTTCTCCGATTCAGCCTTTAGCTTCTCGAGCTCGTCCCGGAGTTCAGCATTTTCCATCTCCAAGACCTTGAAGTTCTTGGCTTGTTACACCATCTTGCTGGATTCACCAAGCAATTCTGCAAAGGGAAAATTATCAGTCGAATAGAACATTTTGACTATGACAATGACTAATGAAAAAGAAGGAGTCGGAAAAGTTTACCTTCTGCTTCATCTTTCTCTACTTTTAACTTGGAATTATCAAGGCGCAAAGCCTTAATCTCTTTGCACTTGTTGCAGATATTCTTGAGCACTTCCTGGTTGGAAGATGCAATTTTCTGTAAGTTTAAAGATGGAATACCGTCAGACGGCTACTAAGACTCGGGCTACAGATTTAACCAAGTAAAAATACAGCACGAGCCTTGGGGGGCTACACTACATCCTTCTTTTGCATGCTATAAGTATCAAATCAGATTTAATGCTATGATGTTTATCCAACTTTATGCTTGGGGGCTAGAGGATATGACAATAAACACTACAAAAGACTCAGAAAACTTACAATATGTTCCAGATGTAGCTTCTCGAATCCGAGTTTAGTGTTGTGAAACACTTTCTTGGCAAGGGAGAGGGAGGGAACATCCATCGCTGGGAGCTCTCCAGACTTGATTTTTGCATCCCAGACCAAAATTTGGTCCAGGAGGTTAACCAGCTTCGCGTCCTCCGTCTCCTGGCTCACTACCTCCAAAGTGAGGGTTTGTTTCTCAAGACTAGACTGAGCCATCTTGAGAATGTCCTCCTTTTTCTTCCGCTTCAGGCCGAAAGCAGCAGAGCCAGGCACTTTATCCATGTCCCTTGTTGATATTACCAGGGGATCATTACCCTTGACGGGTTCACCCTTATTAGTTGCCTGGCTACCAACGGTAACCAGGGCTTTCGAGGTGGTGCTGGCGTTGGGGATGGCAGAGCTAGAATCAAGAGAGGCAGAAACCTTTGGTCCTGATGTCTAGGCACTGCTTGGAGTTGGAGGAGGAACGACCAGGGAAATGACAAGCTTCTGCTGATGCAGACGCTTGCCCAGCTTGCTATTTGGCTTCGACTTGCTCTGCAAAACTGTTTTTGCTCTGAAACACATAAATCCAAACATCAGGTGTGCTTCGGAAAGAAAGAAATGCACAAAGTACTGCAAAATTGACAAGGTGCTTACCTTTTAACTATTGGAAACACTTGGCTGCCAGCAACGACAATAACCTCCTTGGCCTTGCGCTTATTGGAAGCGGAGGCAGGAACTTCTTGCACCTCATCATCCTCTATCGCCTCTGGATTGTCTGAAAGATAGCCCTCTAGTGGAGCTAACTCATACTCGGGTAGCTTCTCGAGCTGATAAAGTCGAAAAGCATCGGAAAAATAGAGTTGGAGGAAAAGACAGAAAAGAATGACAAAATGCAAATGCAGAGTCAAAATATTTACTGAAGTCAGAGGACCGTCGGCCATAAACATCTTCAGGGAGACATCCAGTACTTTTCTTTCCACTCTCTCCTTGATCAAAAACTACATGCGGGTCTTGTAATCCTTCATCGGAATACGATGCGGGCTAAGCCTCAGGCTGTCCTTCTTATCTCCGGTGACTGTGTGCATGAGGCGATCTCCATGAAACTGCAGAGGCTGGATCCGGTAATCCAGCCAGCAGTGGATTAGGTCGGATCCACGGAGGCCCTTGTGCTTCATCAGGAACTCGATCCACCTTTTGGCGAGGATCAAGACATCTTAAAGTTCCGGCGCCACTGTGTTCCATGATTCCTGGTGGGAAGCGGCACCGTCGATGAAGGCTGGAATACCTTTCGCCTTTTCAGGAGCCGGAATATCCTTGTTGTAAAAGAAGGTTCCGACCCAACGTTTAACTGACTCACTAGCGTTAATCCTAGGATAGACTCGGTTTCTCGTGAGGACTAATCTAAGAGTACCGGTGGTGTAAGGAACATCGACACTGATCGAATTCTTCTGACTACCATAATAGTACCAAAAAGGGTGAGACTTGGCCTAATGCCAAGAAACCCCTCGCTCAAAGCTACATTAGCACTAAGCTCTAGCAGGAGTTGGGAGGAAGATTGTGAAGTTGCACACCATAATATTGAAGTATCTCAGTGAAGAAGTCCGACGGTAGGAGACTGAGGCCGCGGTCGACGTGCGTGCTGAATAGCAATCGCTCGCCGTATAGTGTGGTGCAGGAGTGGCGTCTCCAGCGGCGCTCCGCCATGTGCCGGCGACGAGGTACACCTCGTCCTCCATGACATGGAGCTCGACATTGTCCATGATGCTCGGGACCTAGAGGCCCCGCATCTTCTTTTCATCTGCCGCCACCGTGCCCACCTCTGCTGATCTAGAACTGGATGGCACCTCCATCTTGCTGGGGAAGATTGAAGATTGGTGGTGTTTGGTGTTTTTTGGTGTGTAGATGAGAATGGCTGCGAAAGGCTCAAGGAGTACGAGGAGGCAATGAATGAAACAGTGGAGAGATGAATCTGGGAGAGAAGGGTTTCCTCTCTCTCTTATTTACCGCTGTGCCAAGATTCGCGTTCAAACCATGCAATTTGCACCGCGCGTATAGGAGAGAGGGAGGTATCTTCCTCGCGACTACTCCGCCCCCTCGATTCTTGCACAAGAATTGAAACGGTGCTCTGTTCTGTAAGGAACGAACCCACCAACGGTCATGCTGATAGGACTCTTGTTAGTGACAAGACCTGGTCTAAAAAGTTGTCAAACAGCACGCCGCTGGTCCGTCTCATGTTTCAAACTAAGCAAGGAAAAGATTGAGGTCAAAGCAAAAACATATCCATCTCAGATGACTCGGAATCCTACTTTGTTGAAAGAAGTTTTCGGGAACCCTTCAAGATTCTCAAGACGAAGAAACCATCAAGCTAGACGATTTATCCGACTTTGGATCTTGGAGACTTTTAGGGGCTAATGTCGGGGATAAACTTTCTGGGTATACCCACATGACTCACTGACCAGGTTGGCCCACCAACGGGTTAAAGCTTTGCTTCACGGGCGGCCCAATCAGAGAAAGAGGAGGAGCCACTTTCGGCTACAACAAGGCCCAGAAGAGTTACCGACTTAGGCCTGTAGTATTACTTGTAGTCCAAGATATATCTAGTTACCGACTCTGTAACATAGCCGGATAGGTCTCTCCTGTAACCCTAGGTCCCGATGACTATATAAACCATCCCTATGGGATCCTTTACGTCACAACACCACAACCTAGTCGCATAGGTGAACCTCTCTTGTAATCCATTGTAACATCCGGCTCTCGCTGATATATTACTGGGTTGCTAGCATGAGTAGGATCCGATCACCTCATTCGGATCTAAACCTAGGTAAACTTGTGCTCGTCGTTCCCGGAACATCCGACGTCTCACAACCCATCTTCTCAATGCCGTCAGGACCCCCCATGGCGTACTTATCGACAATCCGACAACAAGAGGTTATAGAAAACAGAGATCAGGTGTGTGCATTGCATTCATGCAAAAAAATCTGAATAATTTTCGTGCTTTTGATTAAAACTTGTCAGAGTGATTGAAGTCTCTCTTAAGTTGATGGAACTGAAGTAGATCATCAAGTTGAGTGCTACAAGTTTCAATATGACCTTTGCTAAAGCCTTATTTTGGGTAAGGATAATTTGATCTATGGGTGGATCAAATGGAATATAACTAAGCCATAACACATTACTTAGTGATTAATACCAGACCTTGGGATCATATTATGGTATATTTTATGTCAGAGAATGTGTCCGTGAAGGAACAAGGGGTCCGACGAGCCTTCAGTTTGTGAGGGGGTTGAACACGCGTTCTAAGCTTCTCTACAACGGTGGCGATGGCGGTGTAGCATCACGACTGAGAGTGACCCGAGAGGGTTTTTTAGCTAGGTTCGGGACCCTCGTGAGGAGGTAAAGCCCCTACTCCTGCTTTGTTATATTTCTTGCGTGCTTCGGGAGGATACGATGGTGGATCTGGGTCTAGGGTTTTAGATCTCTAGGATCAACCCCTTCTAAGGTCGGAGAAGGCCTCCTTATATAGCGGCGCTAGGCCTCTTTCCCCAATTCTTGGGCAGGAAGGGTAACAACATTTCCGCTCCTCGAAGTCCCCGTCTACAAGGCTACTTTGCATGGACTTGGTCCTGCTGGCTAGGGGCTTCTCCATCCTTCCAGAAAACTGACTCTGTCGGCATCGCTTCTGGCTGCCTGGCGCCACCGGCTCCCTCTCTTGCACCAAAACGGCAAAAGGGAGAGCTGCTAGTGCTGAGGTCGTCTATCTTTATTTTGAACCAAAGGGGCAAGACCAGCTTCCCTTTTATCGAGGCGGACTGGGTGGCCCTCAGAGTCGCAGCGCCCCTTGTCGGGTTGCACTGTCCTAACTGCTTTCGCGGTGAGTTTACGAGTGTGCCCCTGAGGTATGCTCCGAAGTATCCAAAGTCAGGGGTACGCCGAAGTGTTGCACAGGGGGCTCCTCTTCATAGGATTCCCCTTTGAAGCCGCGACATGCCGATGCCAGGGCCTCACGAGGGTTCATCCCTCGGTGTTACCTCTAGAGGTGTCATAGCCTCCCGAGGGCACCTCTACTCAGATGATGGACCTATCGACCATTGGGACGTGGCACCCCAGTTCCCAGGACCACCACAGTAGCCCCCGGGCGTTTGCGTGCATGTGTCCCTTGGTAGACATGAAGGGACAAGAGCCCTAAAACGGTCGATGGGTCCCAGTGTCATCTTGGTCAACACGGGTATGTCGCACTCTTATCTCAGTCGTGGACTTGAAATGGTTGCGCGCCCTCCACCATATCGCCAGCCTTTTCTCGGAGGACGCTCCCACGACGTGACGACGTGTGAGGCGCCAACATTTAATTTTAAATGTCCGGCGCATTGACGCGTCCCTTCGCCTTCTCTTATAAAGTTGGGGAACTATAACACCCCTGAGATTAGGGATAAACAAACCTCAGATCACTATCTGAGAGAAGCTCAACTCCAAGCTCGGAAGATCATAGTATAAGATTCGATAACATCATAGAACTCAGGGATACATTAACATACGTTTAAACTCTAAATAGAGTACGATCTCAGATTATTACAAACTAGAGGTCACAGACCCAACATTACATCAAATAGCGAAAGCAAATTATGTTGTTCTACACAACAAACTTAGCAAAGGGCCTAAGAGGCCATAAGCATAAGCGATGTCCATCCCATAGTCCTCAGGCTGCTACCTGGGACCTCCAACTACTCATCGATGTCAATGTAGAAGCCACCTTCAGTCGCAACTAGATCATCTATAGAAAAACAACAAGGGCGCAAGGCTGAGTATGAGGATGTACTTCGCAAGACTTAGATAACCTAGTATCTACATGCTTTGGCTAGAGAGGCTTTCTCTAGATTTACTTTTGCATAAAGCGATCTTTATTTATAAAAAAGAGAGAGAAGAGGCTCGTCTACTCTGAACATTTTAAAAGGGGTAAGAGAGCGACTTCTTCATCTTGAACTTCTTGTCTCGATAGTCAATAGTATCAGAACCTCCTATCTAGGATCACCCACTCAAACCCCGAGGAATCATCCTTAAGCACACGTGGATCACCAAGTTTTATAGTTAGTTTACGTTATCTATGATCTTAGAATATGGTCACCAAGCATTCATAATCGTGAACACGTCTTTTCGAAAAGATTTAACCCTGCAGGAGTGTACAACTTTACCTACACGTACCAACCGACTCTTAATGCCAAATTATTAGCCCTCTTCTTTGGAAGGACGACAAAGGGTGGTTGACCACAATCTTTACCTTGCTTTCGCCGAGACCATGAGTCACGCCCTAAGGATGGTTCCGCCATAATGGGTCAAGTCCCGAATTTGATACCTAGACATGTGAGGTGAGGTTGGTTTACCAGGGGTGCTATATACCCCAAGCAACCCAGTCCATGCTTCCCTACTTGTTATGTTGCACCTCCTTCTCCTCCTCATTCAAAATGTTTTCAATGCATATGCCAAATGGAAAGCACGAACTATGTGACTCATGGAATCTACTAGAAAAGTTAGCTGGTCGAGGGGTTCCCAAGCCCCGTGTGTCTGTATGCTCGTCTCGGTTCCAAAGGAAAGAACTTGGTTCCTAGTAGTGGTGAGCATGGGACTACAAAAACCACACCGAATGTGGCCTCCCATACAAGCCTTAACATGTTCAGCCTTAACATCTCTGACCTTTCTATATTCTTTGGCATCCCCAATTCATCATCCGGATGGATTAGACATTACTACTAAGCATGGTTAAGCTTATCGGTCGCAGAAGCTCTAGACAATCTCACATGACAAATCTAGGTATGCTAGGAGCAGTGGATTAGGAATATAATGCTACAAAGGGAAACTATGCAGCAGATAGTTAACTCGAGCTACTGACAAAAGACCACATTGGAATCGTATGCATCATAGCGAGAAAGTAAATACTTTGTGAACCATAGGTTCAGAATGAGAGGCTACGCTTGCCTTGTATTTCTGTAGAAAGGTATGGATCTTCGGTGTCGTTGACTTTGGCCTCGAGCTCGGATTCTACCGCGAAGAACCAATACCGGAAAGGAAGGCAACAATCAAGACATGGCATAATGCAACAAGCAGACAATATGTATGACATGTCAAATTAGAGATTCTATACTAACCCTAGGTGCAACATCGATTTAAGAGGGTATGAAATGCGCTGGCAAAGGCACACCATTGAACCCACATGTAGTTAAGTGGTTCAATGTTCCTTTAGATGAACTAGGGTTTTGATTTGCTTAACAATGCATAATGATATCTTACATAGGTAGATCTCACTTTTCTAAACATTTTGATATATTATGCATATTTCTATGATTAGATATGAATTAGTTATGAATTTTACAAGTTTATAACATTTTCTGCCATTTTAAAACATTTATGAAAATATTAAAAGAATTTATGATGTCAGCCGGAGGTTATCCAACCCTAACTTTTTACACCGCAAGGACATCTAGCCACTGAGGCTGATGGGTGGGGCCTGGGCCACGCGGGGCCTACTCGGAGGCCACGCGGCTACCACGTCGAACTCGCCGGCGAGGCGCAGCAGGTGGTCATCGCCGGTGACGATTTCGGTGGTTCCAAGAAGCGTGGCAGGGAGCGTTCGAACCGCACAAGCGAGGCGAGCCTAACGCACCCAGCACCGCTAGCTAGTAGTCACCAGAGCAAGCACGATGGTGAGCGGTGGCGGCGGTGCTCTTGGACACATGGCGAGGAGCGACTACACGGGCAAACGGTGATGCGAGAGGGTGCTGGAGCACCAGGGGCTCACCCTGAAGCGGCTGGGGACGATGGCGAGATGATGGGGCGAGTGGCAGAGCTCGTTGGTGAATAAGAAGACGCGGTCGATGCGGGTAACTAGGGTCATCCCAGCCCGATTCGAGTAGCGAGGAGGAAGCAGGCGTCAAGGCAGATCGGCTGGTGCAGTCAGCGGGGCTCGGGGAGGGCAGGAATGACGACTAGTCGGTGACCATGGAGGCTAGGGTTCTGTGGCATCGTAGAGATGAGAGAGAGGAAGAGAGGGAGGGATCTGGGGCGAGTGAGAGGATAGGGAGAAGGTGAGCATGTCTCGGCGGTCTTATCCCCATCTCCACATCATTGGACATGCTGGAATCACGGTGCAACGACCGACGATGGTGGCGGGGGCACGCAGATGCTTCCAGCTGCAAGAATACGAAGAGGATTTTTGCATAAAACCCCTGGAAAACTTGGAAACCAACCTGTCGTGGTATTGCCGATGAGTACACCATGGAGGGGTCCTCACAGAGCGTGTTTAGAGACATGGGGTAAGGCGGGAGGTTGACGGGTATGAGGTAACACAGCTTACCCAGGTTCAGATCCCACGACGGTGGCAGAATCCTACTCCTGCTATAAATCACTATAATGGAAATACTCCGAGTTACAGGGATTGGTTCGCTGTGCGCGATATGAGCTGAGTTATCTGATTGTTGCCCTAAAGGCTCCCGCAGGTCCGGCTTATATAGTCGCCAGATCCTAGGTTTATAGGCAAAGTCCTAGCCGAACAGGTTACAGATTCCTACATGGTACACAACTAGTCTAATGTGTCTTGCACTCCAAGGCTCCGGGTATGCTGGTGACTCCTCCATAGCCTTCCTTTATCCGGCATTGGCCTCCCTTCTAGATCCATCTAATCAAGCGCCAAAGAACCATGGGCCTTGCTACCAACTGTGGGCCACCCGGGTTATCCGGATTAGAGACATGCAATGGTGATACCCATTTAGCATATCCCCAACAGTAGCCCTCGGAGAACTCCGAGATATTGCGCCGTCTTGCCTCTTCAAGTTGAATGCTCCGACTAGATGAATGTCGACAAATCGTCAATCAATATCTTGTAGTCCTCCCAGGAACCCTGCAATGCTCTCCGTCTTCAACATGTAAGTCGGAGAACTCCTAGTCGGAGAACTCTTCTCGTAGCCAGATAGGATCCATCCATGCCGGAATCTTCAGATGGGATGGTTCCCCTGCCTATGTCAGTAGATCAACGTAGACCATAGGTCAGCGATGCCTCGTAACTTACACATGCATAGAACGCAATCATAGCCGTTTTCCCACGGAAGGATGCGAAACATTGGCGGTGGCGGTGGGAACGTGGCGAAATTTCCGCGCACACGCACGCACGCGCTGTCCACGCAGCAACCGTTCAATCTACTTGCACGAATCTTGATGCTGAGTACTATAAATTATAACCGTGGTGATTTTTATCTTTTCACCGCATTCTTCCTCGCATCGTCTTCTTCCTCCAGCAAACGCCTCCTCAAGCTCTCCACGCGCACGAAGGAAAAAACCCTAGCTTTTCTCATATCTCCGCCAGTCTTCCTCCGCTCCAATGGCCAGTAGTAGCACCACACCATCCATGGCGGCAACAAGCGAAGCCACGGCCAAGCCGGCAGGATCCGTCCACGTGCCTCCAGAAGGTGTGGTGGTGCCACGCACCGCGGTGGTGGAAACCACCGGCGGTGACCATATTCCAGCGGGGCTGGAACTGCTGGAAGAGGAGGGCGATTCCCATAAGGGAGACTGGCGCGGCTCCGATATCACCGAGAGCGATCTCAAGGAGATGCTCACCGAGGGGTACCTCCCCACGATGGAGGGGCTGATCTGGCGGGCGGCGCCGGCTGGCGAGGTCATCCCTTCTCCCCAAGCTAGAGAAAAGGTGTACCTCAAAGCCCAACTAGTATGCGGCGTCTCCCTCCCAATCTCCGACTTCTTCATAGAGATCCTTAGCCACTATCGGGTTCAACCTCAGAACCTGTCTCCGAATAGCATCATCGCTCTTAGAAACTACGTGGCACTTTGTGAGGGTTACCTAGGAATTAGGCCTAGGTTAGATCTGTTTATATATTTCTTCACCGTCAAGAGGGAAGCCAGAGTGAGCAAGGATGAGCTTAGAAATTGTGGAACTATTGGCTTCAAGATATGGCCTGGCCGGCGGTTCCCCAACATTGTAGTCCACGAGTCCTGCAAGAATTGGCAGAGGACATACTTCTACGGCCCAGACATCCCTCTGGATGGCCGAGAAGGAACGTACCCGTATTTTGTCGATGGAGCTGCCCTAAAGCCCCGACATGGAGATCCCAAGCCCTCCTTCCCTCCAACGACGAAGACTCCCGTGCTATAAGGCAGATCGAGTGGATCGTAGACACGGGTCTAACCGGGTTAGACCTAGCCATGTGATGGTTCATCAGGCAGATCCAGCCTCTGCAGCACCGCGTGAAGCTGATGCATGAGTACTCAAAGGATAGGAAGGATAGCCTCCGCATCTCCGAGGACAACTTCTTGAGTGACTCCATCAAGCTTTGCCTCAAGGACATAGTCAAGGTGAAGGACAGGAAGCACGGCTTCGCCATCACCTATGACATGTTTGAGGGTGGCAAGTGCCTAGAGGTACTTACTCTTTTTTCTGTGTATGACATGTACTCAAGTTCTTCCATCTAGCCTTAACCATTACATCTAACACACTGGGATTCACTTAACAGCTCAAGGAACTAGATGAGGGTAGCATGGCTGCCCAAGTCTACGATCCTAAGATGAAGGAAGTCACCGTCGTGTACGACGACGATGTCCCGCTGGCGCACAAGCGGAAGAGCTCCACCTCTGACGCTGCCGATAGAGGCAAGAAGAAGAAGACGGAGGGTGGAGCCTCCAAGAGATCCACCGCCTCCCTGGAGGCAGAGAAAAGAAGAATGATTGGTGTTCCGTTGACCAAAGCACCAACCGTTGTGTAAGCTTCTTAACATCCAACATTGTCCCTTGCTTGTCTTGTTCCTGTACTTATACTTTTGCATGTTTCAAGAAGAAGGCCAGTATGAGTTTGAAGAAGACCTCCAAAACATCGGGGGCTTCTAAAAACATCAAAGAAATGTTTCACCAAGCATCTCCCGCCATCTCCCCTCCAAATCCAAACGTCCAGCCTGCTACCGCACCGAAAATCTCTCCAACAAAGGTAACGTCTGAACCTTCCACCATGGAAGTGGACCCAGACGTTGCCGTGGAACTTGCTATTTTCGGCGAGCAGGCATCACAAGAAAGCACCGAATCTAAAGTGGCTGAAGCTCTGGCTATGGATGCCACTGGTAGCAGTAAGGCAATGGTGGAAGGCGGAACTTCTACCGTAGGCGGGACCATTGCACCCAAGACGCCAGCTGAGCCTCCAAAGATCGTCTACCCGGTGCTTACACCGGGTAGCTCAGCTCTAGTTTCTGGTGCAACACCAACCTCTCTGACATGTGGTCTTGAGGAGTTGCTCAAGCAGGAGGATATCCTACATGGAAATAGCCTTGACTTCAGCAAGATATTTGTCGAGAGCGCCATCAACCTCAAGATCATTGAACTTGTAAGTTTTATATGCCTTTTTCATTTCATATGTAGTATCCCACTGTAACCCCCGAGGATTTAGATGGAAAACCATAGTTCTTTGTGTCTGAATGCTCTAAGAGAGAGACTAAGCTAGAAAACTTCGCACTGTAGCCCCCAATTATGTAGTTTGAATGAATTATTCTGACTAGATACTTTTAGAGTAGCATACGAAGTGTTTGTAAATTTCAATACCGTAGCCCCCATCTTCTAGTTGAAACAGAATTAGTTCCGACTAGATGCTTAAAGAAAGACTAAGCATATTGCCGAGTAAAAAACTCTTACTGTATCCCCCAAGCCTCTAGGTGGATATTTATCTGGCTAGATGCTCCAAGTAGACTAAGTAACTTTGACATTTTTTGTAGAATAAGAATTCTCGGAGAGGTGTCTCCAATGAGAAGTTCCACAAGATGCGTGCTGACCTTGAAGCTGAAAAGGGTAAAACTGCCTTCTTGAAGGATTAAAACTGACTTTGATCTTTTTCTTTTCAATTTCACACTCAATCTTGGTCTTGCGCCATTAACCTCCCACTACTCATCGTGTGCTGTCATTTCTCCGTCATGCAGAAGCTATCGCCAAGGCAAAGGATATTGTCGAGAAATCCAAGAACATACAACTACTAGATAGCAAGAAGAAAATCGTCAAGCAGGAGAGGGCTGAATCTTTAAAGATGCATGAAGATGCTTTGAAAGCCGTGCAGGAGTCCGCGGACACGGAGATCAACCGGCTAAAGGAGGAAAATGCGATCCTCAAGGAGCAGAAGAAAGCCGCCGAAGAGCAGAATAAACGCAACCTTGAGGCTTACAAGTTCCTCCGACAAGAACGGGATTCCATTGTGGAGACGCTCCAACAAGCTGAGGCGAGCATATTTGGTAAGAAATCTCCGTCTTGTATTTCTGATGCTAGGTACTCTGAACCTTTGTTATGTGGGACTCATGTATTCCATTGTGTGGTCGGAAATGTAGATCCTATTGGTTTAACCAATACTCCTCCTCTGCCAAAGGAATGCATTGTCCTTGCTGGCAACTTCATCAGCACCGCCATCAAGCAAGCAAAGGAAATTGCCAAGCCCCTGAACATCAAGACGGTGGATTACATCATGAAGTACTCAGAGATTCTGCGCCGAGCCCCTGAGCATATTTTAAGATGGAAAGCTTCATGTACCAGGGTTGGTGCAAGGATGTCGCTGGCTATGGTTAAGGACCACTATGAGGGTGCTGGCATTGACACGGTAACCTCGGGTCTACCTGATATAGACGATGACAACCAGAAGATTGATCACAAAGCTATTTGGTCATCGCTCATCGAGCTACGGCACCAGAGTTTTCGAGTTGGTGGATCCAAACACCTTTGTGCCTCTCGAGATTATTGATGGCGACCAGCCCAGCTCCTCCGAGTCCCTCAAGACCAATGACTTTGTTAACGATCAGGATGACTCTCCTGCTGCCAACGACATTACCTCAAAGTCTCCTGCGCCAGAGGAATAAAAAGTACTCATGTAATATTTTTTTCCTATGAATATGTTGTATGTATGCGGAAAAAATTACGGTTTAACCCTAAGGCGGAAAACAATATCCATATGTTTCCTGCTACTTAAGTACTAGTTCCAGTATGTATATATTTTTTAAGCAAGTGCTGGCTTATCCATTACTTTGGTTTTTATGCTTGACTTTTTTTGAGTCGGAAGACTCGTAGTGAGAACTATGCGCTCAGGTGATGATGCCTAATGGCACCGTCAAAAACCTAAACACAAAATCGCCGACTTCGAGTGCCGAAATTCACTACTCCAAAATCCACATAAAAACATGCGGTGACCCAGCATACCACTACATGATGTAGTACACTATAGTCGTTGACATAACACCAATGAAACACCGTTCACTAGTATTACATCCCTCAGAGTGGTACAACAGAAACACAACAGGTCCAAGACATGACTATAGGTTACAACTCAACTCTTTACACAAGATCCAGAGAACACTCTAGGTTAAAGAGAGAGATAGAAACTTCTTACAAAGAAGAATCAGGAATAAACAATTCAAAAACTATCATATTAATAGGACTAGTATTTTAACTAATGGTCTAGCATTGCTGCTATGGCAATACAGTATGGAAATAGGTTCTATGGCTAGAAATTATATTCCTTTCTAATCAGTATATTTGTCTTCACTTGAGTTGATGTATATGTTGGCTTTCTTGACTTCATTGAAGAACTTTAGCTTCTGGTGATGACTCCTGGAGCACAACTTGACGTAGACATTATCTTAATGGCTTCGGAATCTAGCAAGGGTTAAGAAGATACGTTGAGTACGAGCATACTCAGCAAGTTCACTAGAAAAGGAGTGTTTGATGCACTATATCTACAACCACAGACCGTAGGTCATAGGCAATGCAAGTTTTCGTAAACATTTCTTCAAAGGTTCCTTTTATTCTGAAAAGCTATGTCCATCAGCCTTCACGGGTTTACCAGAACTTTCATGGAGTTCCTTTCCTGTAACACCCTCAGAATCGGACCTATGCAAGTTTTAGCGAAACCCGCCCAACCCGCATAGAAACGATTCAAAGGTGCCCACCAGGCACTTTCGTGTGGGTGGAAAACGAAGTAATAACATTACACAACAGTCCTCGATGGGACCCACATAACAGATAGATACAACAGCGACTCAAAGAGTCAAGAATACAGATATAATATACAAAGATCCAAATCACCTTGAAAACGAGGGAGCGTCCAACTACGGACAAGATGCAAATGGGGCTAAGAGCCCTGAATAATAACCAATGGCGTCCATAACCCCTGCCAGGCCAAGCCGGAAGGGTAACCACCTGCTACGACGTCGATCTCAAAACCTGCTTAAACAAAAGGGTGCCGACAAAGGGCAAAGGAAAAGAGGCGTCGATCGAGGCCAAGACACTGCAGCGAGACTAGAATTCGGCGGTCCTCGCCTACATAGGTATGGTGGACTGAAGCGGCAGCGGCAGCATGCACTAAACAACCTATAGAGACTCGATACAACTAATGGCAATCAGAGGGGGGTAAGAAAGTCCTATGCGGAACCAACCTGAATCTAACTCCAAACAAAACCATCCTGGTATTTCCCCTCGAGACCAATCGAGGAAGTCCACCGAGAACTCACACGGTTAGCGTTTTATTTATTCGATTATCGTTGCAGCAATTACTAGTCAAATATAGATAGTCATCCTGATAAATTAAGCAGTGGGCCATTTTAGTTAACCATTCCGTTATAGTTGCAACACTTACTATTCAGATATAACTAGCATGAGATAACCCAAAAACCCAGCAGTTATTGGTACTTTTATTTAGCCATTCCGTTGTAGTTGAAATACTTACTAGTCAGATACAATGGTGCATGGCGACAACCCAAACAAGCAATTGTTGGCAGTTTTATTGAGCCATTCCATTATAGTTGAAGCTGATTACTAGTCATGATTAAGTCAAATTTATAGCACTACTTTAGTTATAGTTGTCTATGATCGAGATACTGTGCTCCAAGTCGTCCATAACATGGACACGGCTTTGAAAGTTTTAACCCGGCCGGGTGCACAAATAGCAACACACACCGATATGCCTCGGAAAAACCAAATCAAAACCCAGCAGATCCACGACAAAGCGATCACAGGATTCAGAAATATTTCAGGGGGCCACCCCATTGAGTAGACCCGCAACGAAGCTAGCTGACTCCGAGGCGGACTCAAGGTTTGCGCCAATGGCTGTAAACGACTGGGAACCCGAAAACTCGGGCTTGTCGATACCGCGAAAACACTCCGCAATCCTAAGCGATGCGATGTGCTATCCATCGCACAATTTAAATAAAGCGATAAAGCATGGCATAAGTGCAGGGTAGTAAATAAAACCTCAAACTAGTTTGTGGCCCCAAGAAATAAGAATGAATCAAGCTCGCTCAGGGGGTCCATAAGCCTCCCGGATGTGGATCGCGCGAATATTCAAGGAACAAGTATCAAGTACTCGGGGTCCTACGGGACACAAGTGGACGGTTAACAACCAAATAACATCTATTGCCCACCTGTGCCTCTGCTTACCTACTTCAATTTTAGTTATTAAACAGTAATTAAAGTTAACGATAAATATAGCCAAGATCATCTCCAACATCGAACAGGCGGCAATACTCCAACAACTGTGGTACTTGACGACATAGCAACACTTGAGCAAGCGACTTCGACGCAGGTCCAACTATCTACCAAACAACAGGTAATAGGAGGTGTCCAAGGCAATATAGGGCTGCAAGGAATATCACGGTACGAAAACTAGAGCATCGCATAACACGTATAGCAATAGATCAACAGAAGGGAATAAAGACTATAAAAGTAAGATAGGTAGAAAGGGAGATGCTCATTGAAAACATTGTCGAAGGTTCAACCGAAGATCGGGGCGAAGCTCACATCAACTCAACGGCCTTATCCGCGAAGAAGCAAAACACTAGAATAAACGCCGGATGCAATATTTAATACTACGGCAAAAGATCGGGCATGATGCATGTATGATGTATGGCATGGCAAAGATGCGATGCAATTAGATCAATATTAAGTGGAACTGGGGTCCCGACATTTAATTAAACGGTTCAAGTTATTTATTTACCCCGCAAATTAAATGTTGTAATAACAGGGCAAGATAAATTACCGGTTCGCTACACAAATTTAAATGAGACCAATATAGGACTAGATTTGTCCGCATATGGGCCCCATATTTAATTATTAGATGAATCGGCATAAGGCCCCCAAATCACACAAATATGCATGCGAGCTGAATGACTAATATGCAACAAGTTGTATTATATTATAAAATAGGGTTTTCGGGAAGGGGTTCACACATTAGGGTTCGGCAGATCTTGGTTCCGGGGTTCGGGGTCGGTCTCGGGGTCCGGATCTGGGGGTTCGGTCTCGGCGGGATCGTTCTCGGATGGCAGAGTAGAACTTGGCATTCGGGTAGACGATCTTGGCGTGGCGTCGGGGCGCATCGGACTCGCCCTGGTCGGTGGCGATCTCGTCGTCGCGCCGATCTTGTCGTGTCCTCATATCGGGTCGGACTTGGCGTCCGGGGGGTTCGACGGGGTTCAGTGCTCCGTGTCGAAGGCCTTGGCGTTTCGCCTCCTCGTGATGGTCTCGGGGCGTCGAATCCGGGAAGTAGATCTTGTAGCACGGTGTCCGGGGTAGACGAACTTGGCGTATCCGCATCGACGATCTTGGCGTTCGGGTTCTCGACTTCGCATCCGGGTCGGCGCGCCCTAGGTCTCGGTCCGCGGAAGATCTTGCGGACTTGTTGTCTCCACACCCAACAACTTAGCACCATCTTGGTACTACACAGGGAACCTGCACGGGTGGAGGCGGATGGCATCGGCGACGACGGGGTGGGTCCCAGGGGCAGGTGGTCAGGCGGGGCGGCTGCTTGTGACAGGGAGGCGAGGGCTCGGAAGCGGGCCTTGGTCATGGCGAGGCGGCAAGCTCTGCAGGGCTGAGAGGCGGAGAGGAGTCGGGCCTGAAGGTGGGCTCTGGCGGCGGAGGAGGCACGGGAGGCGACGACGCAGGAGGCGGAGGGTCCGTGGCGGTGCACGGACCTTGGCTGGCGGAGCTCGAAGGAGGCGCCGGAAGGAGCTGGCGAGGGGGCCCAGGGAGGCGGTAGAGGTGGAGGAGGCGGCCGTGAGGTGGTTCTCGGAGGCGGAGGCGGCCGGAGGAGGTTGGGGCGGGTGGAGGTCGGGTCGTCGCAGCTCCGGGCGGAGAAACCAGCGGCAGCGGCAATGCCGTGGACAGTGGAGGAGAGGAGAGGTCGGGGCCTTGGGCTGAGGGGAGAGAGAGGGGTCCCTGGTCGGGGGGGGCCCAGGGCGGGTGAGAGGGTGGGAGGTGGGTGGTGGGGGTGTGGGTCTGCAGGCAGGTCGTTGTGGGGCCAGGCGTGGTGGTTGGAGGGGAAGAGGGTAGGGAGGCTGTGGGTTGCTGTGGCTGTGTGGCCAGGGTGAGGTGGCAGCAGGAGAGAGGGAGTTGGCAGGTGGCGGCTTGGGGTTGGTTAGAGGGGAGGAAGAGGGTGAGGTGGCAGCCAGGGATTGGCTGGGGTGAGGTGGAGGAGGGGTGGGTAGAATAGGACTGGTAGGTTTAGGAATTTAGGTGGACCGTTTTTATTCCGGGGGTGGTCGTTCGGGTCGAATCGGCCCGTTCGACTGCCCCACTAAAAATAATTAACTATTTTATTTATTTCAAACTGGGCTTTTGCAAATCGATAGCAGACAAAACAAAATATCCCGGCGACCCGGGTTTTGCGTTTGAATAAAGACGGGGCGTTTAGAAGACAAATTAGGTTTTCCGAAAATAGTTTTATGCAAGCAAATGCAAGATGATGACGATGCTCAAATGCAATGCGGCATGATGACATGAGCATGCGGTCATGATGATGCAATGCACAAAAACAACGCGATTTTCTAGTAGTGGTTTTGCGGGATGCCACAATTCGACACCACTAACAATGGATCTCGCCCTCGAGATCCGCCTCATGGTACCGGAAAGAAGGTCGGCGAGCTGCATCTTCTCGCTTCGTGTAGATCCCCGCGACACCACTAACAAGAGGTTGTTGTCCGCGATCGTCGAGAGAACACTCCGGGAACAAAAGGTCGAAGGTAGAGGTATCCACAAATAAAGCCACCTCTAACTTCCATGGACGGAGTAAAACCGCTGGATCCACTGATTCGACGTACAAGAGCGAATGATAAGAGTAGTCGGATGGTGATCAGTCCATCGCGCACCCAAACCATTACTCTGCACACAAATAGGCGGATTATGCAACCAACTCTCGGAATTAGACTGAAGATCTCGACAAGCGAGGTTCGGAACAAAGGAGTGATCAGACTCTGCATCGGATCTGGCGTAGATGATGTCGTCGCGTCGGAAAACACCGGAAAGCACAAACAAGGAACAAAGAATGGTACCACAGATAAAGGATTCCTCGGATAGCATGAAGACCAGATGTAGCAACACTTACCAAAGGAGGAAGCGAAACCACGAAGTGCAATGGAACCCAACCACGAGAATTCCTGGACTCGAAGAAAGGGACGAGAGCGGATTCAAAACACGTAGAGGTAAGAGGAGAACAGCAGAGGGTTAAGGAGTAAAAATCAGACCTAATCAGAACTATCCAACCGTTTTTGCAAAAATAGTTTTGACACTCTACTCCGGCCGTTAGCTAGGTTATCCTACAGGCTGGACTTGTGGGGTATATCATAGCTGAGCTCGATACCACTCTGTAACACCCTCAGAATCGGACCTATGCAAGTTTTAGCGAAACCCGCCCAACCCGCATAGAAACGATTCAAAGGTGCCCACCAGGCACTTTCGTGTGGGTGGAAAACGAAGTAATAACATTACACAACAGTCCTCGATGGGACCCACATAACAGATAGATACAACGACTCAAGAGTCAAGAATACAGATATAATATACAAAGATCCAAATCACCTTGAAAGCGAGGAGCGTCCAACTACGGACAAGATGCAAATGGGGCTAAGAGCCCTGAATAATAACCAATGGCGTCCATAACCACCTGCCAAGCGGAAGGGTAACCACCTACGACGTCGATCTCAAAACCTGCTTAAACAAAAGGGTGCCGACAAAGGGAAAAGGAAAAGAGGCGTCGATCTTGAGGCGATGCAGCCGAGACTAGAATTGGCGGTCCTCGCCTACATAGGTATGGTGGACTGAGCGGCAGACATGCACTAAACAACCTATAGAGACTCGATACAACTAACGGCAATCGAGAGGGGTAAGAAAGTCCTGCGGAACCAACCTGAATCTAACTCCAAACAAAACCATCTGGTATTTCCCCCGAGACCAATCGAGGAAGTCCACCGAGGAACTCACACGGTTAGCAGTTTATTTATTCAGTTATCGTTGCAGCAATTACTAGTCAAATATAGATAGTCATCTGATAAATTAAGCGTGGGCCATTTTAGTTAACCATTCCGTTATAGTTGCAACACTTACTATTCAGATATAACTAGCATGAGATAACCCAAAACCCAAAGTTATTGGTACTTTTATTTAGCCATTCCGTTGTAGTTGAAATACTTACTAGTCGATACAATGGTATGGCGACAACCCAAACAAGCAATTGTTGGCAGTTTTATTGAGCCATTCCATTATAGTTGAAGCTGATTACTAGTCATGATTAAGTCAAATTTATAGCACTACTTTAGTTATAGTTGTCTATGATCGAGAATCATGCTCCAAGTCGTCCATAACCATGACACGGCTTTGAAAGTTTTAACCCGGCGGGATGCACAAATAGCAACACACACTCGATATGCCTCGGAAAAACCAAATCAAAACCCAACGAGGCGATCACGACAAAGCGATCACAGGATTCAGAAATATTTCAGGGCCACCCATTCAAGAACCATAGCGAAGCTAGGCTGACTCGGCGGACTCAAGGTTTCGCCAATGGCTGTAAACGACTAGGAACCCGAAAACTCGGGCTTGTCGATACCGCGAAAACACTCCGCAATCCTAAACAGTACAGTGTGCTATCCATCGCACAATTTAAATAAAGCAGTAAAGCATGGCATAAGTACAGGATAGTAAATAAAACCTCAAACTAGTTTGTGGCCCCAAGAAATAAGAATGAATCAAGCTCTGGCTCAGGGGGGTCCATAAGCCTCCCGGATGTGGATAGCGAATATTCAAGGAACATGTATCAAGTACTTTCGGGTCCTACGGGACACAAGTGGACGGTTAACAACCAAATAACATCTATTGCCCACCTGTGCCTCTGCTTACCTACTTCAATTTTAGTTATTAAACAGTAATTAAAGTTAACGATAAATATAGCCAAGATCATCTCCAACATCGAACAGGCGGCAATACTCCAACAACTGTGGTACTTGACGACACGCAGCAGCACTTGAGCAAGCGACTACGACGCGCAGGTCCAACTATCTACCAAACAACAGGTAATAGGAGGTGTCCAAGGCAATATAGGGCTGCAAGGAATATCACGGGTACGAAAACTAGAGCATCGCAACACAGATAGCAATAGATCAACAGGAAGGGAATAAAGACTATAAAAGTAAGATAGGTAGAAAGGGGAGATGCTGCTTTGAAAACATTGTCGAAGGTTCAACCGAAGATCGGGGCGAAGCTCACATCAACTCAACGGCCTTATCCGCGAAGAAGCAAAACACTAGAATAAACGCCGGATGCAATATTTAATACTACGGCAAAAGATCGGGCATGATGCATGTATGATGTATGGCATGGCAAAGATGCGATGCAATTAGATCAATATTAAGTGGAACTGGGGTCCCGACATTTAATTAAACGGTTCAAGTTATTTATTTACCCATAAATTAAATGTTGTAATAACAGGGCAAGATAAATTACCGGTTCGCTACACAAATTTAAATGAGACCAATATAGGACTAGATTTGTCCGCATATGGGCCCCATATTTAATTATTAGATGAATCGGCATAAGGCCCCCAAATCACACAAATATGCATGCGAGCTGAATGACTAATATGCAACAAGTTGTATTATATTATAAAATAGGGTTTTCGGGAAGGGGTTCACACATTAGGGTTCGGCAGATCTTGGTTCCGGGGTTCGGGGTCGGTCTCGGGGTCCGGATCTGGGGGTTCGGTCTCGGCGGGATCGTTCTCGGATGGCAGAGTAGAACTTGGCATTCGGGTAGACGATCTTGGCGTGGCGTCGGGGCACATCGGACTCGCCCTGTTCGGTGGCGATCTAAATCGTCAGCGCCGATCTTGTCGTGTCCTCGTATCGGGTCGGACTTGGCGTCCGGGGGGTTCGACGGGGTTCAGTGCTCCGTGTCGAAGGCCTTGGCGTTTCGCCTCCTCGTGATGGTCTCGGGGCGTCGAATCCGGGAAGTAGATCTTGTAGCACGGTGTCCGGGGTAGACAAACTTGGCGTATCCGCATCGACGATCTTGGCGTTCGGGTTCTTGACTTCGCATCCGGGTCGGCGCGCCCTAGGTCTCGGTCCGCGGAAGATCTTGCGGACTTGTTGTCTCCACCCAACAACTTAGCACCATCTTGGTACTACATGGAGGAACCTGCAGGTGGAGGCGGATGGCATCGGCGGCACGACGGGTGGGTCCAGGGGCAGTGGGTCAGGCGGGGCGGCTGCTGCTGTGGACAGGGAGGCGAGGGGCTCGGGAAGCGGCGGGCCTTGGTCATGGCGGCGGCGCTCTGCGGGCTCTGAGCAGGCGGAGAGGAGGGTCGGACGGGCGAAGGTGGGATCTGGCGGGAGGAGGCACGGCGGGCGACGCAGGCGGAGGTCCGGTGGCGCAGTGCAGACGCTGGCGGAGCTCGAAGGAGGCGCCGGGAAGGAGCTGGGGGGCCAGCAGAGGCGGTAGAGGTGGAGGAGGCGGCCGCAGCGAGGTGGTTCTCGGAGGCGGGCGGCGGAGGAGGTTGGGCGGAGTGGAGGTCGGGTCGTCAGGCTCCGGCGAGCAGCGGCGGCAGCAGGAGCAGCGGCTGACGGCAGTGGAGGTGCGGAAGAAGCGGCTCGGCCGAGCGAGGGCGAGGCGGCGAGGGCGAGTGGCCTGGTGGCGGAGGCGGGGCCAGGCTCGGGTCGGGGTCGGTGGGCGCGTGGCGGCGGTGGGGACGGCAGCTGGTGGCTATCTGAGGGGGAGGAGGAGGCGGCTGGCCCGGCGGAGCAGGACGGGCAGGCGATGAGAGGTGAGAGAGGAGAGAGGAGGGGGCCTTGAGGGCTGAGGGGGAGAGAGAGGGGTCCATTGGTGGGGGTGGGGTGGGGGGGCGGGTGAGGGGGTGGGAGTTGGTTGGTGGGGGTGTGGGTCTGCGGGGCAGGTCGTTGTGGGGCCCGGGCGTCGGTGGTTGGAGGGGAAGAGGGTAGGGAGGCTGTGGGTTGCTGTGGCTGTGTGGCCAGGGTGAGGTGGCAGCAGGAGAGAGGGAGTTGGCAGGTGGCGGCTTGGGGTTGGTTAGAGGGTAGGAAGAGGGTGAGGTGGCAGCCAGGGATTGGCTGGGGTGAGGTGGAGGAGGGGTGGGTAGAATAGGACTGGTAGGTTTAGGAATTTAGGTGGACCGTTTTTATTCCGGGGGTGGTCGTTCGGGTCGAATCGGCCCGTTCGACTGCCCCACTAAAAATAATTGACTATTTTATTTATTTCAAACTGGGCTTTTGCAAATCGATAGCAGACAAAACAAAATATCCCGGCGACCCGGGTTTTTCGTTTGAATAAAGACGGGGCGTTTAGAAGACAAATTAGGTTTTCCGAAAATAGTTTTATGCAAGCAAATGCAAGATGATGACGATGCTCAAATGCAATGCGGCATGATGACATGAGCATGCGGTCATGATGATGCAATGCACAAAAACAACGCGATTTTCTAGTAGTGGTTTTGCGGGATGCCACATTTCCTGCCGCATTCGCAGCTCCTTCCCGGAACAGGGAGTAACAAGTTACAGTTCTTACACTCTGCAGAGGTGCGTCACTTTACCCATGAGAGATCTTAGCTTTTTTGCACATCCGAGTTATAGGATCGTTCACACTTCCTTGGTGTGAGGCCCAGACTAAGATCCAAGCCAATTACTGCCTTCTCCGTGACCCCGCATGTCTCCTTGGTATACGCCAGCCCACATATTGAATTACGGCAATTGGCAGTAAAGACCGTTCAGATGCCGGAACTATCGTGGGACGTTGAGGGCTCCCACCCATATGCTGCATATCTCCTACGAATTACCAATAAATGCACGCTACGGATATAACAGCCACGACCCGCACATCCAGCTCCATGCGAGAGGGAAAAGATACAGCTGACTTCTCCGTCCCATTCCAAATCTCATGGTTAACGCGTGATATATGGCGCAAGAATCACTGGCGACATTGGTTGTTAAGTCCTAGATAATATGTTCTTTTACCACCGGAACTCTTATAGTAGGTTATTACCTCATGGTAAATAACCTACAATAACATTATTATGAAACAGTATTTTCTGTCCTTTTTCAAATGCAGGTGATGACAACACTGGATTTGCAAAATACTTTACAAAAATTAATCAAAGGACATGAGCAAGTGTGAACTTGCCTTTTGTGATTGCAAGATTATGCACTCACGGTCCTCGAGACAATATAAGATCCAATATCTGAAATCGGCATCATTGGTCCGGTAAGGACTAATGTTTAAAGAAGCAAGATGCTATTATGCATAAGTAATGGAATGCATTTTCGTAAACTCTAATCCCGGGGATAATTTTGTTCTAGGGTTTGAATACTGGAATTGGTTTCTTTGGAATGTGTTGTATTTTTAGATAAAGTTTCACACTTGTGCTTCTTATTAAAACTTGTGAGTGTGTGTGACAAATTATGTAAACATAATGGTGTACAACAACAAGATATACACATATGGAATGCTACCCAAGATTGTTTACACTATAATTGTTTATCTTCAAATTTTATTTTATAAGTATTATTACCTATAAATAACTTAAGTGCTATCGATCCTAAGTATATAAGTAAAACAGAAAGTAAGGTGATTACGATTACTCGTCATTTGTTGACTTAAGTGGCAAAACGAATAACTTTTGAAGAAAAGTTTTCTTTATTAAGGTCTCAACAATCCTTGGTAGTTTTTAGAACATGGTTGATAGAATGTGATTGATGTTGTTTATGTTTGATTGGATAGTTTGGATTTGAGATGCTTTATAACTTAACTATAACAGACCAAAGTTAACTATAAAACACATAATAAGGTCTTTAGCATTATAGTTAAAGCTTTGCAGACTAAGGTTAACTTTAAAAACATAGATGGACTTAAGGTATATTGCTTATGTTATTTGTACCTTGTATACTTTATAATGTTTCTCTAAGGATACTTTAAGAATGGTAACACTTCTATTTGAATAGTGGTTTCCTAACCTAGAAGGATTTATCTCCTTATAAGGGTATGGTTATGGTTTGTGAATAAGTAAACAATATTATTTACTACTTATGAATTATCTCTGGATTTAGTCCATTATAAATTTGTGAGTAAAACAATGGTAAAAGATTTTATTTGGTTAAAATGTCATTCTTAAATATTTTATATTTGTTGAAGATCCTTTTAGAAAATAAACTGCATATATGGTTTGAATGATAATTCAATATAATGGTATTTAAAATGTGTTGAACCAATTTGACTTTATATTATAAATATTTAGGACTAATACTATTTATTAGACTCAATTGGATAATTTTTAGAAATATTAGCAACTTTTATTTACCCTAATATGAATTATTGATTAAGAGAATAGGTTTAAAGTCAAGTTATTAAAGTGTTTAACTTTTTATTTAACTCAAAGGTGGAAAATTATATTTTTAGCATGGAGATATTTTTTTGTGATCATTTTGGTATATTACATTTATTTTTGTGATTTATAAATAATAAGATATGATTTTTGTAAGATTTACTACTTTATAAATACTTAATAAATAATAAATATTTAATTAAGTGAAGTAAGAATATATGATTATAGTTTTAAAGTATTGTTTTTATCTTTCTAAGATTTTTGGTATTTTATTTATATTTTTAATATTTATCAATATTTAAATATGGATTATGTAAGTTTTATTATTTATAAAACCTTTAATAAATAATATTTATTTAAATAATTATCATAATAATATTTGATAATAGTTTTAAGTTCTAGATTTTATTTTTCTAAACATTTTCAAATATTACACATATTTTTCTAAATTATAAAACATAAGTTATTAATATAACAAGTTTTAATGATTTTATTTAATTTCTGGAAATATTTATATTTTATATTATAATGTTTTATCTAAGTCCTAAACAGAAAGGATGTTTTGTACCTAAGCTAAACCTACCCAAGGTCACTGACCAGTGGGGTCAGTACCACGTTGGATGCCACATGGACAAAGGACTAGTCAATAATGGACCTGGTCAAAGATGACGTAGGCGTGATGCCACGATGACATCAGCACGAACCTGTAAACTTTTTACACCCCGAACTAACCTAGCCAGAGAGATGAACAAGTGGGCCCGTGGCCATGTTGGCTGCCATGCGGGCTCACCGGAGTTTCGTCGGAATCACATTCGGAACGGCGATAGAGGATGCGAGAGAGGATGCGTGCGTGCTAGTTCGTACCAGTGCAGTGAGGCGAGCAAGATAGGGGCGGCGCGCTGGTTTTTGGTTACCGGAAGGACAACGACGGCGAACTTATGCGGCGGCTATTTGCGGCGCACGACGACAGGACAGTATAGAGTACGAGGAGGGCCGGGAGAGGGTTCTTCGAACCAGGAGCTTACCCTCGTTGCAATAGGAAGCTCGGCGAGGCCGGAGGAAGGCTCTAGCATCAGTAATGGTGACGGCGGTGGTCATCGGGCTCCGGGAAGATGGAGTCACTAGCATCGATTCCCGGCGCCCTTCTTCAATTCTTTGGACCAGGAGGTTCAAGGGAACAAGGAGAGGATGTGTGTTTGATCAATGGAGCACGGGGAAGCTCACAGCGGCGGCAATCAACGGTGACCAGGAGTTAGGGTTTCAGTGAGAGGGAAGAAATCGGGAGGAACAGAGAGAGAGGACGCGAGGAATGACCAGGATGATGATGAGGGCATCGTCATGTTGTTCTTATCCTCACAGAAGCCTCCGTGGCGGCGTTGCGACGACGGAGCAGCATCGGGCGGTCACCGGCCCCTCCAACGAGGTGCTTGACGAGAGGAGGAAGACGACGAATTGGGTGACAAAACGGTATCTGGGACGGGCTTCTGTTGGGCCTTGGTGAAGTGAGAAGAGAACGACTTCTGTTGCACGCGAGCGTCAGATAGTAATAAGGAGAAATGGGCCTCAGCCAAAACTAGGCTGGTTATTCCTTTTTCTTTTCTAATTCTTCTTTCCTCTTTTCTTTTTCAGTTTGAATTTCTACAATGATTCAGATATTCAAAAACTTTATAAAATAACAAAATTACTACAGGAACTTATGAAACTAATTGTTCCAATATTTATTTATTATTTTCAAAGATTAAACTATTTGGAAAGCATCTTTATTGATTGTAACAATTTATCACTTAGGTTTTTAGAGATTTGTTTAAGATCCTATAAAATGATTCTTATTTATTTTTAGTGGTTGCAAGGATAAAGGTTTTAAATAGCTAATGATATGCAGAGAACATATCCATATTATTATATAGCAATCATTACATAAGATGATTTAATTGATAAGATTCTTAAAATGGTAAATTCTATTAACCCAATTCCACTAAGAGGTGAATACTGTTTTAATAATGTTGGTTATGACAATTGATATACATTGGTATTTATGATTGGAATAGAAGTTAGGGTTTTAAATTGTAACCGTTTACCATGAGTTTTAGGAGTTTTAGTATACTCATATCCTTTTATTGATGTGAATAAAGATTAATGACTAAAATATATTGTCTTTATGTTTGTGATCTTTAATGATATCACCTTTTAAAAAATAGAGTTATTTTCTAGAATGACTTATGTGGAAGAATTAATTAAGGTAGTTCCTAAGCACATGTGATCATGATAGTTGGAAATGACAAAGATGTGCTTAAGTGATTTGCTATAGGAAAATATTCCTATGAAGCTTTGTGTAAATAAGATGACAGATCAATTAGGTGAAATGGATACTATGTTTGGTTAAAGATTTAGGGTTTAGTGTTTACCAAGAATTCCTATCTTCCATAATTCACAATCCTAGACTTCTGATTAAGGAATTCCTTTCGTAGATATTCTACTTCTTCCTATCCATCATCATGTGTTAACATGATTAGATTTACTTCACATGAATATTCTTATCCACCTTTTATTCTTCTAAATCCATTTATAACTTCAATGATCTTGACACTAAAGCTTTCATAATATTTTTATATCTATACTTGGTTATATTAAGTACTCTACTGCTCATAACCTCCAATCTAACAAGTAGTTACTTTTAACTCCACTCATACTCTTCCTTAATCATCCTTCACTAATACTACTTCAATGGATGTATACATCAAATCCTACTTCACCTCAAGTGCTTAGTATTTCCAAAGAGGAAAATACTACTTCTATAATCCAATGTTGATCTAGCATCATCTTAATCATACTATCTTATATTTACTTCACTCTAGTATCTTATATTCACACTTCACATCATATCATGGATAACCTAGAATCACATATCTATACTAGGGTTCAATCATGTTCTATCCACCAATGTCACTTATACATGATATAAGCATTCAATCTTGGTGACTAAAGCATGATCATTATAATCCTTTGATCCCTTATGGTTTAGGTTTCCAGTTGGCTAATCAAGGCTTCATTAATACAACATTACAGTTGTATTGAATTTATCTTCTTAGTATCTCTATTGGATTAAGAGATGTTATTCATTTACTATGCCTACTTAATACAATAGGATTACTCATTGGTAACTATCTTCAATATTCATCCTTGGAATCTTCTTTGTTACCATACTGATTTGATTTCCTCCTATCACTCCCATCCTGTAGCTGATATCTAACACTAGCATTACTATTTACCTCTTCTTAGTTGTTTCTTTATAGGCACTTAAGTGTATGCTATGATATGGTCAAGAGTTGATAGATTAAGAATTGGTGAATCAATAGTTGATTACTCAACATTGAGGAACAATAGATATTATAATAAGATTTAATAGAGATGATAAGGATTGATATGGGAAGAAAGATATATGGTGAATGACCTTGACTTGGTTTCCTTCCTACTCAATCTCACAAAGGAGTTAAAGTCAGGTATTACCATGATACTCATGGTATAAATAGATGAGATTACGATTTAGTTGTTGCATTCCTATTACTTAAGTTATGTTTATAACTTGGTATTCATGAGTTGTGTAATGAATACTAGGATATGATTACTTAAGGATCAAATATTAATCATTAAGCAATGTATCAGGGTTTAATTTATATTACATTTGATCTACCCTTAGATCAGATATCCTTTACCCAAAATAAGGTTTTAACAAAGATCATATTGAATCTTATCGCAGTCAACTTGATGATCTACTTCAATTCCATCGAGTTAAGAGAAGCTTCAATCACTTTGACAAGTTTTTATTTAAAAGCGCGAAAATTATTCATATTTTCTATGCATGAATGCAATGGACACATCTGTGGTCAGCTTATTTCGAAGCTCTAATGCTGGGATGTTACAAAACGACAAAGAACGTGTAGACCAGAAAACTTAAGCTAACGCCCGTAGGCGGAGTTTTCACAAGTGCAAATGCAAAAGTTGCGCATAAAGGTTTTATACGATCCAAAAATGAACACTAAAGGAGGTAAAATACTCAAAAATATGAGTGAACCAAAGAGCTTTATTTCATTGAACATATATAAGAGGTACACAATAGATAAAAAATATGCTAAGTGTAAAAAGGACGTAGTTGTGCTATGTTCCATGGCCGATCAAGCTTCGAGTAGTCATCATCCGGTTCATGTCGCTTACGCTTATGATCCTCGTTTGGTCTATCCTCAAGTTCACGATTGTCAACGAGGTAGTAAGATCCATTGAGTAGCGCCTTGCTTATGATGAACGGTCCTTCCCATGGCGGGGATAATTTGTGTGACTTCTTATGCTTAAGTCGGAGCACCAGATCCCTCTCTTTAAACGAGCGATGCCGGACGCGACGACTATGGTAGCTGCGTAGCTTTTGCTGGTAGATGGCGGATCTTTGGCATGCCAATATGTGCTCTTCCTCGAGAAGGTCCACATCTAGGCATCTGGATTCTTCAGTGTCATCTTCGTCGTAGGAAGCAACTCTTGGTGAATCGTGAAGGATGTCGGAAGCCGGATGGCTTCTGCTCCATATACCATGAAATAAGGGGTGTAGCCGGTAGACATGTTTGGTGTACGTCGTAAACTCCACAGAACAGATGGTAACTCCTCCGCCCAGGCTCCAACTGCTCTATGTAGCGGTGCCTCGAGGCGTGGCTTGATTCCCTGCAGAATTAATCCATTGGCTCGCTCGACTTGCCCATTGGACCGTGGATGTGCCATATATGCTAAGTCAAGTCGGATTCCCTTCTCCCAACAATAGGCTTCCACTTCTCCAAGTGACAAGTTGCTCCCGTTGCCGGTGATAATGCTATGTGGGAGACCAAATCTCACCACTAGATCCCAGACAAACCTAAGGGCAGTTGCCCCATCAAGCTTTCTAATTGGTTTAGCTTCTATCCATTTGGTGAATTTATCAACTGCTACTAGCAGATGCGTAACCCACATGGTGCCGACTGTAATGGACCAACCATGTCCAACCCCTAGAATGCGAATGGCCAATTTATTGGTATTGTTCGCAATTCCTGAGATGGAACATGTGGTTATCGGGCATAGTACTGGCATCCCATGCATGTCTCAACCAGCTTGTCGGCGTCCGCCTTTGCGGTTAGCCAGTAGAATCCTTGCCGGAAGGCTTTGGAGACCAACGATCGAGGAGCAGCGTGATGCCCGCAATCTCCGAGATGGATCTCACGAAGGATTTCAATACCCTCCTACTAGGAAACACACTTTAGGTATACACCAGTGGTGCTTCTTTTATAGAGCTGTCCATTCATTATAGTATAGCCCTTTGCTCGATGCACTATTTGTTGACTTTCGACCTAGTCGATGGGAAAGGTTCCGTGTACGAGATAATCCATGAACGGTTTTGTCCAAGACGGAGGGACCTTTGTCACTGTGTGGACAAAAGGGTCAACTCTATCCGGGTTAGACGGATCCGCTCCCTTCACGAATGGTGTCCGCAGATGGTCCAGGAAAACACCAAGCGGAATTGGTTTGCACCCTGATCCAAGCTTTGACAGCAGATCGACTGCCTTATTGTCCTCCCTCTTGACATACTTGACTTCGTATCCCTCAAAGAACTTGGCTATCTCGTCTACTTCATCTCGATATGCCGCCATCATAGGGTTCTGCGCATTCCAGGTGCCAGCCACCTGCTGGGCAACCAAGTCGGAATCTCCACAACAAACTATGCGCTTGATGCCAATATCCTTCGCTACGCGAAGTCCGTGAATGAGTGCTTCATATTCCGCCATGTTATTTGTAGCCTCAAAGTGGATCTACAGAACATAGTGTAGCTTTTCCCCAGTTGGTGACTGTAGCTATACACCAGCCCCGAGCCATTGAGTAGCTTTGATCCATCAAAGTGTATCACCCAGTATTCTGGCTCTGGTACAGGGGTAGCATCTGGCATCTCCTTCCAATCTGCAATGAAATCCGCCAAAACCTGTGATTTGATAGCGTCATGTCTCTTGTAGGTGATTTTAAAGGAGGCAAGCTCAATGCCCCACTTCACAACCCTTACTGTAGCGTCGTTGTTATTGATGATGTCGGACAGTGGAGCTTTGCTCACAACTGTGATGGGGTGCTCTTGGAAATAGTGCCTTAGCTTCCGAAAAGCAAGGAACACCCCATAAGCTAGCTTCTAGTAGTGCGGGTAATGCTACTTGGACTCCGTCAAGACCTCGCTTACATAGTAAACTGGTTGTTGCACTCCGTACTCATGTGTTGGTTCTTTCCGCTCCACCACAACAACGATGCTGATTACCCGGTTGGTGGCCGCCATGTAAATCAACATAGGCTCCATAGGCTCGGGTGCTGCAATTATAGGTGCCGAGGAAAGTATCTCCTTTAGCTTCTTGAGTGCAGCATCTGCTTCGTCCGTCCATGTAAATTTGTCCGCCTTCTTCAGCAACTTGTACAGCAGCAGAGCCTTCTCTCCAAGTGGGCTGACGAACCGGCTTACTGCTACAACGCAGCCTGTGAGCTGTTGGATGTCCTTCAGGCATGTCGGACGGTTTATATTTAGGATGGCCTTGATCTTCTCCGGGTTGACCTTGATTCCACGCTGGGAAACAATGAAGCCCAACAATTTGCCGTCTGGAACCCCGAAGACGCACTTCTTAGGGTTAAGCATCATGTTGTATTTCTGAAGATTATCAAAGGTTTCTTTTAAGTCGGAGATTAAGTTGTTTGACTTTTTAGACATCACCACTATATCTTCCACATAGGCGTGAACGTTTCAACCAATTTGATCGTGTAGACAATGCTGCATAGTCCATTGGTATGTAGCACCTGCGTTTTTCAGCCCAAAGGGTATCGTGACATAGCAAAACATGTTGTAAGGTGTGGTGAATGAAGTGGTCAATTGGTCTGACTTCCTCATCTTTATCTGGTGGTATCTTGAGTATGCATCGAGAAAACATAGAAGTTCCGAGCCAGCCGTCGAGCCAGTGACTTGGTCAATGTGAGGCAAAGAAAATGGATCTTTCGGGCATGCTTTGTTCAAGCCGTGTAATCAATGCACATTCTTAATTCTTTGGTTCCCTTTTTAGGGACAAGTACAGGATTGTCCACCCATCGGGTGTGAAGGACTTCTCGGATATAACTAGCCTTAAGTAACCTAGCTATCTCTTTGCCTATGGCGCGTCTCTTCTCATCACCAAAGCGCCATAGAGGTTGTTTCACCGGTTTGCATTTTGGATCAATATTCAAGATGTGCTCGGCAAGTTCCCTCAGTACACCTTTCATGTCGGCAGGTTGCAGACAAAGATGTCCCTATTCTCATGGAAGAACTCGACGAGCGCGCTTTCCTATTTAGGGTCCAGGTTCGTCCCAATGGCGGTGGTCTTGGAGGCATCACTACCACAAGTTGCACCGACTTGGTCTCAATGGCAGCCTTGAAGCCAGGATCAGATCCAGAAATCTGCTTCTTCGATGTTGGCATCTCCATGGCATCGACCTTGCTCTTGATCAACTTGAATTCTTCGCTGTAGAGGACAGCTTCTGCTAAGGCTTGTTCTCCAATCTCGCAGTCCCTTTCCTTTGTAATGCTTCGGGATACGGTGATGACGCCGTTTGGTCCGGGTATCTTGAGCTTGTTGTATAGGAAGCATGGCTTAGCCATGAAGGCATGGAAGATGTCGTGTCCGAATATGATGTGGTACACGCTCTTGTAGGGGACAACCTCGAAGGTCATGCGTTCCGAGCAGTAATTATTAACATCACCGAAAGCGACCTAAAGCGTGATGCACCCAAGGGACCAAGACTCCGGCTAGGAACTACGCCATGGAACACGGTGCTGGTCCACCTTAGGTTGGCCTCCATCAAGTTCATCTTGTGAAGTGTATCCAGGTACATGATGTTGATGCTGCTTCCACTGTCCACCATGGATTTGGTGAACTCATTGCCGTCAATCAAAGGGTTGATGACCATGGCGTACTGGTTCTCTATTGGAACGAGCTCTGGGTGATCCTTCCTGTCCCAGGTAATTGGAACTTCCGACCAACGCAGGTACTGGGGGACTGGGGCTAGGGTGGCCATCAGTATTCTTAGCGAGGTTTTCTATGCCCGGACAGTTGGGGTACCAGCACTACAAGAAATGTGTTAACTTGTGACCTTCTCATAGTGACGAGGAATGAAATGGTCATTGATTTATGATGATTCCGCATAAGATTATCATATGCTGTTTAGAGAGCTCAAAATCTCATAGGATTACGATGATTTGTGTCAAATCATCGCAAATTTAACACATGAAATCGTCATAACCTACATAGTACATCTTAGATCCTTATTTATACGCCATTATGACCAATTTAAATCTCCATATTGTCTAAAATAAGATAGATTGAATTAACTGGTTGGCCACATCAGCAATTATGCTTACATGGACATATGTGTCTACCTGACAAGTAGGCCTACCAAACTGACACCATATACCCAACATGATCCTTTTTAGGGAATAATCGCAAAAAAGGGGTGCATAGAGGGATCGAACCCGTGACCACAAGACAAGCTTAATATTCAGAGTTGAGTACCACCACGTTGCTCCATTACACAGTTCAGAACCACCACATCACACAATCTTTCATGTTATATTTTCGCAGTTGTGTTATATTAACAAATCATCCGTATGTTGGGCTTTCACAAATTAGTGAATAAAGGGAGCACACAGGGGTCGAACTGGAGACCTTTTGACGAGGAGGGGCGACTCTAACCACCCTACCAACAATTCGTTGTTGGTAAACCAGCGCGCTCTAGCTTTATAAATATGTCCACGTTCTTGGTTGGGCCTAGGCCTCGGTGAACAGAGTCCCCCTCCTTTTTTTAACTTGACAGCTAGGCCTTAGCACTCGGTAAATAATATCCGGTCCAGCTTAGGTGGTCCATTTAAAGAAGTTTTTTCTTTTTATATTTTCTTAATTTTTTTACCTTTTTCATAAGAAGTCTAAATAAATTGATTTTTGGCTCTAAATTTTTAAATAATCCAGTTACATACTCCTAGGATGTTAGTTATCAATACTTTTATTATTTTAAAAAAGTGTATTTACTAATGCCACATTAGTCCATGGTAGGGACAATATCATAATTAAAAATATAATTTTTAAACTAGGGTTTTGAATTCAAATTTTTGGCTTTAAGTCTTGCAAAACTTGCATCGGATCTATGATGAAATAACATATTGTGAGTCTAAAAATGATTTTTGCAAAAATTCACGAGCACCAGATCATGTACTGGACCCACTTCCTACCGATTCGGCAGGAATTTGTTTTTTTCGCCAGGAGTGAACGAAAAGGTTTGAGATACCCCGGTTGGGACATTGTCCATGTAAGGTGGTCTAATATTTTTACAAAACGTGGTGGTACCATTCTAAAACTTTCATTTGGTGGTTGCTTCATAAAACGCCCCGTTTTTTGCGCTCGGAAAATGGAAAATGGATTTTCCGTGTGTCAAAAAGGAAAACTTTCTCCTGCAACATTGTCCGCCATCCCATGATACATATGTGTGCACAATATAAGCATATTATCAAAAACTATGCGGTGATTCTAGCCATAACATTGGTCTTTCGGCCTAAAAGCCATGAAACCTCGGACATGATAAGTCATTTATGAGAAGGTTTTTTCGAGACGCAATAAATTTACCAAGTTTGATTATTTTCCTTGGAACTATGTCACATAACATGACGCCACGCGAAGGTTTCACATAGTTCGGACTATTTTTGAAATTTTTATGCCCGTTTCAAACTATGGTCAAAACGGCAAACACGAAGGTTCTTAGCTAGGGGCTGAGCCTCGCTAAACTTGCATCGGATCTATGATGAAATAGCATATTGTGAGTCTAAAAATGATTTTTGCCAAAAATCATGAGCATGGGATCATGTACCTGTAGTTCAAACTGGACCCACTTCCTACCGATTCGACAGAATTTGTCTTTTTTGCCAGGAGTGAACGGAAAGGTTTGAGATACCCCGGTTGGGACATTGTCCATGTAAGGTGTTCTAATACTTTTACAAAATGTGGTGGTACCATTCTAAAACTATCATTTGGTGGTTGCTTCACAAAATGCCCCATTTTTTGCGCTCGGAAAATGGATTTGCCGTGTGTCAAAAAGGAAAACTTCCTCCTGCAACATTGTTCGCCATCCCATGATTCATATGTGTGCACAATATGAGCACATTATCAAAAACTATGCCATGATTCTAGCCATAACATTGGTCTTTCGGCCTAAAATCCATGAAACTTCGTACATGATAGGTCATTTATGAGAAGGTTTTTTGAGACGCAATCAATTTACCAAGTTTGATATTTTTACTTGTAACTATGTCACATAACATGACGCCACGTGAAGGTTTCACATAGTTCGGACTATTTTTGAATTTTTTTATGCCCGTTTCAAACTATGGTCAAAACGACGGACACGAAGGTTCTTAGCTAGGGGCTGAGCCTCGCTAAACTTGCATCGGATCTATGATGAAATAGCATATTGTGAGTCTAAAAATGATTTTTCCCAAAAATCATGAGCATCAGATCATGTACCTGTAGTTCAAACCGGACCCACTTCCTACCGATTTGGCAGGAATTTGTCTTTTTCGCCAGGAGGGAACGGAAAGGTTGGAGATACCCCGATTGGGACATTGTCCATGTAAGGTGGTCAAATATTTTTACAAAATGTGGTGGTACCATTCTAAAACTGTCATTTGGTGGTTGCTTCAGCAAACGCCTCGTTTTTTGCGCTCGGAAAATGGAAAATGGATTTTCCATATGTCAAAAAGGAAAATTTCCTCCTGCAACATTATTCGTAGTCCCATGATACATATGTGTGCACAATATTAGCACATTATAAAAAACTATGCCATGGTTCTAGCCATAACATTGGTCTTTCGGCCTAAAAGCCATGAAACCTCGGACATGATAGGTCATTTATCAGAACGGTTTTTTGAGACGTAATCAATTGACCAAGTTTGATATTTTTCCTTGGAACTATGTCACATAACATGATGCCATGCGAAGGTTTCACATAGTTCGGACTATTTTTGAAAATTTTATGCCCATTTCAAACTATGGTCAAAACGGCGGACAAGAAGGTTCTTAGTTAGGGGCTGAGCCTCGCTAAACTTGCATTGGATCTCTGATGAAACATCATATTATGAGTCTAAAAATGATTTTTGCCGAAAATCATGAGCATCAGATCATGTACCTGTAGTTCAAACTGTCGTGGTATTGCCGACGAGTACGCCATGGAGGGGTCCTCACAGTGCGTGTTTAGAGACGTGGGGTAAGGCGGACGGTTGACGGGTACGAGGTAACACAGCTTACCTAGGTTCAGATCCGACAACGGTGGCGGAATCCTACTCCTGCTATAAATCACTATAATGGCAATACGCCGAGTTACAGAGATAGGTTCGCTGCGCGAGGTGTATGTAAAACGATGCCCTAAAGGCTCCCATAGGCCCAACTTATATAGTCGCCAGGTCCTAGGGTTACAGGAAAAAGTCCTAGCCGGACAGGTTACAGAGTTCTACACCGTCTATTACTAGTCTTGTGTATCTTGCACTCCAAGGCTCTGGGTACGCTAGTGACTCCACCGTAGCCTTCCTTTATTCAGCATGGGCCTCCCTTCTGGATCCACCTAACTGGGCCGCCCAGCAGGCCATACGCCATGCTACCGACTATGGGCCACCCGGGTTAGTCGGATAAGAGACATGCTATGAGGATACCCATATAGCATATCCCCAACAGTAGCCCCCGGAGAACTCCAAGATCTTGCGCCGTCTTGCCTCTTCCCGTGGAATGCTCCGTCTAGATGGATGTCGGCAAATCGTAAAGCAATATCTTGTAGTCCTCCCAAAGAACCCTGCAAGGTTTTCTCCGTCTTCTATGAGTAAGTCGGAGAAATGCTGAATCTTCCATCGTCCGCTCCTGTTGTCGGATTAAATTCGTCCAGGCCGGAATCTTCGATGGGACGGCTCATCTACCATGTCAGTTATGACGACGTAGGCTATAGGTCAGCGACGCCTCGTAACTCACACAGGCAGAGACCGCAATCATATCCGATTTTCCCGCGCGAGTGATACGAACCGTTGGCGGCGATGGTTGGAGACGTGGCAAAATTACCGCGCACGTTCACGAACACGTCGTCTATGCGGCAACCGTCCGATTTGCTGCACGAATCTGGAGGCAGAGTAAGATAAATAGTGATCGTGGGACACTTGCCACTTTTTCACCCCATTCTCTCGCGTCATCATCTTCTTCCTCCAGCCGAGCGCCTCCTCGAGCTCTCCGCGAAAACCTCAAGAAACCCTAGCTTCTTCCTCTGCACCAGTCGCTTCCTCTCCCTCCTCCATGGCTAGCAGCAGTTCATCCCCATCAATGGCGGCGTCGAGCGAAGCCAGCGAGCTCCGTCGTCGTGCCCCAGAGGGTCTGGTCATCCCCGCATCGGCGGTGGTATAAACCACCGGCGGTGACCATAACCTGGCGGTGCTGGAGCCCCTGGAAGAGGAGCCAGACTCGCACAAAGGCGACTGGCGCGGCTCGGACATCACCGGCCGCGACATCCAAGAGATGGTTGCTGAGGGTTACCTCCCTGCGACGAAGGGGCTCGCCTGGCGGGCGGCGCCGACCGGCGAGGTGATCCCCTCTCCCCAAGCCGGAGAGAAAGTATACCTCAAGGCGCAATTGGTACGCGGCGTTTCTCTGCCCATCTCCCACTTCTTTCTGTCCGTCTTGAATCACTTCAAGGTCCAACCTCACAACCTCTCTCCCAATAGTATCCTAGTGCTTAGCAACTTTGTGGCACTTTGCAAGGGTTACCTAGGGATTAGGCCTAGGTTAGATCTGTTTGTGTACTTCTTCACCGTTAAACGTGAAGCCGGACACAGCAAGGAGGAGCTTAGAAACTGCGGCACCATAAGCTTCAAGATCCAACCTGGCCGGCGGTTCCCCGACATCGTCGGCCACGAGTCGTGCAAGAATTGGCAGCGGGCGTACTTCTACGGCCCCGACATTCCTTTGTCGGGCCGAGAAGTAACGTACTCGGACTTCGTGGATGGAGCCACCGCCGAAGTTCCCACATGGCGGTCCCATGCCTCCCTTTCGTCCGACCTCAACGCTTTTTACGCAATAAGGCGGAACGAGTGGTTTGTAGAGACGGGTCTGACCGGCTTGGACCTAGCCATGTGCTGGTTCATCATGTTGGAGATATGCCCTAGAGGCAATAATAAATGTATTTATTATTATATCTTTGTGTTTATGATAAATGTTTACATTCATGCTATAATAGTATTAACAAGGAAACATTAATACTTGTGTGATTTGTAAACTAAAATAAGAGTCCCTAGTAAAGCCTCTATATAATACTAGCTTGTTGGTTAATAAATGATTGTGGTTTCCCTATCATGAACATTGAGATGTTATTAACAACAAGATCATATCGTTAGGAGAATGATATGGTGGACATACTCCTATAGATAAGCGTAGCATAAAGATCAAGTCATTTTAATAGTTCAATTGCTATATGCTTTCTGATACATAGTAACCTAATTCCTTCGACCATGAGATCATACATATCACCTTCACCGGAAGGATGCTTTGATGACATCAAACACCACCGTGAATCGGGTGGCTATAAAGGTGGCATTGAGTGTTCGGAAAGTATTGGTTGAAACACATGGATCAAGAGTGGGATTTGTCCATCCATATGACGGATAGATATACTCTGGGCCCTCTCGGTGGAATGTCATCCAATTAGCTTGCAAGCATGTGACTGGCTCACAAGGGATCACATATCACGGGAACGAGAAAAGAGTACTTATTAGTAACGAGGTTGAACTAGGTATGCAGAGATACCGACGATCATAACCTCGGATAAGTAAACTATCATGAGACAAAGAGAAATTGGTATCGTATGTAAGTGGTTCATTCGATTGCAAAGTAATCGTAGAAATATGTGGGAGCCATATGAATTTCCAGATTCCTCTATTGGTTATTGTTCGGAGAAGTGTCTCGATCATGTCCGCATAATTCACGAACTGTGGGGAGACACACTTAAGGATTCGACGTTGTTTGAGTAGTTATGGAATGATGAGTAAGAGACCGAATGTTGTTCGGAGTCTCGGATGGGATCCGGGATATCACGAGGAGATCCGGAATGGTCCGGAGAATAAGATTCATATAAGGAAAGTCATGTTTCAGGGTTGGAGAATGGTTCCGGTGTTTTCATCGGGAATGTTCTAGAAGGTTCCGGAATGTCCGGCACTCCAGAGGGGAAGGGTACATGAATGTGTCATATCAAGTTGGAATTATTGCATCATGTACTAGGTGTCATCGCTGAACAAAATAAAGGGTTTAATCAAATCCTAGTTTGAAAAGTCAAACGCCAATTTGAAAAGTCAAACGGCTATTTTGTGAGGTGGAGGGGAAGTAGGAAACCTAATTGGGGAGGAGTTCCCTCCCTCCACCGCCGGCCCACTTGGGATCCGAGTTGGGGAGGGACTCCCCTCCCCTGGCGCGCCCTCTCCACCTATATAAGGAGGGGCAGGGCTGCCCCTCCAAGACCTACACCACGCACCCCGCAAACCCTAGCTCCCAGCCGCCAGCGCCGCCACCTCCTGCTGCCGCCGCCTAGGGAAACCCTAGCTGCCGACTTGGGCTGCTCCAAGCCCTAGCCGCCGGCCCTATACCCTCCTCCTTGGTGCGTCTAAACCCTAGATCGCCGAGGATATCTCTCATAGTCCACCATACTCGCTCCGGCTTAAGGCGAAGCCCTGCGAGATCTCCCCTCTACTTCTGGTACAACACCGTTGTGCTGCCAGAATCGTGAGGAGAGTGCTACAACCTCCGCTGCCTGCTGGAACAAGGGAGAGGAAGGTCTTCGTCGAGTACCGAACGTGTGACCGACTGCGGAAGCGCTGCCGGAACGCAGCGCCGGAAGGATCGTCTACACGATCTTGAGATCGGCAAGAGTACGACTACATCACCCACGAGAATCCGCTCTCGTTAAACACTTTGGAATCTTCGAGGGTGAGTTATTCCCTCGACTCGTTGCTACAATCTAGTAGATAGATCTTGGCTTGTTTGTTTGTATGCGGTAGAAATTTTTTGTTTTCCATGCTACGAATCCCTACAGTGGTATCCGAGCCGTGTCTATATGTAGATCTATTGCACGAGTAGAGCACAATGGTCATTGTGGGCGTTGATGCTTTTGTTGTCGATTGCTTCTTGTGTACTTTGCATCTTGCGGGATGGTGGGATGAAGCGGCCCGGGCTAACCTTACATGACATCCTTCATGAGACTTGCTCCACGCTTGACATGCAACTTGTATTGCATAAGTGGCTTTGCGGGTGCCTGTTTCTCCCAACATAGTTAAGATTCAATTTACAACAGGTGATTGACAATACTAGTATCAATGTTGTGGTTCTTGTTCGTAAGTTAGAACGACACTTATTGAAAGCCCCAAACCACGTAAAACATGCAAAGAAAGTAGAGGCGTCTAACTTTGTTTTGCAGGGGTGTGCTGTGATGTGATATGGCCATGATTGTGATTATATTTGATGTATGCAATGTTCCTGTAACTACCTCGGTGAATTACGCTCCTAGTTACAAGCCTGGATGAGCAGAAATGGTTGAAATAGTACGGTGGGGCCCAAATGCCACTCACAGGTAGACCTTTCGGCCGTCCCAATCATTTCCAAACATCGGGACCAAAACAGGCGGCGTAATCGGCAGGCGAAGGGATCAACTACATACACAAATGAGTATGTATGCAATCCACCATACAACAGTACATCAGAGCCATTCCATCTAAAAAGAAAGGAAATATAGCAACGCCATACGGCAAGATCCAAATATCCTAGATAGATATAATAGTTTAGGATATCTCCTCATACATCAATCAACAGTATCGGGAAGCGGAAGACACAATCCGAGTGCGGATAAGAAGCAAATCGGCATAAGATGCCCCATAAATAAGCGTATCCCGCCCACGATCTCACGGATCCCCGTGCTCCCAATCTCTACACCGAATGATCGTTGCCCACATCGTCCGCCTCTTCCACCCAAGATCCATCTTGCGAGGGTACCTGTTCATCTGAACCAATAATTTATCGTGAGACCCTAGGGTACTCAGCAAGTCTTTATGCCGCTAAAGGGACACAACCTGGGTGACGAATTGCAGCAAAAGATAAACCCTAGCAATTCTATAGATACTCGCTAACCATCCGCCTAACCATAGATAGACGGATGTCCGTGAATTAATAGCAACAGTTATAACGGTAAATCAACAGATCCATCCTCCTCCTCGCTTACCGACGAGGAAGAGGACGAACAACCCCCCATCCGTTGGCAGTTTTATTATCCATTCCGTGAGTATTGCACTATTTACTAGTCAGGTACCTAGTCTAGTCAAATTAAAAGCGGTACTTTAGTTATTCTTGTCTATGATCGAGAAACTGTGCTCCAAGTCGTCCATAACCGCGAACACGGCTTTCAGAAAGTTTTACCCTGCAGGGGTGCACAAATAGCAACACACACTGATATGCCTGAAAACCAAATCAAAACCCAACGAGGCATCACGACAACGCGATCACAGGATTCAAAAATATTTCAGGCGGCCACCCCATTAAGCTACCCGCGACGAAGTTGGCCGACTCCGAGACGGACTCAAGGTTTGCGCCAATGGCTGTGAACGACTGGGAACCCGAAAATGTGACTGGGCTTGTCGACACCGCGGAAACACTCCGCTTTCCTAAACAGTACAGTGCAGACCTCGCACAATTTAAATAAAGCAAGAAAGCATGGCATAAGTACAGATAGTAAATAAAACCTCAAAATATTTTGTTGCCCCAAGAAATAAGAATTAAAAAAGCTCTGGATCAGTGGGGTTCATAAGCCTCCCGGATGTGGATAGCGCGAATATTCAAGGAACAGGAATCAAGTACTCGGGGTCCTACGGGACACAAGTGAGCCTGAAAAACCAAATAGCGAATATGGCTCACCGATGCCACTTTCATTAGTTATCCCATTACTACTCAGGTTAAGTTGTTTAGGTACCTCGTTATCCATCAGACACTCACATACCCTACACATGCTGTTCTACGACTCGCATGGCTCAAACAACTCCTGTAGTAATGGCTCATGGGATGGAGGAACAAGCTTCGGTGGGGTTTAAAAGTAAAGGCTATCCAATACTTGGGATTCAATTTAATGCAATCACGACTCAATGATGCAAGAATAAGGTAGAGGCAATAGGTACTATATGTATGCAAGCATGTGGTAGTGCTTGCCTGGCAGCTCAGTTGAAGCAAGGGATGGATCTGGGTAGTGCACCTGGTTCTCTTGATATATCCCCTGCTCAGCGTCTATTCGAAGAAGAACCAAACAAACAAGGGCCAACATAAATAAAGTGCACAAGCATATGAATAAATGCATCAAGCAAACAATCATGCCATGATGAATGATGCAAAATTTGCATGGCAATAAAGTAGCATGGCATGGGTGAGGTGTGGAATACAAGAAGAAACCATTTTATTGAGTTTTGCCCACATTTTATTCTCAATTAAGTTGCTGTATACATTATATTTATATGATGCATGCTTCAAATCAAACCATGGAATGCATAAACAGAAAGGTCTCGACGAGCTAATCATTTTAGACACATTATTTGTTAAATTTGGAGTTATAAAACTAAAGTTATTAATTAATAAGACAAAAGGGCATTATCTTGTAATTTAATTAACTTGGAAAAATAAAGTGTTCAAAATATATTTTGAAGGCCATATTTGAATTCCTCATATTTTTCTGATTTGAAAACATATATTATTTGTATTATTTGGAATTATATTTGAAAAGTTATATAAAAACAGAATTTAAATTTGAATTTGAAATAATTTGAAAAAGATTTGAATTAAGACAGATATACAGAAAACATTTTTATACACAGGTTTAGCTAGCCACAGTCAATGACCAGTGGGGCCAGCAGCTGACTCAACAGCACACTGCGCAGAAAAACTTCTGTCACCGTGACTGCTGCCAGCCACAGGGAGTGATAGGTGGGGCCAGAGCACTCGCGGGCCCAGTTGTCAGCGGCGGAACAGCGCGGAGGCTGACAGGTGGCCAAACAGGAGCGCGGGTTGAGGAACACATAGTGCAGGTGCCTTTTTGCAAAACGGAACCGACGCTGACTAGTGGGCCTGGCTAGACCGCGGGTTGGGCATCAAAAAGTCGCAGGAGGGTATGCACAAAAGGCGTTGCCCGTACTGTTGATCTTCCTCTGAACCTACTGACGACAGGTTTGTGCTCGACAGGGCGGCTCGGTGCAGGGATCGATCCCGCGACCTCGCGTGCGCGCGCGGCGGCGGCGACCGCTGCGGTAGGCTTGGGCTTGTGTCAGGTGGGGGCTACGCGGCGAGATGAGGGTTACGCGATGAATAGAACACAGACGGCGACGAACCTGCCGTGCACAGAGGGTGTTCGCCGCCGGGATCCGCTCGTCTAGGAAGAGAGAAACAGCGGGAGGGTGTCTGGGAGATGTGGCTGCTCACCAGGAGTGTGTTGGCGTAGGTGGATCGGGCAGGGGTGCAGACGATCGACGGGGAGGCAGACGTTCCGGCGATCTAGGGTTCCGTCGGGGCGACGATGGTCCAGCGCTCCTGGGGCTCCTCCCCGCTCTGCAGGCTGTGTGCGACGCAGCGGAGCGTCCTTGATCTCCTAGGCCTCTTCTCGGACGCGCTGTACGGTTGGATCGGCTGGACGTGGTGGAGGCCAACGGTGGTGGAGAGGAGAGGGGAGGAGAGCCAGGGCGCCTCGGCTAGATCTAGAGTGGCCGAAGGAGAGCCGTGAGGTGGCAGATAGGAATGGGAGAGGAGAGGGGGTGCCATGGGGAGCAGGTAGAGGGAAAAGGTGGCTCGGCCACTTTTCTCCCTCCTTCCTCACGTGCTCGTCGGGGCAGGGCAGGGCAGCTGGCAGGGGGGTGGCTTCCAGGTGGGACCAGAGGGCGAGGCCAAGGAGGCAGGGGAGGCTCGGCTGGTGGGGCACGCAGGCAGAGAGAGAGGGAGAGAGGGGTAGCTTCGGGTAGGTGCTAGGGTTGGAGCTAGGGTAGGAGGGAGAGGGGGGTATGGCTCGGGTAGGGTTTGGTCTGGGTGGCAGCTAGGTGGGCCAGGGTGGCCAGGTGGGGCCAGCAAGAAGGGGAGAGGAGAGAGGCCGAGAGAGGGTAGGGTAGCTTAGGGTTTTGCTTAGAAGGGGGTGTGAGGGTTAGGGTTAGATGGGGTGGTTTAGAGAGTGGGGTAGAGGAGTATGGTGATGATGGGGTAGGTGATTAGAGGGAACTTAGATAGAGAGAAAGAGGGGTGAGAGCTAGGGTTTTAGAAGCATGCATGCTCCAAACCTAGATCAAGCAAGATCATGAGGAAAGGAGAGAGAGAGGGATGTGGTGTGATGATGGATTTTAGCAGGACAACTAGATCAAGCCAAAAGATAAGAAGAGAAAGAGAGGAGAGATGAACCACTCAAGAATTCAAATAAAAACCAAAGGACAAGCAAAAGGTGGTACTTGCATGGCCCATGCAAAATATTTAATGCCATGTGTATTCTTGTGAGACAATAATATTGCATGGCATTATTATTATGCATTCCCAAAATTGGAATAAAGGCCAAGCAAAAAGAATTTAGAAGAAAGCTCCAAGTGGAGTAGATGGAGATGATCACATTTGATTATAATTGGGACTTGCTAGTGTGTATATTCCACTAGATGCTTACTAGTCCCAAAAATATTCCCACATGAGCATAAATCCATAACAACCCATATGGAAGCTAGAAAAAGGGTTCCACTCACAAGGCATGCAAAGGTGGCCATGTGGCTCTCATACATCAATAATGTGAAAACAATCATGATGCTAAGATGAGAGCATGTGGAAAAGAATTGGATCCATCCCAACCCACATGAGCTAGAGGGAAACTCAATAAATGCCAAGCTCATATTTAGTTGGATGGTGGAATGATGGGGTGATGACAAGCAAGGTGTGGAGTTAATAAAAGATATGCCCCCAACTCAACTTGGGCATTTAAACAGTATATCAAGAACCAAATACAATATCAAGAGGCAAATACAATTTACAATGCATATGAGAGAAGAACCAACTCAAAAAAGGGTTTTATATGATGCTCAAATGCAAGGTGGCATGATGACATGAGCATGATATAATTATGATGCAACAATTATATGTAGGAAGTAGCATCTATATAGACTAGGCTAGTAGCATTGCAATTGTTAGACAATTGGGATGCTACAACTCTCCCCCACTAAACAAGAATCTCGCCCCGAGATTCCTAGGAAAAAGAAAACAACACAAGGAGAGGCGGGTGTTCGAACGAAGGTGACCCTCACGTTCCCAAGATGATGAAGAGCGGAATGGTGCGACCACTACACCCTGCAAAACTTGCTAGACTTGTTGCGAGTCTTGCATTTTGCTTGAGAAACAACGGGTTAGAAGAGTTGAAGGATTGTCGTGAGACAAGAAGGATAGGATGGACAAAGCTCCGGTTTGCTCAAGAAACAAGATAAAAGACTAGAACCACTTGTGAAAGAAAGGACACGATGATGTCCCATGGATAAAGAAAGACACACCGTTAAGATTAAAGATTTACCGATACTAGAGAGGATGGATCTTTATCTCGCCAGAAGGAAAAGATCTAGATTGGAGAAGTTTTGAACCACTATGACAATAGCATCGCATCTTCTCTCGGATTGGAGAATGAAGTTCGGAAACAATATTGCCTTCAAACAATATAGTCCTTTGATATCAACAGAAAGATTTAGTTAGACATCGTCGGATTAGATTCTTCTTGCGCCGGTAAGAACCGAAGGATCATGCAATTGAGGTGCGCGGATATAACTTCCAGAGACGGATGTGAAGACAGATCCTGGTTGAATCCCGCGAAGCAAAGAATATGGAGGATCTGGAGTTTATTGTAGATATACTTATTGCTTTCTTTAGCCTTGAGGCTAACGCAATAGATTTGCGGCTGATGGCATCAACCATAACTGGCTTTACCACAGAAAAGAATTGGTGAAACAAAGAGAGATAGTTTCCTTCCATCTTGTTTGTGGATGTAGAGCACCGGTAGAAAGACGAGGACAGAAAAGAGTTTGTGTTTGTTTCCACCAGATGATTGAAGATTTTGCTCCGTCTAGAATAGACAAACCACCAACAAGAGATTATTGATTACTTTCTTCGAGAGAGCACTCCGGAAAAACAAAGACGGAAGTAAAAGTATCGAGGGATAAAGGCCATTTCTAACTTCCGTGGAATGAGTGAAATCACATTAATTCACCAATTCAATGTACAAGAGCGAATGATAAGAGTAGTGGTATCGTAGCTACTCCATCCCGCACTGAAAGCATTACTCTGCACATGAATAAGAAAACCATGCAACCCCACTACCGAAACAGACTGAAGGTATTGATAAGAAGAGCTCATGGAACTCTGTAAGAAAACAAAGATTGATGCAAATGATTCGCCGGATTCATAGATAGATAAAGATGATGTTGTCGTCATGTCTGAAGTACCAAGCCACCGGAAAGATATGAAGGAAGATTACGGAGAACAACTGCAAGATTCCACAGATAAAGAAAAAGATAACGCCAACTTGAACAGAAGGATTACGAAAGATCTGAAAAGTCTTCATGGCCTCCGGTGGATAGAGCATAGACGATAGAGCGAGAGGGTTTCAAGAGATCACTTGACGAGACTGAGGTGAAAGAACTCCATGTTCTTCTTGAAATGATTGAGATAGGTTTAGCGGTCTTGAGGAAAATCTTTAGCGGAACAACGATGATAACTTGCCTTCAAGGAACAACTCCGGATTGGTTGAAGATGGAGATGGAATTAACAACGGACTTGCTAAATCCAGAATTGAAGCGATCTTTTAGCAGAAGTACATGGCCGAGATAGGTGACTTCAAAAAGCCAGAATTTCCACTTTGAGAACTTTGCACACAGGCAGTGTCCGCGAAGCTTGGGAGAAAGAGACACAGATGATCTTCCATGTCCTTCCATTGATATCGAATAGGCAAGCATATTATCAACATATACCACCATGGATTAACAAGATATTCCCAGAATACCAAGTTCAAAAGGCGAGAGAAACGAACAATGCTCGAACACTTCCTGAGCTCAACGCTCTTAGAAAGATCAATATTAAGAGCACGGGTTCGTGTTGAGAAAGTTGCACTGGCAGAATAGATTATCTGGTCCTTCGGAAGAAAAAGAGATGACACCTGGTTCGCATTGTCGGTCGGATCACCGTTTACAAAGATAAGGAGATCTTGGATAAGAACCGATGATAGCTCATACCTTAAGCAAAGCTATCAGAGACGAAAAGATGCAATTCCCTCGTATCCACGAGAATTGTGCAGATATGGGGTTCAAAAAGATGTGCAGCATGATGGACAGATGATAGACCACCGTAGTGCCTTGAGAAACTCCGGATTGCCAAAGATGCTTGCTGAGAACCAAATTACAATCACCCGCATCAGATCGACACATGTTATGTCATTAGCCCAAGAGAATTGGTGATAACGAGAAACTCCAGGATTAAGCGTCGGTGACAAAAGAATGAGTTAGCATGGACATGCTGATAAAAGGGAGATAGATAATGTTTCACACACGACTGAAAAGGAGTGTGGAAACACAGACGTATCAAAGAAAATTTTTCCGCATTTTCCGGCATTAAAATACCAATAGATGCGCAAAATCACTTATCAGATAGAGATTAGCAACTGATGCTTACGCAGATTGTGGAGTTGCTGGAAGGAAGAACACCCTTAAGAAGATGGCACCGGTTAACAAGGAGTCAGATAGATCGCGCCGGTTTGCAAAAGCCTGTCGGTATAGAATGTACCAACAGTTGATAACCAAAGGCAGATGGTGATAACAAGAAGGATGCAACAGATAGACAAGGAATTACACACACACACACACACTTTCTATGGTACTACGGAAACCCAGAACACGTGAATCCTAGTTTGAATTTTTAAGAAGAGGATTGAAAACGTTACACTTCCTTACCAGAAAAGGGTGGTGGGTGGGTAAGAAGAAAAGTGGAAGCCGTCCTACTCTCGCGTTTTGTTTTTCCCTAATATACATAACTACCAAAAATATTTGCTAGACAGACAACGACCATTTGGCTGAGACCCTGAAGGGCGGGATGGCTCTGATACCAATTGTAACTACCTCGGTGAATTACGCTCCTAGTTACAAGCCTGGATGAGCAGAAATGGTTGAAATAGTACGGTGGGGCCCAAATGCCACTCACAGGTAGACCTTTCGGCCGTCCCAACCATTTCCAAACATCGGGACCAGAACGGGCGGCGTAATCGGCAGGCGAAGGGATCAACTACATACACAAATGAGTATGTATGCAAGCCACCATACAAAGACATCGAGCCATTCCATCTAAAAAGAAAGGAAATATAGCAACGCCATACGGCAAGATCCAAATATCCTAGATAGATATAATAGTTTAGGATATCTCCTCATACATCAATCAACAGAGTATCAGGCGGAAGCGGAAGACACAATCCGAGTACGGATAAGAAGCAAATCGGCATAAGATGCCCCATAAATAAGCAGATCCCGCCCACAGATCTCACGGATCCCCGTTCCCGGAATCTCTACACCGAATGATTGTTGCCCACATCGTCCGTCTCTTCCACCCAGTATCCATCTTGCGAGGGTACCTGTTCATCTGAACCAATAATTTATCGTGTGAGACCCTAGGGGTACTCAGCAAGTCTTTATGCCGCTAAAGGGGACACAACCTGGGGTGACGCAATTGCAGCAAAAGATAAACCCTAGCAATTCTATAGATACTCGCTAACCATCCGCCTAACCATAGATAGACGGATGTCCGTGAATTAATAACAACAGTTATAACGGTAAATCAACAGATCCATCCTCCTCCTCGCTTACCGACGAGGAAGCGGACGAACAACCCCCCATCCGTTGGCAGTTTTATTATCCATTCCGTGAGTATTGCACTATTTACTAGTCAGGTACCTAGTCTAGTCAAATTAAAAGCGGTACTTTAGTTATTCTTGTCTATGATCGAGAAACTGTGCTCCAAGTCGTCCATAACCGCGGACACGGCTTTCAGAAAGTTTTACCCTGCAGGGGTGCACAAATAGCAACACACACTCGATATGCCTCGGAAAAACCAAATCAAAACCCAACGAGGCAGTCATGACAAAGCGATCACAGGATTCAGAAATATTTCAGGGGGCCACCCCATTAAGCTACCCGCGACGAAGTTGGCCGACTCCGAGACGGACTCAAGGTTTGCGCCAATGGCTGTGAACGACTGGGAACCCGAAAATGTGACTAGGCTTGTCGACACCGCGAAAACACTCCGCTTTCCTAAATAGACAAAGCAAGACTCGCACAATTTAAATAAAGCAGAAAGCATGGCATAAGTACAGATAGTAAATAAAACCTCAAACTAGTTTGTGGCCCCAAGAAATAAGAATGAATCAAGCTCGCTCGGGGTTCATAAGCCTCCCGGATGTGGATAGCGCGAATATTCAAGGAACAGGAATCAAGTACTCGGGGTCCTACGGGACACAAGTGAGCCTGAAAAACCAAATAGCAAATATGGCTCACCGATGCCATTTTCATTAGTTATCCCATTACTGTTCTACGACTCGCATGGCTCAAACAACTCCTGTAGTAATGGCTCATGGGATGGAGGAACAAGCTTCGGTGGGGTTTAAAAGTAAAGGCTATGCAATACTTGGGATTCAATTTAATGCAATCGCGACTCAATGATGCAAGAATAAGGTAGAGGCAATAGGTACTATATGTATGCAAGCATGTGGTAGTGCTTGCCTGGCAGCTCAGTTGAAGCAAGGGATGGATCTGGGTAGTGCTCCTGGTTCTCTTGATATATCCCCGTCAGCCTATTCAAGAAGAACCAAACAAACAAGGGCCAACATAAATAAAGTGCACAAGCATATGAATAAATGCATCAAGCAAACAATCATGCCATGATGAATGATGCACAATTTGCATGGCAATAAAGTAGCATGGCATGGGTGAGGTGTGGAATACAAGAAGAAACCATTTTATTGAGTTTTGCCACATTTTATTCTCAATTAAGTTGTTGTATACATTATATTTATATGATGCATGCTTTAAATCAAACCATGGAATGCATAAACAGAAAGGTCTCGACGAGCTAATCATTTTAGACACATTATCTGTTAAATTTGGAGTTATAAAACAAAAGTTATTAATTAATAAGACAAAAGGGCATATTCTTGTAATTTAATTAACTTGGAAAAATAAAGTGTCCAAAATATATTTTGAAGGCCATATTTGAATTCCTCATGTTTTTCTGATTTGAAAACATATATTATTTGTATTATTTGGAATTATATTTGAAAAGTTATATAAAAACATAATTTAAATTTGAATTTGAAATAATTTGAAAAAGATTTGAATTAAGACAGATATACAGAAAACATTTTTATACACAGGTTTAGCTAGCCACAGTCAATGACCAGTGGGGCCAGCGGTCTCAATGACTTGAAAAACTTCATCACTGGATCGCCGCCACCACAGGAGTGACAGTGGGGCAGAGCACTCATGGGCCCATTGTCGTGGCGGAACAGCGGAGGTCGACAGGTGGCCAAACGGGAGCGCGGGTTGAGGAACACATAGTGCAGGTGCCTTTTTGCAAAACGGAACCGACGCTGACTAGTGGGCCTGGCTGGACCGCGGGTTGGGCATCAAAAAGTCGCAGGGGGTATGCGCAAAAGGCGTTGCCCGTACTGTTGATCTTCCTCTGAACCTACTGACGACAGGTTTGTGCTCGACAGGGCGGCTCGGTGCAGGGATCGATCCCGCGACCTCGCGTGCGCGCGCGGCGGCGGCGACCGCTGCGGTAGGCTTGGGCTTGTGTCAGGTGGGGGCTATGCGGCGAGATGAGGGTTACGCGATGAACAGAACACAGACGGCGACGAACCTGCCGTGCACAGAGGGCGTTCGCCGCCGGGATCCGCTCGTCTAGGAAGAGAGAAACAGCGGGAGGGTGTCTAGGAGATGTGGCTGCTCACCAGGAGTGTGTTGGCGTAGGTGGATCGGGCAAGGGTGCAGACGATCGACGGGGAGGCAGACGTTCCGATGATCTAGGGTTCCGTCGGGGCGGCGATGGTCCAGCGCTCCTGGGGCTCCTCCTGCTCGGCTCCATGTACAGGGCGACGCAGCGGAGCGTCCTTGATCTCCTAGGCCTCTTCTCGGACGCGCTGTACGGTTGGATCGGCTGGACGTGGTGGAGGCCGACGGTGGCGTAGCCGGTGGTGGAGAGGAGAGGGGAGGAGAGCCAGGGCGCCTCGGCCAGATCTAGAGTGGCCGAAGGAGAGCCGTGAGGTGGCAGATAGGAACGGGAGAGGAGAGGGGGTGCCGTGGGGAGCAGGTAGAGGGAAAAGGTGGCTCGGCCACTTTTCTCCCTCCTTCCTTCACGTGCTGTCAGGCTCGAAGGGCAGGTGGCAGGGGGTGGCTTCCTGTGGGACCAGAGGGCGAGGCCAAGGAGGCAGGGAGGCCTGGGCTGGGGCACGCAGGCAGAGAGAGAGGGAGAGGGGTAGCTTCGGGTAGGTGCTAGGGTTGGAGCTAGGGTAGGAGGGAGAGGGGGTATGGCTCGGGTAGGGTTTGGTCTGGGTGGCAGCTAGGTGGGCCAGGGTGGCCAGGTGGGGCCAGCAAGAAGGGGAGAGGAGAGAGGCCGAGAGAGGGTAGGGTAGCTTAGGGTTTTGCTTAGAAGGGGGGTGTGAGGGTTAGGGTTAGATGGGGTGGTTTAGAGAGTGGGGTAGAGGAGTATGGTGATGATGGGGTAGGTGATTAGAGGGAACTTAGATAGAGAGAAAGAGGGGTGAGAGCTAGGGTTTTAGAAGCATGCATGCTCCAAACCTAGATCAAGCAAGATCATGAGGAAAGGAGAGAGAGAGGGATGTGGTGTGATGATGGATTTTAGCAGGACAACTAGATCAAGCCAAAAGATAAGAAGAGAAAGAGAGGAGAGATGAACCACTCAAGAATTCAAATAAAAACCAAAGGACAAGCAAAAGGTGGTACTTGCATGGCCCATGCAAAATATTTAATGCCATGTGTATTCTTGTGAGACAATAATATTGCATGGCATTATTATTATGCATTCCCAAAATTGGAATAAAGGCCAAGCAAAAAGAATTTAGAAGAAAGCTCCAAGTGGAGTAGATGGAGATGATCACATTTGATTATAATTGGGACTTGCTAGTGTGTATATTCCACTAGATGCTTACTAGTCCCAAAAATATTCCCACATGAGCATAAATCCATAACAACCCATATGGAAGCTAGAAAAAGGGTTCCACTCACAAGGCATGCAAAGGTGGCCATGTGGCTCTCATACATCAATAATGTGAAAACAATCATGATGCTAAGATGAGAGCATGTGGAAAAGAATTGGATCCATCCCAACCCACATGAGCTAGAGGGAAACTCAATAAATGCCAAGCTCATATTTAGTTGGATGGTGGAATGATGGGGTGATGACAAGCAAGGTGTGGAGTTAATAAAAGATATGCCCCCAACTCAACTTGGGCATTTAAACAGTATATCAAGAACCAAATACAATATCAAGAGGCAAATACAATTTACAATGCATATGAGAGAAGAACCAACTCAAAAAAGGGTTTTATATGATGCTCAAATGCAAGGTGGCATGATGACATGAGCATGATATAATTATGATGCAACAATTATATGTAGGAAGTAGCATCTATATAGACTAGGCTAGTAGCATTGCAATTGTTAGACAATTGGGATCTCCAATTATATGTAGGAAGTAGCATCTATATAGACTAGGCTAGTAGCATCTATGTATGGTTTAGAATCGGAGCTTCACAAAAGGTTTGAGAATTCAGACCCACATGATATTGTCCGTGATCTCAAATTGATCTTTGAGACTCACGCGGCAATTGAGAGCTATGAGGCTTCTGAAAATTTCTTTAACTGCAAGATGGAAGAGGGCAGCTCCGTCAGTGAGCATGTGCTTAAGATGTATGGGCACGCAAACAAACTTCAAAGCTTGGGTATAGTGATTCCTAATGCTTTGGGGACTATCGTGTCCTCCAATCACTACCACCAAGTTACAAGAACTTTGTGATGAACTACAATATGCAAAACATGAACAAGCAGTTCCCAGAACTCTTCGCCATGTTAAAATCTGCAAAAGTGGAGATCAAGAAAGAGCACCAAGTGTTGATGGTCAATAAGACCACCAAATTCAAGAAAGGCAAGTCTAAGCAAAAGGGACACTTCAAGAAGGGTGGTAAGAAAGTTACCGCGCCGACGAAGAAGACCAAGGCTGGACCTAAGCCTGATACTGAGTGCTTTTACTTCAAGGGAGAAAGTCACTGGAAGCGGAATTGCCAAAGTACTTGGCGGATTTGAAGAACGGCAACATCAAGAAGAAAGGTATATCCGATATACATGTTATTGATGTGTATCTCACTAGTACTCGTAGTAGTGCCTGGGTATTTGATACTAGTTCGGTTGCTCATATCAGAATCAAAAGCAGTGCAGAATAAACGGAAGCTAGCGAAGAACGAGGTGACGATGCGCGTGGGAAACGGATCAAAGGTTGATGTGATCGCGGTCGGCACGCTACCTCTTCATCTACCATCAGGATTAGTTTTATACTTAAATAATTGTTATTTGGTGCCTGCGTTAAGCATGAACATTATATCGGGATCTTGTTTATTGCGAGACGTTTACTTGTTTAAGTCCGAGAATAATGGTTGTTCGATTTATATGAGTAATATGTTTTATGCACATGCACCTTTGATAGATGGTCTATTCTTATTGAATCTCGATAGTGGAAATACACATATTAATAACATTGAGGCTAAACGTTTGAAATCGAGCGATAACTCGACCTATATGTGGCACTGGCGTCTTGGTCACATTGGAGTGAAGCGTATGAAGAAACTCCATTCCGATGGACTTCTTGAATCACTTGATTTCGAATCACTTGAAAGATGCGAAGCATGTCTGATGGGTAAAATGACTAAGACTCCATTTTCTGGTATGATGGAGCGAGCTACGGACTTATTGGAAATCATACATACCGATGTGTGTGGTCCAATGAGTGTAGCATCGCGTGGTGGTTATCGTTATGTTCTTACCTTCATGGATGACTTGAGTAGATATGGGTATATCTATTTCATGAAACATAAGTCCGAAACTTTCGAGAAGTTTAAGGAATTTCAAAGTGAGATAGAGAATCAACATAACAAGAATATTAAATTTCTATGTTCTGATCGTGGAGGTGAATATCTAAGTTACGAGTTTGGCGAGCATTTGAAGAAAATGCGGAATACTTTCACAATTGACACCGCCGGGAACACCACAGCGTAATGGTGTGTCCGAACGTCGTAATCGAACTCTCTTAGATATGGTTCGTTCTATGATGTCACTTACAGATTTACCGCTATCATTTTGGGGTTATGCATTAGAAACAGCCGCATTCACTTTAAATAGGGCACCATCTAAATCCGTTGAAATGACACCGTATGAATTATGGTTTGGGAGAAACCTAAATTGTCGTTCCTTAAAGTTTGGGGTTGCGAAGCCTATGTAAAGAAGTTACAGCCGGACAAGCTTGAACCCAAAGCGGAAAAATGCGTCTTCATAGGATACCCGAAGGAAACTATTGGGTATACCTTCTATCATAGATCCGAAGGAAAAATCTTCGTTGCTAAGAATGGATCCTTTCTAGAGAAGGAATTTCTCTCGAAAGAAGTGACTGGAAGGAAAGTAGAACTCGACGAGGTTATCCAACCTTCTCTCAAACTTGCGAGTAGCGCAGCACCGGAAGAAGTTCCTGTGGTGCCTGCACCAATAAGAGAGGAAGCTAATGATGATGATCATGAAACTTCGGTTGTAGTTGCTACAGAGCGTCGCAGGTCAACGAGAACTCGTACCACTCCTGATTAGTATGATCCCGTTATGAGTGTCATGTTGGTGGACAACACCGATGACCCTGCGACATATGAAGAAGCGTTGATGAGCCTAGATTCCAATAAATGGCAAGAAGCCATGAAATCCGAGACTAGATCCATGTACGAAAACCAAGTATGGACTTTGGTGGACTTACCGGATGGCCGGAAGGCTGTCGAGAACAAATGGATTTTCAAGAAGAAAACAGATGCTGATGGTAATGTTACTGTCTATAAAGCTCGACTTGTCACAAAAGGGTTTCGACAAATTCAAGGAGTTGGCTACGATGAGACTTTCTCACCGGTAGCGAAGCTAAAGTCTGTGAGGATTATGTTAGCAATCGCTGCATATTATGATTATGAGATATGTCAGATGGATGTCAAAACAGCATTCCTCAATGGAGACATTGATGAAGAGTTGTATATGATGCAACCCAAAGGTTTTGTCAATCCTGAAGATGCTAACAAGGTATGCAAACTTCAACGGTCCATCTATGGATTGAAGCAAGCATCCCGAAGTTGGAATCAACGTTTTGATAAGGTAATCAAAAGTTTTGGTTTTATACAAACTTATGGAGAAGCTTGTATTTACAAGAAAGTGAGTGGGAGCTCTGTAGCATTCTTAATACTATATGTAGATGACATATTGTTGATTGGGAATGATGTAGACCTTCTTAATAGTGTCAAGGAATATTTGAATAATAGTTTTTCAATAAAGGATCTTGGCGAAGCAGCTTACATATTAGGCATAAAGATTTATAGAGATAGATCGAGGCGCCTAATATCATTGTCACAAAGTACATATTTGGACAAAGTTCTAAAGAGGTTTGGAATGGAAGATAGCAAGAAAGGGTTCTTGCCCATGTTGCTAATCGACCTTGAGTAAAACTCAAAGTCCGACAACGGCGTAAGATAGAGAAAGGATGAGTAAGACTCCTATGCCTCAGCCATAGGATCTCTAATGTATGCCATGCTATGTACTAGACCGACATTGCATATGTCGTTAGTTTAACTAGCAGATATCAAAGTGATCCAGAGTGGATCATTGGACATGATCAAAACATCCTTAAGTACTTGAGAAGAACTAAGGATATGGTTCTTTCTTATGGAGGTGATGAACAACTCGTTGTTAATGGTTACACCGATGCTAGTTGGAACACCGATCCGGATGACTCTAAATCACAATCTGGATACGTATTTACTTTGAATGGTGCATCAGTTAGCTGGAGGAGTGCAAAGCAAAGCGTTGTGGCGATATCTTCAACTGAATCGGAATACATGGCTGCTTCGGAGGCTTCACAATAAGCGATATGGATGAAAGAGTTCATTACAGAGCTCGGTGTGGTTCCTAGTGCGCTGGACCCAATGTCAATCTACTGTGATAACATGGGCGCCATAGCCAATGCACAAGAACAAAGGTCACACAAGAAGCTGAAGCACATCAAGCTACATTTTCACGCTATTCGAGAACATGTCCAAGATGGGGACATAAATATTTGCAAAGTACACACAGATCTGAATGTGGCGGATCCGTTGACTAAACCTCTCCCGAGGACAAAACATGACCAACATAAAACTTCCATGGGTGTTCGGTATATTACCATGTAATCTAGATTAGATGACTCTAGTGCAAGTGGGAGACTGTTGGAGATATGCCCTAGAGGCAATAATAAATGTAGTTATTATTATATCTTTGTGTTTATGATAAATGTTTACATTCATGCTATAATAGTATTAACAAGGAAACATTAATACTTGTGTGATTTGTAAACTAAAATAAGAGTCCCTAGTAAAGCCTCTATATAATACTAGCTTGTTGGTTAATAAATGATTGTGGTTTCCCTATCATGAACATTGAGATGTTATTAACAACAAGATCATATCGTTAGGAGAATGATATGGTGGACATACTCCTATAGATAAGCGTAGCATAAAGATCAAGTCATTTTAATAGTTCAATTGTATATGCTTTCTGATACATAGTAACCTAATTCCTTCGACCATGAGATCATGCTTATAACCATCACCGGAAGGATGCTTTGATGACATCAAACACCACACCGTAACTGGGTGGCTATAAAGGTGGCATTGAGTGTTCGGAAAGTATGGGTTGAAACACATGGATCAAGAGTGGGATTTGTCCATCCATATGACGGTTAGAAATACTCTGGGCCCTCTCGGTGGAATGTCATCCAATTAGCTTGCAAGCATGTGACTGGCTCACAAGGGATCACATATCATGGGAACGAGAAAAGAGTACTTATCAGTAACAAGGTTGAACTAGGTATGAAGAGATACCGACGATCATAACCTCGGATAAGTAAACTATCATGAGACAAAGGGAAAATGGTATCGTATGTAAGTGGTTCATTCGATCGCAAAGTAATCGTAGAAATATGTGGGAGCCATATGACTTTCCATATTCCTCTATTAGTTATTGTTCGGAGAAGTGTCTCGATCATGTCCGCATAATTCACGAACCGTAGGGAGACACACTTAAGGATTCAACGTTGTTTGAGTAGTTATGGAATGATGAGTAAGAGACTGAATGTTGTTCGGAGTCTCGGATGGGATCTGAGATATCACGAGGAGATCCAGAATGGTCCGGAGAATAAGATTCATATAAGGAAAGTCCTGTTTCGGGGTTGGAGAATGGTTCCGGTGTTTTCATCGGGAATGTTCTAGAAGGTTCCGGAATGTCCGGCACTCCGGAGGGGAAGGGTACATGAATGTGTCATATCAAGTTGGAATTATTGCATCATGTACTAGGTGTCATCTCTGAACAAAATAAAGGGTTTAATCAAATCCTAGTTTGAAAAGTCAAATGCCAATTTAAAAAGTCAAATGGCTATTTTGTGAGGTGGAGGGGAAGTAGGAAACCTACTTGGGGAGGAGTTCCCTCCCTCCACCGCCGGCCCACTTGGGATCCGAGTTGGGAGGACTCCTCCTAGCGCACCCCACCTATATAAGGAGGCGGGCTGCCTCCAAGAGACCTACACACCTCAAGAAACCCTAGCTCCCACGCCTGCAACCTCCTGCTGCCGCCGCCGCCTAGGGAAACCCTAGATGCCGACTTGGGTTGCTCCAGGCCCTAGCCGCCGGCCCTAGACCCTCCTCCTTGGTGCGTCTAAACCCTAGATCGCCAAGGATCTCTCTCATAGTCCACCATACTCGCTCCGGCTTAAGGCGAAGCCCTGCGACATCTCCCCTCTACTTCCGGTACCACACCGTTGTGCTGCCGGAATCGTGAGGAGAGTGCTACAACCTCCGCTGCCTGCTGGAACAAGGGAGAGGAAGGTCTTCGTCAGTGAGCGACTGACCGATGGAAGCGCTTAGCATAGCCTTGGGAAGGATCGTCTACACGATCTTGAGATCGGCAAGAGTACGACTACATCAACCACGAGAATCTGCTCTCGTTAAACACTTTGGAATCTTTGAGGGTGAGTTATTCCATCGACTCGTTGCTACAATCTAGTAGATAGATCTTGGCTTGTTTGTTTGTATGCGGTAGAAATTTTTTGTTTTCCATGCTACGAATCCCTACACATCAGGTGGATTCAACCTCTGCAGCACCGTACGAAGCTTATGCATGAGTACACTGGCGACCAAAGGGATACCCTCCGGATCTCCGAGGACAACTTCTCGAGCGACTCCGTCAAGTTCTGACTTAAGGACATCGTCAAGGTGAAGGACAAGAAGCGTGGCTTCACCCTTACCTACGACATGTTCGTAAACGGAAAGTGCCCAAAGGTAGGTATTTATTTTCCGTGAATGACATTGCTCCAGTTTATCAGTCTTGCCAATATCATTTTGTCTAACACGATGATTTCGCACTTAATAGCTTAGCGATCTAGAGGAGGGCAACCTGGCCGCCCAAATCTATGATCCCAGGATGAAGGAAGTCACGGTCGTGTCCGGCGATGATGCCCTGTTGGCGCGAAAGCGGAAGAGCTCCACCTCTGACGCTGCCGACGGAGGCAAGAAAAACAAGACGGAGGGTGGAGCCTCCAAAAAGAGTACTGCCGCCCTGGAGGCGGAAAAGAAGAAAGCCACCGGGATGTTTGCCAAAGCTCCCCCCCTAGTGTAAGCTTCTTATTCTCCGACATTGTCCTGTTTATCTGTCTTATTCCTGTACTTATGCATTTTGCACGTTTCAGGAAGAAAGCCACAACCAGCCTCAAGAAGTCCTCCAAGACTCTTGGGGCTTCTAGAAATATCAAAGATATGTTGCATCGCGACTCTTCCCCCGCCATTGCCCCTGCTACTCCTGCCGTCAAGCCATTCTCCGCTCCGACAAGCTCCCAAGCCCAGGAGGAACCAGGCCCTTCCGCCATGGAAGTGGATTCTGGCGCCTCTACCGAACCTTCAGCTTGTCGTGACGAAGCGACGCAGGAGAGCGCTGCTCTTCAAATGGATGAAGCTCCGTCTAAGGATGCCATCGGTAGCGGCAAGGCGGTGGTGGTTGCTGGTACATCTGCTGAAGGTGGTGCCTCTGCTCCCCAGAAACCCTTAGAATTGCCGAAGATTATCTTCCCGGTGCTTACGCCGGGTAGCACAACTACGGTTCCTGGAGGAGTGTCGTCATCTCTGACGTGTGGTCTTGAGGAGCTACTCCGCCAAGCGGACATCTTGCAAAGTAACAGCGTTTCCTTTGGCAAGATGCTGGCCGAGAGTGCTACAAACCTCAAGATTATCGCACTTGTAAGTTTTATTTTACTGTTTGCATTTCATATGAGTATCCCACTGTAGCCCCAGAGGATGTAGACGGAAAACCATTGGCTTTGCATATATATGCTCTAAGAGTGACTAAGTTAGAAAAAACTCTCACTGTAGCCCCCAAGCATTTAGATGGAATGAATTATTCCGACTAGATGCTTTAAGAGTAGCATACATAGTGTTCATAATTTTAAGTGCTGTAGCCCCCAAGCCTCTAGTTGTAACTGAATTAGTTCCGACTAGATACTTAAAGAAAAGCTAAGCATTTTCTGAGTTAAAACTTTATACTGTAGCCCCCAAGCTTCTAGTTGAGAACTGAACTAGCTCCGACTAGATGCTTAAAGAAAAGCTAAGCATATTGCTAAGTTAAAAACTCTCGCTGTAGCCCCTGAGCACCTAGATGGAAAATCTCTGACTAGGGGCTCCAAGTAGACTGAACAACGACTTGACTTTGTATTTGCGTCCACATAACGAGAATGCTCGGAGGGGCATGGCCAATGATAAGTACCAGAAGATGCGCGCGGACCTTGAAGCTGAAAAGGGTAAAACCGCCATCTTGAAGGAACAAATCATCAAAAACAAGAGTCTGTTTTCTTTTTTTCGCATTTCCGTCTTACTTTTGTGCCTTCCTTCTTCGAGTACTCACTGTGTACTTTGTTTTCTCCGACTTGCAGAGCATGTAGCTAAGGCCAAGGATATTGTCGAGCAGTCCAAGCACATCCAGCAACTGGACAGTGAGAACAAGATCCTTAAGAAGGAGAGGAACAAATGCTGAAGATGCACGAGGATTCCATGAAAGCCCTGCAGGACTCCGCCTCCGCTGAGATCAACCGCTTGAAGGAGGAGCTTGCGATCCTAAAGGATCAGAAGCAAGCTGCCGATGAGCAAAACCTTCGCCATAGCGAGGCGTTTAAGCTCCTCCAACAAGAGAAAGAATCCTTGGTGGACGTCGTCTGGCAGGCTAAGGCTAGCATCTTCAGTAAGTATCCTCTGCCTTGTAGCTCTGTAGTTTGGATACTTATAATTTTTGAACTCATGCAATCGTTGTCGGAATTTAACCCGCTCGCCTCCTTCGGACAAGGAATGCCTGATTCTTACCGGCAACTTCATCAACACCGCCATCACCCAAGCCAAGGAGATCGCCCAGCCCCTCCAAATTTATATCAAGGCCTATGACTCCGTTGTGAAGTACTCGGAGATTCTGCGCCGAGCCCCCGAGCGTGTCGCAAGCTGGAAAGCTTCATGTGCACGGGCTGGCGCTAGGATGGCATTGTCCATGGTGAAGGCACACTATGAAGGTGCCGACATCGATACAGTGACATCTGGTATCCCCGACGTGGATGATAACGGCAAGGAGATCGATCACGAAGCCATCCTGTCATCACTCGCGGGCTATGACACCAGGGTTGCCGAGTTGGTGGACGTCGACGTCTTCGTGCCCAGGAACTTTCTTGACAACGCCGACCCTGAATCCTCCGAGTCTCCTCACAGTGGTGACGTTGAGGGTGAATCTCCGGCTGGTGATGATGCGGCCTCCAAGTCCCCTGCACCCAAGGAGTGAAAAACACTTTGTAATTCTTGTTTCACCTTCGGAGTGTGCATTGAAAAAACTTGGTGATGTAATCTTAAGGCGGAAAACAATGGTTGTCGTATCCTGCTACTTAAGAATTAATGCCCAGTATGTATATATTTTTAAGAAAGTGTTGGCTTATCCATTACTTTGGTTTTTATGGTTGACTTTTCGTGAGTCGGAAGACTCGTTGTCGGAACCATGCGCTTAGGTGATGATGCTCAATGGCACCGTCTATAACCTGAGCACAAAATCGCCGACAATAAGTGCCGAAAGTCACTACTCCAGAATTCACATAAAAACAACAAAGAACGTGTAGACCAGAAAACTTAAGCTAACGCCCGTAGGCGGAATTTTCACAAGTGCAATCGCAAAGCTTGTGCATAAAGGTTTATATGATCCAAAAATGAACACTAAAGGAGGTAAAAGACTCAGCAATATGAGTGAACCAAAGAGCTTTATTTCATTGATCATATAGGAGGTACACAATTAGATAAAAATGCTAAGTGTAGAAAGGATGTAGCTGTGCTATGTTCCATGGCCGATCAAGCTCCGGGTAGTCATCATCCGGGTCACGTCGCTTATACTTATGATCCTTGTTGGGTCTATCCTTGAGCTCACGATTGTCGACAAGGTAGTAAGACCCATTGAGCAGCGCCTTGCTTATGATGAACGGTCCTTCCCATGGCGGGGATAATTTGTGTGACTTCTTCTGCTTAAGTCGGAGCACCAAATCCCCCTCTTTAAACGAGCGATGCCGGACGCGGCGACTATGGTAGTTGCGTAGCTTTTGCTGGTAGATGGCGGATCTTTGGCATGCCCAAACGCGCTCCTCCTCGAGAAGGTCCACATCAAGGCGTCTGGATTCTTCAGCGTCATCTTCGTCATAGGCTACAACTCTTGGTGCATCGTGGAGGATGTCGGAGGGTAGGATGGCTTCTGCTCCATATACCATGAAGTAGGGAGTGTAGCTGGTGGATCTGTTGGGTGTAGTTCGTAAACTCCACAGCACAGATGGCAATTCTTCCACCCAGGCTCCAGCTGCTCTATGTAGCCCTGCCTCAAGACGTGGCTTGATTCCCTGCAGAATTAATCCATTGGCTCGCTCAACTTGACCATTGGATTGTGGGTGTGCCACAGACGCGAGGTCAAGTCGGATGCCTTTGTCCCAGCAATAGGCCTCCACTTCTCCGAGTGACAAGTTGCTTCCATTGTCGGTGATGATGCTATGTGGGAGACCAAATATCACCACTAGATCCCGGACAAATCTAAGGGCAGTTGCCCCATCAAGCTTTCTAATGGGTTTAGCTTCTATCCATTTGGTGAATTTGTCAACTGCTACAAGCAGATGCGTAAATCCACATGGTGTCGTTTGTAACGGCCCCACCATGTCTAGCCCCCAGACTGCAAACGGCCAAGTTATTGGTATTGTTCACAATTCTTTAGCAGGAACATGTGGTTGTCGGGCATAATACTGGCATCCTGTGCATGTCTCAACCAGCTTGTCGGCGTCCGCCTTCGCGGTCAGCCAGTAGAATCCTTGCCGGAAGGCTTTCACGACCAACGATCGAGGAGCGGCGTGATGCCCGCAATCTCTGAGATGGATTTCGCGTAGGATTTCCATACCTTCTAGCTGGGAAACACACTTTACGTATACACCAGTAGTGCTCCTTTTGTAAAGTTGCCCATTGATTATGGTATAACCCTTTGCTCGTCGTACTATCTGCCGACCTTTCGCTGCGTTGGGCAAAGTTCCGTGTTCGAGATATTCCATGAACGGTTTTGTCCAAGCCTGAGGGGTCTTTGTCACCATGTTGACGAAAGAATCAGCTCTATCCGGGTTGTCGATGTCGGCGCGCTTCACGGATGGTGTGCGTAGATGCTCTAGGAAAACTCCTAGCGGAATTTGCTTGCGCCCTGATCCAAGTTTAGACAATAGATCAGCCGCCTCATTTTGCTCCCTAGGCACATACTTGACTTCGTAGCCCAAGAAGCTCTTGGCTATCTCGTCCACTTCGTCGCGATATGCCGCCATCATAGGGTCCGCATTCCGAGTGCCACCATTGGGCAACCAAGTCGGAATCTCCACAGCAAACTATGCGCTTGATGCCAATATCCTTGGCTACACGTAGTCCGTGAATGAGTGCTTCATACTCCGCCATGTTGTTTGTAGCCTCGAAGTGGATCTACAGAACATAGTGTAGCTTGTCTCCTTTTGGTGACTGTAGCAATACACCAGCCCCCGAGCCGTTGAGCAGCTTTGATCTGTCAAAGTGCATCACCCAGTACTCTGGTTCCAGCAACGGAGTGGCATCCGGCATATCCGTCCAATCTGCAATAAAATCCGCCAAGGCCTGTGACTTGATAGCGTCGCGTCTTTTGTAGGTGATCTCGAAGGCGGCAAGTTCAATGCCCCACTTCGTGACCCTTCCTGTAGCGTCGCTGTTGTTGATAATGTCGGACAGTGGAGTCTTGCTCACTACTATGATTGGGTGCTCCTGAAAGTAATGCCTCAGCTTCCGTGAAGCAAGGAATACTCCATAAGCTATATTTTGGTAGTGCGGGTAACGCTGCTTGGACTCCGTCAAGACCTCGCTTATGTAGTAAACTGGTCATTGAACTCTGTGCTCATAGCCTGGTTCCTTCCATTCTACCACGACGACGGTGCTGATAACCCGGTTAGTTGCCGCCATGTAAATTAACAGGGGCTCACCAGGCTCGGGTGCTGCAAGGATGGACGCTGAGGAAAGAATTTCCTTGAGCTGCTTCAATGCTGCATCTGCTTCGTCCTTCCATGTGAATTTGTCCGCCTTCTTCAGCAACTTGTACAGCGGCAGAGCCTTCTCTCCAAGTCGGCTGATGAACCGACTAACTGCTGCAACATAACCTGTCAGTTGTTGGATGTCTTTTAGGCATGTCGGACGGTTTATGTTTAAGATGGCCTTGATTTTCTCCGGGTTGACCTCGATTCCGCGCTGGGAAACGATGAAGCCCAATAGTTTGCCGGATGGAACCACGAAGACGCACTTCTTAGGGTTGAGCATCATATTGTATTTCTAGAGATTATCAAAGGTTTCTTTTAAGTCAGAGATTAAGTCATTTGACTTTTTAGACATCACCGCGATATCGTCCACATAGGTCGTGAAGGCAACGTTGCATTGTCCGCTGGTAGGTAGCACCTGCGTTTTTCATCCCAAAGAGCATCATGACATAGCAAAACGTGCCGTATGGGGTAGTGAATGAAGTGGCCAATTGGTCCGACTTCCGCATCTTGATCTGGTGGTATCCTGAGTATGCATCGAGAAAACACAAAAGTTCCGAGCCAGCCGTCGAGTCAATGACTTGGTCAATGCGAGGCAAAGCAAACGGATCTTTGGGACATGCTTTGTTCAAGCCGGTGTAATCAACTCACATTCTTAATTCATTGGTTCCCTTTTTGGGGACAAGTACAGGATTGGCCACCCATCGAGTGTGAAGGACTTCTGGGATAAACTCAGCCTTAAGTAACCTAGCTATCTCTTTGCCAATGGCGCGTCTCTTCTCATCTCCGAAGCATCGTAGACGTTGTTTCATTGGTTTACATTTTGGATCTATGTTTAAGCTGTGCTCGGCAAGTTCCCTAGGTACACCTTTCATGTCGGCAGGTTGCCAGGCAAAGATGTCCCTATTTTCACGGAGGAACTCGACGAGCGCGCTTTCCTATTTGGGATCCAGGTTCGTCCCAATGGCGACGGTCTTGGAGGCATCGCCTACCACAAGTTCCACCGGCTTGGTCTCGATGGTGGCCTTGAACGCAAGAGCGGAGTCAGAGATCTACTTCTTCGACATGGGCATCTCTAAGTCATTGACCTTACTCTGGATCTCCTTGAATTCTTCGCTGTAGAGGACAGCTTCTGCAACGGCTACTTCATTGATCTCGCAGTCCCTTGCCTTGGTAAAGCTTCCGGATACGGTGATGACACCGTTTGGTCCGGGTATCTTGAGCTTGTTGTAGACGAAGCATGGCTTGGCCATGAACGTGTGGAATGTGTCACGGCCGAATATGACGTGGTACACGCTCTTGAAGGGGACCACCTCAAAGGTCATGCGCTCTTGGCGGTAATTATTAACGTCGCCAAAGGCTACCTGAAGTGTAATGCACCCAAGGTACCGAGCCTCCCGTCCAGGAACTACGCCATGGAACATGGTGTTGGTCCGCCTTAGGTTTGCCTCCGTCAAGTTCATCTTTTGCAGTGTATCCAGGTACATGATGTTGATGCTACTTCCACTGTCCACCATGCACTTGGTGAACTCCACGCCGTCAATCAATGGGTTGATGACAATGGCGCACTGGTTCTCCGTGGGCACAAGGTCTAGGTGGTCCGTCCTGTCCCAAGTTATTGGAACCTCCGACCAGCGCAGGTATTGGGGAACTGGGGGAGAGTGGCCATCAGGATCCTTAGAGAGGTCTTCTGTTGTCGGACGGTGGGGGTGCCAAGGAAAGTGTGGTAGATTGGGGCCTTCTTTGCGAAGGGGTTCTTGCCCTTGTCGTTGCTCTTAGCGGCGTGCTTGGGGTCAACGTCCTCGTCCATGTCACTTGAATCCTTGGACTCCTCATCCTTCTTCTTCCCCTTGCCCTTGCCTCGCGGTCTGTTCTTCTGACTTCGCTTATAGCCGGACTTCGGGTCTTCCTTAAGGTCGTTGATGAACTTGCAGTGTCGATTGGTATGGGTGGCCTTGCCGTTGGCGTCGAGGTGTATGAGGCACGGCATATCGCGGTACTCTTTGTAGGTTTGGGGAACACGGAGCGGCGCTGAGTTGGTTTCACTTCCTCGCTGCTGCCCACGGCCTGCTCCCCTTCCTCGGCCGCGTTGTCCGCCCTCGCCTCGTCCTACAAAAGTCATGGCGACCATGTCGGTAGATTGCTTTTCTTCTGGAGCGGTTTTCCCCTTTGTACTGTTGTTCCTCCGAGCTTGGGTTGGAACGGCCGTTGCCGGCAAAGAGCCACGAGCATCGTCGTCGGCAGCTGCGAACTCACTTGCTAACTGAATCATCTGATTCAAGTCAAGCTGATGATTGTCCTGCAAGCGCTTTAGCTTATGCCGGAGTAACGTGCCCCTTTCCAATCCATCGATGAAGGCGGCCATGGCGGTCTAGGCGTGCACTCCTGCGCAGGAATTCTTCATGTCCAGCCAACGGCAGAGGTAGGCGCGAGATGTCTCGTCTTTCTCTTGCATGCACCGCTGTAGATCGCCCACAGTGCAGGGACGCTTGTATGTACCTTCAAAGTTTTTGGTGAACGCGTCTTGCATGTCCAGCCAGTTGTAGATAGATTTCTCCGGCAAGTCATCGATCCATTGACGGGTCGTGCCCGCTAACATTAACGGGAGGGACTTGACGGTGACGTTGGGGTTGCCTCCGGCAATCTCCACCGCGTTGCCGTAGTCCTGCAACCATGTGGCAGGCTTGGCGGTGCCGTCATAGGGCTTGATGGTCTTGTCAATCCGAAATCCTTTGGGGTAAGTTGCGGACCGTATTGCAGGTCCAAAGCAACGTGGTCCCAGGTATGGTCCCTCCCGGGCCTCGTGGATCTTGTCGATCCGCGAACGTGCATCGTATGGCTCCGGGTTCTTCTTCTTTTTGTTAACAGGGGATGGGCTGCGCGAACGACACGGGCCTCCTCCGCCATGGTGACTGCTTGGCGGCAACGGAGGCGGAGGTGGCGGTGGGTTAGCTTTCTTGCTGTTACCCTCCTGCAACGCTTCACGCCTGTCGTGGTTGCTTGTCGGACGCGGAGGGTCATGGCGCGACCTGCTCTTATGTCCTTCGTTGTGCTTTCCGTCATGACGGGTCTGCTCCGTGTTGTCGTGGATGACGATGTCGCACTGCTTTAGTGGGGGCATATCCGTACGATGGTGAGTCTTGTAGTCTTCCTAACATCGGGGGGATCAGGGCGGTGGCGATGGCGGCGAGGTTTGGCTCTTTCTCCGTGGTCGGAGGATATGGGGATAGCATCCTTCCTGTTGCGCGCATCCCTCCGTCTTCGTTATGATGAACCCGTTCGCGATCCGACATCCTGAGGAGATCTGTCCTTTGGCAGTTTGTACTGGCTAGATCGGCAGAGCGCTGGGTCAGACTCAAGCCTCTGAGAGGTGGCCTTTTCCTGGTGCTTTACCGCCTTGGCCACTAGGTCATATACCTGTTCCACTGCCTCAGGCGATCTATCTTGCTCCAGAAGGGTCTTGGCGACGGCGAGGTTAAGGAGTGGGGTGGGCATCACCTGCTTACCTTCACTGTCAATGTATGGCTTGGCCTGTGCCGGCTTCGAGGGAGCCCATCCTAGGTTGCGCCATACACCAGGATCGTTGATGACGTGAGCTGGAGCTTTCTTAGCCTTCTGCTGTTGCAGCAGAGTCTTGTACTCGGCCTCCATTGCTCTTGCTTTCTCTATGGACTTCTGCGCGTTGACCAGATCTCGATCTAGTTTAGCGCCTTGCTCCGCGATGGCTTGCGCCTCCTCCAGCAGCTGCTGGCGCTTCTCGTCAAGATGAGTCACGTTCCGGATATGATCAACAGTTAGTGGCTCAACGAGGAGATTGCCGTACATCACTCTATCAGCTGGAGTAACATGGGCTGCTGCCGATGTGGATGCTAGAGGCGGCAAGTTCGCGGTGTTGTTGTTGCTCGGACCGGTGCCAAGTTCCTACGGCTGCTGCACTGGTTTAGGCGGAGGAGGCATGACTCTTGCGCGATCATCGTCAGCAGCAATAAGTGGCCCCTTCCCCTTATCCAGCGCCGTAGGCGGAACTTGCCCGGGCTAGTCTTCATCCATCGCTGTCCCGATGGTGACGAACACCCCTCGAGACATGACGGTGTTATTAGATTGCTCGTCGCGCGAGTACTCCTCCTCCATCTCCTGCATGGCGGAGTCTAGCTCTTCTGGACTAAAGTCTATCTCCTCGGAATCTGCACTGAAATCAGCATAAAGCGCGTCAATGACAGAGTCGAAGGGTGCTAGGACTTCCTCGATGACGGGCAGTGGAGGTGCAATGGCCTTGAAGATGACTGGAGGTGGTGGCGCTGCTGCGACGATGGCGGCTGGAGGCGGTGGTGGTGGCTGAATCGGAGGTGCTCCGTCAATGAGCGCAAGCACTGTCTGAGCTGCCGCTTCAGCCTCCACATAGTTGTTGACTGTGTTCACCATGCCTTCGAAGGTGAGGCGTCCTGACGCCTATTACTGTTTTAGAGAATGTCGAAGAAGCGTGCCGTGGTCCAGTCCTTCCACAAAGTGATAGATGGCATCATCATTGGGGTAATTGGCTAGATCGGCTCGTATACGGAGCCACCTGGCCAGGTAATCGCGGGGGTTTTCGCCCTCTCTCTGAATGCAGCGCGCCAGATCGAAGATGGTAACCACGCCGACGAACTTGGATCTCTGCTGTCCAGACGCACGGGCGAAGCCGGCGGGTTTGTAGTGATCTTCCACCTTTATATCCTGCACAGGGGCGGTTTGGATGGGTCTTGAATTTTTCCGATCTTTGCCGCCAAACTCCGAGGAGAGATCCGACATCGATCCTTCCGCGAACGTATCCTTCCCGTAGGCGGTCCGTGCGGGTCTTGATGTTCCTCCGACTCCCAGGGAACTAGTGCCCGAGTCGGTTTCACCAATGAAGAGGTGGATGTCTCCGATAGGAACGATCGAACACAGCATAGGGTTCGTCTTCGCCGGGATCTAAAACTCGTCGGGAGGGACGATTGGAATGTTGCCAGAGAAGAGAACGCGACCGATGGCGACGGTTTCGCTGATTCCCGCGAAGATCTTGGTCCTCGCCCGCTGAAGACCCTGAAGCGCCTCTTGCCCCACGGTGGGCGCCAACTGTCGTGGTATTGCCGACGAGTACGCCATGGAGGGGTCCTCACAGTGCGTGTTTAGAGACGTGCAGTAAGGCGGACGGTTGACGGGTATGAGGTAACATAGCTTACCCAGGTTCAGATCCCACAACGGTGGCAGAATCCTACTCCTGCTATAAATCACTATAATGGCAATACGCCGAGTTACAGAGATAGGTTCACTGTGCGAGGTGTATGTAAAATGATGCCCTAAAGGCTCCCATAGGCCCGACTTATATAGTCGCCAGGTCCTAGGGTTACAGGGAAAAGTCCTAGCTGGACAGGTTACAGAGTTCTACACAGTCTATTACTAGTCTTGTGTATCTTGCACTCCAAGGCTCCGGGTACGCTGGTGACTCCACCGTAGCCTTCCTTTATCTGGCATGGGCCTCCCTTCTGGATCCACCTAACTGGGCCACCCAGCAGGCCATACGCCATGCTACCGACTATGGGCCACCCGGGTTAGTCGGATAAGAGACATGCTATGAGGATACCCATTTAGCATATCCCCAACACAAACCGGACCCACTTCCTACCGATTTGGCAGAATTTGTCTTTTTTGCCAGGAGTGAATGGAAAGATTTGAGATATCCCGGTTGGGACATTATCCATGTAATATGGTCTAATATTTTTACAAAATATGGTGGTACCATTATAAAACTGTCATTTGGTGGTTGCTTCACAAAACGCCCGTTTTTTGCGCTCAGAAAATGGAAAATGGATTTTCCGTGTGTCAAAAAGGAAAACTTCGTCCTGCAACATTGTTCGCCGTCCCATGATACATATGTGTGCATAATATGAGCACATTATCAAAAACTATGCCGTGATTCTAGCCATAACATTGGTCTTTCGGCCTAAAAGCCATGAAACCTCGGACATGATAGGTCATTTATGAGAAGGTTTTTTCGAGACGCAATCAATTTACCAAGTTTGATATTTTTCCTTGGAACTATGTCACATAACATGACGCCAAGCAAAGGTTTCACGTAGTTCGGACTATTTTTGAATTTTTTATCCCCGTTTCAAACTATGGTCAAAACATCTTTATTTGCATAATATAGCCACCCAATCAGAATAGAGAAATAGACTCCCCACAGATCAACCCACTTAATAAGATCTCAACTGTCCATGTACAATCTATCCAACGAAGGAAAATTCGCCTCCCATCCCCTCCACACTTTGCACCTGAAATGACTAAAACATCCTGCAGCTACAACGCACTTACTAGAAGAGGTGAGGGGTATTTCTGTAAACCCCACTCCACTCATCCAAATCGAACAGACTCCCAAACCCTAATCCCCTTCTCATACCCTGCTGCCACTTCTCCTCTTTTGCCAAATTCCACCTCCCTAGAAAACCTAGCCCCTCGCTCGACAAATGTGGCTGCCGTCCCAGGAACCGTGATGCCATGGTGAGACACCATGCTGGACGAGAGCCGGAGGCATCACGGTGGTCTTGCTCGCCGACGCGTGGACGACAGCAACGAGGATTCCACGGTCGGCGTCCGCAGTTCCTTCCGGTGGCGACATGTGCACCTTCCTTCCCTACTTCAGATCCCTCTCTATTCAAGCCCGGTCCTCGAGTGCCTCCACCACCCCGACACGATCTCCCCAACCAGGCTCCAGATCATCGGCCACCCGTCTGCACCACCTTCGGCGCCCCTCCTCCCGTCCACACCACTCCCTCCTCGCTGCCCCTCTCTATTCATGCCCGTTCTAGAGCCAGCAATACACCTCTACAGGGCCCCTACATGTCGCCGTCATGGGAGGCCGGTTCTTCCAGATGCGCTGCTGCTATGACGGTGAGGCCGACCTGCTGCTCTTCTCTGATGGACACGACCCTCTGTCAGTCTCGCACTCTCTCACTGCAGTTGTCGCTGGACATGACTGTGGAGCCTTGACGGGTCGGACTGGGTCTATGATTCCTTAGTCTTTTTGTGCTCTCCCGGTTATGGTGACTACATCGACTGCCTCTTCTTCTCCTGAACTGGTCCAGTGCTGGTTAGTAACTTAGGTCTCTCCCTTTCTTGCATGTTGTGTGGTTCCCTGCATATATGTAGTCCTAATTGATAGAGTAGAATGATGTCTCCTAGCAAGGTTACTGGTTTTGGAGCCCTTGTTTGATTTGGTTGCCTGGTTGTGTCAAGAATTTAGTGTAGGACATTATCATATTCAACGGGCAAAGATCTATCAAGTAATCATTCTTATTATTTTAAAATTTGATAGCTGGACATATTTATAACCTGTGACAATTTTTTGGAGAATTTTCATAGGATCGAGTCATTCCATACTTTTCTAAGCAGCATTGGGAGAACAACGTTCTAACATAAACATTTGAATTCATGTGCCTAGTTTATAAGGAAATGCTTAGACGTTTAGGTGAAAACTCGTGTGCTATTCATTTGCCCGAACCAATTATAGTATCAAGTGTCTATACTTCTGTTAACTTGTGTGTTATTTATCAGCTTCATTTATATCTGGTTAACTTGTGTGTGGTTCATCTATATGACTCTGTATGCAAAATAGGGTTGTGCCATAGATGAAGCGCACCTGAAAGTCTAGAATTTGGTTCAATTCTGGAATTATGTTGTATATTATATCTGCCATTTGTGTCTGCTGGCATTTGGTTACCTTGAAATGCACACATTATCTCCCTGTGATTGAAAAACGTAGCATAGTAGTATAGTTTGTGATTTTGTCTAGTTGATGGAGAACTTGAATAATAACATCTTAACTTATTAGATTTTATAAATTGCTTATTTGTGAAACTTTTTAGCTCCTTATTATGCTCAGATATATTGGTTATGTGACAAAAAAATTAGTAAAAAAAGTTGCTCATGTCATTATACAGGTTATTGAAGCATGCCACATGAAAGCCTATGTCCGGTGATGGTCGGAGGTGCATCAGAAGGACGACATGTTAATCCAGATGCTCTATTGCCACGGCGTTGAAGCCAACATGCTACTGCTGCTCTCCTCTGACGGATTAGATAAGTCTTCAGTATATTCTTTTTTACTTCGTTGATGATGAGACACGATGTAATGCATTACTATTGAGTATAGTGGTGTTCTAGTCCTCAGAAATACTTGTTGTATCCGAACGTGAAGTGGTGTTCTAGTTATTCATTGATCCTTACCATGAGCTCAAATGGTGTAGTAGTATAAGAGCTATTGTCTAGTAATTCCATTAGATCTTATTTTTGCCATGCAATGTTATGCAATGGCTATTGCTTTTTCACCTTATTTTGTACTTGTCGTGAACTCATGGTATTGACCTGGAGTAGTGTGTGTTATGATTATTTGATCGTGTTGTTCTTTACTTGAAGTTAAATGGCTATTTGATTATCTATGCTTGTTGTTGGTCGTCTGGTATGGGGTGTTTGTTTGTGGTTGGTGTAGGTCAATCTGTAGCAGAATACACATGATCTATAGAAATTTAATGTAAGATCAAGGAGAACCAAGAGAAGATCAATCTCAACAAGCAGCTGCCCTACCTCATTGGCATCAAGGTTTGTGCCTTGCTGGACCTGTACCAGTGTTTCAAATGTGTGTGAAATATCATTTATGAATATATTATGCATTGTAATGAGATAATCAAAGAAAATATGTAAGGACAAAATATTTCTATTAGTGCTTTTTAATATTTGTAGGCCATGTACTCCTGTCATTTCTTTTCCTCCTGCGATTTCTCATATCACTGATCATTCGTCAGTTCCTGCTGTTGTTGTAGATCGCCTGTGGCAACCTGGGTGAGTTGCTGGGCGAGCATTGACACCCCTGGTGGAGTGGAGGAAGCCAGTGAGGTGCTGGCTGGCTCGCGTGGAGGTGTTGGACGCTGCGAGGGATCATTGGCGACCTAGAGGTGTTGGGCAGTGGGCTTGTTGATTGTATGCATCAATTTTTTGTTTTAATGTAATGTACGAGGAGTGATTGTTTGGTCATTTGAATTTCTGGTCTGTTTATTTGAAAATTTGGCTAGTTCATTTTGAAATCCGGTCTGTACCATTTTGCAATGAAAATTGGTTTATTATTTATCCAGATATTTCTGGGCTTGAAACGTTACTTGCATACAGCCTAAATGAATATAATCTGAATTGTGTTGGGCTTTAAAAAGGCCAGCCCAATGGCTAATTGTGAAACAAAGCATCTGATTTTAAATGGTGAAAGGTTGATCGTAGGCCTAAAATAATTGGACTTTGAACACCAAGGCCCAAAGAACTGGATCATAAATAGGCCAAGGCCCAAAATGAAATGTACTATAAAATGCCTGAACCAAGAAAAAAAGGCCATAGTTATTAGGCTCAGCCCAAATAAGCGACCGCATTGGATTGGGATGAATTTGCACTACGACGATCTCATTTCGTCACAATTTTGCCACGTCGGATTGGCCACGTAGGATCTGACATGGCCTGGCCAGATGTCCCGTGACGATATTGGTGTTGGAGATATGCCCTAGAGGCAATAATAAATGTAGTTATTATTATATCTTTGTGTTGATGATAAATGTTTACATTCATGCTATAATAGTATTAACCAGAAACATTAATACTTGTGTGATTTGTAAACTAAATTAGAGTCCCTAGTAAAGCCGCTTTATAATACTAGCTTGTTTATTAATAGATGATCATGGTTTCTTGATCATGAACATTTGAGATGTTGTTAATAACAAGGTCATATCATTAGGAGAATGATATGATGGACATACTCCTATAGATAAGCGTAGCATAAAGATCAAGTCATTTTAATAGTTCAATTGCTATAAGCTTTCTGATACATAGTAACCTAATTCCTTCGACCATGAGATCATGCTTATAACCATCACCGGAAGGATTCTTTGATGACATCAAACACCACACCGTAACTGGGTGGCTATAAAGGTGGCATTGAGTGTTCGGAAAGTATGGGTTGAAACACATGGATCAAGAGTGGGATTTGTCCATCCATATGACGGATAGATATACTCTGGGCCCTCTCGGTGGAATGTCATCCAATTAGCTTGCAAGCATGTGACTGGCTCACAAGGGATCACATATCACGGGAACGAGAAAAGAGTACTTATCAGTAACGAGGTTGAACTAGGTATGCAGAGATACCGACGATCAAAACCTCGGATAAGTAAACTATCGTGAGCCAAAGGGAAATTGGTATCATATGTAAGTGGTTCATTCGATCGCAAAGTAATCGTAGAAATAAGTGGGAGCCATATGAATTTCCAGATTCCTCTATTGGTTATTGATCGGAGAAGTGTCTCGATCATGTCCGCATAATTCACGAACCGTAGGGAGACACACTTAAGGATTCAATGTTGTTGAGTAGTTATGGAATGATGAGTAAGAGACCGAATGTTGTTCGGATTCTCGGATGGGATCCGGGATATCACGAGGAGATCCGGAATGGTCCGGAGAATAAGATTCATATAAGGAAAGTCCTGTTTTGGAGTTGGGGGATAATTCCGGTGTTTTCGTCGGAAATGTTCTAGAAGGGTCCGGAAGGTCCAGCACTCCGGAGGGGAAGGGTACATGAATGTGTCATGACAATATGGAATGGTTGCATCATGTACTAGGTCATTTGGCTGGGCAAAATAAAGGGAGAAATCAAATCCTAGTTTGAAAGTCAAACGCCAATTTGAAAAAGTCAAACGGCAAGTTTGCTTGGTGGAGGGAGAGTAGGAAACCTACTTGGGGAGGATTTCCTCTCCCTCCACCCACCGGCCAAGGAGGCCGACTTGGGGGAGGACTCCCTCCTCCCAAGCCGCGCCGTCCCACCTATATAAGGAGGGGCAGGGCTGCCCCTCTTCCCTACACCTAACACACCCAAAACCCTAGCCCTAGCCGCCGGCCACCTCCAAGTCGCCGCCGCCTCCTAGGGTTTCTCCAAGTCACCGACTTGGGGCTTCCCCAAGCCCTAGCCGCCGGCCAAGATTTTCCCTTTGGTGACTCTAAACCCTAGATCACCGAGGCATCTCTCATAGTCCACCATACTCGCTTCGGCTTAAGGCGAAGCCCTGCGAGATCTCCCCTCTACTTCCGGTACCATGCCATCATGCTGCCGGAATCGCGAGGAGAGTGCTACAACCTCCGCTTCCTGCTAGAACAAGGGGGAGGAAGGTCTTCATCGAGTACCGAACATGTGACCAACTGCAGAAGCGCTGCCGGAACGCAGCGCCGGAAGGATCGTCTACACGATCTTGAGATCGGCATGAGTACGACTAGATCACCCACGAGAATCTGCTCTCGTTAACCGCTTTGGAATCTTCGAGGGTGAGTTCCTCTATCAACTCATTGCTACAATGTAGTCAATAGATCTTGGCTTGTTTGTTTGCATGCGGTAGAAATTTTTTGTTTTCCATGCTACGAACCCCTACAGTGGTATCAGAGCCGTGTCTATATGTAGATCTGTTGCACGAGTAGAACACAATGGTCATTGTGGGCGGTGGTGCTTTTATTATCAATTGCTTTTTGTGTACTTTGCATCTTGCGGTATGATGGGATGAAGCGGCCCGGGCTAACCTTACATGACATCGTTCATGAGACTTGCTCCACGCTCAACATGCAACTTGTATTGCATAAGTGGCTTTGTGGGTGTCTGTCTCTCCCATCATAGTATAGATCAATTTACAACGGGAACTTGATAGTTCAAGCATCAACGTTGTGGTTCTTGTTCGTAAGTTAGAGCGACACTTACTAAAAGCCCCAAACCACGTAAAATATGCGAAGAAATTAGAGGCGTCTAACTTTGTTTTGCAGGGGTGTGCTGTGATGTGATATGGCCATGATTGTGATTATATTTGATGTATGCAATGTTCCTTATTGTAAGTTGGCAACCAGCAGGAGCCATATGGTTGTCTTTAAATTCTATTAAGACCCGCGTGTCTATTCAAAGTAGTTGTAATAGTTGAAGCTGGTGGACGACAACCATGAAACGACGCCATTGACCTTGACGCTATGCCGGTGATGATGGAGATCATGTTCGTGCTTGAAGATGGAGATCGGAAGCACAAGAGCAAAGGCCATATCATATCACATATTATGAATTGCATGTGATGTTAATCCTTTATGCATCTTGTATTGCTTAGTTAACGACGGTAGCATTATAAGATGATCCCTCAAGCACATAAATTTCAAGTTTTAAAGTGTTCATCCTTAGTAAGCACCATTGCTAAAGCTCGTTGTTTCAAAGCACCACGTGATGATCGGGTGTGTTAGATTCTGCGAGTTTATACAATGTGAGCAAGCCAGATTTGCTCATGCGGAAGCTAAGGTTTGATCTTGACGAGCCTAGAATGTACAGACATGGTCTCGGAACACGGATCACCGAAAGGTAAAGCATGAGTCATATAGTAGATATGATGAACATGTTGATTGTTCGCTATTGATGCTACATCAACTCTCGTGATGATCGGTTTTGATGTGGTGGATTTGGTTCGTGTGATCACTAAAACAATGTGAGGGATATTGTTTTGAGTGGGAGTTCACCTAGATTAATTTAACTATTAATTAGAACTCAATTTGTCATAAACTTAGTCTAAACTATTGCAAATATGTTGTAGATCAATGGCGGTCCCTACCATCAATTTTAATGCGTTCCTAGAGAAAGAAAAGTTGAAAAACAATGGAAGCAACTTCGCGGATTGGTTCCGCAATTTGAGGATTGTCCTCAATGCTGGTAATTTGACCTATGTCTTTGGATGCACCATGGGTGACCCTTTGCATCGATGCTACCGATGAAGTAAATAATGTTTACCTCACTGGAAGAATCGATTTCCACAGTTCAGTGTGCTATCTTGTATGGTTTGGAATCGGAGCTTCAGAAAAGGTTTGAGAACCATGACCCACATGATATTGTCCGTGAACTCAAAATGATATTTGAGGCTCACGCGGCAGTTGAGAGTTATGAGGCTTTTGAAAAGTTCTTTAACTACAAGATGGACGAGGGCAGCTCCGTCAGTGAGCACGTGCTTAAGATGTCTGGGCACGCAAACAAACTCCAAAGCTTGGGTATAGTATTCCTAATGCTTTGGGGATTTACCGTGTCCTCCAATCACTGCCACCAGGTTACAAGAACTTTGTGATGAACTACAATATGCAAAACATGAACAAGACGTTGCCAGAACTCTTCTCCATGTTGAAATCTGCAGAAGTGGAGATCAAGAAAGAGCATCAAGTGTTGTTGGTCAATAATACCACCAAATTCAAGAAAGGCAAGCCTAAGCAAAAGGGAAACATCAAGAAGGGTGGTAAGAAAGTTGCCGCACCGGTGAAGAAGACCAATGCTGGACCTAAGCCTGATACTGAGTGCTTTTACTACAAGGGACAAGGTCACTGGAAGCGGAATTGCCCTAAGTACTTGGCGGATTTGAAGAACGACAACATCAAGAAGAAAGGTATATCCGATATACATGTTATTGATGTGTATCTCACTAGTACTCGTAGTAGTGCCTGGTATTTGATACTGGTTCGGTTGCTCATATTTGTAACTCGAAACAGGTGCTGCAGAATAAACGGAAGCTAGTGAAGAACAAGGTGACGATGCGCGTTGGAAATGGATCAATGGTTGATGTGATCCCGGTCGGCACGCTACCTCTTCATCTACCATCGGGATTAGTTTTATACTTAAATAATTGTTATTTGGTGCCTGCGTTGAGCATGAACATTATATCATGATCATGTTTACTGCGAGACGGTTACTTGTTTAAGTCCGAGAATAATGGTTGTTCGATTTATATGAGTAATATGTTTTATGCACATGCACCTTTGATAGATGGTCTATTCTTATTGAATCTCGATAGTGGAAATACGCACATTAATAACATTGAAGCTAAACGTTTGAAATTGAGCGATAACTCGACCTATATGTGGCACTGTCGTCTTGGTCACATTGGAGTGAAGCGTATGAAGAAACTCAATTCCGATAGACTTCTTGAATCACTTGATTTCGAATAACTTGAAAGATGCGAAGCATGTCTAATGGGTAAAATGACTAAGACTCAATTTTCTAGTATGATGGAGCGAGCTACGGACTTGTTGGAAATCATACATACCGATGTGTGTGGTCCAATGAGTGTAGCATCGCGCGGTGGTTATCCTTATGTTCTTACCTTCACGGATGACTTGAGTAGATATGGGTATATCTATTTCATGAAACATAAGTCCAAAACTTTCGAGAAGTTTAAGGAATTTCAAAGTGAGGTAGAGAATCAACGTAACATGAAGATTAAATTTCTACGATCTGATCGTGGAGGTGAATATCTAAGTTACGCGTTTGGCGAGCATTTGAAGAAATGCGAAATACTTTCACAATTGACACCGCCGGGAACACCACAGCGTAATGGTGTGTCCGAATGTCATAATCGAACTCTCTTAGATATGGTTCGTTCTATGATGTCACTTATAGATTTACCGCTACCGTTTTGGGGTTATGCATTAGAAACAACCGCATTCACTTTAAATAGGGCACCATCTAAATCCGTTGAAACGACACTGTATGAATTATGGTTTGGGAAGAAACCTAAATTGTCGTTCCTTAAAGTTTGGGGTTGCGAAGCCTATGTAAAGAAGTTACAGCCGGACAAGCATGAACCCAAAGCGGAAAAATGCGTCTTCATAGGATACCCGAAGGAAACTATTGGGTATACCTTCTATCATAGATTCGAGGGCAAAATCTTCGGTGTTAAGAATGGATCCTTTCTAGAGAAAGAATTTTTCTCGAAAGAAGTGACTGGAAGGAAAGTAGAACTCGACGAGGTTGTTGAACCTTCTCTCGAACTTGCGAGTAGCGCAGCACCAGAAGTAGTTCCTGTGGCGCCTACACCAATAAGAGAGGAAGCTAATGATGATGATCATGAAACTTCGATTGAAGTTGCTACAGAACCTCGCAGGTCAACGAGAACTCGTACCACTCCTGAATGGTATGATCCTGTTATGAGTGTCATGTTGGTGGACAACACCGATGACCGTGCGACAAATGAGGAAGCGATGATGAGCCCAGATTCCAATAAATGGCAAGAAGCCATGAAATCCGAGATTGGATCCATGTACGAAAACCAAGTATGGACTTTGGTGGACTTACCGGATGGCCGGAAGGCTGTCGAGAACAAATGGATTTTCAAGAAGAAAACAGATGATGATGGTAATGTAACTGTCTATAAAGCTCGACTTGTCGCAAAAGGGTTTCGACAAATTCAAGGAGTTGGCTACAATGAGACTTTCTCACCGGTAGCAAAGCTAAAGTCTGTGAGGATTATGTTAGCAATCGCTGCATATTATGATTATGAGATATGGCAGATGGATGTCAAAACGGCGTTCCTCAATGGAGACATTGATGAAGAGTTGTATATGATGCAACCCAAAGGTTTTGTCGATTCTAAAGATGATAACAAGGTATGCAAACTTCAACGGTCCATATATGGATTAAAGCAAGCATCCCGAAGTTGGAATCAACATTTTGATAAGGTAATCAAAAGTTTTGGTTTTATACAAACTTATGGAGAAGCTTGTATTTGAAACTCAATACGACCTTGAGTAAAACTCAAAGTCCAGCAACGGCAGAAGATAGAGAAAGGATGAGTAAGACTCCCTATGCCTCAGCCATAGGATCTCTAATGTATGCCATGCTATGTACTAGACCCGACATTGCATATGCTGTTAGTTTGACTAGCAGATATCAAAGTGCTCCAGGAGTGGATCATTGGACAGCGGTCAAAAACATCCTTAAGTACTTGAGAAGAACTAAGGATATGGTTCTTTCTTATGGAGGTGATGAACAACTCGTTGTTAATGGTTACACCGATGCTAGTTGGAACACCGATCCGGATGATTCTAAATCTCAATCTGGATACGTATTTACTTTGAATGGTGCAATAGTTAGCTGGAGGAGTGCAAAGCAAAGCGTTGTGGCGAGATATTCAACTGAATCGGAATACATAGCTGCTTCGGAGGCTTCACAAGAAGCGATATGGATGAAGGAGTTCATTATAGAGCTCGGTGTGGTTCCAAGTGCGCTGGACCCAATGTCTATCTACCGTGATAACATGGGAGCCATAGCCAATGCGCAAGAACCAAGGTCACACAAGAAGCTGAAGCACATCAAGCTACGTTTTCACGCTATTCGAGAACATGTCCAAGATGGTGACATAATGATTTGCAAAGTACACATAGATCTGAATGTGGCAGATCTGTTGACTAAACCTCTCCCGAGGGCAAAACATGACCAACACCAAACTGCCATGGGTGTTCGGTATATTACCATCTAATCTAGATTAGTTGACTCTAGTGCAAGTGATTGACTATTGGAGATATGCCCTAGAGGCAATAATAAATGTAGTTATTATTATATATTTGTGTTTATGATAAATTTTTACATTCATGCTATAACAGTATTAACCAGAAACATTAATACTTGTGTGATTTGTAAACTAAATTAGAGTCCCTAGTAAAGCCTCTTTATAATACTAGCTTGTTGATTAATAGATGATCATGGTTTCTTGATCATGAACATTTGATATGTTGTTAATAACAAGGTCATATCATTAGGAGAATGATATGATGGACATACTCCTATAGATAAGCGTAGCATAAAGATTAAGTCATTTTAATAGTTCAATTGCTATAAGCTTTCTGATACATAGTAACCTAATTCCTTCGACCATGAGATCATGCTTATCACCATCACCGGAAGGATGCTTTGATGACATCAAACACCACACCGTAACTGGGTGGCTATAATGGTGGCATTGAGTGTTCGGAAAAACTGGTTGAAACACATGGATCAAGAGTGGGATTTGTCCATCCATATGACGGATAGATAAACTCTGGGCCCCCTCGGTGGAATATCATCCAATTATCTTGCAAGCATGTGATTGTCTCACAAGGGATCACATATCACGGGAATGAGAAAAGAGTACTTATCAGTAACGAGGTTGAACTAGGTATGCAGAGATACCGACGATCAAAACCTCGGATAAGTAAACTATCGTGAGACAAAGGGAAATTGGTATCATATTTAAGTGGTTCATTCGATCGCAAAGTAATCGTAGAAATATGTGGGAGCCATATGAATTTCCAGATTCCTCTATTGGTTATTCATCAGAGAAGTGTCTCGATCATGTCCGCATAATACACGAACCGTAGGGAGACACACTTAAGGATTCGATGTTGTTGAGTAGTTATGGAATGATGAGTAAGAGACCGAATGTTGTTCGGAGTCTCGGATGAGATCTAGGATATCACGAGGAGATCCGGAATGGTCTGGAGAATAAGATTCATATAAGGAAAGTCCTGTTTCGGAGTTGGGGAATGATTCTGGTGTTTTCATCGGGAATGTTCTAGAAGGGTCCTAAGGTCCCACTCGAGGAGGAAGGGTACATGAATGTGTCATGACAATATGGAATGGTTTCATCATGTACTAGGTCACTTGGCTGGGCAAAATAAAGGGAGAAATCAAATCCTAGTTTGAAATTCAAATGCCAATTTGAAAAAGTCAAACGACAAGTTTGCTTGGTGGAGGGAGAGTAGGAAACCTACTTGGGGATGAGTTCCTCTACCTCCACCCGCCGGCCAAGGAGGACGACTTGGGGGAGGACTCCCTCCTCCCAAGCCGGGCCCTCCCACCTATATAAGGAGGGGCAGGGCTGCCCCTCTTCCCTACACCTAACACACCCAAAACCCTAGCCCTAGCCGCCGACCACCTCCAAGTCGCCGCCACCTCCTAGGGTTTCTCCAAGTCGCCGACTTGGGGCTTCCGCAAGCCCTAGCCGCCATCCAAGCTTTGCCCTTTGGTGCCTCTAAACCCTAGATCACCAAGGCCTCTCTCATAGTCCACCATACTCGCTCCGGCTTAAGGCGAAGCCCTGCGAGATCTCCCCTCTACTTCCGGTACCACGTTGTCATGCTGCCGGAATCGCGAGGAGAGTGCTACAACCTCCGCTGCCTGCTGGAACAAGGGAGAGGAAGGTCTTCATCGAGTACCGAACGTGTGACCGACTACGGAAGCGCTTCCGGAACGCAGCACCGGAAGGATCGTCTACACGATCTTGAGATCGGCAAGAGTACGACTGCATCACCCATGAGAATCTGCTCTCGTTAACCGCTTTGGAATCTTCGAGGGTGAGTTCCTCTATCGACTTGTTGCTACAATATATTAGATAGATCTTGGCTTGTTTGTTTGCATGCGGTAGAAATTTTTTGTTTTCCATGCTACGAACCCCTACAATTGGATCGTCATAACAGTTATGACGATCCAATATCGTCATAGACGGTTATGAAGATTTCACAAAAAACATCGTTGTATGCAATTACTAACGCTCAGTTTTTGACGATATTTTTTTCGTCATAAGATCGTCACATAATGTAGACAATGACGATTCAGTGACGAAAATAGAGGGTCATGTATCAGCAGATTCCTTGTAGTGGAAAGTGTGGTAGACGGGGGAATTTTTCTTGAAGGGGTTCTTGCCTTTTCCATCGCCCTTGTCGGCATGCTTGGGGTCAACATCCTTGTCCATGTCACTTGAATCCTTGGACTCTTCTTCCTTCTTCTTCCCTTTGCCCTTGCCTCGCGGTCTGTTTTTTTGGCTTCGCTTATAGCCGGACTGCGGGTCCTCCTTGAGGTCATTGACCAACTTGCAATGGCGATTGGTGTTATTATCTTTGCCGTTGGCGTCAAGGTGTACAAGGCATGGAATATCATGGTAATCCTCGTATGTTTGGGAAACGTGGAGCGCTGCCGGGGTAGTTTCACTACCTCGCTACTGCCTGTGAGACCCTAGTGCATGGCTCAATAGGATTGATAGGAAACCCATACCAACAATTTGCAACTTCTTTTCCGGAAGCTCATTCGAAAAGAACTCTAAGGTTAAGCGTGCTTGGCCTAGAGCAATTCTAGGATGGGTGTGCGCACGAGTGAGGACAAAGTGCGCAGAAAAGACTAGTGTTGGTCTGTGGGGTTAGTCTTGAGATCCTATTGAGCAGCTAGAAGTGACAGCCGTTGGTCCGGAATGATCAGGGGTGTTACAAAGTTGGTATCAGAGACGACCCTCGCGGTTACATGGGCGTGTGCGGGTCAGTGCGGACATGTGTAGCATGGCGCGTGTGGCCCGGAGTGGACACGGCATGGCAATGTGCCAGCGCTGGACGCACATACGTGTGCCAAGAGGGGACGTTTCTGGCTTGTGGTTGATCGACGAGGACGTCGATCTTCTAAGGGTGGGTGTATGTGAGACCCTAGTGCATGGCTCAATAGGATTGATAGGAAACCCATACCAACAAGTTGCAACTTATTTTCCGGAAGCTCATTCAAAAAGAACTCTAAGGTTACGCATGCTTGGCCTAGAGAAATTCTAGGATGGGTGACCGGCCGGAAAGTGGGTACCGAGTGCGCACAAGTGAGGACAAAGTGCGCAGAAAAGACTAGTGTTGGTCTGTGGGGTTAGTCTTGAGATCCTATTAAGCTGCCAGAAGTGATAGCCGTCGGTCCGGAGTGATTGGGGGTGTTACACTGCCCACGACCAGCCCCCCGTCCTTGGCCATGCTGCCCGCCATCGCCTCATCCTACAAACGTCATGGTGACCATGTCGAAGGTTTGCTTTTCTTCTGGCGGGCTCTTCTGCTTGGTGATGTTGTTCCTCTTAGCTTCGGTTGGAACTGCTATTGCCGGCAAGGAGCCGCGAGCATCATTGTCGGTAGCCGCGAACTCACTGGCCAACTGGATCATCTGGTTGAGATCGAGCCTATGATTATTCTGTAGGCGCTTCAACTTATGTCGGAGCAACGTACCTTTTTCCAACCCATCGATGAAGGCGGCCATGGCGGTCTGATCGTGAACTCCTGCGCAGGAATTCTTCGTATCCAGTCAGCGGGAGACGTAGGCTCGAGATGACTCGTCTTTCTCTTGCATGCACTGCTGTAGATCGCCAACAGTGTAGGGATGCTTATATGTACCCTTGAAGTTTTTGGTTAAAGCTTCTTGCATGTCCACCCAGTTGCAGATGGACTTCTTCGGCAAGTCATCAATCCATTAGCGGGCCGTACCCATCAGCATCACTTGGAGGTACTTGACGACAACATTGGGGTTACCCCCAGCGATCTCCACAGCGTTGCCGTAATCCTACAACCACATAGCTAGTTTGACGGTGCCGTCATAGGGCTTGATTGTCTTGTCAATCCGGAAACCCTTGGTGTAAGTTGTAGTCCGTATTACCGGTCCAAAGCAATGTGGTCCCAGGTAAGGTCCTTCCCGGGCCTCGTGAATCTTGTCCATTCATGAACGTGCGTCGTATGGCTCCGGGATTGCTCTTTTCTTCTTGCCGCCAGGGGATGAACTGCGTGAACGACGCGGCCCCCTCCGCCATGGTCGCTGCTAGGTGGTGACGGAGGTGGAGGTGGCGGCGGGTTAGCCTTCTTGCTGTTACCCTCCTGCGATGCCTCACGCTTGTGGCGGTTGCTTGTCGGACATGGAGGGTCACGGCGTGACCTGCTCTTGCGTCCTCGGTTGCGCTCTCCATCGGGACGGGGCTGCTCCGTGTTGTCACGGATGACGATGCCGCCCTGCCTTGGCGGAGGCATGCTCGTACGATGGTGAGCCTTTGGGTCTTCGTGATGTCGGGGAGATCGAGGGGTTGGAGATGGGCAAAGAGGATGATCCTTGCCTCCGTGGTTGGGGGATATGGGGATAGCGTCCTTCCTGTTGCGGGCATCCCTCCGTCTTCGCTCTGATGCACCCGTCTATGACCTGACATCCTGAGGAGATCGGTCCCTTGGCGGCTTAGGATTGCTAGACTGGCAATACGCTGGGTTAGACTCAAGCCTTTGAGCGGTGGCCTTTTCCTGCTGTTTGACCACCTTCGCTACGAGATCGTAGACCTGTTCCACAGCTACGGGTGATTTATCCTACTCCAGGAGGGTCTTGGCAACGGCTAAGTTGAGAATAGGAGTGGGCATGACCTGCCTTCCCTCGCTGTCAATGTATGGCTGATGTTTACGCACTTCTATTCTTGTAGATAGTTATTGGGCCTCCAAGTGTAGAGGTTTCTAGAATAGCAGCAAGTTTCCCTTTAGTGGATTATCCAAGGTTTATCGAACTCAGGGAGGAAGTGGTCAAAGGTATTCCCTCTCAAGCAACCCTGCAATCAAGATACAAGAAGTCTCTTGTGTCCCCAACACACCCAATACACTTGTCAGGTGTATAGGTGCACTAGTTCGGCGAAGAGATGGCGAAATACAAGTGGTAACGGTGCCAGAAAATAGCTTCTGACATGTTGACGTGGGGTAACGGTGCCAGAAAAGAGCTGATGGCGTGGAGGAAAGGTAAAAGCCCAAAACCTCCCCGGCAAACGGAACAAAGATGGAAGCAAGCAAACATGCAATAGATCTAGTAGAAAACGGTGTTTCAATGTTTAGAAACATGGCCTAGGGATCATACTTTCACTAGTGCACACTCTGTCATATAAATATCCTCTCTTCATGATACTACTCTTAATTACTCTCCGGTTGGACACTCTAATCGTCGGTAGGGCTATAACACCACACCTTAAAGTCCGCCTTCCCCAATCTGGATAACCCCACACTGTCAGCTTGAGCGCTAGAAGGTTCCAACAAACACCACAATTTCATAGAGACATCCAACTCCAAATATAACTCATAACAAATATTCAATCTAGCCAAAGTGCCACACACGGTATGCACACTGTCACTTTCACACACGTGGGGAAAAGCAAAGATCTTTTAAAGCACAAAGAGTATTTATGTAGATTCAAACCTAAGTGCCACCATGGTGTGCACGCTGTCACTTTCACACACATGGGGAGAGCAGAGATCTAATGAAGCACTTGAGTAGCAAGGTAGATCTACTTGATTACAAAGCTCATGACCACAACAAGATCATGCATAGAGAGAGAGATGAACACATAGCTACCGGTAGAGCCCTTAGCCTCGAAGGAGAACTACTCCCTCCTCATCATGGGAATCAACAACGGTGATGGAGATGGTGGTGGAGATCGATGAAGATGGCTCTGGGGGCACTTCCCCATCCCGGCAGGGTGCCGAAACAAAGACTTTTTGTCTCCCTGAATCTCCCCTTCAGTGGCGGTGGTGCTATAGAGGTTTTCGTGGATTTCTTCTAGATGCCCTAGGGTTTTTGGGTCGGAGGCTTCTTATATGCAAAGGGGGAGGCCGAGGAGGCGGCCAGAGGGCCCACACCCTCCCCAGGCGTGGGTCAGGCTTGGCCGCGCCCAGGGGGTCTGGCCACCCTCTGGTGCCTCTCCGTCCCTCCTTCTAGATTCGTGTCCCTCACTGAATGTTATTGACTTTGGCTTTTGTCCCGTCCAATTCCGAGAATATTGATTTTCTGCCTTTCTGGAAGCAAAAACAGAAGAAAACAGCAACATGCACTGTGGCAACTTGTTAATAGGTTAGTTCCAGAAAAGATATAAAAACACCTCAAAGAAAGAAAAAGCAAAGCAAAGTAGATACTAAACAAGCATGGAACATCAAAAATTATAGATATGTTCCTGACGTATCAAGCATCCCCAAGCTTAACTCCTACTTGTCCTCGAGTAGGTAAGTGATAAAAAGAATAATTTTTGAGGTGACATGCACCATCAAAACCAAGATCAAACCATTTGCAAGCATTGAAAGCTAGGATCAAAGAACTCTAAACATGGGCATGAAAGATGGAGTTCTAACAGTAAGACAAAGTAACTATGCATGTAACATGAAAGGCTACAAACAAAGATCATGAATAACATGCATTGAAAACGTTTGTTTGTTTCACATACAGAAAACATGGCATAGTGGCATTCAGCTTGTCCCTCATAGAGTAGCAAATAGATGCATAGGACACCTTCAAAGTTCACAAGGGTGACTAGAAACAAGTAGCAAAAGAACAAGTAATATCACAATATGCATCAATCAATAAGTTTTGGGACACTGCACACAGAATTACAACTATGCTCTCTTAATGGTTCCTAAAGGTAGAAGGTGGAGACTCAATAGTGGTGGAAGAAAGACCTTTTATAAAGGAAGCAGGGATTTCAAGTTTCAAAAAGAGCTTCCAAAAATTATGGTACTTGTTAGCTTTCAGCCCTCATTGCCCCTATCATAAGCATCTTGAAGTGATTAAGGTTAAAGTGAACAAAGATGGAGTATATGCTTGACGAAGTATAAGTTGGCAATCTCAAGTCCCATGAATATGAGGGCCACACCTCATGCTACTCAACTTCAGTCAACTGCAAGTTCTTGTCATTGTAAGTATTTGCATATCATTGAGAACTGACAACGGGGTACCCATAACCAAAATGACAAGGCAAGCAGACAATGAGCATCTCAGAAATCTTCTTATTTACCATGGGAATATGGTGCTTTTTTCTCTCTTTCCTCTTTTCTCAACATGTCTCTTTTTTATAAGAAGAATGCTTCATAGATGTCACTATGGTGATGCTGCAAGTTTCCATCATGATTAGGCATGGCTTAGGCTAGCGGCCCAGGCGTTTCTCTAACACAGGATACAAACTCCATGGACTTACAAGTTCCCTCTTTATTTCACACCGGTGACATCCATGGACAAAAGAGCGTGATATCAACTGAGTACAAAGTTCAAGTGCAATGTTGAAAACGCTCCCCGTGACATCACGGTTATGCTAATTCCAACGTATAAGTGCAAGCATATACACCATAGATGACACAATGGTTCAATTTTATTAGGGGCAAAGAATATAAAGTGTGCCATCAAGTTTGTGAGGGCTTTGATCACTAAGTTTTTACATAACAAAATAGATTTTAATTGGAAGATAGCTGAAATCAAGAATATACTTGGAATGGTGTAACACACCATGCATAGGAATGTATAGTAGACACTTTGGAATAACTTGGTTTCTTGGGAGTTGGAAGCATGAGTAGAGCTTACTCATACAAGTGGAGGCTAGCAAAAGACTGGGAGCAACCAACTAAGAGAGCAATAATGGCCATAATCATACAGAGCGACAAAACATTACTAATCAAAGCATAGAGTGGTACTACAAGTCAAGGACTAGATGATCCTAGAGGATATGGTGACTTGTTAGAGTCATAACATGGTGTGAGCATGTGCCAAGTAAATCCAAACAAAGCATCAAAGGAGAATTCCACAATACTATGCTTTTGTATGCTAAAACAACGCATGATTCCTTCAAGGCGCACTAAGCACTCTCAATGATTTGGAGCAAGTCATGCTACAGCAATAATCACTAAGCATAAGGTCAAAACAACACCTAGCATGACAATATAAAGTCTAAGCCACAGTCAAAGCAAGATCACTTTTGTACCACTATTCAAGCAATAACTTTCTACTCTTTTCTAACACCAATCAACTTAATTGAAACAACTCACAAAGAAAATAATCAATAAAGATCAGTGAGCTTGTCTCACAAATCCAAAAATAAGAACTAAAAAGTTCTTGTCACATCCCAAAATTTTCCAAATTTTGAAATGTGAAAAATAAATAACTATTGAAATTTAGGGTGAAAAGAAACTTTTTGTTTCTAAATGGAAACATTAAAACCCATCTTGAATGAACTTTGAATGAAAAGGGAATTCAAGAAATTTCAAACAAGTGAAATGCATTCCTCAATGAATGCATCTTGAAATTTAAACACTTGGAAAAGTTAAACCAAAACCCTAAACCATAAACCCTAATGGAATAAATCATTTCCAAGATCTCTCTAGACTATGGATTTGTTCCATATAAAAATTTGTCAACAAACATTTATAAATGATGAAGAATTAAAAATAAAAATATTATAAAACCATAGAAATTGGTTTCATTTAATTTGGAGCCATGGATAAAAACTTATGAATTTATTAAGATAAAAGGAAATAATTTTCAAAGCTAATAAAGCTCCTATCTAAAATCCATACCAAATTGTGATCAAATTAATCCTAAAAGGATTTAAAAATATAAACAAATATTAAATAAAATTATACAAATTTGGAATCACCAATTTTGGATCTATAAATAAAAAGATATGGATTTTATAAGACAAAGAAAGAAATAATAAATAAGGAATATTTAAAAGCCAAATTAATATTGGCTAATACATAAACAAATAAAAGTTTATTGAATAATAGAAAGGAATAAAATATTATTTAAATAAAATCATAAGGATTTAACAATATCCAATTTTATTTAAATAAAGACAATTTGCCTAAATAATAAATCCCAAGAAAATTATTTGGAAGATAATTTAAATCTTGAGTTAAATCCATAAGCAAATGAAATAAAGATAAATCAAATAAAATAAAGGGATAAGGAATATTCAAATAAAATAATATGACATTAACCAAATTCTATTCTATTTGAATAAAGACAAAATCCCTAATAGAAATGATTAATTAAATCATGGGAAAATGATAAAGTGGAATTTCCCAAGGTGGATATAAAAGTTATTTAATTAACTTAAATGGAATAAAAGAATCATTTAAATAAAATTTATATGGAATTAAAACCATATTTGATTTTATTGGAATAAAGACAAATGCCCAATTTAAATGATTAATAAACCATATCAAAATATTCTAAATAATTTAAAATGAATTATTTAACATACTAATGAATAAATAAAACCTACTGAAAAAGGTTTGGTGAAAAATTAGAATTCAAATAAGAGTTTGAAATTATATTTAAAATCTTATTTGAATAAAGGAAAGTGCCTATTTTAAATAAATAATAAACCATAAATGAATAAAATAATTATTCTAAAACGGTCTTTAAAATACATGTTTAAATAGAATAGAAACTTACTGAAAGTTTCGAAAAGGTTTGGATTAAAATATGTGTTTGAAACATTTGAATAAATTCAAAACAGAATAAAAGAAACAGAAAAATAAAAAGAAACAGGAAGGAAAAAATAGAGAAAACAACCCAGCCCAGAACCTGGCCCAGTCCGGCCCAACTAGCCCATTGTAGTAGATATGAGTTAGTTAATCATCCTAGCTTGCCTCCAATGGACAGGTAGAAACCACTTCTTCCAACTGAAGAGACAAACATCCAATATATCTCCAATGTACTTAAAACACATTAAGTACACAATGGTCCCCAAACATATTAGGTCCAACGTAGTTAGAGAAACTACAACACATAGGATAGACTCCACTTAAGTATGTGCATATAGATACGAAATTGAATTTCATGAACATCTTAGAAAATGGGATTTTGTGGAGTTTCCCCTATATATTGGATGAAATAAAATAAGCATGCCAAAATATAAACATGTAGTAAATATGCATGCACAAGACTTTCAAGAACCAAAAAGGATATACAATTTAAACAAAAATACCAAGTTAACCAAGATGGAACTCACAAGAGTGTGACACGACGAAAGGTGTCCAGATTGTATCAACAAACCAATTCAACACATGAAAGATCACAAGTTCAACAAATGAACTAGGCAAAAGCCAAAGAGCAAAAGATAGGCAATAACAAATGCTCCAGTAGTTATCTCAATCTAAAAGGTTAAAACAAGAAGTAAGGAATGAGATAAAACCAACTCCCAAAAGATCAAGGTTCCAACAAATAAACCAAACTATCCACACTTTTCATGATGCCACAAAATACCAAAACAAAAAGATCGAACTTCCAAGCACATAAAACATGATATGGATCAAAACAAGAAGCATAAGAAGGAGTGTTATAAATAATATAGGAGAGCTCCCCCATGAAGTGCATTATGAAGTATTTTGCTTTTGCATGCAAAATGCACACAAACTATATCATCACTACTACCTACATTATATAAAACACAAAAGAATGCCAATAAAATCAAATTATCCAAATGAAACAAGGAATACATGGGAGTCCACACATACGAACCAAAAACCAATGTAAATATGATCAATAAATTCTACCATATATGCAGTCCCAATTGTACAAAGACAATAAGTATAGGGATAATTTTCCCAAGGTAGATTGCAAGGATATCCAAGATCATCTTCACAACATAAGCATATGGCAACATATAATAATTAAGATTGATGGTTAGATAGATCTTCTTGATATCTCCGAATAGTAACACAATAATTAATGATTATAGTAACTCGAAGCAAATGGTTTCCATGGAGGATATATATGTCCAAATATGATGAAACACATACCAAAAAAAACTCTCACAAACAAGATCCAATAGATGACCAATAAAATAATCAAGCAAAATTGAACTTATTTGATAAAATGTGCCACATAGGAGATATATAATTATCAATTCTAGGTGGCACTACCTCGAATTTTCACATTTCTAGGATTATAATATGCACAAAGCATATGACTCCCCCATAATGTGATAAACCATAAATTCACAACAAGAGGCAAAAATATCCAAGTAAATATAATTAATAGACATTGTAGAACTTCAATTTCTCATGAGAATGACATACCACATAGAGACTAGATAATCTTGTAATATTAATACAAGGTGGTATTCATCATGTACACACATGAGCCAAATAAGATACCAAACATATTCAAGAAATCCATCACAAGAGCCAAATAACACTCCCCAAAAATGGGAGAGTGCATTAATCCATCACAAGATCCAAATAACTTGAAATCCCTGCTTCCCTCTATGAAGGGCCTTTCTTTTTACCTTTATGTTACGTCTCCATCTTCTATCTTTATGCACCAATTAAGAGAGCATAGTTGTCATTCTTAGTTTAATGTGCATTGTCACAAAACTTACTTATTGATTCATAATGTTGATATTGCTTATTCTTAAACGATTTGTATCTAGTCACCCTTATGAACTTTGAAGGTGTCATATGCATTTATGTTTTGCTATACCATGAAGGACAAGCTAAATACCACTCTTCTATGTTTTCGGTATGTGAAACAAACAAACATATTTCAATGCATTGTTATTCATGATATTTGTTTGTACCTTTTCATGTTACAACATAGTTACTATGTCTTATTGTTAGAACTACATCTTTCATGCTCATGTTTAGAGTTCTTTAATCCTAGCTATAAATTCTTTACAATACCTTGATCAAAATAGTGATAGCATGTCACCTCAAGAATTATTATTTTTATCACTTACCTACTCGAGGACGAGAAGGAATTAAGCTTGGGGATGCTTGATATGACATAAACGTATCTATAATTTTTTATGCTCCATGCTTGTTTTATATCAACTTTATTATGTTTTGTCTACACTTTGAGGTATTTTTATACATTTTATGGAACTAATCTATTGACAATATGCCACAGTGCCAGTTGCCTGTTTTCTGCTGTTTTTGGTTTCAGAAAATCTATTAAGGAAATATTCTCGGAATTGGACGGGACAAAAGACAAAGTCAATAGTTTACCAGAAGGAACACGGAGTCTGGAGGGAAGCCAAAGTGGGGCCACGAGGCGGCCACACCATAGGGTGGCGTGGCCAGGGGCACGCCAGCCCTAGGTGTGGACCCCTTGGGCGCCCACCGACCTTGCCCTTTCTCCTATAAAAGCACCCCGATGTAGAAACCCTAAGTACCCGATCAAATCTCCACAAAACAGTCCATAGCCGCAGACACCATCATCCCTAGATCGGGGGGGGGGATCTGAAGCTCTTCCTGGCACCCTACCGGAGGAGAGAGATAATACTGGAGGCCTTCTTCATCACCATGCCAGCCTCCGGAGTGATGCGTGAGTAGTTCACCCTTGGACTATGGGTCCATACAGTAGCTAGATGGTTGTTTCTCCTCCTTCGTGTTATCATGTTTAGATCTTGTGAGCTCTATTAATGATCAAGATCATTTATTTTTAATCATACATGTTGTCTTTGCGGGGATTCGATGGATATTGAGATACTATGTTAGATTGATTATTGATTCTATCATGTCTATGTTATTTGTGATCTTGCATGCTCTCCGTTGTTAGTAGATGCTTTAGCCAAGTAGATGCCTGCAACTCCAAGAGAGAGTATTTATGCTCGATAGTAGTTTCATGCCTCTAGTAATCTGGGGAAGTGACAGAAATCTCTAAGGTTGTAGATGTGTGATACGTTAGAAACGTATTTATAATTTTTTATGTTCCATGCTTGTTTACTATCTACTTTGCTTTGCCTTGTCTACACTTTGAGGTATTTTATATGTTTTCTAGGACTAACCTATTAAAAAGATGCCACAGTGCCAGTTGGCAATTTCTTCAGTTTTTGGTTCCAAAGAAGGTTGAAAGTCAATATTCTCGGAATTGGACTCGAAAAAAGCCAAAGTAAATATTTTACCGTGGGGAACACAGAGCCATAATACGAGATGGAGGGGAGCCACCAGGGGGCCCACCCCCTAGCCACACGGCCAGGCCTTTCCCGAGCCTGGGGGGATGTGCGGCCACCCTAGGTGCCCCCTGCTTCGCCTCTTCTCCTATAAGAAGCCCCCGATACCTAAACCGTAAGTACCCGATCAATCTTCCACGAAATAGTGTGTATCCTCCGCCACCATCGTCCCTAGATGGGGGATCTGAAGTTCTTCCCGGCACCTTGCCGGAGGGGAGATCATCCTGGAGACCTTCTTCATCATCATGCCAGCCTCCGGTATGAAGCGTGAGTAGTTCCACCTTGGACTACGGGTCCATGTAGTAGCTAGATGGTTGTTTCTCCTCCTTTGTGCTACCATATTTAGATCTTGTGAGCTCCGTTCATGATCAATATCATCTATTTGTAATCATGCATGTTGTGTTTGCGGGGATCCTATGGATATTGAGATTACTATGTCAGATTGATTAATGGTTCTATCTTATTGATTCTATCATGTCTGTGTTGTTTGTGATCTTGCATGCTCTCTGTTTCTAGTAGCTATCTTGGCCAAGTAGATGCTAGTGACTCCAAGAGGGAGTATTTATGCTCGATAGTGGGTTCATACCTCTATTTAATCTAAGGTTGTAGATGTGCTGTTGCTACTAGGGAGAAAACAACGGTATCTTATTCATGGAACAAGTGGATTGTTTACCTTACACATTTTTCTTAAAGCAGTTATCCGTTGCTTGCAACTTAATACTGGAGGGGGTTTGGATGATAACCTGAAGGTTGATTACTAGTCATAGATGCAGTTGGATGGCAGTCTATGTATCTTGTTGTATTGCCCAATCAAATCTCATAGGATCATAAAGGTCTAGTATTGCATTGTTATTCCTTGCTCTGTCCTGCCAATTGCCCTGCTATAATTTGTTTACCCAGCATGCCATGTTGTTTCTCTTAACAAGAACACCTCTAGTGAACTATGGACCCCAGTCCAATCTTTACCATTGATACATCTTCCACTGTTACTATTTACTTTCTGCAAACCACCATTACCTTCCGCACCATACAATTAATCCTTTGTTTTCAAAAAACCGGTGAGATTGACAACCTCACCGTTCGTTGGGGCAAAGTCTTGAGTTTGTGTTGTGTAGGATTCCAGTTGCTAGCAACACCTTTGAGTCGTTTCCTTCCTCCTACTGGTTCGATAACCTTGGTTTCTTACTGAGGGCAAAACTTGCTGCTGTACTCATCATACCTTCCTCTTGGGGTCTCCCAACGAAGCTCTACAGTGATCTGAGTCGCATCAAGCCTTTCTCTGGCGCTGTTGCCGGGGAGGCTAAGGACGGCTTCACAAGGGGAGTCCTTCACAAACATTCTATTTACTTTGTTTTTGTTTTGATTAGTTTCTTTTGCCTTGTTTTGTTTGCCTCTTTTTATCAAAAACTTAAAAAATCACAAAAAATTAGTTTCATTTGGTTTGGTCCACTTTTGCAAAAATGAAATCTGCTGAGAATACTGTAGAGGGAGTAGTGTCCCAACCTTTGTTAACATAAGGTGGTGTCCCCTGTGTTTACAATGCTAGTCCCTGGATCAATAGCTAGCATCCACAGTTTAGATGTAATATCAAGAAACAAGGGTCATAATACAACTTTATAACCAGGAATAACATAATTTTATTACATCTTTACATAGCTCATTTGGCTATTACAATACATTGCAGCGGAATAACTATAAGCATGGGGTCCTTCATCTTCAAAGTGACACAGGCAGATGTTGGTTGTAGACTTTGTAATCCTAATCACTCAATCTTCACTGAAAATCAATCAAACCTGCAACATTACAAGTTACAGCCACAAGGGTCAATACATTTGAATTGTATTGGCAAGTTTCACTACTAAGTTGAATATAAGTGGATCCTATCATTACATGCATATTTGGCTAAGTAGAGTTTTAGGCTTATTTGCATAAAGCAATATTTTGTCCTGTCTTTTCAAAATGGTTTTGGTCCTTTGTCGAATCTTTGAAAATTTCTTGGTAAAGTCCAAGGGTTTAAGTTGTTTATCAAAAATCTCCTTGAACTACTTGGTAACCCCAAGTGTTCAAGTCTTCAACAAATCTCTTGGGTTCCTTGGTAACCCCAAGTACATCAAGTTTTAACCAAATCTCTTGAGCTCCTTGGTAACCCCAAGTGCATCAAGTTTTATCAAATCTCTTGAGCTCCTTGGTAACCCCAAGTGCATCAAGTTTTTGTTTTAGAAATTGGAATGTCGAGATTTCCCATAGCTTCAAACTTTAGTTGCTCAGTATTGTCCATAACCGGGGACACGGCTAAGTACTTAGATTTTATTATCTTCTGCAGAAGTTGCACACTTTACCCACATGTCACAATCCCATCTTGTTGCCACTAGTGGACACTGGATTAGCACTCACCAAGATGGAGTACTGGCAGATTGAGAATGTGACGAAGTCTTTCCAAAGGGTCCTCCCATAAACCATTGCTAGCTTGTCTTCAGCACCCATGTAGGATTCCAGGTCCCCATTTCCAGTTAACTGAAGACAATGCATAGGTCTTCCCAATGTAGTTGACTAAGCCAGAGCCATAATAGCATGTGGTTGCACACGAAAGCCACAATTGGAGAAACATGTTCAATCTCTAAGTTTCCTGGGTGGTTTCCTTTGGAGCACAACACAAAGAGACTGCCATAGACATGGTTCCTTTTGTTGCCACCTTCTCCAATACTCAAAGTACCCTTGGCCACCCAGGTGGTTCAGTGAGTCCTTGTTTTATTATATAAAAACACAAGTCCTTTCCTCAACTTCTTAAAATCTCAACATGTATCTCTTTTCAAAATATAGCATGGCTAAGCATGTAACCACTACATTGTTTTCACTAAGGAATGTATAGGGTATCCTATTAGGATTTAGCATAGCATAAGTATAAAATTATTTTCATGCATGTTTCAAAATCCACTAAGTAGAATGAAAATAGTAGGACTTTAGATGATAGTGTAACTTGCCTTTTGGTAGGGAATGTTGGTTCACTCCTTGATCTTGCTAGTCTCACACTTTTCTAACTTCACTACAAGTCAATCAAGTAAACATAATATCAACAAGCATTCCAAACCAATAATTCAATCAAACAATTCACACACATAAACAATGGGATCTAAGTCATGCATGTAAGCATGCAAGGGATGGTTCTATTTGCAAAGATGGTCTCCACTAGGCTTCTAAACTTTGTAAGGTCCAAAGTGGTCATTTACCAAAATGGCAAAGTCATTTGCAAAAGAGTTTTATCCATAAACCAATTTCAAATCCAATCATCATTTTATGTGGTGGAAAATATTTTTTTATCAAAGCAACAACTTTAAGTGGTTCACCAAATAAGTTGTTGTTTCTCAAAAAAAATTGGTGTTTAGGGTCAGTAGGTTTGGTCCAAAACATTTTTCCCAAAGTTTTTACTCAAACACATTTTCATAACAAAAACCATTATTTTCATTTGGCTAGAAATGGGCTAAGTCAAATAATCCATCCTAAATTTTACCAAATCCATTTCCAAAACCATGGGTTGGTTCCTAGGGTCAGTAAGTTTACAACAAACCATTTTGCAAAGGTTTTAACCCTAAAACATTTTTGAATCATTTTTCTACTCTAAACAAGCACACAAAAGTTTCTGCAAAAACAATCACTCTAATGGATACTATTTGCTAAACCAATGGCATGGTTGGCTAGGGCTTGCTCCACTGATTCCAATGATATCAAATTTGTGAATTTTGGATGTGTGGATCAAAAGTTACAAAGGTTTGAAATTCACAATTTATTCTGATTTCAATTCTGTTTTTAAACAGAGATGGTGACACGCGTCACTGTCTAATTGGACGGTACCGGTTCGGGTGGATCACGCGCTGCAGACCGTAGGATCTAACTTAGATCGAGCGGCGCAGAGGCTTACGATACCCCTTCGCTTATATTCTATCACAGCAATACGATCTAGATCTAACGGACCTAAACAACATGCCATTAACTGGCGGCGCTCGACGGCTGTGCGCGGCGGCGACGGGCAGATGGTGGCGGCGCCGGCGATACAGGAAGCAAAGAGGGGAGGTAAAGTGCTCACCGAGATCGCAGAAGGCTGGGGAAGCTCAACGGGTGATTCGTTTGACGAGGGGCGCTCAGGGTTGCGGTGGATTGCTCGCCGGAGTTACGTCTGGCGACGGTTGCATGCGGTCGAGGTCGAGGACGGTGCTACGGTTCACGAGAGGGCAAACAAGAAGCATGGTTAGACGCGTACGATCAAGGAGATGACGCGTGCGTGAACGAGAAAGCTTGGGGCGGTCTGGACTTACTGGAGGAGCTCGACGGAGACGAGACAGACGGTGGCAAGGTCAGAGCTTGTCGAAGGTGAGGCTCTGGGGCGCCCGCGGGTGAACGGAGGGTACTGGGAGAATCGTCTGGGAGTGGTGAGTGTGCCCGTGTGCTCAAGGAGGCAGGAGGTGGCGAGGCTCGGTCGGAATTGGAGAAGGAAGCTCGTCGAAGCAGCGGCGGTTTGGAGATGATTCCGAGCAGCCTGGTGGCGAGGAGGGGCTGGCGTTTGAGGGAAATGACAGAGGGAGGAGAGGTGCTTATGTACGCATGGTCAGGGGCGAGATTAACGCGGCCATTACTCGTGAATTAATGCGCGGAATCACTGGCAGAAACGGCCGGCGTGGTCGTCGCGAGGAAGAAGAGGGGTGAGTTGGTCATGTGGGTCCTCGCCGTGAGGAAAAGGGAGTGAGGGGAGGGTCCACCAGTCATTCGCTGTACGGGTCAGGAAACGAGTGCGAAGCGTTTTCTTCGGGGAGGGGAGCTGGGCTGGTTTGTTGGGCCTAGTTGGGCTGCTGGGTTGGGTCGACCTAAATCTTATTTTTTTTTCCTAATCTGAACCCTTTTCTTTTTCTGAAACTAATTTCTGTTTTGAAAATTCAAACAACCATACAACAACCAAATCAATTCAAACTTTCTCCACACTTTGTAACTTTGAACTTGGTTCTGTTTAGTAGCATAAACCAAATTTCCAAAACAAAATAATAATTTTTAATCATAGGGTCCATTATTTATTAAATAGTCCTTGTTTATAAATCAAAATAGATCTTGTTTTTATTCCAAACTCCATTTTGAAAACTAAATATTTTCAAACCAAACAGTAGGTTTTATTTGGGAATATAAAATTATTTGGAAGACTTATTTGAAACAAATAAACAAGTTTTGATGATTTGGAATTAGCAAATCTTTTATTTAACAAAACTTGGATATTAAATCCTTATTATTTTTATTCAAATATACTTTTAGTAATTTTATCAAAACAAAATGTTTTATTTCAAAAGTTTGGCCAAGGTTCAATTTGGCTCTATAAAATAATCTTTATTTATAAAACTTCTATTTCATTTGGAAACCAAATCCTTTTATTTAAAAGATCCAAAATAGTAGTTTTAAATATTTTTATTTTCCTTTAATAAATGTTTTTATCTTTTTAAACTTCTTTAGGATTTTATTTGATCCAACTTGGTTTGAAGTTCCAATTGAATTCAAAAAGTTTCTTCTGGCCCTGAATTCAAACAAAGTTTTATTTTATTCATTTATTTTTTTCACATTACAAGATTTGGAAAATCTTGGGATGTGACAGGCTACCACCCTTAAAATAAATCTCGTCCCGAGATTTGGGAAGGCTAGGGTTACAAGCAGGCTCAAAACAACTGGGGTACTACCACCCTTAAAAAAATTCAAACAAAGGTTACATATTGTCCTTCTTAGGATCCTGGGAAGGCTTCTCTAGGCAAACACTTGCATTGTGTCCTTGGTTTCCATACTTGACTCATGGGCCAAGGTTGAGTTTCTCCATAGGCTTGTTCAACTTGTTCTTCATCTTTTCTGGACAGTTGCTTGCATAATGTCCTGGGTTCTTGCAATTGAAACAGTGAATATCCTTGAGTTCTTTACGTGGCTCTTGTGGACAAGTTGCTACATAATGGCCTAGCTCTTTGCAGTTGTTGCACACTACCTGGCCAATCTCCTTATTCTTCGGGTTCTCTGGGCATTCACCGGAATAGTGTCCCATTTCCTTACATTTATGACATTGCACATGGCTTTTGTCCTTCTTTTGCTTCTTGGGTTTGTTTGATCCTTTGAACTGGGTTGTCTTGTTTAGGGGTATAAGTGGTCCTTTTCCTTTGTCATCAACTTTCTTGGTAGACTTGGATCCTTCTTGTTTCCTTTGTTCCACAATGGAGTAGATGGGGCATTGGATAGGGACATGGTTATTTCCTTCACATAGGTAGCAAGTAGCTTGAGAAGTGGGACATTGTCCAACAGGATGCTTCTCTTCACAGTTGGGGCATTGATCTCCATGCTCCCTGGAAGTATGATCCTTGTCTCCACAAATAATGCAAGCTGGGGCTCCATCTAGAATAATATTTCTGTCATCCTTGTTGTCACAAACTTTCTTGGAATAGTTTTCTTCCATTTTGATCATTTGATCAGTCACCTTAAGCATCAGTTGGCCTTGAGTTTCCAAAAATCCTTGTAGGGCTGGATCTTCTCCACTAGTGTTGGCTATGAACTGAGCTGTCACTTGGTTCAACTGGTGTTGGGTTGCTATGAGCTCTTTCATGTTGTCCTCTTGGTTGGTGTTGGTGTCATCAACCTTGATGTTGGAGTCTCTTGGAGTAGTCATCTGTTTGGGTTGAATGAGGATTAGAATAGGCAAGATATTTCTAAGAATCAATTCCAATCACACAAGCAATGTGTATGCAACCACAAACAACTTTTCACTCAAACAACAAAGTTCAAGCACATACTTAGGCAACAAAATATTTTTGTTACACCACATAAGTTGGTGGGTTTGACTTAACTAAAATATGGTGGTCCATCTATATGGTTCACTTGTGATCTTTCCATCATTCTTGGTTGATTCTTCTTACATGAAGTCATGGTTTCTTTGAGAAAAACTCTTGGTTACTTTGACTTCTAATGATGTAGGCTCCTTCTAACTTTTGCATTCCCTCAGTCTCTAAGTCTTGAGCAAGATTTCCTTGTTTCACTTGTAGTCCTTACTGGTATCCAAGTTGGAAGTCCTTGGTGAACATGCTGAAGATGTTGAAGTCATTAGAGTTGAAGAAGTTGAAGTCATTAGAGTTTGAAGAAGTTGAAGTCATTAGAGTTTGAAGTGTTGAGGAAGTCCTTTGCACATGGTGTAGTCTTGGGCCATGGGGTAGGTTTCCATCAAGTTGAAAAGTAGAAGAGATGTAGAGTTGAAACCAAAATGGTTGAGGAAAGGGTTTACAAGATTGTTTGTAAATAAGTTTTGGTACAAACACAACTCCTATTACTCTAAAGGGTTTTTGTCCAATCCTAGGTTTACAAATCCTACAGGCAACACAATGCTCTGATACCATCTGTAGAGGGAGTAGTGTCCCAACCTTTGTTAACATAAGGTGGTGTCCCCTGTGTTTACAATGCTAGTCCCTGGATCAATAGCTAGCATCCACAGTTTAGATGTAATATCAAGAAACAAGGTTCATAATACAACTTTATAACCAGGAATAACATAATTTTATTACATCTTTACATAGCTCATTTGGCTATTACAATACATTGTAGCGGAATAACTATAAGCATGGGGTCCTTCATCTTCAAAGTGCCACAGGCAGATGTTGGTTGTAGACTTTGTAATCCTAATCACTCAATCTTCACTAAAAATCAATCAAACCTGCAACATTACAAGTTACAGCCACAAGGGTCAATACATTTGAATTGTATTGGCAAGTTTCACTACTAAGTTGAATATAAGTGGATCCTATCATTACATGCATATTTGGCTAAGTAGAGTTTTAGGCTTATTTGCATAAAGCAATATTTTATCCTGTCTTTTCAAAATGGTTTTGGTCCTTTGTCAAATCTTTGAAAATTTCTTGGTAAAGTCCAAGGGTTTAAGTTGTTTATCAAAAATCTCCTTGAACTACTTGGTAACCCCAAGTGTTCAAGTCTTCAACAAATCTCTTGGGTTCCTTGGTAACCCCAAGTACATCAAGTTTTAACCAAATCTCTTGAGCTCCTTGGTAACCCCAAGTGCATCAAGTTTTATCAAATCTCTTGAGCTCCTTGGTAACCCCAAGTGCATCAAGTTTTTGTTTTAGAAATTGGAATGTCGAGATTTCCCATAGCTTCAAACTTTAGTTGCTCAGTATTGTCCATAACCGGGGACACGGCTAAGTACTTAGATTTTATTATCTTCTGCAGAAGTTGCACACTTTACCCACATGTCACCATCCGCTCTTGTTGCCACTAGTGGCCACTGGAGTAGCACTCACCAAGATGGAGTCTTGGCAGATTGAGAATGTGTGAAGTCTTCCAAAGGGTCCTCCCATACACCATTGCTAGCTTGTCTTCAGCACCCATGTAGGATTCCAGGTCCCCATGTCCAGTTAACTGAAGACAATGCATAGGTCTTCCCAATGCAGTTGACTAAGCCAGAGCCATAATAGCATGTGGTTGCACACGAAAGCCACAATTTGAGAAACATGTTCAATCTCTAAGTTTCCTGGGTGGTTTCCTTTGGAGCACAACACAAAGAGACTTCCATAGACATGGTTCCTTTTGTTGCCACCTTCTCCAATACTCAAAGTACCCTTGGCCACCCAGGTGGTTCATTGAGTCCTTGTTTTATTGTATAAAAACACAAGTCCTTTTCTCAACTTCTTAAAATCTCAACATGTATCTCTTTTCAAAATATAGCATGGCTAAGCATGTAACCACTACATTGTTTTCACTAAGGAATGTATAGGGTATCCTATTAGGATTTAGCATAGCATAAGTATAAAATTATTTTCATGCATGTTTCAAAATCCACTAAGTAGAATGAAAATAGTAGGACTTTAGATGATAGTGTAACTTGCCTTTTGGTAGGGAATGTTGGTTCACTCCTTGATCTTGCTAGTCTCACACTTTTCTAACTTCACTACAAGTCAATCAAGTAAACACAATATCAACAAGCATTCCAAACCAATAATTCAATCAAACAATTCACACACATGAACAATGGGATCTAAGTCATGCATGTAAGCATGCAAGGGATGGTTCTATTTGCAAATATGGTCTCCACTAGGCTTCTAAACTTTGTAAGGTCCAAAGTGGTCATTTACCAAAATGGCAAAGTCATTTGCAAAAGAGTTTTATCCATAAACCAATTTCAAATCCAATCATCATTTTATGTGGTGGAAAATATATTTTTATCAAAGCAACAAATTTAAGTGGTTCACCAAATAAGTTGTTGTTTCTCAAAATAATTGGTGTTTAGGGTCAGTAGGTTTGGTCCAAAACATTTTTCCCAAAGTTTTTACTCAAACACATTTTCATAACAAAAACCATTATTTTCATTTGGCTAGAAATGGGCTAAGTCAAATAATCCATCCTAAATTTTACCAAATCCATTTCCAAAACCATGGGTTGGTTCCTAGGGTCAGTAAGTTTACAACAAACCATTTTGCAAAGTTTTTAACCCTAAAACATTTTTGAATCATTTTTCTACTCTAAACAGGAACACAAAAGTTTCTGCAAAAACAAACACTCTAATGGATACTATTTGCTAAACCAATGGCATGGTTGGCTAGGGCTTGCTCCACTGATTCCAATGATATCAAATTTGTGAATTTTGGACGTGTGGATCAAAAGTTACAAAGGTTTGAAATTCACAATCTATTCTGATTTCAATTCTGTTTTTAAACAGAGATGGTGACACGCGTCACTGTCTAATTGGACGATACCGGTTCGGGTGGATCACGCGCTGCAGACCATAGGATCTAACTTAGATCGAGTGGCGCAGAGGCTTACGATACCCCTTCGCTTATATTCTATCACAGCCATACGATCTAGATCTAACGGACCTAAACAACAGGCAATTAACTGGCGGCGCTTGACGGTTGTGCGCGGCGGCGACGGGCAGATGGTGGCGGCGCCGGTGATACAGGAAGCAAAGAGGGGAGGGAAAGTGCTCACCGAGATCGCAGAAGGCTGGGGAAGCTCAACGGGTGATTCGTTTGACGAGGCGCTCGTGGTTGCGTGGATTGCTCCGGAGTTACGTCGCGCGGTTGCACGCGGTCGAGGTCGAGGACGGTGCTACGGTTCACGAGAGGGCAAACAAGAAGCATGGTTAGACGCGTACGATCAAGGATATGACGCGTGCGTGAACGAGAAAGCTTGGGGCGGTCTGGACTTACCGGAGGAGCTCGACGGAGACGAGACAGACGGTGGCGAGGTCAGAGCTTGTCGAAGGTGAGGCTCTGGGGCGCCCGCGGGTGAACGGAGGGTACTGGGAGAATCGTCTGGGAGTGGTGAGTGTGCCCATGTGCTCAAGGAGGCAGGAGGTGGCGAGGCTCGATCGGAATTGGAGAAGGAAGCTTGTCGGAGCAGCGGCGGTTTGGAGATGATTCCGAGCAGCCTGGTGGCGAGGAGGGGTTGGCGTTTGAGGGGAATGACAGAGGGAGGAGAGGTGCTTATGTACGCATGGTCAGGGGCGAGATTAACGCGGCCATTACTCGTGAATTAACGCGCGGAATCACTGGCAGAAACGGCCGGCGTGGTCGTCGCGAGGAAGAAGAGGGGTGAGTTGGCTGTGTGGGTCCCTGCTGTCAGCGAGGAAAAGGGAGTGAGGGGAGGGTCCACACCATTATTCAGACGGTCGTCAGAAACGAGTGCAAAGCGTTTTCTTCGGGGAGGGGAGCTGGGCTGGTTTGTTGGGCCTAGTTGGGCTGCTGGGTTGGGTCGACCTAAATCTTATTTTTTTCCTAATCTGAACCCTTTTCTTTTTCTGAAACTAATTTCTGTTTTGAAATTCCAAACAACCATACAACAACCAAATCAATTCAAACTTTCTCCACACTTTGTAACTTTGAACTTGGTTCTGTTTAGTAGCATAAACCAAATTTCCAAAACAAAATAATAATTTTTAATCATAGGGTCCATTATTTATTAAATAGTCCTTGTTTATAAATCAAAATAGATCTTGTTTTTATTCCAAACTCCATTTTGAAAACTAAATATTTTCAAACCAAAACAGTAGGTTTTATTTGGGAATATAAAGTTATTTGGAAGACTTATTTGAAACAAATAAACAAGTTTTGATGATTTGGAATTAGCAAATCTTTTATTTAACAAAACTTGGATATTAAATCCTTATTATTTTTATTCAAATATACTTTTAGTAATTTTATCAAAACAAAATGTTTTATTTCAAAAGTTTGGCCAAGGTTCAATTTGGCTCTATAAAATAATCTTTATTTATAAAACTTCTATTTCATTTGGAAACCAAATCCTTTTATTTAAAAGATCCAAAATAGTAGTTTTAAATATTTTTATTTTCCTTTAATAAATGTTTTTATCTTTTTAAACCTCTTTAGGATTTTATTTGATCCAACTTGGTTTGAAGTTCCAATTGAATTCAAAAAGTTTCTTCTGGCCCTGAATTCAAACAAAGTTTTATTTTATTCATTTATTTTTTTCTCATTACAAGATTTGGAAAATCTTGGGATGTGACAAATACCAAGTTGTGTGACTTAACTAGCAAAAACAACAATGATTTCCTAAGTACACCTATTGCTCCACCCTCTCCTGATGCTACCTTTTATGAAATTAAGCCTGCTTTGTTGAATCTTGTGATGAAAGAGCAATTTTCTGGTGCTAGTTCTGACGATGCTGCTGCCCACCTCGATAACTTTGTTGAACTTTGTGAGATGCAAAAATATAAGGTTTTATATGGATATATTATTAAGATCAAGTTGTTTCCTTTCTCCTTGAGAGGAGAAGCTAAAGAATGGTTGATATCCTTGCCTAGAAATAGTATTGATTCTTGGATTAAGTGCAAATATGCTTTTATTGGAAAATATTGTACTCCTGCTAAGATTTTATCTATGAGAAGTGAAATAATGAAATTTAAACAAATTGAGAATGAACATGTTGCTCAAGCTTGGGAAAGAATGAAATCTTTGGTTAAGAACTTTCCCACTCATGGACTGACTGCTTGGATGATTATCCAAAAAATTTACGCAGGTTTAAACTTCTCTTCAAGAAACTTGTTAGGTTCAGTTGCTGGAGGAACCTTGATGGACATTACCTTGGGTGCTGCAACAAAGCTCCTTGATAATATGATGGTTAACTATTCTGAATGGCACACTGAGAGAGCTCCGCATGGTAAGAAGGTAAATTCTGTTGAAGAAACCTCCTCTTTGAGTGATAAGATTGATGTTATCATGGCTATGCTTGTTACTGGAAAAGCTCATATAGATCCAAATAATGTTCCCTTAGCCTCTTTGGTTTCTCAAGAAGAGCAAGTTGATGTGAACTTCATCAGAAACAACAATTTCAACAACAATGCCTATAGGAACAATTTTGGTAGTAACAATAATTATAGGCCTTATCCTCCTAATAATGGCAATACCTATGGAAACTCCTAAAACAACAATCCTAGAAGTAATCCTTCTGAACTTGAAGTCATGCTTAAAAATTTTATTAGTAAACAAACCACTTTCAACAAGACTATGGAGGAGAAGATTTTGAATGTTGAGAAAAATATTTCATCCTTGTCTGAAGCACAGTCCTCTTTGATTAATAAAATGGCCGCTAAACCTGAAACTTTGGAAAGTACCTTTTCTACTACTAATGCCATACAAGTTACTTGATTAAAATGTTAGACTGTTAGCTCAACTACATGCTAAGTGGGAAAGAGAAGCTGAAATAGCTAGAAACAATAGTGTGTGCACTATTACCACCACCAATATGGATGCCACCAAACCACAAGAAGTCCCTATTCCTCCTACCATAATGCCTAAACCCAATGAGTCTACTAGTAGTGATGCTGAGTTTGATTTTTATATTGATGGTTGCAATATCTCTAAAGTGATTATGTTCCTACAAAAGCTTGCTAGAAGTCCTAATGGTAGTGATATGAATGTAGCTTTCACCAAACATATTATAGATGCTCTTATTAAAATTAAGGAAGAAAAGTTGAAAAACATAGATTCTTTTCCTAGGAAAGTAGAAGATAGTTGGGAACCCATCATTAATATGCAAGTGAATGACTTTGATCCCAAAGCTTCATGTGACCTGGGTTCTAGTGTCTCTATTATGCCTAGAAGATTTATGAAATGCTTGATTTGCCACCTTTGAAACATTGCTATTTGGATGTCCCACTTGATGATAATGCTAAAAAGAAACTCATGGGGAGTGTTAATGATATTCTTATTGTTGTTAAAAATGCTTATGTCCCTGTTGATTTTTATATTTTGGATGTTGAGTACAATGCTTCTTGTCCTATTACTTTGGGAAGATCTTTTCTTAGAACTGTTGGTGCCATCATTGATATGAAAGAAGGCAGCATTAAATATCAATTTCCATTAAAGAAAAGTATTGAACACTTCCCCATGAGGAGAGAGAAGTTTCTTTTTGCTCCTCCTTTGAAAGCAAAGTTTGATGTTAATGCTTCTTCATTTGAAAATACTTGATTCTTGCTTCTTGTGCCTAACTTAAAGGCGTTAAAGAAAAGTACTTCTTGGGAGATAACTCAATAGTTTTCTTGAGTCTTGGAAGTTATTACTTTGGTAATGACCTATCCTTATCCTTTTTATTTTCTTTTTGTGCCAAGAATAACCTCTAATGATAGGGAAGTAAGATTTGGGGAGTTGCTGTCCTGAAACAGATTTTTGTGCTCTACTGTAAAACTTTGTGTAAAATTCTGTAAGTCGGATTGATCTGTAATTTTTTGATTAAATCCCCCAGGTTGTTAGCTAACTTTCATTAGTTCAACACTTTTTGATTTGAGCAACAGAAGGTCTTCGAAAAAATTGGTTTCTACCTGCTGGTCTGTTTTGACAGATTTCTGCCATTATTTTCTTCTTGTTGGTTCCTTTTTGGGTTCTTTTTGGGAAATTGAGCTTTTTGAGGGAATTTCTATAGTAGCTTGTGTTTTTAGTGGAAGTTTTTCTGTTTTGAAACTAAACCCCAAGGTCTATTATCTTTCGAATACACTAATGTTGCTAATGAAGATTGTGTGAAGTTTTGTATGAAGGAAAAATTTTAGGTGTAGAGGAAGAATGATGTAATGAGATGAAGAATGGACAAAAGCTCAAGCTTAGGGATGCCACCCCGTGTCACCCCAAGAAACATTCAAGAGGTACAAGCGTCAAAGCTTGGGGATGCCTAAGGCATCCCCTTCTTTGTCAATAAAAATCTCTGGTCTTTCTAGACACTTCATTTTTATTGTTTCATGCACTGTTGTGTTGTTCTTGGAGCGTCTTAGTTTTCGTTTTTGGTTTTGGTTTTTGTTTGCTTAGTTTTCTTGAATAAAGTAGTTGGACCCCCGTTTTCACTGTGTTGCTTCAAATAAGTTGATTGGTGTTGGAGAGGAGTAGAAAGTTCTTGCTCAGTAGTACAAAGAGGAGCTTGCTTTGATTATGACTCAGACTTTATCATGCCATGCTAGATGTTGTTTTGACCTTATGCTTAGTGATTATTGCTGTAGAATGACTTGTTCCAAAAAATTAGGATTTCTTAATGTACCTTGAAAGAATCATGTGTTGTTTTAGCATACAAAATCATAATATTGTGGTATTCTCCTTTGATGATTTGTTTGGGTTGACTTGGCACATGCTCACACCATGTTATGACTATGAAACAGTCACCATAGCCTCTATGATAATTTAGTTTTTGACTTGTGGTACCACTTTATGCTTTGATTAGTAATGTTTTGTCGCTCTGCATGATTATGTCCATTATTGCTCTCTTAGTTGGTCGCTCCCAGTCTTTTTCTAGCCTCCACTTGTATGAGTAAGCTCTACTGATGCATCCAACTCCCAAGAAACCAAGTTATTCCAAAGTGTCCACTATAAATTCCTATGCATGGTGTGTTACAACATTCCAAGTATATTCTTGTTTCATCTACTTAACAATTAAAAAGTCACATTGTTATGTGAAAACTTAGTGATTAAAGCTCTCACAAACTTGATGGCACACTTCATTTTTCTTGCCCCTAATAAACTTGAACCATTGTGTCATCTATGTTGTATATGTGTGCACTTATACGTTGGAATTAGCAGAACCATGTTGTCATGGGGAACGCTTGCAACATTGCACTTGTACATTGTACCCAGTTGATATCATGCTGTTTTGTTTATGGATGTCGTCGGTGTGAAATGAAAGGGGAGCTTGTAAGTCCATGGAGTCATGTATGTGTGTTAGAGAAACACATGGGCCACTAGCGTAATCCATGCCTAATCATGGTCGAAACTTGCAGCATCACCATAGTGAGCAATCTATGAAGCTTTCTTCTTATTAAAAAAGAGACATATTGAAAAGAGGAAAGAGAGAAAAAAGCACCATTTTCCCATGGTAAATAAGAAGATTGCTGAGATGCTCATTGTTTGCTTGCCTTGTCATTTTGATTATGGGATAGCTCCTGTATCATGTGCAAGGGTTACCCCGTTGGAGGTTCTCTATGATACACACATACTTACTATGACAAGAACTTACCGGTAACTAAACTTGAGTAGCATGAGGAGCGGCTCTCTATTCAAGGGACATGAGATTGCCAACTTATACTATGTCAAGCATATACTCCATAGTTTGTTCACTTTAACCTTAATCACTTCAAGATGCTTATGATAGGGGTAATGAGAGTTGAAAGCTAACAAGTACCAAAATTTTTGGAAGCTCTTTATGAGACTTGAAATCCCTTCTTCCCTTTTATGAAGGGCCTTTCTTCCACTATTATATTGAGTCTCAACCTTCTATCCTTAGGCACCAATTAAGAGAGCATAGTTGCCATTCTTAGTTCTATGTGCATTGTCCCAAAACTTATTGATTGATTCATATTGTTGATATTGCTTGCTCATGAACTATTTGTATCTAGTCACTCTTATGAACACTGAAGATGTGGTTGAGTGTGGCCTTCCCTTTATGACCCTTTTTCAAGTCATTCTTCAAAGAAGTGACTTGAGCCTTGAGCTCTTTGATTTCCTCTACATGGTTAGGTTCAACAAAAGTACTAGAGGAAGTAGATTCTACATCGTGAGAGCAACAAGGCACGAAATATAATTCATCACAAGATGTAGCAATGTCAAGAGTGGATGAATTAGAAGGTGTAACACATGGAAATATGACATTTGGAGTGAATATAGTGTTAATGTCCACATTAGGCTCATCATATGTTACCTTTGACACAATAGACTCATGAGACAACTTTGCCCTACCATGGGAGACTAGAAGATCCTCATGCGAGCTTGAAAGCTTAACATGACTTTTTTCAAACTTTCCATAGTTGATAGTTAGAAAAGCATTGAGCCTTTAGCTAAACATTCTCCTTCAAAATGGATGCTTCACAAGAAATAGATTTGCATTGTGGGCTAAAAGGACGAATTTAAATGTTTTGGGCTAAATAGGGGCCGAATGGGATATATTTCTTCTCCTGGTATATAAAAATCGCATTGTGCTGTGGCTCGGCCGGATTCGAAACAAAGACCTCAAAGAGGGAGGGGGAAAGAACGATATCTTTTTGGCACACGTTCATGTAAAACTCAGCAGTATAGAATAATATAGCAATAGAGACACTAAAATAAAATATCAGTATAGAGAGAACTAGTTCTTGTTTCAGCTCTAAAACCTTATCGTGCGATCAATTTTCCCTTTTTTCCAAATACACTCGACCATTGGAGCATGCAAAACTGACGATCAAGTCTGCTTTGAGTACCTTCTTCTCACATCAATGTCTATGTGACCACCGTATGCAACCCAAAATGCCCAAGTCTCGTCTAGATTGTGACAAGGTCATGTTTCAGAAGAAAAGCAAGACTATCTACTACACTTTATTTAAAGTACCAGTACATCAGTATTAGTTCCACAAAATGATTTAGTGATAGCAAAGAAAGAACAATTGAGAGATCCAGTAGCTTTCCTGCTTGAAATTAAATAGGAGTACAGACAAAATCAGTTCTTGTTACAGCTCAAAAAACATTGGTGCACGATCAGTTTGACCTGTTCTCCGAATATACTCGACCATTGGAGCAAGCAAAACTGACGATCAAGCTTGCTTCTCTGTGAATATCTCCTCCTTACGTCAATGCCTGTGTGACCCCTATATGCAACCAGAAATACCCAAGACGCATCTAGATAATTGTGACAATGCTAAGTTTCAAAAGAAAAGCAAGAAAACCTGCTGCACTTGATCTAAACAAGTACTGCAATTACATCACATTTAGTTGTCAAAATATTGTACTAGTAGTAACGACAAAAAATTCGACAGATTTAGCAGTATAGAATAAGACCAAAAATATCGATAGATTGCCAATTCATATTCAGCAGCACTTGACAGATTCAGCAGCATCACAAACTGACCGATTAGCAGTACACAGACAATAACCATAAGAATTGATGATTCATCAAGGCCTGATTCAAAAGGAAAGAGAGACCATATTCTACACTCGATAGGTCGATCTGACCAAGTACAAATACATGGTTATTACTACAAAATATATTAGTAGAGGAAGAACTCCATACAAAATACTCAGAACTACCTTAAGCTAGGAACTACTGTTCTTACTAGAATTTGAAAGATTCAGCAGTACAGAAAAAGAAATAAAAATATCGATAGATTCCCAGTTTGTAATTAGCTACACTTAACATGTTCAACAACATTTCAAAGTGGCTAATTCAGTAATACAGACACTGAAATTCGATAACAGTACATAGATAATCAATTACTGATTCAGTTTGTCCTTTTCTCCTAACACACTCCATCATTGGAGCATGCAAAACTAACGATCAAGACTGCTTTTCTGTGCATACCTTGTTCTTACATCAATGCCTGTGTGACCAACATATATGCAACCCAAAATGCCCAAGCCATATCTATATTGTGAAAAAAGCCATATTTTAAAAGAAAAGCAAGACCGACCATCTACTGCCCTTGATCTAAACATGTACCAATACATAAGTACTAGTTTTACAAAATACTTTAGTAATAAAAATGACAGAACATTTGAGATATTCACTAGCGTTTGAAATATTCGACGGTACGGAATAAAACAAAAAAAATATCAACAGATTCTCATTACATAATCAGTGGCACTTGACAAATTCAATAAAATTTCAAAGTGCAATTTAGCGGTACAGATAATGACCAAAAGAATTTACAGATTTAACAATGCAGACATTGAAATTCAATAGATGTAGCTAGGCCATAATTCAAATGGAAAGAGAGACCATATTATGGCCATGCTTTTTCAAAAGAAGAGCAAGACCATATACTGCGCTTGATCTAAACAAGTACCAGTACATCACTATTAGTTCTAAAAAATACTTTAGTAATAGCAACATAACATTTGATAGATTCACTAGTATTTGAAGGATTCAACAGTACAAAATAAGAAAGAAAAATATTGACAGATTCCTAGTTCATATTTAGCGGCACTTGACAGATTGATCAGCATTTCAAAGTGACCGATTTAGTTTGTCCTCATATCGGAACACTCGATTATTGGAGCAAGCAAAACTGATGATAAAGTCTGCTTTTGTGTGCATACTGATACGTCCAAAACGTATGTACTTTCCCGAACACTTTTGCTATTGTTTCTCCTCTAAACTTGTGTGATTTGGATACAACTAACACGGATTGACATTGTTTTCAGCAGAATTACCTTGGTGTCTAGATTTTGTGCAGAAAATCAACTATCAGGAAAAATCCCGAAAAATATGCCAAAAATCCTATTTCACGAGAAGATCCACGGAGCCAGATTAAGAGACGGGGGGGAGCCCTGGGTGGCCCACATCCCCCTGCCGCGTAGGTGGGCCCACCCCACGCCTGGGAGGGGTGTGGCCAGCCCAGGCACCCCCCTCGGCCTCTCTCTTCGCCTATAAGATGCCTTATGACCTAAAAACTCAGGGGGTTTTGTTGTTTCCCCAGAAAGAGTTCTGCTGCGCCGCCACCACCAGAAGCCGCGATCGGAACAAGAAACTCTGTTCTGGCACCCTGCCGGGACGGGGAATTTGGGGAGAATCATCGCCATCGTCATCACCAATGCCTCTCCATCGACCATCAATGTTTCCCTCATCCATGAGTGAGTAATTCCCGACTCCAGGCTATGGGGATGGTAGGGATTGGATGAGTTCTATCATGTAATCGAATAAGATTGTTAGAGCATGGTTCCTAGTATCTCTATTAGTGTTATTTGACTTTGTTGCAACTTCTTGTGATTAATGCTTATCACTAGGGCCCGAGTGCCATGATCTTAGATCTGAACTTATTATTGAACCATTATGATAGTATTGTTTTTGATCTTATCTGCAAGTTGTGTACACATATCATTGTCCGGATCCGAAGGCCCCGAAGTGACAGAAATTGGTACAACCGGAGGGGATGGCTGTGATGTGAGGATCACATGTGTTCACGGAGTGATAATGCTTTGCTCCGGTGCTCTATTAAAAGGAGCACCTTAATTGCCAGTAGTTCCCTTGAGGCTCCGCTGCAACGGGCTGGAAGGACAAAAGATGTTGTGCAAGTTCTCATTGCGAGCACGCATGACTATATAAGGAGCAGATGCCTATGATTGTTTAGTAGTTGGATGCTTATTCTTATTTATCTACAATTGCCCTAGATCTTGAAGTTACATGTTTAGACTCGTCGATGCAACGCCCGTCCATCCATCCCTATGCCTACCGCGTTCATATCCTACTGTTTGCCGCTACTATTACTATTGCTCTTGTTTTACTGTTGTTGTTGCATTGTTGTTTGCTAATACAAACTGTTGATACCGATAAAATTCTATGAGCAAGAACTATTTCCAGGTGCAGCTAAATTGACAACTCAGTTGTTAAGGCTTGCAAGTATTCTTTGGCTCCCCTTGTGTCGAATCAATAAATTGGGTAATACTACCCGTGAAGACTGTTGTCATCCCCTATACTTGTGGGTCATCAAGACTATTTTCTGGCACCGTTGCTGGGGAGCATAGCTTTATTTGTAAGTTCACTTGGATCTATTGTTGTTCACTGCTACTCCGTTCATCATGGGAAAGTCTCGTGATGGAAATTTTCCTATTTTACCATCCACTACATGAAGAGGTACAACCCTAAACACATCTGCTGCTCTTGATTCACCGTCTGTTATGAGAAAGCTTGTTACACGACCACCACATACTCATGCTACACACACTGCTACTACTACTGAATCTGAAACTGCTTTTGATACTCATGATGTTACTTCTACTGTGCTTAATGCGAGTGGTTCATTAGATCCTTTCCTAGATGCTACTATGGCTGGTCTAGGAAATACTGAAACTCCTAGTGAATACACTATTACATCTGTTAGATCACCTGAGTCTAGAGAGAGTTATGATATTAATGATGGCTATATTGAGTTTACTGATGAATTTGTTGAATAGTGCGAAAACACACATGGTGCTAGTGCTATTAAGAGTCTACTTGCAAGATGTACCATTATTCCTAAGCTGTCCTCTGATCCTAAGTTTGCCACCTCTCCCATAGATATCAAAGAGAAAGATTATGATTTCTCTCTTGATTTATCCTATTTAGACATTGTTGAGAAAGAACCTTTTTATGGGACTAAAAATAAGAGTGTTGTAGCTCATATGAATGAGCTTTCCACTATGAGTGCTTTATTTTCTGATGATTTTAAGATGCGCAAGTACTTTGTTACTAAGATCTTCCCTTTTTCACTAAAAGAAGAAGCTAGGGCTTGGTTTAATAGATTACCTCCTGGTTCATTTATAGTCCTGATTGCTTGATTGCTTCTTTCTTCCAGAAATATTTTCCTCCCAGTGCTAAACATGCTGCTTTGCAGAGACTTTTTGATTTTAAACAGGGAGAGGAAGAGAAATTTCCTGAGTCATGGACAAGGTTTTGTTCCTTGATTCATGCACATCCTGGATGTCCATTACCTAAAAATGAGCTTCTTGATATTTATTATAATGGAGTAACTGATGATTCTAGGACATACCTAGATAGTTTTGCTGATTGTGTTTTCAGGAAAAGAACTCCTACAGATGCTAAAGAATTAATGGATAAGATAAGCAAGAATTATGATGATTGGACTTCAACTAAGCTAAATGCACCTGAGCCTATTACTCCTGAACCAGTTGTGCCTGAACCAGTTCCAATACCAACACCAAAGAAGAGGGGAGTTATTGCATTAAATGATGAAGTTATGAAAGAAGCTAAGAAATATCTAAAGGAGAAAGGTATTAGAGCTGAAGATGTGAAGAATCTACCTCCTATAGAAGAATTATGCAAGCCAATTCCCCACTCATCTACTATTGAGGTACACTCTCTCCACTTTGATGAGGGTGACATTCCCTATGGTAAGCCTCCTGATCAATTCTTAGAGGAACTTGACACATTTATTGTTAAACAAGGTAATTTTAATAAACAAGTTCAGAATCATTTATTGGAAAACTCTAGAGCTATTAATTAGTTGAAAGATATTGTGGAAAGAACTGCTAATGATATTAAAATACTTTGTAAACACTTTCAAATGGTTCAAACCCAAATTGATTAACTTGCTAAGGTACAAAAGGATATGCTAGTTAATGCCTCAGGAGATAAACATGCTTATATAATTAGAACTAGGGGTGGTATAGCTACTCAAGATCCTTTATATCCTGAAGGACACCCTAAAAGAATTGAACAGGATTCTCAACAAGGAGAAAGTAGTGGTAGTCCTCGTAAGAGAAAGAAAAAGAAACATAAAATAGTTGAGGAATCACTTGAACCTGCTGCAGATCCTAATAGTATATCTGTCTCTAATGCTGAAACTGAGAGTGGTAATGATAAAAATGATGCTCCTGATAAGGAGGAAATTGAGGAAGAACCTGAGAATCACACTAAGAACACCAGGTACACTAAGGAAGATTTTATTGCTAAGAAACATGGTAGTGAGAGAGAACCTTGGGTGCAGAAACCTATCCCTTTTCCAGGTAAGAAACACAAGTCAAAGGAGGAAGAACACTACAACAAGTTTTGTGAGTGAATGAAACTTTATTTTTGCAAATTCCTTTGACTGATGCTATTAAGTTGCCTCCTTATTCAAAGTATATGAAGGATATTGTCTCTAATAAAAGGAAGATTCCTAATGAGGAAATTTCTACTCTGCTTGCTAATTATTCCTTCAATGGTAAGGTTCCAAAGAAACTTAGTGATCTAGGTATACGAACTATTCCTTGCTCTATTAAGAATAATTATGTTAGAACTGCTTTATGTGATTTGGGAGCTGGAGTTAGTGTTATGCCTTTTTCTCTCTACAAGAGACTCCATCTAGAAAATTTGATACCAACTGATATATCTTTGCAAATGGCTGATAAGTCAACTACTATTACTGTTGGTATATATGAAGATGTTCCTATTCAAGTATCTCATAATTGCTTGGTTTTAACTGATTTTGTTATGCTTGAAATGCCTGAAGATGATAATATGTCTATTATTCTTGGGAGACCTTTCTTTATACTGCAGGTGGTTTCATCAATTGAAATCAAGGAAAAGTAACATTTAATATTAATGCCAAAGAGCATACTATCTATTTCCCCAAGAAGTTTGCTAAGAGCTATTGCCTGAATTCCATTGAAAATATTGAGAGCATCAAGGTTGGAGAAATATATTGTTCCATTCCATAAGAAAATTTTGAAACTATTATGATTGGGACCATTGCTATCAAGTTTGAGGTAACATAATCACCTTGTGGAATGCAAAGTTTTGTTTCATATAATATTGTTTTGGTAACAAGACTTGATCAACCTTGTTAACAAAAGGATTTTAATGAACAAAATAATGTTTTCACTATGGTAATACTTGCTTACTTTTACTTTTCTCCTTCCTAGTCTTTGCCCTTTCTCTTGTTAGCTTTGGTTTTGTTAGTTGTTTGCTTTTAGAGTGTCTTAGAACTTCTGTAGTTTGGTTTTGGTTTGCTTTTGCTTCTTCTAAAAAGAATATTTTTTGTGAGAAAATCTATTTTCATACCCTGAAAATTGGCCAAAAATTAAGTTTTCCGAAAAATCCCAGAAAATTCAAAATAAATTTTTCCTCAAAAAAGGGGCAGAGGGACACCTGGAGTGACCCAGGGGGCCACCCCAGGCCAGGACACCCCTGGGCGGCGCGACTAGCCCCTAGGTGGAGCCTGGCATGGGTGTGGCCCACTTGTGGTCCTCCAAGATGCCTCCTCCCAGCCATCTTCTTTCTTTCTCCTGAAAAACACTGGAAAACTTTCTCAAGCTTGAGTTCCTGCTGTTCTTGCTCACGCTTTGCGATCTCCTTGCTCAGCCCATCTTTGCTGCTGATTTTTGGAGGGATTGGTCCTTGGTATGTTCCTCCTCCGCTTGTCCAATTAGATTTGTGATTGGTAGATTATATCTTGAGTATTTTGCTTCTATAGGTGACAGGTTGTGTGAGCTTGCATGCTTGTTCTATGCTTAGAGATTCCATATAGTAGTTTCTCATCATTTATCAACTAGGAAATCACTTGGTTTGATGTTTGTCTAAAAATTTCAGAAAAAAAGAGGTCATGGACAACCATACCTTTGGTGAAATATTTGAGAGTGATGCACCTAGGAGGGAAAGGCCCCGAGCTAGGCCCTCATATAATGTGGATCTCATTACACCGCGATTTGGCGATGAGGGGGATGCACACCCTTCCACCTTTCCTTGCACAACCTTCTTGCGGGCTGCTGGGATTCTTGAGGATTTTCTAACCTTAGTTCGGAGGGTTGGACTAACAAGCTATATGCAGGATGAGAGCGTGCAATATGCTACGAAACATTTGTGGAGAGATTCTCTTTTTCTAACAGCTTGTTCAAGCCAGATGGGTCTTTCAAAATTTATGGCAGGCCTTACACCATGACATTGAAGAAATTTTGTGAGGCCCTGGTCTTGGTATAGCTGGGACGGTGAAGAAGATTCCAGCTCAACCCACTGATTTGTTGGAGCTCTACTGCGGGATAACTAATGATGATGACCGTAGAGCCCAGCGGGGAAAGATGAGAAATATTCAACTCCTAGCTATCGGGTACTTTGCTTATTATCTTGCCACTAGTGTTCTTGGTAGGGAGAACACTAGCAAAATTTCCAACTATCATTTGGCCTTCCTAGCTGTTGTACTCAACAATGAAACCAGGTACAATCTTGGTTCTCTCGTTGCTCGCCGCTTAGCTACTAAGGGACCCATTTATGGAGGAATTATTGCTGCACGTGTTGTTGCTGCCTTAGACCTTGCTGTTGATCCAAATGATACAGTTTTGGCTCCTTAGAGGCTTGATATTGATGCCATGAAAGCGCATCACTTTGTCACTACTGGCTCTACCCTTGAGAGTCTGGTTTATAGAATGTTGTTTACTGACGGGGAAGAGAGAGAGATTCCTCTGCCCCAAATCACTTTGTTTTGTATTTCTCAGGGACCTTGGTCATGCTCCAAGGAGGAGATGGACCAGCAGTTACGCATTCGTGGTTTCCACGGACACTATCAGGGGGACGCACCTCATACGACCCCTCTGTGCACTATACAGGGGAGTCCTCGAGCTCGTACCAAGACGAAGGGCCTCCTCATTGTACTACGGAGGTGCACCTTATTGGTCACCATGGAGTTGAGACCCACTTAGGCCAAAAGCCTAAGCTTGAGGGGAGGTATCCCGACATCACAAAAATACCAAAAATATTTTCGTTGTTTCTCTTGGTTTGTTTCTTTGCTTTTTAGCTTTGGTTTTCCTTAAAGAAAAATCCAAATAGATTTTGCTTTGTTTGTTTTTGCTTTGTTTGCTTGTTTGAAAAATCGAAAACACCAAAAATATTTATTGTTCTTCTTTGGTTTTGTGAGTTCTTTCTAGGGTTCAGCCGTCATGAGTGGAGTTTGGTTTCATGTTATTATTCAAGACACACAAGGGAATGGCAATAATGAATATTAAGACAACTTGAGGTGTGGTAAGAGGCTGGTAACGAAGTCTATTTGTTTTCATTTTTGTACATATACTTATCATTGTGAGTATGCTTAGTCTGTTCATGTAAGGTGTATGTTATTTATGGATGCTTAGTAGTTCTTGGTTTTTTATGATTAGCTCTAGCTTGCTAATAGTTTGTAGCATGTCGTATGAATGTTTGCTTGCATTGTTTTATTCATAACTTGGTATGATATTGTGATATCCTCCTTTGAAAGTTTCATGTGAATCAACTTGGCACATGCTCACGTATGCATATGACTAAACAATATTCAGTAAGCCTCGACGAATTATTTTGCCTTAGAGTTCTTGTATCACTTTCATGCCATAATTAGTCATGTTTTGTTGCAAGCATGATTATAACAATTATTGCTCTCTCGTTTGTCTCTCTCTCTCTCTCTTGCTAGCATTCACTTGCACTGAGTATAAACTCTACTTGTGCATCCAACTCCCCAAACCATTATTGCCAACAGTGTACACCATACCTACCTATTAGCATTATTTGCTATTCAGTGCATATTTGTTATGCCTTGTTTTCTTCCAAATAAAATGTTTGTCTGTTTTGAAAAAGTTAGTTAGTAAAGCTCTCACGGACTTGATGGCACACTTTATTTCTCGCACTTAATAAACCTGAACCATTATGACTGTCCATGAAAGCTTGCAAATTATAGGCTAGGAGTTAGCAAAACCGTGTTGTCACGGGGAACACTTTCAATAATTATGGATATATATCCAGTTAATACCATGCTCTTTTGTGCGGATGTCGTTGGTGTGAAATAAAATGGAAGCTTGTGTAATGCCTAGAAATATTAAAAATTAGAAATTGATTGTTATTTTATTTTTTGCATCATCATGACATCATCATGCATATTTTATCCGTAAAATTATTTTATAAAACCAAATTTTGTTTTACTAAATATCGATGTGGTTTTATTAAACCCGTCTCTCGTTCTTATTTTAAAATTAAAACAAATAATATTTCTTGCAGCAAAAGCTTTTCTTGTTTATAAATAAAATTAGGCTAAAATCCGTCTAAAGTTTTAGTCCAAAACTAGCCCCTCTAGTATACTTAGATAAATAATCTATTCTCCTCTTTTGTCTCCCAAAACCTAGACCCAAATCTGAACCAAATTTCACCTTTTTCTGCCACCGCCACCTGCTGGATCAACACGCCACATCCGCGTGTCAAGTTGTCATGTTGCAACTAACACACACACCAGCACTCACGCATGCCACCACACAGCATACTCAAACGCCACACATACACAAACCCCACGCGACACACATCACACGCACAACACACACCCAGGTGACCACCACTTGACCCAACCCACACAGCGACTCACACGCACGCACTCACGCCCAACACGTACACAACCCTGAACCCGCACAGAAGAACATAACGCATGCGCACGCGGCCCCATCCGTTGACCCCCTTCTCTCCCTGCCGCCTCCAGGGACGCGAGAGCGCCGCCTCCCCTGCCCGTGTCTTCCTCCTCCTACTCGGCGCGCCGCCGCAGGCGCACGTCCTCGCCCTGGTTGTGTCGCGCCGCCGCCTCGATGACCCCTCTTGTCGCCAGCAGGCCTCGCCGACTCCACCCCCTTTCGAGCCAAGCTCCGCCGGCAAGCTCCACCGCACCCGGCCGCTGCCAAGCCCCGAGCTCGGGCCGCCGCCACGACCTTGCCTCCTCCCGGGCTCGCCTCCGCCACAACACCAAGCCCTCTGCTCGAGCCCGGCCGCCTCCCCGAGCCCGCCGCGTCCGCCTCGCCGAGTCCCCTCTATCTCTGTCCCCACGTCGCCGGCCACCTCCTGTGCCAGGGCCACGCGACCCGAGCGCGGCACGGGCCTCCTCTTCCTCGACCCCGCCGGTCCTCGCCCTCGCCAGCGTCGTTTGTGCCCTCCGCCTCGCCAAGCCATACCTTGAGATGCAGAGAGGGTGTTCGATGATATGTCTTAAAGGGACATGGCTCCTTGCAGAGTTGCTATGTACGTGCTTGCCTGGTGTCCTGCTGCCCATGCCTAGTGCATTTGCTACTGCACAAGGTGGACGTCTATGTCCTTTTCTCCTCACACGCGCGCATTAATGGCCAATTGAACCTGTTGTTGGATGATGTACTAGTATGTGTGATTGCAGAAGCCCGGATGTCATAGTGCTCGTGGCAAACCGAAGGTGCAGGGAACCCTTGCCGCAAGTTCGTCACGGACCCTCGAGGACCCCATTCACGGATCCGAAGACCCGAACAAGAACCCTCCGAAGACAAGACCTTCAAACCCCAATGTGCGATCTTATCCGAGACCCTTATTTTATTAAAATATATAACATATATCTTCCTGCATATTAATTCATCCATACATGCATACATGTTTGTGGTTTGCAGGCATTATGCCAATTCATCTCATAATTAAATATGGAGACCATATGCGAGCGAATCTAGTCTAATATTGGCTCTATTTAAATCTGTGTAGCGAACTGCCATGTTTTGTCTTGTTAAGTCAACATTAAATTGCAGGGTAGATAAACAACTCGAACCATAATATTTATTTGTCGGGATCCCGATCCCGCTTAATATTGCTAAGAGGTATCGTATATTACCATGCCATGCATCATATTATAAACATATCGGATCTTTTGCCTAGTATTAAATATTGCATCGGTTGCCCTTTCTAGTGTTTGGTTCTTCACCGGATAGCACGATGAGTTGATGTGAGATACGACAAGCCTTCGGTCACCGACTTTGTCTGACAGGCGAGCATTCTCCCCCTTCTACTTATTTTGCATTTATAGTCTTTACTTTCTTCCTTTGATCTATTACTATCCTTATTATCGAGCTATAGTATCGTTCCTTTATTTACCTACTCCACTATATTGCCTTGGTTATCCTATTGCCTTTTTTGATTAGCTAGCTTTGTCCTTGCGAGTCGTAGGCATGCTTAGTACCGCTCTCATACAGGTGGACCATGATATTCGGATATGGTTGGTGATAATATAATTAATCTGGCGATGTTGGTTATAGTTTCACCTAATGATAAGGCCCCGGCAGGGACCACCTTTGGGAACTGCTTGGGCCGACCTAGGATCCGTTCGTTCTACGATACCAGTTCTGGGTTGATCGCGCTAACTAAACGTGGGGTCCTCTGGGATCCCCCCTCAATTACCGGCGCTAATCGTATATCCAGAGGGTTACAAAATTGGTTTTTCATTTGGTGCATACGCATAATATGTCCTCGGACATGGTGAGTTGATATGTCTTCGGACTTGATGTTTTGGTGGACTGCCATGGCTTGCATTGCATAAAATCGGGATATCGTGTCGGAGGTGGGATGGAGCTCTACAAGTTATCTTCCGATCATCGCCCGGCCATAGACTCAAACGCTGTGCCACCTGGAGGATCAGATGTATCTTTTGTGTGGGTAAAACATAGTAGGTGATGTCTCTAGATATACGCGTAGTTAAGGGACAGTTCTTGTTGTGAGATTCGGATGGCACACGTGATATGTTGCCTGAAGAGTTGAGCATGCGTTTGGGTACAATAGTGCACCCCTGCAGGGTAAATTTTTTCAAGAAGCCGTGTGTCCACGGTTATGGGCACCTCAGGAGTACAGTGTCATGATCATAGACAACGCCACTAATATTTTGCCTTTAATAATATGATTAGTAATTAACCTAATCAAATAAACACCTGCTTAATAAAATTGCCACCATGTGTGTTCTGTAAGAGGACTTTCTCGACTGGTCTTCGAGGGGGAAATCTTCAGATGGGTTATGTTTGGTGTTATATTATTGTTACCGCATAGCGCTCTCTTATCTCGCTCTAATAGCCGAACTTGTAGAGTGTCTCTATAAGTTAGATAGTGCAAGATTTGTTGCTGCTGAGCCTATCATACCTATGTAGGCGAGGACCGCCGAATTCTAGTCTCGCCATGTACTGGCCTTAGTACTGACCGCTCTCTTTCTGTCTTCCTTTTCCCTTTGCCTGCACCCTTTGGCTTTGACAGGTATGTGATCGACGACGTTAGCAAGGTCAACCTTCCGGCTTGGCCTGGGCAGGGTTATGGACACCGCTTGGTTATTCTTCAGGACTCTTAGTCCCATTTGGATCTTGTCTGTACTCGGATACTATTCTCGCTTTCTCTTTGAACTGTATCATTTGTATTCTTGATTCGTTGAATCATTGTTGTATATATAAGTTCTTGTGGACATTGTTGTAAACTACTATGATGTAACTTCTTGTAATCAAATCCCACCCACAAAAAAGTGTCTGGTGGGCGTCTTTGAATCGCTTTTATGCAGATATTGATGGAAAATGCTGAGATCTGCATAGACCCGATTCGGGGGCGTTACAGCTTGTGAGTTCATGGAGTTATATATATGTGTTAGAGAAACGCCTGGGCCACTAGCCTAAGCCATGCCTAATCATGGTGGAAACTTGCAGCATTACCATAATGAGCATCTGTGAGGCATCCTCAATAAAAACCTATGCAAATAGCAAATAAAAAGATCGCTGAGATGCTTATTGTCTGCTTGCCTTGTCATTTTGATCATGGGATAGCTCCTGTATCATGTGTAAGGGTACCCTGTTGGCGGTTCTCTATGATATGCATGTATTTACGATGATAAGAACTTACAGGTGACTAAAGTTGAGTAGCACGAGGAGCGGCCCTCGTACTCAAGGGACTTGGGATTTCCAGTTTATGGTCTGTCAAGCATATAACTCATATTGGACCTCAGTTTCACCATTAACCACATAAAGATGCCTATGATAGGGCAATGAGAGCTCAAAGCTAGCGAGTACCTTACTTTCAGCATTTGGAAGCCTTTCAAACTTTTCAAAACACTTTTCACTTCCTTTTTGAGTCACCACTTATTCTACAAGCACCTTCTTGAGAGCATAGTTGTCATTCTTGTATTAGTCTCAAAACTTGGTTAATTATGTCGTGACTTTGATGCTTGTATCTCTGATATATTTACTTCTAGTCTTCACTTGAACTTCAGAGGTGCCTTGGCATTTATATTATGCTCTACAAACAAAGGCAAGCGAGATACCACTCTATCATATATTTTTATGAGCATTACAATGTTTTTTATGTTTATGTTCCATGCTACTTATTACTATTGACTTGGTTTCTCTTCATAGCCTGCAATGACTATTGAGTAGACTTAGTTGCATACTTCTTATTATGAATGGTTTAAGTATCTACTCCTGTGCTGAGAATATATACATCATATGAAGCAAATGTGTTCGTGAAAGTTCTTTTATCGCACTCAGTTTTCAACTGAATTGCCTGAGGACAAGCAATAAGCTAATCTTGGGGGGAGTTGATACGTCCAAAACGTATCTACTTTTCCGAACACTTTTTCTATTGTTTGTCCTCTAAACTTGTGTGATTTGGATACAACTAACACAGACTGACGCTATTTTCAGCAAAACTACCTTCGTGTCTAGTTTTTGTGCAAAAAATCAACTATCAGGAAAAATCCTGAAAAATATGCCAAAAATCCTATTTCACCAGAAGATCCACAGAGCCAGATTACGAGACGGAGGGGAGCTCTGGGTGGCCCACCCCCCTGCCGTGCGGGTGGGCCCACCCCGTGCCTGGGAGGGTGTGGCCAGCCATGCACCCCCTCGGCCTCTCTCTTCGCCTATAAGATGCCTTCAGACCTAAAAACTCAGGGGGTTTCGTCGTTTTTTCAGAAAGAGTTCCACTGCGCCGCCACCATAAGAAGCCACTCAGGGGATTGAAGTTAGATGCTTAGACTCGTCCATGCAACGCCCGTCCATCCATCCCTATGCCTACCGCGCTCATATCCTACTGTTTATCGCTACTGTTACTATTTCTCTTGTTTTACTGCTGTTGTTGCTTTGCTGTTTGCTACTACAAACTGTTGCTACTGATAAACTTCTATGAGCAAGAACTATTTCCAAGTGTAGCTGAACTGACAACTCAGTTGTTAAGTCTTGCAAGTATTCTTTGGCTCCCCTTGTGTTGAATCAATAAATGGGGTAATACTACCGGCGAAGACTATTGTGATCCCCTATACTTGTGGGTCATCACATACCTCCTTCTCACATCAATACCTGTGTGTGTGACCTCCATAGGCAACTAAAAATGCCCAAGCCTCGTCTAGATTATGAGTTTATTGCAAGGCCAAGTTACAAAAGAAAAGCAAGACCATCTGCACTTGATCTAAACAAGTACTAGTACATCAGTATTAGTTTTATAAAATACTTTAGTAATAGCATCGACAAAACAAAGGCAAAGCAGTACCATCTCCTTCCCTTGATCTAAATACTCCGAAATATAAGACCTAGTACTATACTAGTACAACTTTGCAGCCAAAATAGTTCAACAGGGCCGATACCAACTAAACTATCGTATTACATAGTATTACAAGTACTTACGGTAGCTAGGTTCCAATCCCGGGAGTTGGCGAAGCTCGGGATGATCCATAATGGAGTCTCCGGAGATTTCCATAAAATGTTGGTTGAGAAACCAACAGCTGCTTCTTCAGTATTTAGACTGAAGCAACATATTTCAGGAAACAGTGTATATGCAAGTCCTGTTGCTTGGTGGGAGGTGTAAACATAGTTGTTTCTCATCAGATATCCTAGGGAAACATCTGCACCGCCTACTGCAATGTTAATAAGATAGTTCAACCAAGGAAAAGGGAATATGTTCTCAGGTCAGCGATATGTATCCATGGCTTAGGTGGAAACAAGTAAGTAGTGTCCTTTGAGTACACCTTGCAGCCAAACCCAGTAGCATAGGTGCAAAAAGTGCAACAGCAGTGATCAATACTATGACCAACAACAGGATTGCCATGGCCATAATAAGTACCACCATAAAAATCCTCATTAGTTACGCCCTCAGTATGGATAAGAAGAAGGCGAGATTCATTTGCATATATTGCTAAGAACTATTAACCAGGTTCGTACTCCTCATCATCTATGTCATCAATGTTGCCCTCCCAAGATGTGTGCTAGGTGGTGCTGGGAGCAGAATAGGACCTCAAAAAGAAATGACGGCCAAATCATCCAAAACTAGTTTACATCCACAAAAACTGAAACTAGTGATTACAACAGGTGTGGATCAAACTTACCAAAATACAGATGATTCCAGACATAAACACTGGCACTATCAGTGGCTGGAAACATCAGACCCTTGTGGATAACTGCATCGATGTACCTGAAATTGTACTGGAACTGGTTCTCAAGAACTGTCCATGTATACTAATCGCCATCAGGTGTATCAATTGAGTAGTCAAAGATAGCAACAAGATATAAATCTAAATAATCCATAGCATCTATGGGAGCTCGGCAAATAGCAATCTTCTAGCGGATAATGGTGCGATCATTATGCATGAATGTAAACAGATCGTTGGTGGGTATAAACTCATGGACTTGTGGGATAGGAACGCGTTGATGAGTATACACATTGACAAGCTCCCACTTAAACTCGCACCGAACAGTTGTGATCCAATCTCCATTGGCACCTACCCACTGCTTACCCATATAATTCGGGAACACAGTGTAACATCCCAATTTCAGCAACCCTGAGTTATTGCCAAAAAGGAAAAAATCAGGGGGAACAAAAACTTTTTCTTACAAAGTGTTGCAATGTTGCTTACTTGTTTGCTTGTGTGCATGCAAATGATTGTATATTAGAAGATATACTCCTTACCTCAACACTAGTTGACAATTTTTTTTTTTCAAAAGAGATGTCTTGGCTCATCTTTCATATTCTCAAATATTCTGGCATTTCAAACCTCAGCCAAGATGACTTTGATCAAACAAAATATTTTATTAGTTTCTATTAACAAAACTATGGAAACCTACATATAATCTCCTTATGTTTTCAAGACAGAGCATTTGACTACTTCTTATCTCTAGGTTTTCCAAAACCTTTCCTAAAACCTTTTTATTCCAACATTGGTAGAAATACCAAGAGATCCTTACCTTACTTCAAATCAAAACCTCTTCAAAATACCCATGCTTACCTCAAGCTAGACTTGATGGTAACCTCAGTATTATATGATTGTTTAGCAAGATGAATTGCCTTGATCTATTGATTGTCTTGTGTGCTTAGGATCTAGAGTGACCTAACCTAGTAGCTCATCCCTTAGGAGTAGCTCAAGGTTGAGATTCCCAAATCTTGAACCAAACATCCTAAGATAGATCTATCCTGAGTCACTCAAGTGATCCTAATCTATATCACCAGATCAATCCTAAGCTAATCCTTTATATTAGCATCCAACTCATCAAGGACCTAATACAAGCATGAAACCAATCCACACAATCTACTATTCAATATCATACACTTGATGATAGGAATGAACCCTTGTATCCTTCCCTCTATCATGCTAGACCCAAATAACATTAATCTGCCAAATTTGGCTAAGTCTGAAATCCTTATATGGATTCAATATTTGAGACTTCACCTATCCCAACATAGGTGCATTCTTGAGAATATACTTGGACCCTATTGTAGTACATCATGAGTAATACCAAATACCACTCTTTCCCTTGGAGAAACTCATCTTACACCCACTCATCCATGAGGCTTTGTAGTCAAGATAATAATATTTTCTACAAATCTTATCATCTTGCATACTTTGGCATAAGCTCACATCCATGTGCTACCTCCCCTTTACCAACCCCTTTAATGTTTATGACCTACTAACCATGGTATATCAACCCTCTCTTCACTTGTTCCCATTGGAGCATTGTGCTTCTTAAACCCACATGGTTTATAAGGCATCATGATATATCTGTTATGGCAGCCTTATTTTCAAACAAAGTTTGCCATCACTTCTAGATCACCTAAAATACAACCAAGCCCAACCCTTGGAATCATGATCATATATAAAACTTGGTCTATCCATCGATCTATCCCTTGTATCAAGGTGAGCTCTGAGATCCCTAATCCAACCATGTTTAGGTGACATAAAACTAACAAACCCCTAGATCCTCTAATCCTTGTTCTCTTCCAAAACCCATCTTGTTTTGACATACCCAAGGTTGGTTATGATAGATACTTCAAGTTTACATCATCCACCTTGGATATAAACATTTGCCAAATAATTCCCATAATTATTTGGAGCCTAAAACTATTTAAATTCCTTTAATTACTAAATCCTCAAAACCTTCTCTATAAAGAGAAGTTTGATTTTCTTCAAACTACCTTGTCAACTCAAATCATACTTGATACTTATATATCATATCCTATCTTCCCAACTCAAAAATAAATATTCATGAGATCTTTATTATTTCTTTTTTCCATTTCTCTTAAATGGAAGAAACAAGAAATAATAACTTAAAAATACTTTTCCTTATAAATAAATTCCAATAAAATTTCCCAATATGTGTTATGGTATCTAGGGCCATATCATATCAAAAACCAACCTTGTCCAATGTAAAAATATCAAAATATATTCTAGAAACCACTTTGGCCCTTTTTTACTAAATAAATTTAAGTGGACTTATAGTCCCTGGAAATATCTCAAACAATTCCTATGGGGGTATCTTGCCCTCCTCTATCTACCAGTACTGTAACATCCCAAAAATATTGAACAATGATTGTCCTTTCCAATCACCAAAATTAGGGTTAACAAAAACTTTGTTAATTAAAATCATATGAATGCATGTGTGTATGTGATGATTGTGTGAATGCATAAATGGACTTGTGTGATTGTTCTAAATAGCAAGGAATGGTTTAAAGATGAAAACAACATCATCTAAAACATTTCTAAGTAGAAACAAATCAAGAGAAAATCAAAAACAAACAAAACAAGCAAATGGTCATTTTTGCCAATCTTGCTCACTAGGCCACCTTGAGTGTTTATAGTCCAAGATTTCAAACAGAAACAATTCCATTTATTTTCACCCCTTGCTAGACCAAGTAAAAGTGAACCCAAGCACACCTTTCAAACTTATAGAAACATTTGGCAACTTAATTCAAATGACAATTCAAAATTGAATCTTTAACATATGTGAAGATCATCAATTCTCAAAACCTAACCAAACCAATTCACCTTGACCTTTCCAACTAACCGGAGACTACCTAGTATGTGACTAGTGCACCCACCAAGTTTGAACCAAGAATTCAAATTCAAATCTCTTTCGGCCATTTCATCAAACACCTTGCAAACACAAAACAAACAAACAACAAACACTATTATGAGCAGTGATTTGTCCTAACGAGTTCCCTCTCTAGCTCACATCAGACATTTAGTAGATCATCTAGCTTAGTTAGAAAGCTCTAGCACCAATGTGAGCTTTCCATTGCCATCAATGGTGACCATGCCGAGCCTCACCTTGCCACCCCTTGGTCGACAGCAAGCTAGGAGCAGCACCAAGCCTAGCCACCATGTCTAGGACAATGACCAACGTCCACCGCCACCCCCTGTCCAACACCAACGAGCAGCAAGCCACTGGACAACTCTAGATTCGCCACGCCCTATGCCTCTGCGCCATGCCGAGAGCGCGCTGGAGCGCCGCACTAGACACACGCCCATAGATCACGCGCCACCCTTTCCACGTGCAAGCGTGACCACCACCATCCCAGGAGACCGCCAGACAACCCCGTTCACCGCCGCGCGACCCATAGCCGCGGCGCGCCATTAAAATTCCCGTCAGACCTGCCCAGAGCACCGCAGCGTTCCGACCGTCTCGCACCGCCCCATGCCTCGCGACCATGCCGTTGAGCTTCGCCAGGAAGCATAGCACCGTCCTCTACCGTCGCCCATGACATTAGCTCGTTGTGCCGACGACCATGACGAGCTTCACCCGCGCCCTTTGGTCCCCTCTTGGCACTATAAATAGAGGCCACCCCCATTCGATTTCTTCACACCAACACACTCCCCTATCTCTCAGAACCACCCCCACTCATCCCCGGAGGAAGGCGAGCAGCAGGTCGCCGGAATTTGGCTGTAATCTTCCGCGGAGGAGCAAGAAAGGAGCCAGCGATTGGAGCCGCCCCAGGAGAAGCCACCGGTACCAGGAGGTTCGCCGTTGTTACATCCCAAAATTTTCCAAATTTTGTAATGTGAAAAATAAATAAAACAAAATAAATAATTATTGAAATTTAGGGTGAAAAGAAACTTTTTGTTTCTAAATGCAAACTTAAAATCCCATCTTGAACAAACTTGAGTAAAGTTTGAATCCAACTAAATTCAAATCAAGTAAAATGCATTCTTCATAATTGCATCTGGAAATTTAAACACTTGAGAAATAAACCAAAACCCTAAAACCCTAATGGAATTAAATCATTTCCAACTTATCTCTAAGCCTATGGATTTGATCCATATAAAAATTTGTCAACAAACATTTACAAATGATCAAGAATGACAAATAGAAATATTATAAAACCATAGAAGTTGGTTTCACTTAAATTGGAACCATAGTTAAAATCTTATGAAATTAATAAGATAAGGGAATTGAATTTCCAAACCTAATAAAGCACTTATCTAGAAATCCATACCAAATGGTGAGCAAATAATCCTAAAGAGATTTAAAAGGATAAACAAATATTAAATAAGATTTTACGAACTGGAATCACCAAGTTTGGATCTTTAAATAAAAAGATATGGATTTTATAAGATAAAGATAGAAATATTAAATGAGGAATATTTAAAGGCCAAATTAAATCTTGACCTAATCCATAAGCAAATGGAATAAATATAATCCAAATCCAAATAAAATAATGGATAAAGAATTTTCAAATTAAATAAAATGGCATTAACCAAATTCCATTTCCATTTGAATAAAGACAAAATCCCTATTAGAAATGATTAATTAAATCATGGGAAAATAATATTTGGAATTTACCCAAGTGGAATAAAAGTTGTTTAATTAACTTAAATAAGATCAAAGAAATCTTGCAAATAAAATTTATGGAATTAAAAATATATTTAATTTCATTGGAATAAAGACAAATACCCAATTTTAAATGATTAATAAATCATATTAAAAAACATTAATTCAAGGTGAATTATTTGACACCCAAATAAACAAATAAAACCTAATAAAAAGATTTGGAAAGATTTAGATTTCAAATGGAGTTTGAAAAACATTATTAAATCTTATTTGAATTAATACAAGGGCCTATTTTAATTAATTAATATTCCCTAAAAAGAATAAATATATTATTCTAAATTTGACTTTAGAATGTATTATTAATCAGTATTAAAATCTACTAAAAGTTTGGTTGAAGTTTGAATTCAAATAGATGTTTGAAAAGATTAAACAAAATCAAAACAGAATAATAGAAATGGAAAAAGAAAAATGATCAGAACAAAAAAAAGTGAAACGGACCCCAGCCCAGCCAGCAGGCCCAACTAGCCCAGCAGCTCACTCCCACTCCATCCCCCGAAATGTTTTCTTTACTCGGCAACGAACCCACTCGGTCACTAACTGCCTAGACCCACTCCTCCTCTCTCACGCTCGCTGACGCCAGGCCCCACTGCCACCTCATCGTCGTCCTCACCCGCCGCTGACCACGCCCGGCCGTTCTGTCGCCGTTTCTTCGAGTAAATACGCAGTAACGACGCCATTATACAGCCCCGCGATCACGTGTACAAGCGCATGCCCTCTCTCTCTCTCTCTTTTCCCTCACCCGCCGCACCTCCTCCGCCCCAGGGCTGCCCAAATTTCTCCCGACAACCTCCACTGCTCCGGCGAGTTTCTCTGTCGATTCCGGCCACCCCTGTCAGCCTTACTTCCTCCAGAGCACACGAGCTTGCTCACCATTATCTCCTTCACCTGCCAGTGCCTTCCCCTCGCTCGCGCGTGCCCCCTATCGTTGGCAACTACTTCGACCGAACGCGCCACCGTCTGCCATTTACTCCGGCGACCCTTTCCCATAAGTACTGTCCACCCCTTGTCCTCCTTTTGATGCTCACATGTCGACAACACGTGTACTAAGCTGAAAGCAACCTCTATTTTCTCTCTCGTGCTCCGTAGCGTCGCCCTCGACGACGACTGACCGCGCCCGACGCCAGGCAGAACTCCGGTGAGCAATCCATGTCACCACCGTGCGCCCCTTGACGAGCTACTGCCACGTTGAGCATCAGCGAAGCACAGCGATCTCGGTGAGCCCCTCCCATGTCTCTTTGGCTTCCTGCATCGCCAGCGCCACCCTCGTCTGAGCACGCCGCCGCTCGCCGCCGCGCTAGCGCTGCCCATCTGAGGTCAAGCTGCTGTGAGCCACTGGATCCAGATCCGAGCGTCACGATAGATTCATAACCGAAGGGGTATGTATCCACCTGAGCCATGTGATCCCACTTAAATCCAACGGCTGTCCTCTGTCGATCCAACCGAAATGGTATGGACCAGTAGAATCAAGACACGTGGCCAGAGTCTGATCTGAATTAGAAAATTAGATCTATTAAGATGCTAGATTTTGTAAAATTCATAACTTTCAAACACACGTCCAAATATTAAAAAATTTATATCAATGGAATCAGCAAGACAAGTACTTTCCAACCATGCCCTTTGTTTAGTAAATTCCTTCTGGAAAAATGGTTGTTTTTGCAGAAACTTGTGTAGGCATAATTTGAATATGAAATTCTTTCTAAAATTATTTTTGTGATAAAACCTTTGGGCAATTAGATTGATTGAACCTACTGACCATATAAACCAACTTGTAGTTTCAAAAATATATTTTGTGAAGCAAAATAATAAATCTCTGATTTAGAACATTTCTAGTCAAATAAAAATAATGTTTATTTATTAAAAATGCTTTTTGAGGAAACCCTTTGGGAGATGTTTTGATTTAAACTCTCTAACCCTAAGCACAAGGTTTTATGATTTAAAAATATATTTTGATGAACCCTATAGATTATTACTTTGCTAAAGGCATTTTTAACCACATAAAATATTGATTTGGTTTAAAAATGATTTATAAGTAAAATCTTTTGCAAATGGTTTTGCCACTTTTATAAAATGACGAATAGGTGTTTTAGAATGTTTAAAACCTATTATAAACCACTTTTACAAATAAAACAATCTTTGGCATGCTTGCATGCATTGCTTTGTTTCTATTATTTTATGTGATGTTTGCTTGAATGGTAGATTGAAATTGTGCCTTGCTTGATTGAATTGTAGTGCTTTGAAGAGTGTGAATATTGCAAGATCAAGGAGTGAACTTATATTCCTACCAAAAGGCAAGTGATGCTTCATACTTTTGTCCCATTATTTTTCACTATGCATTAGTGATATTTCTAAGTAGGACTTGAATGGAAATTTTGCTAAGTATAACCTATGCCATGGGAAATCCTAGTAGATGAAACCTTAGTAGAAATTTCCTAATTTAAGATTCCTACTACTATCATGGTTAGCTTAGATAGTAGAAAACAAGGGTGGAATATATTCATGCTATGGAATATTTCTAAGTCAAGGACTTGTGTTTTGTTTAATAAAACAACTAAGTGAATGAATCACCTGGGTGGAATGGAAGGAATGGTTTGTGTTGAGTGGTTATACAAGGCCTATTTCTATGGTTTACCTTGTGTATCTCACTTGTGGATGGCCACCCAGGAACAAAGAGATTTGAGATGTCAAATGTTGAGAAGCTTCAAGTGCAACCACATGGCATTATGGGCTCTGCCTGGATCATATAGGTTGCAATAACTTAGCCAAATGGACAGTTGGTTGTAGGGGATTGATAGGTTGGAGCGCGTCCATTCTGGTCTAAGGGAAGGCTTCTAAAAGATCTTGTCTTGGTGAAACCAAGTCTTGTGGGGAAAGTGCACCACCTCTGTAGAGTGTAAAATCTAAGTACTTAGCCATGTCCCTGGTAATGGACAATTTGAGCATCAAGACATGGAAGCTATCAAGAATCTCCTCATCCAAATTTCTAAGTTAAAAACTTGTGGTTGAACAAGGGTTGAAGGATCACCAATTTCTATTGGTAGATGCCTTGGGTTATTTTTGACAAACAAAAACTTAGTGTTTTCAAATGATAAGGAAAATCTATTTTGAGCAAAGCAAGCCTAAGCTCCACTTAGCCAAATGCATATAGATGATAGACTCCACTATACTACTATAGTATCACTTGCCAATACAATTCAAATGTATTGACCCTTGTGGCCGTAACTTATTATTTTGCAGGTTTGTTTGATGTTAGTGAAGTTTATTGATTAGGATTACAAGTCTACAACCAACATGACTGTCTGTGGCACTTTGAATATGAAGGACCCCATGCTATTGTTAAATTCTTGTAAGGTTCCCAACCTTTAATAAGGTAAAGATCCCTGTGTTTACAATGCTAGTCCCTGGATCAATAGCTAGCATCCACAGTTAAGATGTAATATGAAGAAACAAAGGTCATAATACAACTTTATAACCAGGAATAAAATAATTCATTACATCTTACATAGCTCATTTGGCTATCTCATTACAATGCAGCAGAATAACTATATAACATGGAGTACTTCATCTTCAAAGTGCCACAAGCAATCATGTTGGTTGTAGACTTGTAATCCTATTCAACAAACTTCACTAACATCAAACAAACCTGCAACATAATAAGTTGCAGCCACAAGGGTCAATACATTTGAATTGTATTGGCAAGTTTCACTACTATGTAGAAATATGTGGATCCTATCATTACATGCATATTTGGATAAGTAGGGTTTAGGCTCATTTGCAGAAAGCAATATAGTTTTATCCTATCTTTTCAAAATAGTTTTGATCTTTTGTCAAATCTTTCTGAACTTCTTGGAAAACTCCAAGTGCTTCTAATCCCTTGTTGTCACCATCAAGTTTTACTTTGAGAAATTGGAATGTCGAGATCTTCCATAGCTTCAGGCCTTAGTTGCTCAGAATTGTCCATAACCGGGGACACGGCTAAGTACTAAGAATTTGATCTTCTGTAGAAGTTGTACACTTTACCCACATGACACAATCTCGTCTTGTTGCCACCAGTGGCCGCTGGATAAGTACTCACCAAAAATGGAGTACTGGCAGAACGAGAATGTGACAAAGTCTTTCCATAGGAGTCCTCCCGATACACAATGCTAGCTTGTCAACCAGGCACCAATGTAGAGTTAAATTTCCCTTACACAATTCTAGTTAACCTGAAGATGCAAATGCATGGGTCTTCCACTATGTAGTTGACTAAGCCAGAGCCCATTTACCATGTGGCTGTACACGGAAGCCACTGTACGAGAATCATGTTCAATCTCTAAGTCCCTGGGTGGTTTTTTCTAGTGCACATAGAAAAAGAGATAGCCATATAAACATGGTTCCTTTTGTTGCCACCTTGTCCAATCTTGAGTATCCTTGTCCACCCAGGTGGTTCATTGAGTACTTGTTGTATTATATAAAACATATATCTTTTCAACTCTTCATATAATCATAACATGTACCCCATCCCAAATAAATAGCAGGGCTAAGCATACTACAACTACAATGTTCTCACTAATAAATATTTAAGGGTATCCTATTCGGATTTACCATAGCATAAAATATAGTAGTCCTTTCCATGCATGTTACAAAATCCACTAAGTCTAATGAAAATAGTAGGACATGGATGATAGTGTCACTTGCCTTTTAGTAGAGAATGTTGGTTCACTTCTTGATCTTGCAAATATCACACTCTTCTAATTCCACTACAATTCAATCAAGCAAACACAAATTCAACTAGCATTCCAACCAATTTATCACACATAAAATAATAGAAACAAGGTCATGCATGCAAGCATGCAAAAGATAGTTTTATTTGCAAAAGTGGTTTATACTAGGCTCTAAACATTATAAAGTTCAAAGTGGACATTTACCAAAGTGGTAAAACCATTTGCAAAAGGTTTCATCTCTTAAACTAAATATTATGATAAGGTGATATTTTATGTAGTTGAAAATATCTTTTAGCAAAGTAATAAATTTATATGGTTCATAAAATATGTTATTAATCTCAAAACTTGGTGTTTTAGGTTCAGAAGGTTTGAATCAAATCATTTCCCAAAGGTTTCACTCAAAAATCATTTCTAAACCATAAACAATATTTTTATTTGACTAGAAATGAGTTAATTCAAATATTTACTCCTTAACTTCACCAAATACATTTTTAAATCCATAAGTGGGTTCCTATGGTCAGTAGGTTCATAACAATACAATTTGCAAAGATTACATCTTAAAGTTATATCTAGAACAATTTTTATATTCAAAATAAGCCTACACATGTTTCTGCAAATTCAACCCATTTTCCAGAAGCAAAACATTAAACAATATGCATGGTTGGGTAGGATTTGTCTTGCTGATTCCATTGATATAAAATTTGCAAAATTTGGACGTGTAGAACTAAAGTTATGAATTTTACAAGTTTGCAATTCTAATAGATTCTATTTTCTGTTTTTAAACCAAACTCTGGACACGTGGCTTGATTTTATTGGACGGTACCGCTTCGTGCGGATCAGCCTCTGTGAACCGTTGGATTTCACTTAAATCGCACGGCGCATATCCAACATACCCTTTCGATAAGTTATTCTATCTAAGCCACTGGATGACGATCTAACGGCTCACAGGGTTTGACCATCCACTGGCGGCGCTGGGCCGGGCGACAGCGCTGGCGCGGCGTCGCGGCGACTACAGGAAGCAAGGGAAGGAGGTAAGTATCTCACCATGTTCACAGTGATGTGGCGAAGCTCAAGGTGGTCGCAGCTGTCCAAGGGGCGCACAGGAACGGTGGTGATTGCTTGCCGGAGACGGCGTCGGCGTCGGGCTCGCTCAGGTGCCGATGTTGTCGACACTACAGAGCACAAAAAGGTGAGGCAGAGGGTTCATTAGATGCGGGCGAGTGTGGCGTTCACGTGAGCATCATCGAGAGGGCTCGGGGTGGTCGGACCTTCCCGGGGGAGCTCGACGGAGATGCGAAGCAGACGAATGCGCAGGTGCGCTGGTGATGACGGTTTGGCGTGCAAGGATGCATGCAGTAGGAGGCGAGGGGCGGCTGGTCGGCGCCGGAATTTCTTGGAGACATCGTCGGAGATAGAGGTGGTGTGGGGACAAATTGGAGCGGCCTAGGGGCAGTGGGGAGGCGATGTTTGGGGGGAAAGAGAGAGGAGAGCGTGGTGCTTATGTGTGCATGGTCACCGGAGGAATTAAGCCTGCCAATTAAGCGAATTCAACGCCGGAGTTAATCGCCTGGAAACGGCAGCGAGGAGCTGGCCACGGTTGGAAACGAAGCACAGTCGTGTGGGGTCTGTCTGTCAGCGAGGTGGGGGAAGTGGGAGTGGGGCCCACTTGTCTGTGACTCAGCGGGTTCTTTTCTAAGTAGAAAACGTTTCACTGCGGGATGAGTGTGGGGTGGGCTCGCTGGGTCAGTTGTTGGGCCTGCTGGGCTGGGTTTGCTGGGCTGCCACTTGTTTCATTTTTTTATACTGAAAGCTTTTTCTTTTTTCAATTTGAATTTCTGTTTTGATTTTCAAACAAATAATTCAAACTCCAATTCAAATCAAACCACCACCAAACTTTGTATTGATTTTAGTTCTGTTTAACAACATAATCCAAAGTCCAAAATAAAATAATTCTTTTACTCTTTTAGGATCTATTTATAATTAAATAAATAGACTTTAGTCTTTAATGCAAATAGGATATAATTTATTTAAAAAAACTCTATTTGAAATCTAAAATAATACCAAACCTTTCAGTAGGTCTCTTTTGAAAAACAAAACACTTTGGAAATATTATTTAAAATATTTTAACAAGTTTTAGTGTTTATTTTAAAAGGGAAAAAGCCTTTACTTAAATAAAATTGGATATTAATAAATCCTTATTATTTTATTTAAATAAACCTTTACTCTTTTTATCAAGCAACATATTTTATTTCATTTGCTTTAGCCAAGATTAATTTGGCTCTTTAAAAATAATCCTTATTATTATTTCTACTTTGTTTTATAAAAACCATATCTTTTTATTTTAAAGATCCAAAATAGTGATTCCAACTATTTTAACTTTATTTATTAATTGTTTATCTTTTTATATCCCTTTAGGATTTTATTTGACCAAAATAGGTTTTGATGTTTCCAATTGGAATCAAAAAGTTTCTTCTCACCCTAAAAATCAACAATTGTTTATTTTGTATTTATTTTTCACATTTCAAAATTTGGAAAATTTTGGGATGTGACAGGCTACCACCCTTAAAAGAAATCTCGTCCCGAGATTTGGGAAGGCTAGGGTTACAAGTTGGCTTGAAGACAACTAGGGTACTACCACCCTTAAAACAAGTCTCATAGGATTACATTGATGATTCACTTGACTATGGGTTCAACACTTGATATCCTGACAAGGAGTCCTTATTTGACTCAACTGAGTTAACTAGTTCCTGATATCCACTTCTTCTATCTCTTCAAAGTTTCCATCCATATCAATGTGGTTCACATGTACTTTTTGGGTCACATTGGAGTCATTTCCATTGGCTCTTCTAGCATCCTTTTTCTTTTTCTTCTCAGGACAATCTGATGCATAGTGTCCAAGTTCCTTGCAATTATAGCACTGCAACTGGCTGATGTCTTTCTTCCTGAAAGTGTCATGTTGGCTCTGACCAAGGTCATCTCCATTGTCAGTATCATTTCCATTATTATCACTTCCATTGTTGTTGTGGTGATACTGATGTGGTTCAGAATCTTCATTGCTCTTTTTGAATGAATGCTTCTTTTGTGATGATCCTGAGTGATTCTTGAGTTTATGTTTCCTCTTTCTGTTCTCAACTTGATTCATCTTGTTTTCCAAAATGGTGGCTTTTTCACAAAGTGATTGATAAGTTGGGACATAGGCAACAGCTAGCTGCAGGTTCAACTCATCATTAAGTCCTTCAAGAAATTTCTCCTTTCTCTTATCATCTGTGTCAACTTCATCCGGTGCATAGCGTTCCAGATTGTTGAATTCTTCAATATACTCAGCCACGCTGAGGTGACGATGTTTCAGATTGTGAAACTCCTTTTTCTTCAAGTGCATCACTCCAGATGAGATGTGAGTTATACGGAAACCATCCTCAAAAATAGCCCAAGTTACATCTTCAAGGGGAGTGGTGATCTGAAAGTTGTCCCACCTTGTTGCTGCTGGTCCTTCAAGCAGAAATGCTGCAAACCTAACTTTTTATTCATCGGTGCAGCCTACAGTCATGAAGTCCTTATTCACCGAATGTAACCAGTCATTGGCTTCCATTGGATCAGTTGTTCTAGAGAACCTTGCAGGCCTAAGTTTCAGAAACTTGGTGAGCATATCTTGTGCTAGAGGATTATTCTGATTGTTATTGTTGTTGTTGTTGTTGTTGTTGTTGTTGTTGTTGTTGTTGTTGTTGTTGTTGTTGTTGTTGTTGTTGTTCTGATTCTGTACGAACATGGTCATCTCCTGCATCAGCTGTGTCTGAGCTGTCATCATCTGCTGCATCTCAGGAGTGATGTTGTTGTTTTGGTTAGGGTTGGCACGACGGGGAGGCATCTGTTGGTTTGATAGGGATAAGTAATGACAGATAGGCATAAGGAAGTTCTAACACACCACTCAAAACAACCAAGTTCAGTCAAACAATCAATAAATCAACAAGCAACTATCCACTTAACACCTTATGATTTTAACTCATGAGTGGAAGGAAACAACAAGTTTTCTTGGAAATAATTAACTTAGTATAGTCATACCTCATAGGTCAATATGATCCATACACTAACATGATATCAATGTCTTTGGTAGGCAGTCTAATGTCTCTTGGTTCTCACTTGTAGTCCTTAGTGATGTCTAGGTTGAAATCTTTGGTGAAATTAAAGTTGAAGTCATTGGTCATGGTGAAGGCTTTGTTCATCAAGAGATGTAGAATAAAAACCAAAAGGTTGAGGAAAGAGTTTACAAGATTGTTTGTAAATAAGTTTTGGAACAAAAACAACTCCTATTTTTCTAAGGGGTTTTGTCCAATCCTAGGGTTACAATCCTACAGGCAACACAGTGCTCTGATACCATTTGTAAGGTTCCCAACCTTCAATAAGGTAGATATCCCTGTGTTTACAATGCTAGTTCCTGGATCAATAGATAGCATCCACAGTTAAGATGTAATATCAAGAAACAAAGGTCATAATACAACTTTATAACCAGGAATAAAATAATTCATTACATCTTACATAGCTCATTTGGCTATCTCATTACAATGCATCAGAATAACTATATAACATGGAGTCCTTCATCTTCAAAGTGCCACAGGCAATCATGTTGGTTGTAGACTTGTAATCCTATTCAACAAACTTCACTAACATCAAACAAACCTGCAACATAATAAGTTGCAGCCACAAGGGTCAATACATTTGAATTGTATTGGCAAGTTTCACTACTATGTAGAAATATGTGGATCCTATCATTACATGCATATTTGGCTAAGTAGGGTTTAGGCTAATTTGCATAAAGCAATATAGTTTTATCCTATCTTTTCAAAATAGTTTTGATCTTTTGTCAAATCTTTCTGAACTTCTTGGAAAACTCCAAGTGCTTCTAATCCCTTGTTGTCACCATCAAGTTTTACTTTGAGAAATTGGAATGTCGAGATCTTCCATAGCTTCAGGCATTAGTTGCTCAGAATTGTCCATAACCGGGGACACGGCTAAGTACTTAGAATTTGATCTTCTGCAGAAGTTGTACACTTTACCCACATGAAACAATCTTGTCTTGTTGCCACCAGTGGCCGCTGGATAAGTACTCACCAAAAAATGGAGTACTGGCAGATCGAGAATGTGACAAAGTCTTTCCATAGGAGTCCTCCCAATACACAATGCTAGCTTGTCAACCAGGCACCAATGTAGGGTTAAATTTCCCTTACACAATTCTAGTTAACCTGAAGATGCAAATGCATGGGTCTTCCACTATGTAGTTTACTAAGCCAGAGCCCATTTAGCATGTGGCTGCACACGGAACCCACTGTACGAGAATCATGTTCAATCTCTAAGTCCCTGGGTGGTTTTCTTCTAGTGCACATACAAAAAGAGATATCCATATAAACATGGTTCCTTTTGTTGCCACCTTGTCCAATCTTAAGTATCCTTGTCCACCCAGGTGGTTCATTGAGTACTTGTTTTATTATATAAAACATATATCTTTTCAACTCTTCATATAATCATAACATGTACCCCATCCCAAATAAATAGCAGGGCTAAGCATACTACAACTACAATGTTTTTACTAAGGAATATTTAAGGGTATCCTATTAGGATTTAGCATAGCATAAAATATAGTAGTCCTTTCATGCATGTTACAAAATCCACTAAGTGTAATGAAAATAGTAGGACATGGATGATAGTGTCACTTGCCTTTTAGTAGATAATGTTGGTTCACTTCTTGATCTTGCAAATATCACACTCTTCTAATTCCACTACAATTCAATCAAGCAAACACAAATTCAACTAGCATTCCAACCAATTTATCACACATAAAATAATAGAAACAAGGTCATGCATGCAAGCGTGCAAAAGATAGTTTTATTTGCAAAAGTGGTTTCTACTAGGATCTAAACATTATAAAGTTCAAAGTGGACATTTACCAAAGTGGTAAAACCATTTGCAAAAGGTTTCATCTCTTAAACTAAATATTATGATAAGGTGATATTTTATGTAGTTGAAAATATCTTTTAGCAAAGTAATAAATTTATATGGTTCATCAAATATGTTCTTAATCTCAAAACTTGGTGTTTTAGGGTTAGAAGGTTTGAATCAAATCATTTCCTACAGGTTTCACTCAAAAAATCATTTCTAAACCATAAACAATATTTTTATTTGACTAGAAATGAGCTAATTCAAATATTTACTCCTTAACTTCACAAAATACATTTTTAAATCCATAAGTGGGTTCCTATGGTCAGTAGGTTCATAACAATCCAATTTGCAAAGATTTCATCTTAAAATTATATCTAGAACAATTTTTATATTCAAAATAAGCCTACACATGTTTCTGCAAATTCAACCTATTTTCCAGAAGCAAAATATTAAAAACAATGCATGGTTGGGTAGGATTTGTCTTGCTAATTCCATTGATATAAAATTTGCAAAATTTGGACGCGTAGAACTAAAGTTATGAATTTTACAAGTTTGCAATTCTAATAGATTCTATTTTCTGTTTTAAACCAAACTCTGGACACGTGGCTTGATTTTATTTGACGGTACCGCTTCGTGCGGATCAGCCTCTGTGAACCGTTGGATTTCACTTAAATCGCACGGCGCATATCCAACATACCCTTTCGATAAGTTATTCTATCTAAGCCACTGGATGACGATCTAACGGCTCATAGGGTTTGACCATCCACTGGCGGCGCTGGCGGCGGCGACAGGCGGCAGCGTCAGCGCCGCGACTCTGTGAAGCAAGGGAAGGAGGGAAGTAGCTCACCGTGTTCACAGTGATGTGGCGAAGCTCAAGGTGGCCGCAGCTGGCCAAGGGGCGCACAAGAACGGCGGTGATTGCTCGTCGGAGACGGCGTCGGCGTCGGGCTCGTTCAGGTATCGATGATGTCGACACTACAGAGCACAAAAAGGTGAGGAAGAGGGTTCGTTAGATGCGGGCGAGTGTGGCGTTCACGTGAGCATCATCGAGAGTGCTCGGGATGGTCGGATCTTACCGGGGGAGCTCGACGGAGACGAGACAGACGGCGGTGGCGCTCGGGTGATGACGGCTGGCTTGGCGAGTGCGCGAGCACTGGCGAAGCGCCTGGTGCTGGCGTGCAAGGCTGCGTGCAGTGGGAGGCGAGGGGCGGCTGGTCGGCGCCGTAATTGCTCGGAGACGTCGTCGGAGACAGAGGTGGTGTAGGGACAAATTGGAGCGGCCTAGGGGCAGTGGGGAGGCGATGTTTGGGGGGAAAGAGAGAGGAGAGCGTGGCGCTTATGTGTGCGTGGTCACCGGAGGAATTAAGCATGCCAATTAAGCGAATTCAACGCCGGAGTTAATCGCCTGGAAACGGCAGCGAGGAGCTGGCCGCGGTTGGAAACGAAGCACAGTCGTGTGGGGTCTGTCTGTCAGCGAGGTGGGGGAAGTGGGAGTGGGGCCCACTTGTCTGTGACTCAGCGGGTTCTTTTCTAAGTAGAAAACATTTCACTACGGGGTGACTGTGGGGTGGGCTCGCTGGGTCAGTTGCTGGGCCTGCTGGGCTGGGTTTGCTGGGCTGCCACTTGTTTCATTTTTTAATACTGAAAGATTTTTCTTTTTCCAATTTGAATTTCTGTTTTGATTTTCAAACAAATAATTCAAACTCCAATTCAAATCAAACCACCACCAAACTTTGTATTGTTCTGTTTAACAACATAATCCAAAGTCCAAAATAAAATAATTCTTTTACTCTTTTAGGATCTATTAATAATTAAATAAAAAGACTTTAGTCTTTAATTCAAATAGGATTTAATTTATTTAAAAAAACTCTATTTGAAATTTAAAATAATACCAAACCTTTCAGTAGGTCTCTTTTGAAAAACAAAACACTTTGGAAATCTTATTTAAAATATTTTAACAAGTTTTAGTGTTTATTTTAAAAGGGAAAAAGCCTTTACTTAAATAAAATTGGATATTAAAAAATCCTTATTATTTTATTTAAATAAACCTTTACTCTTTTTATCAAGCAACATATTTTATTTCATTTGCTTTATCCAAGATTAATTTGGCTCTTTAAAAATAATCCTTATTATTATTTCTACTTTGTTTTATAAAAACCATATCTTTTTATTTTAAAGATCCAAAATAGTGATTCCAACTATTTTAACTTTATTTATTAATTGTTTATCTTTTTATATCCCTTTAGGATTTTATTTGACCAAAATAGGTTTTGATGTTTCCAATTGGAATCAAAAAGTTTCTTCTCACCCTAAAAATCAACAATTGTTTATTTTGTTTATTTATTTTTCACATTTCAAAATTTGGAAAATTTTGGGATGTGACAATTCTGCTGCATTGTAATGAGATAGCCAAATGAGCTATGTAAGATGTAATAAATTATTTTATTCCTGGTTATAAAGTTGTATTATGACCTTTGTTTCTTGATATTACATCTTAACTGTGGATGCTAGCTATTGATCCAGGGACTAGCATTGCATTCACAGGGATCCTTACCTTTATAAAGGGAGGGATCTTATAGATGGTATCAGAGCACTGTGTTGCCTGTAGGATTGTAACCCTAGGATTGGACAAAACCCCTTAGAAAAATAGGAGTTGTATTTGTTCCAAAACTTATTTGCAAACAGTCTTGTAAACTCTTTCCTCAACCTTTTGGTTTTAACTCTACATCTCTTCTATTTCAAACTTGATGGTTAAAGCCTCCAACATGACCAAAGACTTCAACTATATCTTCACTAATGACTTCAACTTTGGATATCACTAAGGATACAAGTGAGACAAGAAATATTACTCAAGACTTGAAGACTAAGGAAACACAACTTAGAAGGAACCATCATCACCTTTGAAGTTTTGTGACCAAGATGCAAGAATTTTTCCGAAGGAAACCATGATCTCATACAAGAAGAATCACCAAAGAATAATGGAATGATTTTGAGTGAACCATATAGTTGGACCACCATATTTATATCAAACCAAACACACCAACTTATGTGGTGCCTAAATATGTGCTTGAACTTGTTGTTTCAGTGGGATGTTTGTTGTGATTGTTTGCGCATTACTTGTGTGAATTGTGTTGTGTGTGATTAGAATTATTTCCTTAGAAATCTTTTGCCTATTCTAATCCCAATCCAACCCAAACGGATGACTACTCCAAGAAACTCCAACATCAAGGATAGTGACAACAACAACAACCAAGAGATCAACATGAGAGAACTCATAGTAACCCAAACCCAGTTGAACCAAGTGACAACTCAATTTTGGGCCAACAACAATGATTTAGACCCAACCATGCAAAGGTTTTTGGAAACCCAAACCCAATTGTTGCATAGGATGTCTAGTCAAATGATCATCATGGGAGACAACTCTTCCCAAGGAGTTTATGACAACAAGGATGTCAAGGATTATATTTTAGAAGGAACTCAAGCTTGCAATGTTTGTGGAGACAAGGATCACACTTCCAGGGAGCATGAAGATCAATGCCCTAATTGTGAAGAGAAACATCCAACTAATCAATGTCCCACATCTCAAGCTACATGTTTCCTATGTGAAGGAAATAATCATGTCCCTATCCAATGCCCCATCTATTCCATAGTTCAACAAAGGAAACAAGGTGGAGTGCATCAACAGATTGTAAACCCCCATGAAGACAAAGGAAAATCTCAGCTTGCACATCCATGCAATATGACTCAATTTGATGGACCAAAGAGGAGACATATGTATTATCCAAGGAAAAGATCAAGGAGACCAGGAAACTTTCCCACCTTTGAGATATGAAATGAAGAGCATGAACTAGAAGCACTCCTAGCTTTGGAGAAACCCAAAAAGAAGAAGGACAAAATCCAAGTGCAATGTTGCCATTGCAAAGAGATGGGACACTATGCCAATGAATGTCCTGAGAAGAAGAAAAAATATAAGGAGATTAGCCAAGTGTGGTGCAATAACTGTAAAGAGCTGGGCCATTATGTATCAACTTGTCCACAGAGGATACGTGAAGAACTCAATCTTGTCACATGTTACAATTGTGGTAACCAAGGACATTATGCAAGAAATTGTCCAGAAAAGATGAAGCACAAGATAAAGCCTATGAAGGATCTCAGCCTTGTCACATGTTTCAAGTGTGGAAACAAAGGACACTATGCAGATGTTTGCCCAGAGAGGTTTCAACAAGATCCCAAGCAAGCCAAGAAGTAATCTAGTTGGAAAAATTTTAAGGGTGGTAGTACCCTAGTTGCTTTGAGCCAGCTTGTAACCCCTATCTTTCCCAAATCTCGGGACGAGATTTCTTTTAAGGGTGGTAGCCTGTCACATCCCAAAATTTTCCAAATTTTGTAATGTGAAAAATAAATAAACAAAATAAATAATTATTGAAATTTAGGGCGAAAAGAAACTTTTTGTTTCTAAATGCAAACTTCAAATCCCATCTTGAACAAACTTGAGTAAAGTTTGAATCCAACTAAATTCAAATCAAGTAAAATGCATTCTTCATAATTGCATCTGAAAATTTAAACACTTGAGAAATAAACCAAAACCCTAAAACCCTAATGGAATAAAATCATTTCCAAGTTATCTCTAAGCCTATGGATTTGATCCATATAAAAATTTGTCAACAAACATTTACAAATGATCAAGAATGACAAATAGAAATATTATAAAACCATAGAAGTTGGTTTCACTTAAATTGGAACCATAGTTAAAATCTTATGAAATTAATAAGATAAGGGAATTGAATTTCCAAAGATAATAAAGCACTTATCTAGAAATCCATTCCAAATGGTGAGCAAATAATCCTAAAGAGATTTAAAAGGATAAACAAATATTAAATAAGATTTTACCAACTGGAATCACCAAGTTTGGATCTTTAAATAAAAAGATATGGATTTTATAAGATAAAGATAGAAATAGTAAATGAGGAATATTTAAAGGCCAAATTAAATCTTGACCTAATCCATAAGCAAATGGAATAAATATAATCCAAATCCAAATAAAATAATGGATAAAGAATTTTCAAATTAAATAAAATGGCATTAACCAAATTCCATTTCCATTTGAATAAAGACAAAATCCCTATTAGAAATGATTAATTAAATCATGGGAAAATAATATTTGGAATTTACCCAAGTGGAATAAAAGTTGTTTAATTAACTTAAATAAGATCAAAGAAATCTTCCAAATAAAATTTATGGAATTAAAATTATATTTAATTTCATTGGAATAAAGACAAATACCCAATTTTAAATGATTAATAAATCATATTAAAAAACATTCCAAATAATTCAAGGTGAATTATTTGACACCCAAATAAACAAATAAAACCTACTGAAAATATTTTGAAATATTTAGATTTTAAATGGAGTTTGAAAAACATTATTAAATCTTATTTGAATTAATACAAGGGCCAATTTTAATTAATTAATATTCCCTAAAAAGAATAAATATATTATTCTAAATTTGACTTTAGAATGTATTATTAATCAGTATTAAAATCTACTCAAAGTTTGGTTGAAGTTTGAATTTAAATAGATGTTTGAAAAGATTAAACAAAATCAAAACAGAATAATAGAAATGGAAAAATAAAAATGATCACAAAAAAAAGTGAAACGGACCCCAGCCCAGCCAGCAGGCCAACTACCCCAGCAACCCACTCCACTCCCTCCCCCGAAACGTTTGCTTTACTCGACAACGAACCCACTCGGTCACTGAGTGCCTGGACCCACTCCGCATCTTTCTCGCTCGTTGACGCCAGGCCCCACTGCCACCTCATCGTCGTCCTCACCCGCCGCTGACCATGCCCGGCCGTTTTGTCGCCGTTTCTTCGAGTAAATACGCAGTAACGACGCCATTAAACAGCCCTGCGATCACGCGTACATAAGCGCCTGCCCTCTCTCTCTCTCTTTTCCCTCACTTGCCACACCTTCTCCGCCCCAGGGCTGCCCAAATTTCTCCCGAAAACCTCCACTGCTCCGGCGAGTTTCTCTGTCGATTCCGGCCACCCCCATCTGCCTCACTGCCTCCAGAGCACACGAGCTTTCTCACCATCATCTCCTTCACCTGCCAGTGCCTTCCCCTCGCTCGCGCGTGCCCCCTATCGTCGGCAACTACTTCGACCGAACACGCCACCGTCTGCCATTTACTCTGGCGAACCTTTCCCGTAAGTACTGTCCACCCCTTGCCCTCCTTTTGATGCTCACATGTAGACAACACGCGTACGAAGCTGACAGCAACCTCTGTTTTCTCTCTCGTGCTCCATAGCGTCGCCCTCGATGACGACTGACCGCGCCCGACGCCAGGCAGAACCCCGGTGAGCAATCCACGTCACCACCGTGCGCCCCTCGATGAGCTACTGCCACGTTGAGCATCAGCGAAGCACGGCGATCTCGGTGAGCCCCTCCCTGTCTCTTTTGCTTCCGGCATCACCAGCTCCACCCTCGTCTGAGCACGTCGCCGCGCCAGCGCCGCTCATCTGAGGTCAAGCTGTTGTGAGACACTGGATCCAGATCTGAGCGTCACGATAGATTCATAACCGAATGGGTATGTATCCACCTGAGCCATGCGATCCCACTTAAATCCAACGGCTGTCCTCTGTCGATCCAACCGAAACGGTATGGACCAGTAGAATCAAGACACGTGGCCAGAGTCTGATCTGAATTAGAAAATTTGATCTATTAAGATGCTAGATTTTGTAAAATTCATAACTTTCAAACCACACGTCCAAATTTCACAAATTTTATATCAATGGAATCAGCAAGACAAGTACTTTCCAACCATGCCCTTTGTTTAGTAAATTGCTTCTGGTAAAATGGTTGTTTTTGCAGAAACTTGTGTAGGCATAATTTGAATATGAAATTCTTTCTAAAATTATTTTTGTGATAAAACCTTTGGGCAATTAGATTGTTTGAACCTACTGACCATCTAAACCAACTTGTAGTTTCAAATACATATTTTGTGAAGCAAAAGAATAAATCTTTGATTTAGAACATTTCTAGTCAAATAAAAATAATGTTTATTTATTAAAAATGCTTTTTGAGGAAACCCTTTGGGAAATGTTTTGATTTAAACTCTCTGACCCTAAACACAAGGTTTTATGATTTAAAAATATATTTTGATGAACCCTATAGATTATTAATTTGCTAAAGGCATTTTCAACCACATAAAATATTGATTTGGTTTAAAAATGATTTATAAGTAAAATATTTTGCAAATGGTTTTGCCACTTTTATAAAATGACCAATAGGTTTTTTAGAATGTTTAAAACCTATTAGAAACCACTTTTCCAAATAAAACAATCTTTGGCATGCTTGCATGCATTGCTTTGTTTCTATTATTTTATGTGATGTTTGCTTGAATGGTAGATTGAAATTGTGCCTTGCTTGATTGAATTGTAGTGCTTTGAAGAGTGTGAATATTGCAAGATCAAGGAGTGAACTTATATTCTCTACCAAACAGCAAGTGATGCTTCATACTTTTGTCCCATTATTTTTCACTATGCATTAGTGATATTTCTAAGTAGGACTTGCATGGAAATTTTGCTAAGTATAACCTATGCCATGGGAAATCCTAGTAGATGAAACCTTAGAAGAAATTTCCTAAGTTAAGATTCCTACTACTGTCATGCTTAGCTTAGCTAGTATAAAACAAGGGTGGAATATATTCATGCTATGGAATATTTCTAAGTGAAGGACTTGTGTTTTGTTTAATATAACAACTAAGTGAATGAATCACCTGGGTGGAATGGAAGGAATGGTTTGTGTTGTGTAGTTATACAAGGCCCATTTCTCTGGTTTACCTTGTGTATATCACTTGTGGATGGCCACCCAGGAACAAAGAGATTTGAGATGTGAAATGTTGAGAAGCTTCAAGTGCAACCACATGTCATTATGGGCTCTGCCTGGATTATATAGGTTGCAATAACTTAGACAAATGGACAGTTGGTGGTAGGGGATTGATAGGTTGGAGCGCGTCCATTCTGGTCTAAGGGAAGGCTTTTGAAAGATCTTGTCTTGGTGAAACCAAGTCTTGTGGGGAAAGTGCACCACCTCTGCAGAGTGTAAAATCTAAGTACTTAGTCATGTCCCTAGTAAAGGACAATTTGATCATCAAGACATGGAAGCTATCAAGAATCTCCTCATCCAAATTTCAAAGTTAAAAACTTGTGGTTGAACAAGGGCTGAAGGATCACCAATTTCTATTGGGAGATGCCTTGGGTGATTTTTGATAAACAAAGACTTAGTGTTTTCAAATGATAAGGAAAATATATTTGGAGCAAAGCAAGCCTAAGCTCCACTTAGCCAAATGCATATAGATGATAGACTCCACTATACTACTATAGTATCACTTGCCAATACAATTCAAATGTATTGACCCTTGTGGCTATAATTTATTATGTTGCAGGTTTGTTTGATGTTAGTGAAGTTTATTGATTAGGATTACAAGTCTATAACCAACATGACTGTCTGTGGCACTTTGAAGATGAAGGACCCCATGCTATTGTTAAATTCTGTTGCATTGTAATGAGATAGCCAAATGAGCTATGTAAGATGTAATAAATTATTTTATTCTTGGTTATAAAGTTGTATTATGACCTTTGTTTCTTGATATTACATCTTAACTGTGGATGCTAGCTATTGATCCAGGGACTAGCATTGCAATCACAGGGATCCTTACCTTTATAAAGGGAGGGATCTTACAGCCGTCCTCGACTTCGTAGTTCGTCCCCATCATCGACCCTCGCCTGATCCCCGGTGAGCCCCCGTAGACCCCCACTGGCCACCCTAGGGTTCTGTCTCGCTCGAGTTGCCCGACGGAGACGATAGGTCACAGCCGTTCGATTAGAGTTTGATCGCACGGCCTAGATCACCCCATACCGCTTCACACCCCCTGTCTTGCTGACTGGTGGGGACACCCACTTAAACTCACCCGCACGGGTTGTGCACCATGGGCCGGTCCATTTACATTCCCGCGGACCCAGTAGTTTGAATTTAGGTGTATTCTTTTAGTTTCAAACTCAGTTCTATACCTAGATTTAAAAATCAACGCAGGTCGATTCACTAAACCAAAATGCATGAAACCAATTTTGTTAGAAAGGTACTGGAATTCTTAATCCAATCCCGTTTGATTCAATCCATTTAGATTTGTAGATCACCTATAGTAAAAATAACAAGGCAGAAGCTTTTCTGCATTCAAACATTTTTCAAAATTCAACCACAAAAGCTTTTGAGTTGATTCCAACTCTCAAAAATCATATTTAACTAGACCTTTCTGAATATATAAAAAATATCTAGGTTTACTTGCAGAAAGAATGGACAAGAAATAAAAGAATGCCCCATAGGAAATTCTAGTCACTTTATTTAATTAAAATAAAAAGGTTAAACCTTATTAAATTGTGACACCACTTTAAATCACATTCCCAAGTACTGAAATATGTGGTGATGACATGTGTCAACATGATACCATGTTTTAGTTGGAGAATATTAAATCTTATGTAGTTTTTCAATGAGTAGAAATTACTTTTCCAAAATAAAATAAATAAGCCAAGTGCTTTGATGATTGTAATGTTTGTGATGATGCTAGATCATCTAGTGAAAATCTTGGTGTGATAAATAAAAGTAGTTAAGTATTGCTTGGTGATTGTGTACCTCGTATTTATTTATAGACGCTAGTACCGACCAAGGATACGAGGAGCAAGGAGAATACTACGAGGAAGAAGCCGAGGAGAACTTCAACCACTGCTCTGCACAAGGCAAGCCTATACTTGCAACCTTGCAAGCCTATACTTGCAACCTTGCAAGCCTCACTATACAAGTTGACTTAACAAGCTAATCCTTGCAAGCTTACACTACTTGATACCCAATCCCAGTTTTACTTGCAAGCTTAGAATTTTATTTCTTTATCAAAGCTTGCCAGTTAAGGTTACTTAGTGAATTGTAAATTTTAGAAAGATATTTAAAGGTAGCATAAAGAGCATAAAAGTTGGCCTAAGTTAGATAATCTTGATGTCATCCTAAGGCATGATATTGAACTTAGATCATTCACCGTTGTTTACCACCCCTCTTTAGTGTTTACCCCCACTTGTAGATGCTAGTGCTAAGCATAAAACTGGATCACTTTAGATGGAAATACTTGGTGAAAATAGTTATGAAAACCTTAGAATGATGAGTCATTCTACTGAAATGTTTTGACATGTGTTCTTGAACACCAGATGATTTTGATGATGAAAATGTTAAGGCATGAGCCTTAGCCCTTTATAAAACTGATGGTTGTCTGGATGCGATACCATTCCAATTTTACCGTACAACCATAATACCCGAAAATTGGGTAAGGCTTGACTGGAAATTTATATACCTTAGTATGGGTTCCCTTGCGGCCAAGGTTTGAGATGAGGCTATCTTGTGAAGATTGTCCACCTGTGCAGTTCCCAAGATGACAGTTGGTCATGGTTGGGAGGCCAAACTCGCAGGAGAGGTGCATATACTAGGGTGTGTAATTGAAAGGTTAGGATTAATTATCCGCATACTGAGTATGGTGAATTAAGGATTGTTCCTGACGGATGTATCGAATGTTGTGGTAAAAGTGTACCACCTCTGCAGAGTGTCAAACTATTCGAATAGCCGCGTCCGCGGTTATGGATAGTTGGAGTGGCCATACTGTTCCGTTGTCAGATGTTTTCAAAATGACTTATGAAATGATTCATGACTTTAACTTGACCACAACAGGGTTGTGATATGAAATTAAAGTTCCCACTTAGGTGTTATAAAACTTTCAACTAGCTTTCTTTGCTTCTGAACTCAGTAGAGATAAATCTGGCTTTTTGCAAAATAACCTAGACCTTAGTATTTCCTACCAAAACCACTTCACTTGTTAGTATTAGTTTGCGAATACTTAAAAAGTACTCATGGCTTTGTCCTTGGCTATTCCCATTTCCAGACTATGAAGAGGACTATCAGGAGGACAGACAGCAGGAAGGTTATGACAACTAGGATCATCTCCCATCATCAGCATTTCCTGTGACCATGAAGATGGAGTCTCGCCTACGCTATCATTATTATTACGTTATTCCGCTGCTTGAATTGTATTAAGACTAGATCATGAGATCCTTTATTTGTTGTAAGACCTTATGTATGGTTTGTAATGGATGATGTACTGTGATATCCAATCTGTTATGTCTTAGAAAAATGGTAATCCTGGGATTGCGATGTATGGCATAACAGGCATCTGGGATTAAAAATCCGAGTGTTGACAAGTTGGTATCAGAGCCATCCTGACCATAGGAGACCCTAGTTAGAATGGACGTTTGAATGAAAAACTTAGTTTCAAAACCAAGGAAGTGAGTATTTATGAAAACTTATTCTCATTCTTACCACTTAGACTCCTTTCATGAAAAGTCATGTTCCTCAAAAATACTTGCAAACTTACCTAAAATTTGACACACTTGATCACTCTACTTACTCATCCTACATTCTTATGGATGGACGTGAAGTATAGCAAGTTCTATTAGTTGGGGAATGGAGGAGATCTCATCTTTGAGCGTGACTTGGACCAGCTGTCGGAAATGCTAGAGCGTCTGCACCCCGAGTTCTTCGGAGCTTAGCTCAATAATCAGGAAAGAGAGGAATTGCAATCGGTGGTTGTTTCTAGTCTCCGACGAAAGATTGAAGCTCCCACCTTAGAGGGAATCCAGTTCACCTTGAGAGAGAACAACTGTAACATCCCAAAAATCATGAATTGCAAAAGCTTTCATATCATTCATGCATTCATATCATCCTTGGCTTGCACAAAATTTTCCAAACAAAATTCCTAATAAAAACCATTCTATGCCTATTATCTATATGCAAATAAGGCATGGTTTATTTTATTTTTCAAAGTATCAAAGTGCATTTGTTTGATCAGTAGTGTTTTGTAGACAAATAAGTGCAAGGTTTGCACTAAAAAATCATAGAAGTGATTTGAATTCAAACCCATTTGATTTAGTTTGAATTTGGTTCCTGCAAAATCAAAATAGAAAAAGAAAAAGGGAAAGGAAATAGAAAAGGGCTGGTGCCACCATTTCAGCCTAGCAACAGAAGCAGCCCACGAAACCCACCCGGCCATCTCCCCCTCTCCTCACTCTCTCACGTGTGCAGCCCTACCCGTAGTCGCTGACACGCTGGCCCCGCACGCCACGTCACCGTCTTCCCCAAATCACGCCCGTAGACCATGTCGCCGCTGCCGTTGCTGCCGTTGATGGCGCGACGTAAATTCCCTTGATTCTGTGAGCGTTTCTCGCCGAACCTCTGCCTACATAAGCCCCTCCAAACCGCAAGCTTTTCCCCTCACTCAGGACACTCTCTCTGCCACTAGGCTGCCAGTATTTCGAGTTGCAACGCCCCTGCCCGACGCACTCCGGCGAACTATTCCGGTGAGTTTAGCACGCGCCTTTACCTCTCGACCACACGAGCGTGATTCTCTGGTTCTTGTGCATCTAACCCTACCTTTGGTTTGTCCTATACTGGCCCAGGTCACCGTCTTCGTGAACCACCGAAAGCACTCGACACCCCTCTCATCTTCGGCGAGAAATTCGGTAAGAGATCGAGTGCCCCTTGCTTTCTAGATCAAATGCCCATGTGCGCCGTGTCTTTGCGTAGCCACTGATGCAAATTGTTTGTCCTAGGGAGGCCTAGAGCGTCACCGTTGTCTCCGTCAAGCCGTGCCCGACGCCAACAAGCTTTCCGACGAGCTCTCCCGGCTAGCACAGCATGCCCCCGCCAACGCCATCGACACGTTGAGCGTCAGCGTCACCTCGCGAGTCTGGTAAGCCAAACCACAGCCCCAACCCCCTCTGTAGGTGCCGAAACATCGCTGGCAGTGCGCCACCGCCGCCAGTCTTCGGTCGTTTGAGCTAGCGCCGTTAGATCTAAATCGTAGGGCTAAGATTAGATCCAGCGCGAAATGGTATCCTTAGATATGGGCCACTGGATCTGAATTAGATCCAACACTCCACGTTAGTCGATCCACGCGAAGCGGTATCGACCAATCAGACACAGCCACGTGTCTGGGGATTTGATCTAAAATCTGTTTTTATATCTAATAGAGATTCAAACTTGTAAAATTCATAACTATTGTTTTGTTTATCCAAAAAATGCAAATTAGATACCATTGGAATCAGAAAAATAAATCCTACACTATTGTGGGCTTGGATTTGTATTTTTATTCTGTAAAATTGGTTTTATTTCCATAATCAAATATAGGCCTATTTTGGCTATATAAATTATTTAGAAAATGATATTTAAACAAATTCAAGTTTATTTAGGCTATAAATAGTTGGTTTTGTGTTCAATACTGTTTTACTTGTCTTGTTTAGTTTAGAAAAATCATCATATGGCATTTGCATGCATTCATAATATTTTTTCTTGAATATTGTAATGTAAATTTGGTGCTATTATTTTATGTGTAGATTTTGGTGCTAGTGGTGATTGTGATTGTGAAGAATGTTGCTACTCTCCCAACTACCAAGGCAAGTGGTGCTTCATGTATTTGTCCCATTATTTTGACTATGCACTAGTGATATTTTGTATAGGGCTTGCATGAAATTTTGCTAAGTATCTATATGCTATGCTATGGAAAATCCTAGTAGTTGTAGTCTTGGTAGAATTATTCTCTAAGTTAAGATACTTGCTTATTTCATGCTTAGCCTAGCTAGTAGCAAACAAGGGTGGATTATATACATGCTATGGAAATTTTTGCTAAGTCTTTGACTTATGTTTTTGCTTAATAAAACAACTAAGTGAATGAATCACATGGGTGGAATGGAAAGAATGGTTTACGTTGACTGGTTACTCAGGGCCCATTTTTATGGCCTCCCTGGTGTATCTCATCTATGGAAAGCCACCCATGAACAAATGGATTTGAGATACTTAGTGTTTAGATGCTTCTAGTGCACCCACATGGCATATGGGCTCTGCCTTGATCATATAGGTTGCAATAACTTAGTCAAATGGACATATGGTGGTAGGGTGATAGGATGGAACGCGTCCATTTGGTCTAAGGAAGGCTTCTGATAGATCTCGTCTCGATGCATGTCGAGTCTTGTGGGGAAAGCGCACCACTTCTCGAGAAGGAAAAATCTAAGTACTTAGCCGTTTCCCTGGCAATGGACAATTTGAGCATCAAGACATTGAAGCTATCAAGGATCTCCTCATCCCAATTTATAAGTTAAAAACTTGTGGTTGAACAAGGTTAAAGGTTCACAAATATCTATTGGTGGTTCCTTGGGTGATTTTCATCAAACAAAAAACTTAGTGTTTTCAACTGATAAGGAAAAATCTATTTTGAGCAAAGCAAGCCTAAGCAATGATGCGTGCACCCCGTGTTGACGTGGGACACTTCGTTGGAACCCCAAGAGCAAGGTGTGATGAGCATAGCAACAAGTTTTCCTTAGTAGAGACCGAGGTTATCGAACCTAAAGGAGGAAGGAAACGTCTCAAAGGTGTTGCTGACAACGTGGAGACCTACACAACACAAACTCAAGACTTTGCCCTAATGAATCAGTGAGGTTGTCAAGCTCACCGGTTTGCTGTAACAAAGGATTAAACGTATGGTGTGGAAGGTAATGGTTTGCCGCAAGTAAACAAGTAACAGTGGAGGATGTATCAATGGTAAAGATTGGACCGGGGTCCATAGTTCACTAGAGGTGCTCACCTTAGATAAACAACATGGCATGAAGGGTAAACAAATTACAACGGGGCATTTGACAGGAACTAATCAAGGCATAACAGGGCAATTACTAGATAGAAAGATCCTATGAAGTTTATTGGGAAATACAACATTATACATAGACCGTAATCCAACTGCATCTATGACTAGAAGTCCACCTTCAGGTTATCATCCGAACCCCCTCCAGTATTAAGTTGCAAGCAACAGACAACTGCTTTAAGCAAAGTGTGGAAGGTAAACAGTCCACATGTTCCATGAACAAGAGACTATTGTTTTCTCCCTAGTAGCAACAACACATCTACAACCGAAGAGATTTCTGTCACTTCCCTTGGAAACTAGAGGCATGAACCCACTACCGAGCATAAATACTCCCTCTTGGAGTCACTAGCAACTACTTGGCCAAGATAACCACTAGCAATGGAGAGCATGCAAGATCACAAACAACACAGACATGATAGAATCATAAAGATAGAACCATTAATCAAACCAACATAATAATCTCAATATCAATCTGATCCCCGCAAACAAAACATGCATGATTACAAATAGATTAGATCTTGATCATGAACGGAGCTCACAAGATCTATACATGAAAGCACAAAGGAGGAGATACAACCATCTAGCTACTACATGGACCCATAGTCCAAGGTGGAACTACTCACAAATCATACTGGAGAGAAGGCCTCCGAGGTGATGTCCCCTCCGGCAGGGTGCCGGGAAGAGCTTCAGATCCCCCCGATCTAGGGACGATGGTGGCGGCGGCTACAGATGGTTTCGTGAATATCTGATCGGTTACTGAGAGTTTCTGTATCGGGGGCTTCTTATAGGCGAAGGAGCGAGTCCGGGAGGCGAACAGGGTCGCAAAACCCTACCCAGGCGCGGGGTAGGGACCACCTGCGCCTAGGGGGTTTGGCCTCCCTGGCACGCTTCTCTGTCTCCCCTCTAGACTTCTTGTTCCCCACGGAAAGTTATTGACTTTGTCCTTCGTCCCTTCCAATTCCGAGAAGATTTCTTTACTAACTTTTCTGAAACCAAAAACAGCAGAAAACAGATACCTGGCACTGTTGCAACTTGTTAATAGGTTAGTACCAGAAAACATGTAAAAATCACCTCAAAGTGTAGACAAGTAAAGCAAAGTAGATACTAAACAAGCATGGAGCATCAAAAATTATAGATACGTTTCCAACATATCAACATCCCCAAGCATAACTCCTGCTTGTCCTCGAGTAGGTAAGTGATAAAAGAATAATTTTTAAGGTGACATATGGACGCTCACAATAAAGATCCAACCATTTGCAAGCATTGAAAGCTGGGATCAAAGAACTCTAAACATGTGCATGAAATAATGGAGTTCTAACAGTAGGACATAGTAACTATGCATGCAACATGGCAAGCTACAAACAAAGATCGTGAATAATATGTATTGAAAAACGTTTGTTTGTTTCACATGTAGAAAATATAGCATAGTGGCAATCAGCTTGTCCCTCATAGAGTAGCAATATAGATGCATAGGACACCTTCAAAGTTCACAAGGGTGACTAGAAACAAGTAGCACAAGAACAAGTAATATCACAATATGCATCAATTAATAAGATTTGGAACATTGCACACAGAATGACAACTATGCTCTCTTAATGGTGCCTAAAGGTAGAAGGTGGAGACCCAAATAATGGTGGAAGAAAGGCCTTTTGTAAAGGAAGCAGGGATTACAAGTTTCAAAAAGAGCTTCCAAAAATTATGGTACTTATTAGCTTTCAGCCCTCATTGCCCCTATCATAAGCATCTTGAAGTGGTTAAGGTTAAAGTGGCAAAGCTGGAGTATATGCTTGACAAAGTATAAGTTGTCAATCTCAAGTCCCTTGACTATGAGGGCTACACCTCATGGATACTCAACTTCGGGCCTAGGCAAGTTCTTGTCACTGTAAGTATTTGCATATCATTGAGAACCGCCAACGGGGTACCCCTTGCACATGGTACAGGAGCTTTCCCATAACCAAAATGACAAGGCAAGCAGACAATGAGAATCTCAGCAATTTTTCTTATGTACCATGGGAATATGGTGCTTTTTTCATCTCTTTCCTCTTTTCTCAATGTGTCTCTCTTTTTTTATAAGTAGAATGCTTCATAGATGTCACTATGGTGATGCTGCAAGTTTCCACCATGATTAGGCATGGCTTAGGCTAGCGGCCCTGTCATTTATCTAACACAGAATACAAACTCAATGGACTTACAAGTTCCCACTTCGTTTCACACCGGTAACATCCATAGACAAAAGAGCATGATATCAATGGAGTACAAAAAAGTACAAGTGCAATGTTGAAAATGTTCCCCGTGACAGCACGGTTCTGCTAATCCCAACTTATAAGTGCAAGCATATACAACAAAGTTGCCTCTGTGGTTCAAGTTTATTAGGGGCAAAGAATAAAATGTGTCATCAAGTTCGTGAGGGCTTTAATCACTAAGTTTTCACATAACAAAATAGTTTTTAATTGGAAGATAGATGAAAATAAGAATATACTTGGAATGGTGTAACACACCATGCATAGGAGTTTATAGTGGACACTTTGGAATAACTTGGTTTCTTTGGAGTTGGAAGCATGAGTAGAACTTACTCATACAAGTGGATGCTAGCAAAAGACTGGGAGCAACCAACTAAGAGAGAAATAATGGCCATAATTATGCAATGCAACAAAGCAAACTAATCAAAGCAACGAGTGGTACTACAAGTCAAGGTCTAAATGATCATAGAGGCTAATGGTGACTTGTCATAGTCATAACATGGTGTGAGCAGGTGCCAAGTCAACCCAAGCAAAACATCAAAGGAGAATACCACAATACTATGCTTTTGCATGCTAAAAAAACGCATAATTTCTTCAAGGCACACTAATCAATCCCAATTGTTTTGAACAAGACATGCTACAGCAATAATCACTAAGCATAATGCAAAAACAACACCTAGCATGTCATGCTAAAGTCTTAGTCACAGTCAATGCAAGCTCCTCTTGCACTTCAAGCAAGAACTTACTACTCCTTTCCAAACACCAAGCAAACTTATTTGCAAAACAACACAGCGAGAACGGGGGTCCAAACTACTAAAGCAAACTAAACAAACTAAGCAAAGCAAACGAAAAATAAGACGCTCCAAGAACAACACAACTGTGCATGAAACAATAAAAGTGAAGTGTCTAGACAGACCTGAGCTTTTTATTGATGAAGAAGGGGATGCCTTGGGCATCCCCAAGCTTTGACGCTTGTACTTCTTGGATATTTCTTGGGGTGACACCATGGTGGCATCCCCAAGCTTGAGCTTTTGTCCATTCTTCATCTCATTGCATCATTCTCTCTCTACACCTGAATTTTTTTAATTCATACAGAACTTCACACAATCTTCATTAGCAACATCAGCTTATTCAAAAGATATTAGACCGCGGGCAAAGATTTGGAACAGCAAGGCTTTTCACTAAAAATACAAGCTACTGAAGTAACTCCTTCAAAGAAACTCAATTTACCTGAAGAGAGCTCAAAAAGGAAACAATAAGAAGCAAATGCAAATAATGGCACAAATCTGTCAAAACAGACCAGCAAGTAGAAACGATTTTTTTCGAACATCTTATGTTGCTCCAATCAAAAAGTGTTGAACTAATGAAAGTTAGCCAACATACTGGGGGATGTATTCATAAATTGTGAGCTCTATCCGAGTTACATAGCCTCCTCACGAATGTTTTTGGTGGATGACAAAAGTATGTTTTGGGACAGCAACTCCCCAAATCTTAGTTCCCTCTCATTAGAGGTCATTCTTGGCACAAAAAGCAAACAAAAAGGATAAGAAGAGGTCATTACAGTAGTAATAACTTCCAAGACTCAAGTAAACTCTTGGGTTATCTCCCAACAAGTACTTTTCTTTAACGCCTTTAAGTTAGGCACAAGAAGCAAGAAGAATCAAGTATTTTCAAATGAAGAAGCATTAACATCAAATCTTGCTTTCAAAGGAGGAGCAAAAAACAACTTCTCTCTCCTCATAGGGAAGTGTTCAATACCTTTCTTGAATAGAAATTGATATTTGATGGTGCCTTCTTTCATATCAATGATGGCACCAAATGTTCTAAGAAAAGGTCTTCCCAAAGTAATAGGACAAGAAGCATTGTATTCAACATCCAAAACATAGAAATCAACAAAGACATAAGCATTGTTAACCATAATTAGAACATCGGTAATACTCCCAATGAGTTTCTTCTTAACATTATCATTGAGTGGGATATCCAAATAACAATCTTCTAATGGTGGTAAATCAAGCATTTCATAAATCTTCCTAGGCATAATAGAGATACTAGAACTAATATCACATGAAGCTTTGAGATCAAAGTCATTCACTTGCATATTAATAATGGGTTCCCAACTATCTTCTACTTTCCTAGTAATAGAAGCTTTGTGTTTTAGCTTCTCTTCCTTAATCTTAACAAGAGCATATGTAATGTGTTTGGTAAAGGCAACATGCATATCACTAGCATCGGGACTTCTAGCAAGCTTTTGCAAGAACATAATCACTTCAGAAATATTGCAACCATCAATATCAAAATCAAACTTAGCATCACTAGTAGAAGGATCAATAGGCTTAGGCATAGTAGGAGGAATAGGAGCTACTTGTGGTTTAGTGGTGATAGTGCACACACTATTGTTTCTATCAATTTCAGCTTCCCTTTCCCACATAGCATGAAGTTGAGCTAAAAGCCTAACATTTTAATAAATAGTAACTTGTATTGCATGAGCAGTAGCAACGGTGTTTTCCATAGTTTCAGGTTTAGCAGCCATTTTATTAACCAAGGAAGTTTGAGCTTCATACAAAGAGGATATATTTTTCTCAACAGTTAAAAGCTTTTCCTCTATAGTCTTATTGAAAATGGTTTGTTTACTAATAAAGTCCTTGAGAATGACTTCAAGTTCAGAGGGGGCACTTCTAGCATTATTGTAAGAGCTTCCATAGGAATTTCCATTATTAGGAGGATAAGGCCTATAATTGTTGTTGCTACCAAAATTATTCCTATAGGAATTGTTATTGAAATTGTTGTTTCTAATGAAGTTCACATCAAATTGCTCTTCTTGAGCAACCAAAGAGGCTAAGGGAACACTATTAGGATCTAGAGGAGCTTTCCCATTAACAAGCCTAGCCATAATAACATCAATATTTTCACTCAAAGAGGAAGTTTCCTCAACAGAATTTACCTTCTTACCATGTGGAGTTCTCTCAACATGCCATTCAGAGTAGTTAACCATCATATTATCAAGGAGCCTTGTTGCAGCACCCAAGGTGAGTCCCATAAAAGTACCTCCCGCAGTAGAATCCAACAGGTTTCTTGAGGAGAAGTTCAAACCTCAATAAAAAGTTTGGATAATCATCCAAGCAGTGAGTCCATGAGTAGGGCAATTTTTAACCAAAGATTTCATTCTTTCCAAGCAGGAGCAACATGTTCACTATCAAGCTGTTTAAATTTCATAATGTCACTTCTCATAGCAATAATCTTAGCAGGAGGATAGTACTTTCCAATAAAAGCATCTTTGCACTTAGTCCAAGAATCAATACTATTTTTAGGCAAGGATAGCAACAATTATTTAGCTTTTCCCCTCAAAGAGAAAGGAAAAAGCCTGAGATTAATAATACTCCCATCTACATCCTTATACTTTTGCATTTCACAAAGTTCAACAAAGCTATTAAGATGGGCAGTAGGATCATGAGAACCAGCACCAGAAAATTGCTCTCTCATCACAAGATTCAACAAAGCAGGCTTAATTTCATAAAAGTCAGCATCAGGAGAAGGTGGAGCAATAGGTGTGCTTAGGAAATCATTGTTGTTGGTGCTAGTGAAGTCACACAACTTAGTGTTCTCAGCAGAGATCATTTTGGCCAAGGTAGGCAAGCCAAAAACAGCAGCAGCAGCTAGAGCAGGAACTGATTTTTTTTGTGTTTTTGAATAAAGCAAGCAAACCAAACTAGACTAATTTTTTGGCTTTTTTGGAAAGAGGCAAACAAAACCTAGCAAAAGAAACTAAGCAAACTAAAAGAAAGTAAAGAGAAAGAAGTGAAGGACTCTCCTAGTGAAGACGTCCTTAGCCTCCTCCGCAACGACGCCAGAAATCTTGATGCATGCACCCCGTGTTGACGTGGGACACTTGGTTGGAACCCCAAGAGCAAGGTGTGATGAGCATAGCAACAAGTTTCCCTCAGTAGAGACCGAGGTTATCGAACCTGAAGGAGGAATGAAACATCTCAAATGTGTTGCTGACAATGTGGAGACCTGCACAACACAAACTCAAGACTTTGCCCCAACGAATCAGTGAGGTTGTGAAGCTCACCAGTTTGCTGTAACAAAGGATTAAACGTATGGTGTGGAAGGTAATGGTTTGCAAAAAGTAAACAAGTAGCAGTGGAGGATGTATCAATGGTAAATATTGGACCGAGGTCCATAGTTCACTAGAGGTGCTCTCCTTTGAAAAACAACATGGCATGAAGGGTAAACAAATTACAGTGGGGCAATTGACATGAACTGAGCAAGGCATACCAATGCAATTACTAGCTAGAAAGATCCTATGAAGTTGATTGGGCAATACAACATTATACATAGACCATAATCCAACTGCATCTATGACTAGAAGTCCACCTTCAGGTTCTCATCCGAACCCCCTCCAGTATTAAGTTGCAAGCAACTGACAACTGCTTTAAGCAAAGTGTGTAAGGTAAACAGTCCACATGTTCCATGAACTTCAGATCCCCCCTGATCAAGGGACGATGGTGGCATCGGCTACAGACGGTTTCGTGGATTTTTGATTGGGTACTCAGGGTTTCGGCATCGGGGGCTTCTTATAGGCGAAGGGGCGAGACCGGGAGGCGGCGAGGGCCACCAAACCCTAGCTAGGCACGGGCCCACCTGTCCCCGCGCCTGGGGTGGGTCTGGACCCCCTGGCTAGCCCCTCTGGCTCTCCTCTGGACTTCTTTTTCCCTACGAAAAGTAATTGACTTTGACATTTGTCCCGTCCAATTCCGAGAATATTTCTGTACTAACTTTTCGGAAACCAAAAACAGCAGAAAACAGGCATCTGGCACTGTTGCAACTTAATAGGTTAGTACCAGAAAACATGTAAAAAGCACCTCAAAGTGTAGACAAGTAAATCAAAGTAGATACTAAACAAGCATGGAGCATCAAAAATTATAGATACGTTTCCAGCGTATCAAGCAACTCTTAGCCAAATTCATATAGATGTTAGATACTACTATTCTACTACGGTATCACTTGCCAATACAATTCCAAATGTATTGACCCCCGGTGGCTGTAACTTATGATGTTGTAGGTTACTCTGATGAGGATTAGGGTTATGAGTCTACACTCAACATGTTTGCCTGTGGCACATGAAGATGAAGAATTTACCTTATTTACTTATGTTATGGACTCTTGTACTAGCCTTTGGCTATGGAGTTGTAAAAGACTGTTATCTCTGGAATAACGATGTAATAAAGACCTTTGTATCTGTGTCCTTCATCTTAAACTATGGGTGCTAGCAATTGATCCAGGTACTAGCATTGCAATCACATGGATCCTTTACCTTATAAAGGTGGGGTCTTACAGATGGTATCAGAGCACTGTGTTGCCTATAGGATTGTGACCCTAGGATGGATTAGACTAAGGAAAAATGCAACTCTTTGCAAATTCCACACTTGTCTTTTTCTTCTCGTAAACCTTTCGTAATCTTCTTTCTCATCTCTATTTGTAGATGGCCGCCATCAACGAAGCCGTCAAGAAGGGACCACTCATGACCATGACTTTAGAATGTGAGACGGAGTTTCCCAAAGAACTCCAAACCCTTATGGTTAGCTTGGGTATACATGGTGAGGCCGTGTACAAAGGATTTCCAGTAATGGATGAAGGAGAAGAATATTGGTGGGTGCAACTTCACTTGTACAAAAACAAGGGAGACAACCACAAAGAGTAGGGATTCTACATGGGCACCAACTCAGTATGTATACATCATTCTTTGACTCTGCAAGGAATGCAACTTGGAATGCTATCAAGGAGCTTGGTGAAAGACTCAAGTGTAGAATGATCAACACTAAAAATGACCTTGAAGAGGAGAAGAAGTATACCCAAGACTTAGAGACCGCCATAAAACTTCTAAGGGAGGATATCATAGACTTAGCATATGAGTGAGAATTTTAACGTACTCTACTAGTTGGACCACCACACTTGTCGTTTTTCTCGCAAAAATTTGTCTATGCTATGTTGAACCTTAGTGTTTGTATTGGATTTCTGTATGCCATGACTTGTATGTCTTATTGTTGAAAATGTGCTTGTGTTTTTATTGTCTTGTGATTTTTCTCTACTTGTATTGATTCTAACCTTTCTCTATCTTATACAATAGATGCCTAACATTGTTATCAGCACTGCTGAGGAGTTCAAGGGAACTCGTTTTAGTTCTCGTCTTGTGGAGCTCACTAGTGTGCTCAACCTCCCACTTCCTAGTATCACGACACTCCAGCTCACCAAGTTTGAGAGGAAGGACCTTTGGGGCTTTAGAGTCACACAGCCGGGACGCCAGACGGAGCCACCCATGGAGGAGATCACCTTCAAGATGATGCATGATGACAAGGAGAAGGGCTTAGATGTAGTCATGCAGGAGTTGCTTGGACGCCGGGTTGGGAGGCACTCCACCGAGCTTAGAGGCCTCTACTTTCACCCATTCGGGAGACGTGACAAGCAGGGTGAGGCTATAGAGTATGATGATTCTACTAGAGAGACGATTGAGCTAGTCCGTCTATACCTTCAGGACCTAGAGGGTCTTATTAGACACCCCGACACGGAGAGGACCAACGTCATGCTTAGCAATGACGAGCTTCAGGTTCAGTTGAGGGAGAAGGACAAGCTCTTCGCGGAGCAAGACAAGATCGTCAAGGAGATGGAGGCCAGATTCGAGATCCAGGACAAGAAGTTCAAGAATCAAGAGAAAAGAGTCCAAGACAGAAACAAGAAGATCAGGGAGATGAAGGATGAGATAGAGGCCAAGGACTTCGAGCTCGAGACTCAGCAGGGAGTAATCGAGAGGCTGCGCTCATAGAAGAGAGCTCTTTGTGCGATGGTCGAGGCCTTGACCACCAATGTCGATGAGTACAAGTCAGCCGGTCTTACACTTGTTGATGTGGAGGTCGACATGGAGGAGTAGTATAGACTACTCGACTATCATTTATCCATCATACTTTGATTATTGAGTCGCAATGACCATCTAACATGTGGATGGATTGCTATTGTGTGTTTACTTTTTCCAAAAACTCGTTGTTTACTTTGTTCAAACTCTATGTTTTATCCTTATTGTGTTTATTATTTGTGCTTGTTGCTATATGATGTATTGTGCATTGCATATATGGGTTATCTCATTTCTTATCCTTATTGAAACCACAGATGCCCCCCCGTCGTGCCAATCCCAACCAAAACAACAACAATAACGTCACTCCCGAGATGCAGCAGTTGATGACAGGCCAAGCTCAACTGATGAAGATGATGACTCAGTTCATGCAAAATCAGAATCAGAACAACAATAACAACAATCAGAATAATCCTCCAGTATTTGACATGCTCACCAGATTTCTGAGGTTGAGGCTAGCCAAGTTCTCAGGAACAACTGATCCAATGGTAGCCAATGACTGGTTACGTTCCGTGAACAAGGACTTAGTCACTGTTGGCTGCACCGACGAGGAAAAAGTCAGGTTCGCAGCACATCTGCTCGAAGGACCAGCAGCAACCTGGTGGGACAACTTTCAGATCACCACTCCCCTTGAGGATGTGACATGGGCTATCTTTGAGGATGGGTTCCGTACAGCTCACATCTCATCTGGAGTGATGAACTTGAAGAAGAAAGAGTTCCACAATCTGAAGCAACGCCACCACAGTGTGGTAGAGTACATTGAGGAGTTCAACAATCTGGCGTGCTATGCACCGGATGAAGTGAATACTGATGCTAAGAGGAAGGAGAAGTTCCTCGAAGGATTGAATGATGAATTAAACCTGCAGATATCCGTTGCCTATGTCCCAACATATCAATCACTATGTGACAAGGCCACCATCTTGGAAAACAAGATGAAACAGGTTGAGGGCAGGAAGAGGAAGCATAAATTTGATAAGCACAGCTCGGGATCGTCTCACAAGCATTCCCATAATGATGATAGTGGAAGTTCTGGATTCCACAAGCATGGAAAGTATAACAGCCACAACAACCACAACCGTCACCATGACAACAAGAACTATCGCAGTCATGATAGTGACAAGACAAGAACCACAAGAGTGGACACAAGAGCCACCAAAGTGGAAGTGGTAATGGAAGTCAACCTACAAAGAAAGATCTCAGTCAGGTTGAGTGTTTCAAGTGTAAGAAGATGGGGACCTATGCTAATGAGTGCCCAGAAAAGAAAGTTGAAGGATCCAACAAGCCCTACCCTTTTCTAGAAGGGACAAGTGAACCACATCAATGTGGAAGAAATATATGAAGAGTCTGATGCTATGGCTGGTAAGTTCAAGCTCAATTCTTTTCCAGCACTTGTTCTTTTTGATACTGGCGCATCACGTTCATTCATATCAAGAGAATTTGTTGATAAAAATGGACTTCCAACCGAAACTATTGGATGTCCAATAAAAGTAAGCTCTCCTGGTGGAGAGATGATAGTGAAGCTTGGATGCCATGATCTAGTGATAGAATTTGGAAAGTATAAGTTTCTAGTTAGTTTGATAATCCTAGATTCCCAAGGATTGGATGTTATTATGGGCATGGATTGGATGACTAAGTATGAAGGAGTACTGGATAGTGCCAATCGTACTGTCACACTCACTACCCCGGATAAGAAACGGATTAGGTTCAAGTATAATTTTGAATCTAAAGGGAGTAAGTTAAATTCTCTTAACGGGCTTAGCATAGATAGTGTGTTAATTGTGAGAGAGTATCCGGATGTGTTTCCGGAGGAATTTCCTAGAATGCCACCAGATAGAGATGTAGAGTTTCTGATTGACTTGCTGCCAGGATCTGGACCAATAGCAAAGAGACCCTACAAGATGTCAGTGGATGAGTTTAAAGAACTCAAGAAACAACTTGGAGAACAATTGCAGAAAGGATTTATTCAACCAAGTTCTTCATCTTGGGGTGCACCAGTCCTGTTTGTTGAGAAGAAAGATAGAAGTCAAAGGTTTTGCATAGACTATCGTTCACTCAATGAGGTGACTATAAAGAACAAATGTCCTTTGCATAGAATCAACAATCTGTTTGATCAGCTAGAAGGAGCCTGCGTGTTCTCAAAGATTGATCTCCGATCAGGCTATTTTCAGCTAAAGATTAGAGAGCAAGACAAACCTAAGACTGCTTTCACCACTAGGTATGGTTTGTATGAGTACACTGTGATGCCATTTGGTTTGACAAATGCACCAGCCTATTTCATGAACATGATGGACAAAGTGTTCATGGAGTTTCTTGACAAGTTTGTTGTTGTATTCATCAACGATATTTTGATCTACTCCAAGAGAAAAGAAGAGCATGAAGAGCATTTGAATTTGATACTTGAGAAGCTCAGGGAGCACAAGCTGTATGCCAAATTCAGCAAGTGTGAATTCTGGTTGAATGAAGTGGGATTTCTTGGACATATTGTGTTGAGAGATGGTGTAGCTGTCGATTCCGCATAAGTATCCGCTATGACTGAGGGAATCTCCTCAGTCAGTGAAAGAAGTTCGTAGTTTCCTCGGCTTGGCAGGATACTATAGAAGATTCATTGAGAATTTCTCAAAGGTAGCTAAGCCGATGACGGAGTTACCCAAGAAGGAAAAGAAGTTTGATTGGACTGAAGGATGTGAACTCAGTTTCCAAGAACTGAAGAAGAGACTATTGTCAGCACCGGTCTTATGTCTGCCAGATTTGGAGAAGGATTTCCAAGTCTATTGTGATGCATATCACCAAGGATTAGGTGGAGTCTTGATGCAAGAAGGGAAAGTTGTGGCTTATGCCTCTAGACAACTCAAAACTCATGAAGTGAATTATCCTACTCATGACTTAGAGTTAGCCTCTGTTGTCCATGCACTCAAAACATGGAGACATTATATTTAGGGAAAACGATGTGAAGTGTTCACAGATCACAAAAGTTTGAAGTATATCTTCACTCAGAAAGAGATCAACATGAGACAAAGAAGATGGCTAGAACTCATCAAGGAACATGACTTGAGTCTGCAATACCACCCCGGTAAAGCAAATGTTGTAGCGGATGCTTTAAGCTGTAAGGTTTATGTGAATGGCCTTACTAAGGGAGAATTGTCAGATGATCTGTGTGCCCAATTCAAAGATCTAAGATTGCAGATAGTGCCTAAAGGACAGCTCATGTCATTGGATGTTCAACCCACATTGTTAGACAAGATCAAAGAAGCCCAAAAGTTGGACAAGGAAATTGAAGAGATCAAAGGAAAAATCAATAAAGGGAAAGCTAAAGGATTTCATGAAGACGAACATGGTACTTTATGGTATGGGAAACGTATCTGCATTCTTCAAGATCCGGAGCTTCGGAAACTGATTCTGCAAGAAGCACACAACTCACCATATTCCATTCATCCAGGTAATACCAAAATGTAGATGGATGTGAAGGAAAGATTCTGGTGGAATAATCTCAAGAAGGACATCGCAGAACATATTGCTTTGTGTGATGTGTGTAGTCGAGTGAAAGCTGAACATCAGAAACCGGCAGGATTACTGCAACCACTACCTATTCCTGATTGGAAGTGGGACAAGATTGGTATGGATTTCATCACCGGACTGCCAAGGACTAGATTGGGATATGATTCTATTTGGGTGATTGTAGATCGCCTAACTAAGGTGGCTCATTTCATTCCCGTGAAGACAACCTATACAAGTGCTAAGTTAGCCAGGATCTATATCAACAGGATTGTATGTCTGTATGGAGTACCCAAGAGTATTGTGTCGGATAGGGGAACTCAGTTTACTTCCCATTTCTGGCGACAACTGCATGAGTCATTGGGGACAAGATTAGAGTTCAGCACAACTTTTCACCCCCAAAATGATGGACAGACCGAAAGGACCAATCAGACTGGAGGATATGTTGAGGGCATGTGCCCTAGACTATGGTGCTAGTTGGGATGAAAGTCTGCCTTACGCAGAATTCTCTTACAATAATAGCTATCAAGCCAGTATTGAGATGCACCATTCGAATTTATCTATGGAAGAAAGTGTACTATACCATTGCTATGGAGTGTAGTTGGAGAAAGAAATTTGTTCGGGACATAATTAATCAAGGAAGCTGAAGAGAAAGTCAAATTGGTAAAGGACAGATTGAAGAGAGCACATTCCCGATAAAAGAGCTACGCAGATCCAAAGCATAGAGAAGTCACCTATGAGGTAGGTGATAGAGTTTATCTTAGAGTCTCACCACTCCGTGGTGTGAAGAGGTTTGGAGTCAAAGGAAAATTGGCACCAAGGTATGTTGGACCATTCAATATTTTGAGCCGCAAAGGAGAAGTGGCTTATGAGATTGAATTGCCTGAATCACTGTCTGCAGTTCACAATCTGTTTCATGTGAGTCAGTTGAAGAAATGCCATCCGGAGATGAAAGAAACTTCTTTGAAGGATACTATACCTTTGGAAGAGGTTCAGTTGGAAAGTGATCTTACCTACGAGGAGAAACCTATCAAGATCCTCGAGTTTTCAGAAAGATTTACTCGTACCAAGACTATCAAATTCTGCAAAGTCCAGTGGAATCATCATTCCAAAGAGGAAGTAACTTGGGAAAGAGAAGATGACCTTCGGAAAGATCACCCTCACCTATTTGCTAGCCAATCTGAATCTCGAGGGCGAGATTCATATTAAGGGGGTTAGATTTATAACATCCCAAAAATCATGAATTGCAAACGCTTTCATATCATTCATGCATTCATAGCATCCTTGGCTTGCACAAAATTTTCCAAACAAAATTCCAAATAAAAACCATTTTATGCCTATTATCTATATGCAAATAAGGCATGGTTTATTTTATTTGTCAAAGTATCAAAGTGATTTGAATTCAAACCCATTTGATTTGGTTTGAAATTGGTTCCTGAAAAATCAAAATAGAAAAAGAAAAAGGGAAAGGAAATAGAAAAGGGCCAGCGCCACCATTTCAGCCCAGCAACAGAAGCAGCCCACGAAACCCACCCGGCCATCTCCCCCTATCCTCTCTCTCACGCGCACAACCCTACCCGCAGTCGCTGACACGCTGGCCCCGCACGCCACGTCACCGTCTTCCCGAAATCACGCTCGCAGACCATGTCGCTGCTACCGTTGCTGCCGTTGATGGCGCGGCATAAATGCCCTTGATTCTGTGAGCGTTTCATGCCGAGCCTCTGCCTACATAAGCCCCTCCACACCGCGAGCTTTTCCCCTCACTTAGCACACTCTCTCCGCCACCAGGCTGCCAGTATTTCCAGGTGCAATGCCGCTTCCCAACGCACTCTGGCAAACTATTTCGGTGAGTTTAACACGCGCCTTTACCACTCGACCACACGAGCGTGATCCTATGGTTCTTGCGGATCTAACCCTACCTTGGTTCGTCCTATACTGGCCCAGGTCACCGTCTTCGTCAACCACCGAAAGCACCCGACGCCCCTCTCATCTCCGGCGAGAAATTCGGTAAGAAATCGAGCGCCCCTTACTTTCTAGATCAAATGGCCATGTGCTCGGTGTCTTTGCGCAACCACTTATGCGAATTGTTTGTCCTAGGGAGGCCTAGAGCGTTGCCGTCGTCCCTGTCAAGCCATGCCCGACTCCAGCAAGCTTTCCGATGAGCTCTCCCGGCCAGCACAGCACGCCCCCGCCCACGCCATCGACACATTGAGCATCAACGTGACCTCGCGAGTCTGGTAAGCCAAACCACAACCCCCAACCCCCTCTGTAGGCGCCGAAACATCGCTGGCAGTGCGCCACCGCCGCGTCGCCAGTGCTGCCAGGCTTTGGTCGTTTGAGCTAGCACCGTCAGATCAAAATCGTAGGTCTAAGATTAGATCCATCGCGAAACATTATCCTTAGATCTGGGCCACTGGATCTGACTTAGATCCAACGCTCCATGTTAGCCGATCCGCGCGAAGCGGTATCGAATGTCGACCACGTGTCGATGCAGGATTTGACTTAAAATCTGTTTTTATATCTAATAGAGATTCAAACTTGTAAAATTCATAACTATTGTTCTGTTTATCCAAAAAATGCAAATAAGATACCATTGGAATCAAAAAAATTAATCCTACACTACTGGGGGCTTGGATTTATATTTTTCTTCTGTAAAATTGGTTTTATTTGCAGAATCAAATATAGGCCTATTTTGGCTATATAAATTATTTAGAAAATGATTTTTAAACAGATTCAAGTTTATTTAGGCTATAAATAGTTGGTTTTGTGTTCAGTACTGTTTGACTTGTCTTGTTTAGTTTAGAAAAATCATCACATGGCATTTGCATGCATTCATAATATTTTTGCTTGAATATTGGAATGTAAATTTGGTGCTATTATTTTATGTGTAGATTTTGGTGCTAGTGGTGATTGTGATTGTGAAGATTGTTGCTACTCTCCCAACTACCAAGGCAAGTGGTGCTTCATGTATTTTTGTCCCATTATTTTGACTATGCACTAGTGATATTTTGTATAGGGCTTGCATGAAATTTTGCTAAGTATCTATATGCTATACTATGGGAAATCCTAGTAGTTGTAGTCTTGGTAGAATTATTCTCTAAGTTAAGATACTTGTTGATTTCATGCTTAGCCTAGCTAGTACAAAACAAGGGTGGATTATATACATGCTATGGAAATTTTTGCTAAGTCTTTGACTTATGTTTTTGCTTAATAAAACAACTAAGTGAATGAATCACCTGGGTGAAATGGAAAGAATGGTTTATGTTGAATGGTTACTCAGGGCCCATTTTTATGGCCTCCCTGGTGTATCTCACTTGTGGAAAGCCACCAAGGAACAAAGGGATTTGAGATACTTATTGTTTAGAAGCTTCTAGTGTCAGCCACATGGCATATGGGCTCTTCCTTGATCATATAGGTTGCAATAACTTAGTCAAATGGACAGATGGTGTTAGGGTGATAGGATGGAACGCATCCATTTGGTCTAAGGGAAGTCTTCTGAAAGATCTAGTCTCGATGCATGTCGAGTCTTGTGGGGAAAGTGCACCACTTCTCGAGAAGGAAAAATCTAAGTACTTAGTCGTGTCCCCGACAACGGACAATTTGAGCATGAAGACATTGAACCTATCAAGGATCTCCTCATCCCAATTTATAAGTTAAAAACTTGTGGTTGAACAAGGGTAAAGGTTCACTAATGTCTATTGGTGGTTCCTTCGATGATTTTCATCAAACAAAAAACTTAGTATTTTCAACTGATAAGGAAAAACCTATTTTGAGCAAAGCAAGCCTAAGCTACACTTAGACAAATTCATATAGATGTTAGATACTACTATTCTACTATGGTATCACTTGGCAATACAATTCCAAATGTATTGACCCACTATGGCTGTAACTTATGATGTTGCAGGTTACTCTGATGAGGATTAGGGTTATCAGTCTACACTCAACATGCTTGCCTGTGGCACATGAATATGAATACTTTAACTTATTTACTTATGTTATGGACTCTTGTACTAGACTTTGGCTATGGAGTTGTAAAAGACTATGTTATCTCTAGAATGACGATGTAATAAAGACCTTTGTATCTGTGTACTTCATCTTAAACTGTGGATGCTAGCAATTGATCCAGGGACTAGCATTGCAATCACAGGGATCCTTTACCTTATAAAGTAGGGGTCTTACAACAACTGGATCGATGGACTTGCCAGGGCCATGCAGGAAGCTCTTGCCCGTCTGTGTGGGCAGAGTATCAATCAAATCAAGGGTAACCGCTTTGAGTTCTATCCAAGGCGTGATGTTATGGGACATCCACTGGAGTCCCCATATCACCATGAGCTGAAGACTCAATTGGATCACCTTGATGGTGCTGACGTGGAGCACTTCGTTGGAAACCCCAAGAGAAAGGTGTGATGAGCACAACAGCAAGTCTTCCCTCAGTAGAGACTGAGGTTATCGAACCAGAAGGAGGAAGGAATCGTCACACAGGTATTGCAAGCAACGCGGAGACCTGCACAATGCAAACTCAAGACTTTGCCCAACGAATCAGTGAGGTTGTCAAGCTCACCGGTTTGTCGTAACAAAGGATTAAACATATTGTGTGGAAGGTAATGGTTTGCACCAAGTAAACAAGTAACAATGGAAGATGTATCAATGGTAAAGACTGGACTGGGGTCCATAGTTCACTAGAGGTCCTCTCCTTAGATAAACAACATGGCATGAAGGGTAAACAAATTACAGCAGGGCAATTGACATGAACTGAGCAAGGCATAACAATGCAATTACTAGTTAGAAAGATCCTATGAGATTCGATTGGGAAATACAACAAGGTACATAGACCGCCATCCAACTGCATCTATGACTAGAAGTCCACCTTCAGGTTATCATCCGAACCCCCTCCAGTATTAAGTTGCGAGCAACAGACAACTACTTTAAGCAAAATGTGTAAGGTAAACAGTCCACATGTTCCATGAACAAGAGACCATTGTTTTCTCCCTAGTAGCAACATCACATCTAAAACCGAAGATATTTCTGTCACTTCCCTTGGAAACTAGAGGCATGAACCCAGTATCGAGCATAAATACCCCCTCTTGGAGTCACTAGAAACTACTTGGCCAGGATAGCTACTAAAAACGGAGAGCATGCAAGATCACAAACAACACATACATGATAGAATCATAAAGATAAAACCATTAATCAAACCAACATAATAATCTCAATATCCATCGGATCCCCACAAACACAACATCCATAATTACAAATAGATTAGATCTTGATCATGAATGGAGCTCACAAGATCTATACATGAAAGCACAAGGAGGAGATACAACCATCTAGCTACTACATGGACCCATAGTCCAAGGTAGACCTAATCATGCATCGTACCGGAGAGAAGGCCTCCGGGATGATCTCCCCTTCGGCAGGGTGCCGGGAAGAACTTCAGATCCCCCCAATCTAGGGACTATGGTGGCGGCGGCTACAGACGGTTTCATGGAGATTTGATCGGGTGCTTAGGGTTTCTGCATCGGGGGCCTCTTATAGGCGAAGGGGGAGGCCGAGGCGGCGGCCAGGGGCCCCACACCCCTCCCAGGCGTGGGCAGGACCCACCTGTGCCTATGAGGGTCTGGGCGCCCTAGCCCGCCTCTCTGGCTCCCCTCTGGACTTCTTGTTCCCCACGGAAAGTAATTAACTTTAGCTTTTGTCTCGTACAATTCCGAGAATATTTCTTTACTAACTTTTGTGAAACCAAAAATAGCAGAAAATAGGCAACTGACACTGTGGCAACTTGTTAATAGGTTAGTACCAGAAAACATGTAAAAAACACCTCAAAGTGTAGACAATCAAAGCAAAGTAGATACTAAACAAGCATGGAGCATAAAAAATTATAGATACGTTTCCGACATATCATCATCCCCAAGCTTAACTCCTGCTCGTCCTCGAGTAGTTAAGTGATAAAAGAATAATTTTGAGTTGACATGCACCCCCACAATAAAGGTCCAACCATTTGCAAGAATTTAAAGCTGGGATCAAAGAACTCTAAACATGTGCATGAAAGATGGATTTCTAACAATAGGACAAAGTAACTATGCATGCAACATGAAAGGCTACAAACAAAGATCATGAATAACATGCATCGAAAAATGTTTGTTTGTTTCACATACAGAAAACATAGCATAGTGGCAATCAGCTTGTCCCTCATAGAGTAGCAATATAGATGCATAGGACACCTTCAACGTTCACAAGGGTGACTAGAAACAAATAGCACAAGAACAAGTAATATCACAATATGCATCAATCAATAAGCTTTGGAACACTGCACACAGAATGACAACTATGCTCTCTTAATGGTGCCTAAAGGTAGAAGGTGGAGACTCAATAATGGTGGAAGAATGGCCTTTTTGTAAAGGAAGCATGGATTTCATGTTTCAAAAACAGCTTCCAAAAATTATGGTACTTGTTAGCTTTCATCCCTCATTGCCCCTATCATAAGCATCTTGTAGTGATTAACGTTAAAGTGACAAAGATGAAGTATATGCTTGACGAAGTATAACTTGGCAATCTCAAGTCCCTTGAATACGAGGGCCACACCTCATGCATACTCAACTTCGGTCACAGGTAAGTTCTTGTCATTGTAAGTATTTGCATATCATTGAGAACCGCCAACGGGGTACCCCTTGCACATGGTACATGAGCTTTCCCATAACCAAAATGACAAGGCAAGCAGACAATGAGCATTTCAGCAATCTTTTTATTCACTATATGCATAGCTTTTATTGAGGATGCTTCATAGATAGCTCACTATGGTGATGCTGCAAGTTTCCACCACGATTAGGCATGGCTTAGGCTAGAGGCCGAGGCATTTCTCTAACACAGGATACAAACTCCATGGACTTAAAAGTTCCATCTTTATTTCACACCGGTGACATCCATAGAAAAAAAGCATGATATTAACTAAGTACAAAGTACAAGTGCAATGTTGAAAATGTTCCCCGTGACAGCACGGTTCTGTTAATTCCAACATATAAGTGCAAGCATATAAAACATAGATGTCACAATGGTTCAAGTTTATTAAGGGCAAAGAATATAAAGTGTGCCATCAACTTCGTGAGGGCTTTAATCACTAAGTTTTCACATAACAATATAGTTTTTAATTGGAAGATAACTGAAAACAAGAATATACTTAGAATGATGTAACACACCATGCATTGGAGTTTATAGTGGACACTTTGGAATAACTTAGTTTCTTTGGAGTTGGAAGCATGAGTAGAACTTACTCATACAAGTGGAGGCTAGCAAAAGACTTGGAGCAACCAACTAAGGGAGCATAATGGCCATAATCACGCAGAGTAAGAAAGCATTACTAATCAAAGCATAGAGTGGTACTACAATTCAAGGACTAAATGATCATAGAGTCTAATGGTGACTTGTGAAAGTCATAACATGGTGTGAGCATTTGCCAAGTCAACCCAAACAAAGCATCAAAGGAGAATACCACAATACTATGCTTTTGTATGCTAAAACAACGCATAATTTCTCTTCAAGGAACACTAAGCAATTCCAATTGTTTGGAACAAGACATGCTACAGCAATAATCACTAAGCATAAGGACAAAACAACACCTAGCATGTCATGCTAAAGTCTAAGTCACAATCAATGCAAGCTCCTCTTGCACTTCAAGCAAGAACTTACTACTACTTTCCAACACTAAGAAACTTATTTGCAAAACAACATAGCGAGAACGGGGGTCCAAACTACTCAAGAAAACTAAAAAAACTAAGCAAAGCAAACGAAAACTAAGACGCTCCAAGAACAACACAACTGTGCATGAAACAATAGAAACGAAGTGTCTAGACAGACCTGAGCTTTTTATTGATGAAGAAGGGGATGCCTTGGGCATCCCCAAGCTTTGATGCTTGTAACTCTTGGATATTTATTGGGGTGACACCATGGTGGAATCCTCAAGCTTGAGCTTTTGTCCATTATTCATCTCATCGCATTATTCTCTCTTTACACCTAAAATTTTTCCTTCATACAAAACTTCACACAATCTTCATTAGCAACATTAGTTTATTCAAAAGATATTAGACCTCTGGCAAAGCTTTGGAACAACAAGGATTTTCACTAAAAACACAAGCTACTATAGAAACTCCTTCAAAAAGCTCAATTCACCTAAAGAGAACTCAAAAAGGAATCAATAAGAAGCAAATGCAAATAATGGCAGAAATCTGTCAAAACAGACTAGCAGGTAGAAACTGATTTTTTTGAACATCTTATGTTTCTCAAATGAAAAAGTGTTGAACTAACGAAAGTTACATAACATAACGGGGGATTTATTCTTAAATTTTGAGATCAATCCGAGTTACAGAGACTCCTCACGAATTTGTTTTCTGGAGGACAGAAATCTGCTTCGGGACAACAACTCCCCAAATCTTACTTCCTTCTCATTAGAGGTCATTCTTGTCACAAAAAATCAAACAAAAAGGATAAGGAGAGGTCATTACTGAATTAATAACTTCCAAGACTCAAGGAAACTCTTGGGTTATCTCCCAACAAGTACTTTTCTTTAATGCCTTTAAGTTAGGAACAAGAAGCAAGAAGAATCAAGTATTTTCAAATGAAGAATCGAGATCAATACTTGCAAAGTCTTCAACTATGAGAGGTATCTCATCCAAATGAGTTTTGGAGGATCCTTTCTCATCTCTCTTTGGTTTACTACTTTCATCAAAAGGATTTTTAGGAACAAGACTCAAGGAAACTATTGGGTTATCTCCCAACAAGTAATTTTCTTTAATGCCTTTAAGTTAGGCACAAGAAGCAAGAAGAATCAAGTATTTTCAAATGAAGAATCGAGATCAATACTTGCAAAGTCTTCAACTATGAGAGGTATCTCATCCAAATGAGTTTTGGAGGATCCTTTATCATCTCTCTTTGGTTTACTACTTTCATCAAAACGATTTTTAGGAACAATCCAATCAAAATTCTTTTCAATGGCCTCATGCATCCCAACAAGCTTAAAGGGCATGGGTATCTTAAATTCATCTCTAGGATTTGTTTTATCAGAAGTACCCACAACATCTACACATGATCCTAGCATATTGAAACGCTCAAAGACCTTTTTGGCTTCCCTAGCAACATCATGAAACTCTTTGAGTAAAGTTTAAAGAATAAAATCTCTCTTTTCAGCATTCGTTTCTTCTATTAGTTTTAAGAAGAAAATTTGCATCATAGGGTTAAGGCTAACAAACCTAGCCTCCAACATATGAACTTAAGAAGCTGAAGAAATTTCATAATTAGGGGCAAGCACTTCTATAGATTTATCTTCAATATCCTCATGCTTGCTAACATAATTAAAGAATTCTTCAATATTATCTTTACCAATTATGGAGCCACTACCTATTGCAAGATCTTTCAGGGCAAACTTGGGGAACAACATGGTGAGCTAGAGCAAGGTGGCAACTAGAGTAGGAACTAATTTTTTTTGTGTTTTTGAATAAAGAAAGCAAACCAAACTAGACTAATTTTTTGTGATTTTTGAAAAGAGGCAAACAAAACCAAGCAAAAGAAAACAAAGCAAACTAAAAACAAATTAAAGAGAAAGGAAGTGGAGGACTCCCCTTGTGAAGACGTCCTTCGCCTTCCCGGCAACGGCGCTAGAAAACTTGTTGATGGTGCTGACATGGAGCACTTCGTTGGAAACCCCAAGAGCAAGGTGTGATGAGCACAGTAGCAAGTCTTCCCTCAGTAGAGACCGAGGTTATCGAACAAGAAGGAGGAAGGAAACGTCACACATGTGTTGCAAGCAACACGGAGACCTACACAACACAAACTCAAGACTTTGCTGCAACGAATCAGTGAGGTTGTCAAGCTCATAGGTTTGCTGTAACAAAGGATTAAACGTATTGTGTGGAAGGTAATGGTTTGCAGCAAGTAAAAAAGTAACAGTGGAAGATGTATCAATGGTAGAGATTGGACCGGGGTCCATAGTTCACTAGAGGTGCTCTCCTTAGATAAACAACATGGCATGAAGGGTAAACAAATTATAGCATGGCAATTGACAGGAACTGAGCAAGGCATAACAATGCAATTACTAGTCAGAAAGATCCTATGAGATTCGATTGGGCAATACCACAATATACATAGACCGACATCCAACTTCATCTATGACTAGAAGTCCACCTTCAGGTTATCATCTGAACCCCCTCTAGTATTAAGTTGCAAGCAACAAACAACTGCTTTAAGCAAAGTGTGTAAGGTAAACATTCCACATGTTCCATGAACAAGATACCGTTGTTTTCTCCCTAGTAGCAACAACACATCTACAACCAAAGAGATTTTTGTCACTTCCCTTGGAAACTAGAGGCATGAACCCACTATCGAGCATAAATACCCCGTCTTGGAGTCACTAGCAACTACTTGGCCAAGATAGCTACTAACAACGGAGAGCATGCAAGATCACAAACAACACAGACATGATAGAATCATAAAGACAAAACCATTAATCAAACCAACATAATAATCTCAATATCCATCGGATCCCCGTAAACACAACATGCATTATTACAAATAGATTAGATCTTGATCATGAACCGAGCTCACAAGACCTATACATGAAAGCATAAGGAGGAGATACAACCATCTAGCTACTACATGGACCCATAGTCCAAGATGGAACTACTCACGCATAATACAAGAGAGAAAGCCTCCGGGATGATCTCCCCTCCAGCAGGGTGCCGAGAAGAACTTCAGATCCCCTCGATCTAGGGACTATGGTCGCGGCGGCTACAGACGGTTTCATGGATATTTGATCGGGTGCTTAGGGTTTCTGCATCGGGGGCTTCTTATAGGCGAAGCGGGAGGTCGAGGCGGTGACCAGGGGCCCCACACCCCTCCCAGGCACGGGGCAGGGCCCACCCGCTCCTAGGGCCGTCTGGGCGCCCTAGCCCGCCTCTTCGGCTCCCCTCTGGACTTCTTGTTCCCCACGGAAAGTAATTAACTTTGGCTTTTGTCCCATCCAATTCCGAGAATATTTCTTTACTAACTTTTCTGAAACCAAAAACAGCAGAAAACAGGCAACTGGCACTGTGGCAACTTGTTAATAGGTTAGTACTAGAAAACATGTAAAAAGCACCTCAAAGTGTAGACAAGCAAAGCAAAGTAGATACTAAACAAGTATGGAGCATCAAAAATAATAGATATGTTTCCGATGTATCACACCTCAACTTCATGATGTATGACCGTCAGAAGGAGTTAGACAATGCTCGCTCCTACGCCAACCACAAGTACACCATCTTCGCCAAGAAGGATCAGACCATTGCCATGCTAGCAAAGGATCGCCAGTCTTGTCACCGTCAGCTCGACAAGAAGGAGCGCATCATTGCTCGTCTCCACCACAGGATCACAGAGTTGGAGGAGACCGTCCACGGGAGGGACATGCAGCTGGAGGAGAGGGAGAATGCAGGGGAAGACCTTCGTGGAGACCCCTACTCTTATCTTAGTGACGATGATGACTTTCTAGAGGATCAGGCCATGGACTTCTTCACCGATGAGGATGACTTCGCCTTCATTGATGATGATGATGAGGAGGAGGAGGAGGATGAGGACACTGACTCCAAGGAGTAGTAGCACTTGAGCACTAGAGTTAGTGTGTTGTATCCGGTCCCACTGTATCGTAGTTTCACATAATGGTTCTTAAAACCATCCGTTTCCTTGTTGTGGTGTGTGTTTGTATTGTGTCATGTGAATGAATGAATGAAAAGCAAGTTTCTAGAAAAATCTGAGTCAAACTTCAAAAACAAAACCATGAACCTTAGAAATTTCCCTCTTTTCTCATGATCGACCTCAATCTTCAGATGCCTCGCGGAGGAAGCACTTCATCCCAGGACCCAATGTTGCAAATCTTGCAAATGTTGGTTTCTAACCGCGAAGCTGAAAGAGCCGAACATCAAGCCAATGTAGCCACCCTTCAGCACATCGCTCAGATGTCTAACAACAATCAAGGCCATGGAAATCAAGATAACCATGGGTCCAAGCTCAAAAATTTCCAGAACATCAACCCACCCATTTTCACTAAGTCTGAAAACCTCGATGCCGATGATTGGCTGCAAACCATGGAGAACAACTTAGAAGTTGCCGGAGTGGAAGCCAGCGAGAAGGTATTGTTTTCCACCCACTATCTGGCCATAGATGCAAGGGCATGGTGGAACAGCGTTCGTGCCATGAATGGAGGACAGATGATGACTTGGGAAGAATTCAAAATCAAGTTCAGCAGAACCCATGTGCCACCGGGTTTGATCAAGAGGATGAGAGATGAATTCAGGGAACTGAAGCAAGGAAGGATGACAATAGTTGAGTACCGTGACAAATTTTTGTCATTGTCTAGGTATGCACCGGATGAGATAGATACTGAAGCCAAGAAAAAGGAGAGATTCTTGAATGGTTTGCATGATGAGATGCATACGGTGTTAGTCAATATCCCATTTGCTGATATTGAAGCCTTAGTGGATTCTGCCATTCAGATGGAAGGCAAGATCAACCAAGCCAATGAGAACCGCAAGCATAGAATGATGCATCAACCAGGAACCCATCATACCCAAAAGTATAGCCCCAACCCATCTCCAGGATTCGCCCCAAGAACCAACAGACCCTCGATGAACCGTCTGGCCTAACCGAACCGTGGAGGAGGAAACCCAAGGCCCGGAGGAAATCACAACAACAACCCCGGCAAATCCAGCAATTTCAATCGTGCACCATAGAGGTTCAACAACAACAATGTCGCCACCAACACTAATACTGCACCAAGGACTAGAAGTAATGATGTGTCTGTTGCATCAAAGGACAAGTCTCAAGTGACTTGTTATGAATGTGGAACCAAGCATCACTATTCCAATGAGTGCCCTAAGAAGATTGCCACAACCCCCAATGCAAATGCCCCAGCTCAGCAGCAGCGTCGTGTTCAGCCTGGAAGAAGGCTTGCCCCAGGGAATTCGCTCAACCGCAACGGCCGTCTCTTTCTTATGCAAGAAGAAGAAGCCCAAGAAGCGCCAGATGTCGTGCTGGGTCTGTTTTCTGTTAACTCAGTACTTGCAAGAGTGTGGTTTTATTCTGGAGCATCGCACTCATTTGTTACAGAAGAATTTGCATGCACTAGTAAGATTCAACCAACAAAATTGAAGCATGTTATGATAGTTCAAATACCTGGTTCAACCACCAAAGCTAGACAAATTTGCAAGGTCGTACCTATCCGAATCCATGGCATAGATTTCTATGCTAATCTAATAGTACTCGGAACTAAAGGTTTGGAAGTAGTACTAGGAATGGATTGGATGTCGAAACATAAAGGATTAATCGACTGTGCCAAGAAAGCCTTAACCATGACCAGTACAGCCGGAATATCAGTAGAGCATGTATCTAAAACCTTGCCCCGTCAATTCAAGTGCAACAAGAGTCTAGCCCAACCAACCATTGATCAAGTCAGAGTAGTTTGTGAATACCTCGATGTATTTCTAGATGTTTTGCATGGTATGCCCCCAGATCGGGATATTGAGTTTATCATTGAACTAATCCCTGGAACCGGACCCATAGCCCAGAGACCTTATAGCATGAACCCGTCTGAACTAGTGGAGCTGAAGAAGCAATTGAATGCCATGATGGAGATAGGACTGATTCAACCAAGTGTGTTGCCCTGGAGATCACCTGTTTTATTTGTTGATAAGAAAGATGGAGGTAACCGTTTGTGTACGAATTATCAGAAGTTGAATGATGTCACCATCAAGAACAAGTACCCACTGCCAAAGATAGAAGACATGTTTGACCAGTTGACTGGTGCCAAAGTGTTTCCTAATATTGATCTTAGAACTGGCTATCATCAACTCAAGATTCGCGCAGAGGATATTCCAAAGACTGCCTTTACCACCAGATATGGACTGTATGAGTACACTGTCATGTCTTTTGGATTAACCAATGCCCTCGCTTATTTCATGAACCTCAAGAATAAGATTTTTATGGATTTTCTGGATAAGTTTGTCGTTGTTTTCATTGATGACATTCTGATCTATTCCAAATCAGAAGAAGAACATGAGCTACACCTAAGGACCATCCTTGGAACCCTTAGAGAGTATCAGTTGTATGACAAGTTTAGTAAATGTGAATTCTGGTTATAGGAGGTAGGATTCCTTAGACATATCGTGTCAGCCGGAGGAACTGCCATTGACCCTGCAAAGGTGAAAGATGTTGAAGATTGGCAAGCCCCAACCACTAAAACCCAATTTCATGCATTTCTCGGATTAGCGGGATATTACCGCAAGTTCGTAGAAGGATTATCGAGCATCGCAAGACTCATGACCCAATTGCTGAAGAAGGAAAAGAAGTTTGAATGGACTGACAAATGTGAAGCGAGTTTTCAAGAACTCAAGAGGAGATTGATTTCAGCCCCAATCTTGATCATGCCAGATATTAAGAAGCCTTTTGACGTGTATTGTGACGCATCCAAGATCGGTCTCGGATGTGTGTTAATGCTAGAAGGCAAAGTTATATCTTATCTATCCCGACAACTAAAGCAGCATGAGCAGAATTATCCTACTCATGACCTTGAACTAGCAGTTGTAGTTGTAGCCCTGAAGACATGGCGGCATTACCTATGGGAAACCGTTGTGAGATTTATTCGGATCACAAGATCCTGAAGTATACATTCACTCAGAAGAAGCTAAATATGAGGCAGCGAAGATGGATAGAGCTAATCAAGGACTATGATTTGGACATTCACTATCACCCCGGTAAAGCCAATGTGGTAGCAGATGCCCTTAGCAGATTGCTGTGCCGCTTGAACTCCATGATTCTGAAGGAGCAACCAAGCTTGCACAAGGAGTTGGAAAATTTCAGAATGGAATTAGTAAGTGAAGGATTTTTGGCTAGCATAGAACTTCAACCCACTTTGATCAGTCAGATCAAGGAGGCGCAGAAAGGAAATGCTAGTATCGACAGAATAAAACATCGCATCGGTATAGGGAAAGTACCCGGATTCATCGAAGAAGAAGAAGGAGTTCTATGGTACAACGGACGTCTGTGTGTACCAGCAGATTCAGAGTTGAAGGAAGCTATTTTGAAAGAGGCCCATCATACCCTTTATTCTATCCACCACAGAGGAACGAAGATGTATTAGGATCTGAAGGAGAAATTTTGGTGGCATAAGATGAAGAGAGAAATCGGAAGCTACATCACCAAATGTGATATTTGTCAGAGAGTCAAGGCGGGACATCAGAGACCCGCAGGACTGTTGCAACTATTACAGATTCCAGAATGGAAATGGGATTCAGTTGGAATGGACTTTATCACCGGATTGCCTACTTCTAGTAGGGGCAATGACTCTATTTGGGTCATCGTTGGTAGACTGTCCAAGGTCGCCCATTTCTTACCAGTCAAGACCACTTACCAGAGCTCAAAGCTAGCAGAGTTATACATCGCTAGAATTTTCAGTTTGCACGGAGTCCCCAAGAACATTGTGTCAGATCGAGGAACTCAGTTTACCTCAAGATTTTGGAAGAAAGTCCAAGAAGGATTGGGAACAAGATTGGATTTCAGCACAGCTTATCACCCTCAGACCGATGGACAAACGAAGCGAGTAAATCAAATACTAGAAGATATGTTGAGATCCTGTGTACTAGAGTATGGATCTAAATGGGAAGACTGTCTATCTTTCACGGAATTTTCAATACAACAACAGTTATCAAGCTAGTTTGCAAATGGCCCCATTTGAATTCATGTATGGAAGGAAGTGTCGTACCCCTTTGAATTGGTCGGAAGTAGGAGAGAGTCAGATTTTTGGACCCGACATCCTACGAGAGGGAGAAGAGAAAGTTCACAAGATTCGTGAGCACCTCAAGACCGCCCAGTCAAGACAGAAGAGTTATACCGACGAGACATCGAGACCTCGCTTTCAATATCGGAGATTTTGTGTATCTCGAAGTGTCGCCTTTGAAGGGAATGCAACGTTTCCAGCTCAAAGAAAGTTAGCCCCCAGATATATCGGACCCTTCAAGATTCTAAATCGTCGAGGAAAAGTATCGTATCAACTAGAACTGCCAGAGGAGATGTCAGCAGTGCATAATGTGTTCCATATATCGTTACTTCGCAAATGCCTAGAAGTCCAGGTGAAGACTGAAGTTTTCAAGAACATTGATCACCGCACCATAGAGATCAACGATTACCTGACGTATCCCGAAGTACCCATCCCTATTTCGGAGGAAGCTTTCAGAACCACCAGGACCCGAAGCATCAAGTTTCTCAAGATTCAGCGGAGTAACCACACTGAAGAAGAAGCTACCTAGGAACAAGAAGATTACACCAAGATGGAGTTTCCCAATCTTTTTAAATCCTAGTTTTCTTTTTCTTCTTACGCAAATCTCGGGACGAGATTCTGTTTAAGGAGGGAAGGTTTGTAACATCCTAAAAATATTGAACAATGATTATCCTTTCCAATCACCAAAATTAGGGTTAACAAAAACTTCGTTAATTAAAATCATATGAATGCATGTGTGTATGTGATGATTGTGTGAATGCATAAATGGACTTGTGTGATTGTTCTAAATAGCAAGGAATGGTTTAAAGATGAAAATAACATCATATAAAACATTTCCAAGCAGAAACAAATCAAGAGAAAATAAAAAACAAAGAAAACAAGCAAATGGTCATTTTTGCCAATCTTGCTCACTAGGCCACTCTAAGTCTTTCTAGTCCAAGATTTCAAACAGAAACAATTCCATTTCTTTTCACCCCTTGCTAGACCAAGTAAAAGTGAACCCAATCCCAGCTTTCAAACTTACATAAACATTTGGCAACTTGATTCAAATGACATTTCAAAATTGAATCTTTAACATATGTGAAGATCACCAATTCCCAAAACCCAACCAAACTAATTCACCTTGACCTTTCCAACTAACCAGAGACTACCTAGTATGTGACTGGTGCACCCAAGTCTGAACCAAAAATTCAAATTCAAATATCTTTCGGCCATTTCATCAAACACCTTGCAAAAACAAAACAAATAAACAACAAACACTACTATGAGCAGTGATTTGGCCTAACTTGCTCCCTCTCTAGCTCAGAGAGGACATTTAGTAGATCATCTAGCTTAGTTAGCAAGCTCTAGCACCACTGTGAGCTTGCCATTGCCATATATGGTGACCATGCCGATCCTCACCTTGCCACCCCTTGGTCGATAGCAAGCTAGGAGCAGCACCAAGCCTAGTGTAACACCCCGGTTCTGAAAAGACCGTGGCCTCTATGTGACATGCCAATCCCTGGATCGGTTCATTGGCCCACAATAGAGTAAGATGAATAACATAGCAAATTAACCGTGTATCATAGATAACGAAGATCCAGAGTACCATTATTACAATAAAAGCTTAGCCCAAAGCTAGCTCAAATTATTCAGGTAGCAACATAAATAAAGTAAATCCTCCATTCTTCAAATTGCCCACAAGTGAACAAGTGCCGAGTGGAGTACCGTGGCCTATATCGATTACTCAGAATCGAAAAAACCTGCAACATGAAACGTAGCAGCCCCGAAGGGTCAATACATGGAATGTATGGCAAGTAGAGCTAGTAATGGGGACAATAGCACTAACATCTACATGCATATTTGGCAAGTGGAGCTGTGTCTGGCTTGCATTTGCAAATACATTTGTCCTACTTTCATAAACAATTTTTGATTTTCTTTGAAAAGATCCCAATTAAGTTAACCCAACAACATTAAAACAATTATGAAATTAGAATGAGCGAGAAACATGTCATGGAATCAATATCAAGCAAGTCAGATGTCCATAACCGGGGACACGGCTAATCGATTAGATTATACACCCTGCAGAGGTTAGTACACTTTACCCATGTGACTTGGCCAGCCCAGCTCGTACCATCACTCTCATTTTGGGTGATGATAGGGAGAAGTCCAAGAAGAGACTATTCGGGAAGTAGCACCTCAATCCCGACGCGCACCGGTCCAACCTACCAAAATTCTACATCTCTGGATACGCGGGTTCGAGTTACCACAACCTACTAAGTCCAACCAACCGCCCATTCCATTATTGGCACATGGTTGTACACGTAAGCTACACAATAAAGAAGCCAATCATTCTCTCTTGATACCTGGGTGCCTTTCCGCAATGAACCACCAAAAATTATCAATACCATCACACCCAGGAGATTCATTGATTAAGTTGTTTTAGTTTTTTTGTAAAACAACTCATTTAGAAACAACTTTCAGTGATGTAACCCAGCCCTCGTTCAACATAGCATGGCTAAGCACATCTACCAATGGTGGTTCGTCTACAAGGAAAACCCTACCACATAATAGGTCATAGCATAGCGATAGTATCATCCTACACATGCATCTACAAAATACACGACAATGCATTAAAAATAGTAGGGCGATATCATGAACAAAGTAGCATCTACTTGCCTTGGTTGTAGCGGTCGGAAGAACAATCCACACACGAGCAAGCGTTGCACTCGTCACAATCTACACGATACAATTGCATTCATAAACAAACAATCCACAACATATGCAACAAATATGATGCATGAATGCAAGAACGACAAGTGAATTGGTGCTACAGCTGCACCACAACATCCTATTCCATAATACTACCGATTGCATGCATGGAAAATAGTTTTAGCGCTAGGAAAACTATTAAGTAAAAGTAATGCTCAAAACTAGAGCTAGAACTCGAATAATTCACTACCGGTAGTATATTGTTCGTAAAATCTTGGGAAAATTCTACCGCATAGGCATCGCTGATTAGAAACAGTACCAATTGGAATTACTCAAAAAGGAATTATAAAACTCCCCGAGTAATTAAAACACTGCAGGAAGCCACTAGGCAGTTTCTGCAGAAGTTTTTACTGTAAGCCTATCCTTTTAATTAACGATGAGATTCCCCTCATTCCACTGAATCCAGGGACATATCATACGCAATTTTTGGAGCTACAGATCTTTTTCTACGAATTTATTACTCTGAAAAGGCTATTAATTAGTTTGATTAAACTGTACTAAACCTTGCTGCAAAAGCCTGAACTAAAGGTACAGCGAGATTCTACACAACTCACTGAATCTACACATATTTTATTTGCAATTTTTGGCCAAGCGGTTTAATTTCAACGCAATTTACAAGTTTCTACCGAAATCTGTCAACTAAAAGGATTAATTAAAATTACCCAAAAATCGCGTCGTCGTTCGGGTCTCCAGGCTCGCTGACTCGCGCTTAATCGCATGTGGCCTAGACCAACGCTCAGTCCGACTAACAACGAAATTAACCAGCAATCGTGGTCCGTTGTCCGTAGCCGCCTCGGGACTGGATCTGGGCGATGACTGGCCAACGCCCGCCGAGTCCCACCAAACGAACGCATTCGAGCCTGATCTGAAATCTAACGGTGGCTGCAGTCTTACCGGAAACGAACGGCCGAACGGGCGGCATGAGTTCCGCGACGGCGATGGGCGGATTCGATGCGTGGGGTTTTTCCTGCTCGGATGAAGGGGGTCAGCGCAACGGATTAAAACGCCACGCCGGCGACGCGTGTTGTGACGCTGCATGCGTAAAAGGCGTAGGCGCGTGCAAGACAAAGCCGCTGGCTTAGGAAACAGCAATAAGAAGCGCGCAGAAGATGCAAGGCGCGGGGTGAAGCAGAATGAAGCGGCCGAGCAGCGGCTGGCGGCGGCGGCGAACGCTGGCGGCAGATGAAGGGCGGAGCCGGGCTGGCTGGTGAGAAGACGCTGATGGCGCGTAAGGCCATGGGCGGAGGCGGCAGTAGTACCGGCGGCGGGTTGGCGCTGCGGCGCCATGGCGGAGGCGGTTTATGTGCGGGCCGCTGTGTGGCGCGGTGGAGAGTAGGCGCATGCGGACGTATCATTGCTGCTGGGATCGGTCAGCGTTCAGACCTCCGTTCAGACGCGGCCCGAATCGAATCGAGTGATTCTTGCTCCTACGGTTTTGTACAGTCGAGGGGAACAATCTAGGGCCAAGGGTTTGAGCGAAACCACTAGGCTACAAGGATGGCCAACGCTAGTCCTACTAGAGCCTCCTGCAGGAGCCTTGTAGCAAAATAGAATAGGGTTTTGCAAATGGCGTTTCGCCGAACCTTTTCACTCGACGGTTTTGCACCCGACCTTTTCACTTTTTTTTTTGGTTTATGGGAAAGCATGATGCAATAATGTGAATGATATGCAAGACCAAATCTAAAATTTGGGATGTGACAAGACTAACCCCCTTAAGATGAATCTCGTCCTCGAGATTCGGCGCGGCTAGCAAATAGGTGTGGGTAGTCCTCTCGGATGTCATCCTCACGCTCCCAAGTGGCTTCCTCTTGTGGTGGCTCCACCGCACCTTGCAAAACTTGATTGTCTTGGTACGGGTAGTCCCTTTCTGCTGTCTCCGAATCTTGACGGTTTCTCCTCCTCATAGGTCAAGTCTCAAGCTGAACCTCCTCCTCTAAGTGACGGTGTCTCTCAATGGTGTATCCACCATTTCCGGATGGCACTTCTTCAGCTGGGATACGTGGAACACATTATGGACAGCGACAAAGCCTCCGCAACTCAAGCGATAAGCAACTTCTCCTTTGCGTTAAGACCCGATACGGTCCAATAAACCGAGGTGCCAGCTTACCCTTAATTCCAAATCTCTTGATTCCAATGCGCGACACTCGAGGTATGCTCTATCGCCTATCTCATACACCACTTCCTTGCGCGGCGTGGTACTCTTCTGCCTTGATTGTGCTACCTTGTCCCTAATCAAGGCGACCTTCTCCTCAGCGTCCTTGATCAAATCGGGTCCAAACAACTGTCGTTCTCCTACTCCATCCCATAGCAATGGAGTCCGGCACCGTTTCCCATATAGCACATCGAACGGTGACGTCTTGATGCTGGTTTGATAGCTGTTGTTGTAGGAAAACTCAGCATACGACAAATTCTCATCCCAACTAGCGCCATGAGCCAGAGTGCAAGCTCTCAGCATGTCCTCCAAAATCTGATTCACCCTCTCGGGTCATCCATCCACCAGGTGAAACGCAGCTGTAAACTCCAATCTAGTACCAAGTGACTCGAATGGCGCCAAAAGTGTGAGGTAAATTGGGTGCCTCTATCAGATACGATACTCTTGGGAACTCCATGTAGGCACACAATCCTGTCCATGTAAATCTTGGCCAACTTTGCACTCGTATAGGTCGTCTTCACCGGTATAAAGTGGGCTACCTTGGTCAAAGGGTCGACCACTACCCAAATAGCGTCATATCCAGACCTGGTCCTGGGCAATCCTGTGATAAAGTCCATTCCCACTCTATCCCACTTCCAATCCGGCACGGCAATGGTAGCAGTACTATGTCGGCTCTTCCTCTGTTCGCTTTCACTGCTACATACATCGCATTGTGGCAATATGCGATATCTCCCTTCATGTTATTCCACCAGAATCTGCTCTTCAAATCCATATACATCTTTGTGTTGCCCGGATGTATGGAGTATGGCGAGTTATGAGCCTCATGCAGAATCAACTCCCTTATCTCCGGGTCGCTGGGCACACACAAACGATCTCCATACCACAAGGTACCATGCTCATCCTTGCGAATATCCTTTTCCCGATTCTCCTTCATCTTTTCCTTTATCTCCTCTATTTCCTTGTCTCCTATCTGAGCCTTTATGATCCTGTCCTCAGAAGGCTCGGTTGGACTTCCATTGTAGCTAGGTATCCTTCAGATACTACCTCAGCCTAAGGTCCTTGAATTGCTTGCACAAATCCTCGGGCAATTCACCAATTGTCAATCCATTGGCATAAACCTTCCTCCGAGCATCCTGCTACATTGGCCTTTCCTGGTGGGTAGATTCATATCATAATCCTTGATAAGTTCCAACCATCTCCTTTGCCTCATGTTCGGTTCCTTGAATATGTACTTCAGCTCTTGTGGTCGGTGTACACATCACGTTGTTTTCCCATTAAGTAATGCCTCCATACCTTGAGCACATGAACCACGACGCTAACTCCAAGTCGTGGGGTAATTCCGCTCATGGTGTTTGAGTTGTCATGAGGCATATGACACTACTCTCCCATCTTGCATCAAGACACTCCCAAGTCCCCGCCGAGAGGCATCACAAGATACCTGGAAATCCTTCAAGATCTGGTAGACATAGAACGGTCACACTAGTCGGCGCTTTCCGCCTCGAAAGCTGGCTTCATAATCGACCATTCAAACTTTCTCTCCTTCTTCAGAAGTTCAGTCATCGGCTTTGCAATCTTGGAAAAGTTTTCAATGAACCTCCTGTAATATCCAGCAAGTCCCAAAAAGCTTCGAATCTCACCTGCATTCTTAGGTGCTTCCCACTCAGTCACTGCAGTCACTTTGCTTGGATCAACAACGACTCCTTCTCCTGACACTACGTGTCCAAGAAACCCAACGGTGTTAAGCCAGAATTCACACTTGCTGAATTTGGCATACGTGTTCCTCTCTCCATAATCTCTCATGCTCATCCTTGGAATATATCAAGATGTCATCAATAAACACCACCACGAACTTGTCCAAGTACTCCATAAATACCTTGTTCATCATGGTCATGAAGTATGCCGGGGCATTCGTTAGTCCAAAAGACATAACTGTATACTCATATAAACCATACCTAGTGGTGAAGGCGGTTTTTGGTACGTCCTCCTCTTGGATCTTCAATTGAAAGTAGCCAGATCGTAGATCAATCTTGCTGAACACCTTTGCTCCTTCCAGTTGATAAAACAAATCATTTATGTTCGGCAGAGGGTACTTGTTCTTAATGGTTACTTCATTCAGCGAGCGATAGTCCACCACTAATCTCTTGGTGCCGCTTTTTCTTCCACAAAATGCAGTAAAAATTTCCATGACGACTTAACTAGGCTGAATGAATCCCTTGTCCAACTCTCTTTCACCGCTTCTTCAATTCCTTCAGCTCATCCACATCCATCTCATATGGTCTCTTTGCTATAGGTCCTGTTCCCATCAGTCAATAAGAAACTCCACTTCCTGCCAGTGGCATCCAGCACTCTTCCGAAACACGTGGGTAATCCCTAATCAACGGCACAAGATTCATGCTAACCCCTTAAGAGAATTCAACTTACACCTTCCTGGTCGACAAATTGACTTGAATCTAATCCTCTTACCATCCGGGGTTTTGAGTGAAACAATCATTGCAGCACAATCTATGTGTCCCCATGCATAGACATCCAATCCATACCCGAATAACGCCTAATCCTGTGAATCCAACACTACCAAATGTGCAATGAAGTTGTGTGTTCCAATCCAATCCTCACAGTTAAATCGCTAGCTATCATATCTCCTCTTGGTGAACTCACTCTAAAAGACCTTTTTATAGACTCAGTGGGTAACTTATACTTATCCACAAATGCCCTTGATATGAATGAATGCGATGCACCAGTATCGAAAAGTATAAGTGCAGGGTAAGTGTTGATTGGGAACTTACCAATCACAAGGTCGCTCATCTGGAATCTCCTCCACATTCATGTGGTTCACTGTGGCCTTCTAAGCACATCACCTCACCAGATCCTTCTTCACAAAGTTGCGATCACGGTTGCGGTCATGTCCACCGTGTCCTCCAGTGGTGAGAGTGTCCTCCCTTGTGGCTGTGGTGGTTGCTCCTATGGTTGTCATGACGATGCCCATCGCCTCCATGGTGGTGGCGGTCATGGCTCCCATGGTCACTCCCTCCATGCTTGGAGTATCCATCATATGAAGTGCGAGACATGTGATGTGAACCAGAGTGATGATTGTTGCTCTTTCTCTTGCGTCTTTCCACCTGCTTGTGCTTCCCTTCCAAGATCCTGGCCTTGTCCATAAGCTCCTAGAAAGTGAAAGCTCATCCTTTGAGGCCATCCAGGAATCTCTCTCTCCTTTTTGCATCAGTGTCAACATCCTCAAGTGCATAACGGGACAAGTTGTTGAATTCCTCAATGTACTCGCCGGTGCGATTGGTTTGCGCAAGTTGCTCTCTTCCTCTTCGCTCGGAACTCCACTCAAGACACGTGGTTGGTCCTGAAACCTTCCTCAAACATTGCCCAAGTCACGGTATCCAGCGGGTGGGTGATCTGAAAAGTGTCCCACCAAGAAGCGGCTGGTCCCTCCAGTAGGTGAGCGGCAAACCTCACCTTCTCAGCATCAGTGCATCCAACAGTTACCAGATCCTTGTTGACTGAACGCAACCAGTCGAGAGCAACCATTGGTTCCGTTGCAGTAGAGAACTTAGTTGGCCTTAACCTCAGAAATCTGGTGAGGGCATCTCCCTGAGGCTGATTGTTTCCATTGTTGTTGTTCTGATTCGCCATGAACTGAGTCATCACTTGGGTCAGCTGTGCCTGAGCTGCCATGAGCTGCTCCAACTTAGTGGGTTGACGGCGGGGAGGCATCTGCGGTTCAGCACAGGTAAGTTTAGAAAGAATCAACTACGACAATTGGATTCTACCCATGCATATGATCAATCAACAACAAACAATAGCAGACAATCACAAGAAAGCAACACACCAACAAACAAGTGATCCAGCAACATCCCAGGTGTTATCCTAGCAGTATATACCTACTGAAATAGTTTTACAAGAGTTGGCAATGGTTAACTAAACAGTAGATCAACTAAACAACAAAACAGCATTCTGCTAGAACAGTCCAGAAGCATTTGCGAATTTTTCTGCCTGACTTAAACTCGTCAGAAAATTTAGCTGATTTTTGCACATATAGTACAGAGAGTTTAGCATCAGCCCAATTTTTTTCAGATTTTTTCAGGTTACCAGAAAAATATGAAAAATCGTACAGTACTGCTGTATCAGCAGAAAAACTGCAGCGAAAATAACACAGATAGTAACCAAACTTGCCATAACTCTTTCATTAAAATTCGCACAAATAAATCCTGGGATATTGGAGTACACAAATAAGCAACTAATCACTCTTAAACTAACACGAACCTAGCTTCACAACGATCGAGACTAATCCTAACGAATTTACCTAACGAGGACTAATTGGTGGACTTCTATCTACTACTTGAAGAGGTTGCAATAGGTCCTTGCTGTCATGCGTTGACACTTCTGCTCGCGGTACAACCATGGCGGCGGAGTGTACACCTCTCCTGAATCATCACTTGAAACCTCAAACTCCACCTCTTCTGGATCCTCCTCTTCTTCTTCACTCTCATCCGCAATCGCAATGCCATCTCCTCCACCATCATCGTCTCCATCATCATCATCCTCGTCCTCATCATCATCATCGTCTCCACTGTCATCATCATCCCCATTGTTGCCATCATCTCCATTGTCATCATCAGAGGGTGGATTCAGCTGGGCTTGAAGAGCGGCAATCTGAGCTGTCATAGCTTCAATAGTTTGGTCCCTTTCCTGGACGGTCCCTTGCAACTGTTGTATGTTCTGGGTGTTCTCCTGCACAGTACCATGAAGATGAGCTATGGTTGCATCCCTGGCTATCAGGGCATTCTCCAAAACTCCCACAGCTTCATGACGGGTGTCAATCTCCTGTCCTTGGACCACCATACCATTGCTAGCAAAATCTGCAATCTCCTTTATCATCCTCACCTTCTCAGCTAGAGCTCCATTCTCCCTTTCCATGTCCTCTATGTGCCTCCGACGGGCGTGCATGTTGTTCCCTTCGCCTGGGTAACCACAATGTGCCCATCTTCATCACGCCCCATAGTCATGGTAGGGTGAATCACGGCAGAGGGTGTCTGACATTATGGCATCATGCAGACAGGCTTCATGTATGGCCAAGTTGATACCAAGTCCCCTGGGCCAGTGAGGTCTTGGTGTAGATCAAATGCACCTGGTTTGGCAAGGCGGCATCTCTGAATATGAAGGTAGTGATCTCCCATGCATCCTCTCCATATCCATAGGTGTATGCCTTCTTCCCTTGAACATGGGCAAGGGCAATCCCAATGATCCGAGAGCTGAGCTAAGCGCTTGCAAAGGGCCTTGGTGACTCCATGGTGGCATACTCACCCCGACTTCTCCCATCTATCAAGTAAAAGAGGAAAGTGTGAGAATAGCATATGGTAAGAATTTACGAGGGTGAAAGGCATAAGATGAAAGACAGAGTTAATATAGGCTTTAATAAATCTATGGCTTCCTAATCCAATTCTAGGTCACGATCCTACAATGACACACGGGCTCGATACCATCCCAGAACACCACAGTTCCAAAAGACCGTGGCCTCTATGTGACATGCCAATCCGGATCGTTCATTGGCCCACAATAGAGTAAGATGAATAACATAGCAAATTAACCGTATCATAGATAACGAAGATCCAGAGTACCATTATTACAATAAAAGCTTAGCCCAAAGCTAGCTCAAATTATTCAGGTAGCAACATAAATAAAGTAAATCCTCCATTCTTCAAATTGCCCACAAGTGAACAAGTGCCGAGTGGAGTACCGTGGCCTATATCGATTACTGAATCGGAAAACCTGCAACATGAAACGTAGCACTTCAAGGGTCAATACATGGAATGTATGGCAAGTAGAGCTAGTAATGGGGACAATAGCACTAACATCTACATGCATATTTGGCAAGTGGAGTCAGGTTCCGCTTGCATTTGCAAATACATTTGTCCTACTTTCATAAACAGTTTTTGATTTTCTTTAAAAAGATCCCAATTAAGTTAACCCAACAACATTAAAACAATTATAAAATTAGAATGAGTGAGAAACATGTCATGGAATCAATATCAAGCAACTCAGATGTCCATAACCGGGGACACGGCTAATCGATTAGATTATACACCCTGCAGAGGTTAGTACACTTTACCCATGTGACTTGGCCAGCCCAGCTCGTACCATCACTCTCATTTTGGGTGATGATAGGGAGAAGTTCAAGAAGAGACTGTTCGGGAAGTAGCACCTCAATCCCGACGGGCACCGGTCCAACCTACCAAAATTCTACATCTCTGGATACGCGGGTTCAAGTTACCACAACCTACTAAGTCCAACCAACCGCCCATTCCATTATTGGCACATGGTTGTACACGTAAGCTACACAATAAAGAAGCCAATCATTCTCTCTTGATACCTGGGTGCCTTTCCGCAATGAACCACCAAAAATTATCAATACCATCACACCCAGGAGATTCATTGATTATGTTGTTTTAGTTTTTTTGCAAAACAACTCATTTAGAAACAACTTTCAGTGATGTAACCCAGCCCTCGTTCAACATAGCATGGCTAAGCACATCTACCAACGGTGGTTCGTCTACAAGAAAAACCCTACCACATAATAGGTCATAGCATAGCGATAGTATCATCCTATACATGCATCTACAAAATACACGACAATGCATTAAAAATAGTAGAGCGATATCATGAACAAAGTAGCATATACTTGCCTTGGTTGTAGCGGTCGGAAGAACAATCCACACACGAGCAAGCGTTGCACTCGTCACAATCTACATGATACAATTGCATTCATAAACAAACAATCCACAACATATGCAACAAATATGATGCATGAATGCAAGAACGACAAGTGAATTGGTGCTACAGCTGCACCACAACATCCTATTCCATAATACTACGGATTGTATGCATGGAAAATAGTTTTAGCGCTAGGAAAATTATTAAGTAAAAGTAATGCTCAAAACTAGAGCTAGAACTCGAATAATTCACTACCGGTAGTATATTGTTCGTAAAATCTTGGGAAAATTCTACCGCATAGGAATCGCTGATTAGAAACAGTACCAATTGGAATTACTCAAAAAGGAATTATAAAACTCCCCGAGTAATTAAAACACTGCAGGAAGCCACTAGGCAGTTTCTGCAGAAGTTTTTACTATAATCCTATCCTTTTAATTCATGATGAGATTCCCCTCGTTCCACTGAATCTAGGGACATATCATACGCGATTTTTGGAGCTATAGATCTTTTTCTACAAATTTATTACTCCGAAAAGGCTATTAACTAGTTTGATTAAACTGTACTAAACCTTGCTGCAAAAGCCTGAACCAAAGGTACAGAGAGATTCTACAGGACTCACTGAATCTACACATATTTTATTTGCAATTTTTGGCCAAGCGGTTTAATTTTTACGCAATTTACAAGTTTCTACCGAAATCTGTCAACTAAAAGGATTAACGAAATTAACCAACAATCGTGGTTCATTGATGGTCAAAGCTCACGACTGGCATCGATCAAGGCGTGACTAGTCAACGCTCGAAGTCTGACCATCAACGAACGATCTGAGCCGCTGATCTGAAATCTAACGGTATGCTGTCTTCACCGAAACGAACGCGAAACGGACGGCGGCGAGTTCCGGCACGGCGATCGATTCCGGCGTCGGTTTTTCTCGCGGATAAAGAGGGTCAGCGAACGGATTAAACGGCCATGACGGCGGGCGGCGTCGCACGCTGCGATGCGTAGTGCGCAAAGGCGCAGGCAGATGACGCTGCAAGCGGCGAGGGCGCCGCAGAATAAGAAAGAAGAAGATGCGAATGCAAGGCGAAGAAGAATGAGGCGGCGATCATGCGCGGCGGCAGGCGAAGCGGCGGCGTGAGCTGCCGGCGGGAGGCGGCGTTACTGGCGGCGGCTGGCGGCAAGAAGAACAAGGCGGCGGATCGGCGGCGAGGCGGTGGGCCAGTACAAGGCCGGGCCGAGGCACCTCTTTATGGGGGCCTCGCGAATCCTATGCGAAAACGGCGCAGAAGTTGGTTATGGGACTAGGAAATCGGTCCGAAATTCGGACCGCTTCCGACGATTCACTAAAACAATTAATCTCTCCAGACGAGCTCCGAATCGAGTGATTCTTGATCCTACGGTTTTGTACAGTCGAGGGGAACAATCTAGGGCCAAGGGTTTGAGCAAAACCACTAGGCTACAAGGGTGGACAACGCTAGTCCTACTGGAGCCTCCCGCAGGAGCCTCGTAGCAAAATAGAATAGGGTTTTGCAAATGGCGTTTCGCCGAACCTTTTCACTCGACGGTTTTGCATGGAAAAGCATGATGCAATAATATGAATGATATGCAAGACCAAATCTAAAATTTGGGATGTGACACCTAGCCACCATGTCTAGGACAATGACCACCGTCCATCGCCACCCCCTGTCCAACGCCAACGAGCAGCAAGCCACTGGACCACTCTAGAATCGTCGCGCCCTATGCCTCTGCACCATGCCGAGACCGCTCTAGAGCGCCGCACACGACACACGCCCACAGACCATGCGTCGCCCTCTGTAACACCCTCGGATCGGCCTTATGCAAGTTTTAGCGATTCCCGCCAAACCCGCATAGAAACGATTCAAAGGCGCCCACCTGGCACTTTCGTGCGGGTGGAAAATGAAGTAATATAATTACACAATAGTCCACGATAGAACCCACAGAACAGATATATATATAACAATGACTCAAAGAGTCAAGAATACGGATATACAGTATAAAGATCCAAATCACCTTGAAAATGATCTGTCATTCGAAATGCGAAAATCGACAAGATGCAAATTGAGCTAAGAGCCCGAATAATAACCAATGGCGCTAATAACCCCGCTGAGCCAAGACTAAGGGTAACCTTCTAACAACGCTAATCTCAAAACCTGCTTAAACAAAAGGGTGCCGACAAAAGGCAAAGAAAAAGAGAGCGGTCAAGATTAAGGCCAAGACTAGAATCGCGAGACTAGAAATTGCGCCTCGCCTACATAGGTATGGTGGACTAAAGTGGCAACGCATCATGCACTAAATAACCTATAAAGACTCAATACAACTGGCAGCTATTAGATAGGGATAAAAAAGACCTATTCGGATCCAACCTGAAACTATCACCAAGCATACCCATCCTAGTATTCCCCCTCGAGACCAAACGAGGAAGTTAACCGAGAAACTCACATAGTTAGCAGTTTTATTTATTCAGTTATCGTTGCAGAAATTACTAGTCAGGTATAGATAGTCATCCGGCACTTTTAGTTAACCATTCCATTGTAGTTGCGACACTTACTAGTCAGATACAAATAGCATGAGATATCCCAAACCCAACAATTGATGGTACTTTTATTTAGCCATTCCGTTGTAGTGAAGCTGATTACTAGTCATATCGGATACAAGTCAAATTATAACAGTAAACTTTAGTTATAGTTGTCTATGATCGAGAACTGTGCTCCAAGTCATCCATAACCGTGGACACGGCTTCTCGAAAAGATTTAACCCTGCAGGGGTGCACCAAAGTTTCACACGCGCCTACACCCTTGTTGTTAGATCAGGTATGTACAAGATCACAAAACATACACCCAATGGTATGTCGATAGGGTTTCAGACACGACGTTTCCCAGACCCAAAGCATTCACATGGAGGCCACCCCACTAAGCTACCATACCAGAGAACGATCGGGAACCCGAAGTGATCTGGCTTGTCGACATAAATAAAACGTGGCACGGGGTTCCTAAACAGTACAGACGCTCCACGCGCAATCGTAAATAAAACAGTAAAACATGGTATAAGTACATGATAGTAATAAAGCCCGAAACTAGGTTGTGGCCCAAGACAAGATTTTGAAATCAGTCGACGGGTGCCCACACACCCCACCTGTGGTTAGCACGCTCGATCTCGGAATAGGTGTCAAGGACTCGGGTCCTACGGGACACCAGTGAGAGGTTAAAAACCAAATATTGTCTATTACCCACCGGTGCCTCTGCATTCTTTACCTACTTTCAGTTTTAGTTATTAAACGGTCATTAAATCCATGATCATCTCCACCATTAAGCATGTGCCAATCACCCAACAATGATGGAACATCGACGACGCGAAGCAGCACCTAAGCAAGCAACTATGACTCGCAAGGCCGACTATCTACCAAACAATAGGTAATAGGAGGTGTCCATGACAATATAGAGGCTGCAGGGAAGAATAAAGGGGTACAGAATCTATTGCATCGCAATACAGATAGCAATAGATCAACAGGTGGAAATAAAGACTATAAAAGTAAGATAGGTAGAAAGGGGGAGAATGCTCTCCTTTGAAACAATGTCGAAGATTCATATCTGAAAAACTTGTCGAAGCTCACAACATCTCATCGTCCTATCCGGGAAGAAGAAAAACACTAAAAGAAACAAATAATACAACAATTATAACTAATGCGGAAGAATCGTCATGTTCATGATATGATGCATGCCATGGCAAGGATGCGATGCAACTAGGCAATATTAAGCGGAATCAAAATCCCGACAATTAATTAGATGGCTCAAGTTATTTATCCAACCCACAAATAAAATGTTGTTTACCATGATATATAGTGATCTACACAGAATAAAATGGAACAAAGACATATATAAGTTAATCCCTTACATTTTCCATATGACATTTATTAGATGAATATGCAAACGATTCCTAACCCTCAGATACATGATGCAAAAAGATATGAGGATGTCATATTATTGTTCTATGCATTTTTATGATCGAATTTAATATTTAGCACTCTCTATTTAAGCTTGTAGAAATAAAATTACAAGATTTACAAATAAAAACAAAAGGGAAAAAATGAAGACAGAGAAGGGGAGGGGGTCTGGACTGTATCTGCGGTTTTGGGCCAGAGGTAGCAAACAAAAATTGGTGATCTCAGGGATCGAACGCGGGGCACCTGGTTTGTTGGATAAGAGTATTAGCACTGTGATGTATACAGATTGATGTGTATGATAGGATCCAATTGATTTCAAAAGAGCCAACCGAACTAGCAAATAGTGAAGCAGCTGAATCAGAATGACTTATGCAAGACGAGCTAGATGAAAACCAACTTGTACATGGAGGGTTCACTGTAGAAGAGACGTGTGTGCGTGTGCGACAAGGAGAAAATAGAAAAGGTCCATGGCGGGCACACTCGGAAGGTACTGGAGACCGGCATCCTGACGCAGAATAAGACGGTGAAGGGCAAAGTCTCACCGAGAGGTATATGGCGGGCGGAAGAAGCCGGAGTGGATGAAGACGGCGCGCTCTTGCCGAAACTGAACCTTCCTCTGGTTTGACAGCAAGGAAAAATGGCCGGAGCGGATCGACAATGGCGAGAGATTTAGACATCCTTTTGAAACGCCGGTGGAGGGGAAAACAAAGAGGGTATACATGGCTTCGAGGAAGCACTGATGGGGTTGACTAATTCATCGGGAAGTGCTCGGAAACGAGGGTGGAATTTGGGGTTTTCTACTAATATTGCCTGACGAGAACATGCACTGTCGACAGTGACAAAAATTCAGAGAACGCACGCATGCATCCGCGCAGACATGAAAATTGGCTGATCTTCGATTAATGATTCTCACTGCTTTAGGACACCGTTTTGAGCAAGGTTGGCGGCGATGGAAAGAGGGAGATGCCAGGAGTGCGGGCGCATGGAAAATGCTGTCATAAAACAACGGAGAAGGTCGGAGAACTGCCGGGAACAGAGGGTGTAGCTGCAACTGTTGTGCGTGGCAAGGCTGCTACGGCAGAGTAGCGACAGATCGAGACAGGACAGGGAGAAGGTGCAGGTGTAAGGGGACTCGCTCACCTTGCGACTTGGCCACAACCCAGGTTGGTGAAGTCGAACAGGGAGGCGAGGCGAAGGTGGACGGCGTCAGACGCCTTCGGGTGCCCGGTGCAGCGTCGACGATGGCAAGGTCCTGGCATCATCCTTCATGTCCTGTATCTCCAGTAGCATCGGGGTATGGTGTAGAGGCTATACGGCAGCAGGCCATCGGGGCAGGAGGGTACAAACGGTGGTGGCATGGTTGCGATGGCGAGGTGGTTTTGGCGTGGGCAGGAAGAAGAACCATGGGATATCGATTTGGCTGTCTTCAAGGGAGGAGAGGGAGGCCAAATAGAAAGAGAAGGGAAAGGTAGAGAGGGGGAGAGGGTCACGAGGGGGTGGTTTGGTGCTTTTCAAAGGAGGGTTCGGGTGGTTGGGATGTTGGGGTTATCCTTCCCTTCTTTGATTATATCCAACGTGAGAGGGGAGGAGGAAGGGGACCATGGAGAGGTTGGCTGGGTGTTTGTGTTTGTTGCCAAGAAAAGAATCTAGAGGGAAGAGTAAGAGGTGCATGAAAATGGAACAAGCCCACACATGCATACGCATGGTCACATGCATTTGTGAGAGATAGACATGATCCTGCCTATTTGGGAGAATTCATAGAACTAGACAGACCCGCGAGCTTCGCCTCGCCGCCTGCATATAAATGTCTCAACGTGTCTCAGCGATGAGAAAGGCATAAACATGATGCCAACCAGCCAGACACGTTGAGACACATGTAATTTGGGCAGAACACGCATCTATTTGGTATTTAGCTAAACAATATATTATTAGCATGATAATACATCACAAAATGAACTGATCACAAAGACAATCAACATGTACAAAGAACATCATTAGACGCAATATTCATGTGACCCTCGCTTCAACAGAGCTTTGACAGATCACGCTTGAATGTCCACATGCTCAAAATTTCCAGAGCTCTCTTTCAATGGAATTTTACTCTATTTCGTGCAAACAGCTCGTTAAGTACTCCCTCCATTCTAAAAAGGATGTCTCAAGTTTGTTTAAATTTGGATGTATCTATATACTAAATAGTGTCTAGATACATTCAAGTTTAGACAAACTTGAGACATCCTTTTTAGGACGGAGGGAGTACATTGGATGCAATAGCACCAGTCTTAGATCTAAGTGAGACCACGCGTGACTATGTCAGCTATGAGGCGATGAAAATGGTCACAAATGACTTGCATGTAGCTAGAGAAATTATTCTATCTTGTAGGTTTCTCCATATCCCCAGCATCAGCGATGCACATGCACATACCTTGTTGTACCACTTATAGCCATGAACAGATTTTTGACACTTGCTCAAGGGTTTACTGAAATAGGTATATGACATGAGTTCATGTGACCGGAGAAAGCAGATACAATATAAAATGCTCACAAGAAATACACTGAGTGGTGGTGGCATACCTGATCCTGGAACCAACAAAATATTTAGTGTATATGTGTCCCTGTTTTAAGTCCAATACAAGCAGACTTCTTTGAAAGGCTGGAGAAAAAGGTAAATCGAGTGAAGTATACCATACCGAGGTTGCACCTATGCCACGCTCCAACTTTTTCTATCTAGGTAATGAAACATTATTCTTAAATAAAATTAGAACATCACACTAATTAGTATTAGATAGTACAGGAACTGACTTTTTTCTCAGACCAGACAAAGTGAATCTGTCAGAGCTAAACAATAGCACTATTTGTGATTTCCATGATAGAAATGGTGAATCATATGTAAAGGCCTGTTCACTGGGAGGAATAGTAACCTTTGTCTTGAACCATAAAGGGCACACCATCCTAAGGCACACCATCCTAGCACACTTTATCTAAACAGAACCTAACGTACACTAAAGTTTTGCTAGTTACATGATTCACATGGGAGTGTTCGAACTCAAGTATCATATGGTTTCATCTTAGTTGCATGATTCACATGGGAGTATCCGACCCATTGCAAACCCAGTGCAGTTTATTTATTTTTTAATTGGCTAAACTTGATTATCCATACTAAGTGCAAAACTGATACTGCATATGTCAGGAAGTAACAAAGTTAAGGTCAATCTATTGTCTATAAAAATAGACTGTAAAACAGTAAATAGAAATGAATTAAGAAAAATTAGTGATTTTCAAAGAGCAAAAATAATTGGCATATATATAATCAAATAGCATTTTTGAGCATAATAAACTATAAATGCGATAACATACCTTTTTGTTGGCGCAAGATAAAAATATAATTGGGTAGGTATCATTTTAGCATGTGACCACATGGTCATGAAATCTCATGAGATCGTCGAGCAGATCGGAAGATCTAGCCTGTTAGGAATTAGTAGAGAATTAGCCCTTAAGTAATGTATCATAAAATTATCACAGATGGGAAATAAGTATATGGATGCCATGTTTATGCAGTATCACATATGGGAAATAAGTATATGGATGTCTTGTTTATGCAGTCTAAAGCAATAGGTTTATGTATGCCTAGCTGAGGGAGAACAACAATTGCACTTGATGGGGGACGAAAGGAAGTCATTGTTGCAGCCATGGATTTGGTAGAGGCAGCAGCGGCGTGGTATCGGAAAGGAAGAGGACAGGCAAAGCTTGTTCACAAAAGAAGGGAGTGAGCGGTCTAGGGCAAGTGGGACATGGCTAATTTTTCTATTTGAGAGTACCCATTCGTTGCGACATGGCTTATAATAACGCAGGACCTGTTTGCAGTCGAAAGAGGAATGCATCCAACGGTGACTGCTCACACGACGCGTGCCCATATCACTGCAGCAACCCACTCCGGCTGTGGCACGCATGCAAGACTACCAGTGAGGCCACAAGGTAGTGGAAGATGGGACGGGGAGCAGTAGCTAGCTTAGCTTACATTGTAGGCTAGTTCTGAAAATGTATTAAAAAAATGCTCTCATAAGCTATTCTTGTCCAAGGAAAAATAAAATGCTAAAAATACATAAACCGGTCTTGAACCTTATCTTAAGATACTTGGTTCCTCAATCTATAGGCTTTCCACAGATAAGATCATATGCGTTCACATTTTTAACGCGGAATCTTACATATACCGAAATTTCTAATTGTCATTGGAGTATGTTGTATACTGCAATGCCCCATAAAAGAACTTCCTTGAGAAGAAATCAGAGGCAACGAAAATATAGTGTTGTCATGCAACCCTGTAAATATAATTGAGGTGTTACCTATCATCTTATTTCATGGTCAGTTCGGATTAAAGCCACTCCTTGCCACACCACATGTTAGGCATGTCACACTCTTTTAGTATAGTGTTTACTTCCCTCACTTGTGATGTGCCACAATTTATTATCACCTTATACCACATGTCAGCTATTTTCTATCACAAAAGTTGTGGTGTGACACAAGTTTGCCACAAGAAGTGTGGCATGGGTAGGCATCAACCAAACATGCCCTTAGTCTGAGTACTCTGAAACCGCTTGACATTTCCATCTGTATGCATCGTGACTCTCAAAAGCAGTGTGGTCCCTTCTGGTCACTATACAAAGAAGACAACTAATCTAGCAATCATAAATAAAACTATAAAAAAATCACTTCGGAGAAGAAGTATTTTACCACATAATTATCCTAAGAAATCTTGGGTTGAACTTATGATATGCACATATGAGACTAAAATATCAAGAAAAGCACCCAAAAATAAAAGAAAGAGATAATGGTCATAACCATCGCCTTATTTTAACCTACTACTTCTATATTAAGGACATACTAAAAAAGTTTTGGTCTAATTTGCCATTGGTATAGAATAAGAAACTGACATGGTGGCCATAAACACACATTTTTTGTGTACTGCCTGCAAACCAGGAAGAGCTAGGGCAATCCGAAAAATGTTGTGTAGGAGAGTAAGACTTATTATCTAGAATAGTGATAGCGCATAATACTAAAAAGGGCCATTTTTTAATTATCTGAGAGGGCATAAATAAATGCAGTGCAGTAATGATAATCAGGTGCAATAAGATTTATCAAAGACTCTAAACTAAACCATGTTATGAGAAATCCACAATCATATGACTGAATCAAGTATACACTTATGTACTGAAAAACAGAAGAGAAAAACATACCTCATCCATACAGACTAAATTTAATGAATCAACTGATAACTTCCTTACAAATGATAACAACACAATATTTTTCAGATTACGTAGCCAAAAATACAACAAAACCAATACTAAATTGGTTAACCTCTTGGTATTTCTGAAACTATAGCTTGGTATATTCAGGTGACCATATTCAGATTTTTTTTGTTAGCTATATGCCTCAAGAATATCTAGTTATAACATATCAAATTCGTGTAAGAACTGAAGCACTTTTCTTGAGTAGATGGTCATTTTTTACGAATGATAAGAAGGGGTGCGACAACCAATGTCAGAATTTTGGAATGAAAACAAGAACACGTGGAAAATAGTTAATAGCCACATCCATAAAGCAATCAAACACTAAATCTGCATTACTTATGTTGCCACAAAAATATGGTACACCAACTTGATAAGTTTCTACTTTCTACATGGTTTATAGAATCAAACGTGTCATTCCAACCAATGAGAATTAAGAGATCGTCTTTACAAATGCATTATCTTTTCTACACGGACTTAATGTTAGCAGTATATGTTTCAAGCACACCATATTAGGACCTGACATCCACACTACCTTTGCATAGCTAAATAAAATATCATAGTGGGATTTTGCTAGACTCAACATATATAAATTGTAGGTAAACAGTTATATGTTCAATCTTCACTATGATCTGATGATAGATCATGCATGATCAAAGGATCAAAAAATACCCGTCACTGTTTGAAGAGCCAATGTTTGTCAATAATGTGCAATCTTTTCACGCTTTAAAGATCCAATAGTTCTGTCATGCATAATCAAATCGAGCATGTGTTAGAACTCAAATAAATATACCTACTTAAGGAACAAAACTATGAAATTAGAATCTGCCATCCAATATAACCGAAAAGTGGAGGCTGGAGACCATGAATCGACAAATCAGTTTAGCAAACAAATCAAATGACCGAGCGACTTATTATCAATTTGTGTGATGAAATTTCTGTCTGCACACTTATTTGTACTCATAGATAGCATGAAGAATTCACGTTGATACTCAAAGATAAGATAATTAGGTTGAAGAAGAGATTTGGGTTTGGGCCTACATATATCAGAGGACATGGGAGGGAGTAGAATACTAACCATTATCGTGGTGTCAGAGCTACTGCTAGATAAAAGAGCGCATGAACCTGTGACTCACAGATCGAGTCGCAACACAGAACCAGCACAGAAGAAAAAAAGCAACGGAGATAGAACAATTATCTGTCAACTCTATAGATATTGAAACCAGTGAATATCACATATTTATGCATCGAGAAAAATGCCCATACCTAAGTGGTGGAGAATCACAATCTTTGGGCTGCCACAAGGTAACTTCTCTGCCCCAAGTGCCACCTCTTCTGTCGAGCCATGTCTAGAGGATGCCACTGTATTCAGAATTCCAATTCCAGATCCCTCCCCCCCTCTAAATTCTTCCCAAATTCAATTCAAGTGCAAATATTGCATTGTGAATTTAGTCGAACCTTTTAGACCAGTAGACAATGTACTCATCCATCTCTTCAAACTTACTCATATTCTTGTAGGAGCGGGGAAATGGTCTTGAAAAATGTAAATGGTGAAACAGATGTTCTGATCCATTTGATGGTACTGAAATGCAAAATTGTTGAGTGCTCAAAATGTGCATATGCATGAGACCAGTAGAAGGTAGGCTACGTTTGATGCTGATCTAGTATACCTCATATAAACCTCTCAAGTTAAATAGGTAATAATTTTATAAGCTCTGCAAGGCGTAAGTCTCACCCTTTTCAACAAGTATGCCGTGCAGTTTATCCAATCAAGATTTAAAATCCCAATTCGGAGGATCATATTCCTTCTATAAAAACAGTAGAATTTTTTCTATGGTCTGCCCTACATGCAATTTTAAAGGAAATTTCCAGTTAGTTTATTTGATTTTCCTTACATGCAATATTAAAGAAAATTAAGAAAATCGAGGTTGAGCCAGGAGAAGAACCTGAGGAAAGCCTCTTTGCCTCTTCAGACTTCTTGATTGGCTGCCCACATCGTGTCCTTGGCGGAGGAGGACTTTCCCTAGAGCGCAAGACGCATTGCAGGTGCCCCCGTGGTGGAGGTCCCCGTGTCGTGACTCCGCATCCGGCTCCTCCCGCTCGGGCCCCTGCCCCTCCATCGACGGCGACGGCGGAACACTAGCAGCAAGATAAGTGGTGGACACCCCGCCTTTATACTCGCCTACCGCCATGGATCCGCCAGGAATTCACCGGACGTCTTCCTCCAACTCCCATAATTGGAGGTCCACACCCAGGTGAAAGGAGCGGAGAAAGAGGGAGGAGAGGGTTGTGATGGCTTCTAATAAGGATGGGGGCCTCAATGGAGGGAGGGAGAGGAGGGGGCGGCGCCGGCCACGATGGGGATGGGAGAGGACGAATGTGTCGAGGAGCACGAGACACCCTCCAGGGAGAACGCGCAAAGGTCCACCCCTCAGGCCCACAAGCAGCAGCGAAGGCCCACATGCAGTGACACCAATCGGTAGGGAGGTGGCAATGGCCTCACCGCCGACAAGTGGCTCTGCATCTGGGCACAAGTGCCGGCTTGGCCACGCTTAAGCTATAGTAGTATGAGAAGAATGGCAAGGTTTGAATAGAATCCACAAGTAACTCAAATGGTTATGATTCAAACACCACATAGCAAAAATAAAAGAACCCATATGTCACATGGGGTAGAATCGCAAGAGGACTATGTGTCCAACATTATGAACAATAAGATAGGATGGAAAGAAATAAAAGATGATGCCCCCAACTCAATTTGGGAGTTTAAGAAAAGAAATGGAAAGACTCCCAAAATTTAGATAGACATTATGGTTCCATATCAAATGGCACGAACATAGAATAGAGAGAGGTAAAATATAGAGTGAGGCAAATGGAAAATTCCAAATACAAATATCAAAAACCAAATACAAATGCAATAATTAATTCAACAATTTAATTTCATAAACCATGGAATGTGCCATGATGACATGAACATGATGCATGATGATGTCATGAAGTTGCATGCGACTAAAGAATCCCCTACCTAGCCTAGGGTAGAGCTATGTATCGTCCCCGGACCAGTTTTGTTAAAACCTGAAGTGTCTCGGTTCCCGGCAGCATCGCACTGGTTTGTAATACCTTAAGCACCCTCGACACTGGCCAGCATAGACCTAATAAGTTATGTATGAACCTTGATCTATGTTATGTTAGTCTGAGTTTCCATTTCCCGCGTTTTACCCATGATGTTGCATCAGAAACAACCCGGAACGACCCCATCCTATAAGAGTGCAATCCTAGACCGCCAGCAGAAACCGGCATCCTCCCAACTTGCAGAAACACTAAACTAATCCCAGATGCCCCTGAAGGTGTCGTATGCACAAGATTGACAGAAGGTAACCATTTCCGGAGGAAAGGTGCAATGCTCCTCCAACATCAACCTGCGACTACAACAAGGAAGGTCAGCGACTTCACCAAATCCTGTAGTCTTGCTCTAAGGGGGAAAACTCCGTCTTTCCCGCAAAACCGGAATAACCCCCAGAGAGAGTCAAACCCTAGTCGTCATTAGGACATGCCCATCCCATAAATCAGATTCATGGACCCCATAAGAGGACAATAATCCTCACTTCTCCAGAACCATAAGAAACTCCAGGAAAGTTCTCCAATTCAAAGTATACCTTCCGCCAACACCTCCGGCATATCAATACCCAGAAGGCCGAAAATCTAACTCCATCTATGAAGATCGAAGAAGGATCAACCATCGTCTCGCCTCAAGAAGAAAGAACCCAATCAATGCTAAACCTACCTAGAATCGTCCTAAGGGGAAAAGACTGCGTCTTTTCCACTAGCTTAAACTAAAACACTGAACCGAAGCAGCTCGACTCCAACCCGTGGAAAAACAATCCTATTTGTTGTAACCGTCCTTAAAATCTATGAAGGGAATATGCCCTGAGAGGCAATAATAAAGTTGTTATTATGTATATTCCAAGTTTATGATAAATGTTTATTTTGCATGCTATAATTGTATTAATACGGAAACGTTAATACATGTGTGTTTAATAAACAAATAGAAAGTTCCTAGTTATGCCTCTCTTAATAAACTTGCTCGTTGATTAACAAAATGATCAAAGGTTTCCTGATCATGGACATTGGATGTTGTTAATAACGAGGTCACGATATTATTTGAATGATGTGATGAACATTCATCCAAAGTTTAGCATTACGATCAAGGTCATTATGTTTATATTGCTATAACATCATACGAAGTAATTCTTAGTCCTTAGACCATGAGATCATGTCAATCACTAACACCAGAAGAGTATCTTGATAACATCAAACGTCACACCGTAACAGGGTGACTATAAAGATGGGTTCAGTGCTATGAAGGTGTTACGTTGAGGCTCATGGATCAAGAGTGGAATTTGTCCATCCCTATGATGGATAGATATACTCTGGGCCCTCTCGGTGATATCACATTAGTTAGCTTGCAAGCAAGTGATTTGATCACTAGAATGTTATATCACGGGAACAAGAAAAGAGCACACGTCGGTAATGAGATCAAACTAGGTATAAAGATACCGATGATCGAATCTTGGACATGTAATATATAGTGAGACAAAGGGATGAGTTACATGCGTATAAGGTTCCCACGATCACAGAAGTCATCGTTGAATGTGTGGGAGTCAATACATATTTCCAGGTCGCGCTGCTGATTATTGATAGGAGAGGGGTCTCGGTCATGTCTACATTATTCGCGAACCATAGGATGACACACTTAAGGGATATCAACACCATTTGGAGCAAATAATATGCCAGAGAAATAATTACAAAGCGTAGGAATTATTTCACTAGACACCAAAATTGTTTCGGTTGAAATTGCTGAAACTGGTTCTTCATATGAAATTGAAATGTTGTAAGGGGTTTTATGTGAATGTTTGTTAATTAAAGTAATTAACAAAATTATGAATAAATAAATAAAAAGTTTTATTTAAATGAGAGCTTGCATTAAATTTGGTGGAAATTTAATGGATGTGAGTGGATTTTTGAGTGGAGGCATGTTTATGTGAGTGGAGGCTTTTCATTTTGAGTGGGAGCTCCACCCACATGAATCTGGAAGAGGTGGGGGCATCCACCATGGCTGGGCGCCATGCCCCTTTGGTGCCCCCTATCCCTATGAAAGGCCTCCCTCTCCTCCTCTCATATCACACCTCCTCGCGAAGGATCTCTCCCCCCCTTTAGAATTTCCCCATGGTCTCGGATCAGCGAGATACATGTTCCCAGTGCCTTTTTCTAGAAGGATTTGTTTCTTCCATTACTTCGTTGGAGCGAGGGTGCGGAGGTTGTCGGGGTACCCGAACGTGTGTGCCATCACGGATGCACCACTGCTTTGCGGTCTTGGACTTGATGGTGCTGGACCTGCTGGACCAGATGGACTTCTTCTTGATATTGGGATCGGCAAGCGTTCGACTACATCATCCACGAGTACAACCTCGTTAACACTTTTCGGTCTTTGAGGGTATGTATTCTATGGATGTATATCCACCCGTTTCTTGTATCTAGTAGATAGATCTTGGTACTTAGTTGTTCCCATCGTAGGATTTTTTTTGTTTTTTATGTTGCGAACCCTTCAGTGGTATCAGAGCCGGATCTATGCGTGGATGCTTTGCACAGGTACTACACATATGAGTATGTGGGTGCTTATGGTCATGTTATCGCTTCTTCCTTGTACTTTGGATATTGGTGGCATAGTTGGATGAAGCAGCCCGGACAAACTTTACATGTCCTCGCACATGAGACCTGTTCCACGCTTGACATGCAACTAGTTTTGCATATGTGGCTTGCGGGTCTCTATCTCTCCTACTATAGTCAATATCTGATTTACAACGAGTTGTCAATAATTTTATTATCATCGTTTTGGTTCCATGTTCGTAGGTAAGAACGGTTCTGTCTTCAAAAGCCCTCAGCCACGTAAAACATGCAAAAGATAAATTAGAGGCGTGTAGTTTTTGGTTTTGCCGGGCAAGTACTATGATATGGTAGTGTTATAATTTGTAGTATGGATTGATACTATTGAAAATTATAATATGACAAAGTGTAAGTTCCATATACCCTGGCCTTACACATATAGGAATGATAAAGATCATTCCACGATGCACAAGATAAATATCAAGTGCAAGAACCATACAATATCACTATAGCATATGATGTTTGTTTACATCCTATATTGCTTGTTTAGCGTTTTATTAGCATTATAAGATGATCCCTCATTTAGATATCAAGATAAAAATATGTTCTTCCTTAAGTATGCACCAAAAATGTTTCGTCGCTTCAAGACATCACGTGATGATCGGGTGTACTTAAATCCACGAGAATATCTCGGGTGTAATACAGTTTTACACACGTGAATACTAAGATTCTTACTTGGCAAGCCTAGCATGTACAGACATGTCCTCGGAAAACAAACCAAAAGGTTAAGCATGAGACATCTGTTTGATATGATGACCATATAGATGATCTCCTTTGAAGCTACACCGACTCACGTGATTATTGGACTTGGTGTAGTGGATTTGGTTCATGTAATCACCAAAAAGACACGAGGGATGTCATTTTTGAGTGGGAGTTCATTTCTAATTTAGATTAGTAGAACTCAATATATCATAAATTAAATCAAAGTGATTTTTCATAATTTGTTGTAGTCATTGGCATTCGTTGACCACCTTATGATTATTTGTAATTGAGATAATAGAACTATAGAATTCTGAATATTTACTTTACGAACTAGTATCGTATTGTGTTGAGTGTCAATCTAAAGTTTAAAGTCCTATTGCAAACTTTCAGCAAACTCTGTTTACTCCATGAAATTTAATAATTAGTATTAAATCAAGAGTAACAATTCCAGTGTTAGTATCTTAAGTATCCTGTTTGCTTCCATGATTCTTGATTGTTTTTAAATATCAAGGTTATCTAGGAGCTAAAATAATTGTTTCTGAAACCATCATGTGTGCCAGATATAACAATATCTGAAACAATGTTTTGGTTGCAATATTATAGAGTATAATATATGTTCTCATATTGGATGAGAATTTGCAAAGGTTGGAGATGCTAGGCATCCTAATCATCCAATATTTTTTGGAAAGTAACATTATACTCATGATTCGCCTTTATAAGCTACATTAGCTTGATCATGAAAGTCGTCATGATAAGGATGAATAGAATATGTATGTAAAGTGTTTACTACACTAAAAGATTACTAAAGAATGGATTTTGAAAGAACGCCAATCATTTGATGATGCTGATCTACTTCAAAGTGCAAGTCCAAAGGTATTAGTATTTAAATATACACACTTTGGACTATGTGTCGTGTATATGGCGCCACTTTTGATGATGATAGATTCTTTTAAAAGGAAAGGAATTGCTGAAAGAGATTCTATAAAATATATTTGGCAGAAAAGAAAAGATTGGAAATATCCAGTTTAGGTATATAGATGATATACATGTTATGGTTGTATTCTTTACTTGTTAAACAATGTGGTTCTTGGGTATTGAATACCGAATTGGTTGGTATGAAATTTCCTATAGAACGACGCAATTCATGAACCACAATGGCCTAAGTAACTAGCAAGAGAATATGTGATGATGTTCATCAAAAACAAACAAACCGTTGTTTGTATTTCTCGTTGACATCAAAGCTCGCCTTCAAGATTTGTTTTAATAATATTTATTTAAATCAGGTATTATGAGAACAAATATTTTTCAAATAATTACCGTATTCCATATAAGTGGATGATTTACAAATCTAGTTGGAGAAATCACATCCATAAAACCTAATGCTAAAATTTCACAAGACAAATGATTGAAAGATCACTTATGAAGTGACATCACCGTTTGAATTATATTGCAAAGAAAACATGAAGACACTCCATTTTCATGGATATTTGGAGTCTTTGATTTGATCAAATGACGCTTGTGAGACTTTCCTCGGGATAATTAAAAATTTGTTCGAAGGCCAAAGAAGAACGATTGACTAAATTATTGGAATTTATACATATCGATGTATGTAGTCCATTATGTGTGATCGTAAGCGATGGATTCAAATTCATATGCTTTCTCTAGAAATAATAGTGAATATTCACTTAATGTGAAAGAAGTATGAAATATTTGAAAATGTTCGAAGACTTTCAAGATGAAGTGGAAAATCATTGTAACAAGAAAATAAATAATTTATGAGTTTATCATAAAGGGATTTATTTGAGTTGCAAGTTTAGTGAAACACCTAGATTTGCATCTCCCGAAACACCATAGTAATATGGAGTGTTTGAGATTTGTAATGAAACCTTGTTTGACATGGTTAGATCAAAGTTGTTATTTATAAAACTATCATTATGTTTTAAAAGATTAAAGCCTTAGAGACTACCGCTTCTACACTGAAAAAAGCTCCATCTTGATCCGTTGAAATGACACCATGTAAGTTATGGTTTGGGGTAATACCCAAGTTGTCCTTTCTTAAATTTTGGTATGCTAAGAATAAGTAAGATGTTTACAACCAAAGTCGGATGAGCATGTCTTTGTAGGTTATTTCGAATAACCGTTGGGTATTCCTCCATAACACCGAAGACAAAATCGTTTGTCGCTTAGAACGTCAAGTTTCTTGAAAAAAGGAATCTTTCGCAAAAGTTAAGTGGGAGAATAATAGAACTTTGATAAGGTTAACAAACCTTAGCTATATGTGCTGAGTTGCGCAGCGCCGGAAAACATTTCCGAGGCAGCCACAATGCTCATGGCTCACGTGCCTCAAAGGTTGTGGTCAAGGAGGTCTAAGTTCCTATTGAACCAAGTAGGTCGGATAAACAATCAAATGCTAAGTTTTGAGAGTAAGTCATTGTTGTTTGACAATGCTAAACTGACTACATGTAAAGAAGCGATCATGGGCCCTGACTCCGTCAAATGGCTTAAAGCCATAAAATCCGTGATAGTTCCATACACAAGAAATCAAGTTTTTTGAACTTGGAAGATCCTCTGGAAAGGTGTAAAAACCTAATGGTCGTATTTGGATCTATAAAGAAACAGTCATGGATGTTTCACATATATGAAATAGTAGACATGTCGTAAAATATTTTATGACAATGTTCAAGGAGTTGACTATGACAATATTTGATTTTTCATAGCGATATTTAGTCTGGACGGATTAAGGTAGCAACCACTACATATAATTTTAGTATATGGTAGATGAATAAACAAAACAAATTCTTCTAATAGAATGGTTACCTAGGACGTGTGCACGACACGATCCAAAGGATTTTGTTAATTTAAAGGATGCTAAAAGGGCATGCACACTTCAATGGTTGAAGTAAGCATCACGGAGTTGGAATCTTCACCGTGATGAAACTGTTAAAGAAGTTTAATTTCATCAGGAGACGTTGAAGATGCTTGCGCGACATATTTCTAATACATTATATGGAGGACATCTTGTTGATTGGAAATGATGTATCTTTTATTGATAAAGGTTAATAATTTCATTTCGATGAAAGTCTTAGGCAAAACCCGAATATTTAGCATGAATGTCTATATGGATAGACTGTGACGCTAATATGGTTGTGCCAAACGTACATATATAAGATATTGAAGGAGTTCAATATGAAAACGACGAGAAAAGGTTCTTGTTACATGGAAAATAATTGAATCAAGATTCAAGTGTATCGACAGTTGATAAGTGAAACAAGATTCATGTGCTTTGACACTTGATGAGTGAAATCACAAGAATGTTTTGATCAATCATACCATGATACGTACACATCCAGATATGTCCTATGCTCTAAGTGTTATGAGCATATACCAGAATGAATCATAAAATGATCACTGGACGATAGTAAGGATATTCTTATAATCTTTTGAAAGAATTAAGAATATATTCTATTTGTATAAGAGACAAATATTTCATTGCAAAATGATACTAGTTTTGTCACATGATAAAAATTAAGTTTATCTCAATTTAAACTATGGGTGGCACAATGAAATGGAAAGAAGTTTTCATGACGGATTTGGATGAATTCCAAAGTTGAGACATTGTGACAGATACTACAAACAAAATTCTAAGTATATGACTTCTATATTAGCAGGAAATGAGGGCATTTGTGTTAAGTAGTTTGTTATCAAACTAAGGTGTGGTTCACAATAGGATAACACTAAAGATATATTGTACGACAATAGTATCGACATGATTTAACCCCAAGGAACTAAAGGTCTCACCAAAAGACCAAATTTATGCAATGCCATCTCATTAGTGAATGAGTGATGCGTGAATACGCAAAGACATGCAAATACACACAGACCTGAAAGCGTTAGATCCGTAGATTATGTTAACCAGTAGCAATCGCGTATATGCAACACCAGAAAGCCATAGGTGTTCAATACGCAAAGTTTTCAAACTAGATTATTGTCTCTAGTGCCTTAAAGAGTGAGAGCCAATGCAGAAACGTTAATACAGTTGTTATTATGTATATGCCTTGAGAGACAATAATAAAGTTGTTATTATGTATATTCCAAGTTTATGATAAATGTTTATTTTGCATGTTATAATTGTATTAATACAGAAACGTTAATACATGTATGTTTAATAAACAAATAGAAAGTTCCTAGTTATGTCTCTCTTAATAAACTAGCTCGTTGATTAACAAGATGATCAAAGGTTTCCTGATGATTGACACTGGATGTTGTTAATAATGAGGTCACAACATTATTTGAATGATGTGATAAACATTCATCCAAAGTATAGCATTACGATCAAGGTCATTGTGTTTATATTGCTATAATATCATACGGAGTAATCTTAGTCCTTAGACCATGAGATCATGTCAATCACTAACACCAGAAGAGTATCTTGATAACATCAAACGTCACACCGTAACAGGGTGACTATAAATATGGGTTCAGTGCTATGAAGGTGTTATGTTGAGGCTCATGGATCAAGAGTGGAATTTTTCCATCCTGATGACGTATAGATATACTCTGGGCCCACTCAGTGATATCACATTAGTTAACTTGCAAGCAAGTGATTTTATCACTAGAATGTTATATCATGAGAACAAGAGAAGAGTACATGTCGGTAACGAGATCAAACTAGGTATGAAGATACCAATGATCGAATCTCGGACATGTAATATATCGCGAGACAAAGGGATTGAGTTACATGCGTATAATGTTCACACGATCACAGAAGTCATCATTGAATGTGTGGGAGTCCGTACGGATCTCCAGGCCCCGCTGCTGATTATTAATCGGAGAGGGGTCTCGATCATGTATACATTATTCGCGAACCGTAGGGTGATACACTTAAGGGATACCGACACCATTTTGAGCAAATAATATGCTAGAGAAAGAATTACAAAGCGCAGAAATTATTTCACTAGACACCGGAATTGTTTCGGTTGAAATTGCTAGAACTGGTTCTACATGTAAAATTGAAATGCTGTAAGGGGTTTTATGTGAATTTTTTTAGTTAAAGTAATTAAGAAAGTAGCCGCCATGGCTGGGATCCATGCCCCTTGGGTGCCCCCCTACTCCCTATAAAAGGCCTCCCTCTCCTCCTCTCATATCACACCTCCTCGCGAAGGATCTCTCTACCCCTTTTAGAATTGCCCCATGGTCTCGGATCAGCGAGATACATGTTCCTGGTGGATTTTTCTGGAAAGATTTGTTGCTTTCACTATTTCACTGGAGCGAGGGTGCGGAGGTTGTCGGGGTACTCGAACGTGTGTGCGATCACGGATGCACCACTTCTTTGCGGTGGTGGACTTGATGGTGCTGGACCTGCTGGACCGGATGGACTTCTTCTCGATCTTGAGATCGGCAAGCGTTCGACTACATCATCCACGAGTACAACCTTGTTAACGCTTTTCGGTCTTCGAGGGTATGTATTCTATGGATGTATATCCACCCGTTGCTTGTATCTAGTAGATAAATCTTGGTACTTAGTTGTTCCCATCGTAAGAATTTTTTGTTTTCTATGCTACGAACCCTTCAATCTAAATAATTCCACTGCTGAAAATTGTTAAGCCAATGTTCTCACCTAATCCTGCTCCTCCCAAATATCGGGACGAGATTATTTTAAGGGGGAAAGGTCTGTAACATCCCAATTTCAGCAACCCTAATTTATTGTCAAAAAGGCAAAAATTAGGGGGAACAAAAACTTTTTCTTACAAAGTGTTGCAGTGTTGCTTACTTGTTTTCTTGTGTGCATGCAACTGATTGTATATTAGAAGATATACTCCTTACCTCATCACTAGTTGACGAATTCTTGTGTAATTTTCATACCGACAAGTTTGGCCATATTTTGAAAACAATCAAAGAGGTAGTATTGAAAAGAGTATGGCTCGATCAGCTGGTCTCATGAGAAGGAGCTAAACCGACTGTTTTCCTTGCTTAACTAATTTAGGGTCCTTTGTGCTAAAATGTATGGACCTTGATGTAAATTTCCCTTTTTAGATCCTTTATATAGGATGTACTCCCACCGCCCTTGTAAAATTATAACATGAAAGTATGTGGTAATGTCAAAAAGAACATAAGTTTAGTTGTCAATGAGTATGGATATTCTTGGATTTCAAGCTGAACGACGAGGGTCATGGCGATATCTACATCATACTTTATATTGATGATCCCATATCCAAGAATATGCATTCTCACATATTAGGCCATATTTTGAAAACAATCTAAGAGGTAGTAGTATGAAGAGTATGGCTCGATCAGTTGCTCTCTCGAGAAGGATCCGAACCCGATTGTTTTCCTTGCTTAATTATTTTAGGGTCCTTTGTGCTAAATGTATGGACCTTGATGTAATTTTCATATTTTTTAGGTCCTTGATACAAAATGTACTCGTGTCACCCGTGTAAAATTTGAATCTAAAAGTAAGTGGTAAATTTGATGAATTTAAGCTTAGTTTTGACTGAATATGTACGAACATTCTTGGATTTCAAGACGAACGACCAAGGTCATGGCCATATCTACATCATACTTGATATTGATGATCCCATGTCCAAGAATTTTCATGTCGACAAATTTGTCCATATTTTGAAAACAATCAAAGAGGAAGTAGTATTTAGAAGAGTATGGATCGAGCAGCTAGTCTCTCGAGGAGGAGCGATAACCGACTGTTTTCCTTCCTTAATTATTTTAGGGTTCTTTGTGCTACATATATGGACCTCGATGTAATTTTCCCTCTTTTGGGGTCCTTGGCGTAAAATGTATTTCCATCGCCCGTGTAAAATTCTAACCTGAAAGTCCATTAGAAGATCTAATCGAATTTACGTTTAGTTCTCAACTAGTATGATCATTATTGGATTTGAAACCGAACGACCAAGGTCACAGCCATATCTACAACATAATTTATGTTAATTATCCCATGTCTAAGAATTTGCATGCCGAAAAAACTGGCCATATTTTGAAAACAATCAAAGAGAAAGTAGTATGAAGAGTATGGCTCGATCAGCTGCTCTCTTGAGAAGGAGCCAAACCTGATTTTTTCCTTGCTTAATTATTTTAGGGTACTTTGTGGTAAGTGTATGGACCTCGAAGTAATTTTCCTATTTTTAGGTCCTAGATGTAAAATATACTCCCACCGACTGTGTAAAATTTTAATATAAAATTAAGTGGTAAAATCTTAATAAATTTAAGTTTTGTTGGCACTAAGTAAGAACATTCTTTGATTTCAAGCCGAACGACCATGGTCATGGCCATATCTACATCATACTTTATATTGATGATCCCATGTCCAAGAATTTTCATGCTAACAAATTTGTCCATATATTGAAAATAATCTAAGAGGAAGTAGTATTTAGAAGAGTATGGCTTGATCATCTGGTCTCTTGAGGATCCAAACCAAACTATTTTCCTTAATTAATTATATCACCTGGTCTCTTGAGGATACAAACCAAAGTATTTTCATTAATTAATTATTTTAGGGTCCTTGGTGAAAAATGTATGGACATCGATGTAATTTCCCTCTTTTTAGGTCCTTGGCATAAAACATACTCCCACCACCCTTGTAAAATTCTAACCTGAAAGTACGTGGTAAGATCTTAACGAATTTAAGCTTAGTTGTCAATGAGTATGAACAATCTAGGATTTCAAGATGAACAACCAAGGTCAGGGCCATATCTACATCGTACTTTATGTTGATGATCACATATCCAAAATTTGCATGCCGATAAATCTGACCATATTTTGAAAACAATCGAAGAGGAAGTGTTATGCAGAGTGTGGCTCGATCAAATGCTCTCTCGAGAAGGAGCCGAACCCAATTGTTTTCCTTGCTTAATTATTCTAGGGTCTTTTGTGCTAGATGTATGGACCTTGATGTAATTTTACTTATTTGTTCCCTGATTAAAATATACTCCCACTACCCATGTAAAATTTTAACCTAAAAGTAAGTCTCAAAGTCCAAATAAATTTAAGCATAGCTGTCAATGTGAATGAACATTCCTGGATTTTAAGCCAAGCAACTAAGGTCGCGGCCATATCTACATCATAGTTTATGCTGATGATCCCATATCCAAGAATTTGCATGCCAAAATATTTGGCCATATTTTGAAAAAAATCAAAGAGGAAGTAGTATGAAGAGTATGACTCAATCAGTTGCTCTCTCGAGAAGGAGCCAAACCTGGATGTTTTCCTTTGCTTAATTATTTTAGGATCCTTTGTGATAAATGTATGGACCTCGGTGTAATTTTATCTTTTTTAATGTCCTTGATGTAAAATGTAATCCCACCACCCGTGTAATATTTTAACCTAAAAGTAAGTTGTGGTAAAATCTTGTAATGGTAAACAATATTTCCACTAGGAGTTCCCCCTGTTGAAAAAATGATAACAAGAAGGGATCGAGAGGCGAGAGCATAGAGGAGGTAGTCGGAGAGCAGCAAAGAGGAGGATTTGAAGGCGGTATGATGTTAGAGCAAAGCTGATGGGTTCCTGATACGAGGTACGGTAGATAGTACACTAGTACTAGTACAGTTCATGACCTTTACTATATATGCACACAAAACAAATTGTGTTTTCTCCATCCTTCACTACCTCATAACCATCCACACACCCCAGCTGGCTGATATCTTCCTCGTCCACAATGTGGCAATGCGCACGTGCACCAACCTGCCTCGTGTTGGCGGCTCCGTGTCTGTGTCTAGCATGTTCATCAGCTGCGCTGGTGCGAACCATTTTGGGCCTTGTCTGGAGTACTAGGGTAGCAATTAAAATTTCTCCGGTTTCCAAATTTTTAGTTCCTTCCTAAAAATCCGGGGGAAGGATATTTAAAAGTTCACCATTCGCAGTACTAGTACTCTAGTAGTACACTACTTAAAGTGGTGGACATGGGGTGCGTTCATACTACCGTACATTCCATCGCATTGGATTTGGATGCATACCATTATGATCTTTTTATTTTATTTTTTGCAAGGGACACCACTATGATCTGGCCAGCCTTCCTACTACAAACTACTCCACCTCTATTCGTTCTGTTTCACACCCTAGGAAGAGGAAGCACCAAGCACGCCCACAGCAAGCTGGTTTGAAAGTAGGAGCCCTCTTTTTTTTTGCAAAGCAAGTAGCACGCCCTCCTTCCCAATGAATTTAAGAAGATTTTCCAATATTATGTAAAAATTGAAATACGAGTAAGTGGTAGATTGCTCTTATAGTTCTACAACTATATTTTAACGGTAGCCACCAGGCAATCAATGTACCGAAACCCTATGAGATTTTTGAAAGATTCAATTTCTTGCTAAGCATTTGCATGTTGACAATCACGAGTCTTCACAACTTTTGAAAAATAAATCTGCCGATGATCCCATATCCAAAAATTTGCATGCCGACAAAATCAAGCCATATTTTGAAAATAGTCGTGAGAGGTAGTAGCATGAAGAGCATGGCTCGATCAGCTGCTCTCTCAGGAATGAGGAGAATATTTCCTTGCTTAATTATTTTAGGGTCCTTTGTGCTAAATGTATGTACCTTGATGTAATTTTCCTTCTTTTTAAGTCCTTGATAAAATGTACTCCCATCGCCCATGTAAAATTCTAACCTCAAAGTAAGTGGTAAAATCTAAACGAATTTAAGCTTATTTGTTAATATGGATGAACATTCATGGATTTCAAACCGAACGACCAATGTCATGGCCATACCTACATCTTACTTTATGTTGATGATCCCATATCCAAGAATTTGCATGCCGATAAATGTGGCCATGTTTTGCAAACAACCAAGAGATGAAGTAGCATGCAGAGGATGGCTCGAGAATGATCCGAACCCGACAGTTTTCCTTGCTTAATTATTCTATTGTCCTTTGTGCTAAATGTATGGACCTCGATGTAATTTTCCTATTTTTAGGCCCTTGATGTAAAATATACTCCCACCGCCCATGTAAAATTTAATCTAAAAGTTAGTGGTAAGATCTAATCAAATTTAAGCTTAATTGTCAACGAGTATGAACATTCCTGGATTTCAAGCTGAACGACCAAGGTCATGGCCATATCTACATCGTACTTGACGTTGATGATCCCATATACAAAAAATTTCATGCCGACAAATCTGGAAATATTTTGAAAACAATCAAAGAGGAAGTAGCATGAAGAGTATGCGTCGATCGGCTACTCTCTCGAGAAGAAGCCAAAGCCGACTGTTTTCCTTGCTTAATTATTTTAGGGCCCTTTGTGTTAAATGCACGGACCTCTATGTAATTTTTCAATTTTTAGGTCCTTGATGTAAAATGTACTTCCACTACACGGGTAAAATTTTAACCTAGAAGTAAGTGGTAAATCTAAACAAATTTAAGCTTAGTTGTCAATGAGTATGAACATTCTTGGATTTGAAGTCGAACGACCAATGTCATCGCCATATCTACATCATACTTTATATTGATGATCCCAATATCCAAGAATTTGCATGCCGACAAATATGGCCATATTTTGAAAACAATCAAAGAGGAAGGTATTTGGAAAAGTATGCCTCAATCAGCCTCTCTCTCGAGAAGGAGCCGAACCCGACTGTTTTCCTTGATTAATTATTTTAGGTCCCTTTGTGCTAAATTTATGGACCTCGATGTAATTTTCCCTTTTTAGGTCCTTCATGTAAAATGTACTCCCATCGCACGGGTAAAATTTTAACCTAAAAGTAAGAGGTAAAATCTAAACAAATTTAAGCTTAGTTGTAAATGAGTATGCACATTCTTGGATTTGAAGTCGAACGACCAAGTTCATGGCTAAATCTACATCATATACATTATATTGATGATCCCATATCCAAGAATTTGCATGCCTCAATGTAATTTTAGGGCCCTTTGTGCTAGATGTATGGACCTCTATGTAATTTTTATCCATTTTAGGTCCTTGGTGTAAAAAGTACTCCTACCTCCGGTTTAAAATTCTAACCTAAAAGTAAGTGGTGGTAAAATCTTGTCATGGTAAACAATATTTCCACTTGGAGTTTCCCCCTATTGAAAAAAATAGGAGGGAGAAGGGAACGAGAGCATAGAGGATGCAGCAAGAGAGCAGCAAAGAGGAGGATTCGAAGGCAATACGATGTCAGAGTAAAGCTGCGATGAGTACCTGAAATGAGGTACATGTATAGTGAGTAGTAACTAGTAAATTTCAGGAGGGAGGGATAGTCAAAAGATCGCCATGCGCAGTACTAGTAATACTTAAAGTGGTGGACAAGGGGTGTACCATCACATTGAATGCACACCATTATGATCTTTTATATTTATTTTTGCGGGGGACACCACTGAGATCTGGCTAGCCTTGCTACCCCCAACTACTCCATCTCCATTCGTTCCACCCTAGGAAGAGGAAGCATGTCAACACCCGGATATTTAATCCCAGATGCGTGTTATGCCATACATCGCAATCCCAGGATTACCATTTTTGCGAGACATAACAGAATTGGATACCACAGTACATCATCCATTACAAACCATACATAAGGTTTTACACAAATAAGGATCTCATGATCCAGTTCTTAATACAACTTCAAGCATCGGAATACGTAATAATAACGGTAGCGTAGGCGAAGCTCCATCTTCGGGTTCACAGTCAATGCTGACGATGGGAGATGATCCTAGTTGTCGTAACCTTCCTGGGGTCCATCCTCCAGGTACTCCTCTTCATAGTCTAGCCACGGGAATAGCCAGGGACAAATCCATGAGTACTCTTTAAGTACTCGCAAACTAATACTAACAAGTGAAAGGGTTTTTGGTAATAGAACACTAGGCTCTAGGGTTATTTTGCAAAAGCCAGATTTATCTCTACTAAGTTTAGAAGCAACGAATGCTAGTTGAAATTTTATAACACCTAAGTGGGAACTTGTATCTCATGTCACAACCCTGTTGTGGTCAAGTCAAAGTCTCAATTCATTTCACAAGTCTTTTGAAAACATCTGACGGGGGAACAGTATGGCCACTCCAACTGTCCATAACCCCGGACGCGGCTATTTGAATAGTTTGACAATCTGCAGAGATTGTACACTTTCACCACAACATTCAATACATCCGTCAAGAACAAATCCTGAATTCACCATACTCAGTATGCGGATAATCAATCCTAACCTTTCAATTACACGCCCTAGTATAAGCACCTCTCCTGTGAGTTTGGCCTCCCAACCATGACCAACTATCATCTTGGGAACTGCACAGGTGGACAATCTTCACAAGGTAGCCTCAGCTCAGACCATGGCCGTGAGGGAACAAATAGTAATGTATATAAGTTTCCAGTCAAGCCCTGCCCAATCTTTGGGTATTGTGGTTGTACGATAAAATTGGAATGGTATCGCATCCAGACAACCATCAGTTTTATAAAGGGCCAAGGCTCATGCCTCATCATTTTCATCACCAAAATCATCAAGTGTTCGGAAACACATGTCCAAAACATTTCAATAGAATGATCCATCATTCCAAGGTTTTCATAACCATTTTTCCACCAAGTATTCCCATCTAAAGTTGATCAAGTTTTATGCTTAGCACTAGCATCTACAAGTGGGGGTAAGCACCAATGAGGGGTGGTACACTAGTGGGGTTTTACTAAGTTTAATCTCATGCCTTAGGAGGACATCAAGATTATCTAGCTTAGGCCAAATTTTATGCTCTTTATGCAACCTTCAATTATCTTTCTAATATCTACAATTTAATTAAGTAAGCTCTAAGTACTAGCTTTGATAAAGAAATAAAGTATGAAGCTTGTAAGTAAAACTAGGATTGGTTTATCAAGTGTAGATGATCACATATGCTTAAGGCATATAGTGGTCAGGGTAACAAGCAAGTATTAGCTTGCATAAGTATCAGTATAAGCTTGCATTAGTAGGGTATCTTGCAAGTGTTACCTTGCACATTCAACTGGTAGTATTAGGCTTGCCTTGTGCAGGGCAGTGGTTGAAGTTCTCCTCGGCTTCTTCTTCGTAGAATCCTCCTTCCTCTTCGTATCCTTGGTCGGTACTAGCGTCTATAAATAAATACGATGTACACAATCACCAAACAATACTTAACTACTTGCAATCATCACACAAAAGGGTCCTATAGATGATCTAACATCATCTCTAACATTATAAGATTAAGGCTTGGTTTAATTCTTTTTATTTTTAGAAAAGTAATTTCTACTCATTGAAAAACTACTTTAGATTTAATATTCTCCAAACCAAACATGGGATCATGTTGACACATGTCATCACCACATATTTTAGTTCATGGGAATGTGATAAAAGTGGTGTCACAATTTAATAAGGTTTTACCTTTTTATTTTAATTAAATAAAGTGACTAGAAATGCCTATGTAGCATTCTTTTATTACTTGAACATTATTTCTGTAAGTAAACCTATATATTTTTATATATTCTGAAAGGTATGGTTAAATGTGATTTTTGAGAGTTGGAATCAAATCAAATGCTATTATGGTTTTAATTTGAAAAATGTTTGAATGCAGAAAAGCTTTTGTCTTGTTATTTTTACCAAAAATGATCTACAGATCCAAATGACTTGAATCCAACGGGCTTGGATTCAGCATTCCCAGACCTTTCTAAAAAAATTGGTTTCATTCAATTTTGTTGACTGAATCGACCTGGGTTGATTTTTGAAATTGGGTACACAAGTGTGTTTGAACTAAAAAGGAAAAGGTTAAATTCAAATAACTGGGCTGCGCGAGAAACGATGTTGGGCCGACCTGCTAAGCATAGCGCTTCCGCGGGCTGCGTAAGTGGCTGTCCCCACGCGCCAGGGAGACAGGGGGGTGCGGAGCGGTATGGGGCGATGTGGTGCGTTCGATCTGGTTCTAATCCAACGACTGAGGGTCATCGTCGATGTTGGGCAACTCCGGCGAGACTGAAACCTAATGCGGCAGGTGAGGGTCGCTGGGGCCTCACCGGGGTTCGGGCGAGGGTCGGCGAGGTGGGCAACGACGAAGTCGACGACGGCGAACCTCCTGGTACCGACAGCTTCTCCTGGGGCGGCTCCAATCGCTGGCTTCCTTCTGCTCCAGAGGCGGCGGGCTCCGGCGAAATTTCGGCGAAGTGCTGCTCACCTTGCTCCGGGAACGGGGTGGCACGATCAGTGAGGATAGGGGAGTGGAATGGTGTGAAGAATTCGAGCGGGGGAGGCCTCTATTTATAGTCGCGACGGTGAGACCGAACGGCATGGGCAGGAGATGGTGGCGACATGGCTACGGGCTGCTAGAGGCATGGCCGGTGGTGGAGATCGCTTAGTGGTCTCCTGGCGATGCTCTACGGCTTTAATGCGCTTGCAGGGTGGTGCGGTTTGGTCTCGAATGCGCGATGCTCTACGCGGCAGAGGAGGCGTCTTCGACGGCGAGCGGTGGCTGTGAGGCATGGGGCGGCGAACGGGGATGTATGGCATGTTCCTGGGACGGTGGCGATCGTGTATGCACGCGGCGAGGGCGGCGCACGGTCTGTGGGCGTCGGTCGAGTGTGGCGCTCTGGCGCATGCTCGGCATGGTTGATAGAGGCACGGGCACGGCGTTCCTGGGTGCTGTGTTCGACGTCTTCGAGGCAGGGCTGGTCGAGAGGGGGCGGTGAGGCATGGGTGATCTTCCAGACAAGGTTGGCACGGCTAGTTTCTCTCCTAGCTTGCTGTCGACATGGGGGTGACAAGGGTGGCTTCGGCTATTCACCATTGATGGCATTGCCAAGCTTACAGTGGTGCTAGTGCTTGGTTAAGATTGTTAGATGATCTACTAAGGCTAGTGGTGCCTAGAGAGGGAACAAGTTAGGCTCAATTCACTGCTCAAAACAGTGTTTGGATTTTGTTTGATTTGTGTCTGCAAGGTGTTTGATGAAATGGCCGCAAGAATTCAAGTTTTGAATGTTGAAAAGATTTTTGGTGGGTGTGCTAGGTTGGTGCTGGTGAGTCTGCAGATTCTTTGGTTTTGAAAGTTGAGCTTGTTTGAGTGGTTTATGAAAAATTGGGATCTTCTGATATGATTAAGATTCAATTTTGAATTGCCATTTAAACTATGCATTTGAAAGTTTCTGGATGATCACAAAGTGGACCTTGATGCTTTGTTATGAGTACAATCAAGGGGTGCAAAGATCCAGAAAAGTTTCTGTTAGGTTCTGAAAGTTTGAGACAGCCAAAGTAGGCATGGGAGTTAAATTGGTCAAAATGACCATTCACTCATTTAGCTTTGTTTTGATTTATTTGTCTCTGGGAAAAGTGTGGGAAATGTTTAGATGATGTTTATTTCACCTAAGCATCCATTTACAAGCAAAGAAACACACAAACAAGTTGGTTCGAAATAATTTCAAATGAAGTGCATACACATATGCATGCTTTCATAATTTTGATTAGAAAAGTTTTTGTTAACCCTAATTTTGATGCTTAGAGTTTGATGATCCAAGTTTAGTATTTTTGGGATGTTACAAAGTACCAGGCAGACCTGCAGCAAGTTGGTTCGAAAGTGAGGAGTGCTTTTTTTTCACGAAGCAAGTAGTAGTACTCCCTCCATTCTATAGAATTTAAGCCAATTTGCCAATATTATGTAAATTTTAAATACGAGTAAGTGGTAGATTTATCTTAAAGTTCTATAATTATCTTTTAACGTTAGCCACCAATGAGATTTTTGAAAGATTCGATTTCTTGCAAAGCATTTGCATGTTTACAATCACTAGTTTTCACAACTTTTGAAAAAATAAATCAGCTTGGCAATATGGCCTACATTGTATGAACATTCTTAGGCTTCAAGCCGAACAACATGGGTGAATATATGGCCATATATGTACATAATACTTTATGGAAATGTTCCGATGTTTTTGGTAGATGGGTGCATCTTGGCATGGTGAACCATAATGCTGCCAATAATGGGAGTTTCCAACTTTTAGGAAAAAAATATTTTTGAATTTTCATATTAAAAAGAATATGTTTTCCTTTAAATTAAAGCAAGTATGAAGAATATGGTTCAGAATACCACAAGCCCATTTTCGAGACAAAATTTGGACCATGTTTCACTTACGTTTACACCAAGTTTAACAAGTTCTTAAGGTTCCTAGCTAAGTTCACCCATTTAAACAAATTTAAGCACAATTCTCAATTTTAGGTGAAATTTTAACCTAAAAGTATATGGTAGGTTTCTCTCAAAGTTCTACAAATAAAATATCTTTTGATGACTGTACCCACCACACATTCAATATATCGAAAACCATGGAGGTTCTTTTTTGAAATATTTCACATCTTGCTAATAATTTGCATGTAAAAATTTCTGTCCTTTTTTGCAAATTAATCAAACATCATACTTTATGTTGATGATCCCATATCCAAGAATTTGCATGCCAACAAATCTGGCCATATTTTGAAAACAATCGAGATGAAGTAGCATGAAGAGTATGGCTTTATCCGTTGCTATCTCGAGAAGAAGAAGAACCCGACTGTTTTCCTTGATTAATTATTTTAGGGACTTTGTGTTAGATATATGTACCTCAAAGTAATTCCCCCCTTTTTAGGTCCTTGACTAAAATGTACTCCCACGGTCCGTGTAAAATTCTAACGTAAAAAGTAAGTGGTAAAATCTAAACGAATTTAAGCTTAGGTCGATGCGTATGAACATTCTTGGATTACAAGACAAACGACCAAGGTCATGGCCATATCTACACCGCACTTCGTGTTGATGATCCCATATCCAAGATTTTGCATGGCGTCAACTCTGGCCATATCTTGAAAACAATCGAAGAGTAAGTGGCATGAAGAGTATAGTTCGATCAGCTGCTCTCTCGAGAAGGAGCCAAATCCGACAGTTTTCCTTGCTTAATTACTCTAGGGCCCTCTATGCTAAGTGTATGGACGTAGATGTAATTTTGGTTCTTTTTAGTTCTTTGAAGAAAAAAGTACTGCCACCGCGCGTGTAAAATTTAATCTAAAAGTAAGTGGTAAGATCTAAACGAATTTAAGCTTAGTTGATGATCCCATATCTACATTCTTGGATTTGAAGCCGAACGACCAAGGTAATGACCACATCTACATCTTACTTTATGTTGATGATCCCATATCAAGAATTTGCATGCCGATAAATCTAGCAATATTTTGAGAACAATCAAAGAGGAAGTAGCATGAAGAGCTAGTATGTCTTTATCAGTTTCTCTCTCGAGAAGGAGACGAACCCGATTGTTTTCCTTGCTTAGTTGTTTTAGGGTCTTTTGTGCTAAATTTATGGACCTCAATGTAATTTTACTTTTTATGCCCTTGATGTAAAATGTACTCCCACTACACGTGTAGAATTTTAACATAAAAGTAAGTGGTAAAATCTAAACAAATTTAAGCTTAGTTGTCAATGAGTGTCGACACCTGTGATGGCTGCGGAATCCTCTGCACCACCCGTTGATATGTTGACCCCTGAGTCAATTGGTAACGAGTTCACCGAGGAATTTCAGCTAAACAGTTTCAATCTTCACAAGCTTCGAGAAATCAAGTCCACCAAGTGGTTGTGTCCTTATAACCTGAACCAACTTGGTATTTGTGCTAATTTTGATTTACTATGCAACAATGTTGGTTTGTATAACTTTGTCTTTCAGGATGTTGCCACGTATCGCCGCTTGACACTTGAGTTCCTTAGCACGTTGACACATAGGGTGGACGATTATAATTGTACTGAGGAACAAATTCCCGTAGTTGATCGCATGAATTTCTACCTTATGAACCGTGATTACATCCTAACACTCAACCAATGGGCTCAATGTTTTGGGTTTTCCAAAAAAACACTGATGTATGCACAATTGCTTTTGTTTTAAATCCGTCACCTTGCGAGTACTTGTCACATCCCAAAATTTTCCAAATTTTGTAATGTGAAAAATAAATAAACAAAATAAATAATTGTTGAAATTTAGGGTGAAAAGAAACTTTTGTTTCTAAATGGAAACTTAAAAACCCATCTTGAACAAACTTTGAATAAAATTTGAATCCAACAAAATTCAAATCAAGTGAAATGCATTCTTCATAAATGCATCTTGAAATTTAAACACTTGGAAAATAAACCAAAACCCTAAAACACTAATGGGATATTTCCAAGATATCTCTAAGACCATGGATTTGATCCATATAAAATTTGTCAACAAACATTTATAAATGATCAAGAATGACAAATGGAAATATTATAAAACCATAGAAATTGATTTCATTCAATTTGGAACCATAGATAAAATCTAATGAATTTAGTAAGATAAGGAAATTGAATTTCCAAAGCTAATAAAGCACCTATCTAAAATCCATACCAATTTGTGAGAAATTAATCCTAAAAGGGATTTAAAAAGATAAACAAATATTAAATAAAATTATAAAAGATGGAATCACCATTTTTGTATGTTTAAATAAAAAGATATGAATTTTATAAAACAAAGGAAGAAATAAATAAATAAGGACTATTTTAAAAAGCCAAATTAAAACTTGGCCAAGCAAATAAAATAAAATATTTTTGTTTAATAAAAAGAGTAAAGGATTATTTAAATAAAATCATGAGGATTTATTATTATCCAAATTTATTTAAGTAAAGACATTTCCCATTTTAAATGAACATTAAAAAAACATAATAAAGTATTTCAAATAATAATTCAAAGTGAGTTATTTTTAAATAAAACCTACTGAAAAGATTTGGTAAAATTTAGATTTCAAATGGAATTTGAAAACATTAATAAATCTTATTTGAATTAAGACAAGGGCCTATTTTAAATAATTAATATACCCTAAAAAGAATAAAAGAGATATTCTAAATTTGACTTTAGAATGTATTAATAAACAGTATTAGAATATACACAAAGTTTGGCAAAGGTTTGAATTCAATTAGTATTTGAAATATTTGAATAAAAATCAAAACAGAATAATATAAAAGGAAAAAGGAAAATAATCAGAACAAAAAAAGGAAGCAGCCAAACCAGCCCAGCAAGCCAAGTCTAGCCCAGCATTAGCCCACTCCCTCTCTCCCCCCGAGAAAACGTTTTGCACTAGAGAAAGAACCCGCACCGTTCCCGACGTCTGGACCCCACCTCTTCCCCCTCTATCTCGCTGACTAGCCGACCCCACCTGTCAGCTCGTCGTTCCTACCCGCGGACCCGTTCTTCACCCCAAATTCTGTCGCCGTTTCTGCCTTTAATCCACGACATCAATTCGTTTGATAGCGCCTATAATTCCTCCCCGCAACCACGCAGGATTAAAACCCTCCCTCTTTCCTCTCTTTTCCTCAAACCTCAATCCATCAGAGCCCCCAGGCTGCTCCCATTCTGGCTCGCACCACCGCGGACTCCGACGAGCCTCTTCTCCAATTCCGGCTAGATACCGTCGCCCTCACCCCCCTCTACCACACGAGCGCATTCCCCATCGCCTGGCGAACCTCTCCGTAGCACCAGCTTGGCCGCGTGAGCACCGTAGCCTCGACTTCGACCTCGACAATACCCCGCCGCCGTCTGCCTCCACTCCGGTGAGCTACTGACATCGACCTTGAACGCCCCTCTTGTTCTGGTGAGCATTCCTGCAAACCGCGTGTAACATCCCAAAAATACTAAACTTGGATCATCAAACTCTAATCATCAAAATTAGGGTTAACAAAAACTTTTCTAAAATAAAAATATGAAAGCATGCATGGTGTATTTGGAATTCTTTTGAACCACCTTGTTTGTGTGTTTCTTTGCTTGTAAATGGATTCTTAGGTGAAATAAACATCATCTAAACATTTCCCAAACTTTTCCCAAAGACAAATAAATCAAAACAAATAAAATAAGGGAATGGTCATTCTGACCAATTTAACTCCCATGCCTACTTTGGCTGTCCCAAACTATCAGAACTTAACAGAAACTTGTTTGGATCTTTGCACCCCTTGATTGTAATCATAACAAAGTATCAAGGCCCACTTTGTGATCATCCAGAAACTTTCAAATGCATAGTTTAAATGACAGTTCAAAATTGAATCTTTATCATATGAGAAGATCCCACTTTTTCAAAAACCACTCAAACAAGCTCAACTTTCAAAACCCAAGCATCTGTAGACTCACCAGCACCAACCTAGCACACCCACCAAAAATCTTTTCAAAATTCAAAACTTTAATTCTTGCGGCCATTTCATCAAACACTTTGCAGACACAAATCATCAAAATCTTAAACACTATTGTGAGCAATGGTTGAAGCCTAACTTGTCCCCTCTCTAGCTCACAACCATCTTAGTAGATCATCTAGCAAGTTAAACCAAGCACTATCCTCACTGTAAGCTGGGCAATGAAATCAATGGTGAACAGCCGGAGCTCACCATGCCACCCAGTGGAGACAACAAGCTAGAAGGAGATTTAGCCATCCCAACCTTATCTGGGAGGCAGCCCACCATCCACCGCCACTCCCTGTCCCAACCGCGAGCATTACCAAACCCTGGACCACACACAGACCGCGCCCAGCTCGCTAGCAACCATGCCGAGCATGCGCCACCCTCGCCACCAGACGCCCACACGCCCTGCTTCGGCGTGCATACATGATCGCCACCAACCCAGGAGACCGCCAGACATCCCTGTTCGCCGCCCCATGCCGCACAGCCACCGCTCGCCGTCGAAGACGCCGCCTCTGCCGCGTAGAGCATCGTGCGTTCTAGACCAAACCGCACCGCCCCTACATGCGCATTAAATCCGTAGAGCATCGCCAGGAGACCACCAAGCGATCGCCAGCGCCGGCCATGACTCTAGCCGCCCGTAGCCATGTCGCCACCGTCGCCTGCCCATGCCGTTCATTCTCGCCGTCGTGACTATAAATAGAGGCCACCCCCAGCCGAATTGAGCACACCATCTCACTCCCCTCTCCTCACTGATCGTGCCACCCCTTTCCCGAAGCAAGGCGACCAGCACTTCGCCGGAATTTCGCCGGAGCCTGCCGCCTCTGGAGAAGAAGGGCGCCAGCGATTGGAGCCGCCCTAGGAGAAGCTACCGGTACCAGGAGGTTCGCCATCGTCGACTTCGTCGTTCGCCCGCCTCGCCGACCCTCGCCTGAGCCCCGGTGAGCCCCCAACGACCCCCACCTACCGCGCTAGGTTTCTGTCTCGCCGGTGTTGCCCAACATCGACGATGACCTTCAGCCGTTGGATTAGAACCAGATCGAACGCACCACATCGCCCCATACCGCTTCGCACCCCCCTGTCTCACAGATGCGTGGGGACAACGACTTAACCAGCCCGCGTAAGCGCTGTGCTTAGAAGGCCGGCCTAGTATCGCTTCCCGTGCAGCCCAGTTATTTGAATTTAATCTTTTTCATTTTATTTCAAACACACTTCTGTACCCAGTTTCAAAAATCAACCCAGGTCGATTCAGTGAACCAAATTGAATGAAACCAATTTTGTTAGAAAGGTATGGGAATGCTGAATCCAAGCCCGTTGGATTCAAGTCATTTGGATCTGTAAATCATCCATGGTAAATATAACAAGGCAGAAGCTTTTCTGCATTCAAACATTTTTAAAATTTCAACCATAATAGCTTTTGAGTTGATTCCAACTCTCAAAAATCCCATTTAACCATACCTTTCAGAATATATAAAAATATATAGGTTTACTTATAGAAATAATGACCAAGTAATAAGATAATGCCACATATGTATTTCTAGCCACTTTAGTTAATTAAAATAAAAGGGTAAAACCTTATTAAATTGTGACACCACTTTAAATCACATTCCCATGGACTAAAATATGTGGTGATGACATGTGTCAACATGATCCCATGTTTGGTTTGGAGAATATTAAATCTTAAGTAGTTTTTCAATGAGTAGAAATTACTTTTCTAAAAAAATAAAATGAATTAAACCAAGCTTTAATCTTGTAATGTTAGTGATGATGCTAGATCATCTATAGGACCCTTTTGTGTGATGATTGCAAGTAGTTAAGTATTGTTTGGTGATTGTGTACCTCGTATTTATTCATAGACGCTAGTATCGAACAAGGATACGAGGAGGAAGGAGGATACTACTAAGAAGAAGCCGAGGAGAACTTCAACCACTGCTCTGCTCAAGGCAAGCCTAATACTACTAGTTGAATGTGCAAGCTAACACTTGCAATTATGAAAGTTAGATAACCTATGCAATGCACTAAGCATGCTTGGTTAGACATATTTGATGATACACAATCCTAGTTTTACTTGCAAGCTTTCTACTTTATTCTTTATCAAAGCTATTACTTAGAGTTTACTTAAGTGATTTGTAGATACTAGAAAGAAAATTGAAGGTTGCATAAAGAGCATAAAATTTGGCCTAAGCTAGATAATCTTTATGTCATCCTAAGGCATGAGATTGAACTTAGTTGAAACTCCACTAGTTTACCACCCCTCATTAGTACTCACTTCCACTTGTAGATGCTAGTGCTAAGCATAAAACTTGATCAAATTTAGATGGGAATACTTGGTGAAAATGGTTATGAAAACCTTAGAATGATGGATCATTCTACTGAGATGTTTTGACATGTGTTTCCGAACACCATATGATTTTGGTGATGAAAATGTTGAGGCATGAGCCTTAGCCCTTTATAAAACTGATGGTTGTCTGGATGCGATACCATTCCAATTTTATCGTACAACCACAATACCCGAAGATTGGGTAGGCTTGACTGGAAACTTATATACCTAAGTATTAGTTCCCTCATGGCCATGGTCTGAGATGAGGCTACCTTGTGAAGATTGTCCACCTGTGCAGTACCCAAGATGACAGTTGGTCATGGTTGGGAGGCCAAACTCACAGGAGAGGTGCTTATACTAGAGCGTGTAATTGAAAGGTTAGGATTGATTATCCGCATACTGAGTATAGTGAATTCAGGATTTGTTCCTGACGGATGTATCGAATGTTGTGGTGAAAGTGTACAATCTCTGCAGAGTGTCAAACTATTCGAATAGCCGCGTCCGCGGTTATGGACAGTTGGAGTGGCCATATTGTTCCCCCGTCAGATGTTTTCAGAAGACTTGTGAAATGAATTGAGACTTTGACTTGACTACAATAGGGTTGTGATATCAAATACAAGTTTCCTACTTAGGAGTTATAAAATTTTGACTTGCTTCTCAGCTTAGTAGAGATAAATCTGGCTTTTGCAAAACAACCCTAGAGCCTAGTGTCCTATTATCAAAAACCCCTTTCACTTGTTAGTATTAGTTTGCGAGTACTTAAAGAGTACTCATGGGTTTGTCCCTGGCTATTCCCATGGCCAGACTATGAAGAGGAGTACCTGGAGGATGGACCCCAGGAAGGTTATGACAACTAGGATCGTCTCCCATCGTTAGCATTGCCTGTGACCCCGAAGATGGAGCTTTGCCTACGCTACCGTTATTATTACGTATTCCGCTGCTTGAAGTTGTATTAAGAACTGGATCATGAGATCCCTATTTGTGTAAGACCTTATGAATGGTTTGCAATGGATGATGTACTGTGGTATCCAATTCTGTTATGTCTCGCAAAAATGGCATAACAAGCATCTGGGATTAAAAATCCGGGTGTTGACAAGTTGGTATCAGAGCCATCCTGACCATAGGAGACCCTAGTTAGACTGGACGTTTGAATCAAAAACTTAGTTTCAAAACCAAAGAAAACAAATATTTACAAAAACTTATTCTCATTCTTATCCCTTTGATTCTTTCAGGAAAATTCATGTTCCTCAAAAAACTCTTGCAAAATACATAAAATTTCGACACACTTGATCACTCTACTAACCTACTCATCCTATATTCTTATAGATGGACGTGAAGTACAACAAGTTTTATCAGTTGGGGAATGGAGGAGACCTTATCTTTGAGAGGGATTTGGACCAGCTTGAACTTGGAGCGTCACTCGAGTTCTTCAGAGCTCAGCTCAATGATCAAGGAGGATAAGATCTGCAGTTGCTAATTGTTGCAAGTCTCCGAGGAAAGATTGAACCTCCCACTACTAAGGGAATTCAGTTTACCTTAAGAGAGAACAACTGGCTCGATGGACTTGCTAGGGCCATGCAGGAAGCTCTTTCCCGTCTGTGTGGGCAGAGCATCAATCAGATCAAGGGAACCCGCTTTGAGTTTTGCCCAAGGCGTGATGCTAATGGACAACCACTGGAAGCCCCATACCACCCTGAGCTAAAGACCCAATTGGACCACCTTAGCTTCATGATGTACGATCGTCAACAGGAGTTGGATAACTGCCGTGACTACTCCAACCACAAGTCTGCCATCATCAAGACGAAGGATCAAACCATCGCCATGCTAGCAAAGGATCGCAAGTCTCGCTGCCGTCAGGTCGAAAAGAAGGAGCGCATCATTGCCCGTCTTCGCCACCGTATCTCATCTTTGGAGGAGACCATCCACGAGAGAGACATGAAGTTGGAAGAAAGGGAGAATGCTGGACAGGATCTTCGTGGAGACCCCTACTCCTATCTCAGCGATGATGATGATTTTCTGGAGGATCAGGCTATGGACTTCTTCACCGATGAGGATGATTTCGCCTTCATTGATGACGATGAAGATGACGAAGCCACCGATTCCGAGGAGTAGTAGCACTTGATCACTAGCGTAGTGAGTAGTATTCGATCCCAGTGTATCGTAGTTTCCAGAATGGTTCTTAAAACCATCTGTTTTTCTTTGTTGTGGTGTGTGTTGTATCGTGTGCTATGAATGAATGAAAAGCGAGTTGCTAGAAAAATCTGAGTCAAACTTTAAAAACTTTTCAAAATCCCAGAACCTTAGAAATTTCCCTCTTTTCTCATGATCTATCTCAATCTTCAGATGCCACGTGGAGGAAGTGGTTCATCCCTGGACCCGATGTTGCAGATTCTGCAAATGTTGACTTCTAACCGCGAAGCTGAAAGAGCGGAACGTCAAGCCAACCTAGCCACCCTGCAACAGATATCTCAGCTAGCCCGCAACAACCAAGGCCACAGAAATTAGGACAACCATGGATCTAAGCTCAAGAATTTCCAGAACACCAACCCACCTGTTTTCACTAAGTCAGAAGAGCCCTTAGACGCTGATGATTGGATGCAAACCATGGAAAATAACCTAGAATTCGCCGGAGTGGAAGCCAACGAGAAAGTTCTGTTCGCCACCCACTATCTAGCCGGAGATGCCATGGCATGTGGAACAGTGTTCGCGCAATGACCAGAGGCCAGATGATGACCTGGGAGGAATTCAAGGTCAAGTTTAGCAGAACCCATGTGCCACCGGGTTTGATCAAGAGAATGAGAGACGAGTTTAGAGAACTGAAGCAAGGAAGGATGACCGTAGTGGAATACTGTGACAAATTCTTGTCATTAGCTAGGTATGCCCCGGATGAGATCGACACCAAAGCCAAGAAGAAAGAGAGATTCCTGAATGGTCTACACGATGAGATGCAGACAGTGTTAGTCAATATCCCCTTTGCTGATATTGAAGCCCTTGTCGACTCTGCCATCCAGATGGAAGGAAAGATCAACCAAGCCAATGAGAACCGCAAGCGTCGCATGATGCATCAGCCAGGAACCCATCAGACCCCAAAGTATCGCCCTAACCCATCTCCCGGATTTGCCCCGAGAACCAACAGACCCCCAATGAACCATCCGAGATATCCCAACCGTGGAAACGCTAGGCCCAGAGGAAATCACAACAACCCCAGAAACTCTAGCAATTTCAACCGTGCCCCACCCAAGTTCAACACCAACAATGCTGCCACCAACACCAACACTGCCCCGAGGACTGGAAGCAATGCTGTGCCTGTAGCAGCAAAGGACAAGTCGCAAGTAACTTGTTATGACTGTGAAAATAAGGGCCACTACTCCAACGAGTGCCCCAACAAGAAGAATGCCGTAGCACCCAATGCCAATGCCCTAGCTCAACAGCAGCGTCGTGTTCAGCCCGGAAGAAGGTTTGCCCCAGGGAATTCGCTCAATCGCAATGGCCGTCTTTTTCTCATGCATGCTGAAGAAGCTCAGGAAGCGCCAAATGTCGTGCTGGGTATGTTTTCTGTTAATTCAGTACTTGCAAGCGTGTTGTTTGATTCTGGTGCATCGCATTCATTTGTCACCGAAGAATTTGCATGCACTAGTAAAATTCAACCAACAAAACTGAAGCATGTTATGATTGTTCAAATTCCCGGATCAACCACCAAGGCTAGGTAAATTTGCAAAGCCGTCCCTATCCGAATCCATGGCATAGATTTGTATGCTAACCTGATAGTACTCGGAACTAAAGGTTTGGAAGTAGTACTAGGAATGGATTGGATGTCCAAACATAAAGGATTGATTGACTATGCTAAGAAAGCCATAACCATGACCAGTACAGCCTGAATATCAGTCGAGCATATATCTAAAACCTTACCGGGTCAATTCAAGTGCAACAAGAGTATATCCCAACCTACCACTGACCAAGTCCGGATAGTCTGTGAATACTCCGATGTATTTCCAGATGTTTTGCCTGGTATGCCCCCAGATCGGGATATCGAGTTTATCATTGAACTAATCCCCGGAACTGGACCAATAGCCCAGAGACCATATAGTATGAACCAGTCGGAACTAGAGGAACTGAAGAAGCAACTGGATTCCATGTTGGAAATTGGATTGATTCAACCAAGTGCGTCACCATGGAGGTCACCTGTCTTGTTTGTGGACAAGAAGGATGGAGGTAACCGTTTGTGTAGGGATTATCGGAAATTGAATGATGTCACCATCAAGAACAAATACCCCTTGCCCAAGATAGAAGATCTGTTTGATCAGTTGACCGGTGCCAAGGTGTTCTCTAAGATTGATCTTAGAACTGGGTATCATCAACTCAAAATTCGTGCAGAGGATATTCCAAAGACTGCCTTTACCACCAAATATGGATTGTACGAGTATACAGTCATGTCTTTTGGATTAACCAATGCCCCCGCTTATTTCATGGATCTCATGAATAAGATTTTTATGGACTTCCTGGATAAGTTTGTCGTTGTTTTCATCGATGACATTCTAATTTATTCCAAATCAGAAGAAGAACATGAGCTACACCTAAGGACCATTCTTGGAACCCTTAGAGAGCATCAACTGTATGCAAAGTTTAGCAAATGTGAATTCTGGTTACTGGAGGTAGGATTCCTCGATCACATTGTATCAGCCGGAGGAATTGCCGTTGACCCTGCAAAATTAAAAGATGTCGAAGATTGGCAAGCCCCAACCACTCAAACCCAAGTTCGTGCATTTCTCGGATTGGCGGGATATTACCGCAAGTTCGTAGAAGGATTCTCGAGTATCGCCAGATCCATGACCCAATTGCTGAAGAGGGACAATAAGTTTGAATGGACTGACAAATGTGAAGCGAGTTTTCAAGAACTCAAGAGGAGATTGATTTCAGCCCCAATCTTGATCATGCCGGATATCACGAAGCCCTTCGATGTGTATTGTGACGCATCCAAGATCGGTCTTTGATGTGTGCTAATGCAAGAAGGAAAAGTTATATCTTATCTATCTCGACAATTGAAGCAACATGAGCAAAATTACCCAACCCATGACCTCGAACTCGCAGCCGTAGTTCTAGCCCTGAAGACATGGAGGCATTACCTCATGGGAAATCATTGTGAGATCTATACGGATCACAAGAGTCTGAAGTATATATTCACTCAGAAGGAGCTGATATGAGACAGAGAAGATGGATTGAGCTAATCAAGGATTACGATCTAGACATTCACTATCACCCTGGTAAAGCCAATGTGGTAGCAGATGCCCTTAGCAGGTTGCCGTGCCGCTTGAACTCCATGATCTTGAAGGAGCAACCAAGCCTGCACAAAGAGATGGAAGATTTTCGAATAGAATTAGTAAGTGAAGGATTTTTGGCTAGCATAGAACTCCAGCCCACTTTGATCAGTCAGATTAAAGAGGCGCATAAGGGAAATGCTAGTATCGACGGAATCAAGCGTCAGACGCAGACAGCAAAGTACCCAGATTCACCGAAGACGAAGAAGGAGTTCTGTGGTACAAAGGACGCCTTTGTGTACCAGGAGATTCAGAGTTGAAAGAAGTTATTCCGAAGGAGGCTCATGATACTCTTTATTCTATCCACCCCGGAGAAACTAAGATGTATCAAGATTTGAAAGAGCAATTTTGGTGGCATAAGATGAAGAGAGAAATCGGAAGCTATATCGCCAAGTGTGATATATGTCAGCGAGTCAAGCCAGGACATCAAAGACCCGCTGGATTGTTGCAACCATTGCATATTCCGGAATGGAAATGGGATTCTGTTGGAATGGACTTTATCACTGGACTGCCTACTTCTAGTAGGGGAAATGACTCTATCTGGGTCATAGTGGACCGATTGTCCAAAGTCGCCCATTTCTTACCCGTCAAGACCACATATCAGAGTTCGAAGCTAGCGGAATTATACATCGCTAGAATAGTTAGTTTGCATGGAGTCCCCAAGAACATCGTATCGGATCGAGGAACTAAGTTTACCTCGAGATTCTGGAAGAAAGTCCAGGAAGGTTTAGGAACCCGCCTAGATTTCAGCACCGCGTATCACCCTCAGACCGATGGACAAACAGAGCGAGTAAATCAAATACTCGAAGATATGCTGAGAGCATGTGTGTTAGAATATGGATCTAAGTGGGAAATTGTCTGCCATTTGCAAAATTTTCATACAACAACAATTATCAGGCTAGTTTGCAAATGGCCCCATTTGAATTTATGTACGGAAGGAAGTGTCACACCCCTTTGAACTGGTCAGAAGTAGGAGAGAGTCAGATTTTCGGACTCGACATCCTACGAGAAGTAGAAGAGAAGGTTCACAAGATTCGTGAGCACCTCAGGACTGCCCAGTCCAGACAAAAAAGTTACACCGACAAGAGACGTCGAGACCTCGCCTTCAACATAGGAGATTTTGTATATCTGAAAGTGTTGCCATTGAAGGGAATGCAGCGTTTCCAACTCAAAGGAAAGTTAGCCCCTAGATATATTGGACCTTTCAAGATTCTGAACCATCGAGGAGAAGTATTTTATCAATTGGAACTACCTGAAAAGATGTCAGCCGTGCACAATGTGTTCCATATCTCGTTACTTCGCAAGTGTCTCGAAGTCCCAGAGAAGACTGAAGTGTTCAAGAATATCGATCACCGGACCATAGAAATCAACGATGACCTGACCTATCCCGAAGTACCCATCCGTATTTTGGAAGAATCTTTTAGAACTAACCGAACCCGAAGCATCAAGTTTCTCAAGATTCAGTGGAGCAACCAAACAGGAGAGGAAGCTACCTGGGAGCGCGAAGATCACATCAGGACAGAGTTTCCCGATCTCTTCAAATCCTAGGTAATCTTTTTCGTCCTTTTGTTAAATATCGGGACGAGATTTTGTTTAAGGGGGGAAGGTTTGTAACATCCTAAAAATACTAAACTTGGATCATCAAACTCTAATCATCAAAATTAGGGTTAACAAAAACTTTTCTAAAATAAAAATATGAAAGCATGCATGGTGTATGCATTTCATTTGGAATTCTTTTGAACCACCTTGTTTGTGTGTTTATTTGCTTGTAAATGGATTCTTAGGTGAAATAAACATCATCTAAACATTTCTGAAACTTTTCCGAAAGACAAATAAATCAAAACAAATAAAATAAGGGAATGGTCATTCTGACCAATTTAACTCCCATGCCTACTTTGGCTGTCCCAAACTTTCAGAACTTAACAGAAACTTGTTTGGATCTTTGCAACCCTTGATTGTACTCATAACAAAGTATCAAGGCCCAATTTGTGATCATCCAGAAACTTTCAAATGCATAGTTTAAATGACAGTTCAAAATTGAATCTTTATCATATGAGAAGATCCCACTTTTTCAAAAACCACTCAAACAAGCTCAACTTTCAAAACCCAAGCATCTGCAGACTCACCAGCACCAACCTAGCACACCCACCAAAAATCTTTTCAAAATTCAAAACTTGAATTCTTGCGGCCATTTCATCAAACACTTTGCAGACACAAATCATTAAAATCTTAAACACTATTGTGAGCAGTGATTGAAGCCTAACTTGTCCCCTCTCTAGCTCACAACCATCTCAGTAGATCATCTAGCAAGTTAAACCAAGCACTAGACTCACTGTAAGATGGGCAATGACATCAATGGTGAACATCCGAAGCTCACCATGCCACCCCAGTAGAGACAACAAGCTAGAAGGAGATTTAGCTGTGCCAACCTTGTCTGGGAGGCAGCCCACCGTCCACCGCCACTCCCTGTCCCAGCCGCGAGCGTTACCAAACCCTGGACCACATGCACGGACCGCGCCCAGCTTGCCAGCAACCATGCTGAGCATGCGCCAGAGCGCCACGCTCGACCGACGCCCACAGACCACGCGCCGCCCTCGCCGCGCGCATACATGATCGCCACCAACCTAGGAGACCGCTAGACATCCCTGTTTGCCGCCCCATGCCGCACATCCACCGCTCGCTGTTGAAGACGCCGCCTCTGCCGCGCTGAGCATTGCGTGTTCCAGACCAAACCGCACCGCCCCTACATGCGCATTAAAGCCGTAGAGCATCGCCAGGAGACCACCAAGCGATCGCCACCGCCGGCCATGCCTCTAGCCGCTCGTAGCCATGTCGCCACCGTCGCCTGCCCATGTCGTTCGGTCTCACCATCGCGACTATAAATAGAGGCCACCCCCAGCCAAATTGAGCACACCATCTCACTCCCCTCTCCTCACTGATCGTGCCACCCCTTTCCCGAAGCAAGGCGAGCAGCACTTCGCCGGAATTTCGCCGGAGCCTGCCGCCTCTGGAGAAGAAGGGAGCTAGCGATTGGAGCCGCCCCAGGAGAAGCTGCCGGTACCAGGAGGTTCGCCGTCGTCGCCTTTGTCGTTCGCCCGCCTCGTCGACCCTCGCCTGAGCCCCGGTGAGCCCCCAACGACCCCCACCTGCCGCGCTAGGTTTCTGTCTTGCCGGCGTTGCCCAACGTCAATGATGACCCTCAGCCGGTGGATTAGAACCAGATCGAACGCACCACATCGCCCCATACCGCTTCGCACCCCTGTCTCACTGACGCGTGTGGACAGCGACTTAACTAGCCCACGTAAGCGCTATGCTTAGCAGGCCGGCCCAGTATCGCTTCTCGCGCAGCCCAGTTATTTGAATTTAACCTTTTTCATTTTATTTCAAACACACTTCTGTACCCAGTTTCAAAAATCAACCCAGGTCGATTCAGTGAACCAAATTAAATGAAACCAATTTTGTTAGAAAGGCCTGGGAATGCTGAATCCAAGCCCATTAGATTCAAGTTATTTGGATATGTAGATCATCCATGGTAAAAATAACAAGGCAGAAGCTTTTCTGCATTCAAACATTTTTCAAATTTAAACCATAATATCTTTTGAGTTGATTCCAACTCTCAAAAATCACATTTAACCATACCTTTCAGAATATATAAAAATATATAGGTTTACTTATAGAAATAATGACCAAGTAATAAAAGAATGCCACATAGGCATTTCTAGCCACTTTAGTTAATTAAAATAAAAGGGTAAAACCTTATTAAATTGTGACACCACTTTAAATCACATTCCCATGGACTAAAATATGTGGTGATGACATGTGTCAAAATGATCCCATGTTTGGTTTGGAGAATATTAAATCTTAAGTAGTTTTTCAATGAGTAGAAATTAATTTTCTAAAAAAATAAAAGGAATTAAACCAAGCTTTAATCTTGTAATGTTAGTGATGAAGCTAGATCACCCATAGGACTCTTTTGTGTGATGATTGCAAGTAGTTAAGTATTGTTTGGTGATTCTGTACCTCGTATTTATTCATAGACGCTAGTACCGACCAAGGATACGAGGAGGAAGGAGGATACTACGAAGAAGAAGCCGAGGAGAACTTTAACCATAGCTCTGCTCAAGGAAAGCCTAATAATACTAGTTGAATGTGCAAACTAACACTTGCAATTATGAAAGTTAGATAACCTAGGCAATGCACTAAGCATGCTTGGTTAGACATATTTGATGATACCCAATCCTAGTTTTACTTGCAAGCTTTCTACTTTATTTCTTTATCAAAGCTATTACTTAGAGTTTACTTAACTGATTTGTAGATACTAGAAAGAAAATTGAAGGTTGCATAAAGAGCATAAAATTTGGCCTAAGCTAGATAATCTTTATGTCATCCTAAGGCATGAGATTGAACTTAGTTGAAACTCCACTAGTTTACCACCCCTCATTAGTACTCACTTCCACTTGTAGATGCTAGTGCTAAGCATAAAACTTGATCAAATTTAGATGGGAATACTTGGTGAAAATGGTTATGAAAACCTTAGAATGATGGATCATTCTACTGAGATGTTTTGACATGTGTTTCCGAACACCAGATGATTTTGGTGATGAAAATGTTGAGGCATGAGCCTTAGCCCTTTATAAAACTGATGGTTGTCTTGATGCGATACCATTCCAATTTTATCGTACAACCACAATACCCGAAGATTGGGTAGGGCTTGACTGGAAACTTATATACCTTAGTATTAGTTCCCTCACAGACATGGTCTGAGTAGAGGCTACCTTGTGAAGATTGTCCACCTGTGTTGTACCCAAGATGACAGTTGGTCATGGTTGGGAGGCCAAACTCACAGGAGAGGTGCTTATACTAGGGCGTGTAATTGAAAGGTTAGGATTGATTATCCGCATACTGCGTATGGTGAATTCAGGATTTGTTCCTGACGGATGTATCGAATATTGTCGTGAAAGTGTACAATCTCTGCAGAGTGACAAACTATTCGAATAGCCGCGTCCGCGGTTATGGACAGTTGGAGTGGCCATACTGTTCCCCCGTCAGATGTTTTCAAAAGACTTGTGAAATGAATTGAGACTTTGACTTGACTACAACAGGGTTGTGATATGAAATACAAGTTTCCTACTTAGGAGTTATAAAATTTTTACTAGCTTCTCTTCCTTCTCAGCTTAGTAGAGATAAATCTGGCTTTTGCAAAACAACCCTAGAGCCTAGTGTCCTATTATCAAAAACCCCTTTCACTTGTTAGTATTAGTTTGCGAGTACTTAAAGAGTACTCATGGGTTTGTCCCTGGCTATTCCCATGGCCAGACTATGAAGAGGAGTACCTGAAGGATGGACCCCAGGAAGGTTATGACAACTAGGATCATCTCCCATCGTCAGCATTGCCTGTGACCCCGAAGATGGAGCTTCGCCTACGCTACCGTTATTATTACGTATTCCGCTGCTTGAAGTTGTATTAAGAACTGGATCATGAGATCCCTATTTGTGTAAGACCTTATGAATGGTTTGTAATGGATGATGTACTGTGGTATCCAATTCTGTTATATCTCGCAAAAATGGTAATCCTAGGATTGCGATGTATGGCATAACAGGCATCTGGGATTAAAAATCCGGGTGTTGACACCGCGAGACTGCGCGCACCTCTCTGACCTGCTGCCTTGCATTCTTGCGCCCCAGGAGCTCGTCCCCGTCAACAAACAGTATGTGCCCGACACCGCGACAACTCCGGCGAGCAATTACGAACATCCTCGAGCGCCACTCGACCAAAGGTGGACACATTGAGCTTCAGTACATCTCGGCGAACATGGTGAGCCTCCCCATTCTCTCCCTCGCTTCCAGTAGCCATCGCAGCGCCGTTGACCGAGCGCGCCGCCGCTCACCGTCGTCGCGCACCGCCAGTTGTTGGTCGTTTGATCAACGGCCGTAGGATCTTGATCCATTGGTTACAATAGAACATAACTCGAAAGGGTATCTAGTGATGTGAGCCGTGCGATCTGTTTAGATCCAACACACTGCGTAGGCCGATCCGTGTGAACCGGTACCAACCAATTAGAACAGGACGCGTGGCCTAGAGTTTGTTTTAAAACCAGATTTTGTTCTATTAGATGTTCAAATTTGTAAATTGCATAACTTTTGATCCACATGTCCAAATTTTGTAAATTTTATATCAATGGAATCAGCAAAATAAATACTTTCTAACCATGTACTTTGTTTAGTAAATTGCTTCTGCTAAATTGGTTGTTTTTGCAGAAACTTGTGTAGGTATATTTTGAATATAAAAATTATTCTAGCAATATTTTTATGGTAAAATCTTTGGAAAATGGACTGTTTTGAACATACTGACCATAGAAACCAACTTATGGATTTAAAATTGTATTTTGTGAAGTTAAAGAATAAATCTTTGAATTAAAGAATTTCTAGTTAAATGAAAATATGGTTTATGTGTTAACAATCCTTTTTGGGTAAAACCTTTGGAAAATGATTTGATTTAAACTCTCTGACCCTAAACACCAAGTTTTAGGATTTAAAAATATATTTTATGAACCCTATAAATTATTACTTTGCTAAAAAGCATTTTCAACAACATAAAATATTGATTTGGTATAAAAATGGTTTATAGATAAAACCTTTTGCAAATGGTTTCAATATTGAACACTTGACCATAAATCACTAACATTTGTGTTTAAAAATGTATTTGTCAAACACTAGAAGATATTACTTTGGTTTTGAACCATTTCTAGCAAAACAAAAATGAGTTAAAGTAGCCATTTTACTAACTTGTTTCTAAATGGCTTTACCACTTTTATAAATGACCAATAAGTGTTTTATAATGTTTATAGCCTATTAGAAACCACGTTTCCAAATAAAACAATCTTTGGCATGTTTGCATGCATTGCTTTGTTTTTATTATTCTATGTGATGATTGCTTGAATGGTAGATTGAAATTGTGCCTTGCTTGATTGAATTGTAGTGACAATTGAAGATTTTGATAATTGCAAAGATCAAGGAGTGAACTTATAATCTCTACCAAAAAGGCAAGTGATGCTTCATACTTTTGTCCCATTATTTTCACTATGCATTAGTGATATTTCTAAGTAGGACTTGCATGGAATTTTTGCTAAGTATAAACTATGCCATGGGAAATACTAGTAGATGAAACCTTAGTAGAATTTTCCTAATTTAAGATTCCTACTAATATCATGCTTAGCTTAGCTAGTAGGAAACAAGGGTGGATTATATTCATGCTATGGAATATTTCTAAGTCAAGGACTTGTGTTTTGTTTAATAAAACAACTAAGTGAATGAATCACCTGGGTGGAGAGAGACTTGCTTGGTGGTTTTTGGTTGAGTGGTTACACAAGGCCCATTTCTATAGTTTACCTTGTGTATCTCACTTGTGGAATGCCACCCAGGAACAAAGAGATTTGAGATATCAAATGTTGAGAAGCTTCAAGTGCAGCCACTTGGCATTATGGGCTCTGCCTGGATCATATAGGTTGCAATAACTTAGCCAAATGGACAGTTGGTGGTAGGGGAATGATAGGTTTGGAGCGCGTCCATTCTGGTCTAAGGGAAGGCTTCTGGAAGATCTTGTCTTGGTGAAACCAAGTATTGTGGGGAAAGTGCACCACCTCTGCAGAGTGTAAAATCTAAGTACTTAGCCATGTCCCTGGCAAAGGAAAATTTGAGCATCAAGACATGGAAGCTATTAAGAATCTCCTCATCCCAATTTCTAAGTTAAAATCTTGTGGTTGAAGAAGGGTGAAGGTTCACCAATTTCTATTGGTGGTTCCTTGGGTGTTTTGACAAGCAAAAAGACTTAGTGTTCTCAAATGATAAGGAAAATCTATTTTGAGCAAAGCAATCCTAAGCTCCACCTAGCCAAATGCATATAGATGATAGATACCACTATACTACCATAGTATCACTTGCCAATACAATTCAAATGTATTGACCCTTGTGCCTGTAACTTATTATGTCGCAGGCTTGTTTGATGTTAGTGAGGTATGTTGATTAGGATTACAAGTCTACAACCAACATGATTGCCTGTGGCACTTTGAAGATGAAGGACTCCATGCTATAGTTAATTCTGCTGCATTGTAATGAGATAGCCAAATGAGCTATGTAAGATGTAATGAATTATTTTATTCCTGGGTTATAAAGTTGTAATATGACCCTTGTTTCTTGATATTACATCTTAACTGTGGATGCTAGCTATTCATCCAGGGAATAGCATTGTAAAGACATGGATCTCTACCTTATTAAAGGTTGGGACCTCTACAGATGGTATCAGATCACTGTGTTGCCTGTAGGATTGTACCCTAGGATTGGACAAAACCCCTTAGAAAAATAGGATTTGTATTTGTTCCAAAACTTATTAACAAACAATCTTGTAAACTCTTTCCTCAACCATTTTTGGTTTTGATTCTACATATCTTCCTTTTCAAACTTGATGTACAAGGACCTCAACCATGAGAAAAGACTTCAACATGAGCAAACAACTTCACCAACTCAAATGACTTCAACTTCAACATCACCAATTACTTCAACTTTAGTTTCATCAAGGACTTCAACTTGGACATCACTAAGGACTACAAGTGAGACAAGAAATATTACTCAAGACTTGAAGGCTATGGAAACACAACTTAGAAGAACCATCATCACCTTTTGAAGTTTTGGGACAAAAATGCAAGAAATTCTCCAAGGATACAAAGATATTGTTCATGAGGAGACAAGTAAGAAGGATGGAATGAATCTCAGGTGAACCATATAGTTGGACCACCATATTTAGTTTAGATCAAACCCACCAACTTATGTGGTGTAGCAAAAATATTTTGTTGCCTAAAAATGTGCTTGAAACTTGTTGTTTGAGTGGAATGTTTGTTTGTGATTGCTTGCACATTGCTTGTGTGAATTTTGATATGTGTGATTAGAATTATTTCCTTAGAAATCTTTGTCTATTCTAATCCCAATCCAACCCAAATAGATGGCTACTCCAAGAAACTCCAACATCAAGGATGGTGACAACAACAACCAAGAGATGCACATGAGAGAACTCATAATAACCCAAACCCAGCTAAACCAATTGACAACTCAATTTTGGGCCAACAACAATGAGTTAGACCCAACCATGCAAAGGTTTAAGGAAACCCAAACCCAATTGTTGCAAAGGATGATAGATCAAATGATCAACATGGGAGATAACCCTTCCCAAGGAGTTTGTGACAACAATGATGTCAAGGATGATATTATAGAAGGAACTCAAGCTTGCAATATTTGTGGAGACATGGATCACACTTCCAAAGAGCATGAAGATCAATGCCCTAATTGTGAAGAGAAACATCCAACAAATCAATGCCCCACATCTCAAGCTACTTGTTTCCTATGTGAAGGAAATAATCATGTCCCTATCCAATGCCCCATCTATTCTATAGTCCAACAAATGAAGCAAGATGGAATGCATCAAATGTTTGGAAACCTCCATAAGGGAACAACTTCTACCAAGAAGGATGAAGGCAAAGTCAGAACCATGCATCATAAGGCCAAGTCGAAAGTGACCACAAAGTGTTGCTACTCTTGTGAAGAAGAAGGTCGTATCTCTAGTAACTGCCCCAAGAAGAGAGAAAGATTTCCCACCTTTGAGGTGAGATATGAAGAGCATGAACTAGAAGAACTCCTAGCTTTGGAGAGACCCAAAAAGAAGAAGGACATAAGCCAGTTGCAATATTACAATTGCAATGAGATGGGACACTATGCCAGTGATTGCCCAGAAAAGAAAAAGAACCAAGGAAATAAACAAAAGGAATTGATACCAAAGAAGAAGAAGGATAATAGCCAAGTGATGTGTTTCAAATGCAAAGAGATGGGCCATTATGCAAACAAGTGTTCAGAGAAGATTCATCAAGATCCCAAGCATGCCAAGATATAATCTAGTGGAAACAATTTTAAGGGTGGTAGTACCCTAGTTGCCTTGAAGCCAACTTCTAACCTCTAGCCTCCCCAAATCTTGGGACGAGATTTCTTTTAAGGGTGGTAGCCTGTCACATCCCAAAATTTTCCAAATTTTGTAATGTGAAAAATAAATAAACAAAATAAATAATTGTTGACATTTAGGGTGAAAAGAAACTTTTGTTTCTAAATGGAACCTTAAAAACCCATCTTGAACAAGCATGAAAGAGTCAGATGCTTCTTCTATTCTTTTCCCTGGCGCAGCTGGGCCATCCTGGACTTGAACCAGAGACCTCGCCCGTGAAGTAAATCATCGCCCCTATGATCCAACCAATTGGGAGAGAATCAATAGACTCCTTTTCGGGAGCGATTCATCCTTCAGAATTCCATACTCGATCTCATAGATCCCTATAGAATTCTGTGGAAAGCCGTATTCGATGAAAGTCGTATGTACGGCTTGGAGGGAGATCTTTCCTATCTTTCGAGATCCACCCTACAATATGGGGTCAAAAAGCCAAAAAAATAAGTGATTTTAGCCCTTATCAAAAGAAAACGGATTCTTGAACCTCTTTCACGCTCATGTCACGTCGAGGTACTGCAGAAAAAAGCACACTTAGCTCAGAGGTTAGAGCATCGCATTTGTAATGCGAGGGTCATCGGTTCAAATCCGATAGTCAGCTTTTTTTCTCTATCGATGTTCTACGAACAAAAATCTCTTTTTTTTCCGAATTCAATGGAGAATCCAGGATCTTATATGTTTTCTACCTTACAGTTTTGCTAGATACAAAACAATAAAATAAATAATATATATACAAAAAATACAGATTTTGATGAAATTCCAGTTTTTGTGGTACTTTAGTTGATTTTACTCTGTTTATCCTGTAGTTTAATTCAGTTTTAATTTCGATGTATTCTGTAATGTAAATACAATGAAATTAATTGTGTAAAATGAAATTTCAATAAAATAAAAAAGGAGTCTTCATGTCCCGTTATCGAGGACCTCGTTTAAAAAAATACGTCTGGGAGCTTTACCAGGACTCACTAGAAAAACACCTAAATCCGGAAGTAATCTGAAAAAATTCCATTACGGTAAAAGGAGCAATATCGTATTCGTCTTCAAGAAAAACAGAAATTAGCGTTTTCATTACTATCCGACGAGCGACAATTACTTAGATATGTACATATCACGAAAAGCAAAAAGGTCAACAGGCCAGGTTTTACTACAATTACTTGAAATGCGTTTGGATAATATCCTTTTTCGATTGGGTATGGCTTCAACCATTCCTGGAGCCCGCCAACTTTGAATAAAATTTGAATCCAACTTAATTCAAATCAAGTGAAATGCATTCTTCATAAATTCATCTTGAAATTTAAACACTTGGAAAATAAACCAAAACCCTAAAACCATAATGGGAGATTTCCAACATATCTCTAAGACCATGGATTTGATCCATATAAAATTTGTCAACAAACATTTATAAATGATCAAGAATGACAAATGGAAATATTATAAAACCATAGAAATTGATTTCATTCAATTTGGAACCATTGATAAAATCTTATGAATTTAGTAAGATAAGGAAATTGAATTTCCAAAGCTAATAAAGCACCTATCTAAAATCCATACCAATTTGTGAGCAATTAATCCTAAAAGGGATTTAAAAAGATAAACAAATATTAAATAAAATTATAAAAGATGGAATCACCATTTTTGGATCTTTAAATAAAAAGATATGGATTTTATAAAACAAAGGAAGAAATAAATAAATAAGGACTATTTTAAAAAGCCAAATTAAAACTTGGCCAAGCAAATAAAATAAAATAATTTTGTTTAATAAAAACAGTAAAGGATTATTTAAATAAAATCATGAGGATTTATTATTATCCAAATTCATTTAAGTAAAGTCATTTCCCATTTTAAATGAACATTAAAAAACATAATAAAGTATTTTAAATAATAATTCAAAGTGAGTTATTTTTAAATAAAACCTACTGAAAAGATTTGGTAAAAATTAGATTACAAATGGAATTTGAAAACATTAATAAATCTTATTTGAATTAAGACAAGGGCCTATTTTAAATAATTAATATACCCTAAAAAGAATAAAAGAGATATTCTAAATTTGACTTTAGAATGTATTAATAAACAGTATTAGAATATACACAAAGTTTGGCAAAGGTTTGAATTCAATTAGTTTTTGAAATATTTGAATAAAAATGAAAACAAAATAATATAAAAGGAAAAAGGAAAATAATCAGAACAAAAAAAAGGAAGCAGCCAAACCAGCCCAGCAAGCCCAGTCCAGCCCAGCATCAGCCTACTCCCTCTCTCCCCGCGAGAAAATGTTTCGCACCAGAGAAAGAACCGGCACCGTCCCTGACGTCTAGACCCCACCTCTTCCCCCTCTCTCTCGCTGACTAGCCGACCCCACCTATCAGCTCGTTGTTCCTACCCGCGGACCCGTTCTTCCCCCAAATCCTGTCGCCGTTTTTGCCTTTATGCCGCGACATCAATTCGTTTGATAGCGCCTATAATTCCTCCCCGCAACCATGCAGGGTTAAAACCCTCCCTCTTTCCTCCCTTTTCCTCAAACCTCAATCCATCAGATCTCCCAGGCTGCTCCCATTCTGGATCGCACCACCGCAGACTCCGACGAGCCTCTTCTCCAATTCCGGCCAGATACCGTCGCCCCTCGCCCCCTCGACCACACGAGTGCATTCCCCATTGCCCGGCTAACCTCTCTGTAGCACCAGCTTGCCCGTGCGAGCACTGTAGCCTCGACTTCGACCTCGACAATACCCCGCCGCCGTCTGCCTCCACTGCGGTGAGCTACTGACGTTGACCCCGAACGCCCCTCTTGTTCTGGTGAGCATTCTTGCAAACCGCAAGACTGTGCGCACCTCTCTGACCTGCTGCATTCCCTTCTTTCGCCCCAGGAGCTCGTCCCCGTCATCAAATAGTACGTGCCCGACGCCGCGACAACTCCGGAGCAATTACGAACATCCTCAAGCGCCCCTCGGCCAAAGGTGGACACGTTGAGCTTCAACATGTCTCGGCGATCCTGGTGAGCCTCTCCATTCTCTCCCTCGCTTTCAGTAGCCATCGCAGCGCCGTAGACCGAGCGCGCCGCCGCTCACCATTGCCGTGCGCCGCCTGTTGTTGGTCGTTTGATCAACGGCTGTAGGATCTTGATCCATTGGTTATGATAGAACATAACTCGAAAGGGTATCTAATGATGTGAGCCGTGCGATCTGTTTAGATCCAACGCACCGCGTAGGCCGATCCGTGCGAACCGGTACCAACCAATCCGAACAGGACGCGTGGCCTAGAGTTTGTTTTAAAACCAGAATTTGTTCTATTAGATGTTCAAATTTGTAAATTGCATAACTTTTGATCCACATGTCCAAATTTTGTAAATTTTATATCAATGGAATCAGCAAAACAAATACTTTCTAACCATGTACTTTTTTTAATAAATTGCTTCTGTTAAATTGGTTGTTTTTGCAGAAACTTGTGTAGGTATATTTTGAATATAAAAATTATTCTAGCAATATTTTTATGGTAAAATCTTTGGCAAATGGATTGTTTTGAACCTACTGACCATAGAAACCAACTTATGGATTTAAAATTGTATTTTGTGAAGTTAAAGAATAAATCTTTGAATTAAAGCATTTCTAGTTAAATGAAAATATGGTTTATGTGTTAAAAAAATGCTTTTTGGGTAAAACCTTTGGAAAATGATTTGATTTAAACTCTCTCACCCTAAACACCAAGTTTTAGGATTTAAAAATATATTTGATGAACCCTATAAATTATTACTTTGCTAAAAAGCATTTTCAACAACATAAAATATTGATTTGGTATAAAAATGGTTTATAGGTAAAAACTTTTGCAAATGGTTTCAATATTGAACACTTGACCATAAAACACTAAAATTTGTGTTTAAAAATGTATTTGTCAAACACTAGAAGATATTACTTTGGTTTTGAACCATTTCTAGCAAAACAAAAATGATTTAAAGTAGCCATTTTACTAACTTGTTTCCAAATGGCTTTACCACTTCTATAAATGACCAATAAGTGTTTTATAATGTTTATAGCCTATTATAAACCACTTTTCCAAATAAAACAATCTTTGGCATGTTTGCATGCATTGCTTTGTATTTATTATTCTATGTGATGATTGCTTGAATGGTAGATTGAAATTGTGCCTTTCTTGATTGAATTGTAGTGACAATTGAAGAGTGTGACAATTGCAAAGATCAAGGAGTGAACTTATAATCTCTACCAAAAAGGCAAGTGATGCTTCATACTTTTGTCCCATTATTTACACTATGCATTAGTGATATTTCTAAGTAGGACTTGCATGGATTTTTTGCTAAGTATAAACTATGCCATGGGAAATCCTAGTAGATGAAACCTTAGTAGAATTTTCGTAAGTTAAGATTCCTACTACTATCATGCTTACCTTAGCTAGTAGGAAACAAGGGTGGATTATATTCATGCTATGGAATATTTCTATGTCAAGGACTTGTGTTTTGTTTAATAAAACAACTAAGTGAATGAATCACCTGGGTGGAAAGGGACTTGCTTGGTGGTTTTTGGTTGAGTGGTTACACAAGGCCCATTTCTATGGTTTACCTTGTGTATCTCACTTGTGGAATGCCACCCAGGAACAAAGAGATTTGAGATGTCAAATGTTGAGAAGCTTCAAGTGCAGCCACTTGGCATTATGGGCTCTGCCTGGATCATATAGGTTGCAATAACTTAGCCAAATGGACAGTTGGTGGTAGGGGTTTGATAGGTTGGAGCGCGTCCATTCTGGTCTAAGGGAAGGCTTCTAAAAGATCTTGTCTTGGTGAAACCAAGTCTTGTGAGGAAAGTGCACCAACTCTGCAGAGTGTAAAACCTAAGTACTTAGCCAATGTCCCTGGCAAAGGACAATTTGAGCATCAAGACATGGAAGCTATCAATAATCTCCTCATCCAAATTTCCATGTTAAAAACTTGTGGTTGAACAAGGGTTGAAGGATCACCAATTTCTATTGGGGGACTCCTTGGGTGATTTTGTCAAACAAAACTTAGTGTTTTCAAATGATAAGGAAAAATCTATTTTGAGCAAAGCAAGCCTAAGCTCCACCTAGCCAAATGCATATAGATGATAGATACCACTATACTACCATAATATCACTTGCCAATACAATTCAAATGTATTGACCCTTGTGGCTGTAACTTATTATGTTGCAGGTTTGTTTGATGTTAGTGAGGTATGTTGATTAGGATTACAAGTCTACAACCAACATGATTGCCTATGGCACTTTCAAGATGAAGGACTTCATGCTATAGTTAATTCTGCTGCATTGTAATGAGATAGCCAAATGAGCTATGTAAGATGTAATGAATTATTTTATATTCCTGGTTATAAAGTTGTAATATGACCCTTGTTTCTTGATATTACATCTTAACTGTGGATGCTAGCTATTAATCCAGGGACTAGCATTGTAAACATAGGGATCTCTACCTTATTAAAGGTTGGGACCTCTACAGTACTATAATTTGATAAGAATTCGTGGAAACACACCTAATGGAAATCAAATTGATCACCCTGCTATTTGTAACATCCCAAAAATATTGATCAAGGATTATCAAGTTCCAATCACCAAAATTAGGGTTAACAAAAACTTTTGTTAATTAACATCATATGAATGCATGTGTGTATGTGATGAGTGTATGAATGCATGAAGGGACTTGTGTGATTGATGTGATTATCAAGGAATGGTTTAATGATGAAAACAACATCATCTCAATCAAATCCAAGTAGAAACAAATCAAGAGAAATTCAAAAACAAACAAAATAAGCAAATGGTCATTTTTGCCAATCTTGCTCACTAGGCCACTTTGAGTGTTGCTAGTCCAAGATTTCAAACAGAAACAATTCCATTTATTTTCACCCCTAGCTAGACCAAGTAAAAGTGAACCAAACCCCACCTTTCAAACTTATAGAAACATTTGACAACTTGATTCAAATGACAATTCAAAATTGAATCTTTAACATATGTGAAGATCACCAATTATCAAAAACCAACCAAACCAATTCACCTTGACCTTTCCAACTAACCAGGAACTACCTAGTATGTAACTAGTACACCCACCAAGTTTGAACCAAAAATTCAAATTCAAATCTCTTTCGGACATTTCATCAAACACCTTTCAAACATAAATAAAAAAAACATCAAACACTATAGTGAGCGGTGTTTTTGGCCAACCTTGTTCCCTCTCTAGCTCACAGCATGCTATTAGTAGATCATCTAGCTTAGTTAACAAGCTTTAGCTCACTGTGAGCTTGCCATTTCCATCAATGGTGAGCATGCCGAGCCTCACCTTGCCACCCCACTATCGACAGCCATCTAGGAGATGCTCTAGCCTCGCCAACCTTGTCTGGGACATTGAGCACCGTCCACCGCCACCCCCTGTCCAACGCCAATGCTCAGCGAGCCCCTGGACCAATCTAGAACCTCCACGCCCTATGCCTCTGTGCCATTCCAAGAGAGCACCAGAGCGCCACACTCGACATGGGCCCACAGACCGCACGCCACCGTCGCAGCTTGAGTGCGTGACCACCACCATCCTAGGAGACCACCAGACAACCTCGTTCGCTGCCGCGCGACCCTTAGCCGCGGTGCGCAATTAAAATGCCCGTCGGACCCGCCCAGAGCACCGCAGCGTTTCGACCATCTCGCACCGCCCCCCACGCCTTGCGACCATGCCGTTGAGCTTCGCTAGGGAGTACAGCACCTCCCCAACCATCGCCCATGCCATTGGCCCACTGTGACGATGACCACGACGAGCTCCACCCGCGCCCTTCGGCCCCCTCTTGGCACTATAAATAGAAGCCACCCCCGTTCTATTTATTCACACTAACACACTCCCCTCTCTCTCAAAACCACCCCACCTCATCCCCGGAGAAAGGCGAGCAGCAGGTCACAGGAATTTTGCTGGAGTCTGCCGCGGAGAAGGAGAAGAGGAGCCAGCGATTGGAGTTGCCCCAAGAGAAGCCACCGGTACCAGGAGGTTCACCGTCGTCGACTTTGCCGATCCTCGCCCGAGCCCCGGTGATCCCCCGTAGACCCCACTGGCCGTGCTAGGGTTCTGTCTCGCAGGCGTTGCCCGACGGAGACGATAAGTCGCAGCCGTTTGATTAGAAGTTGATCGTGTGGTTTAGATTGCCCTATACCGCTTTGCACCCCCTGTCTCACTGATTGGTGGCGACATCCACTTAAACCCACCCGCGTGCATGCTGTGTTCCGTGGGCAGGCCCAGTTAACTTCCTGCGTGATCCAGTAATTCAAATTTAGGTTTATTAATTTAGTTTCAAACTTAGTTCTGTTCCCAGATTCAAAAATCAACCAAGGTTGATTCACTAAACCAAATTCAATGAAACCCATTTTGTTAGAAAGGTACTGGAATTCTTAATCCAAGCCCGTTGGATTCAAACCATTTAGAATTATAGATCACCGATAGTAAAAATAACAAGGCAGAAGCTTTTCTACATTCAAACATTTTTCAAAATTCAACCATGAAAGCTTTTGAGTTGATTCGAACTCTCAAAAATCACATTTAACCCTTTATGAATATATAAAAATATCTAGGTTTACTTGCAGAAATAATGGTCAAGCAATAAAATAATGCCCCATAGGCAATTCTAGTCACTTTAGTTAATTTAAATAAAAAGGTTAAACTTTATTAAATTGTGACACCACTTTAAATCACATTCCCATGTACTGAAATATGTGGTGATGACATGTGTCAACATGATCCCATGTTTTAGTTGGAGAATATTAAATATTAAGTATTTTTTAAATGAGTAGAAATTAATTTTTCAAAATAAAATAAATAAGACAAGTGCTTTTATGATTGTCATGTTTGGATGATGCTAGATCATCTAGTGAAAACCTTGGTATGATAAATAAAAGTAGTTAAGTATTGTTTGGTGATTGTGTACCTCGTATTTATTTATAGATGATAGTACCGACCAAGGATACGAGGAGGAAGGAGAATACTACGAGGAAGAAGCAGAGGAGAACTTCAACCACTGCTCTACTCAAGGCAAGCTAACACTTGCAAGTTATCTTACTTAGCAAGCGTATACTTGCAACCTTGCAATCTTCACAATACAAGTTAACTTTGCAAGCTAACACTTGCAACTGTGGAAGTTAGATAACCTATGCATTGCATTAGGCATGCTTGGTTAGATAAATTTGATTATATCCAATCCTAATTTTATTTGCAAGCTTAGTTATTTTATTTCTTTATCAAAGCTTTCTAATTGGAGTTACTTAGTGACTTGTAGATTTTAGAAAGATATTTAAAGGTAGCATAAAGAGCATAAAACTTGCCCTAAGATAGATAAATCTTGATGTCATCCTGAGGCATGCGATTGAACTTAGATCATTCACCCTTGTTAACCACCCCTCATTAGTGTTTACCCCCACTTGTAGATGCTAGTTCTAAGCATAAAACTTGATCACTTTAGATGGGAATACTTGGTGAAAATGGTTATGAAAACCTTAGAATGATGAGTCATTGTAATGAGATGTTTTGACATGTGTTCTTGAACACCAGATGATTTTGATGATAAAAATGTTAAGGCATGAGCCTTAGCCCTTTATAAAACTGATGGTTGTCTAGATGCGATACCATTCCAATTTTACCGTACAACCACAATACCCGAAATTTGGGTAGGATTGACTGGAACTTTATATACCTTAGTATGGGTTCCCTTGCGGCCAAGGTTTGAGCTGAGGCTACCTTGTGAAGATTGTCCACCTGTGCAGTTCCCAAGATAAAAGTTGGTCATGGGTTGGGAGGCCAAATTCATAGGAGAGGTGCCTATACTAGGGTGTGTAATTGAAAGGTTAGGATTGATTATCCGCATACTGAGTATGGTGAATTTAGGATTGTTCCTGACAGATGTATCGAATGTTATGGTGAAAGTGTACCACCTCTGCAGAGTGTCAAACTATTCGAATAGCCGCGTCCGCGGTTATGGACAGTTGGAGTGGCCACACTGTTCCGTCGTCAGATGTTTTCAAAATGACTTGTGAAATGATTCATGATTTGACTTGACCACAGCAGGGCTGTGATATGAAAATTCAAGTTCCGACTTAGGTGTTATAAAACTTTCAACTAGCTTTCTTTGCTTCTGAACTCAATAGAGGTAAATCTAGCTTTTTGCAAAACAACCTAGAGCTTAGTATCCCTACTCAAAACCACTTCACTTGTTAGTATTAGTTTGCAAGTACTTAAAGAGTACTCATGGCTTTGTCCCTGGCTATTCCCGTGGACAGACTATGAAGAGGACTATTAGGAGGATGGACCGCGGGAAGGTTACGACAACTAGGATCATCTCCCATCATCAGCATTGCCTGTGACCATGAAGATGGATCCTCGCCTACGCTACCATTAGTATTACGTTATTCCGCTGCTATGATTGTATTAAGACTGGATCATGTGATCCTTTATTATTGTAAGACCTTATGTATGGTTTGTAATGGATGATGTACTGTGATATCCAATATGTTATGTCTCCAAAAATGGTAATCCTGGGATTGCGACGTATGGCATAACAGGCATCTGGGATTAAAAATCCGGGTGTTGAAAAGTTGGTATCAAAGCCATCCTGACCATAGGAGACCCTAGTTTATAATGGACGTTTGAATCAAAAACTTAGTTTCAAAACCAAGGAAGTGAGTATTTATGAAAACCTATTCTCATTCTTATCACTCACATTCTTTCATGAAAATTCATGTTCCTCAAAAATGATTGCAAACCTACATAAAATTTGACACACTTGATCACTCTACTAACTTACTCTTCCTATATTCTTATAGATGGACGTGAATTATAGCAAGTTCTATCAATTGGGGAATGGAGGAGGCCTCATCTTTGAGCGTGACTTGGACCAGCTTTCAGAACTTCTGTAGCGTTCGCACCCTGAGTTCTTCGGAGCTCAGCTCAACGATCAGGATTGAGAGGAATTGCAATGGCTAATTGTTGCAAGTCTCTGAGGAAATATGGAAGCCCCCACCTCAGAGGGAATTCAGTTCACCATTAGAGAGAACAACTGGCTCGGTGGACTTGCCAGGGCCATGCAAGAAGCTCCTGTCTGTCTATGTGGGTAGAGTATCAATCAGATCAAGGGTGCCCGCTTTGAGTTCTGCCCAAGGAGTGATGTTATGGGATAGCCACTGGAGGCACCATATCACCCTGAGGTGAAGAACCAAGTGGACCACCTCAGCTTCATGATGTATGACCGGCAGAAGGAGTTAGGCAATGCCCGCTCCTACGGCAACCACAAGTACGCCATCGCTGCCCAGAAGGACCAGACCATTGCCATGCTAGTGAAGGATTGCCAGTCTCGTCACCTTCAGCTCGACAAAGAAGGAGCGCATCATTGCCCGCCTTCTCCATCACATAGTTGGAGGAGACCATCCACGAGAGGGATATGTGAAGGAAATATGCCCTAGAGGCAATCATAGAGATGATTATATTTCATATGTATCCATGAGTTATTGTAATGTTCCTTGAATATCCATATCAGGCAACTTGTATTGATTGGCAATTATGTGAATTGTTTGTGAAACTCTTTACTTGTATGGTTATTTAAGAGTTGTCCCTAGTCGGAGTTCATGTGAGGACACACGTGAATATTAGACTAGCACATTGATTGGTTGATGACTATGTTTCGTAAGTCATAGACATGGAGATGTCAAACCAATGATGTGGACACATGTTATAAACATGGGGTTGGACTAACCCAACCTGAGACTGGCAATTAGTTTCATCTATATCTCTACACATCGTGTACGTTTTGTCCTTAGACCTGAGATTGTCGCATGTACTTGAGATGTGGATCGACCTACTTTGGGGCTATCAAACGCTGCACCGTAACTGGGTAGTTATAAAGGTAGCTTTCGGGTTTGTCCTGAAGCATGCTGCAAGGCATGGTCAATCAAGATGGGATTTGCCCCTCTCTACTTGAGAGAGATATCTCTGGGCCCCTCGAGTGATCGGATCCAGAAATGCATGGCCGTGCTACATATGGTTAAGAGTTAACCTAGTAAAGGGGTTCCAAATCGCAGTATCGAGAAAGGGAGGTCAGCTTGGAGCTAGACCAAATATCGTGAGGCAAAGGGAAAGACATGTACTAAACCTTGTGATGGTTCGTCCGATATGATCTTTGTATGCGTTTAGGAGTTGGCACGTCTTGCTAGAGGCCACTACCAACTATTGACAGAATAAGTGTATTTGTGTCATGTCTATACGCATATGAACCTATAGGGTCACACACTTAAGAGGCTGGTAGCCTAATGAGGATTGGATCCGAAATAGACCAGGATTAGGCTACTAATGGGCTGCTAATGTAGAAGCCCACTAGGGACGCCTATATAAGAGAGGGTGGGGCGAGCTGGCCAGGGTTAGACCTCAGATCATTCCCAGCCGCCACTCCTCATGCCTGTGTTGCACGCGCGGACCTATCAGTCCGGCATCTGACGCTTCCACCCCGCACGTGTGGATACCTCGGAGGTGCTGCATCTATGGCACTTGGACGAGCCGCGCAAGGGGAGCTTCTCGTGGGACGAGGACAAGGAGGAGACGTGGAACGTCTTCACTACCTCGACGCGCTTCATCAATTCCGCAACTACGCGTCTAGTGGTAATCCCGTGATCTATGACAACAGTAATCCTGGTTTACGCGGTAGAAAATTTTGATTTGCGCTAGTGTAGCCTACCCGTATCCCTTCAGTGGTATCAGAGCCGATGCTGTTCAGTTATAGGTTCGGGATGTTTGCATATGGTGATATGCAGATTGATATAAATGATGTGATCGTTTGTATTGCGGTGGTTCAGGATTGATCTATGATCTTGCTTTCCGTGATCGTGATTCTGAGGTTGTTGAACGACTTACCCCTACCGGTCGGCTTTTGCCATTGGGGTAGACAGTGACACATAAATCCTGTTGAATCACGCGAAGATCAATATGATTGATCGAATCGGAACCTAGATCTAAAATCGATGTACCGTGATCAAAGGAGTTTGATCATATAGGAACAAGAGTCGGTTTATGGTAAATTTCATTTGCCGATCAAAATCCTTAAAGAAAATTGTGTAGATTCGATCTCTCATTTTTCACAGTTTTGATCGGTCGGAACTGATGGCGCTGCCCTTGAACCCAGGGGAGACCCCTAGACCCGCCCTTAATTGTAGCCCCTTTTGTATCTCGTTAAGGTTACTAGGTGCTGTGATGTCACATGATCCGGTAGAATGTGATTCTATGCATAACTTGTTTTTGCAGGATGTATGTGATCAGTATGGCCCATATATGTATGTGATGCATGTATGAAAATTTGCTTGACCTGCATGTCGTGAGTAGGGCAACACGGCTGGAGCCATATGTGTTGTCATTTATTGTAATGGCCTGCGTGCCAACTTGTGATGATCCCAATACTATGTAATTTTGATTACTAGCTGTTAGGAGTAATAACTTGTATTAGTTCTTGGAGGACTCATCACTTGGAAGATGGCTCACATGCATCATGAAGATGGAGATCATCATGGTGGACAGGTTCTATGGCGATGGAGATCACCATGAGAAAAAGGGCCATACTATGTCACATCTATGTGAATGCTATTCTTATAAGTTTTACTACTATGCATGCTTAGATGATAGAAGTAGAACAATCCCTCAGAAAGTTTAAGTTAAACCATGCCCTCCCAACCAAACCTTGCACCATCCTATGCCCTATACAATCGTTGGGGGGCCTATGAAATTAGGGTGCCGCGGTTTTCCTTGGCTGGATGGGTTTGTATCGGATACCTACACGCATAAGGGTTGGTGAGCTTGACAAGGTCATCTTAACAGTTAAGGACCTTGGGGCATAAAGGTTAGGCGCCTAGTTTTGACATAGAGATGTCACCCAACAACAAGAGTCATATGTGATATGATTAGCAAGTGTTGCTTACCGATTTACCTTGTCTTCTAGCAGTGATGCTAAAGCTCACTAGTCGACTTGTTAATTGTGGATCTTGAATCACTTAGTATCAATAGAGGGATATTGATGTAAGTGGGAGTATATGCTATTAAATTGTTTAATATGTTTTACTCTTTCATGGTTACATGGCTTAGTATTTTGCATGTTTCCTCTTGTAGATCAATGGCACCGAACACTACATCACCTTTCTCTTTTCGTTCGATTCTTGACAAAGATAAACTAAATGGAACAAACTATTCGGATTGGGTCCGTAACCTGAGAATTGTTCTCAGGTCTGATAAAAAGGAAACGGTTCTGGATACCCCAATCCCCGATGAACCTGCTGATAATGCATGTGCTGCCCTAAAGAACGCCTACAAGAGAGCATGTGATGATTCTCTTGAGGTTAGTTGTCTTATGCTTGCATGCATGGAACCTGAACTCCAAAAGAAGTTTGAGGATCAGGAAGCGTACGATATGATCGTAGCGCTTAGGGACATGTTCCAAGATCAGGCAAGGACTGAGAGGTACAATGTTGCCAAGTCCTTTGTCGAATGCAAGCTAGCGGAGGGAGCAGCTGTAGGCCCCCATGTGATCAAAATGGTTGGTTACAGTCAGACTTTGGAAAAGCTTGGTTTTCCACTAGGCCAAGAGTTGGCAACTGACTTCATTTTGGCGTCTCTTCCATCCAGCTATGGGCAGTTCATTTCGAACTACCATATGCATGGGGTGGAGAAGGGCCTTAATGAGTTATGCGGGATGCTAAAAACAGCAGAAAGTGACATGAAGAAGTGTGCACGGCATAGCCATGTGATGGATGTGCAGAACAAGCCTAGCTTCAAGAAAAAGGGTACTTCTTGGAAGAAGAAGGGCAAGGCTAAGGATACGATCCCTAATCCTGCACCCAAGCAAAAGGCTGGACCTGTAGAAGACACTGAGTGCTTCTTTTTGTCATGAACATGGCCATTGGAAGATAAACTGTAGCAAGTACCAGGCTTCTTTGAAGAAGAGTGGAAGTAAGAGTACTTCCCACTCAGGTACGCTTGTTGTAAATGTTGTGGACATTCTTCTCGCTGATTCCTATGTTAACTCTTGGTTATTTGATACCTGATCGGTTGCTCATATTTGCAATTCGATGTAGGGGCTAATAAGGACTAGAGAAGTGCAGAAAGGCGAAGTGGATTTTCGCGTCGGAAATAAAGCAAGGGGTTGCTGCATTGTTCGTCGGCGTCATGCAACTTCACCTTCCGCCAGGATTTATTATGGAGTTGAATAATTGTTATTACATTCCTAGTATGGGTCGAAACATTTTATCACCTTCATGTTTGATGAGGGATGGTTATTCATTCGCGAGTGCAAACAATGGTTGTGTAATCTCTAAGAATGATATGTTTATGGCTAATGCTCCCATTGTGAATGGGTTATTTATTTTAAATCTTGATGATGCATCTGTTTACAATGTTAGTGCTAAAAGGCTTCGGCCTAATGATTTGAGTCCTACCTATTTATGGCATTGTCGTTTGGGGCATATAAGTGAAAAGCGCATGAAGAAGCTCCATGGTGATGGTCTTCTAACTTTGTTTGTTTTTGAATCATACGAGACATGTCAAGCTTGTTTACTTGGAAAGATGACCAAGTCGCCTTCTTCGGGTTTACCCGAGAGAGCGACAGACTTGTTGGAACTCATACATACTGATGTATGTGGACCAATGAGCACGACAGCCAGAGGAGGATATCACTACTTCATTACTTTCACTGATGATTTCAGTAGATATGGTTATGTCTACTTGATGAGGCATAAGGCTAAAACTTTTGAAAAGTTCAAAGAGTTTCACAGTGAAGTAGAGAATCAACATGGCAAGAAAATAAAGGCCTTGCGATCTGATCGTGGAGGTGAATATTTGAGTCATGAATTTATCGATCATCTTAAGAGTTGCGGAATTGTTCCACAACTTATGCCGCCCGGAACGCCTCAAAGAAACGGGGTCTCCGAACGGCGTAATTGAACTTTGTTGGACATGGTTCGATCTGTGATGAGCCAGTCGGATTTACCATTATCATTTTGGGGTTACGCTCTAGAAACGGCAACTTTCACACTTAATAGGGTACCATCTAAATCCGTAGTTAAGACACCATATGAGATGTGGACTGGAAAGAATACCAGTTTGTCTTTTCTAAAGATTTGGGGTTCTGATGCATTTGTCGTTTACTTGATCGGACAAGCTAACACCCAAATCGGATAAGTGCATTTTCGTGGGATATCCGAGGGAAACCTTAGGGTATTACTTCTACAACCGAGAGGAGGGCAAAGTGGTTGTCGCTCGTAGCGGTGTCTTCCTAGAGAAAGAGTTTCTCACAAAGGGAACAACTGGAGGTCCGTGCGACTTGAAGAAGTTCAAGAAGAGCCAGTTGGGGATGCTTCTACGAGTGATGCTATTGTAGCAGAACAAGTTGAGGAACCCGTGGAAACAGAAGCACCACAACCACGAAGGTCGGCGAGGCTCCGCGAAGCGCGGGAATTATTATTGTTAGACAATGATGAGCCTGTGACCTATGCAGAAGCGATGGTGGACCCAGACTCTGAGAAATGGCTGATCACCATGAGATCCGAGATAGAGTCCATGGGGGACAATCAAGTTTGGAACTTGGTTGACCTGCCTGATGGTTTTAAAGCCATCGAGTGCAAATGGATCTATAAGAAGAAGATAGATATGGATGGAAATGTTCACATCCATAAAGCTCGACTTGTTGCAAAAGGTTTTCGACAAGTTCAAGGAGTTGACTACGACGAGACTTTCTCGCCCGTAGCGATGCTTAAATCTATACGGATAATTCTAGACATTGTTGCACATTTCGACTATGAAATATGGCAAATGGATGTCAAGACGGCTTTACTAAATGGAATCCTAACTGAGGACGTGTATATGATGCAGCCCGAAGGTTTTGTCGATCCAAACAATGCTGGAAAGGTATGCAAACTTCTGAAGTCCATTTATGGGCTGAAGCAAGCATCTCGGAGTTGGAATATTCGATTTGATGAAGTTGTAAAGGAGTTTGGCTTCATAAAAAACAAACAAGAACCTTGTGTTTACAAGAAGGAAAGTGGGAGAGCGCTGGTATTTCTAATCTTATATGTAGATGACATATTGCTGATTGGAAATGGCATTCCTATGCTCGAGTCTGTTAAGACCTCATTGAAAAATAGTTTTTCGATGAAGGACTTGGGAGAAGCGGCATATATTCTGGGCATCAAGATCTATAGAGATAGATCAAGGAGGCTAATTGGATTAAGCCAGAGTACATACATTGACAAAGTGTTGAAACGGTTCAGCATGGAAGAGGCTAAGAAGGGGTTCTTGCCCATGTCTCATGGCATAAAACTCAGCAAGACTCAGTGTCCTTCGACTACTGATGAGCGTGAGCGCATGAGCATAGTTCCATATGCTTCGGCTATTGGATCCATTATGTATGGAATGATATGTACTCGCCCAGATGTTTCCTATGCTCTAAGTGTTACGAGCAGATACCAGGCTGATCCAGGTGAAGGTCACTAGACAGCGGTAAAGAACATCCTTAAGTACTTGAAAAGGACTAAGGATGTGTTCCTAGTTTATGGAGGTGAGGATGAACTCAGTGTAAAGGGTTACACAGATGCGAGTTACCTTAACGACTCAGATGATTCGAAAATGCAATCAGGTTATGTGTTTGTCATGAATGGTGTTGCTGTGAGCTGGAAAAGTTCCAAGCAAGATACAGGGACCTCCTCTTCAATATAAGCTTAATATATTGCTGCCTCGGAGGCAGTAAAGGAAGCTGTTTGGATTAGGAATTTGCTGATCGCTCTCGGTGTGGTTCAGGGCGCGTCCAATCCCTTGGACGTTCATTGTGACAACAATGGTGCTATTTCACAGGCCAAGGAACCTAGACAGCACCAGAAGAACAAACATATTCGCATGAGTTACCATCAGAGTCGAGAGTTCGTTGAGGATGGTAGTTTCATTATATGCAAAATACATACGGACTCAAATGTTGCTGATCCCTTGACTAAGCCTCTCTCGCAGCCCACGCATGAAGCGCACACAAGAGCAATTGGCATTAGATACATTTTAGATTGATTCTAGTGCAAGTGGGAGACTGAAGGAAATATGCCCTAGAGGCAATCATAGAGATGATTATATTTCATATGTATCCATGAGTTATTGTAATGTTCCTTGAATATCCATATCAGGCAACTTGTATTGATTGGCAATTATGTGAATTGTTTGTGAAACTCTTTACTTGTATGGTTATTTAAGAGTTGTCCCTAGTCGGAGTTCATGTGAGGACACACGTGAATATTAGACTAGCACATTGATTGGTTGATGACTATGTTTCGCAAGTCATAGACATGGAGATGTCAAACCAATGATGTGGACACATGTTATGAACATGGGGTTGGACTAACCCAACCTGAGACTGGCAATTAGTTGCAGCTATATCTCTACACATCGTGTACGTTTTGTCCTTAGACCTGAGATTGTCGCATGTACTTGAGATGTGGATCGACCTACTTTGGGGATATCAAACGCTGCACCGTAACTGGGTAGTTATAAAGGTAGCTTTCGGGTTTGTCCTGAAGCATGCTGCAAGGCATGGTCAATCAAGATGGGATTTGCCCCTCCCTACTTGAGAGAGATATCTCTGGGCCCCTCGAGTGATCAGATCCAGAAATGCATGGTCGTGCTACATATGGTTAAGAGTTAACCTAGTAAAGGGATTCCAAATCGCAGTATTGAGAAAGGGAGGTTAGCTTGGAGCTAGACCAAATATCGTGAGGCAATGGGAAAGACATGTACTAAACCTTTGTATGCGTTTAGGAGTTGGCACGTCTTGCTAGAGGCCACTACCAACTATTGACAGAATAAGTGTATTCGTGTCATGTCTATACGCATATGAACCTATAGGGTCACACACTTAAGAGGCTGGAAGCCTAATGAGGATTGGATCCGAATTAGACCAGGCTTAGGCTACTAATGGGCTGCTAATGTAGAATCCCACTAGGGACGCCTATATAAGAGAGGGTGGGGCGAGCTGGCCAGGGTTAGACCTCAGATCATTCCCAGCCACCACTCACGCCTATGTTGCACGCGTGGACCTAGCAGTCCGGCGTCTGACGCTTCCACCCTGCACGTGTGGATACCTCGGAGGTGCTGCATCTGTGGCACTTGGACGAGCCGTGCAAGGGGAGCTTCTCGTGGGACGAGGACATGGAGGAGACGTGGAATGTATGCACTGCCTCGATGCGCTTCATCAATTCTGCAACTGCGCGTCTAGTGGTAATCCCCTGATCTATGACAACAGTAATCCTGGTTTACGCGGTAGAAAATTTTGATTTGCGCTAGTGTAGCCTACCCGTATCCCTTCAATATGCAGCTCGAGGAGAGGGAGAATGCAGGGGAGGACATTCATGGAGACCCCTACTCCTACCTCGGCGATGATGATGACTTTCTGGAGGATTAGGCCATGGACTTCTTCACCGATGAGGATGACTTCGCCTTTATTGATGATGATGATGATGAGGATGATGAGGACACCGACTCTGAGGAGTAGTAACACTTGAGCACTAGAGTTAGTGAGTTGTATTCGGTCCCACTGTATCGTTGTTTCCTAGAATGGTTCTTAAAATCATCTATTTTCCTTGTTGTGGTGTGTGTTTGTATCGTGTTCTATGAATGAATGAAAAGCAAGTTTCTAGAAAAATCTGAGTCAAACTTCAAAAAATTTCAAAAACCCTGAACCTTAGAAAATTTACCTATTTTCTCATGATCTATCTCAATCTTTAGATGCATCGCGGAGGAAGCACTTCATCCCCGGACCCAATGTTGCAAATCCTGCAAATGTTGGTTTCTCACTGCGAAGCTGAAAGAGCCGAATGTCAAGCCTACTTAGCCACCCTTCAGCACATAGCTCAGATGGCCAACAACAACAACCAAGGCCATGGAAATCAGGACAACAATGGATCAAAGCAGATGACTGGCTGCAAACCATGGAGAACAACTTGGAAGTCGCAGGAGTGGAAGCCAACGAGAAGGTACTGTTTGCCACCCACTACCTGGTCGGAGATGCAAAAGCATGGTGGAACAGCGTTTGCGCCATGAATGGAGGACAAATGATGACTTGGGAGGAATACAAAGTCAAGTTTAGCAGAACCCATGTGCCACCGGGTTTGATCAAGAGGATGAGAGATGAATTCAGAGAACTGAAGCAATGGAGGATGACAGTAATGGAGTACCATGACCAATTTTTGTCATTGGCTAGGTATGCACCGGATGAGATTGACACTGAAGCTAAGAAGAAGGGGAGATTTCTGAATGGTCTGCATGATGAGAATAGACAATGTTAGTAAATATCCCCTTTGCTCATATTGAAGCCTTAGTGGACTCGGCCATTCAGATGGAAGGCAAGAACAACCAAGCCAATGAGAACCGCAAGCGTAGAATGACGGCTCAAGCAGGAACCCCCATACCCCAAAGTATCACCCCAACCCATCTCCAGGATTTGCCCCAAGAACCAATAGACCTCCGATGAACCGTCCGACCTATCCCAACCGTGGAGGACGAAACCCAAGGCCCGGAGGAAATCACAACAACCCCGGCAACCCCAGCAATTTCAATCGTGCCCGGCCCAAGTTCAACAACAACAATGCCGCCACCAACACCAATACTGCCCCAAGGACTGGAAACAATTCCGTGCACGTTGCAACAAAGGACAAGTCTCAGGTGACTTTTTATGAATGTAGAACCAAGGGTCACTATTCCAATGAGTTCCCCAATAAGATTGCCGCAGCCCCTAATGCAAATGCCCCAGCTCAGCTGCAACATCGTGTTCAGCCTGGAAGAAGGTTTGCCCCAGGGAATTCGCTCAACCACAATGGCTGTCTGTTTCTCATGCATGCTGAAGAAGCCGAAGAAGAGCCAGATGTCGTGCTGGGTATGTTTTCTGTTAACTCAGTACTTGCAAGAGTGTTGTTTGATTCTGGAGCATCACACTCGTTTTTTACCGAGGAATTTGCATGCACTAGTAAGATTGAACCAACCAAATTGAAGCATGTTATGATAGTTCAAATACCTTGTTCGACCACCAAAGCTAGACAAATTTGCATGGCCGTGCCTATCCGAATCCATGGCATAGATTTTTATGCTAATCTAATAGTACTTGGAACTAAAGGTTTGGAAGTAGTACTAGGAATGGATTGGATGTTGAAACATAAAGGATTAATCGACTGTGCTAAGAAAGCCATAACCATGACCAGTACAGCCGGAATATCAGTAGAGCATGTATCTGAGACCTTGCCCCGTCAATTAAAGTGCAACAAGAGTCTAGCCCAACCAACCATTGACCAAGTCAGAATAGTCTGTGAATACCCCGATGTATTTCCAGATGTTTTGCCCGGTATGACCCCAGATTGGGATATCGAATTTATCATTTAACTAATCCCTAGAACCGGACCCATAGCTCAGAGACCATATAGTATGAACCCATCTGAATTAGTGGAACTGAAGAAGCAACTGGATGTTATGCTAGAGATAGGATTGATTCAACCAAGTGCGTCGCCATTGAGATCACCTGTCTTATTTGTGGACAAGAAAGATGGAGGTAACCGTTTGTTTACGGATTATCGGAAGTTGAATGATGTCACCATCAAGAACAAGTACACACGACCGAAGATAGAAGACCTGTTTGACCAGTTGATTGGTGCCAAAGTGTTTTCTAAGATTGATCTTAGAACTGGCTATCATCAACTCAAGATTCGTGCAGAGGATATTCCAAAGACTGCCTTTACCCCCAGATATGGATTGTACGAGTACACTGTCATGTCTTTTGGATTAACCAATGCCCCCGCTTATTTCATGAACCTCATGAATAAGGATTTTATGGACTTCCTGGATAAGTTTGTCGTTGTTTTCATCGATGACATTCTGATCTATTCCATATCATAAGAAGAACATGAGCTACACCTAAGGACCATCCTTGAAACCCTTAGGGAGCATCAGTTGTATGCCAAGTTTAGCAAATGTGAATTATGGTTACAGGAGGTAGGATTCCTCGGTCATATTGTATCAGCCAGAGGAATTGCCGTTGACCCTGTAAAGGTGAAGGATGTTGAAGATTGGCAAGCCCCAACCACTCAAACCCAAGTTCGTGCATTTCTCGGATTAGTGGGATATTACAGCAAGTTCGTAGAAGGATTCTCGAGCATCGCAAGACCCATGACCCAATTGTTGAAGAAGGATAAGAAGTTCTAATGGACGGAAAAATGTGAAGCGAGTTTTCAAGAACTCAAGAAGAGATTGATTTCAGCCTCAATCTTAATCATGCCGGATATTACGAAGCCCTTTGATGTGTATTGTGACGCATCCAAGATCGGTCTCAGATGTGTGTTGATGCAAGAAGGAAAAGTAATATCTTATCTATCTCGACAACTGAAGCAGCATCAACAGAATTATCCTACCCATCATCTTGAACTAGCAGCTGTAGTTCTAGCCCTGAAGACATGGAGGCATTACCTTATGGGAAATCGTTGTGAGATTTATTCGGATCCCAAGAGCCTGAAAAATATTTTCACTCAGAAGGAGCTGAATATGAGGCAGAGAAGATGGATAGAGCTAATCAAAGACTATGATCGGGACATTCACTATCACCCTAGAAATGACAATGTGGTAGCAGATGCCCTTAGCAGATTGCCGTGCCACTTGAACTCCATGATTCTGAAGGAGCAACCAAATTTGTACAAGGAGATGGAAGATTTTAGAATGGAATTAGTAAGTGAAGGATTTTTGGCTAGCATTGAACTTCAACCCACTTTGATTAGTCAGATCAAGGAGGCTCAGAAAGGAAATGCTAGTATTGACGGAATCAAACATCGTATTGGTCCAAGCAAAGTACCTAGATTAACCGAAGATGAAGAAGGAGTTTTCTGGTACAAAGGAAGTATCTGTGTACCAGCAGACTTAGAGTTGAAACAAGCTATTTTGAAAGAATCCCATGATACTCTTTATTCTATCCACGCCGGAGGGACGAAGATGTATCAAGATTTGAAGGAGCAATTTTGGTGGCATAAGATGAAGAGAGAAATCAGAAGCTATATCGCCATGTGTGATATTTGTCAAAGAGTTAAGGCAAGACATCAAAGACCCGCAGGACTGTTACAACCATTACAGATTCCGGAATGGAAATGGGATTCAGTTGGAATGGATTTTCCATGGTGTCTCATTACCATAGTGAGGGCATTCTATGCGGCCATACGGGCAAAGGACATTTTCCAGTCCCGGACCAGCTGAGGAAAATCCTTCGCCTTGTCGCGCAACTCTTGAGACGGAAGCTTGTGATGGTCGGGAAGATCAACAGCTTCGCCAATCTTTTCAAGAGACTGGTGGTAGTCATGAATGAGATCTCTGACTAACACAAGACGGCTCGTGCGTGACTCAGATGGTGAAGAGTCCAGGAGGTTGAGAGGTCCTATGGTCCAAAGCACAATGATCAAAATCTGACATAAAAACATCGAAAAAAATCAAGAAACAAAATAGAACAAAGACAGAATGACAGTAAAAACTTACAAAAGATGTATTCTTCTACTTTGGTCTTCTCCGCTCTCAAACTCTGGAGTTCATACCGAAGTTCCTGAGTTGTGTCCTTCTTCCATTCTAGTTTTGCCTTTACATCTAAGATTTCCTTGTACTTGCTAGCAATGGGGCATTCATGTTCCTCGGAAGCAAGATTGCTGGACTCCAAAATATTGGCGACACTACGTTCATGGTCAGACCTTAGCTTTTGGATCTGCTCACGAATCCCATCATTTTCTGATTCCATGGCTTGGAAGTTTTCGGCATTCTCGACAATCTTGAAAAATTGCTTCAACAAGTCTGGAATGGAAATAAACAACAGTAAGTCGAGGTGAAATAAAATTCGACTTAAGAAAATCATTCAAGAAGAGACAGCCGGAAAAGTTTACCTTCAGCTTCATCCTTCTCCACTTTCAATTGAGCATTCTGAAGACGAAGAGTTTTTACCTCTCTTTGCTTGTTGCATATATTCTTCAACAATTCCTAGTTGTAAACATAACTTTCTATAAGTTAGAATAATAACCACAGTTAGATTGCTACTAAGACTCGGGCTGCAATTTCAACTACATTCCAGCACCATCTGTGGGGCTAAACTACTTCATTCTTTGGAATCGTATAAAAGCATAAACTCGGATTTCTATCCAACTTTATGCTTGGGGGCTAGAGGATAAGATATAGATAAAGTAAAAAGAGTCAAAAAACAACTTACAACAGGCTCATGTTGGAGATTGTGGAGGCTGGTCTTGATTTCGAGAGTAACCTTCTCAGCAAGGGTCAATGGAATGAAAGGTGCAGACAGATTCTCTGGCCTTCATCTTATGGTCTCAAAGACGAACTTGTTCCAGAAGCTCCGTAAGCTTAACATCTTCAGCCTCTTGTGCCTCCTCTTCTGCTTAGATGATCCGGCGTTCTAGGCATTCCCGGGCATGTTTATTGAGATCTTCAGCGGTTTTCTGGATGAAGCCAGGCGGAATCTTCAGGGGATCATCGGCAATATTCTTTGCTGTGGGATCATTACCCATAGAGGATTCACCCTTATATTTAACTAAGACACCAATGATGGCGTCAGATTGTGAGCCTTGTGTTGCAGCTTCGGTTTCTACAGCGCGCGAATATTGAGTCTCTTCTGGCGCTGAGGGGTGGATTGGATTGGGGGTTAGAGGTGCGATAGTAGGAGAAGGCATGGAAAGATTGTGCTAGCGCAAAACCTTTTTCGTCTTTTCCTTTCCCTTAATAAAAGATTTAGCTCTGGACAATAACATGTTATGATCGTTAAGATCCGGAGTAAGCATAACCAAAAAACATGAAAGTCTGGTAGAAGAAACATACCTCTTAATAGCAGGCACCAACTATGGCCCAAACGATACAACCGGATTCTTGCATTTCCAGGTTTCATCGTCGGGTACTTCTTCAGATTCTTCTTGCTCTAGAAGATCTGGTTCTTCTGGAGGATATCCCTTGAGAGGTGCCAGCTCCAACTCGGGGAGGTCAGCAAGCTAAAAGTTGAAAACAAATAACTCAGTATTTCAAAACACTCAAATGAGAAACGGCAAGAAAAGTAATCGAAAATCTTGCTAGGGTTAGAGGTTTCTCGTGCGTATACATATGCATGGAGATCCCCGGAATTTTCCAGTTCACTCATTCCTTGATCATCCACTTCACTCGGCATTCATACTCCTTGGAGGGGATCGAGTTTGGACTCAACTTCAAGCTGTCCTTCTTGTCAAGGGTGACCATTTGCATGAGCCGGTCCCCATGGTGCTGAAGCGGTTGAATCCGATAAATTAGCCAGCAGTGGACTAAGTCGGATCCCCTCAGGCCTTGATCCTTCATCAAATACTCGATATGCTTCTTGGCAAGGATAAAATCATCAGTCAGGGCATGCGCCTCCGCGTCCCAAGACTCTTGATAAGTGGCAGCACCGTCAACAAAAGTCGGAAAGCCTTTCATCTTGTCAGGAGCCAGTTTATCTTTGTGATAAAAGAATGTGGATGCCCATCTTCAAACTGACTCACTCGCATATATCCTAGGATAGATTCGAGTTCTGCTAAGAACTAAGCTAAGTGTAGTAGTGTTATAAGGAACACCGACAGTAATAGAGTTTTTCCAGGTACCAAAATAGTACTAGAACAAAGGAAGATCTGGCTTAGTGCCGATGAAACCATCACAAAGTGAAAAAAATCAACTAAGCTCAAGAATGGAGTTTGGGGGAAGATTGTGGAGTCTGACACTATAGTGTGAGGATAAATTGGTGAAGAACTTTGATGGACAGAGACTCAATACTCTATCGAGGTGTGTCCCGAAATGAATCCGCTCACCGGCACAGGGTGCGGGGACGAATTCACCGTGGCCTTTCCTCCAGTCGCCAGCGAGAAGGATCCCCTCCTCCTCCATGGCCTGCAACTTCTCATCATCGAGAACACAGGGGATCCATACACCCATGTAGCCCTTGCCGTCTATTGCGGAAGACCCGGTGGCACTAGATCCTGATGCCTCTGCCATTTGTGGTGTGAGAATGGGGATTCTCTATAGATGCTTGTTAGATCTTTGCGGCGAGGGGAGGAAACAAGGAAGACGAGGAGAACTTGACGCTCGTGGAGACGGAGGTAGAAAATGAAGGAAGGTGAAGAAAATAAAGGAATTCCTTACCCTTTATAAACCCTACTGTGCCAAGATTAGTGCGAAATCGTTGGGATTGTGCTATGCGTCGCGGAACAGTATAGGCAGCTTCCTCGCAAAGACTCTGCCACATCAATCTACATGCGTACACAGTAACAACGCCTCTGTTCTTTAGATTACGGACCCACCAACGGTCATGCTGATGGAATGTTCTGTTAGAGACACGATAGGTCTGAACAGTTGTCAGGCATGTCCACATCTCAAATTCTGGCTCAATGTTGAATCGAGTATGGAAATTACTAAAGTCAAGAAGTTATATCCGACTTAGATGAGACTCGGAATCCTACATAATTGAAACGCTTCCAGATTCTCAAGACAGAGAAACCATCAAGCTAGACGATTATTCTGACTTTGGATCTTGGAGACTTGCGGGGGCTACTATTGGGGATATAATTTCTGGGTATGCCCACAAGACTCGCTGACCAGGGTGGCCCACCAACGGGTTAGAGCTTTTCTATATGGGCGGCCCAGTAAGGGAAGGAAGACGGAGTCCAATCCGGCCATGACAAGGCCTAGAAGATTTACTGACTTAGGCATATAGTATTACTTGTAGTCCAAGTTGTACTTGGTTACCGTCTCTATAACATAGCCGGATAGGTTTCTCCTGTAACCCTAGGTCTTGCGCCTTTATAAGCCAGACCTATGGGGCCTTTAGGGCTCCATATCATAGATCAACCACAACCAACTCGCACAGGCAAACCTCTCTTGTAACCCCGTGTAACATCCGTCTCTCGCCGATATATTAATGGGTTTGAGATGGAGTAGGATCCGATCACCACAGTCGGATCTGAACATGGGTAAACTTGTGCTCGCCACTCCCGGAACACCGTACGGCTCACACCCCATCTTCTCAACGCCTTCAGGATCCCGTATGGCGTACTTGTCATGCATCCGACGACTCTATTGATGATGCACCCTCCCTCTCAGCCCTTCTGCATCACTACAAACACTAGCACGACCACCCATCGCCCATTTCAACCAATGCTTTGCCACCCCCTCTCTCTCCAAGCTCTTCCTACACCATGTCCACAATGGACCAACACCCTCGGGTTAAAAAGTTTAGAGGCCACCCATACCCTCCAGACACCCCCATTCCCCTCCCACACTCCCTATTCACCTCCCATGATCTCACAAGCCCTCTCCATGTCCTGCAATGCCCTGGTAAAAGAGCTTCTCTACTCTCGGGTTGCATTGGAGGAAGCAATGCATGTCGATGACCTTGGTTTCCACATGACCACCTACACCTTCTCCATGCTAACCCTGCTCCATTTTTCCGCTAAGGATGCTGCAGAAGTCTTATCAGTTGAGAGCTCTGCCCATGGGAGACTCTCGAGCCTATACTGGCCCTAGATCCGTCATTCCTGCCCCTCGTTGCACTAGCCACCAAGCGTCGCCCCTCCTAATACACTTCATAGTTTCCCTCATGACCCCTAGGTGAGCCCCTGTAGTCCCTCCGACGAACTAGTGTTCTGTAGCCAGCTCACATGCTTATTTGGAGACGACGACCGCTCATCGTCGATCTATCTTTAATCGAACGGCCATCGTTGCACCATACCTCTTTGTCACCCTCCTCCTATGATAGATGGTCCCTGCCGAGCCATTTGAAACCCTCTTCTCCCATGCCTAGATCCTACTGGGTAGGCTACAATTGATCCGCCAGCCCGTATTGGTGCAGATCCGGCCTAGATTCAATCACTGCCTTTTTCATTTTTTTCAGATCAAATAAATATAGCCCTTAGCTTTAAATAGTTTTAAAAATGGAAAGTAACCCCTATGACTTATATCTAAATTTCCCTAGGAAACTACATGTTCTCTTAAACATGCAACATAAAGAGATACCCAAATTTTTTTCTAGGATTTTAATAGAAAAATAAACCCCCAAACATATGTTTTGCACCTTATATCGTTTTTTGGGAATTTAACAAATCTGAATTAAGTTAAACCATCTTATCTTGGTAGGGTTTGCAAGTGTCGATCCTTTGGCACTAGACCCTTGCCAAGTTGAGCTATAGTTTGACTATACCAAAAATGAAAAAACACTACATTTCTTCCTTTACAAAATTCCCTAGGTAAATCTATAAGATATTTTGGGTTGATTCCAACTCTTAGTAGTTTGGTACATCAAGGTCTATCATATACAAGGAGACCATAATTATTTAAGCTTCTGATAATTTTTAGTAAATTAAACCTTTCTACCTACGGTTATATCACTAGATAAATCCTAGAAAAAGCTCTGAAATTCCAAAAATGATGAATATGATTTTTTATGGAAGGTATTTGTAATACCTATCCACTGTACTTGGTCTCATGTTTTTGGACCTGTATAATAAATCTGATTAAAAAGACAAATTACCTACAAAACTAACTTTGGGATTGTCCCACAGGCATTCTAGTAATTATTTTAGAGTGAATCCAACTCTCAAAAATCATAAACTAAAATATCTACAAAAACCTCCGAGGACAAATTTATTTGACCTACAAATATTTTCTGGTCATTTATTCGGCTAAAGTAGAGTTATTTCCGCTAGAAAATCCATAACTAAATAGAGAAAATTGATAAAATAGTGAAATCAATTTTGCTTTCTTTGTTAATTCCATACCTACCTAATGATATCATTTTTGTATATTTGGATCATACAGAACATGGCCTTGGTATAAAGCCCTTTATTAGGTAGTAAATGGCATTTAAATCTTAAAGGAAATTCCACAGATGCAACTAAAGTATTTCCGATGTTTCCAAAACCAAATACTCAAAACCTACCAAAGAATATGTTGTCTTGTTTACTTGATTAAGGTAATGTAATGGTGTTTGTAGGTCTGGTGTTGATTGTGGTATTTTGTTCACTTTGCATGTATGCCTCATGACAATGATAGTTGTGATTGTCTTGACGACGAGAAGAAGGTATCATCTTATTATTATGGTATTCTAAGAAGAATCCTAGGGACATATTTCCATTTTGATAGTCATAGGAAAGCCACCTACTTTCTCATAATACTTGTCCTACTATTTTACTCATGCATGATTTATCTAACTATTTATGCAAACTGCATTGTTTTACTATATGATGGTCTACATATGGTAGTAGATTGGCTCCTCCAGAAACAATACATAATGTACTACTAAGTACAACCCCCTTGCTTGCACCTACTTGTCCCTAGCATTGTAGATGGTATATAACACCATACCCCCTTGGAGACCCCATTTTAGCCAAAGGAAAAATATTGGTTGGCAAGACCCCAAATATGTTTAGAAAAATATTTTATGGTAAAACCATGGTGAGGTTTGTCCTACCAAGATAGACAAAGAAAAAGGTTTTGGTTTTGCGACAGACGCTAAAGTGGAGGAGGAAAATGTTTATGAAAACACACCCTATTCTTTGCAGCTCTAGCTATAACAACTTATCCCGTGCAACCACATTACTCCTATATGGGAAGGGGCTGGTGTTGAAGTTTGTTTACTCTGGTATGAGTTTACTCACAACTACTATCGGGCATTGCTATCCCTAGAGGCTGGGCATTCTCTAGTAAAATGACCCATGTAGCGCATCGACCATGAAAAGAAACGAACTGTCTATTGACAACTAGGAGTTTACTATGAGCCTCTCATTGAAAGTGCATACTTTGTGTAGTCGAAAAAGGCGCTCCAATTGGTCGTTGGTACTCGGTACCCGATTTCCCAGTCTTGAGGGGAACGACTCATAGGGTAGGTTCTTATACTAGAGTGGACATTCTGAAGGTCATGTTTGATTATCTGAAACATACATACTGTTGTATGATGATCTATGGTTGTTCACGACGGATGTATCAAATCTTGTGGTTAAAGTGTACAACCTCTATAGAGTGTAAATCTATCCGAATAGCCATATCCATGATTATGGACGGTTGTACAAACTATTATAGAGTGGTGTTGTTTTTTAGTTCAAAATGTTTTTCGAAATGCTTTGAACTTGAGATGGTCGGAAAGGAAGGATTGGAGTTTTTCATGGAATGTCCAGAAGAAAGGCAAAATGGGTGACCCTATCCTAGTAGTTTCCAATATTTTCAAATGTTTTCAAAATGTTTTACTAATGTTTTAAAGAAGGATGTAGAGATGTTATATCCACAGGAGAAGATATTTTAGAAAAGAACCTCTCCTGGAACCCTCCTACTACCACACCCATATAGCATATCCTTTATTATTGTTTTCCTAAGGTGGTTTGCAAAGACATTCAAAGTACTCACTAGCATTGTCCCTGGCGATTAATTTGGTTAGATTCGAGAAGAACGGAAGAAGAAGGTGATGTTGATGACTATGCGAGCTAGGACGTTCTCCCAGTCAGCTGCCTGTAGGTTAAGTCATGGATCGCTTGACGCTTTATCAATGTTCCGCTTGACATTCTCCCAGACATTAAGGTATAACTTCTATCCGAATAAGTAATGGATGTTTACTCTGATAATTGTCGGTTATGTGCCATGATAGACTGATCACGGGATCTTGGTTATATGCATAACATGGATTCTCAGAGGATAAATCCAGGGTGGCACATTCCTGGTATTAGAGCCATCCTGACTATAGGAGAACATTAGTTGGCATGGTCGTTGGACAGCAAAACTATTTTCGGAAACACCGGCTCTCGAAAACTATTTTTGTCAAAGCTTTTTGAAGGATTCTATTCTTACCTTCTCCAAATTTAAATGATTAGTAAAATTGGTTTCTTATATCTCTCGTCCAAAATTCCATACCTACGGATTTCAAACACATAGGAACTAGAACCAGGTGAATACGATGATAACGAGATGAAAATAAGAAACTACCAGCTAACACAAGGTGACTACAAGATCTCCCTACACGCGAAATCCTCATAATAATAAGTAATCAAGATTGTACTATCGAGAAGCTTCCAATGTCACGGAAAAAGCTTCATTAGCAAGATAGTGACCCAGACCTCAATAACATGACATCTAGGATTAATAGTCCTAGGATAGGATTCCCCTGCATGGAAAGTAGTTAACTCCTTGGTTGCTATAGTAGGCCGTGTTTGCTTGCGAAAGTGCATAGTGTGTTGCTTGATATGTGATGTTTGTTCTTCTCTCATTGGGAAAAGTATTGTGAACCAATCGCTCTGTTCAAGTCATATGAATGTTCTAGCTGGATTAACCCAAGGAATGTGTTTTGAGGATCGATACACCACCTAGTAACTCAGGCACCCCTATTAGTTGCCGGTATCAGAAACCCTACTAACTTGAGTTATAGAACACGGTTTAGATGAGAGCCAAGTTTCCTAAACCCCCGAGGTTTGACATCGACAAGTTAGAACCACTTGAACATTTCTCCCCAGCAGGATGGCATACTTTGTCAAACTCACTTCTCAAGACTCGTCACCAACACTGCACTCCATTATTCAGCTGTCGAGAATAGCAAGAGCCTCATTGAAGCCGGAAGTATACCATCGAAGGATCACCACCATCCATAAGAAATCACAAGACTTGCTAACCAACACCAAAAGTGAAGACCTGAATCCACTAACCTTCGGTATATTAGAGTTTTCGATAGACACCAAAAGACTAACTATTTTATTCGATCCCTCTGCTCCAACTCAACAAGAAGTTCCTTACCCGAATGTCAGAAGGCCCCAAATCCTGAAGACAAAAAGATTCGAAGACAACAAGTCCACTCTAACATCGAGCGAATGCAACGCAAAGAGTGTTAAAGTGAAGACGACTCCTATGAAGCTAAAAGCATCTATGTTGACTAAAGATTAGAAAAAAGCAACATTAACCGCCAACTTGCCCATGGTTAACCCCCTAAAGTTCCATTAGGAAACCACCATAGAAAGGTAGTCGCAATAAGGCGTCACCCAAAGACCTCAACACAAGAACCAGGGAAATATCGCCTTCCTCTAGCATCACGCTAGCAGTCCAACACGAAAGATCTACACTAACCTCGACGACCCTGAGTAAAGCTCTAAGGTGGAAAGACCGCGTCTTTCCACTCAATTATAGAAAACCACCTATCGAAAGATATTTCAGGAAGACTTCAAATCCCACATCCTTCTCCAAGCATCAGCTCGAGAGACCTTGATGGGAAAATGAAAGCAGATAGACCTCGATAACAATGTTAGATGTCTACTCAATTCTTCTAGTACCAATGAGCTCAAAACTGAGACGACGATAATATGTGAAGCCAACAAGACTGCCCTTAAACGAGTATGAAGCAACCTAAGGAGACAACATTTACTAAAGATCTTACGAAGCCCTCTAGACCCACCTGAAGGACCTTCAATCCGATAATCCCTTCAGTACTAACCTATCTAGAAAATCCGCAAATCCAACTTTTCTGAATGGGCTAAGTACGAAAAATAATAGCACATAAACCTCATAGGACATAGTTAGCAGACGTCATCTGAAGATTTCAACACCAGACAAAATGTTGGGGATAGACTCCAAACTTTATCTGACTCCAAGAAGGAAGGACTGTGTTATCTCCAAGCTACCTTAGTTTAATCCTAAGGGTCTTTCCCACCAAATAGAGTAACCCCTGCCATTAATCACCTCCAGAATTCCAACCCTAACTCGTCATATAGGATCTGATAAGCCTCTAAGGAAACACCATGGATACTTCTAGGGAGGACATCAAGCTATAGATTCTATCCTTAGAAGGACTCTTCACGAAGTTCCAACTAAACATAGTCACCCAGCCTAAGTCCTCGAGATATCAAGTCCGAAAAGAAAAGAAGATTATCCTTCGCAACAAGGTCATAAGCTTGCACAACTCACCGTGCATCCAAGAAGACTGAAGATCAACTTTATTGACAAATTAACCACATCTGAAGATGAAGTCCCAAGTTAGTACGCTGGAACCGCATGGTAGCAATCCTGAACCAAAATCCCATAACCCTATCTCTCCCAAATCTCGGGACTCGATTCTTTTAAGGGGGAAAGGTCTGTAAAATCCCAATTTCAGCAACCCTGATTAGTTCTCCAGAATGCAAAGATCAGGGAGAACAAAAACTTTTTATTGTTATGTGATGCAATGTTTCCTTGCTTGTTGTTTGTTCTCATGCATATGAGTTTGTATTAGATGATATTCTACTAACCTATCACTTAGTTTGCAAAACTATTTAACAAAGCTATCTTTTCTTGTTTTATGTATTCTCAAATGTTCTGACATTTCCAAGCTTGATCCAAGATGACCTTGACAAACAAATTTTTTACTAGTTTCTATTAACAAAATTATGGAGATCTATAAGATATAATCTCCTTATGTTTTCAAGACAGAACTTCCAACTACTCTTACCTCCATGTTTTTCAAAACCTTTCATAAAACCATTTGAATTCTACTCTTGGTAGAAGTACCAAGAGACTCTTATCCTACTTCAGAACACAACCTATTCAAAATACCCATACTTACCTCAGGCTTGATGGGAACCTCAGTAGTAGTTTGAGTTGTTCATAATATGAATTGCCTTGATCTACTGTTTGAAGAATTGTCTTAATCTGCTGACGTGGTGCTTACATGGAAATTAGAGTGAGCTACCCTAGGACCTCATACTCTAGTATTAAGCTAAATTAATAATACACACCCTAAACAATTTTGCCAAGATTTTTCTAATCTCAAGTCACTAAAGTGACCATCAAAATCCTGAACTAGATCAACTCAGAGTTAACCCCTTCTAGCAGATCCAAAATCAAGGAAGACCAACTCTAAGCATGGATCCCTTATACTCAATCTACACTTCGACAACATCCATTTGATAATGAGTTTGGAACCTTGCACCCTCTCAAAATTATATTCTTTATATCCTAGTCAAAAATCCCAAATCTACCAAATTTGGCTAAGTCTAAAAATGCTACCAATATCTCATCTTTGAGTCCATCCCTTTCTTAACCCTTGTGCATTTTTAATCCATCTGAACCATCTTGTAAACCATCCCAAGGACTTTTAAACCCCACTCTTTACGTTGAACAAATCATCCCTTGACCCACTTGTTCTTGATGTTTTTGCTGGCAAGAAAATAATCTTCCAGCAAATCTTATTATCATGCCTACTTTGGCAGAACCTCCCATCTCCATGATATCATCTTTTCATCAACTCTTGACATGGTTATGATCTAATAAACTTGTTCTAAACACACACTTCCCTTGTTTCAATTGGAGCCTTGTATTTCTTAAACTATCATGGTTTTAGAGGAAAAGTGATAATATTCTTTAACACCCTTATTTTCAACAAAGTTTGGCATCAATTCTAGAAGCCCTTCAACATGATCAAGATCAAATCTTGGTACCATGGTGATCTAAATCACTTGGTTTATATAACCATCTAGCCCATGTCCCAAGGGTATCTTTGACCTCACCAATCCAACCAGGTTTTGATGGTATAAAAATATTAGTGCCCAAGATCGTTTATTTCTTGTTTTCTTTCAAAATCAAGTTTGATTTTCAAACACACCAGGGTTGAAAATGATGGATACACTATGTGTACATATTCTATCTTGGATATAAAAAATTATCAACGATTTTCCATAATTATTTTAGCCCAAAAGCTATTAAATTCTTTTATTTTAGAAAAACTTCAAAACTCCCTCTATAAAATAAAGTTTGTTTTTGTCCAAAACACCTTGCCAACTTAAGGAACAATTGAGGCTTATATATTGATTCCTATATTCTGATATTTTTGAAGATTTTTATTATTTCTTTTTCCATGTTATATTAATTGGTAGAATTGAGAAATAATTGTTTACAATTAATTTTTCTTCTCAATAATTTTTGTGAAAATTCTCTAATGTGTGAATTCATTTTTAAGACCATCCCACATCAAAAACTCATCTTGTACAATTCAAAATTTCCAAGTAAATTCAATAACACAGATTCATCATTAATTGATATAAAGTGTACTATAAAGCCTCTGAAAAATCCAAAACAAATCCCTAGGGTGTAACTTGACCTGAACCCTCTACCAGTATCTTTGCCCCCTCTTTCCTTTATCAAAATTTAAAACTTTTCTTCATGATCATCTTTATAGTTAAAGGTTCTACTTTGACAAAAGTTGAACCATGTCACATCCAAAATTTACCAAAACCTAGCTATTTGACCACCACAGCACCCACATACCTCCCTGGTCGTGTTCCCCTGTAGATCTAAAGTAACCCTAGGCCTGTAGCACCCCTCTATACTTGTATTCTATTACTTGGAAGAAGGGGAGACAAAGGACATATCAATTCTTTCCATAAAAGCCCTTGGTGCTGCACCCTCCCTCTTAGCCCTTCTGTATCACTACAAACACCAACATGACCACCCATCGCCCATTTCAAACAATGCCAGGACACCTCCCTCTCTCTCCATTCTCTTCCTACACCATGTCCACAATGGACCAAAACCCTTAGGTTAAAAAGTCCAAAGGACACCCATCCCCCTCAAGGCACCCCATTACCCTCATAGATCTCCCTATTCATCTCCCCTGAGCTCACAAGCCCTATTACTGCCCTGCAATGCTCTGGTAAAAGAGATTCTCTACTCTCGGGTTGCCATGGAGGAATCCATGCATGTCAAAGACCTGGGCCACCTCCGCTTATCCTATTTATTTTCACGTGACCACCTACACCTTCTCCATGCTAACCCTTAGGTTAAAAAGGCCAAAGGACACCCATCCCCCTCAAGGCACCCCATTACCCTCATAGATCTCCCTATTCATCTCCCCTGAGCTCACAAGCCCTATTCCTGCCCTGCAATGCTCTGGTAAAAGAGATTCTCTACTCTCGGGTTGCCATGGAGGAATCCATGCATGTCGACGACCTGGGCCACCTCCGCTTGTCCTATCTATTTTCACATGACCACCTACAACTTCTCCATGCTAACCATGCTCCATTTTTCCCTCGGGGATGCCACAAAATCTGTCTCTCTTGAGCCCCGATGGAGCTTTGCCCACGGGAGACTCGCGAGCCTATACCGACCCCATATCCGTCGTTCCCGCATCTCGTCCGACTCGACGCCGAGCACCACACCTCCTCCTCAACTTCACAGTATCCCTCGTGTCCCCTAGGTGAGCCCATGCAGTCCCTCCAATGAACTAGGGTTCCATCACCGGCTCCCATGCTTATTTGGATACGACAACCGCCAACTATCGATCTATCTTTTAATAAAATGGCCACCGTTGCACCATACCTCTTCGCCACCCTCCTCCTATGATGGATAGGCCCCGCCGAGCCATTTGAAACCCACTCATCCCATGTCTAGATCAACCCGGGTGGGTCGCAATCGATCTGTCGGCCCATTTTCGTGCAGATCCGGCCTGGTTTCATTATTCATTTTTTCTAGATCAAATAAATATAGCCCTTAGATTTAAATAATTTTAAAAATAGAAAATAACCCCTATGAATTAGATCTAAATTTCCCTAGGAAACTTCATGTTCTCTTCAACATGCAGCACAAAGAGATACCCAAAATCTTTTCTTGGATTTTAATAGAAAAATAAACCCTCAGACCTATGTTTTGCACCTTATATCGATTTCTTGGAGTTTAACAAATCCTAATGAAGTGAAACCACCTTATCTTGGTAGGTATTGCAAGTGTCCATCCTTTGGCACTATAACATTTCCAAGTTGAGCTATAGTGTGACTCTAGCAAAAATGACAAAAACACAACATTTATGTCTTTACAAAATTCCCAGGTAAATCTATTACATATTTTGGGTTGATTACAACTCTCAGTGATGTGGTACATCAAGATCTATCATATACCATGAGACCATAATTATCTGAGCTTCTGATAATTTTTAGTAAATTAATCCTCTCTGCTTATGGTTATTTTACTAGATAAATCCTAGAAAAAGCTCTGAGACTCCAAAAATGATGAATCTAATTTCTTATTGAATATGGTTAAAAAATATGGTCAAAAAGACAAACTAACTACAACACTGACTTTGGGATTTCCCTAAGGGCATTCTGCTAATTATTTTAGAGTGAATCCAACTCTCAAAAATCATAAACTAAAATATTTACAAATACCTCTGAGGACAAATTTATTTTACCTATAGATCTAGTAATTTATTCACCTAAATTAGATTTATTTCCACCAGAAAATCCATTACTAAATAAATAAAATTGATAACATAGTGAAACTACTTTTGTTGGCTTTATTAATTCAATACATACCTGATGATATCATTTTTATATTAGTATCATATAGAACTTGGCCTTGGTTTAAAACCCCTTCGTTAGGTAGTGAATGGCATTTAAATCTTCAAAAACCTAACGAATAATGTGTTGTCTTGTTTACTTGATTTATGGAATGTAATAGTGTTTGTATGCATGGTGTTGATTTGTCACATCCCAAAATTTTCTAAATTTTGAAATGTGAAAAATAAATAAACAAAATAAACAATTGTTGAAATTTACGGTGAAAGGAAACTTTTTGCTTCTAAATGGAAACATCAAAACCCTTCTTGAACAAATTTGAATAAAAGGGCATCAAACAAAATTTCAACCAAGTGAAATGCATTCATCAATGAATGTATCTTGAAATTTAAACACTTGGAAAAGTTAAACCAAAACCCTAAAATCCTAATGAAAGATATCATTTCCAAGATCTCTCTAAGACTATGGATTTGATCCATATAAAAATCTATCAACAAACATTTATAACTGATCAAGAATGATAAACAAAAATATTACAAAACCATAGAATTTGGTTTCATTTAATTTGGAGCCATGGATAAAAACTTATGAATTTAATAAGATAAAAGGAAATAATTTCCAAGGCTAAGAAAGCTCCTAACCAAAAATCAATACCAAATTGTGAGCAAAATAATCCTAAATGGATTTAAAACGATAAACAAATATTAAATAAAATTATACAAATTGGAATCACCAATTTTGTAACTATAAATAAAAAGATATGGATTTTATAAGATAAATAAAGAAATACATAAATAAGGAATATTTAAAAGACAAATTAAATCTTGGCCAAATCCATAATCAAATGAAAGTTTACTGAATAATAAAAAAGATTAAAATATTATTTAAATAAAATCATATGGATTAAACCATATTCAATTTTATTTAAATAAAGATAAATTGCCTAAACTAAATAATAAATCCCAAGAAAATTATTTAGAAGACAATTTAAAACATGAATTGAATCCATAAGCAAATGGAATAAAGACAATCCAAATAAAATAAAGGGATAAAGATTATTCAAATAAAATTATATGGGCTTTAACCAAAATTCAATTCTATTTGAATAAAGACAAAATTACTAATATAAATGTGTAACATCCCAAAAATCATAATTTGTAAAGCTTGCATAGAATTCATGCATTCATAAGCATTTGATTTTTTTCAAATAAATTTCAAACAAAATAAACCATATTCATGCCTATTACTAATTCATGTGAGGCAAGGTTTATATTTTATTTTCTATTTGTGATTAGTATTTGATCAGCATTGTTTTGAAAGTGAATACAAGGCCACACAAAGGTTTTCAAAAACAAATCAAATTTAAAACCATTTGTATGCCTAATAGAAATATTTAACTAAAGGCATGGTTTTAGCTTTAAATACAAACCCAAAATGATTTTGAGTATAAATGGATGTTTTACACATCCTAGGACACAAGAAATACAAAATAAAATTCTGGAAGAAATTTAAAGTGAAACAGATTTGAAACACTTATTCAAATTCAAATCAGAAAATGAAAACAAAAAAAGAAAAGGAGAAAAGAGAAAAGAAATAAACCTAACTAGCTATCTAACCTAACCCAACCTTTGGCCCATCTAAACAGCCCACCTATCCCACCTGGGAAAACCCTCCCCCTCTCTAGTTCTCATGCGCAAGCTCACCCCCACCTCACTGACAGGGAGGCCCTACTGCCACGTCGACCCCATCGTCTATCTCGTGCCGGAGGACCCGTGCTCTCTCTGCCGTTTCCTCCTCGATTCAATTCAATTGATTAGGCTTGATTCTCGGTGTAATGACCCCGCTCAGCTCTGCAACTTAAACCCCCACTTGCCCCTCTCCATTTCCCTTCAAACCCCAAACCCTGAGCGCCACCAGGCTGCAAGAATTTCTCGCCGTGACCTCGCTGCTCCGACAAGCTGCAGCGCCGATTTCGGGCAACTCCGGCCACCCCTCTGCTCCTGGTTCCCATGAGCACACTCCACTTCGCCTCGCGCATCTCCCAGTACATTTACCAGCCCACGCGCCCTTCAGAACCTCGGCAAGGACAACTCCAGCACGCCACCATCCTCTGCAGCAACTCCGGCGAACCTTTCCGGTAAAACCTGACCGCCCTAACCTTTCTGGTTGTCATGCGTGGACTCGCCATACTTGTACGCGTCTAACGCCACATCTGGCCTGCCATTTCGTGCCTTGTAGCATCAAAAACATCCACTCCCGAGCAAGCCCAACACCGATGCTAACTTCGACGAGCAATCAACGTCGTGCCTGTACGCCCCCAGTCCGTCCATGACCACGTCGAGAATCACCGTGTCACTGCGATCGCTGTAAGCATCTGCACTATCTCCCTTGCCCCTTGGCCTCACCGGAGCGCCGTCATCAAACGCGTCGCCGCCGCTCTGGCCGTTTGCGCTGCCAGTTCTTGGCTGAAGCGATTAGATCCGCTGGATCTTGATCCAACGGTCTAGATTAGATTCAACCGCGAAGGGGTACGCGTAGATCTGGGCCCTAGATCCAGATCTAACAGTATAGGTTAGTTTAGCCATTAAAGGGTATGGTGCGATCTTGTGCGTTGGATTAAATTAAATCCAACGGTGCGGACGCGTGATGCAGAGCGAAGCGGTATGGGCCAATCAGATTGCGCCGCGTGTCAGGATTTTCAATTTAAAATTCTGATTTGATTTAATTAGATGATTAAACTTATAAATTTAATAACTTTTGTTTTGTTTATCCAAAAAATACAAATAATATACCATTGGAATCACAAAAATAAATCCTACGCATCTATGGGCTTAGTTTTGTAAATTGTTTCTGTTAAAATAGAATATTATGCAGAGACATTTGTAGGCCTATTTTGTGTATAAAAATTATCTGGAAAATGTTTTAAAGGCCAAATTAAGTTTATTTGGTGTTTAAATGTTTAGTTTATTGCTCAGTACTGTTTTACTTATCCTGTTTAGTTTAGAAAAATCATCACATGACATTTGCATGCATTCATATATTTTTGCTTGATTATTTGAAATATGAATTTGGTGCTATCATTTTATGTGTAGATTTTGGTGCTAGTGGTGATTGTGATTGTAGATTGTTGTTACTCTCCCAACTACCAAGGCAAGTGGTGTTTCATATTTTTGTCCCAATATTTTGACTATGCATTAGAAATATCTTGTATAGGGCTTGCATGATAATTTTTGCTAAGTATCTATATGCTATGATGGGAAATCCTAGTAGTTGTAGAATTGTTAGAATTTTCTCTAAGTTAAATTCTTTATATTGCCATGCTTAGCCTAGCTAGTAGAAACCAAGGCTGGATTATATATATGCTATGGAAAATATTGCTAAGTATTTGACTTGTGTTTTTGCTTAATAAAACAACTAAGTGAATGAAACACCTAGGTGGAATGGTTGTTTGGGTTATGTTGAGTGGTTACATAAGGCCCATATCTATGGTCTACCTTGTGTATCACACTTGTGAAAGCCACCCAGGAACAAAGGGATTTGAGATGCCATATGTTAAGAAGCTTCCAGTGCAACCACATGGCATTATGGGCTCTGCCTGGATCATATAGGTTGCAATAACTTAGCCAAATGGACATTTGGTGGTAGGGGTGATAGGTTTGGAACGCGTCCATTTTGGTGTAAGGGAAGGCTTCTAAAAGGTCTTGTCTTGATGAAAGTCAAGTCTTGTGGGGAAATTGCACCACCTCTCTAGAAGGAATAATCTAAGTACTTAGCCGTGTCCCCGGAAATGGACAATTTGAGCATCAAGACATGGAAGCTATCAAGAATATCCTCATCCCAATTTCTAATTTAAAAACTTGTGGTTAAACAAGGGTAAAGGTTCACCAATGTCTATTGGTGGCTCCTTGGGAGTTTTTGCCAAACAAAAACTTAGTGTTTTCAACTGATAGGTAGAACCTATTTTGAGAAAATCAAGCCTAAGCTACACTTAGCCAAATTCATGTAGAAGTTAGATACTATTATTCTACTAAGGTATCACTTGCCAATACTATTCCAATGTATTGACCCAGTGTGGTTGTAACTTGTGATGTTGTAGGTTACTCTGATGAGGATTAGGGTTATGAGTCTACACTCAACATGCTTGCCTGTGGCACATGAAGATGAAGAATTTTATTTATATTGTTAAGTTAAACTCTTGTACTAGCCTATGGCTATGGAGTTGTAAAAGACTATGTTATCTCTGGAATGACGATGTAATAATGACCTTTGTTTCTGTGTACTTCATCTTAAACTGTGGATGCTAGCAATTGATTCAGGGACTAGAATTGCAATCACAGGGACCTTTACCTTTATAAAGGTGGGGTCTTATAGATGGTATCAGAGCACTGTGTTGCCTGTAGGATTATGACCCTAGGATTAGATTAGAAACCACTAAGGAAAAAATTTCAACACTTTGAAAAAAAAATCCACACTTGTCTTTTTCTTCTCGTAAACTTTTCTAATCTTCTTTCTCATCTCTATTTGTAGATGAACTCCATCAACGAAGCCGTGAGGAAGGGACCACTCATGAACATGACTTTGGAGTGTGAGACAGAATTTCCCATGGCACTCAAGAACCTTATGGTTACCATGGGGATACATGGTGCAGCTGTGTACAAGGGATTCCCTATGATGGATGAAGGAGAAGAGTATTGGTGGGTGCAACTTCACTTATACAAAAACAAGGACGACAACCACAAGGATTCAGGATTCTGCATGGTCACCAACTCTGAAATGCACACAACATTCTCTGACTCTACAAGAAATGCATCTTGGAATGCCATCAAGGAGCTTGGTGATAGACTCAAGTGTAGAATGCTCAACACCCAAAATGACCTTAGAGAATAAAAGAAGCATACCCAAGAATTAGAGACTACCAAACAACAACAACTAAGGGGAGACATCATAGACTTAATATGGGAGTCTTGTGAACAAGATAGACAGATGGCCACTAAGGATGCCCTGGTAGCTATTTTATCTAGTGAGTGAGAGTTGTAACATACTTCGTTAGTTGGACCACCACACTTGTCGTTTTTACTTCCAAAAATTCGTCTAAGTTATGTTGAACCTTTGATGTTGTAATGGATTTGTGTATGCCATTACTTGTGTGTTTGATGCTAAATGATGTTCTTGTGATATTATGTCTTGCGAATTTTCTCTACTTGTGTTGGTTCTAACTTTTCTCTATCTTATGACAATATATGCCTAATGTTGTTATCAACACGGCCGAGGAGTTCAAGGGAACTCATTTGGTACTCGTGTCATTGAGCTCACTAGTGTGCTCAACCTTCCACTTCCTAGCATCATGACACTTCAGCTCACCAAGTTTGAGAGGAAAGACCTGTGGGGCTTCAGAGTCACACAGCCGGGACGCCAGATAGAGCCAACCACGGAGGCCATCACTTTCAAGCTGATGCATGAAGACAAGGAGAAAGGCTTAGATGTAGTCATGCATGAGCTACTTGGGCTCCTGGTAGGGAGGCACTCCACCGAGCTTAGAGGTCTTTACTTTCACCCCTTCGGGAGACGCAACGAGGAGGGTGAGGCTATAGACTATGAGGATGCTGCTAGAGAGACGATGGAGCCGATTAAATGCATGCCTTCAGGACCTAGAGGGTCTTATTAGACACCTTGATACTGATAGGACCAACGTCATGCTTAGCAATGACGAGCTCCAGGTTCAGCTTCGAGAGAAGGACAAGCTCTTCGCGGAGCAATACGAGATTGTTAAGGAAATGGAGGCCAAGTTTGAAAGCCAGGAGAAAAGAGTCCAAGACAGGAACACGAAGATCCAGGAGATGAAGGAAGAGTTAGAGGCCAAGGACTTCGAGCTCGAGCATCAGCAGGGAGTGATCGAGAGGCTTCGCTCATAGAAGAGGGCTCTTAGGGCCAAGATTGAGGCCTTGACTTCTAGTGTTGATGAGTACAAGACCGCCATGCAGAATGTAGGTATTACCCTCGTTGATGTGGAGATTGATGCGGAGGAGTAGTGTAGACTACTTAATTATCTTTCATCTACCGTACTTTGATTATTGAGTCGCAATGACCATCCAACATGTGGGTGGCTTGCTATGGTGTGTTTGCATCTTCCAAAACTTGATGTTTATGTCGTTCAAACTCTATGTTATTTTGATGCTTGGTTATTGTGATTGTTCTATGTGATGTATCGTGCATGTTAAGCATTTATAGGTATCTCATTCTTATCCTTATTAAAACCACAGATGCCTCCTCGATGTGCCAACCCCAACCATAACAACAACAACAATGTCACTCCCGAGATGCAGCAGTTGATGACAGCACAAGCTCAACTGATGCAGATGATGACAACATTCATGCAGAACCAGAACCAGAACCAGAATAACAACGACAACAACAATAACGAGAACAACAACCAGAATAATCCGCCAGGATTTGACATGCTCACCAGATTCCTAAGACTAAGCCCTGCAAAGTTCTCGGGAACCACTGATCCAATGGTAGCCAATGACTGGTTACGTTCAGTGAACAAGGACTTAGTGACTGTTGGCTGCACCGATGAAGAAAAAGTTAGGTTCGCAGCACATCTGCTTGAAGGGCCAGCAGCAACCTGGTGGGACAACTTTCAGATCCCATTGAGGATGTGACTTGGGATATCTTTGATAATGGATTCCGTACAACTCACGTCTCATCCGGAGTGATGAATTTGAAGAAAAAGGAGTTTCACAATCTGAAACAGCGTCACCACAGTGTGGCCGAATACATTGAGGAGTTCAACAATCTAGCGCGTTACACACCGGATGAAGTTGATACTGATGCTAAGAGGAAGGAGAAATTCCTCGAAGGTCTGAATGATGAATTGAATCTGCAGTTGCTGTTGCCTATGTCCCAACCTACCAATCACTTTATGACAAGGCTACCATCTTGGAGAACAAGATGAAACAAGTTGAGAGAAGGAAGAGAAAGCATAGCTTTGATAAGAAAAGATCGGGATCGTCTCACAAGTGTTCCCATCATGATGATAGTGGGAGTTCTGGATCCCACAAACATGGAAAGTACAACAACCACCACAGCCACAACCGTCATCATGACAACAAGCACCACCACAGTCATGATAATGACAAGTATAAGAACCACAAGAGTGGACACAAGAGCCACCACAGTGAAGGTGGAAGTGGTAGTGGAAGTCATCCTGTAAAGAAAGATCTCAGTCAGGTTGAATGCTTCAAGTGTAAGAAGATGGGGCACTATGCTAATAAGTCTCCAGAAAAGAAAGTTGATGGCGCCAACAAGCCTAACCCCTTCCAAAAGGGACAAGTGAACCACATTAATGTGGAAGAAATCTATGAAGAATATGATGCTGTGGCTGGTAAGTTCAAACTCAATTCTGTTCCAGCACTTGTCCTTTTTGATACTGGCGCATCGCATTCATTCATATCAAGAGCATTTGTTGATAGAAATGGACTTCTAGTTGAAACTATTGGGTGTCCTATAAAAGTAAGTTCTCCTGATGGAGAAATGATAGTGAACTCGGGATGTCATGATCTAGTGATAGAATTTGGGAGGTATAAGTTTCCCGTTAATTTAATAATCCTAGATTCCCAAGGATTAGATGTCATTTTGGTAATGGATTGGATGACTAAGTATAAGGGAGTACTAGATTGCGCCAATCGTACTGTCACACTCACAACCCCGGATAATAAAAATGATTAGATTCAAGTCTAACTTTGAATCAAAAGGGAGTAAGTTAAATTCTCTTAAGGGGGTTAGCATAGACAGTGTGCTAATTGTGAGGGAATATCTGGATGTGTTCCCGGAAGAATTGCCAGGAATGCCACCAGATAGAGATGTTGAGTTTCTGATTGACTTGCTGCCAGGATCAGGACCAATAGCAAAGAGACCTTACAAGATGTCAGTTGATGAGTTAAAAGAACTCAAGAAACAACTTGGAGAACAGTTGCATAAAGGATTTATTCAACCAAGTTCTTCATCTTGGGGAGCACCAGTTTTGTTTGTTGAAAAGAAAGATAGAAGTCAAAGGTTATGCCTAGATTATCGTTCACTCAATGAGGTGACTATCAAGAACAAGTATCCTTTGCCCAGAATCAATGATTTGTTTGATCAATTAGAGGGAGCCCGTGTGTTCTCAAAGATTGATCTTCGATCAGGCTATTTTCAGCTAAAGATAAGGGAACAAGACATACCTAAGACTTCTTTCACTACTAGGTATGGATTGTATGAGTACACCGTGATGCCATTTGGTTTGACCAATGCACCAGCCTACTTAATGAATATGATGAACAAGGTGTTCATGGAATTTCTTGACAAGTTCGTTGTCGTTTTCATCGATGACATTTTGATCTATTCCAAGAGCAATGAAGAGCACGAAGAACATTTGCGATTGATACTTGAGAAGCTTAGGGAACATAAGTTATATGCCAAATTCAGCAAGTGTGAATTTTGGCTGAATGAGGTTGGATTTCTTGGACATATTGTGTCAGGCGATGGTGTAGCAGTTGATCCCGCAAAAGTGTCAGTTGTAACTGAATGGGAATCTCCTAAGTTAGTGAAAGAAGTTCGTAGTTTCCTTGGCTTGGCAGGATACTATAGAAGATTCATTGAGAATTTCTCAAAGGTAGCTAAGCCAATGACGAAGTTACTTAAGAAAGAAAAGAATTTTGATTGGACTGAAGGATGTGAACTCAGTTTCCAAGAGTTGAAGAAGAGACTAGTGACAACACCAGTCTTATGTCTGCCAGATTTGGACAAGGATTTCCAAGTGTATTGTGATGCATCTCACCAAGGATTAGGTGCAGTTATTATGCAAGAAAATAAAGTTGTGGCTTATGCCTCGAGACAACTCAAAACTCATGAAGTGAATTATCCTACTCATGATTTGGAGTTAGCCTCTATTGTCCATGCACTCAAAACATAGAGACATTATCTTTTGGGAAAGCGATGTGAAGTGTTCATAGATCACAAAAGTTTGAAGTATATCTTCACTCAGAAAGAAATCAATATGAGACAAAGAAGATGGCTAGAACTCATCAAAGACTATGACTTGAGTTTGCAATACCACCCCGGTAAAGCAAATGTTGTAGTGGATTGCGTTAAGCCGTAAGGTTTATGTGAATGGCCATACTAAGGGAGAATTGCCAGATGATCTGTGTGCCAAATTCAAAGATACCAGATTGGAGATAGTGCCTGAACGACATCTCATGTCATTGGATGTTCAACCCGCCTTGTTGGACAAAATCAAGGAAGCCCAAAAGATGGACAAGGAAATTGAAGAGATTAAGGAAAAGATTGGCAAGGGAAAAGCCAAAGGATTCCATGAAGATGAACAGGGTACCTGATGGTATGGAAAGCGTATCTGCATTCCGCAAGATCCGGAGCTTCGGAAAGTGATTTTACAAGAAGCACACAACTCACCATATTCCATTCATTCGGTTAACACTAAAATGTACATGTATGTGAAGGAAAGATTTTGGTGGAATAATCTCAAGAAAGACATCGCTGAACATATTGCTGTGTGTGATGTATGTAGTAGAGTGAAAGCGGAACATCAGAAACCAGCGGGACTGTTATAACCACTACCTATTCCTGATTGGAAGTGGGACAAGATTGGCATGGATTTCATCACTGGATTTCCAAGGACTAGATCAGGATATGATTCCATTTGGGTCGTGGTAGATCGCCTGACTAAAGTGGCTCATTTCATACCCGTGAAGACAACCTATACAAGTGCTAAGTTAGCCAAGATCTATATGAATAGGTTTGTGTGTCAGCATGGAGTACCCAAGAGTATTGTGTCTGATAGGGGAACTCAATTCACTTCCCATTTTTTGAGGCAACTGCATGAGTCATTGGGAACAAGATTGGAATTCAGCACTGCTTTTGATCCCCACACTGATGGACAGACAGAAAGGGCCAACCAGATTCTAGAGGATATGTTGAGGGCATGTGCCCTAGATTATGGTGCTAGTTGGGATGAAAGTCTTCCTTACGCAGAATTCTCTTACACAACAGTTATCAAGCCAGTATTGAGATGGCACCGTTTGATTTTCTCTATGGGAGAAAGTGTACTACACCATTGCTATGGAATAGTGTTGGAGAAAGAAACTTGTTCGGGCCAGAACTAATCAAAGAAGCTAAAGAGAAATTCAAGTTGGTAAAGGACAGATTGAAGATAACACAGTCCCGACAAAAGAGCTATGCATACCCAAAGAATAGAGAAGTCACCTATGAGGTGGGAGATAGAGCTTATCTTAGAGTATCACCACTTCGTGGAGTGAAGAGGTTTGGAGTCAAAGGAAAATTGTCACCAAGATATGTTGGACCATTCAAGATTCTGAGCCGTAAAGGAGAAGTAGAATATGAGATTGAATTGCCTGAATCATTGTCTGCCGTTAACAATGTATTTCATGTAAGTCAGCTAAAGAAATGCCATCCGGAGATGGAGGAGACTTCTTTGAAGGATACTATACCTTTGGAAGAGGTCCAGTTGGAAAGTGATCTTACTTATGAGGAAAAACCCAACAAGATTTTTGAGACTGCAGAAAGAGTTACTCGGACAAATTCTATCAAATTCTGCAAAGTTCAGTGGAACCACCATTCCGAAGAGGAAGCAACTTGGGAAAGAGAAGATGATCTTCCGAAAGACCACCTTCACCTATTTGCTAGCCAATCCGAATCTCGAGGGCGAGATTCACTTTAAGGGGGTTAGATTTGTAACATCCCAAAAATCATAATTTGTAAAGATTGCATAGCATTCATGCATTCATAAGAATTTGATATTTTTCAAATAAATTTCAAACAAAAGAAACCATATTTATTCCTATTACTTATTCAAGTGAGGCAAGGTTTATATTTTCTTTTCTTTTTGTGATTACTATTTGATCATCATTGTTTCGAAAGTGAATACAAGGACACACAAATGTTTTCAAAAACAAATCAAATTTAAAACCATTTGTATGCCTAATAGAATATTTAACTAAAGGCATGGTTTTAGCTTTAAATTCAAACCCAAAATGATTTTGAGTATAAATGGATGTTTTACACATCCTGGGACACAAGAAATACAAAATAAAATTCTGGAAGAAATTTAAAGTGAAACAGATTTGAAACACTTATTCAAATTCAAATCAGGAAATCAAAACAGAAAAAGAAAAGGAGAAAAGAGAAAAAAATAAACCTAACTAGCTATCTAACCCAACCCAACGCGCGGCCCATCTAATCAGCCAACCTAGCCCACCCGTGAAAACCTGCCCCTTTGTTTCTCACGCGCAAGCTCACCCCCACCTCACTAACGGGCAGGCCCCACTACCACGTTGACCCCGTCGTCTATCTCACGACGGAGGACCCGCGCTCTCTCAGTCGTTTCCTCCTCGATTCAATTCAATTCATTGGGCTTGATTCTCGGTGTAATGACCCTGCTCAGCTCTGCTACTTAAACCCCCACTGCCCCTTCTCCATTTCCCCTCAAACCCCAAGCCCTGAGCGCCACCAGGCTGCAAGAATTTCTCGCCACGACCTCACTGCTCCGACAAGCTGCAGCGCCGATTCCGGGCAACTACGGCCACCCCTCTACTCCTGGTTCCCACGAGCACATCCACTTTGCCTCGCGCATCTCCCAGTACCATTTCCTAGCCCACGCGCGCTTCGGAACCTAAAGGACAACGCCAGCACAACATCGTCCTCTGCAGCAACTCCGGCGAACCTTTCCAGTAAAACCTGACCGCCCTAACCTTTCTGGTTGTCACGCGTGGACTCGCCATACTTGTACGTGTCTAACGCCACATCTGGCTTGCCATTTCGTTCCTTGTAGCATCGACAACATCCACTCCCGAGCAAGCCCGACGCCGATGCCAACTCCGACGAGCAATCGACGCCGTGCCTGTACGCCCCCAGTCCGTCCACGACCACGTCGAGAATCACCGCGTCACTGCGATCGCTATATGCATTTGCACTACCTCCCTTGCCCCCTGGCCTCACCGGAGCGCCATCGTCAGACGCGTCGCCGCCGCTCTGGCCATTTGCACCGCCAGTTCTTGGCTAAAGCGATTAGATCCGCTGGATCTAGATCCAGCGGTCTAGATTAGATTCAACCGCGAAGGGCTACGCGCAGATTTGGGCCCTAGATCCAGATCTAACAGTATAGGTTCGTTTAGCCGTGAAGGGGTATGGTGCAATCTGGTGCGTTGGATTAAGTTAAATCCAACGGTGCGGATGCGTGATCCAGAGCGAAGAGGTATGGGCCAATCAGATTGCGCCGTGTGTCAGGATTTTCGATTTAAAGTTCTGATTTGATTTAATTAGATGATTAAACTTGTAAATTTAATAATTTTTGTTCTGTTTATCCAAAAAATACAAATAATATACCGTTGGAATCACAAAAATAAATCCTACACATCTATGGGCTTAGTTTTGTAAATTGTTTCAGTTAAAATAAAATTTTATGCAGAGACATTTGTAGGCCTATTTTGTGTATAAAAAATATTTGGAAAATGTTTTAAAGGCCAAATTAAGTTTATTTGGTCTATAAATGTTTTGTTTATTGCTCAGTACTGTTTTACTTGTCTTGTTTAGTTTATAAAAATAATCACATGACATTTGCATGCATTCATATATTTTTTCTTGATTATTTGAAATATAAATTTGGTGCTATCATTTTATGTGCAGATTTTGGTGCTAGTGGTGGTTGTGATTGTGAAGATTGTTGTTACTCTCCCAACTACCAAGGCAAGTGGTGCTTCATATTTTTGTACCAATATTTTGACTATGCATTAGAAATATCTTGTATAGGGCTTGCATGATAATTTTTGCTAAGTATCTATATGCTATGCTTGGGAAATCCTAGTAGTTGTAGAATTGTTAGAATTTTTTCTAAGTTAAGATACTTGCTATTGCCATTATTAGCCTAGCTAGTAGCAACCAAGGGTGGATTATATATGCTATGGAAAATATTGCTAAGTCTTTGACTTGTGTTTTTGCTTAATAAAACAACTAAGTGAATGAAACACCTGGGTGGAATGGTTGTTTGGGTTATGTTGAGTGGTTACACAAGGCCCATGTCTATGGTCTACCTTGTGTATCACACTTGTGGAAAGCCACCCAGGAACAAAGGGATTTGAGATGCCATATATTAAGAAGCTTCTAGTGCAGCCATATGCCATTATGGGCTCTGCCTGGATTATATAGGGTGCAATAACCTAGCCAAATGGACAGTTGGTGGTAGGGGTGATAGGTCTGGAACGTGTCCATTTTGGTCTAAGGGAAGGCTTCTGAAAGGTCCTGTCTTGATGAAAGTCAAGTCTTGTGGGGAAAGTGCACCACCTCTGCAGAACGAAGAATCTAAGTACTTACCCGTGTCCCCGGAAATGGACAATTTGAGCATCAAGGCATGGAAGTTATCAAGAATCTCCTCATCCCAATTTCTCAGTTAAAAAATTATGGTTGAACAAGGGTAAAGGTTCACCAATGTCTATTGGTGGTTCCTTGGGAGTTTTTGCCAAACAAAAACTTAGTGTTTTCAACTGATAGGTAAAACCTATTTTGAGCAAAGCAAGCCTAAGCTACACTTAGCCAAATTCATGTAGAAGTTAGATACTATTATTATACTAAGGTATCACTTGCCAATACTATTCCAATGTATTGACCCAGTGTGGCTGTAACTTGTGATGTTGCAGGTTACTCTAATGAGGATTAGGGTTATGAGTCTACACTCAACATGCTTGCCTATGGAACATGAAGATAAAGACTTTTATTTATATACTTAAGTTAAACTCTTGTACTAGCCTATGGATATGGAGTTGTAAAAGACTATGTTATCTCTGGAATGACGATGTAATAATGACCTTTGTTTCTGTGTACTTCATCTTAAACTGTGGATGCTAGCAATTGATCCAGGGACTATCATTGCAATCATATGGACCTTTATCTTTATAAAGGTGGGGTCTTACAAAATGACTAATTAAATCATGAGAAACTAGTAATCGAAAATGCCAAAATGGATTAAAAGTTATCTAATTAACTTAAAAAGAATAAAATAATAAATAAACAAAATTATATGGTTTGGAACCATATTCAAATTCCATTTGAATAAAGACAAGTGCCTCATTTAAATAAATATTAAATCATAGTAAAATGTTTGAAATAATTCAAAGTGAATTATTTAAACACACTAATCAATAGTTTAAACCTACAGAAAAGGTTTGGTGAAATTTAAATTCAAATGGAAGCTTGAATCAATGGTTTGAATAAAGACACAAACCTCATTTAAATAAATATTAAACCATAAAATAATATTTGAATATTCTAAAATGGAATTTTAAACACATTACTAAGCAGTAAAAACTTACTAAAAAGGTTTGAGAGACATTTGAATTTAAACAGATGATTAAATCATTTGAATAAAATAATATGGATTGTTAAATAAAGACAAATGTCTATTTTAAATAAATATTTAACCATAAGAGAATAAAAGAAATTAACCATAACATATTTAAATCTTATTTAAATAAAGACAAATGTCTATTTTAAATAAATATTTAACCATAAGAGAATAAAAGAAATTATTCTAAAATAGGACTTTAAAATACATTGTTAAACAGTATAAAAACCTACTGAAAATTTGGGAAAGATTTGAAAACAAATAAGTGTTTGAATCATTTGAATAAAATCAAAGCAGAAAATAGAAAAGGAAAAATAAAAAGAAAACAAAAGGAAAAAAAGAAAGCAAACAACCCAGCTAACCTAGCCCAACCTCTGGCCCAGCAAGCCCAAAAATGCAGCCCACCCGGCACCTCCCCCTCTCTCCCAGATCTTTCTCACCACGCGTAACTCCACCCCTTCCACTGACCGTGTGACCCCACTAGGGCCACCTCATCATCGTCCCCGACGAGCTGACCCATTCCCCCTCTTCCTCCGGCCGATTCTACCGTTATATCCTCGCTTAAATTCGCCTAAATGTCGCGCTAATTCTGCCCAGTGATCACGCATGTTAAATCGCTTCGCTCCCCTCTTCATTTCCCCTCAGTCCTTATTCCACCGGAGCCAGCAGGCTGTGCAAATTGCTCGCATGAACCCCACTGCTCCGACGAGCTTTAGCTCGAAATTCCGGCGACGCCCGACCGCACCCTGCCCCCTAGCCCACACGAACTGGACCACCAACCCCGTACGCATCTACCAGTGGCCCCTGCTTGCCCGCGTGCCCTAGAATCTCGCCTAGGTCAAGCATCTGAGCGCCGCCGTTGTACTACAACTCCGATGACCTCTCTCCTTAAGTCCTGACCTCTTCTTCTCAGTGGTTCTCCCACCCTCCCCTCTCTCGCACGCATCTAACGCACCGTTAATTTCATCTTAGCAATCTCTGTAGCCTCGCCTCTAACAAGGCTAGAACGTGCGTGATGCTGAGAGCGACTCCGATGAGAAATTGAGAGAAACCCCGAGCGCCCCTTCGCCGATGGCGACAACGTTGAGCATCTACACATCCCTGCAAACTCGGTGAACATCTCCTTTTCCTCCTTTGCTTCCTGGAACGCCGGACCGCCGTAGACAGAACATGCCATCGCCGCTCACCATCGCTAGCGCCACCCATCCATGGTCGAAGCGTTGTGAGCCGTTAGATGTAGATCTAAGGGATAAGATAGAAGCATTTGCCGAAGCGGTATCATGCGATATGCATGTATGATTTGATTTAGATCCTGCGGTCCACGTTTCTCAATCCGAACGAAGCGGTACGCACCAGTAGGAACATGCGACGTGTCTAGGCCTGTGTTTTAAAAACAGAAATGATCTATTAGATGAGTGATTTTGCAAAATTCATAAATTTTGTTTTACACGTCCAAAAATTATAAACTTTATACCATTGGAATCAGAAAATGCAAACTTTGCAACCATGCCCTTAGTTTAGTATTTTGCTTCTGGAAAATTAGGTATTTTTGCAGAAACATTTGTAGGACTATTTTGGTTATACAAATTATTCTAAAAATGATTTTTGAGCAAAATCTTTTGCAAATGGTTTGATTCAACCTCTTTGACCCTAAACACTAACATTTGGATATAAAAACATATTGATTAACACTAGAAAATTATTCCTTTGAATAAAAGCATTTCTAGTAAAACAAAAATGTTGCTATGATTTAAAAATGATTTTTGGGTAAATCCTTTTGCAAATAGATTGTTTTAAACACTTATGACCATAAACACTAACATTTGTGTTTAAAAGACAAATTTGGCTAACACTAGAAATTATTACTTTGATTTAAATCATTTCTAGCAAAACAAAAATGATTTAAATGGCCTATTTTCACTAACTTGATTTTAAATGGTTTTGCCACTTTTATAAATGACCAATAGGTGTTCTAAAATGTTTATAGACATATTAGAAACCACTTTTCCAATAAAACAATCTTTTGCATGATTGCGTGCATTTCCTTGTTTTTATTATTTTATGTGGTGAATTGTTTGAATTATAGTTTTTGAATTTGTGCCTGGCTTGATTGAATTGTAGTGAACTTCGAAGAGTGTGGAAATTGAAAGATCAAGGAATGAACCTAGTTTCTCTACTAAAAAGGCAAGTGGTGCTTCATATATTTTGTCCTATTATTTTCACTATGCATTAATGATATGTTGAGTAGGACTTGCATGGAATTTTTACTAAGTATGCTATGCCTTGAGAAATCCTAGTAGATGATGCCTTAGTAGAATTTTCCCTAAGTTAAGATTCTTGTTACTATCATGCTTAGCCTAGCTAGTAGAAAACAAGGGTGGATTATTCATGCTATGAAATATTTCTAAGTCTTTTGACTTATGTTTTTGCTTAATAAAACTAATAAGTGAATGAATCACCTGGGTGGAATGGTATGAATGGGATATGTTGAGTGGTTACATAAGGCCATGAACTGGTGAAAACTTGTGTATCACACTTGTGGAAAGCCACCAAGGAACAAAGAGATTTGAGATGTTAAGTGTTGAGAAGCTTCTACTGCAGCCACATGGCAATATGGGCTCTGCCTAGATCATATAGGTTGCAATAACTTAGCCAGATGGACAGAAGGTGGTAGGGTGATAGGTTGGAACGCGTCCATTTGGTCTATGGGAAGGCTTCTGAAAGATCCTGTCTTGATGCATGTCGAGTCTTGTGGGGAAAGTGCACCACCTCTCGAGAGAGTAAAATCTAAGTACTTAGCCATGTCCCCGGCAATGGACAATTTGAGCATCAAGACATGGAAGCTATTAAGGATCTCCTCATCCCAATTTCTAAGTTAAAAACTTGTGGTTGAACAAGGGTTAAAGGATAAACAATTTTTATTGGTAGATGCCTTGGGTGATTTTCATCAAACAAAAACTTAGTGTTTTCAACTAATAAGGAAAACCTTATTTTGAGCAAAGCAAGCCTAAGCTCCACTTAGCCAAATGCATATAGATGATAGATACCACTATTATACCATAGTATCACTTGCCAATACAATTCAAATGTATTGACCCTTGTGGCTGTAACTTATTATGTTGCAGGTTTGTTTAATGTTAGTGAAGTGTGTTGAATAGGATTACAAGTCTACAAGCAACATGATTGCCCGTGGCACTTGAAGATGAAAGACTCCATGCTACTTAGTTATATCTGCTGCATTGTAATGAGATAGCCATATGAGCTATGTAAGATGTAATGTATTATTTTATTCCTAGTTATAAGTTGTAATATGACCTTTGTTCCTTGATATTACATCTTAAACTGTGGATGATAGTTATTGATCCAGGGACTAGCATTGTAAACACAGGGGTCTCTGCCTTATCAGGTTGGGACTTTACATGATTGTGGTATTTTGTTCACTTTGCATGTATGCCCCATGACGAAGATAGTTGCGACTGTCTTGATGACAAGAAGAACGGATCATCTTATTAATATGGTATTCTAAGAATAAACCCAGGGACATATTTTCATTTGATGGTCATAGTCAAGCTACCTACTCGCTCATGAGACTTGTCCTACTATTTTACCGATCCATGTTTTATCTAACTATTTATGCAAACTGCATTCTTTTACTATATGATGGTCTATATATGATAGTGGCTTGGCTCCTCCAAAACCACTACATAGTGTACTACTACGTATAACCCCTTTGATGCACCTACTTGTCCTTAGCATTGTAGATGGTGTATAACACCATACTCCCTTTGAGACCCTGTTTTAGCCAAAGTAAAACTATAGGTTGGGAACACCCAAAAAAACCTCAGAAAAATGTTTTATGGTAAAACCTTGGTGAGTTTTGACCTACCAATATAATTTGAGAAAATAAAAGGTTTTGGTTTTGCAAAAGATGCTGAAGTGGAGAAGGAGTAAAATATTTATAAAAATGCACCCGGTTCTTTGCAGCTTTAGCTATACAAACTATCCCGTGCAACCACATTACTCCTATATGGGAAGGGGATGGACTCGAAGATTGTTTACTCTGGAATGAGTTGCCTTGCAAATGCTATAGGGGATTGTTATCCATGGAGGCTGGGTCTTCTCTGGTAAATAGCACATGCAATGCATTGACCGGGAGAAGAAACGAACTGTGTTCGAGCAGCCAGACATTTACTATGAGCCTCTCACTGAAAGTGCACACTTTGTGTAGTGTAAAAATGTGCTCCGTTTGGTCCTTGGTACCCGACATCCTGGTTTTGAGGGGAACAACTCATAGGGTAGGCTTTTATACTAGAGTGGACATTCCCAAGTTCCTGTTTGATTATCTAAAACCCTTATACTGTTGTATGAAGATCAGTGGTTGTTCACGGTGGATGTATCAAATATTGTGGTTGAAGTGTAGAACCTCTACAGAGTGTAAATATATTCGAATAGCCGTGTCCACAGTTATGGATGGTTTGACAAACTACTGTAGAGAAGTGGTGGTTTTGATTTAAAAAGGTTTTCAGAAATGCTTTGACCCTGAGATGGTTGGAAAGGAAGGATTGGAGTTGTTCATGGAATGATCGGAAGAACGGTGAAATGGGTGACCCTATCCTAGTAGTTTCCAAACTCTTCAAATGTTTTCAATTTTTTTACTAATGTTTTCAACAAGCATGTATAGATGCTATATCCACATGAGGAGATATTTTAGAAAAGAACCTCTCATGGAACCCTCCTACTACCATAGCCGTATCGCATCTCCTTTATTGTTGTTCTCCTAAGGTGGTTTGCGAGTACATTCGAAGTAATCACTAGGCATTGTACCTATCGCATCTCCTACTAATGTTTTCAGATTTGAGAAGTATGGTAGAAGAAGGTGATGTTGACGACTATGAAAGCTAGGACGTTCTTCAGTCAGCTGCTTGTAGGTTAAGGCATGGCTCGACTCGACACTTTATTAAAGTTTCGCTAATGATGATCATTGTAACTGTAATGGCATTAAGGTATGACTTTTATCCGCTTAAGTAATGGATGTTTACTTTTATACTTGTCGGTTATGTGCCACGATGGACTGATCACGGGATCATGGTGATATGCATAATAGGGATTCTTAGAGGATTAATCTGAGGCCCGAAATATCAATTCTACACCATATATATCAATATTATTTTAATAGATATGTTTTAGCAATAATTATGTTTCTCCTACTAGCCGCATCGTGGCGGATATCTAACGTATAGATGTAATCTATATGTCATCATGAATTCCACATTACAGCCGCTCCCCGGGAGGTGCAAAGAGAAGTCTAGTTTTATGAATTGACACATTTCAAATCCAAAAAATTCATATTATTAGCTAATATACAACATAAAAACTAAGCCGTCTAACAAATAAACAATATAACAACTAAACTCTCTAACAACTAAACTATCAAACCACTTAATCACCTAAAAATAACTAATTTAACATGCATGTGTAGCAAATATATGGTGGTTTCGTGGCTCACCGGCGGCGGCGGCAACCGAGCAACGATATCATGGAGAGGGAGGGGTGGAGGAAGCATGGTGATCGGCAAACAGCAGAAGCATGGAAACGAGAGGAGCAGAGCAACGAGGGGAGGAGAAGACGGTGGCGATGGTGCAGCAAGGGGCAGACGCGCGCGAACGGGCAACGGCGAGAGGTAGACGGCAGACGAGGAGTGGCAGCGGGGCAAGGGGTGAACACGAGTGGTGTGGCGAGGTAGAGCGGTCGTGTGTGAAAAGTGAGGAATATTTGTTTGAGTGTGTATGTGGTGTAGACTCCACCTATCCACTCAAAAACTGCTAGGTTAGTGGCGGGGTGAATAGTGTCGCCACACCACTAGCATTTTTAATTTGTTTGTGATTTTACTTATAATTAAAAATGCAATTAGTAGAGGTTATTTACAAGATTTTATGTTTAAAAATATGAATTCTTATATATTTATAGATACAATAAAAATATGAAATCGTATAAATTAACGTCACTCTTCTACAATACATTACATGAGACTAGCTTGAGGAACAATGCAAAGCATGACAGCAAATAATTGAAAGTAGTGCACAAATATTAAATCAAAAAAGAATAATAATTTTGGTGTGACACACATCTCGTCGATCGTTGTTTCTCGTAGCATCGATTATTGTGTCCTTCTCGCAATCTACTCAGTAGTGGTCCTCTTGCAGGTCTTCTCTGTTTATCTTAGCCCCATATTGTGACTTTTTATTTTCAATAGATTTTAGGTCTTTGGTAGCACAATTCTTCCTCTTTTAGGGACATAATTCTCCTTTTCGTCAGATTCCTATTTTGGGTCACTAAATTGTTTGAAGACTTCTGCATTGGCGACTCCATCCATTGTGATGATGCTCCTTTTGCCTCTCCTAAAGACAATACGGCTTTGCTTTGTGGGATCAGTTATGAGGAAGAATTGGGTCACATCCATGGCTCATTCTGCGGTGACTTTATCACCAACTAGGTTTTCTTCGGGTATAACGATGATAGTTAAATAACAGTATTATTATTTTACTCTCTTCACCCACCTCACATGGAACATCACCTTGGTGTAGTCTCCCGAGTAGTCAAGTTACCATATATATTCGATCTTAACATAGAATCTCTCTTTATTGCTGCCTTTCTAGGCCTCCGTCGTCACCCTTGAGTTCTGGTAGCTGCTATTTTGGTCTCTAGCCTCCGTATAGAACATGTATCCTTTGATGTCGTATGGTTGGTAAGTCGCGACAGCAAATGAGGGGCCACTTTCCAAGGAAAATATGAGACTTGCATTCGGGGAACCATGTCCAAATGGTTTTGTTTGAATTAACTTTTGAACCACTGAGAAAAGTCATTGGTATTCTCTCTGGTGATTTGGTCCTCTTTCATCACCTTATTTCAGTTTCTATATTTTTCCTTAACGTGTTTTTGTGCGTCTTCACCCAAGGATCAATCACTTATAGGTATTGTAACACATCTAGGTGTGATCTTTTGAAGTTGTTGCCTTGTGATGGTGTATCATATACGATATGAAGATCCCTTTTCAAATTCTAGTGACCCACTCCTTAGAACCTTTTGTTCGATGCCCATGTAGTTTGTGCATAATGAAATGCACTCCTCAGTCAGAAAGCCCTGATCGATGCTTCCATTGGGATGGTCCCTGTTACGAACGAATCCTTCGATGACCCCATTCATCCTTTTGAATGATATCATGATGTGCATGAATGGTGGACCCAACTGATGGATCTCATGGACAATGGACCAATAGATGCGCCATCACATCAAAAAATTAGGTCGGGAAGTAGATCTCAAGTTCACATAGTATGAAAATAATCTCTTCTTATAGCCTTTTTAGGTGCTAATCACCAATTGACTTTTAAGAGATAACATCGAAAAAAATACGTAGGTCAAGAAGTGTGTCACGGATATGCTTGTCGATTACCCCTCTAAGACTAGCGGGAGTATCTTCATGATCATCACATGACAGTCATCAAACTTTTTTTGACCCGGAACTATGAGGTAAAAGCCCCACAACAAATTTTATATAAAAACAAAAGTCATATGTACAACCAAAATCGTCAAAGGTAAAGAATAAAAAAGAGACCCTACCTAAATATGCACAAGGTTAGAAGACGGGAGAGCCTAGCCATGTCCACAGTCATCAAACATCATCCCGCTGAACCTTTGCTTCTTTGTGTCTAGATATCTATCTATCTTCCTGAGTAACCAGAACTGACTTTGATGCCTACAAGGCAGTTGAAAACTTGATTAAGCTCCTTCTTACTAATAGTGAATAAATATGGGGGAGGGGGTTGTAGGGTTCGCAGCATAGAAAACAAAAATTTCCCTACGATGTGAAAAACTATGTACCAAGATCTTTCTACTAGATACAAGCAACGGGTGGATATACATCCATAGAATACATACCCTCGAAGACCGAATAGCATTAACGAGGTTATACTCGTGGATGATGTAGTCAAACGCTTGCCGATCTCAAGATCGTGATGAAGTCCATTTGGTCCAGCCGGTCCAAAACCATCAAGTCTAGTACCGCAAAGCAGTGGTGCATCCGTGATCGCACACACGTCCGGGTATAAAGACAACCTCCACGCCCTCGCTCCAGGGAAGTAGCGGAAGCAGCAAATACTTTCAAAAAAAAGCCACCGGGAACATGTATCTCGCTGATCCGATACCATGGGGAAATTCTAAAGGGGGAGAGAGATCCTTCGCGAGGAGGTTGTGATATAAGAGGAGGAGAGGGAGGACCTTTATAGGGAGAGGGGGAACCCAAGGGGCATGGTGCCGGGCCATGGTGGCTTCCCTCACCTCTTCCACATTCATGTGGGTGGAGCTCCCACTTAAAATGAAAAGTCCCCACTCCCATAAAAATGCCTCCACTAAAAAATCGACTCACATGCATTAAATTTCCACCAAATTTAATGCAATCTCTCATTAAATAAAACTCTTTTATTTATTTATTCAGAATTTTGTTAATTACTATAATTAACAAACATTCACATAAAACCCCTTACAACATTTTAATTTCACATGCAGAACCAGTTTCAGCAATTTTAACCGAAACAGTTCCCGTGTCTAGTGAAATAAATTTCCGCGCTTTCCTTTTTCTTTCTTTGGAATATTATTTGCTCCAAATGGTGTCGGTATCCCTTAAGTGTGTCACCCTATAGTTCGCGAATAATTTAGACATGATCGAGACCCTCTTTGATCAATAATCAGCAGCGGGTCCTAGAGATCCGTACTGACTCCCACACATTCAATGATGACTTCTGTGATCGTGTGAACCTTATACGCATGTAACTCAATCCCTTTGTCTCGCTATATATTACATGTCCGAGATTCGATCATCAGTATATTCATACCTAGTTTGATATCATTATCGACATGTACTCTTTCTTGTTCCCATATATAACATTCTTGTGATCAAATCACTTGCTTGCAAGCTAACTAATGTGATATCACCGAGAGGGCCCAGTGTATACCTCTTCGTCATCGGTATGGAGAAATTCCACTCTTGATCCATGAGCCTCAACATAATACCTTCATAGCACTGAACCCATCTTTATAGTCACCCTGTTATGGTGTGTCGTTTGATGTTATCAAGATACTCTTCCGGTGTTAGTGATTGACATGATATCATAGTCTAAGGACTAAGATTACTTCGTAAGATGTTATAGAAATATAAACATAATGACCTTGATCGTAATGCTATACTTCGAATGAATGTTCATCACATCATTCCAACAATGTTGTGATCTCATTATTAACGATATCCAATGTCTATGATCAGGAAACCTTTAATCATCTTGTTAATCAACGAGCTAGTTTATAAGAGAGGCATAACTAGGAACATTTTTTATTAAACACACATGTATTAACATTTCCGTATTAATACAATTATAGCATGCAAAATAAAAATTTATCATAAATAAGGAATACGATAATAACCACTTTTATTATTGCCTCTCGAGCATATTCCCTTCAATCTCCCACTTGCACTAGAGACAATAATCTTGTTTCAAAAACTTTGCGTATTGAAGACCTATGGCTTTCTGGTGTTCCATATACGCGATTACAAGTGGTTAACATAATCTACGGATCTGACACTTTCAGGTCTGAGTGTATTTACATGTCTTTGCATCTTCACGCATCACTCATTCTCCAATGGGATGACATTGTATAAATTTGGTCTTTTGGTGTGACCTTTAGTTCCTTGGGGTTAAATCATGTCGATACTATTGTCGTACAATATATCTTTAGTGTTAGCCCATTGAGAACCACGCCTTAGTTTGATAACAAACTACTTGACACAAATGCCTTCCTTTACTGCTACTGTAGCAGTCATATACTTAGCATTTTGTTGTAGTATCCGTCACAATGTCTTAACTTTGGAATTCATCCAAATACGTCATGGAAACTTCTTTCCACTTCGTTGTGCCACCCATAGTTTAAATTGAGATAAACTTAATTTGTATCTTGTGACAAAACTAGTATCATTTTTCAATGAACTATTTGTCTCTTATACAAATGGAATATATTCTTAATTCTTCCAAAAGATTATAAGAATATCCTCACTATTGTCCAATGATCATTTTATGATTCATTCTGGTATATGCTCATATCACTTAGAGCATAGGACATATCTGGATGTGTACAGATCATGGTATGATTGACCAAAAACATTCTTGTGATTTCAGTCATCATGTGTCAAAGCACTTGAATCTTTGTCACATCCCAAGATTTTCCAAATCTTGTAATGTGAAAAATAAATGAATAAATAAAACTTTGTTGATTTTCAGAGACAGAAGTAAACTTTTTGAATCCAATTGGAAACCTTCAAACCAATTTGGGTCAAATAAATCCTGAAGAGATTAAAAAGATAAATATTTAATAAAGGAAAAATAAAAAAAATATTTTATTACTACTTTGAAATCTTTTTATAAAAGGTTTTAGTTCTCAAAATGAAAAGGAAGGTTTATAAATAAAGATTACTTTATAAAGCCAAAATTAAACCTTGGCCAATGTTTTGAAATAAAAACATTTGTTTTGATAAAAATAGTAAAGGTTTATTTAAATAAAATAATAAGGATTTAATATCCAATTTTATTTAAGTAAAGGCTTTTCCCATTTTAAACAAGCACTAAAACTTATTTATTTATTTTAAATAAGTTTCTAAGTATTTTATTTTTTCTTAAATAAAACCTACTGAAGTGTTTTTTTTTTATTTTAGATTTTCAAAATAAAGATTTTAATAAAACAAATCCTATTTGATTTAATAATTAGGGTCTATTGTATTTAATTATTAATGGACCCTAAAATAAAAGGTTATTTTATTTTAAACAAGCTTTCCAAGTATTCTTTACTTTCAAATAAAACCTACTGATTTGGTTTTCAAATGGAGTTTTTATTAAATAAATCAAACCCTATTTGATTAAATAACTAAAGGTCCATTTTATTTAATTAATGAATGGATCCTAAAATGAATAAAAATATTTTTTTTTTTGGGATTTGGTTTATGTTGATAAACAGAACCAAAAACTCATTACAAGTTTGGTGATTGTTTGAATTCTTTGAATGTTTGAATAGTTGATTGAAATTCAAAACAGAAATTGTTTTGGAAAAAGAAAAAGGATTCAGACAGAAAAAAATAGAGCAGCCCAACAATCTAGCCCAACTCAGCCCAACAGCCCAGCAGCCCAGCTCCTTTCCCCTCCGAACCGTTTTTTCTTCACCGTAGAGGCAACCCGCTAATTCACTGACTGGTGGACTTTATTCCCTCTCTCTCTTTCTCACTGACAAAGAGGACCCACAGCCACGTTGGCGTCGTCTTCAAACCGCACGACCAATTCTTTCCCCTCACTCCGGCCGTTTCCAGCGTCGATTGCTCGTGTTCAATTCGCCTAAATGACGCACTAATTCTGCCCAGTGATGATGCTCGTAAACTCGCCTCCCTCCTCTCTCCTTTCCCTTCCAGTCATCACACCACCGGAGCCCCAGGGTGTCCACAATTTTTGCTCGAAGCCTCACTGCCACCGACGAGTTCCCTGTCAAATTCCGGCGAGCCCTGACCCTCTCCTACCTCCTAGCTCACACCAGCTTGATCCACATCATCTCACGCACCTGCCCATGGCCTCCGTTCGCCCACGCATGCCCCACAGCCTCGCCTTCGTCTTTGTCTGAGCGCCACCGACGGCTAGGTCAACTCCGACGAGCTCCTCTGGTAATCCCTGACCGCCCCCTCCTCTCTAGTTGACACTAGCTTACTCTCCTTCCTCGTACGTGTCTAACGCTCCCTCTGTTTTACACCGGCGTGCCTTGTAGCCTCGTTCCCGACAACGACCGAGCGTGCCTGACGGAAGCAGGGACTCCGGCGAGAAATTGTCGTCACCTCCGTGCTCCCCTTGGCCAGCCAAAGCAACAACGAGAATCAGTGCTTCATTACGAACCTGGTGAGCAACTTCACTCTTTCCCTCGCGTCCTAGTTCACCGGCAGCGTCACCGTCAGAGCCGCGCCGCCGTATGCCACCGTTGAGCGCCGCCAGCTTCTGGTCGAGGCACTGAGAGCCGTCCGATCTTGATCCGGTGGATAGGATAGAAAGTAGAGCGAAGCGGTAAGAGCACGCCTGAGCCGCGCGATATCAATTAAATCCAACGGCCTGCGTCGCCTGATCCGCGCGAACCGTTTTCGACGAATCAGAACGTGCCGCGTGTCACTGGATGATTTAGAATAGAATTTGAAATCAGATTTAGATGCTATTTTGAAAACCCTGTAACTTTCAAACCACACGTCCAAAAATTACAAATTTTATACCATTGGAATCAGAAAGACAAGCCCTAGCCAACCATGCATTTTGTTTAGCAAAAAGCTTCTGGAAAAATGGCTGTTTTTGCAGAAACATTTGTATGCTTGTTAAGGATGTGAAAATTGTTTAAAAATGAATTTGGGGATAAAATATTTGGCAATTGGATTGATTTGAACCTACTGACCATAGGAAACACTTTGTGGATTCAAAAATGTATTTGGTGAAACAAAATAATGAATCTTTGATTTAAACCATTTCTAGTCAAATAGAAATGTGGATTATTTATTAAAAATGGTTTTAGAAGAAAACTTTTGGAAATGTTTTGTTTTAAACTCTCTGACCCTAAACACCAAGTTTCATAGTTTGAAAACACATTTGGTGAACCCTATAGATTAATGCCTTAGTAAAAATATTTCTACACCACATAAAATGATACTTTGTTTTGAAAATGGTTTAGGAAGTGAGACTTCTTGCAAATGACTTTGCCACTTTACAAAATGACCAATAGGTGTTTTCAAATATTTATGACCCATTAGGAACCACTTTTTCAAACAAAACAAAGCTTGGCATGCTTGCATGCATTACTTTGACTTTGTCATTTTATGTGATGTTTTGCTTGATTGGTAGATTGAGTTTGTGCCTTGCTTGATTGAATTGTAGTGACTTGGAGAGTGTGATTGTTGCAAGGACAAGGAGTGAGCTTATACCCTCTACCAAAAAGTCAAGTGATGCTTCATACTTTTTGTCCCATTACTCTCACTATGCATTAGAGATTTTCTCTCAGTAAAACTTGCATGGAATTTTGCTAAGTATAAACCTTGCTATAGGAAAACCTAGTAGATGAATCCTTAGTAGGATTTTCCTAAGTTAAGATTCCTACTACCATCAAGCTTAGCCTAGCTAATAGAAAACAAGGGTGGAATATATATTCACACTATGGAAAAATTTCTAAGTCTGAGGACTTGTGTTTTTGTTTAATAAAACAACTAAGTTAATGAATCACCTGGGTGGAATGGTAATTGCTTAGTGGATTTTGGTTGAGTGGTTCACAAGGCCCATGTCTATGGTTTACCTTGTGTATCTCACTTGTGGATGGCCACCCAGGAACAAAGAGATTTGAGATGTCAAATGTTGAGAAGCTTCAACTGCAGCCACTTGGCATTATGGGCTCTGCCTTGATCATATAGGTTGCAAGAACTTAGCCATATGGACAGTTGGTGGTAGTGTTTGATAGGTTGGAGCGCGTCCATTTTGGTCTAAGGGAAGGCTTCTGAAAGATCTTGTCTTGGGAAACCAAGTCTTGTGGGGAAAGTGCACCACCTCTGCAGAGTGTAAAATCTAAGTACTTAGCCATGTCCCTGGTAAAGGACAATTTGAGCATCAAGACATGGAAGCAATCAAGAATCTCATCATTCAAATTTCAAAGTTAAAATCTTGTGGATTGAACAAGGGTTTTGAAATCTTCAATCTTTGATTGAGAGATGTCTTGGAAAAGATTTTGTCAAAACAAAAACTTAGTATTTTCAAAATGATAAGGAAAAATCTATTTTGAGCAATGCAAGCCTCAACTCCACTTAGCCAAATGCATATAGATGATAGACTCCACTATACTACCATAGTATCACTTGCCAATACAATTCAAATGTATTGACCCTTGTGGCTGTAACTTGTATGTTGCAGGTTTGATTGATTTAGTGAAGTGTGTTGATTAGGATTACAAAGTCTACAACCAACATTTGCCTGTGGCACTTTTGAAGATGAAGGACCCATGACTATAGTTATTCCGCTGCAATGTATTGTAATAGCCAAATGAGCTATGTAAAGATGTAATTATGTTATTCCTGGTTATAAAGTTATATTATGACCTTTGTATCTTGATATTACATCTTAACTGTGGATGCTAGCTATTGATCCAGGGACTAGCATTGTAAAAACAGGGGACACCACCTTATGTTAATAAAGGTTGGGACACTCCCTCTACAATCTTGTCACTTATCAAGTGTCGATACACTTGAATCTTGAATTAATTCTTATGCGACAAGATCATTTTCTCGTCGTTTCTATATTGAACCCCTTCAATATCTCATATATGTATGTTTGTCATGACCATATTAGTGTCACTGTCTATCCATGTAGACATTCATGCTAAATATTCAGGTTTTGCCTAAGTCTTTCATCGAAATAAAATTATTGACCTTTGCCAATAAAAGATACATCATTTCCAATCAATAAGATGTCCTCCACATAATGTATTAGAAATATGTCTCAGCGCTCCTACTTTATTTCTTACAAATGCAAGCATCTTCATCGTCTCCTGATGAAAACTCCTTTAACAGTTTCATCACGGCGAAGATTCCAACTCCGTGATGCTTACTTCAACCATTGAAGTTTGCATGCCCTTTTTAGCATCCTTTGAATTAACAAAACCCTTTGGATCGTGTCATGCACACGTCCTAGGTAACCATTCTATTATAATAACTTTGTTTTGTTTATTCACCTACCATATACCAAATTATATGTAGTGGTTGCTACTTTAATCCGTCCAGACTAAATATCGCTTATGAAAGATTGAATCTTGTCATAGTCAACTCCTAAAACATTGTCGTAAAATAATTTACGACATGTCGACTATTTCATAGATGTGAAACATCCATGTCTGTTTCTTTATAGATCCAAATATGACCGATAGTTTTTACACCATTCCAAAGGGTCTTCCTAGTTCAAAAAACTTGTTTTCTCGTGTATGGAACTATAATGGATTTTATGGCTTCAAGCCATTTAATGGAGTCAGGGCCCATCATCGCTTCTTTGCATGTAGTCAGTTCATCATTGTGAAACAACAATGATTTACTCTCAAATCTTAGCATTTGATTGTTTGTCCGACCTACTTGGTTCAATAGGAACTTAGACCTCCATGACCACAACCTTTGAGGCACGTGAGCCATGAGCATTGTGGCTGCCTCCGGGCGTTTTCCGGTGCTGTGCAACTCGGCACATATAGCTAAGTTTTGTTAACCTTATAAAAGTTCTATTGTCCTCCCACTTAACTTTTGCGAAAAACTCCTTTTTCAAGAAACTTGACGTTCTAAGCGACAAACTCTTTTGTCTTCGGTGTTATGGAGGAATACCCAACGGTTATTCGAAATAACCTATAAAGACATGCTCATCTGACTTTGGTTGTAAACATCATACTTATGCTTAGCATACCAAAATTTAAGAAAGCACAACTTGGGTTTTACCCCAAACCATAACTTACATGGTGTCATTTCAGCGGATCAAGATGGAGCTCTTTTAAGTGTAAAAGCGATAGTCTCTAAGGCCTTAATCATTTAAAACAAAATGGCAGTTTTATAAATAACACCTTTGACCCAACCATGTCAAACAAGGTTTCATTACAAATCTCAAACACTCCATATTACTATGGTGTTTCGGGAGATGCAAATCTAGGTGTTTTGCTAAACTTGTAACTGAAATAAATCCCTTTATGATAAAATCATAAATTATTTATTTTCTTGTTATAATGATTTTCCACTTCATCTTGAAAGTCTTTGAACGTTTTTAAATATTTCATACTTCTTTCTCATTAAGTAACTATTCACTAATATTTCCGGAGAAAGCATATGAAGTTGAAATCCATCGCTTACGACCACACATAATGGACTACATAGATCGATATGTATAAATTCCAATAATTTAGTCGATCATTCTTCTTTGGCCTTTGAACGAAGTTTTAATTATCTCGAGAAAAGTCTCACAAGCTTCATTTGATCAAATCAAAGACTCCAAAAATCCATGAAAATGGAGTTTCTTCATGTTTTCTTTCCAATATAATTTAAACGGCGATGTCACTTCGTAAGTGATCTGTCAATCGTTTGTCTTGCGACATTTTAGCATTAGGTTTTATGGATGTGATTTCTCCAACGATATTTGTAAATCATCCATCTTATATGGAATACGGTAATTATTTGAACAATCATTGTTCTCATAATACCTGATTTAAATAACTATTATAAAAACAAATCTTGAAGGCAAGCTTTGATGTCAATGAGAAATACAAACAACGGTTTGTTTGTTTTCGATGAACATCATCACCTATTCTCATGCTAGTTACTTAGGCCATTGTGGTTCATGAATTCCATCGTTCTGTATGAAATTTTCTACCAGCCAATTCGCTATTTAATACCCAGGACCACATTGTTTAATAAGCATAGAATACAACCATAACATGTATATCATCTATATACCTAAACTGGATATTTCCAATCATTTCTTTTCTGCCAAATATATTTTATAGATTCTCTTTCAACATTTCCTTTTCTTTTAAAAGAATCTATCAACATCAAAAACTGGCGCCATATACATGACACATAGTCCAAAGCGTGTATATTTAAATACTAATATCTTTGGACTTGTACTTTGAAGTAGATCACCATCATCAAATGAATGGCATTCTTTCAAAATCCATTCTTTAGTAATCTTTTAGTGTAGTAAAGACTTTACATACATCTTCTATTCATCCTTATCATGATGACTTTCATGATAAAGCTAATATAGCTTATAAAGGCAATTCGTGAGTATAACATTACTTTCCAAAACCCTTTTGGATGATTAGGATGTCTAGCATCTCCAATCTTCGCAAATTATCATCCAATATGAGAACATATATTATACTATATCATATTGCAACCAAAAAATTGTTTCAGATATCGTTATATCTGCAACACATTATGGTTTCTGAAACAATTCTTTCAGCTCCAAGATAATCTCGATATTTAAATCAAGAATCATGGAGGCAAACATGATACTTAAGATACTAACACTGGAATTGCTACTCTCAATTTAATACTAATTATCAAATTTCACGGAGTAAATAGAGTTTGCTGAAAGTTTGCAATAGGACTTTAAACTTTAGATTGACACTCAACACAATATGATACCAGTTTGTAAAGTAAATATCCATAATTATATAGTTCTATTATCTCAATTACAACTAAGCATAAGGTGGTGAAAGAATGCCAATGACTACAACAAATTATGCAAATTCATTTTGATTTAAGTTATGGTAAATTGAGTTCTACTAATCCAAATTAGAAATGAACTCCTACTGAAAAATGACATCCCTCGTGTCTTTTTGGTGATTACATGAACCAAATCCACTACACCAGGTCCGATCATCATGTGAGTCGGCGTAGCTTCAAAGGAGAACATCCATATGGTCATCATATCAAAACATATGACTCATGCTTAACCTTTTGGTACGTGTTCCGAGGCCATGTCTACACATGCTAGGCTCGCCAAGTAAGAACCTTAGTATTTGCGTGTGTAAAATTGTCTTACACCCGAGATATGCTCGTGGATTCAAGTACACCTGATCATCATGTGATGTCTTGAAGCTGCGGATCTAGAGGTCTGAACCCAATAAGTTACACGTCCCTGTGTTTACAGTGCTAGTCCATGGATCAAATAGCTATCACCCACAGTTTAAGATGTAATATCAAGAAACAAAGGTCATATTAAAACTCATAACCAGGAATAAAATAGTTCATTACAACTTACATAGCTCATATGGCTATCTTATTACAAAGCATCAAATATAACTATAAAGCATGGAGTCCTTCAACTTCATATCCCACAGGCAATCATTTTGGTTGTAGACTTGTAATCCCTACTCATCAAACTTCACTAACATCAAACAAACCTGCAACATCATAAGTTATAGCCACAAGGGTCAATACATTTGAATTGTACTGGCAAGTGATATCATATTGATATGGAGAATTTAACATCTACATGAATATATGGCTAAGTGGAGTTTTGGATTTTGCATAAAATAAGTTTTTCCTATCCTTTGTGCTTCCACTTTTTCAAAACACTTCATCAAACATGGCACACTAGAGTCACACTTGGTGCTTCCCTTGTTCACCCAACAAGCTTTAACTTAGAGAAATTGGTATGAGGAGATTCTTGATCATTTCAATGTCTTTGATGCTCAAAATTGTCCATTACCGGGGACACAACTAATTACTTAGGTTTTAACCTCTCGAGAGGTGGTGCACTTTTCCCACAAGACTCGACATGCATCGAGACGAGACTTTTCAGAAGAAAATCCCTTAGACCACCATGGACGCGTTCCATCCTATCATCACTACCACCTTCTGTCCATATGGCTGAGTTCGTGCAACCTAGTTGGTTAAGGCAGAGCCCATATGCCATCTGGTTGCACTAGAAGCTTCTCAACACTAAACATCTCAAATCTCTTTGTTCCTGGGTCGCCATCCACAAGTGAGATACACCAGGGTAAGCCATAGAAATGGGCCCTGAGTAACCACTCAACACAAACCATACTTCACATTCCACCCAGGTGTTTCATTTAGAAGTTGTTTTCTTAGTCAAAAACACATAGGCATAACTTTTCCATAATATCATAACATGAATTTCCACCCTTGAATTCTAATATCTAGGTTAAGCATACTAGCATAACATGTATCTTAACTTAGGAACATTCCTACCAAGATATATTCTATAGGATCTACCATAGCATAGCAATATAGAAAATAGTCCTATCATGCATACTACAAAAATATCACTAATGCAATATTGAAAAGATAGGACTTTTGATGGCCAAAGTATACTTTCCTTTTTATTAGAAAATCTAGGTACTTTCCTTGATCTTGCAAATGTCACACTCTTCAAAGTTCACTACAATACAATCAAGCAAAGCACACATTCAAAACTAGCACACAAAATAACAAGAAAACAAAGAAATGCATGCAAGCATGCAAAAGGTTGTTTTTATTAAAAAATTTGTTTCTAACAAGGTTCTAAACATTTCAAACACCTACTGGTCTTTTTATAAAAGTGGAATTTCATTTGAAAACCAAGTTAGAGAAAATAAGTCATTTAAATCATTTTTCTTTTGTTAGAAAATCTTTTATTCAAAGGAATAATTTCTAGTGTCAGCAAAATATATTTTTAATTTCAAAGGTTAGTTTTTATGGTTAGAGGGTTCAAAAAAAACCATTTGCAAAAGGATTTGCTCAAAAATATTTTTTAGAACAATTTTTATAGCTAAAATAGTCCTACTAATGTTTCTGCACAAAATTCTAATTTTCAAGAGAACATTACCAAAGCAAGGAAATAGGTGCAATTTTCTCATTTTTTTGAATCCATAGACACCTAATTTGTAATTTTTGGACATACAGATCAAAAGATATTGATTTTACAAGTTTAAACATCTGATAGAACAAAATCTGGATTTTAAATCTAACTCAAGAACACGTGGTGTGTTCTGATTGGCATATATAGTTTCGGTTGGATCACTCTACGCGGGACGTTAGATCTAACTGAAAACACACAGACCAGATCATGCGATACCACTTCCTTAAGTGGATCTATCCTAACTACAGGATTTAGTTTCAGTGGATCACAGCGTGATGGTCAGGAATTGGCAGTGCTACTGGCGACTATGGTGGCGGCACATCGGGAGGCGGCGGTCTGGAGGCGCTAGGGGGTGAGGGGAGGGGTGCAGGGCGTTACCAGGGTCACAGTGGCGAGGCGGTTCTCAAGGTGGTCGTGGGCGAGGCCAGGACGCGCGGGTGCGGCGGCGATTCCTCGTCGAAGATGTGGCCACCATCGGGAGCGCTCAGATGTTGATAGAGGCAAGCCTACAGGCCGCGAGCTAGTGAATGGTGATGTTGAGTATGGCAGCAAGAACTAGAGGGCAAGGTGCGTATAGAGATCACCTGATTTCGTCGCCGGAGTCGCATGCTCCGTCGATTGCTTGTAGGAGATGACAGGGATGAGCCTACAGAGCATCCGCAGACTAACAGAGAGTATCAGGAGAAGCGGGAGGCGATGGCGAACAAGGTCGCGTGAACCAGAGAGCAAGGCGAGCACGAGACTCACCGGATTTTATTGCGAAGCTCGTCGAAGATAGCGGCGGTGTGGGCTCGAATTGGATCAGCCTGGGGGCTCTCTATGGTTGCTGGGTGAGGGGAAATGGAGAGGAGGGAGAGGGGGTTAAGAGGGCGTGGTCATAGGAGAGAATCACTCGTGGAGTTATGCTAATTTACGCGGATTAAATTTACGCGGATTAAATCCATACAAAAACGGCAGGGAGGGGAATGTGGGCTCGGCGCGTTGGAGACGATGATGTTGAGGTGGCAGTAGGGCCACGGGGTCAGTGGGGGTGCGGGTGGGCGCGCAGGTGAGAATAGAAGCAGAGGGAGAGAGAGAGGTGGCTCGGGTGGGCTGTTGGGCTAGGGCTTGCTAGGCCTGGGGTTTGGGCAGGTTAGTTTCCCTTTTTTTCCTTCAAATCTTCCTTTTTCAGTTTCTATTTTCTATTTTTATTCAAAACAATTTGATTTCAACTCCAAATTGATTCAAATCTTTACCAAATTTTTCAGTAGCTTTTATACAAAAATATTAGTGTGTTGTTTAGTCCAACTTGGAGTAATCCAAATATTTTTCTTATGATTTAATATCTATTGAAATTAAGTGAGGCATTTTGGCTTTTATTTAAATAAAATTGAATATGGTTCATAAGCCCATATAATTTTATTTAAATAAACTTTTATTCTTTTATATTATTTAATAAACATTTATTCCATTTACTTATGGATTTTAACCATGGTTTAAATTGTCTTTGAAATAATTCTTATTTATTTATTTCTGTCTTTGTCTTATAAAATTCATATATTTTTATTTATAGCTCCAAAAATAGTGATTCCAATTTGTATAATTTTATTTAATATTTTTTTATCTTTTTAAATCCTTTTAGGATTACTTTGTTCACAATTTGGTATTGATTTTAGCTAGGAGCTTTATTAGCCTTAGAATATTTTCTTTTATCTTTAAAACAGAAGTTTTAATCCATGGCTCCAAATAGAGCGAAATCAATTCCCATGGTTTTATAATTTTGTGGTTTACCATGTATGTTTATTTAGGAATGTTCGTTGCAAAAAATTTATATGGAACAAAGCCATATTCTTAGAGTGATCTTGTAGATGATTTCTTTCGTTAGGGTTTAGGTTTAGCTTTTGAAAATACATTCCTTGCATCATGCATTTGATCTATTTGAAAATCTGTTTCTTACTTTTTCATTCAAATTTTGTTCAAGTAAGATTTTGATGTTTCCATTTAGAAGCAAAAAGTTTATTTTCCCTCTAAATTTCAACATTTGTTTCTTTAGTTTTGTTTATTTTTCACACTCTAAAATTTCAAAAAAAATTGGGATGTGACAGACTACCACCCTTAAAAGGAATCTCGTCCCGAGATACGGGAAGTCTAGAAGCAACAAGTTAGGTTCAGTACAACTAGGGTACTACCACCCTTAAAAAGATTTTAACTAGATTGCATCTTGGCTTACTTGATGTCTTGATGTAACTTCTCTGGACAGTTGTTTGCATCGTGTCCCTTATTTTCGCATTTGAAACATGTGACAAGGTTGAGGCATTTCCCTATCAAACACTCTTACATTGGTAGTCCAGACTCTTCTCCATCGGACATTCATTGGCATAGTGTCTAGGATTGTGATAGTTGAAATAGTGAACTGGACCTTCCTTCTTCTTCCTGGGTCTCTCCAAGGTTAGGAGGTCTCTTAGTTCATGTTCTTCATATTTCACTACAAATGTAGGAAAAATTCCTCGGTTCTTATAACAGTTCCTAGGATAACGTCCACGTTTCCTCTTTTGCTCACCAAAGTTGGTTACAATGTATGGAGGTGCATACTGAGATTTGACTTTGTCTTCATCATTCTTGGTGGAAGTTGTACCTTCATGGATGTTTCCAAAGACTTGATCTATTCCATCCTTAGCTTGATGTTTCATTTGTTGAACTATAGGATAGATGTGGCATTGTACAGGGACATGATCATTTCCTTCACATAGGAAACAGTTAACTTGAGATGTGGGGCATTGTCTAGATGGATGGTTCTCTTCACAATTTGGGCACTGGCCAATATGCTCTTTATATGTGTGTCCTATGTCTACAGATTTTGCAGTTTTGTGTTCTTTCCACAATATCATCCTTGAAATCATGGTTATCACAATTTCTTTGGGAAAGGTTGCTTCTCATGTTGATCATCTGATTGGTTGTCCTTTGCAACTATTGGGATTGGGATCCCAAGAACTTTAGCATGGCTGGGTCTAACTCGGTGTTGTGGTTGTTGGTTGAAAACTGGGTTGTCACTTGATTCAACATAGTTTGGGTTGCTAGAAGTTGTATTGTCATGTGCATCTCGAGGTTGTTGTTTTTGTCACTATCCTTGATGTTGGAGTTGTGGTCTCTTGGATAAGTCATCTGTAGCACATCCATATGAATACATGTGTGTATGTGATGAATGCATGAAGTCTTGAATGGACTTGTTTGATTGTTGTGAATGGCCAGGATTGGTTTAAAGATGAAAACAAAATCATCTAAATCATTTCCAAGCAGAATCAAATCATTAGAAATAAAAAACAAAGTGAGCTAATGGTCATTTTTGCCAATCTTGCTCACTAGACCACTTTGAGTGTTTCTAGTCCAAGATTTCAAACAGAAACAAATCCAATTCTTTTCACCCCTTGCTAGACCAAATGAAAGTCAATCCTAGCCCACCTTGCAAACCCACAGAAACATTTGGTAACCCTATTCAAATGAGAATTCAAAATTGAATCTAGTTCATATGGGAAGATCACCTTTTCTCAAAACCCAACTAAACCAGTGCACCTTGACAAATCTAAACAACCAGAGACCACCTAGTATGTGACCATTACATCCACCAAGTTTCAACCAAAAATTCAAATATGAAATTCTTTCGGCCATTTCATCAAACACCTAGAGACAAAAAACAAATTTGGCCAAACTTCAGTGTTTTCAGTAGTGATCACCCCAAACCTTGTTCCCCATTGATCACCTGTGTCTCCCCAGTGCCAACCAGTGCATTGAACCAACCTAGACCCTACCCAATGAACCATGTCGTGTATGCCTGAGCCAACCCCGGCTAGCCAACCATGGCTAGCTAGCAGGAGCAAGAGCCGCGGCTAGCCACCGTGTCCAGGAAGCACGCCACCATCCACCGCCACCCCTGTCCATCCCTCGAGCCTTGAGAAGCAGTGGACCACCGAGAACACGCGCGCCCAGTTTGTCTCTGCCATGTCCAGAGCGTGCTAGCTCGCCGCGCTCGACATGCTTGCACATAACGCGCCTCGCCTTCGCCGCCCGTGCCTGTGATCACCATGGTCCCAGGAACCTCCAGACATCCCCGTTCACCGTCGCACGACCCATAGCCATTGTGCGTCATCAAAACCGCCGTCGGTGCCGCTCAGAGGACCAACGCGTTCTGACCGAACCGCACCACCCCTTGCCACGCAATCAATCCGTTGAGAACCGCTAGGAGACCGTACACCGTCCCCTACCTTTAGCCATGCCCGTAGCTCGCTGTAACCCTGACCCCAACGAGCACTGCGCATGCCGCTCGGCCTCTCTCGCTCGCCTATAAAAGGAGGCCTCCCCCGCTCGTTTTCTTCACACCATTCCACTCCCCACCTCTCACTGATCCTTCCCACTTCTTCCCGGAGCAAGGCGAGCGCAGCATCGCCAGAATATCGCCGGAGCCTGCCGCTGCTGGAGGAGAAGGGCGTCGTTGACTGGAGCCACCCAGGAGGAGCCGCTAGTACTAGGAGAACCGCGGACATCAACTTAGTCATTCTCCCCCATCGCCGACCATCGCCTGAGCCCCGGTGAGCCGCCACAGACCCCCACTGGCCGCGCTAGGGTTCGAGCCTGTCATGTTCTGTTCGATGAGGACGATGGTCGTGAGCCGTTGATCCTCTATCTAATCCTACGGTCATAGTTAGCCCGTACCCTTCGCACCTCCCTGTCCCACTGACGGGTGGGGACAACCACTTAACCAGCCAGCGCGCACACTATGTGCAGTGGGCCGGCCCAGTTATAATTCCCACGTGACCCAGTTAGTTTGAATTTAGATTTATCTATTTAGTTTCAAACCCAGTTCGGGCAGTAGATTCAAAATTCAATTCAGAGAGATCCACTAAACCAAATTACCTGAAACAAATTTTGTTAGAAAGGTATGGAAATTCTTAATCCAAGACCATTGGATTCAAACCATTTGAAATTATAGATCACCAATGGTAAAAATAACAAGGCAGAGACTTTTTTGCACTTAAACAATTTTCAAATTTCAACCATAAATGCTTTTGAGTTGATTCCAACTCTCAAAAATCGCATTTGATAGGACCTTTCTGAATATGTAAAAATATCTAGGTTTACTCGCAGTAATAATGGACAAGTAATAAAAGAATGCCCCATAGGCATTTCTAGTCACTTAAATTAATTAAAATAAAAAGTTTAAACCTTATTAAATTGTGATACCACTTTAAATCACATTCCCAAGTACTGAAATATCTGGTGATGACATGTGTAAACATGATCCATTGTTTTAATTGGAGAAATATTTAATCTTAAGTAGTTTTTCAATGAGTAGAAATTACTTTTCTAAAAAAGAAATAAATAAAACTATTGCCTTAATCCTTGTGATAATGCTAGATCATCTAGAGTAAATCATTGTGTGCTAAATAGAAGTAGTTAAGTAATGTTTGGTGATTGTGTACTTTGTATTTATTTATAGACGCTAGTACTGACCAAATATACGAAGAGGAAGGAGACTACTATGAGGAAGAAGTCGAGGAGAACTTCAACCACTTCACTACACAAGGCAAGCCGTCCTAGCAAGCTACCACTTGCATGTTACCTATACAAGCCTCATTATACAAGTTAACTTTGCAAGTTAACACTTGCATGATAACTATGCAAACTAGATGCCTTAGGCATATGTGATTATACCCTTTGATTATACCAAATCCTAGTTTTACTTGCAAGCTTTACTAGTTTATTTCTTTATCAAAATTCTTTGTTTACTTTTAGAAAGTGCTTGTGAACTTTTGGAAAGATATTAAAGGTAGCACAAAGAGCATAAAACTTGGCCTAAGTTAGGTATAACTTGATGTCATCCTGAGGAATGAGATTAAAATTACATAAGTCACACTTGATTATCACCCCTCATTAGTGCTTACCCCCAACTTTAGTGGCTAGTGCTAAGCATAAAACATGATCACTTAGATGTGAATACTTGGTGAAAATGATTATGAAAACCTTAGAATGATGAGTCATTCTAATGAGATGTTTTGACTTGTGTTATGAACACCTGATTATTTCATGATGAAAATGTTGAGACATGAGCCTTAGCCCTTTATAAAACTGATGGTTATGTCTGGATGCGATACCATTCCAATTTTACCATACATCCACAATACCCGAAATTGGGTAGGGTTTGACTTGAAGTTTATATACCTTAGTATGGGTTCCCTTGCGGCCGAGGTTTGAGCTGAGGCTACCTCGTGGTGATTGACCACCTGTGCAGTTCCCAAGATGACGGATGGTCATGGTTGGGAGGCCAAACTCATAGGAGAGGTGCCTATACTAGGGTGTGTAATTGAAAGGTTAGGATTGATTATCCGCATACTGAGTATGGTGAATTCAGGATTGTTCCTGACGGATGTATCAAATATTGTGGTGAAAGTGTACCACCTTTGCAGAGTGTCAAACTATTTGAATAGCCGCGTCATGATTATGGACAGTTGAGGGCCATCTTGTTCCGTCGTCAGATGTTTTCAAAATGACTTGTGAAATGAATCATGACTTTGACTTAACCACAACAGGGTTGTGAAAGTGAAAACTAAGTTCCCACTTAGGTGTTATAAAACATTAAACTAGTTTTCTTTACTTCTGAACTCAGCTAGAGATAAACCTGGCTTTTTGCAAAACAACCTAGAGCTTAGTATTCCTACTTGAAACCTCTTTACTTGTTAGTGATAGTTTGCGAGTACTTAAAGAGTACTCATGGCTTTGTCCCTGCTATTCCCGTGGCCAGACTATGAGGAAGACTATCAGGAGGATGGACCGCAGGAAGGTTACGGCAACTAGGATCATCTCCCATCGCCAGCATTGCTTCTGACCATGAAGCTGGAGATCTGCCCACACTACCATTATTATATTATTCTGCTACGTTGATTGTATTAAGACTATATCATGAGATCCTTTATTTGTAAAACCATTATTATGGTTTATAATGGATGATGAACTATGGTACCAATCTGTTATATCTCACAAAAATGGTAATCCTGGGATTGTGATGTATGGAGTAACAGGCATCTAGGATTAAAAATCCGGGTGTTGACAAATTGGTATCAGATCCATCCTGACCATAGGAGACCCTAGTTACAATGGACGCTTGAATCAAAAACTTAGTTTCAAAACAAAATAAGTGAGTATTTATGAAAACCTATTCTCATTCTTATCACTTAGATTCTTTCATGAAAATTCATGTTCCTCAAAAATTCTTGCAAACTTACATAAAATTTGACACACTTGATGACTCTACTAACTTACTCATCCTACATTCTTATAGATGGACGTGGAGTATAGCAAGTTCTATCGGTTGGGAAATGGAGGGGATCTCATCTTTGATCATGATTTGGACCAACTCTCGGAACTTCTCGAGCACCCGCACCCCGAGTTCTTCGGAGCCCAGCTCAATGATCAACAACGAGGAGAATTGCAATGGCTGATTGTTGCAAGTCTTAGAGAGAAGATTGAAGCCCCCACCTTAGAGGGAGTCCAGTTCACCTTAAGAGAGAACAACTGGATGGATGGACTTGCCAGGGCCATGCAGGAAGCTCTTGCCCGTTTGTGTGGGAAAAGCATCAATCAAATCAAGGGCACACGGTTTGAGTTCTATCCAAGGCTTGATGTTATGGGACAGCCACTGGAGGCCCCATATCACCTAGAGCTGAAGCATCAAGTGGACCATCTCAGCTTCATCCTGACCGGCAGAAGGAGTTGGACAATGCCCATTCCTATGCCAACCACAACTATGCCATCATCGTCAAGAAGGACCAGACCATTGCCATGTTTGTCAAGGATCTCTAGTCTCGTCTCCGCCAGCTTGACAAGAAGGATCGCATTATTTCCCACCTTTGTCACAAGGTGACAGACTTGGAGGAGACCATCCACGAGAGGGACAAGCATCTTGAGGAGCGGGAGAATGCAGGGGAAGACATTCGTGGAGACCCCTATTCCTATCTCAGGGACGATGATGACTTTCTGGAGGATCAAGCCATGGACTTCTTCACCGATGAGGATGACTTTGCCTTCATTGATGATGATGAAGATGATGATGATGAAGACACCGATTCCGAGGAGTAGTAGCACTTGAGCACTAGCGTTAGTGCAGTTGTATCCGGTCCCACTGTATCGTAGTTTCACAGAATGGTTCTTAAAACCATCTATTTTATTGTTGTGGTGTGTGTTTGTATTGTGTGCTATGAATGAATGAATGAATGAATGAAAAGCAAGTTGCTAGAAAAATCTGAGTCAAACTTCAAAAACTTTTCAAAAACAAGTCCTGGAACCTTACAAATTTCCCTCTTTTCTCATGATTTATCTCAATCTTCATATGCCTCACGGAGGAAGCAGTTCATCCCCGGACCCAATGTTGCAGATCTTGCAAATTTGGTCTCTGACCGCGAAGCTGAAAGAGCCGAATGTCAAGCCAACTTAGCCACCCTTCAGCACATAGCTCAGATGGCCAACAATAATCAAGGCCATGGAAACTAGGACAACCATGGATCCAAGCTCAAGAACTTTCAGAATACCAATCCACCGATCTTTAGTAAGTATGAAGAGCCCTTAGATGCAGATGATTGGCTGCAAACCATGGAGAACAACTTTGAAGTCGCAGGAGTAGAGGCCAATGAGAAAGTACTGTTTGCCACCCACTATCTGGCAGGAGATGCAAGAGCTTGGTGTAACAGCGTTCGCGCCATGACTGGAGGACAAATGATGACTTGGGATGAATTCAAACTCAAGTTCAGCAGAACCCATGTGCCACCGGGTTTAATCAAGAGGATGAGAGATGAATTCAGAGAGTTGAATCAAGGGGGATGACAGCAGTTGAGTACCGTGACAAATTTCTGTCGTTAGCTAGGTATGCACTCGATGAGATTGACACTGAAGCCAAGAAGAAGGAAAGATTCTTGAATGGTCTGCATGATGAGATGTAGACAGTGTTAGTAAATATTTCGTTTGATAACATTGAAGCCTTAGTGGATTCTGCCATCCAGATGGAAGGCAAGATCAATCAAGCCAATGAGAACCGCAAGTGTCGAATGATTCATTAACCAGGAACCCAACATACCCCAAAGTATCGCCCCAACCCGTCTACAGGATTTGCCCCAAGAAACAGTAGACCCCCGATGAACCGTCCAACCTATCCCAACCGTGGAGGAGGAAACCAATGCTTGGAGGAAATCACAATAACCCCGACAACTCCAACAACTTCAACCGTGCACTGCCCATGTTCAACAACAACAATGTCACCAACACCAATACTTCCCCAAGGACTAGAAGCAATGTTGTGCATGTTGGAGGAAAAGACTAGTCTCAGGTAAATTGTTATGAATGTGGAACCAAGGGTCACTATTCCAATGAATGCCCCAAGACGCTTGCAACAGCCCCCAATGTAAATGCCCCAGCTCAGTAGCAGCGTCGTGTTCAACCTGAAAGAAGATTTCCCCTAGGGAACCCGCTCAACCGCAACGGCCGTCTGTTTCTGATGATTGCTGAAGAAGCCCAAGAAGCACCAGATGTCGTGTTGGGTATGTTTTCTGTTAACTTAGTACTTGCAAGAGTGTTGTTTGATTCTGGAACATCGCACTCGTTTGTTACAGAAGAATTTGCATGCACTAGTAATATTCAACCAACAAAATTGAAGCATGTTATGATAGTTCAAATACCTGGCTCAACCACCAAAGCTAGACAAATTTTTAGGGCCGTACCTATCAGAATCCATGGCATAGATTTTTATGCTAACCTAATAGTACTCGGAACCAAAGGTTTGGAAGTAGTAATAGGAATGGATTGGATGTCGAAACATAGAGGATTAATCGACTGTGCCAACAAAAGCCATAACCATGACCAGTACCACTGGAATATCCGTAAAGCATGTATCTGAAACCTTGCCCCGTAAATTCAAGTGCAACAAGAGTCTAGCCCAACCAACCATTGGCCAAGTCAGAGTACTCTGTGAATACCCCGACGTATTCCCAGATGTATTTTCCGGTATGCCCCTAGATCTGGATATCGAGTTTATCATTGAACTAATCCCTGGAACCGGACCCATAGCCCAGAGAACGTATAGTATGAACCCGTCTAAATTAGTGGAGCTGAAGAAGCAACTCGATGCTATGCTGGAGATAGGACCGATTCAACCAAGTGCATCGCCATGCAGATCACCTGTCTTGTTTGTGATAAGAAATATGGAGGTAACCGTTTGCGTACTGATTATCGGAAGCTGAATGCTGTCACCATCTAGAACAAGTACCCACTACCGAAGATAGAAGATCTATTTGACCAGTTTACCGGTGCCAAAGTGTTTTCTAAGATTGATCTTAGAACTGGTTATCATCAACTCAAGATTCACATAGAGGATATTCCAAAGACTGCCTTTACCACCAGATATGGACTGTATGAGTACACTGTCATGTATTTTGGATTAACCAATTCCCCCGCTTATGTCATGAACCTCATGAATAAGATTTTTATGGACTTCCTGGATAAGTTTGTCGTTGTTTTCATAGCTGACATTCTGATCTATTCCAAATCAGAAGAAGAACATGAGCTACACCTAAGGACCATCCTTTGAACCCTTAGGGAGCATCAGTTGTATACTAAGTTTAGCAAATGTGAATTCTGGTTACATGAAGTAGGATTCCTCGGACATATAGTGTCGGCAAGAGGAATTGCCATTGACCCTGCCAAGGTTAAGGATGTTGAAGAATGGCAAGCCCCAACCACTCAAACCCAAGTTCGTGCATTTCTCGGATTAGCGGGATACTACCGCAAGTTTGTAGAAGGATTCTGGAGTATCGCAAGACCCATGACCCAGTTGTTGAAGAAAGATAAGAAGTTTGAATGGATGGACAAATGTGAAGCAAGTTTTCAAGAACTCAAGAAGAGATTGATCTCAGCCCCAATCTTGATCATGTCGGATATCACGAAGACTTTTGATGTGTATTGTGACGCATCCCAAATCGGTCTCGGATGTGTGCTAATGCAAGAATCCAAAGTCATATTATATCAAGAAGCAAGATGAGAAGAATTATCCTACCCATGACCTTGAACTAGCAGCTGTAGTTTTAGCCTTGAAGACATGGAGACATTACCTCATGGGAAACCATTGTGAGATTTATTCGGATCACAAGAGCCTGAAGTATATTGTCACCCAGAAGGAGCTGAATACGAGGTAAAGGAGATGGATAGAGTTAATCAAGGACTATGATCTAGATATCCACTATCACCCCGGTAAAGCCAATGTGGTAGAAGATGCCCTTAGCAGATTGCCGTGTCTCTTGAACTCAATGATTCTGAAGGAACAACCAAGTTTGCACAAGGAGTTAGAAGATTTCCGAATGGAACTAGTAAGTGAAGGATTTTTGGCTAGCATAGAACTTCAACCCACTTTGATCAGTCAGATCAAGGAGGCGCAGAAAGGAAATGATAGTATCAACGGAATCAAATGTCATATCGGTACAGGGAAGGTACCCGGATTCACCAAAGATGAAGAATGAGTTTTGTGGTACAAAGGACGTATCTCTGTACCAGCAGATTCGGAGTTGAAACAAGCTATTTTGAAAGAAGCCCATGATATTCTTTATTCTATCCACCCCGGAGGAATGAAGATGTATCAGGATTTGAAGGAGCAATTTTGGTGGCATAAGATGAAGAGAGAAATCGGAAGCTACATAGCCAAGTGTGATATTTGTCAGAGAGTCAAGGCGGGACATCAGAGACCCGCTGGACTAGTACAACCATTGCAGATTCTGGAATGGAAATGGGATTCAGTTGGAAAGGATTTTTATCACCGGTTTGCCTACATCTAGTAGGGGAAATGACTCTATTTAGGTCATAGTAGATAGACTGTCCAAAGTCGCCCATTTCTTACTAGTCAAGACCACTTATCAGATTTCGAAACTAGCAGAGTTGTACATTTCTAGAATTGTCAGTTTGCATGCAGTCCCCAAGAACATCGTGTCGGATCGAGGATCCCAGTTTACCTCGAGATTCTTGAAGAAATTCCAAGAAGGATCAAGAACCCGACTAGATTTCAGCACAGCTTATCACCCTTAGACTGATGGACAAACAGAGCGGGTAAACCAAATACTCGAAGATATGTTGAGAGCTTGTGTGTTAGAATATGGATCTAAATGGGAAGACTGTCTGCCTTTCATAGAATTTTCATACAACAACAGTTACCAAGCCAGTTTGCAAATGGCCCCATTTGAATTTATGTATGGAAGGAAGTGTCGTACCCCTTTGAATTGGTCGGAAGTAGGAGAGAGTGAGATTTTCGGACCCGACATCCTAACGGAAGCCGAAGAGAAAGTTCACAAGATCCGTGAGCACCTCAAGACCGCCCAATCCAGACAGAAGAGTTATGCCGACAAGAGACGTCGAGACCTAGCTGAAAGAGAATTTCCTATCCCTAGTGATTTTGGTGTTTTATAACAACACACATATCGGACTACTTATTTTCCAAGTGTACCACAGGTTGTATTAAAAGGGGTTTGCAGTGTATCGGGTGTACTAGCAATTGCTACTGGGTGTGGCAGCGTGGTTGGACAAACTGTCCAAAACTTTCTGCCTGGCGCGGTACCAAAAAGCGGTAGTACTGCTTTTTGCTACCGGATGCGGCAGTAGGTTTTGTCTATTTGTCAAAAGGCCTCTGCCAGGTTAGGTACTAAAAAGCGGTAGTACTGAATTTTAGTACCTAGCGTGACAGAAGCTTTTGGACAACTTGTCATAAGCTACTGCCCGCCCCGGTACTAAAATGCGGTAGTACCGCATTTTAGTACCTAGCACGGTAGAAGCTTTTTGCAACTTGTCAAAAGCCACTGCACGCCCCGTTACTAAAATGCGGTAGTACCGCATTTTAGTACCTAGCGTGGCAGGAGCTTTTTTACAAGTTGTCAAAAGCTACTGCCTGCCTAGGTACCAAAATGCGGTAGTACCGCATTTTAGTACCTAGCGCGGTAGAGAGTTTTTGGCAAAGTTACAAATGCCACTGCCCTTTGCGTACCAAAATGCGGCACTACCGCATGCATCCGGTAGTACCGTATCTTAGGGGCAGTACTACCGCTTTGCGGTAGCACCACAAATTGATACCGTTGTGGCTGGGGCATATGTGATTTGAAGTTTGTTCTTCCGGTACCAGGTCCGGTAGTACCGGAGTTTTCCGGTAGTACCTGTCGTGGTATTGTCGACGAGTACGCCATGGAGGGGTCCTCACAGTGCATGTTTAGATACGTGGGGGAAGGCGGACGGTTGACGGGTACGAGGTAACATAGTTTACCTAGGTTCAGTCCCACAACGGTGGCGGAATCCTACTCCTGCTATAAATCACTATAAGGGAAATACGCCGAGTTACAGAGATTGGTTCGCTGTGCGAGGTTGTCTGAATCGATGCCCTAAAGGCTCCCATAGGCCTGACTCATATAGTCGCCAAGTCCTAGGGTTACAGGGAAAAGTCCTAGCCAGACATGTTACAGAGTCCTACACCGTCTATTACTAGTCTTGTGTATCTTGCACTCCAAGGCTCCGGGTACGCTGGTGACTCCACCGTAGCCTTCCTTTATCCGGTATGGGCCTCCCTTCTGGATCCATCTAACTGGGCCGCCCAGCAGGCCATAGGCCATACTACCAAGTGTGGGCCACCCAGGTTATCCGGATAAGTGACATGCTATCAGGATACCCATATAGCATATCCCCAACAGTAGCCCCCGGAGAACTCCGAGATATTGCGCCGTCTTGCCTCTTCAGATGAATGTTCCGTCTAGTTGGATGGCGGCATATCGTCAAGCAATATCTTGTAGTCCTCCCAAAGAACCCTGCAAAGATTTCTCCGTCTTCAACTTGTAAGTCGGAGAAATGCTGAATATTTCATCATACTCTTCAGTAGTCGGATTGGATCCATCCACATTGGAATCTTCGATGCGACGACTCATCTGCCCCATATCAGCTAGGAAGACGTAGGCTTAGGTCAGCGACGCCTCGTAACTCACACATGCAGAGAACGCCATCATGACCGATTTTCCCGTGCTAGCGATACGAACCGTTGGCGGCGACGGTTGGAGACGTGGCGAAATTTCTGCGCACGTCCGCGAACACGTCGTCTACACGGCAACGATCCGATCAAGCTGCACGAATCTTGACGCTTGGAGATGATAAATAGTAACCGTGGGGAAATTTCCACTTTTTACCTCATTCTCCTCGCATCATCTTCTTCCTCCAGTCGCGTGCTTCCTCGAGCTCTCCGCGAGAACTCTCGAAATAACCCAAGATCCAATCTACACCAGTGACCTCCGTACCCACTCCTTGGCCAGCACCAGCACTTCCCCATCAATGGCGGCGTCGAGCGAAGCCGGCGATCTCCGTCGTCGTTCCCCTAGAGGGTTTGGTCATCCCCGCATCAGCGGTGATCGAGTCCACCAGCGGCGACCTTAATCTAGCGGCGCTGGAGCCGTTGGAGGAGGAACTGGACTCGCACAAGGGCGACTGGCGCGGCTCAGATATCACAGACCATGATATCCAAGAGCTGATCACCGAGGGCTACCTCCCTACGACGGAGGGGCTCGCCTGGCGAGCGGCGCCGACCGGCGAGGTGACACCTTCTCCCCAAGCCGGAGAAAAGGTGTACCTCAAAGCGCAACTGGTACGCGGCGTCTCCTTGCCCATCTCCAACTTCTTCCTCTCCGTCTTGAACCATTATAGGGTCCAGCCCCAGAACCTTTCCTCCAATAGTATCTTAGTGCTTAGCAACTACGCGGCGCTCTGCGAGGGATACTTAGGGATAAGGCCTAGGTTAGACCTTTTTGTGTACTTTTTCACCATCAAACGTGAAGCCTAACATAGCAAGGAAGAGCTTAGGAACTGCGGCACCATAAGCTTCAAGATTCGACCTGGTCGACGGTTCCCCGATATCGTCGGCCACGAGTCCTGCAAAAATTGGCAACGGACGTACTTTTACGGCCCAAACATTCCTCTGGCTGGCCGACAAGTTACGTACCCGGACTTCGTTGACGGAGCCGCCGCTGAAGCCTCATCATGGAGATCTTAGGCCTCCCTTCCCTCCGACCTCGACGCTTCTCGTGCCATAAGGCGGATCGAATGGTTCGTAGAGACGGGTTTGACCGGCTTGGACCTAGCCATGTGCTGGTTCATCAAGCGAATCCAACCTCTACAACACCGCGTGAAGCTCATGCACGAGTATACCAGCGAGTCCGTCAAGCTCCGCCTTAAGGACATCATCAAGGTGAAGGACAAGAAGCGTGGCTTCACCATCACCTACGACATGTTCGTAGACGGCAAGTGCCCAAAGGTAGGTATTTATTTTCCGTGTACGACATATACTCCAGTTCTTCCGTCTTGTAGCTCACTTAACAGCTTAGCAATCTAGAGGAAGGCAACCTGGCTGCCCAAATCTACGATTCAAAGATGAAGGAAGTCACGGTCGTGTCCGACGACGAGGCTCCACTGGCGCGGAAGCGGAAGAGCTCCACCTCTGACGTTGCCGACAGAGGCAAGAACAAGAAGACGGAGGGTGGAGCCTCCAAAAAGACTACCGCTGCCTTGGAGGCAGAAAAGAGAAGAGCTACCGGGATCCCCTTTGCTAAAGCACCCCCACTTGTGTAAGCTTCTCATTCTCCGACATTGTCTATTTATCTGTCTTGTTCCTGTACTTACACATTTTGCACGTTTCAGGAAGAAAGCCACGACAGCCTCAAGAAGACCTCCAAATTGGGGGCTTCTAGAACTATCAAGGACATGCTGCATCGCAACGGATCTCCCACCATCGCCCCTACCACTCCCTCTGTCAAGCCTTCGTCTGCCCCGACAAGCTCACAAGCTAAGGAGGCACCTGGCCCTTCCGCCATGGAAGTGGACTCAGGTGCTTCTACCGAGGTTGCAATCATCGGCGAGCAGGCGACGCAAGAGAGTGCCGCCCATCAAATGGCTGAAGCTCTGGCTAAGGATACCATCGGTGGTGGTAAGGAAGTGGTGGAAGCAGGTACCTCTCTCGTTGGTAGCGCCCCCGCACCCAAGAAAACCATAGCCTATCCGAAGATAGTCTATCCGGTTCTTACACTGGGTAGCACTGCTTTGGTCCCTGGTGCGGCGCCGACATCTCTGACGTGCGGTCTAGAGGAGCTCCGCCGGCAAGCATAAATCTTGAAAGGAAACCGCGAATCCTTTGCCAAGATGCTGGCCGAGAATGCTACGAACCTCAAGATCATCGCACTTGTAAGTTTTCTTTGCCTTTTGCATTTCATATAAGTATCCCACTGTAGCCCCCGAGGATGTGGACGAAAAAACCATAGGTTTTTGCATCTATATGCTCTAAGAGTGACTAAGTTAGAAAAACTCTCACTGTAGCCTCCTAGCATGTAGATGGAATGAAATGTTCCGACTAGAAGCTTTTAAGAGTAGCATACGCAGTGTTTATAAATTTCAGTATTGTAGCCCCCAAGCTTCTAGTTGCAACTGAATTAGTTCCGACTAGATGCTTAACGAAAGCTAAGCATATGTCCGAGTTAAAAAACTTTATACGGTAACCCCCAAGCTTCTAGTTGTAACTGAATTAGTTCCGACTAGATGCTTAAAGAAAGCTAAGCATATTGTTGAGTCAAAAACTCTTGTTGTAGCCCCCGAGTATCTAGGTGGAAAATTTCTGGCTAGGTGCTCCAAGCAGACCAAACAACGATTTAACTTTGTCCTTTTTTCCACAGAATGAGAGTGCTCGAAGGGGCATGGCCAATGACAAGTACCTGAAGATGCGCTCAGACCTGGAAGCTGAAAAGGGTAAAACTGCCTTCTTGAAGGAACAGGTCACCAAGAACAAGCGTCTATTTTCTTTTTCGCATTCCGACATGGTATTGTGCCCATATTCTCCGAGTACTCACTGTGTACTTTGCTTTCTTCGACTTGCAGAAACCATCGCCAAGGCCAAAAATATTGTCGAGCAATCCAAGCACATTCAAGAGCTGGATAGCGAGAACAAAATTCTTAAGCAGGAGAGGAAGGACATGCTGAAAATGCACGAGGAATCGATGAAGGCCCTGCAGGACTCCGCCACCGAGGAAATCAATCGCTTGAAGGAGGAGATTGCGATCTTAAAATATCAGAAGCAAGCTCCCGATGAGCAAAATCAACGCCATAGCGAGGCGTATAAGCTCCTCCAACAAGAGAAAGAATCCTTGGCGGACACCCTCTGGCAAGCTAAGGCCAGCATCTTCAGTAAGTTTTCTTCGTCTTTGAGTTTTGTAGTCTGGACACTTTGATTTGTTGAACTCATGCGCTCCTTGTTGGAATTTGCAGCTCCTATGGGTTTAACCCGATCGCCTCCTCCGGCCAAGGAATGCATGGTTCTTGCTGGCAACTTTATCAACACCGTCATCAGTCAAGCCAAGGAGATCGCCAAGCCCCTCTAGATTAACATTAAAGCATCAGACTCTATGGCGAAGTACTCGGAGATCCTGCGCCGAGCCCCCGAGCGTATCACAAGCTGGAAATCTTCATGTGCACGGGCTGGCGCAAGGATGGCGCTGTCAATGGTGAAGGCACACTATGAAGATGCCGACATCGACACAGTGACTTCTGGCATTCCCTATGTAGACGATGATGGCAAAGAGATTAATCATGAAGCCATCTTGTCATCGCTCGCGGGCTATGACACTAGAGTTTCCGAGTTGGTGGACGTCGACGTCTTCGTGCCCATGAACATCATCGACAGCGGTGACCAAGTTTCCTCTGAGTCCCACCATAGTGCCGACTTCGAGGGTGGCTCTCCGGCTGGTGATGACGCTGCCTCCAAGTCACCTGCACCAAAGGAGTGAAGAACAACTTTGTATCATTTGTTACACCTTTGGTGTACATGTGGAAAAAACTTTGTTTATGTAACTTAAGGCGGAAAAAATGGCTGTTATTTCATGCTACTCAAGAATTAGTTTCCATCATGTATATATTTTTTTAAGCAAGTGTTGGCTTATACATTACTTTGGCTCTTATGCTTGACTTTTCGTGAGTCGGAAGACTCGTTGTCGGAACCATGCACCTAGGTGATGATGTCCAATGGCACCGTTAATAACCTGAGCACAAAATCTCCGACAATAAGTGCCAAAAGTCACTACTCCAGAATCCACATAAAAACGACAAAGAACGTGTAGACCAGAAAACTTAAGCTAACACCCATTGGCGGAATTTTCACAAGTGCAAACGCAAAGCTTGTGCATAAAGGTTTTACATGATCCAACAATGAATACTAAAGGAGGTAAAAGACTCAGAAATATGAGTGAACCAGAGAGCTTTATTTCATTGATCATATAAGAGGTACACATTTAGATAAAAAATGCTAAGTGTAGAAAGGACGTAGCTGTGTTATGTTCCATGGCCGATCAAGCTCTGGGTAGTCATCATCTGGGTCACGTCGCTTACGCTTATGATCCTCGTTGGGTCTATCCTTCAGTTCACGATTGTCAACAAGGTAGTAAGACCCATTGAGTAGCGCCTTGCTTATGATGAATGGTCCTTCCCAAGGCGGGGATAGTTTGTGTGACTTCTTCTGCTTAAGTCGGAGCGCCAAATCCCCCTCTTTAAACGAGCGATGCCGAACGCGGTGACAATGGTAGCTGCGTAGCTTCTGCTGGTAGATGGCGGATCTTTGGCATGCCAAAACAAGCTCCTCCTCGAGAAGGTCCACATCTAGGCGTCTGGATGCTTCAGCGTCATCTTCGTCGTAGGCGGCAACTCTTGGTGCATCGTGAAGGATGTCGGAAGGCAGGATGGCTTCTTCTCCATATACCTTGAAGTAAGGGGTGTAGCCGGTGGATCTATTGGGTGTAGTTTGTAAACTCCACAGCACAGATGGCAATTCTTCTGCCCAGGCTCCAGCTGCTCTATGTAGCGGTGCCTCAAGACGTGGCTTTATTCCCTGCAGAATTAATCCATTGGCTCGCTCCACCTAACTGTTAAACTGTGGGTGTGCCACAGATACAAGGTCAAGTCGGATGCCTTTCTCCCAGCAATAAGCCTCCACTTCTCCGAGTGACAAATTGCTGCTGTTGTCGTTGATAATGCTGTGTGGGAGACCAAATCTCACCACAAGATCCCGGAAAAACCTGAGGGCAGTTGCCCCATCAAGCTTTCTAATGGGTTTAGCTTCTATCCATTTAGTGAATTTATCAACTGCTACAAGCAGATGCGTAAACCCACAAGGTGTCGTCTGTAACAGTCCCACCGTGTCTAGCCCCCAGACTGCAAACGGGCAAGTTATTGGTATTGTTCGCAATTATTCATGAGGAACATGTGGTTGTCGGGCATAATACTGGCATCCCATGCACGTCTCAACCAGCTTGTCGGCATCTGCCTTCGCAGTCAGCCAGTAGAATCCTTGCCGAAAGGCTTTCGCGACCAACGATCGAGGAGCGGCATGATGCCCACAGTCCGCGAGATGGATTTCGCGTAGGATTTCCATAACTTCTACCTGGGAAACACACTTTAGTTATACACCAGTAATGCTCCTTTTGTAGAGTTGCCCATTGATTATGGTATAACCCTTTTCTCATCGTACTATTTGCCGTCTTTCGACTTTGTCGTCGGGCAAAGTTCCTTGTTCAAGATATTCCATGAACGGTTTTGTCCAAGACGGAGGGACCTTAGTCACCATGTTGACAAAAGAGTCAGCTCTATCCGGGTTGGCAATGTCAGCTCCCTTCACAGATGGTGTGCACAGGTGCTCTAGGAAGACTCCTGGCGGAATTTGCTTGCGCCCTGATCCAAGCTTAGACAGCAGATCAGCCGCCTCGTTTTGCTCCCTAGGTAAATACTTGACTTCATAGCCCAAGAAGCTCTTGGCTATCTCGTCCACTTCGTCTCGATATGCCGCCATCATAGGGTTCCGCGCATTCCAGGTGCCAGCCACCTGCTGGGCAACCAAGTCGGAATCTCCATAGCAAACTATGCGCTTGATGCCAATATCCTTGGCTACACGTAGTCCGTGAATGAGTGCTTCATACTCCACCATGTTGTTTGTAGCCTCGAAGTGGATCTGCATAACGTAGTGTAGCTTGTCTCCTGTTGGTGACTGTAGCAATACACTAGCCCCCGAGCCGTTGAGCAGCTTTGATCCGTCAAAGTGCATCACCCAGTATTCAGGTTCCGGCAACGGAGTAGCATTTGGCATCTCCGTCCAATCTGCAACAAAATCCGCCAAGGCTTGTGATTTGATAGCGTCACGTCTCTTGTAGGTGATCTCGAAGGCGGCAAGTTCAATGCCCCACTTCACGACCCTTCCCGTAGCATCGCTATTGTTGATAATGTCAGATAGTGGAGTCTTTCTAACCACTGTGATTGGGTGCTCCTGAAAGTAATGCCTCAGCTTTCGAGAAGCAAGGAATACTCCATAAGCTATCTTCTGGTAGTGCGGTTAACGCTGCTTGGACTCCGACAAGATCTCGCTCACATAGTAAACTGGTCGTTGAACTCTGTGCTCATAGCCTGGTTCCTTCCGTTCTACCACGACGATGATGCTGATTACCCGGTTGGTTGCCGCCATGTAGACTAACAGGGTTCTCCAGGCTCGGGTGCTGCTAGGATAGGCGCTGAGGAATGAATCTCCTTGATCTGCTTCAATGTTGCATGTGCCTCGTCCGTCCACATGAATTTGTCCGCCTTCTTCAGCAACTTGTACAGCGGCAGAGCCTTCTCACCAAGTCGGCTGATGAACCGACTAACTGCTGCAACACAACCTGTTAGTCGTTGAATGTCCTTTAGGCATGTCGGACGGTTTATGTTTAAGATGGCCTTGATTTTCTCCGGGTTGACCTCGATTCCTCGTTGGGAAACGATGAAACCCAACAATTTGCCATCTGGAACCCCGAAGACGCACTTCTTAGTGTTAAGCATCATCTTGTATTTCCGGAGATTATCAAAGGTTTCTTTTAGGTCGGAGATTAAGTCGTTTTACTTCTTAGACATCACCGCGATATCGTCCACATAGGCGTGAACGTTCTGACCAATTTGGTCGTGGAGGCAATGTTGCATTGTCCGCTGGTACGTAGGACCTGCGTTTTTCAGCCCAAAGGGCATCGTGACATAGCAAAACGTGCCATATGGGGTAGTGAACAAAGTGGCCAATTGGTCCGACTTCCTCATCTTGATCTGGTGATATCCTGAGTATGCATCGAGAAAACAAAAAAGCTCCGAGCCAGCCCTCGAGTCAATGACTTGGTCAATGCGAGGCAAAGCAAATGGATCTTAGGGACATGCTTTGTTCAAGCCGGTGTAATCAACGCACATTCTTAATTCATTGGTTCCCTTCTTTGGGACAAGTACAGGATTGGCCACCCATCGGGTGTGAAGGATGTAGGGTTCGCAGCATAGAAAACAAAAAATTTCCTACGATGGGAACAACTATGTACCAAGATCTATCTACTAGATACAAACAACGGGCGGATGTACATCCGTAGAGAACATACCCTTGAAGACCGACAAAGCTTAATGAGTCCAAACTCGTGGTTGATGTAGACGAACTCTTGCCGATCTCAAGATCGAGAGGAAGTCCTAGCGCCGCAAAACAGCAGCGCATCCGTGCTCGCACACACGTTCGAGGCACCGAGCAACCTCCGCCTCCTCGCTCCAGCGATGCAGCGGAAGCACAACTCTTTCTTTCCGAATAGCCACCGGGAACATGTATCTCGCTAGACTGAGACCATGGGGGATAAATTCTAGAGGGGGAGAGAGATCCTTCACGAGGAGGTGTGAGAGACAAGTGAGGAGGGGGGCTCCTTTTATAGGAGGAGGGGGGCACCCAAGGGGGTGGCCGCCGGCCATGGGGGCTGCCCCCACCTCTTCCACATTCATGTGGGTGGAGCTCCCACTCAAAATGAAAAGCCTCCACTCCCATTAAAGCCTCCACTCAAAAATCCACTCACATGCATTAAATTTCCACCAAATTTAATGAAAGCTCTCATTTAAATAAAACTCTTTTATTTATTTATTCAGAATTTTGTTAATTACTTTAATTAACAAACATTCACATAAAACCCCTTGCTAGTATTCTATTTCACATGCAGAACCAGTTTCAGCAAATTCAACCGAAACAGTTTCGGTGTCTAGTGAAATAAATTCCTGCGCTTTCCTTTTCTTTTCGGCATGAAACTTTTGCTCCAAATGGATGTCGGTGTCTCTTAAGTGTGTCACCCTACGGTTCATGAATAATGCAGACATGATCAAGACTCCTCTCAGATCAATAATCAGAAGCGGGATCTGGAGACCCATACTGACTCCCACACATTCAACGATGACTTTCTTGTGATCGTCGGAACCTTTTACGCTAGTATCTTAATCCCTTTGTTTCACGATATATTACATGTCCGAGATTCTATCATCGGTATCTCCATACCTAGTTTGATCTCGTTACCGACATGCACTCTTTTCTCGTTCCCGTGATATAACATTCTAGTGATCAAATCACTTGCTTGCAAGCTAATCAATGTGATATCACCGAGAGGGCCCAGAGCATATATGTCCGTCATCGGGATGAACAAATTCCACTCTCGATCCATGGGCCTCAACATAACACTTTAGTAGTTCTGAACCCAACTTTATAATCACCCTGTTACGGTGTGACGTTTGATGTTATCAAGAAACTCTTCCGCTGTTAGTGATTGACATGATCTCATGGTCTAAGGATTAGGATCACTTCGTAAGTTGTTATAGCAATATAAAATCAATGACTTTGATCGTAATGCTATACTTCGGATGAATGTTCATCACACCATTACACTAATGTTGTGATCCCATTATTAACAACATCCAATGTCCATGATCAGGAAACCTTGATCATCTTGTTAATCAACGAGCTAGTTTATAAGAGAGGCATAACTAGGAACTTCCTTTTGTTTATTAAACACACATGTATTAACGTTTCCGTATTAATACAATTATAGCATGTAAAATAAACATTTATCATAAATAAGGAATACGATAATAACCACTTTATTATTGCCTCTCGGCCATATTCCCTTCAGTCTCCCACTTGCACTAGAGACAATAATCTAGTTTGATAACTTTGTGTATTGAACACTTATGGCTTTTCGGTGTTCCATATACGCAATTGCAAGTGGTTAACATAATCTACGGATCTAACGCTTCAGGTCCGTGTGTATTTGCATGTCTTTGCATCTTCACGCATCACCAATTCTCCAATGAGATGGCATTGTATAAATTTGGTCTTTCGGTGAGACCTTTAGTTCCTTGGGGTTAAAACACGTCGATACTATTGTCATACAATATATCTTTAGTGTTAGCCGTTATAGCCACACCTTAGTTTGATAACAAACTACTTGACACAAATTCCCTCCTTTGCTGCTACTATAGCAGTCATATACTTAGCCCCTTTTGTTGTAGTATTCTTCACAATGTCTTAACCTATGGATTTCATCCAAATCCATCATGGAATCTTCATTCCATTACATTGTGCCACCCATAGTTTAAATTGAGATAAACTTAATTTGTATCTTGTGACAAAACTAGTATCAATGTAACGCTTTACAATGAACTATTTGTAATTGTTTGTCACCTCTACACAAATATATTCTTAATTCTTTCAAAAAGATCATAAGAATATCCTCACTATCATCCAATGATCATTTTATGATTCATTCTGGTATATGCTCATAACACTTAGAGCATAGGACATATCTGGATGTGTACATATCATGGTATGATTGATCAAAACATTCTCATGATTTCACTCATCAAGTGTCAAAGCACTTGAATCTTGTTTCACTTATCAATTGTCGATACACTTGAATCTTGATTCAATTCCTTTCCATGCAACAAGAACTGTTTCTTGTCGTTTCTATATTGAACTCCTTCAATATCTCATATATGTACGTTTGGCACAACCATATTAGCGTCACAGTCTATCCACTATAGACATTCATGCTAAATATTCGGGTTTTGCCTAAGTATTTCATCGAAATGAAATTTTTAACCTTTGGTCAATAAAAGATACATCATTTCTAATCAACAAGATGTCATCCACATAATGTATTAGAAAATATGTCTTGGCGCTCCCACTTAATTTCTTGCAAATGCAAGCATCTTCATCGTCCCCAGATGAAAAACTCATTTTTCATCATGGTGAAGATTCCAACTCCGCGATGCTTACTTCAACCATTGAAGTTTGCATGCCCTTTTAGCATCCTTTGAATTTAACAAAAACCTTTGGACCTTTAGTTCCGTGGGGTTAAAACACGTCGATACTATTGTCATACAATATATCTTTAGTGTTAGCCCGTTGCGAGCCACACCTTAGTTTGATAACAAACTACTTGACACAAATTCCCTCCTTTGCTGCTACTATAGCAGTCATATACTTAGCCTCTTTTGTTGTAGTATTCTTCACAATGTCTTAACTATGGATTTCATCCGTATCCATCATGGAATCTTCATTCCATTACATTGTGCCACCCATAGTTTAAATTGAGATAAACTTAATTTGTATCTTGTGACAAAACTAGTATCAATGTAACGCTTTACAATGAACTATTTGTAATTGTTTGTCACCTCTACACAAATATATTCTTAATTCTTTCAAAAAGATCATAAGAATATACTCACTATCGTCCAATGATCATTTTATGATTCATTCTGGTATATGCTCATAACACTTAGAGCATAGGACATATCTGGATGTGTACATATCATGGTATGATTGATCAAAACATTCTCATGATTTCACTCATCAAGTGTCAAAGCACTTGAATCTTGTTTCACTTATCAAGTGTCGATACACTTGAATCTTGATTCAATTCCTTTCCATGCAACAAGAACTGTTTCTTGTCGTTTCTATATTGAACTCCTTCAATATCTCATATATGTACGTTTGGCACAACCATATTAGCGTCACAGTCTATCCACTATAGACATTCATGCTAAATATTCGGGTTTTGCCTAAGTATTTCATCGAAATAAATTTTTTAACCTTTGGTCAATAAAAGATACATCATTTCTAATCAACAAGATGTCATCCACATAATGTATTAGAAAATATGTCTTGGCGCTCCCACTTAATTTCTTGCAAATGCAAGCATCTTCATCGTCTCCAGATGAAAAACTCATTTTTCATCATGGTGAAGATTCCAACTCCGCGATGCTTACTTCAACCATTGAAGTTTGCATGCCCTTTTAGCATCCTTTGAATTTAACAAAACCCTTTGGACCGTGTCATGTACACGTCCTAGGTAACCATTCTATTAGAAGAACTTTGTTTTGTTTATTCATCTACCATATACCAAATTATATGTAGTGGTTGCTACTTTAATCCGTCCAGACTAAATATTGCTATGAAAGATCAAATCTTGTCATAGTCAACTCCTTGAACATTGTCATAAAATACTTTACGACATGTCGACTATTTCATAGATGTGAAACATCCATGTCTGTTTCTTTATAGATCCAAATACGACCGATAGGTTTTTACACCTTTCCGAAGGGTCTTCCAAGTTCAAAACTTGATTTCTCGTGTATGGAACTATCACGGATTTTATGCCTTCAAGCCATTTGACAGAGTCAGGGCCCATCATTGCTTCTTTGCATATAGTCGGTTCATATTGTCAAACAATAATGATTTACTCTCAAATCTTAGTATTTGATTGTTTATCCGACCGACTTGGTTCAATAAGAACTTAGATCTCCGTGACCACAACCTTTGAGGCACATAATCTATGAGCATTATGGCAGCCTCCTAACCATTTCCTCGCCATAACTCAACACATTTAGCTAAGGTTCGTTAACCTTATCAAAGTTCTATTGTCCTCCCACTTAACATTTATGAAAAATTCCTTCTCCAAGAAACTTCATGTTTCAAGCGACAAACCCTTTTGTCCTTGGTGTTATGGAGGAATAACCAATTGTTATTCGAAATAACCTACAAAGACATGCTCATCCGACTTCGGTTGTAAACATCTTACTTATATTTAGCATACCAAAATTTAAGAAATGACAACTTGGGTTTTACCCCAAACCATAACTTCCATGGTGTCATTTCAACGGATCAAGATGGAGCTCTTTTTAGTTTAAAAGCGGAAGTCTCTAAAGCTTTAATATTTTAAAACATAATGGCAGTTTTATCAATAACACCTTTGATCCAACCATGTCAAACAAGGTTTCATTACAAATCTCAAACACTCCATACTCCTATGGTGTTTCGGGAGATGTAAATCTAGGTGTTTTGCTAAACTTGCAACTCAAATAAATCCCTTTATGATAAAATCATAATTCATTTATTTTCTTGTTACACTTGTAACTCAAACAAATCCCTTATGATACAATCATAAACCATTTATTTTCTTGTTACAATGATTTTGCACTTCATCTTGAAAGTCTTTGAAACATTTTTCAAATATTTCATACTTCTTTCTCATTAAGTGAACATTCACTCAAATTTCCGGAGAAAGCATATGAAGTTGAAATCCATCTCTTACGACTATACATAATGGACTACATACATCGATATGTATAAATTCAAATATTTTAGTCATTCGTTCTTCTTTGGCCTTTGAATGAAGTTTTAATTATCCCTAGGAAAGTCTTACAAGCGTCACTTGATCAAATCAAAGACTCCAAAAATCCATGAAAATGGAGTTTCTTCATGTTTTATTTCCAATATAATTTAAATAGCGATGTCACTTCATAAGTGATCTTTCAATCATTTTTGTTGCGACATTTTAGCATTGGGTTTTATGGATGTGATTTCTCCAACTAGATTTGTAAATCATCCATCTTATATGGAATACGGTAATTATTTGAACAACCTTTATTCTCATAATACCTGATTTAAATAACAATTATTAAAACAAATCTTGAAGTCAAGCTTTGATGTCAACGAGAAATACAAACAACGGTTTGTTTGTTTTCGATGAACATCATCACATATTCTCTTGCTAGTTACTTAGGCCATTGTTGTTCATGAATTGCGTCGTTCCGTATAAAATTTCATACCAACCAATTCGGTATCCAATACCCAAGAACCACATTGTTTAACAAGCAAAGAATACAACCATAACATGTATATCATCCATATACCTAAATTGGATATTTCTAATATTTTCTTTTCTGCCAAATATATTTTATAGATTCTCTTTCAGCATTTCCTTTTCCTTTTTAAAAGAATCTATCAACATCAAAAGTGGCGCCATATACATGACACATAGTCCAAAGCGTGTATATTCAAATAATAATACCTTTGGACCTGCACTTTGAAGTAGATCACCATCATCAAAATGATCGGTATTCTTTCAAAATCCATTCTTTAGTAACCTTTTAGTGTAGTAAACATTTTACATACATATTCTATTCACCCTTATCATGAGGACTTTCATGATCAAGCTACTTTAGCTTATAAAGGTGAATTGTGAGTATAACGTTACTTTCCAAAACCCTTTTGGATGATTAGGATGTCTAGCATCTCCAACCTTCGTAAATTCTCATCAAATATGAGAACATATATTATACTCTATCATATTGCAACCAAAACACTGTTTCAGATATCATTATATCTGTCACACATTATGGTTTCTTAAACAATTCTTTCAGCTCCTAGATAAACTTGATATTAAAACAATCAAGAATCATGGAGGCAAACATGATACTTAAGATACTAACACTGGAATTGTTACTCTCGATTTAATACCAACTATTAAATTTCACGGAGTAAATAGAGTTTGCTGAAAGTTTGCAATATGACTTAAACTTTATATTGACACTCAACAGAATACGATACCAGTTCGTAAAGTATATATCCAGAATTCTATAGTTTTATTATCTCAATTATAACTAAGCATAAGGCGGTGAACGAATGCCAATGACTACAACAAATTATGCAAATTCACTTTTATTTAATTTATGATAAATTGAGTTTTACTAATCCAAATTAGAAATGAACTCCCACTCAAAAATGACATCCCTCGTGTCTTTTTGGTGATTACATGAACCAAATTCACTACACCAAGTCCGATCATCACGTGAGTCGGTGTAGCTTCAAAGGCGAGCATCCATATGGTCATCATATCAAAACATATGACTCATGCTTAACCTTTCAGTCCGTGTTCCGAGGCCATGTCTATACATGCTAGGCTCGCCAAGTAAGAACCTTAGTATTCGCGTGTGTAACTGTCTTACACCCGAGATATGCTCGTGGATTCAACTACACCCGATCATCACGTGATGTCTTGAAGCGACGAAACATTGTCGGTGCATACTTAAGGAAGAACACATTCTTATCTTGATATCTAAATGAGGGATCATCTTATTATGCTAATAAAACGCCAAACAAGCAATATAAGATGCAATCAAAACATCACATGTTTATAAGTGAAATGATATGGTTCCCGCATATGATCTCCATCATGTGAACCGTGGTATGATCACTATCATACCTTTATGTGTAAGGTCAAGGTCTATGGAACTTACACGCTATGTGTGTTGTAAGAGTATCATCTCACACTTCTACTTACAACATCACCATATCATAACACTAGCCTAGCAACAATCTAAACTAGACGCCTCTAATTTATCCCATTGCAAGTTTTACGTGGCTTAGGGCTTTCGAAGATAGAACCGTTCTTACCTACGAACATGAACCACAACGAGGATAACCAAATTGTTGACAACTCTTTGCAAATTAGATATTGACTATAGTAGGAGAGACAGACACCCGCTAGCCACTTATGCAAAACTAGTTGCATGTCAAGCGTGGAACAGGTGTCATGTGCGAGGACATGTAAAGTTTGTCCGGGCCGCTTCATCCCACTATGCCACCAATCTCCAAAGTACAACTAAGAAGCAATAAAATGATCATCATCGCCCACATACTCATATGTGTACTACCCGTGCAAAGTATCTATGCATAGATCCGGCTCTGATACCACTGTAGGGTTCGCAGCATAGAAAACAAAAAATTTCCTACGATGGGAACAACTATGTACCAAAATCTATCTACTAGATACAAATAACGGGCGGATGTACATCCGTAGAGAACATACCCTTGAAGACCGACAAAGCTTAACGAGTCCAAACTCGTGGTTGATGTAGATGATCTCTTGCTGATCTCAAGATCGAGAGGAAGTCCTAGCGCTGCAAAACAACAGCGCATCCATGCTCGCACACACGTTCAAGGCACCGAGCAACCTCCGCCTCCTCGCTCCAGCGATGCAGCGGAAGCACAACTCTTTCTTGCCGAATAGCCACCAGGAACATGTATATCGCTAGTCCGAGACCATGGGGGATAAATTCTAGAGGGGGAGAGAGATCCTTCACGAGGAGGTGTGAGAGACAAGTGAGGAGGGGGGCTCCTTTTATAGGAGGAGGGGGGCACCCAAGGGGGTGGCCGCCGGCCATGGGGGCTGCCCCCACCTCTTCCACATTCATGTGGGTGGAGCTCCCACTCAAAATAAAAAGCCTCCACTCCCATTAAAAAGCCTCCACTCAAAAATCCACTCACATGCATTAAATTTCCACCAAATTTAATGCAATCTCTCATTTAAATAAAAATCTTTTATTTATTTATTCAGAATTTACATTCACATAAAACCCCTTGCTAGTATTCTATTTCACATGCAGAACCAGTTTCAACAATTTCAACCGAAACAGTTTCGGTGTCTAGTGAAATAAATTCCTGCGCTTTCCTTTTCTTTTCGGCATGAAACTTTTGATCCAAATGGATGTCGATGTCTCTTAAGTGTGTCACCCTACGGTTCGCGAATAATGCAGACATGATCGAGACTCCTCTCAGATCAATAATCAGAAGCGGGATCTGGAGACCCATACTGACTCCCACACATTCAATGATGACTTTCTTGTGATCGTCGAAACCTTTTACGCTAGTATCTTAATCCCTTTGTTTCACGATATATTACATGTCCGAGATTCGATCATCGGTATCTCCATACCTAGTTTGATCTCGTTACCGACATGCACTCTTTTCTCGTTCCCGTGATATAACATTCTAGTGATCAAATCACTTGCTTGCAAGCTAATCAATGTGATATCACCGAGAGGGCCCAGAGCATATCTATCCGTCATCGGGATGAACAAATTCCACTCTCGATCCATGGGCCTCAACATAACACTTTAGTAGTTCTGAACCCATCTTTATAATCACCCTGTTACGGTGTGACGTTTGATGTTATCAAGAAACTCTTCCGGTGTTAGTGATTGACATGATCTCATGGTCTAAGAATTAGGATCACTTCGTAAGTTGTTATCGCAATATAAACTCAATGACTTTGATCGTAATGCTATACTTTGGATGAATGTTCATCACACCATTACACTAATGTTGTGATCCCATTATTAACAACATCCAATGTCCATGATCAGGAAACCTTGATCATCTTGTTAATCAACGAGCTAGTTTATAAGAGAGGCATAACTAGGAACTTCCTTTTGTTTATTAAACACACATGTATTAACGTTTCCATATTAATACAATTATAGCATGTAAAATAAATATTTATCATAAATAAGGAATACGATAATAACCACTTTATTATTGCCTCTCGGGCATATTCCCTTCAAAGGACTTCTCGGAAAAATCTAGCTTTAAGTAACCTAGCTATCTCTTTGCGAATGGCGCGTCTCTTCTCATCTCTAAAGCGTCGTAGAGGTTGTTTCACTGGTTTGCTTTTTGGATCAATGTTTAAGCTGTGCTCGGCAAGTTCCCTAGGTACACCTTTCATGTCGGCAGGTTGCCAGGAAAAGATGTCCCTGTTCTCACAGAGGAACTCGACGAGCGCGCTTTCCTATTTGGGGTCCAGGTTCGTCCCAATGGTGGTGACCTTGGAGGCATCTCCTACCACAAGTTCCACTGGCTTGGTCTCGATGGCGGCCTTGAACGCGGGAGCGGAGTCGGAGATCTGCTTCTTCGACGCGGGCATCTCTGAGTCATCGACCTTGCTCTGGAGCTCTTTGAATTCTTCGATGTAGAGGATAGCTTCTGCAACGGCTGCTTCATTGATCTCGCAGTCCCTTGCCTTGGTAAAGCTTCCGGATATGGTGCTGACATCGTTTGGCCTGGGTATCTTGAGTTTGTTGTAGACGAAGCATGGCTTGGCTATGAACGTGTGGAATATGTCGCGGCCGAATATGACGTGGTACATGCTCTTGAAGGGGACCACCTCGAAGGTCATGCGCTCTTGGCGGTAATTGTTAACATCATCAAAGGCAACCTGAAGTGTAATGCACCCAAGGGACCAAGCCTCCCAACCAGGAACTACGTCGTGGAAGATGGTGTTGGTCCGCCTAAGGTTTGCCTCCGTCAACTTCATCTTCTGCAGTGTATCCAGGTACATGATGTTGATGCTGCTTCCACTATCCACCATACACTTGGTGAACTCCACGCCGTCAATCAAGGGGTTGATGACCATGGCGTACTGGTTCTCCATAGGTATATGGTCTGGGTGGTCCGTCCTGTCCCAAGTTATTGGAACCTCCGACCAGCGGTGGTACTGGGGAACTGGGGGGAGAGTGGCCATCAGGATCCTCAGAGAGGTCTTCTGTTGTCGGACGGTGGGGGTGCCAAGGAAAGTGTGGTAGACTGGTGCCTTCTTTGCGAATCGGTTCTTGCCCTTGTAGTCGCCCTTGTCAGCGTGCTTGGGGTCAATGTCCTCGTCCATGTCACTTGAATCCTTGGACTCCTCCTCCTTGACTCGCGGTCTGTTCTTCTGACTTCGCTTGTAATCGGACTCCGGGTCTTCCTTGAGGTCATTGACGAACTTGCAGTGTTGATTGGTATGGGTGGCCTTACCATTGGCATCGAGGTGTACGAGGCACGGCATATCGCGGTACTCCTTGTAGGTTTGGGGGACGCGGAGCGGCACCGAGGTGGTTTCATTTCCTCATTGCTGCCCACGACCAGCTCCCCTTCCTCGGCCACGTTGCCCGTCTTCACCTCGTCCTGCAAAATTCATAGCGACCATATCGGTAGATTGCTTTTCTTCTAGAGAGTTTTTCCACTTTGTACTGTTGTTCCTCCGAGCTTGAGTTGGAACGGCTGTTGCCGGCAAGGAGCCGCGAGCATCATCATCGGCAGCTGCGAACTCACTAGCCAAATGAATCATCTGGTTCAAGTCAAGCTGGTGATTGTCCTGCAAGCGCTTCAGCTTATACCGGAGCAACGTGCCCCTTTCCAACCAGTCAAGTCAAGGTCTGAGCGTGCACTCCTGCGCAGGAATTCTTCATGTCCAGCCAGCGGGAGAGGTAGGAGCGAGATGTCTCGTCTTTCTCTTGCATGCACCGCTATAGATCTCCCACAGTGCAGGGTCGCTTGTATGTACCCTCAAAGTTCTTGGTGAACGCTTCTTGCATGTCCAATCAGTTGTAGATAGATTTCTCCGGCAAGTCGTCGATCCATTGACGGGTCGTGCCTGCCAACATTAATGGGAGGTACTTGACGGCGACATTGGGGTTCCCTCCGGCAATCTCCACCGTGTTGCCGTAGTCCTGCAACCATGTGGCTGGTTTGGCGGTGCCGTCATAGGGCTTGATGGTCTTGTCAATCCGGAAACCTTTGGGGTAAGTTACGGACCGTATTGCAGGTCCAAAGAAACGTGGTCCCAGGTATGGTCCTTCCCGGGCCTCGTGGATCTCATCGATCTGCGAACGTGCATCGTACGGCTCCGGGTTCTTCTTCTTCTTGTCAACAGGGGATGGGCTGCGTGAATGATGCGGGCCTCCTCCGCCATGGTGACTGCTTGGTGGTGACAGAGGCAGAGGTGGCGGTGGGTTAGCCTTCTTGCTGTTACCCTCCTACGACGCCTCACGCTTGTCACGGTGGCTTGTCGGACGTGGAGGGTCATGGTGTGACCTGCGCCTGTGCCCTTGGTTGCGCTCTCCGTCATGACGGGTCTGCTCCGTGTTGTCGCGGATGACGATGCCGCACTACTTTGGTGGGGGCATATCCGTACGATGGTGAGTCTTGTAATCTTCGTGATGTCGGGGAGATCGGGGCGGTGGCGACGGGCGACGAGGTCGAGCCTTGTCTCCGTGGTCGGAGGATATAGGGATGGCATCCTTCCTATTGCGCGTGTCCCTCCGTCTTTGTTCTGATGAACCTGTCTGGGACCCGACATCAAGAGGAGATCTGTCCCTTGGCGGTTTGTACTGACTAGACTGGCAAAGCGCTGGGTCGGACTCGAGCCTCTGAGAGGTGGCCTTTTCCTGCTGCTTCACCGCCTTGGCCACTAGGTCGTAGACTTGTTCCACTGCCTCGGGCGATCTATCCTGCTCTAGAAGGGTCTTGGCGACGACGAGGTTAAGGAGTGGGGTGGGCATCACCTGCTTGCCTTCACTGTCAATGTATGGCTTGGCTTGTGTCGGCTTCGAGGGAGCGCATCCTAGGTTGCGCCATACACTAGGATCGTTGATGACGCGAGCCAAAGCTTTCTTAGCCTTCTGCTGCTGCAGTAAAGTCTTGTACTCGGCCTCCATTGCTCTAGCTTTCTCTATGGACTTCTGCACGTTGACCAGATCTCGATCTAGTTTAGCGCTTTGCTCCGTGATGGCCAGTGCTTCCTCTAGCAGCTGCTGGCGCTTCTTGTCAAGCTGGGTCACATTCTAGATATGAGCAACGGTCAGTGGCTCGATGAGGAGATTGTCGTACATCACTCTATCAGCTGGAGTAACTTGGGCTGCTGCAGACGTGGATGCCGGAGGCGAAAAGTTTGCGGTGTTGTTGTTGCTCGGGCCGGTGCCGAGTTCCTGCGGCTGCTGCACTGGGTTAGGCGGAGGAGGCATAACCTTTGCGCGATCATCGTCTGCAGCAATAAGTGGCCCTTTCCCCTTTTCTAGCATTGTAGGCAGAGCTCGTCCGGGTTGATCTTCATCCATTGCCGTCCCAATGGTGACAAACAGCCCTCGGGACGTGACGGCGTTGTTGGCTTGCTTGTCGCGCGAGTACTCCTCCTCCATCTCCTGCATAGCGGAGTATAGCTCTTCTGGACTGAAATCTATCTCCTCAGAATCTGCACTGAAGTCAGCATAAAGCGCGTCAATGACAGAGTCGGAGGGTGCCAGGACTTCCTTGATGATGGGCGATGGAGGTGCAACGGCCGCGATGATGACTGGAGGTGGTGGTGCTGCTGCGACGATGGCAGCCGGAGGCGGTGGTGGCGGGGGCTGAATCGGAGGTTCTCCGTCGACGAGCGCAAGTGCTTTCTGGGCTTCTGCGTCAGCCTCCGCGTAGTTGTTGACGGTGCTCACCATCTGTTCAAGGGCAAGGCGTCCTGTTGCCTGTTGCCATCTTAAAGAATGTCGGAGAAGCGTGCCACGGTCCAGTCCTTCCACGAAGTGATACAAAGTGTTATCATCGGGGCAGTGGGCCAGATCGGCTCGTATACGGAGCCACCTGGCCAGGTAATCGCGGGGGTTTTCGCCTTCTCTCTAAATGCAGCGCGCTAGATCGAAGATGGTAAACACTCCGACGAACTTGGATCTTTGCTGTCCAGACGCACGGGCGAAGCCGGTGGATTTGCAGTGATCTTCCACCTTTATATCCTACACAGGGGCGGTTTGGGTGGGCCTAGAATTTTTCCGATCTTTGCCGGCAAACTCTGATGAGAGATCCGACATCGGTCCTTCCGCGAACGTATCCTTCCCGTAGGCGGTCCGTGCGGGACTTGATGCTCCTCCGACTCCCAGGGAACTAGTGCCCGAGTCGGTTTTGACGATGAATAGGTGGATGTCTCCGATAGGAACGATCGAACACCGTGTAGGGTTCGTCTTCGTCGGGATCCAGAACTCGTCAGGTGGGATGATCGGAACATTGCTGGAGAAGAGAACACGACCGATGGCCACGGTTTCGCCGATTCCCGCGAAGATCTTGGTCCTCGCCCGTTGAAGAGCCTGAAGCGCCTCTTGCCCCACGGTGGGCGCCAACTATCGTGGTATACCATGGAGGTGTCCTCACAGTGCGTGTTTAGAGACGTGGGGGAAGGCAGACGGTTGACGGGTATGAGGTAACACAGTTTACCCAGGTTCAGATCCCACAATGGTGGCGGAATCCTACTCCTGCTATAAATCACTATAAGAGCAATACGCCGAGTTACAGAGATTGTTTCGCTGTGCGAGGTTGTCTGAATCGATGCCCTAAAGGCTCCCATCGGCCCGACTCATATAGTCGCCAGGTCCTAGGGTTACAGAGAAAAGTCTTAGCCAGACAAGTTACAGAGTCCTACACCGTCTATTACTAGTCTTGTGTATCTTGCACTCCAAGGCTCCGGGTATGCTGGTGACTCCACCGTAGCCTTCCTTTATCTGGCATGGGCCTCCCTTCTAGATCCATCTAACTGGGCAGCCCAGTAGGCCATAGTCCATGCTACCAACTATGGGCCACCCGGGTTATCCAGATAAGTGACATGCTATGAGGATACCCATATAGCATATTCCCAATAGTACCGCTTGAACTTCCGGTACTACCGCTGCATTTAATGCTCCAACGGTCAGATTGGATCTGGAGCTATAAATACCCCTTCACCTACCTTGGGACAAGCTGCTCATTTGCGTTGAAGACTAGTACCTCCATTAGAGCCACCAAATCTCCAAGATCTCTTCAATCCACCACCCAAAGCCTTTGATCTTTGGGGAATCGAAGGAGGAGGCCTTGATCTACTACTTCACAAAAAGAGATCTTCATTTCGCCCTCATTCACTTGAGGGCCCCTTGCTCTAGTGTTTTCCATGGAATCCCTAGTTCTAGATTTGGTTCTTACAAGCTTGTCTTTGATTGTCTTGACAGCTTTCTTGTATTTGGGAGCCTCCAATTAAGTTGTGGATGTGTGCCCCAAACTTGTAAAGGTTCTGGCTTCCACCTTGAAGGTTGCCGATATAGTGGAAGGTGGATCGATTCCGTTGGGGTGAGATTCATCGGAGAACAAGGGAGGCCTCTCGTGGCATTGGTGGTTTGAAACAACCCCTCTCCAAACGTAGACGTACTTCCCCTCAAAAGGAAGGAACTACGGGAAACAAATCCTTGTGTCTCCGTGTCCTCTCCTTTGGTTACTTCTATCCTTTACCGCACTTTACTTACTTGTTCTTGCTTAGTATTGTGTTAGCTAGTTCTTGTTTGTCATATAGGCAAATTAACCTTAGTTGCATTATCTAGAGAATTTACCTTATTGTCAAACCCTAATTTGAAAAAGAAGAAAATTTGAACTAGCACCTATTAACCCCCCCCTCTAGGTGCCCATACGATCCTTTCAATTGGTATCAGAGCCTCGGCTTTTTATTTGGGCTTTACTGCCTAAGAGAATATGGGTAGCCGCGAAGGGGATGGTGATGGTAATCCCACCACGGTGACCATGGAAGATCTCAAAAACTTGGAAACAAGATTGAGCTCTTCCTTGGTCAACAAAGTCAAGAAGATGCTTGAGCAACTTCTTAAAGACAAAGATGGCTCATCATCCCCCTCTCCTCAAGAGGATCCTCCATCTGTTTTACCTAAAGGGAATGCTTCGGTATCCCCCAAGGGTATGATGGTGGGGGTAATCAAGACAACCCTAATTCCTCCACACAAAATGATGGTCGGAATGGTGAGCACCGTGATTCATGGTACTCTCCCGACCCTCCAATCCCTCACCCTCATGTATACAATAGAGGTGACCCACCTAACCTTGAAGAATCTTCTACTTTTGCTCAATGGCAATCTCTAATGAAAACTCATATGCGTAGCTCTTGCATTGAACTATGGAACATCATCGAGCACGGACTTTGGGGATCCAAACAACTTGACAAGAAGAGAAGTTGTCAATAGTCAACTCAATGCCACTGCCTTGCACATGATTCAACAAGGATTGGGTAGAAAGGATTACCCACACATTGAGCACTTTATCATTGCCAAGGAAGCTTGGGATGCTCTCACTGTGTTATTTGTTGGAAATGAGAGCATGAGGAGGAACCGGTATGATGCACTAAGCAATGAAGCCGAAGGCTTCTACATGATGGAAGGTGAAAATCATGAAGACATGTACCGTAGGCTCAAGACCACCGCCACCGCTTTTAGAAATGTGGGTGCCTCACATGTGGATGATGCGTGGATAAAAAGGAAATATGTGAGTGCAATCATGCCCTTTGAGCCCACCGACTTGAAGAGCCTACAAGGAAGACACAACTACCATCTCATGACCTCCAATGAAGTTATGCAAGAGATGGCCTCTTTCAAAGTTGCCGCCAAGAATGCCGAAGATGCCCGTGCTCGTGCCCTTGGTATGAGCAATGTTGTCAACGTTGCTTTCAAGGCCAATGTTGTGGACCATGGGGATGAAGACGATAGTGATGAAGGCCTCTCCGTGGACCACCCCGATGAAGTCAAGATTGCTCATAGTCAATATATGACCTTCTATGCAAAGAACTTTTGGAAGAATCCCGCCAAGGCCAAGATGGAAATGCAACGAAGAAGCAACCCAAATGGGAAAATAGAAATACCACTAGATTGAGAACTTGCTTCAATTGTGGTGACCGCTATCACTTTGTGGCGAGTTGCCCCTATGAGAAGAGAGAAGATCATGGGGGTAAGCTTGTGTTGAAGAAGACTCTCAAAGCACCTTAAAAGAAATCCTTCATCAAGAAGAATCCCATCAACAAGAAGTCGGGAGAAATTGTCTTGATCACTCATAAAGAATACTCCTCCGACAATGAAGATGATGAAGATGAGGAAGAGGAAACCTCTAATGGAGTGGCGGCTCTAGCCACTACTTCTACTCCGACATTCTCACTCTTCGATTATCCAAATGAGAATTCTCCCATCAAGAACGTAACTTGCCTTATGGCAAGAGGAATGGAGGTATCCTCATAATCTCACTCCACTCCCTTAGCTAATGATGAAATTGATGATGAGATGTCCCTTGACGTTAAAAGGGAATTAATTGCTTTCGATGAGTTTATGACTAACCTACAAGGGTATGCTAAGATACATTTTGGAAACATCTTAGATCAACTTCCCCACACACAAGAGCTCCTAGATGTAAGATGTAAACTTTGGCATGAACACATGATTGAGCTAGAGGCTTTAAACAATGCTCTAGAAGAAGAACAAGAGCCTAGGATGTCACTTGAGTTAAAACTTGAAGGGCTTGATGAGGCCAATGACATTATTGTTAATAAACTCATCAAAGAATGTGATCATGCTATTGCTAAATGCAAAAGGGCTAAAAAGGACAATATTGAGTTTGGTGTTGTTCATGAAAAACTTGCCGAGGACTTTAGTTTGCTTGACAAGGATCACAAGGCTTTGGAAAGTGAACTTTGTCACTCAAAAAGTCCCATGAAACGCTTCAAAATCAATTGGACAATATTCCTTCACCTAGTAACTTCATTCCATCTAGTAGTACAACTATTCTTGAAGAAAATGCTAGGTTTAAGGGGGAGATAGCCAAGGCCACATTTCCACAAGGCAACAAGTCCATTGATGATCTTTTGAGTAAGAAAAGGCCTAGTGGTGAAAAAGGGGGCATTGGTTTGTCTCCAAAACTAAGAAGAAGAACAACAAGAAGAAGAAGGCCAAGCCCGCACAAGAGACCAACAAGGCCATTGTGGATAGTAAGACCACAAGTGGTAAAACTATGTCTCATGATGACTTTGCGGGAAGTGCTAACCCTCACTATGTTCTAATGCGTGATTATTACGGTGATGTGTATGAACAATATGTCGGCCCATATGATGGTTATATTGCTTGGTCTATTTGGGTTCCCAAGACCCTTGTTGATAACAAAATAGGACCCATTGAAAAATGGGTACCTAAAAACTAGCTTGATCTTTTGTAGACATATGCTTCCGGAGGGTCAAAGTGGGTGCTTGATAGTGGTTGCACGAGTCATATGACCGGAAGCTCGTCTATTGTCAAGGACTTAAATATAAATGATGATCAAATCACCATGACATATTCCGACAAGTCAAAGTCTAAGGTAATGGGTTTCGACAAGGTAGTGGTTGCTCACGACATTACACTCATGAACATGATGCTTGTTGAGTCCCTTGGATACAATTTACTTTCAGTATGTGCTCTTGGAAAGATGGGCTTTGCCATCTTTATTGATGTTGATATTGTTCTCCTCTTGTGGAGCAAGTCTTTCAAGGTCGCTTTTGTTGGGTACGTCGAGCATGACTTGTACGTGGTGGACTTTTCGGGGCAAGCCACTATAAGTACGATGTGCTTATTAAGAAAGGCCGATGTGGGTTGGTTATGGCATCGCCGACTAGCCCTTGTCAATATGAGAACTTTGCAAAGTCTCCACAAGGAGGGCCATATTGTTGGACTAAAACAAAATGTTTGCTTTGCCAAAGATCGTGTTTGTAGGGCATGTGTTCTAGGGAAGATGCATGATGCTCCTCACAAGCCTAAGAACCGCATCAAGTCCACCAAGATCTTGGAGCTCCTCCATGTGGACCTCTTTGGTCCTCCATCTCATGAAAGTCTTGGTGGGAAGAAATATTGTTTGGTGATTGTTGATGACTTCTCAAGATACTCGTGGGTATATTTCTTCAAGTTGAAGAGTGAGACCCAAAAGACCTTCATAGACTTCATCAACATGGTCCAACGTCAATACAATCTTCCCATGTTGATTATAAGAAGTGACAATGGAACCGAGTTCAAGAACTACACCTTGAATGATTTCCTTAGTGATGAGGGTATAAAACATCAATAATCTGCTGCATCCACCCATCAACAAAATGGTTTGGCCGAAAGGAAGAACCGGACTCTTATTGAGATGGCTAGGACCATGTTGGCAGAGTTTAAATCTCCATACAACTTTTGGTCCGAAGCCATCTCCACCGCTTGCCATGCTTCAAACCGGCTCTACCTCCACAAAGAAATCAACAAGACTCCATATGAAATACTTACCGGTAACAAGCCCAACATATCTTACTTCCGGGTGTTCAGTTGTAAGTGTTTCTACCTCATAAAAGGTGTTCGTTTGTCCAAATTCGAGTCTAAAGCATTAGAGGGTATTTTTGTTGGCTATGTTCTCGAATCTCACACTTATAGAATCTATGATAAGCTCTCCGGAGCCGTCATAGAATCTTGTAGTGTGACCTTCGAAGAATATGATGGTCCCAGGGCGTGTTGATGCTTGTGATGCAGATGATGAAATGCCTCAGGATGCCATAGGAAGAATGGGTGTGGGATATATCCGCCCCGTTGAGGAACCCCTTATGGAGGATCGAGAAGAACTATTCTCCACTCAAGTGGAGCCCTCATCTTCACAACCTCAACATGATCCATCCACCGAGGAGGGAAATGACACAAGCCAAAGACAAGATGTGGACCCTCAACATGTTGATCATAGTGATGACTCTAGTCAAGAGGAGCTTGATTCATTCTCCAGAATGTCAAGTGGTGCCAAGTCAATTTTTCAAGGAAGATCCATACAAACTGCCTTGAGACAAGCTCAAATTGATGCTAGAAGAGCGCTTGATCAAGACCAAGGTTAATCTTTGCCTCTCAATGAAGAGAATGGTTCCGGTGATGATCAAGGTCAAGTCGATGGTCATGACGAGGACCAAAATGATGAAGAGGGTCCCCCAAGAAACAACACGGAGATCCACGCTCGTCGTGAAGCTAGAAAGGAGAGAATGTTGGAATTAAGAGACCACTCTCTACAAAATATGGTTGGTGACCTAAGGAAAGGCATTTCCATAAGAGCAAAATTGAAGAGGTTCAGTGAACACCAAGCACACATCTCCATGATTGAACCAAAGAAAGTGTGGGAAGCTCTTGAAGATTCGGATTGGTTGGAAGCTATGCACAAAGAGCTCAACAACTTTGAGAGAAACAAAGTATAGAAGTTAGTTGAGAAGCCAAATGATTGCCGCAATGTTATTGGAACAAAGTGGATATTCAAGAACAAGCAAGATGAGCATGGAATTATAGTAAGGAACAAGGCTAGATTGCTTGCACAAGGGTTCTCTCAAATTGAAGGCATTGACTATGGAGAGACTTATGCACCCGTGGTTCGCCTTGAGTCCATCCGTATCCTTCTTGCTTATGTGACACATCATAACTTCAAGTTGCAACAAATGGATGTAGAAAGTGCATTTATTTATGGTCCATTAAATGAGTTGGTATATGTTAAGCAACCCCCGGGATTTGAGGACCCCAACTTCCAAACCATGTTTAAAAACTTGATAAGGCGCTCTATGGGCTCAAGCAAGCCCTACGCACGTGGTATGAGCACCTTAGAGAGTTATTTTGACCGTGGATTTGAGGTTGGGAAAATCGATCCCACTCTTTATACTAAGAAAGTCAATGGGGAGCTTTTTGTATGCCAAATATATGTTGATGATATTATCTTTGGCTCACCTAACAAAGCTTTTAATGATGAATTCTCAAAGCTTATGACTAGTAGGTTCCGGATGTCTTTGATGGGGGAGTTGAGAGTATTTCTTGGTTTTGAGATCAAGCAAGTTAGAGGAGGGACATTCTTCAATCAAGCCAAGTATACTCGAGATATGCTCAAGAGATTCAAAATGCAAGATTTAAATGGAGATCCTACTCCCATGGCTACAAAGACTCATCTAGAACAAAATCCAAATGATAAAGATGTGGATCAAAAGGTATACCGGTCTATCATTGGTTCTTTGCTTTACCTTTGTGCATCTAGACCCGATATTGTGTTGAGTGTAGGTGTGTGTGCAAGATATCAAGCGGCTCCTAAATAAAGCCATTTAATGGTGGTCAAGAGAATCTTTTGATATTTAGTTCATACCCCATTTTATGGTCTTTGGTATCCTCGAGGCTCAACATTTTCTCTTTGTGGATCCACGGATTCGGATTGGGCGGGTGATAAGGATGATAGAAAATCAACATCCGGGCTTGCCAATTCCTTGTTAGGTCCTTGGTATGTTGGTCTTCTAAGAAGCAAAATTGTATATCTCTCTCCACCGCCGAAGGAAAGTATGTGGCAGCTGCTAGTGCTTTCACCGAATTGCTATGGATGAGGCAAACTTTAAAGGAATACGGTGTCCATTGTGACAAAGTTCCTCTTCTATGTAACAATGAAAGTCCTATCAAGATTGCCTAAAACCCGGTGGATCACACAAGGACAAAGCATATTGAGATTCGCCATCACTTCATTAGAGATCATGTTGCTCGAGGTGATATTGATCTATCATATGTGCCAACCAAAGACCAACTTGCCAACATCTTCACAAAGCCACTTGATGAAGCAAGGTTTTGCTACTTGAGGAATGAACTAAATATCGTAGATTCAAGGAGCTTGACTTGATTATCTTGCATCCTCACCTATGATTTGACCCATATTTGGTTTAGGTGTAGGCATGGAAATATGGGGAGTGCGATCCTAATTGATTGGACTATCCCTCCCCCCATTATGCCCAAAGCAATCAAAATCATTCCTCTTAATATCATTTTGTGATATGTGAGCACAATAATGAGTTTCGGTAATGTACCCAAGATATATCTTCGTGGTGCCAAGCCGAATATACTCAAATATGGTGGTCTAGGCCACCGCCCTCTCTCATGCGCGAGGTTGGTGCTTACTCGTGTTTGTCATCCTCAAGTTGGGTTTGTTCTTATTGTCATGTACTCTCATTTGGCTCTTCATATGTTTTTATTATTTTTAGAGTGCATTGGCCCATATCAGTTTGACTCTCTTCACCCAAGCCTTTCTTATCCCTCGACAAAACTCATCTACTCTGCACAAGAACCTTCCACTTTATTTATCCAGGCTCTCTGTTCTGGTGGTTACGATACTACCGGTGCTAACCAGCGGTACTACCATCAAATGTTACTACCGTAAAAAGCTAGCGGTACTACCGCTTCGGGGCCAGTTTCCAGGACCTTGTCTGGAAACTTCATAGGTGTGGTACTACCGGTAGTTTTCTACAGTACTACCGCCTAGAGGTACTACTGCTAGTTCCTCTGGTACTACAGCTCTTCGTATCAGTTAAGATTGGCGACGCGGGAGGGGCACCTCTCAGTGCCTCATTATTACCCTGTCTCCACTCCTCACCACCGCCGCCGGAGCAGGAGAACCCTGTCAGAGCCTCGCCCCCTTCTCCTTTTTCCCGGATCCGACCTCCTCGCGGGCTCCTCTTCATTCTCCACCGCCCTGGACACCGGTACTACCGCCATCCTCTTCTTCTCACATGTTTTCTCCATTGAATCTAGGGTAACTTTGATTCTTGGCCAAAACAAGTGTTCTTGAGGTTGTACCGTGTGCTTGCTACCAGATATTACTCTTAGACCGATGGGATTCTTGTTTTATGTCAATTTTACTGCCCGTAAATGGATCGATAATCCCAGATCTGCACTGTGGTCGCCTGACCGGTAGTACCAGAAATCTTTTTCCGGTACTACCACTATGCGGTACTACCACCTGTGAAGATCCGGTACTACCACCCAGTACTGACAGCAAAATTTTCTATAAAACCTTGAGTTCCGTCATCTGTTTGTCTTGGGTTCTTGTGCCCTCACCCATATGCTATCTCCATCGTTCTTTCACAGGTGCAGGTGGTTCCCGGGGTTCACACAAACGCTCCAAGGCTCATCATGAGATTGAGGACTATGAGTTAGAGTCAGATTCCACGGCTGAGACTGAGTCAGAAGATGAGATCATGCCTCAACCTAGCACCCGTCTGAAGCAGAAAACCACACGTGGTCGACATGGTGGGGAAGTTAAGCAAAGTGTTGGCCGTGGTAAGGCTCCTCCAACTCCTCCTCCCTCAGGTCCTCGCAAGAGCCAAAGTTCAGGGCCATCTGGGCCATAGCTACTACCTGATTTGTCTGAGGATGACTTTCATGAACTAAGGACTGCCAATCCATATGTTGCTGCTCGCTGTCATGCTCTGAAATATAGCCTCTTCTATACGGATTTCCAGTAGCGTGTGTTTCATGAGGTACTCATGAAGGATGATAAGCTTGTGGTCCCGCAAAAGTGGATCGATATGAATCATGTGAAGAAGAACCTGCAGTATTTCGGTGAAGCCCTTGAGATTTGCACAAACATTGGCTTGCTTCCCATTATGCAGTTCCGGTGCAACTATGACCCAATGCTCATTACTCAGTTTTATGCAACTGTTCACTTTGCCAAGAACCAGGCTCGGACTCTCAACTGGATGACCGCGGGTGTTATCAAACAAGAAACCTTGGCTGAGTTTGTGGCTATTCTTCGGTACGAGGACCGTGGCAAGGAGACTCCTGTTGGCTTTCAGTGTCACAACAATGATCGCCCCATGAAGAAGAATGTTCTTGCACCACTGTACATCCGGGGGCGCGGTATTCCTGGAAAGATCAAAGGGCTTCTCCCTACATATGACATCATGCACTACATATTCCGTGAGACTGTTGCCCCCCGAGCTGGGAATGTTGATGAGATGCATGCCTTCATGGTGGATATCATGATCACCACCTTTCACCACCGTGACTCCGGCCAACCAATGGATGTGATGGATGTTATTTGGAATGAGATGGTCTATGCCACCTACCAAAGGAGGGTGCCTCCTTTTGCTCCTTATATCATGGATCTCATTCTTAGCAAGTGCCCATCGATTGCCCGTGACATGCCTTCTCATCGCCTTGTCACTCACCGGCACAAGAATTTGTTGATCAAGACCCATCTCAAACCTCACAATGTGGATGGTCAAATTGTTGATGAGGATGGGAACCCTGTTGAGGAGGGGATCCGGTGATGACGATGATGCCCAGCAGGATGCTGACTTTATGGTCTCACGCCGCAAGCCTGCCCAACCATCTTGGGCCAAGAGGATTTAGACCAAGCTCAAGAAAGTATTCTGCTTCCAAGTTGACAATCAGAAACGCATGTATGAGGCTCATGCCTATGCCAATAAATCCTATGCTCGTCAGAAGGAAACGATGGAGGCTCAAGGTATGACCGTCTCCAAGGGCTCTGAGAAGAACATCACCCCGGAACACCAATGGATCTCCAAGCATAACCACTGGAATTATGATGCCACCTCTTCCTTCCGTGCCCCGCCGACTCATGATGATGCCTGGGATGCCTGGGATGATGATGACGAGTGATCTCCGAGACGTTCGTGTTGCTCTTGTCCCTTTTTGGCGTCTTTATGCCAAAGGGGGAGAAGTTGCACATTAGTCATGCGATATTTGCATGGGAAAAGTCACAAGCTCGTTCTTGCCAGTGATTTTTATTCACTTATGAACTTTATTTGCTTGCCTCTTATTATGTGTGAATCTTGTGAACTAACTATTTGTGCTATGTATGTTGAGACTATGTGGTTATATTATGGATCCATCATTTGTGTGGTATGAGTATTCTTATATGGATCCATCTTATGTGGTGTGTGTGAAGACATTATCTATTCATTATCAATATTTCTCATCACGCATTACTAAGTAAAGGTATGTGCTCTAAGTGCGACTTCACACTCCCAGGTAGCTTGTTAAATAGAAGGGGCTTGATTCTACATATCTAGGGCGAGCCCCATCTCTATTTATCAAAACATTCTTTGTCATCATAATATTATCTTGCAAATGTGTGTTGTCATCAAACACCAAAAAGGGGGAGATTGAAAGAGCATTTCCTATCCCTAGTGATTTTGGTGTTTTATAACAACACACATCTCGTACTAATTATTTGCCAAGTGTACCACATGTTGTATTAAAAAGGGGTTTGCAGTGTATCGGGTGTACTAGCAGTTGCTACTGGGTGTGGCAGTGTGGTTGGACAAACTATCCAAAACTTTCTTCCTGGCGAGGTACCATACCTCTTTTTGCTACCGGACGCGGCACTAGGTTTTGGCTATTTTTCAAAAAGCCTCTGCAAGGCTAGGTACTAAAGAGCGGTAGTACCACATTTTAGTACCTAGTGTGACAGAAGCTTTTTGACAACTTTACAAAATCTACTGCCCGCCCCTGTACTAAAAAGCGGTAGTACCGCATTTTAGTACCTAGCGCGGCAGAAGCTTTTTGCAACTTGTCAAAAGCCACTTCCCGCCCCGGTAGTACCTAGCATGGAAGGAGGTTTTTACAAGTTGTCAAAAGATACTGCCTGCCTAGGTACCAAAATGCGGTAGTACCGCATTTTAGTACCTAGCGCGGCAGAGAGTTTTTGGCAAAGTTGCAAATGCCACTTCCCTTTGCGGTATCAAAATGCGGCACTACCGCATGCATCCTGTAGTACTGTATCTCAGGGGCGGTACTACCGCTTTGCGGTAGCATCACAAATTGATACTGCTGTGGCTGGGGCATATGTGATTTGAAGTTTGTTCTTCCGGTACCAGGTCCGGTAGTACAGGAGTTTTCCAGTAGTACCGCTTGAACTTCTGGTACTACCGCAGCATTTAATTCTCCAACAGTCAGATTGGATCTGGAGCTATAAATACCCCTTCACCTACCTTGGGACAAGCTACTCATTTGCATTGAAGACTACTACCTCCATTAGAGCCACCAAATCTCCAATATCTCTTCAATCCACCACCCAAAGCCTTTGATCTTTGGGAATCAAAGGAGGAGGCCTTGATCTACTACTTTACCAAAAGAGATCTTCATTTCCCCCTCATTCACTTGAGGGCCCCTTGCTCTAGTGTTTTCCTTGGAAACCCTAGTTCTAGATTTGGTTCTTACAAGCTTGTCTTTGATTGTCTTGACAGCTTGCTTGTATTTGGGAGCCTCCAATTAAGTTGTGGATGTGTGCCCCAAACTTGTAAAGGTGCCGGCCTCCACCTTGAAGGTTGCCGATATAGTGGAAGGTGGATCGATCCCGTTGGGGTGAGATTCATCGGAGAACAAGGGAGGCCTCTCGTGGCATTGGTGGTTTGAAACCAACCCCTCTCCAAACGTAGACGTACTTCCCCTCAAAAGGAAGGAACTACGGGAAACAAATCCTTGTGTCTCCGCGTCTACTCCTTTGGTGACTTCTATCCTTTACCACACTTTACTTACTTGTTCTTGCTTAGTATTGTGTTAGCTAGTGCTTGTTTTTCATATAGGTAAATTCACCTTAGTTGCATTATCTAGAGAATTTACCATATTTGTCAAACCCTAATTTGAAAAATAAGAAAATTTGAAGTAGCACCTATTCACCCCCCTCTAGGTGCCCATACGATCCTTTCACTAGCCTTCAATATATGAGATTTGGTGTATTTCAAAGTATCACCCTTGAAAGGAATGCAACGTCTCCAGCTCAAAGGAAAGTTATCCCTAGATATATTGGACCCTTGAAGATTTTGAATCGTCGAGGAGAAGTATCGTATCAACTCGAACTGCCAGAGGAGATGTCAGCCGTGCTGTCATATCCAAAATTTTCCAAATAAATAAAAGAACACAATTATTGAAATTTAGGGGAAAAGAAACTTTGTGCTTCTAAATGGAAACATCAAAACCCTTCTTGAACAAATTTGAATGAAAAGGGCATCCAACAAAATTTCAATCAAGTGCAATGCATTCATCAATGAATGTATCTTGAAATTTAAACACTTGGAAAAGTTAAACCAAAACCCTAAATATTAATGAAAGAAATCATTTCCAAGATCTCTCTAAGACTATGGATTTGATCCATATAAAAATTTATCAACAAACATTTCTAAATGATCAAAAATGATCAAAAATTTATCAACAAACATTTCTAAATGATCAAAAATTTATCAACAAACATTTCTAAATGATCAAAAATGAAAAAAATATTATAAAACCATAGAAATTGGTTTCAATTAATTTGGAGCCATGGATAAAAACTTATGAATTTAATAAGATAAAAGGAAATAATTTCCAAAGCTAATAAAGCTCCTAACTAAAAATCCATACCAGATCTTGAGCAAAATAATCCTAAAAGGATTTAAAAGATAAAAAAATATTAAATAAAATTATACAAAGTGGAATCACCAAGTCTGGATCTATAAATAAAAACATATGGATTTTATAAGGCAAAGAAATAAATAAATAAATAAATAAGGAATATTTAAAAGACAAATTAAATCTTGGCCAAATCCATAAACAAATGAAAGTTTACTGAATAATAAAAAGGAATAGAAGATTATTTAAATAAAATTGTATGGAATGAACCATATTCAACTTTATTTAAATAAAGACAAATTGCCTAAACTAAATAAATAATAAATCACAAGAAAATTATTTAGAGAACAATTTAAAACTTGAATTAAATCCTTAAATAAAGATAATCCAAATAAAATAAAGGAATAAAGATTATTTGAATAAAACTTATATGTACTTGAACCATATTTAATTTAAATGAAGACAAAAGCCCTAATAAAAATGATTAATCAAATCATGAGAAAATAATAAATTGAAATTGCCAAAGTGGATTAAAAGTTATATAATTAACTTAAAAAGAATAAAAGAATTATTTGAATAAAATAATATAAGTTTATGAATCATATTAAATATTATATGAATAAAGACACAAGCCTCTTATAAATAAATATTAAATCATAATAAAACTATTTGAAATAATTCAAAGTGAATTATTTAAACATACTATTAATCAGTACAAACTTACTGAAAAGGTTTGATAAACATATGAATTTAAACAAATGTTTAAATCCTTTGATTCAAATTGAAAATAGAAATTAGAAAAGAAAAGAAAAAGAAAACTGAAGGAAAAGAAATAATAAAACGACCAGCCCATCTAACCTACCCAGACCCTGGCCCAACAGCAACCCACCTCTCTCTCCCCGCGAGCCCATTCTTTCTCACCCGTGAACCAACCCAGTCACCCACTGACTCCCCGGCCCACTACCGCGTTGTCACCTTCTTCCTCGCGTGAAACCCGCCCACCTCATTCCTCCTCGCCGTTACTGGTCGTTGAAGACTGCTTCAATTCGCGTTGATGCCGCGACAATTACTCCCCCCGACCGTGCCCGCTTAAATGCCCCTCTCCCCTCTCTCTTTCCCCTCACTGGCTGCTCCCTTTCCGCCACCAGGCTGCTCCAATTGATCACTCAAACCTCACTGTTCCGACAACCCTCCGGCACCAATTCTGGCCGGCAAACTCCGACCGCCTCCCACCCCCTAGTATCAACGAGCCTGCTCGCCAGCACCAGGCGCACCTGCCAATATCCCTAGCTTGGCTGCGCGTGCCCTAGAACCTCGCCTCAGACAACCATCTGAGCGCCACCGCGGACTACTTCAACTCTGGCAACCTTCCTCGGTAAACCCTGACAGCGCCTCTCCCCCTCGATGATGCTCACGTGCTCGTCTAACTCTTGCGCATCTAATGCACCTCCCCTTTTGTCTGATCGTGGCCTATAGTCTCGCCTCCGACAAGACCAGTACGTACTCGACGGAGACCGAGACTCTAGTGAGCAATCGACGACACGCCCGTGCTCCCCTTGACAAACGGCGACCATCTTGAGCTTCACTGCGATCCCGCGAGCATGGTAATCATCTCCTTTTCCTCCCTTGCTTCCTGGTTGCGCAAGAACACCTCTGACAGAGTTGCGTCACTGCTCAATGTCCAGCTAGAGCCGTCAGATCTTGACCAGTTGATTAGGGTCGTTAGATCTTGATCCTGTGGATAAGATTGATCACTTAACTGAAACGGTATGGATCAATCTGAGCCATGCTATTCCCTTTTAACCCAACAGCCCACATTTCTTGATCCGTGCGAACCGGTACCGTCGAGTTAGATTCAGCCATGTGGCCAGACTCGGGATTTAAAACAGAAAATGAATCTATTAGAAGTTTGAATTTGTAAAATCCATAACTTTTGATATGCTTGGCCAAAAATTGCAAATTTTACATCATTGGAATCAAGAAAATGAAACCTTTGCAACCATGCCCTTAGTTTAGTATTTTGCTTCTGGAAAATTAGGTGTTTTTGCAGAAACATTTGTAGGACTATTTTGTGTATAAAAATTGTTTAAAAATGATTTTTGAGTAAAATCTTTTGTAAATGGTTTGTTTTGAACTCTATGACCCGAATTTAAAAATATATTTTGTGACACCAAGTAATTATTCCTTTGAATAAAAACATTTCTAGTAAAACAAAAATGTTGCAATGATTTAAAAATGATTTTGAATGAAACCTTTTGCAAATGGATTTGTTTTAAACACTTTGACCATAAACACTAATAATTGTGTTTAAAAACAAATTTGGCTAACACTAGAAATTATTATTTTGATTTAAATCATTTCTAGCAAAACAAAAATGATTTAAATGGCCTATTTTCACTAACTTGATTTTAAAGGGTTTTGCCACTTTTATAAATGACTAGTAGGTGTTTTGAAATGTTTATAGCCTTATTAGAAACAACTTTTCCAATAAAACAATATTTTGCATGCTTGCATGCATTGTTTTGTTTTCATTATTTTATGTGGTAATTTGTTTGAATGCTAGTTTGAATATGTTCCTTGCTTGATTGACTTGTAGTGAACTTTGAAGAGTGTGACAATTGCAAGATCAAGGAGTGTACCTATGTTCTCTACTAAAAAGGCAAGTGGTGCTTCATATATTTTGTCCTATTATTTTGACTATGCATTAGTGATATTTTAAGTAGGACTTGCATGGAATTTTCTATGTGTTAACTATGCCATGGGAAAACCTAGTAGATGACGCCTTAGTAGAATTTTCCCTAAGTTAAGATTCTTGCTACTAGTATGCTTAGCCTAGCTAGTAGAAAACAAGGGTGGATTATATTCATGCTATGAAATATTTCTAAGTCTATGAGTTATGTTTTGTTTAATAAAACAACTATGTGAATGAATCACCTGGGTGGAATGGTATGAATGGGTTATGTTGAGTGGTTACACAAGGCCCAGTGGATGGTGTACCTTGTGTATCACACTTGTGGAAAGCCACATAAGAACAAAGAGATTTGAGATGTTAAAGTGTTGAGAAGCTTCTAGTGCAGCCACATGCCAATATGGGCTCTTCCTGGATCATATAGGTTGCAATAACTTAGCCAGATGGACAGAAGGTGGTAAGGGTGATAGGTTGGAACACGTACATTTGGTCTAAGGGAAGGCTTCTGAAAGATCTTGTCTTGATGCATGTCGAGTCTTGTGGGCATGTCCACATCTCAAATTCTGGCTCAATGTTGAATCGAGTATGGAAATTACTAAAGTCAAGAAGTTATATCCGACTTAGATGAGACTCGGAATCCTACATAATTGAATGAAGTTTTCAGAAACCCTTCAAGATTCTCAAGACAGAGAAACCATCAAGCTATACGATTATTCTGACTTCGGATCTTTGAGACTTGCGGGGGCTACTATTGGGGATATACTTTCTGGGTATGCCCACAAGACTCGCTGACCAGGGTGGCCCACCAGCGGGTTAGAGATTTTCTATATGGGCGGCCGAGTAAGGGAAGGAAGACGGAGTCCAATCCGGCCATGACAAGGCCTAGAAGATTTACTGACTTGTAGTCCAAGCTGTGCTTGGTTACCGTCTCTATAACATAGCCGGATAGGTTTCTCCTCTAACCCTAGGTCTTGCGCCTTTATAAGCCAGACCTATGGGGCCTTTAGGGCACCATATCATAGATCAACCACAACCAACTCGCACAGGCAAACCTCTCTTGTAATCCCGTGTAACATCCGTCTCTCTCTGATATATTAATGCGTTTGATAAGGAGTAGGATCCAATCACCACAGTCGGATCTGAACCTGGGTAAACTTGTGCTCACCACTCCCGGAACACCATACGGCTCACACCCCATCTTCTCAACGCCTTCAGGACCCCTATGGCGTACTTGTCATGCATCCGACGACTCCCTTGATGATGCACCCTCCCTCTCATCCCTCCTGCATCACTACAGACACTAGCACGACCACCCATCGCCCATTTCAACCAATGCTTTGCCACCTCCCTCTCTCTCCAAGCTCTTCCTACACCATGTCCACAATGGACCAACACCCTCGGGTTAAAAAGTTTAGAGGCCACCCATACCCGCCCTCCAGACACCCCATTCCCCTCCCACATCTCCCTATTCACCTCCCATGAGCTCAGAAGCCCTCTCCCTGTCCTGCAATGCCCTGGTAAAAGAGCTTCTCTACTCTCGGGTTGCATTGGAGGAAGCAATGCATGTCAATGACCTTGGCCACCTCCCCTCCTCCCATTGGTTTCCACGTGACCACCTACACCTTCTCCATGCTAACCCTGCTCCATTTTTCCGCCAGGGATGCCGCAGAAGTCTTCTCGGTTGAGAGCTCTGCCCATGGGAGACTCTCGAGCCTATACTGGCCCTAGATCCATTGTTCCTGCCCCTCGTCGGACTCTCCACCAAGCATCGCCCCTCGTAATACACTTCATAGTTTCCCTTGTGACCCCTAGGTGAGCCCCTGTAGTCCCTCCGACGAACTAGGGGTCTGTAGCCAGCTCCCATGCTTATTTGGAGACGACGACCGCCCATCGTCGATCTCTCTTTAATCGAACGGCCATCGTTGCACCATACCTCTTTGTCACCCTCCTCCTATGATAGATGGTCCCCGCCGAGCCATTTTAAACCCTCTTCTCCCAAGCCTAGATCCTCCTGTGTGGGCCACAATTGATCTGCCAGCCCGTATTGGTGCAGATCCGGCCTAGATTCAATCACTGCCTTTTTCATTTTTTTAGATCAAATAAATATAGCCCTTAGCTTTAAATAGTTTTAAAAACGGAAAGTAACCCCTATGACTTATATCTAAATTTCCCTAGGCAACTGCATTTTCTCTTCAACATGCAACATAAAGAGATACCCAATTTTTTTCTAGGATTTTAATAGAAAAATAAACCCCCAAACATATGTTTTGCACCTTATATCGTTTTCTGGGAATTTAAAAAATCTGAATTAAGTTAAGCCATCTTATCTTGGTAGGGTTTGAAAGTGTCGATCCTTTGCCACTAGACCCTTGCCAAGTTGAGCTATAGTTTGACTATACCAAAAATGAAAAAACACTACATTTTTCCTTTACAAAATTCCCTAGGTAAATCTATAAGATATTTTGGGTTGATTCCAACTCTTAGTAGTTTGGTACATCAAGGTCTATCATATACAAGGAGACCATAATTATTTGAGCTTCTGATAATTTTTAGTAAATTAAACCTTTCTACCTATGGTTATATCACTCGATAAATCCTAGAAAAATCTCTAAAATTCCAAAAATGATGAATATAATTTTTTATGGAAGGTATTTGTAATACCTATCCACTGTACTTGGTCTCATATTTTTGGACATGTATAATAAATCTGATTAAAAAGACAAACTACCTACAAAACTAACTTTGGGATTGTCCCACAGGCATTCTAGTAATTATTTTAGAGTGAATCCAACTCTCAAAAATCATAAACTAAAATATATACAAAAACATCCGAGGAAAAATTTATTTGACCTACAAATATTTTCTGGTCATTTATTTGGCTAAACTAGAGTTATTTCCACTAGAAAATCCATAACTAAATAGAGAAAATTGATAAAATAGTGAAACCAATTTTGCTTTCTTCATTAATTCTATACCTACCTAATAATATCATTTTTGTATATTTTTATCATACAGAACATGGCCTTGGTCTGAAGCCCCTTTATTAGGTAGTAAATGGCATTTAAATCTTAAAGGAAATTCCACAAATGCAACTAAAGTATATCCAATGTTTCCAAAACCAAACACTCAAAACCTACCAAAGAATATGTTGTCTTGTTTACTTGATTAAGGTAATGTAATGGTGTTTGTAGGTCTGGTGTTGATTGTGGTATTTTGTTCACTTTGCATGTATGCCTCGTGACAATGATAGTTGTGATTGTCTTGACGACGAGAAGAAGGGATCATCTTATTATTATGGTATTCTAAGAAGAATCCTAGGGACATATTTCAATTTTTATAGTCATAGGAAACCCACCTACTTTCTCATAATACTTGTCCTACTATTTTACTCATGCATGATTTATCTAACTATTTTTGCAAACTGCATTGTTTTACTATATGATGGTCTATATATGGTAGTAGATTGGCTCCTCCAAAACCAATACATAATGTACTACTAAGTACACCCCCCTTGCTTGCACCTACTTGTCCCTAGCATTGTAGATGGTATATAACACCATACCCCCTTGGAGACCCCATTTTAGCCAAAGCAAAACTATTGGCTGGGAAGACCCCAAAAATGTTTAGAAAAAACTTTATGGTAAAACCATGGTGAGGTTTGTCCTTCCAAGAGAATTTGACAAAGAAAAAGGTTTTGGTTTTTGTGAAAGACGCTAAAGTGGAGGAGGAAAATGTTTATGAAAACAGACCTTGTTCTTTGCAGCTCTATCTATAACAACTTACCCCGTGCAACCACATTACTCCTATATGGGAAGGGGCTGGTGTTGAAGTTTTTTTACTCTGGTATGAGTTTACTCACAATTACTATGGGGCATTGGTATCCCTAGAGGCTGGGCATTCTCTGGTGAAATGACCCATGTAGCGCATCGACCAAGAAAAGAAACGAACTGTCTGCTGGCAACCAAGAGTTTACTATGAGCCTCTCATTGAAAGTGCACACCTTGTGTAGTGGAAAAAGGAGCTCCAATTGGTCCTTGGTACCCGACATCTTGGTTTTGAGGGTAACAACTCATAGGGTAGGATCTTATACTAGAGTGGACATTCTGAAGGTCCTGTTTGATTATCCGAAACACACATACTGTTGTATGATGATCTATGGTTGTTCACGGCAGATGTATCAAATCTTGTGGTTAAAGTGTATAACCTCTATCGAGTGTAAATCTATTCGAATAGCCGTGTCCATGATTATGGACGGTTGTACAAACTATTATAGAGTGGTGTTGTTTTTTAGTTCAAAATGTTTTCCGAAATGCTTTGAACTTGAGATGGTCGAAAAGGAAGGATTGGATTTGTTCATGGAATGACCGGAAGAAAGGAAAAATGGGTGACGCTATCCTAGTAATTTCCAATATTTTCAAATGTTTTCAAAATATTTTACTAATTTTTTAAAGAACGATGTAGAGATGCTATATCCACAGGAGAAGATATTTTAGAAAAGAACCTCTCCTGGAACCCTCCTACTACCACACCCATATAGCATATCCATTATTATTGTTTTCCTAAGGTGGTTTGCGAGTACATTCAAATTACTCACTAGCATTATCCCTGGCGATTAACTTGGTTAGATTCGAGAAGAACGGAAGAAGAAGGTGATGTTGATGACTATGCGAGCTAGGACGTTCTCCCAGTCAGCTGCCTATAGGTTAAGTCATGGATCGCTTGACGCTTTATCAATGTTCCGCTGATGATGATCATTGTAACCGTAAAGGCATTAAGGTATGACTTCTATCCGAATAAGTAATGGATGTTTACTTTGATAATTGTCGGTTATGTGCCATGATAGACTGATCACGGTATCTTGGTTATATGCATAACATGGATTCTCAGAGGATAAATCCAGGGGGAAACAAACTTGGTATTAGAGCTATCCTGACTATAGGAGAACATTAGTTGGCATGGTCGTTGGATAGAAGAACTATTTTCGGAAACACCGGCTCTCAAAAACTATTTTTGTCAAAGCTTTTTGAAGGATTCTATTCTTACCTTATCCAAATTTAAATGATTTCTAAAATTGGTTTCTTCTATCTCTCGTCAAAAATTCCATACCTACGGATTTCAAACAAAAAGGAACTAGAACCAGGTGAATACGATGATAACGAGATGAAAATAAGAAACTACCAGCTAACACAAGGTGACTACAAGATCTCCCTACACGTGAAATCCTCATAATAAGAAGTAATCAAGGTTGTACTATCGAGAAGCTTCCAACGTCACGGAAAAAGATTCATCAGCAAGATAGTGACCCATACATCAATAACATGACATCTAGGATTAATAGTCCTAGGATAGGATTCCCCTGCATGGAAAGTAGTTAACTCCTTGGTTACTGCAGTAGGCCGTGTTTGCTTGCCGAAGTGCATACTGTTGCTTGATATGTGATGTTTGTTCTTCTCTGATTGGGAAAAGTATTGTGAACCAATCGCTCTGTTCAAGTCGTATGGATGTTCTATCTGGATTAACCCAAGGAATTTGTTTTGAGGATCGATACACCACCTAGTAACTCAGGCACCCCTATTAGTTGCAGGTATCAGAAACCCTAACTAACTTGAGTTATAGAACACGGTTTAGATGAGAGCTAAGTTCCCTAAACCCCCGAGGTTTGACATCGACAAGTTAGAACCACTTGAATATTTCTCCCCAGCGGGATGACATACTTTGTCAAACTCACTTCTCAAGACTCGTCACCAACACTGCACTCCATTATTCAGCTGTCGAGAATAGCAAGAGCCTCATTGAAGCCGGAAGTATACGATCGAAGGATCACCACCATCCATAAGAAATCACAAGACTTGCTAACCATAACCAAAAATGAAGACCTGAATCCACTAACCTTCGGTATATTAGAGTTTTCGATAGCCCCCAAAAGACTAACTATTCTATTCGACCCCTCTGCTCCAACTCAACAAGAAGTTCCTTACCCGAATGTCAGAAGGCCCCACATCCTGAAGACAAAAAGATCCAAAGACAACAAGTGGACTCTAACATAGAGCGAAAGCAACGCAAAGAGTGTTGTCATGGTGGTGGCACGGCAGATTCCATAGGTAGGCTTAAGTTGGGGGCTGAATGGGTGCTTGTGGTCACCGGGGAGGGAGTGCATGGTCGAGCCTTGCACGAAGAACAAGAAGAACTCTCCAGACTTAGTAATTCGATTGATACCCCAAAGATTACAAGTGCTCCTTGAGCTGTATAAGCTAGAGTTCACCGCACTAGTTCACTACTTGGTCCAACCTCCCTCTACTACTGCTATGCCCTCCCTTATATAGCCAGTGCTAGCTAGCTAATACCCCTTTGGGTTCTAGGGTTTACTATTTGGATCTTGGTCCCTACAATGTGGGCTGGGTCATGGGCTTGCCCTAAGCCTAGAGGCTCGGTCCATAAAGCTTGACAGCTAACGGTCTTTTGGTACGCTGCTTCTTGTTCTTTTTGGCGTCATGCTGTTACTTTGCATGTCAGCGCATGCTTTGGGCGTCACCCGGCTCCTTTTGTGTCACCCGGCGTCGCCCTTCTCTTTTGACCATGCTTTACCATGGTCCCTCCTGAACCTTACTCGGAAAGGTGCCACGTGTCCTCCTTGACTCGGCCCTTCCTCGGAAGACTTGGCTCATTGGTTCCTGCAAGGGTTACAACTTTGTCCTATGCGGGCCGACATAGTTTGTATGTCGGCTTTCATGCTTATCTTACCCGGCCAGGTTCTTTCTTTACTCGGAGCCAACCCAGCTGCGCTATGTTTCCCTGCTCGTGACCCTACCGGGGGTTATCCCCCTGACATTAGTCCCCAAAGCCGGTGAGGTCTAGCAGTTCAAGCTGTTAGGCATCACCAGGTTCCTTTTGTGTGAGTGGAACTTAGTTTTTGTCTTTATCTGTCGCAATTTCGCACCTTGCCGGGTCAATCTGAAAATTTCCGGGTCGACTCTTTGACTTCTTGGCTCATTCTTTCCTCGAGCCGAGTTATTTTGGCCAATTCTGAGTCATTTTCGGCGCGCTTCAGTCACTGACAGCTGGTAATCATGATTACTTGCCTCAATTTTTGTTCCAATCTCTAGCAGCACAGTGACGGCTGCGCAGTTATTCCCCGTCACTATGGTAGTCCCATCGACATGTGCCTCTTGTCCTTCTGGTCATGCTGTGGCACCGGATTTTTTGTGTATTCTTGGCTACATGGAGCTTGCTGAATGGCTTTCCCGGCCTCATACACGGCCACACGCTGGCCGCACGGCACAGATAGATCCCACGACGGGGGGTTTTACTGCCCTTAAGTAGGGGTTGTTGGTTTCCACTTCCCCCATGCCCGTTCAGTTTTCCCTTGCCCTTTCTTCTTCCTTGCGCCAGCGAAATCGAACTGCCCCCTTTGCGGTTTCTTCTTCCTCCTGTTCTTGTGTTGCAATTGCCCCTGTCTTCTTTCCTTTCCAGTACGGGTCCACGCTGTTCCAAGCCTCTTCCAACCGCGGAGGAGACTGACTCTGCTGATCTCATGGATGCTCGTGACGGCGCTGATGGTGCTGAGGAGAAGGATATTCCCGCCGGCGAGCATGGCGGCTGGGAAGGCTCGGAGGTCTCCACCGAAGAGGTGGAGTGGATCCGCTCCACCAGACGCATTCCGCTGCAAGTTGATTGCCATCTCCCCGCCGGTGAGATTTCTCCCAAACCTCAAGCTGGCGAGCAGGTGGTTTTACTTTCTCATTTCGAACGTGGTTTCGCTCTTCTTGTGAGCACCTTCTTCTCCTCGTTTCTTTCCACCTTCCATCTGCAAACTCATCATCTTCCTGCCAATGCGATTGGCTCTCTTTCTTGCTTCATCTCTTCTTGCGAGGCCTACCTTGGAATTTGGCCTACAGTTTCTTTGTGGGCCAAATATTTTTGCTTTAAGGTTCAGGTTGTTCCCCAGCCTGGTGCTCCCCGTGCCGAGAAGAAGCCGACTCGGTGCGGTGCTGCTAGCATCACGCCCAAGAGAGACTCCATCTTTCCTCGGGTTACTAGGCTTGATTCTTGCAAGAAGTGGCATAGAACCTTTTTCTATGTCAAAAACAGCGGGTCCACTGATAACATCCGGCTTCCCCCTTCCTCGTATGAGGTCCCCAACAAGAAGCACTGGCATCTTGACCCGCGCGACCAAGACGCTGCGGTAAACGAGGCTAACGCAATCTTGGAAAGGTTGCTGTCGCCGGATGAAAACTTTCATCTCGCCGACTCTGACCTCATGTGCACCTTCATCTCACGCCGGGTTAGCCCCATCCAAGCGAGGAGCCACAAGATGTGCTTCATGAGTGGATCCCACGATCCCACTCAGCACTCCACTAAGGAGCTCACCCAAGACTCCATTGCCCGCCGAGTAAGCTCAATCTTTAAATTGAACTTGGTGGATGATTGGGCTTGGAGCTGCCCACCATTTAGCCGGGTCAGGCCTGTGCCCTAGGTAAGTTTTTCGAATCACTTTCTCGCCGAGTAGGCTTTATCTCTTTTGCCACTCTTAGTTTAGTTTTTTAGTTTCTTATTTTGTTTGTCCTTCGCAGAATCTCCTTCACCAGGTTGATGACAGTACTGTCTCTCCTGCTGGTTATAAAGGGGATCGCTCCGACTCGAATGAGGTCGAGTATGACCTGGAGTGCTTCATGCACATCCTGCACGCTGCGGCTGCTTCAGCTTCGGGTAAGAGTCAATCTCGCAATCCCTTACAAGATTGGTCTGACGATGATAAGGATGATGATTGTACGCTTTTGGAGGTATATGCCTTGTGACCTTAATCTCCTTGCTTATCCGAGTAAGCCCGTTATTTACTTATGGAGCTGGCCAGGTACATGACACTCCTCCTCTCGCCGTGGGTGGAGTCGGCAAGATCCCCGTTGCCAAGCCGAAGCGACGCGGAGCCTCCTCCAGCACTCAGCCGGCCAAGGAGAACAAGCCCACTCCGGCAGCTCCTGCTACCCCTGCTGCTGCCAGCCTGGGTGAGACTCGCCAAGCTGCTGGGCGCCGAGTCACACGCCGAGTCGTCCGGGACCCGGTTGTCACCGGGTAAGCTTTTTGTACTCTGCTTGCTCCGTTCTTTTCTTTTTCATCACTAATGTTCTCTTATATATGTCTCGTTGTTTTCAGTGTCACACCTTTGACGGCGAATCAGGATGCTTCTAGCATTGCCTCGCCGCTTAGGCCTGCGCCTCCTCCAGCTGACTCGGCGGCGCCGAGTCCCGTCTGGGTTGAGGCTCGCACTGTTGAGGCTCATGCTTCTGAGTGTCAGTTAGACCCGGTGGGTCATTCGGTTAGCGCCCCTAGCGCTGGCCAGGAAAAACTTCCTGATCTTGGTGCTCATGAATCTGGCGCCGAGAAACCTTCTGCCACCAGTTCCTCTGGCATCAGCCCTCAAGCTGATGTGAATGAACAACTTCCTGATTTTGGAGCCAGCAAAACTGCTGAGCCCAGTCAGGCGGCTCCACGTTCCTCTCCAAATCCTTCTGCTCGCTCTCCAATTCTGTCAAAGGGCCAGACCCAGCCCAAGGCTTCTGGCTCTACTCGGCCCTCATCTGGCAAATCCACCTCCTCCAAGAAAACAACGCTAGTCTGCGCTCCGGGTTCTGCTCCTCAGATCCGGCCTCCGACATCGGTGACAATGATCGCTTCAACGGGTAAGAGGGACGAATCCGCGGCTGCCGGGTCAGATGATGACTCCAGGGCTATTACCCTCCATACTTCTGCTGCTGCGACCCGTGCCACTGTGGGAACCACCCTGAAAATGGGTCAAGTTCTCACTCGGATGCTCAGTGGGAAAAGCCTTGGTTCGGCTGAACCTTATGCCGTGGCATGGAATGCAGCCGTCAGAGGTCAAGACTGTGTCTTGAAGAAGCTGAAGCTGGGCCCCAAGGCCGTCTCCGACATGACCCAGCAGGCCATTACTTTGATAGCCCGCGCTGACGAGGTGAACGAGGTAAAGTAACTTCTTACTCTTTTGTATTATTGAGTATTTCCTTTATACATATCACCTAGTCCCCGGGGTTGCAGCTGAGTAAGAAGCTTATTCGGCTGTAACCTCTTTAATAGTCACTTAGTCTTTAAATCCTTTACCCCAAACTTGCATGTTAGAGATTCGATTCCTAGCCCTCGAGGTTACTGTCGAGTAAGGAACTTACTCGGCTGTAAGCTCTTTGATTTCTCTATGCCAAACTCATGTTAGAGCTTCAATCCCTAGCCCTCGAGGTTACTGTCGAGTAAGGAACTTACTCGGTTGTAAACTCTTAAGCTTTTTGATTCGGCAGGTTGCTTGACTTGACTCTTCCTTATTCTTTGTCTTCTTTGTTTAGCTCACGCATGACAACGCGTTCCGACTAAACCGCACCGCCCCTTGCCATGCCATAAAGCCGCTGAGCACCGCCAGGAGACCGCGCACCGTCCCCTACCTTCAGCCATGCCCATAGCTCACTTTAACCCTGACCCCGACGAGCACTGCCCATGCCGCTCGACCTCTCTCGCTCGCCTATAAAAGGAGGCCTCCCCCGCTCGTTTTCTTCACACCATTCCACTCCCCACCTCTCAATGATCCTTCCCACTTCTTCTCGGAGCAAGGCGAGCGCAGCATCGCCGGAATTCCGCCGAAGCCTACCGCTGCTGGAGGAGAAGGGCGCCGTTGATTGGAGCCACCCCAGGAGGAGCCGCCAGTAACAGAAGAACCGTTGTCGTCGACTTCGTCGTTCGACCCCATCGCCGATGATCGCCTGAGCCCTGGTGAGCCGCCACAAACCCCCACTGGCCGTGCTATGATTTGAGCCCATTGTGTTCTATTTGACGAGGACAATGGTCGTGAGCCGTTGATCCTTGATCTAATCCTATGGTCGTAGTTAGCCTGTACCCCTTCGCACCCCTGTCCCACTTACGCATGGGGACAACCACTTAACCAGCCCTTGTGTGCTAAATAGAAGTAGTTTTTCAATGAGTAGAAATTACTTTTCTAAAAAATAAATAAATAAAATTGTTGCCTTAATCCTTTAGATGATTGTGATGATGCTATATCACCTAGTGTAAACCCTTGTTTGCTAAATAGAAGTAGTTAATTATTGTTTGGTGATTATGTACTTCGTATTTATTTATAGATGCTAGGACCGACCAAGGATACGAAGAGGAAGGAGACTACTACGAGTAAGAAGACGAGGAGAACTTCAACCACTGCACTGCAGAAGGAAAGCCATCCTAGAAAGCTCCACTTGCATGTTACCTATGCAAGCCTCATTATACAAGTTAACTTTTGAAGTTAACACCATGATAACTATGCAAACTAGATGCCTTAGGCATATGTGATTATACCAAATCCCAGTTTTACTTGCAAGCTTTACTAGTTTATTTCTTTACTTGCGTGATAACACTTTTGAAGTGCTTGTGAAGTTTTGGAAAGATATTTAAGGTAGCATAAAGAGCATAAAACTTGGCCTAAGTTAGGTATATAAATTTATGTCATCCTGAGGCATGAGATTATACTTAGATAAGTCACACTTGATTATCACCCCTCATTAGTGTTTACCCCCAACTTTAGTGGCTAGTGCTAAGCATAAAACTTGATCACTTAGATGGGAATACTTGGTGAAAATGATTATGAAAACCTTAGAATGATGAGTCATTCTAATGAGATGTTTTGACATGTGTTATGAATACCTGATTATTTGATGATGAAAATGTTGAGGCATGAGCCTTAGCCCTTTATAAAACTGATGGTTGTGTCTGGATGGGATACCTTTCCAATTTTACCGTACAACCACAATACCCGAAATTTGGTAGGGTTTCACTGGAAGTTTATATACCTAAGTATGGGTTCCCTTGTGGCCGAGGTTTGAGATGAGGCTACCTCGTGATGATTGACCTCCTGTGCAGTTCCCAAGATGACGCATGGTCATGGTTGGGAGGCCAAACTCATAGGAGAGGTGCCTATACTAGGATGTGTAATTGAAAGGTTAGGATTTATTATCCGCATACTAAGTATGGTGAATTCAGGATTATTCCTGACGGATGTATCGAATATTGTGGTGAAAGTGTACCACCTCTACTGACTGTCAAACTATTCGAATAGCCGTGTCTGCGGTTATGGACAGTTGGAGTGGCCATACTGTTCCGTCGTCAGATGTTTTCAAAATGAATTTTGAAAAGAATCATGACTTTGACTTGACCACAACAGGGTTGTGAAAGTGAAAACTAAGTTCCCACTTAGGAGTTATAAAACATTAAACTAGTTTTCTTTACTTCTGAACTCATCTAGAGATAAACCTGGCTTTTTGCAAAATAACCTAGAGTTTAGTATTCCTACTTGAAACCTCATTACTTGTTAGTGATAGTTTGTGAGTACTTAAACAGTACTCTTGGCTTTGTCCCTGGCTATTCCTGTGGCCAGACTATGAGGAGGACTATCAGGAGGATGGACAGAAGGAAGGTTATGACAACTAGGATCATCTCCCATCGTTAGCATTGCCTGTGACCATGAAGGTGGAGCTTCGCCCATGCTACCGTTATTATATTATTCTGCTGCGTTGATTGTATTAAGACTGGATCATGAGATCCTTTATTTGTAAGACCTTTATTATGGTTTGGAATGGATGATGAACTATGGTACCAATCTATTATGTCTCAGAAAAAAGGTATTCCTGGGATCGCGATGTTTGGCATAACAGGCATCTGGGATTAAAAATCCGGGTGTTGACATCATCTGCTTGGGTTGGGTTGGAATTTAGAATTGACAAACGATTTCTAGGGGAAGAATTCTACTCACACACAACAAATCACACAAAGCAATGTGCAAGCAATATCAATCATGCATTCCACTCAATCAACACGGTCTAAGCACTGATACGTTGGAAACGTATCTATAATTTTTGATGCTCCATGCTTGTTTTGTATCTACTTTGCTTTGCTTGTCTACACTTTGAGGTTCTTTTTACATGTTTTCTAGTACTAACCTATTAACAAGTTGCAACAGTGCTAGATGCCTGTTTTCTGCTGTTTTTGGTTTTAGAAAAGTTAGTAAAGAAATATTGTTGGAATTGGATGGGACAAACGTCAAAGTTAATTACTTTCCGTGGGGAACAAGAAGTCCAGAGGGGAGCCGGAGGGGCCATCCAGGGGGGCCAGACCCACCCCAGGCGCGGGGGCAGGTGGGCCCATGCCTGGCTAGGGTTTGGTGGCCCTAGCTGCCTCCCGGTCTCACCCCTTCGCCTATAAGAAGCCCCCGATGCAGAAACCCTGAGTACCAGATCAAAAATCCACGAAACCGTCTGTAGCCGCCGCCACCATCGTCCCTAGATTGGGAAGGGGCGGATCTGAAGTTCTTCCCGGCACCCTGGCGAAGGGGAGATCATCGCGGAGGCCTTCTCTCCGGTATGATGCGTGAGTAGTTCCACCTTAGACTATGGGTCCATGTAGTAGCTAGATGGTTGTATCTCCTCCTCTGTGCTTTCATGTATAGATCTTGTGAGCTCCGTTCATGATCAAGATCTAATCTATTTGTAATCATGCATGCTGTGTTTTCGGGGATCCGATGGATATTGAGATTATTATGTTGGTTTGATTGATGGTTTTATCTTTATGATTCTATCATGTCTGTGCTGTTTGTGATCTTGCATGCTCTCTGTTGCTAGTGGTTATCTTGGCCAAGTAGTTGCTAGTGACTCCAAGAGGGGGTATTTATGCTCGATAGTGGGTTGATGCCTCTAGTTTCCAAGGGAAGTGACAGAAATACCTTTGGTTGTAGATGTGCTGTTGCTACTAGGGAGAAAACAACGGTCTCTTGTTCATGGAACATGTGGACTATTTACCTTACACACTTTGCTTAAAGCAGTTGTCTGTTGCTTGCAACTTAATACTGGAGGGGGTTCGGAGGTCTATGTATATTATTGTATTGCCCAATCAACCTCGTAGGATCTTTCTGGCTAGTAATTGCATTGTTATGCCTTGCTTAGTTCCTGTCAATTGCCCCGCTGTAATTTGTTTACCCTTCATGCCATGTTGTTTATCTAAGGAGAGCACCTCTAGTGAACTATGGACCCCGGTCCAATATTTATCATTGATACATCTTACACTATTACTTATTTACTTGCTGCAAACCATTACCTTCAACACCATACATTTAATCCTTTGTTACAGCAAACCAGTGAGCTTGACAACCTCACTGATTCGTTGGGGCAAAGTCTTGAGTTCGTGTTGTGCAGGTCTACGCGTTGCTAGAAACACCTATGTGACGTTTCCTTCCTCCTACTGGTTAGATAACCTCGGTTTCTTACTGAGGGAAACTTACTGCTGTGCTGCTTCATACCTTGCTCTTGGGGTTTCCAACGAAGCGTCCCACGACAAGTACTGGGCGCCATCAAGCTATTTTCTGGCGTCGTTGCTGGGGAGGCTAAGGACGTCTTCACTTGGGGAGTCCTTCACTTCCTTCCTCTTTACTTTGTTTTTAGTTTGCTTGGTTTTGTTTGCCTCTTTTAAAAAAACAAACAAAAAAATTAGTTCCTGCTCTAGTTGCTGGTCTGTCTTTGCCTTGCTTGGTCATACTTTCTATGAATGGATGGTTTCTTTGAAACTAGTTCTTATTGGCAAGGTCAGTTCACGAAAGAACAAAGGTATCATTATAAGGAACACCGTTTGTCACAAAAAGGGAAACACTTATGGGAACAAATTGATAAGTTGAATACTATTGCTAGAGAGGTGTGCTCTACTTATAATGTTACTTATTGATTTGACAAGTATTGTTGCTGTAGGAGGTATAAACACCTTCCTTTTCAGTGTGAGTATAATGATAATGTTACCATATCTTCTGATGTTAAGGGAAATTATGACTTTTATGATGTGGAACAAATTGAAGAATTTATTGCTTTCAAGGGTGCATTTGAACTTGCTAGTTTTCTTGAAAATACTGATGATGCATCTTATGAATATGAGGTTTATGAGATACTTAAATTATGCTTTGATAATTACAAGGAAGCAAATGGCTATATTATTGAATATTTTAATAGATGCTTTGCACAAATGGAAGAGACTAATGCCTTGCAGGAGCCTATGGAAGAAGAATTTGTTGAAACTGGAAGCTCATTAGATGAAAAAGAGGAGGAGAGTGATGAACAAAAGGAGGAAGAATGGATTATCTACCCATGCCTAACTTCTAATGAGAGTAACTCTTTATCCCTTATATTATTTGATTGTCCCATGTGCTTACCAAAGTAGGATGAATGTTATGTTCCCGTGGATTCCTTTGAAATATCTACTTTGGGTAAAACCTGTGAAGGTTTTAATCCCACTTTTTTTTAGCTTGATAAAAATTATGTGTTTGTATATCATGAAAAGCATGCTTTATGTGATAGCTATATTGTTGAGTTTATTCATGAGGCTACTGAAAATTATTATGAGAGAGGGAAACATGGTTTTATGCATCTCAATAATACTAAGTTTCCCCTCTTTATGTTGAAAGTTTTGAAGTTCCAGTTGATTTGCTTTCCTATGCTTGTTGATTTGTGCTTACATGACTTGTTTTATTACAATATTCCTATGCATAGGAAGAGGGTTAGACTTAAATGTGTTTTGAATTTGCTTCTTGATGCTCTCTTTTGACTCAATTCATATTTCTTATGTGAGCATCTTCTCTAACTTTCCGAGCCTAACTTAAAGGCATTAAAGAAAAGTATTTGTTGGGAGATAACCCAAGAGTTTCCTTGAGTATTGGAAGTTATTACTTATGTAATTACCTCTACTTATCTTTTTTGTTTTCTTTTTATGCCAAGAATGACCTCTAATGAGAGGGAAGTAAGATTTGGGGACTTGCTGTCCCGAAACAGATTTCTGTCCTCCACCAAAAAAATTTGTGAGGAGGCTCTGTAACTCGGATTGAGCTCAAAGTTTACGAATAAATCCACCAGTAAGTTAGATAACTTTAGTTAGTTCAACACTTTTTTATTTGATCAACATAAGGTCTTCAAAAAAATTCGTTTCTACCTGCTGGTCAGTTTTGACAGATTTCAGTCATTATTTGCATTTGCTTCTTATTGATTCCTTTTTGAGTTCTCTTCAGGTAAATTGAGCTTTTTGAAGGAGTTACTACAGTATCTTGTGTTCTTAGTGAAAATCCTTGCTGTTCCAAAGCTTTGCCAGTGGTCTAATATCTTTTGAATAAGCTAATGTTGCTAATGAAGATTGTGTGAAGTTTTGTATAAAGGAGAAATTTCAGGTTTGGAGAGAGAATGATGCAATGAGATGAAGAATGGACAAAAGCTCAAGCTTGGGGATGCCACCATGGTGTCACCCCAATAAATATCCAAGAGGTACAAGCGTCAAAGCTTGGGTATGCCCAAGGCATCCCCTTCTTCATCAATAAAAAGCTCAGGTCTGTCTAGACACTTCGTTTTTATTGTTCCATACACAGTTGTGTTGTTCTTGGAGCGTCTTAGTTTTCGTTTGCTTTGCTTAGGTTGTTTAGTTTGGACCCCCGTTCTTGCTGTGTTGTTTTGCAAGTAAGTTTGCTTGGTGTTGGGAAGGAGTAGTAAGTTCTTGCTTGAAGTGCAAGAGGAGCTTGCATTGACTGTGACTTAGACTTTAGCATGACATGCTAGGTGTTGTTTTGACTTTATGCTTAGTAATTATTGATGTATCATGTCTTGTTCCAAACAATTGGGATTTCTTAGTGTTCCTTGAAGAAATTATGCGTTGTTTTATCATGCAAAAGCATAGTATTGTGGTATTCTCCTTTGATGTTTTCCTTGTGTTGACTTGGCACATGCTCACACCATGTTATGACTATGACAAGTCACCACTAGCCTCTATGATCATTTAGTCTTTGACTTGTAGTACAACTCTTTGCTTTGATTAGTTTGCTTTTTTGCATTGCATGATTTTGGGCATTATTGCTCTCTTAGTTGGTTGCTCCCAGTCTTTTGCTAGCCTCCACTTGTATGAGTAAGCTCTACTCATGCTTCCAACTCCCAAGAAACCAAGTTATTCCAAAGTGTCCACTATAAACTCCTATGCATGGTGTGTTACACCATTCCAAGTATATTCTTGTTTTCAACTATCTTCTAATTAAAAACTATTTTGTTATTTAAAAACTTAGTGATTAAAGCCCTCATGAACTTGATGGCACACTTTATTATTTGCCCCTAATAAACTTGAACCATTGTGACAACTTTGTTGTATATGCTTGCGCTTATCAGTTGGAATTAGCAGAACCGTGCTGTCACGGGGAACGTTTTCAACATTGCACTTGTACCTTGTTGTACTAAGTTGATATCATGTTCTTTTGTCTATGGATGTCACCGTGTGAAATAAAGAGGGGACTTGTAAGTCCATGGAGTTTGTATTTTGTTTTATAGAAACACCTTGGACGCTACCCTAAGCCATGCCTAATCATGGTGGAAACTTGCAGCATCACCATAATGAGCTATCTATGAAGCATCCTCAATAAAAAGCTATGCATATGGTAAATAAAAAGATTGCTAAGATGCTCATTGTCTGCTTGCCTTGTCATTTTGGTTATGGGAAAGCTCCTGTACCATGTGCAAGGGGTACCCCGTTGGCGGTTCTCAATGATATGCAAATACTTACAGTGACAAGAACTTACCTGGACCCAAAGATGAGTATGCATGAGGTGTGGCCCTCATATTCAAGGGGCATGAGATTGCCAACTTATACTTCGTCAAGCATATACTCCATATTTGCCACTTTAACCTTAACCACTTCAAGATGCTTATGATAGGGGCAATGAGGGCTGAAAGCTAACAAGTACCATAATTTTTGGAAGCTCTTTTTGAAACTTGTAATCATGCTTCCTTTACAAAAAAAGGTCTTTCTTCCACCACTATTGAGTCTCCACCTTCTACCTTTAGGCACCATTAAGAGAGCGTAGTTGTCATTCTGTGTACAGTGTTCCAAAGAATATTAATTGATGCATATTGTGTTATTACTTGCTCTTGTGCTACTTGTTTCTAGTCACCCTTGTGAACTTTGCAGGTGTCCTATGCATTATATTGCTACTCTATGAGGGACAAGCTGATTACCACTATGCTATGTTTTATGTATGTGAAACAAACAAACGTTTTTCAATGCATATTATTCATGATCCTTGTTTGTAGCTTGTCATGTTGCATGCATAGTTACTATGTCCTATTGTTAGAACTCCATCTTTCATGCACATGTTTAGAGTTCTTTGATCCCAGCTTTCAATGCTTGCAAATGGTTGGATCTTTGTGAAGGTGCATGTCACCTAAAAAATTATTCTGTTTATCACTTACCTACTCGAGGACGAGCAGGAGTTAAGCTTGGGGATGCTTATACGTTGGAAACGTATCTATAATTTTTGATGCTCCATGCTTGATTTGTATCTACTTTGCTTTGCTTGTCTACACTTTGAGGTGCTTTTTACATGTTTTCTGGTAATAACCTATTAACAAGTTGCAATAGTGCCAGATGCCTGTTTTCTGCTGTTTTTGGTTTCAGAAAATTTAGTAAAGAAATATTCTTGGAATTGGACGGGACAAATGTCAAAGTCAATTACTTTCCGTAGGGAAAAAGAAGTCCAGAGGAGAGCCGGAGGGGCCAGCCAGGGGGGCCAGACCCACCCCAGGCGCAGGGGCAGGTGGGCCCGTGCCTAGCTAGGGTTTGGTGGCCCTGGCCGCCTCCCGGTATCGCCCCTTCGCCTATAAGAAGCCCCCGATGCCGAAACCCTGAGTACCCGATCAAAAATCCACGAAACCATCTGTAGCTGCCGCCACCATCGTCCCTTGATTGGGGGGATCTGAAGTTCTTCCCGGCACCCTACCGGAGGGGAGATCATCCCGGAGGCCTTCTCTCCCGAATGATGCGTGAGTAGTTCCACCTTGGACTATGGGTCCATGTAGTAGCTAGATGGTTGTATCTCCTCCTTTGTGCTTTCATGTATAGATCTTGTGAGCTCCGTTCATGATCAAGATCTAATCTATTTGTAATCATGCATATTGTGTTTCCAGGGATCCGATGGATATTGAGATTATTATGTTGGTTTGATTAATGGTTTTATCTTTATGATTCTATCATGTCTGTGTTGTTTGTGATCTTGCATGCTCTTTGTTGCTAGTGGTTATCTTGGCCAAGTAGTTGCTAGTGACTCCAAGAGGGGGTATTTATGCTCGATAGTGGGTTCATGCCTCTAGTTTACAAGGGAAGTGACAGAAATCTCTTTGTTTGTAGATGTGCTGTTTCTAATAGGGAGAAAACAACGGTCTCTTGTTCATGGAACATGTCGACTGTTTACCTTACACACTTTGCTTAAAGAAGTTGTCTATTGCTTGCAACTTAATACTGGAGGGGGTTCGGATGATAACCTGAAGGTGGACTTCTAGTCATAGATGCTGCTGGATGGCGGTCTATGTATATTGTTGTATTGCCCAATCAACCTCATAGGATCTTTCTGGCTAGTAATTGCATTGTTATGCCTTGCTCAGTTCCTATCAATTGCCCTACTGTAATTTGTTTACCCTTCATGCCATTTTCTTTATCTAAGGAGAGCACCTCTAGTGAATTATGGACCCCGGTCCAATCTTTATCGGTGATACATCTTCCACTATTACTTGTTTATTTGCTGCAAACCATTACCTTCCACACCATAAGTTTAATCCTTTGTTACAGCAAACCGGTGAGCTTGATAACCTCACTGATTCATTGGGGCAAAGTCTTGAGTTTGTGTTGTGCAGGTCTCCGCGTTGCTAGCAACACGTGTGTGACGTTTCCTTCCTCCTACTGGTTCGATAACCTTGGTTTCTTACTGAGGGAAACTTGCTGCTGTGATGCTTCATACCTTGCTCTTTGGGTTTCCAACGAAGCATCCCACGACAAGTACTGGGCGCCATCAAGAACAACATAGGCAAACAAAATATTATTGTCACACCACATAGGTTGGTATGATCAATAAATGATTGGCAAATCGATTTTAAAATAAACACTAGTATGGTGGTCCAACTATAGGGTATCACTTGAGATCATTCAATCCTTCTTCTTAGCTATTACATCAGGAACAAGATCATGGTATCCTTGGAAGAAATAATTGCATCTTGATCACAAGGTTCAAAGGTGATGATGGTTACTTCTAAGTTGTGTTTCCTTAGTCTCCAAGTCTTGAGTATTATTCTTATCTCACTTGAAGTCCTTAGTGATGTCCAAGTTGATGTCCTTGGTGAAATTGAAGCTGAAGTCCTTTGATATGTTTAAACTAAAGTCATTTGTGATGTTGAAGTCCTTGTTCATGTTGAAGTCTTTGTCCATCAAGTTGGAAAAGGGAGAGATGTAGAATCAAAAAAAAAGCTGAGGAAAGAGTTTACAAGATTGTTTGTAAATATGTTAGGTCAAATACAACTCCTATTTTTCTAAGGGGTTTTGTACAATCCTACGGTTACAATCCTACAGGAAACACAGTGCTCTGATACCATCTGCAGAGGCCTGAACCTAATAAGGTACAAGTCCGTGTGTTTACAGTGCTAGTCCCTGGATCGAATAGCTAGCACCCACAATTTAAGATGTAATATCAAGAAACAAAGGTCATATTACAACTCATAACCAGGAATAAAATAGTTCATTAAAACTTACATAGCTCATAGGGCTATCTTATTACAAAGCAGCAGATATAACTATAAAGCATGGAGTCCTTAATCTTCATATACCACAAGCATATATAACTATAAAGCATGGAGTCCTTCAGCTTCATATACCAGGTGCTTCCCTTGTTCACCCAACAAGTTTTAACTTAGAGAAATTGGGATGAGGATATTCTTGATCATTTCTATAACATCCCAAAAATATTAATCAAGGTTATCAATTCCAATCACCCAAATTTAGGGTTAACAAAAACTTCTGTTAATTAAAATCCATATGAATGCATGTGTGTATGTGATGAATGCATGAATGCTTGAATGGACTTGTGTGATTGTTGTGATAGGAAGGGTTGGTTTAAAGATCAAAACAACATCATCTAAATCATTTCCATGCAGAATAAAATCAATAGAAATTCAAAAACAAACAAAATAAGCTAATGGTCATTTTTGCCAATCTTGATCACTAGACCACTTTGAGTGTTTATAGTCCAAGATTTCTAATAGAAGCAAATCCAATTCTTTTCACCACTTGCTAGCCCAAGTAAAAGTGAACCCAATCCCACCATGCAAACCGACAGAAACATTTGGCAACCCTGTTCAAATGACATTAAAAAATTTAATCTAGTTCATATGGTAAGATCACCATTCTCAAAATCCCACGAAACCAGTTCACCTTGACAAATCCAATCAACCAGATATTCCCTAGTATGTGACCATTGCACCCACCAAGTTTCATCCAAAAATTCAAATATGAATTTCTTTCGGCCATTTCATCAAACACCTTCTAAGCACAAATCAAATTAAACAACAAACACTATTGTGAGCAGTGTTTGTGCCAAACTTGTCCCTCTCTAGCTGTCACCACACTTCTAGTAGGTCACTAACATTGTCTAAGCCGCTCTATCCCACTGTGTACTCGACCATGCCATCAATGGTCACCATGGCCGAGCACACTTGCCACCCCCACCATCGACAGCAAGATAGAAGCATAGCCAGCCTCGCCAACCTTGTCTACATCCCGCCCGTGCCTCACTACCCCCTCTAGACCAGCCCTAGCTCAAAGACAGAGAAGGGAACCGCCGGAAACACCGTGCCCGCTCCACTGTCTACCATGACGACGCGCACCACAATGCACGCCCCGTTACCACTCAACCCAACCGCGCCTCGCCTTTGCCGCCCGTCTACTTGATCACCACCGTCCCAGGAGACCACCAGACATGCCCGTTCGCCGCCGCATGACCGGGAGCGCCTCGTCAAAAACGTCGTCGGTGTTGCTCAGAGCACCAATGCGTTCCAACCAAACTGCACTGCCCTTGCCGCGCCATCAAGTTGTTGAGCAGCGCCAGGAGACCGCGCACCGTCCCCTAGCCTCAGCCATGCCGTTAGCTTGTTGTAACCCTAACCCCGACGAGCACTGCCAATGCCGCTAGGCCTCGGTGACCATAGCCGACCATCGCCTCAGCCCTGGTGAGCCACCCTAGACCCCCACTGACCGTGTTAGGGTTAGCCACCGCCATGTTCTGTTCAGACGAGGATGACCGTCGTGAGCCAATGATCCTTAGTCTAATCCTACGGTCGTAATCGCCCCGTACCCCTTCGCCAACCCCCGTCTCACTGACGCGTGGGGACACCACTTAACCTTCCCGAGCGCGCACTGTGCACAGTGGGCCAGCCCTGTTAGAATTCCCACGCGACCAAGCAGTTTGAATTTATCTATTTAGTTTAAAACCTAGTTCTGGCAGTAGATTCAAAAATCAGTTTAGAGAGTTTTATTGAACAAAATAGCATGAAACCAATTTTTTTAGAAAGGTATGGAAATTCTTAATCCAAGCCCGTTGGATTCAAACCATTTGGAATTATACATCACCTATGGTAAAAATAACAAGGCAGAGACTTTTGTGCATTCAAACATTTTTCAAAACTCAACCGTAAATGCTTTTGAGTTGAATCCAACTCTCAAAAATCACATTTGATAAGACCTTTTTGAATGTATAAAAATATCTAGGTTTACTTGCAGTAATAATGGACAAGTAATAAGAGAATGCCCCATAGGCATTTATAGTCACTTTAAATAATATGGTTAAACATTATTAAATTGTGACACCACTTTAAATCACATTCCCAAGTATTAGAATATGTGGTGATGACATGTGTCAACATGATCCCATATTTTAATTGGATAATATTAAATCTTAAGTAGTTTTTCAATGAGTAGAAATTAATTTTATAAAATGAAATAAATAAACTATTGCATTAATTCTTGTGATGATTGTGATGATGCTAGATCATCTAGTGTAAAACCTTGTGTGCCAAATAGAAGTAGTTAAGTATTTTTTGGTGATTATGTACTTCGTATTTATTTATAGACGCTAGTACCGACCAAGGATACGAAGAGGAAAGAAACTACTACGAAGAGGAAGCCGAGGAGAACTTCAACCATTGCACTGCACAAGGCAAGCCATCCTAGCAAGCTATCTAAGCAAGATAGAACTTTGCAATCTAACACTTGCATGATAGCTATGCAAACTAGATGCTTTAGGCATATGTGATTATACCCCTTTAATTACACCAAATCCCAGTTTTACTTGCAAGCTTGATTCTTTTATTTCTTTATCAAAACTCCTTAGTTATGTTACTTAGTGACTTGTGACATTTGGAAAGATATTATAGGAAGCATAAAGAGCATAAAACTTGGCCTAAGTTAGATAGAATTAGATGTCATCCTAAGTCATGAGATTAGACTTAGAAAAGTCACACTTGATTATCACCCCTCATTAGTGTTATTCCCCAACTTTAGTGGCTAGTGCTAAGCATAAAACTTAATCACTTTAGATGGGAATACATGGTGAAAATGATTATGAAAACCTTAGAATGATGAGTCATTATAATGAAATATTTGGACATGTGTTAGTGAACACAAGGTGATTTGATGATGAACATGTTGAGGCATGAGCCTTAGCCCCTTTATAAAAACTGATGGTTGTGTTCAGATGCGATACCATTCCAATTTTACCGTACAACCACAATACCTGAAATTCGGTAGGGCTTGACTAGAAGTTTATATATCTTAGTATGGGTTCCCTTGTGGGCAAGGTTTGAGCTGAGGCTACCTCGTGATGATTGTCTACCTGTGCAGTTCCCAAGATGATAGATGGTCATGGTTGGGAGGCCAAACTCATAGGAGAGGTGCCTATACTAGGGTGTGTAATTGAAAGGTTAGGATTCATTATCCGCATACTGAGTATGGTGAATTTAGGATTTTTCCTGACGGATGTATCGAATATTGTGGTGAAAGTGTACCACCTCTACAGAGTGTCAAACTATTTGAATAGCCGCGTCCGCGGTTATGAACAGTTGGAGTGGCCATACTGTTCCGTTGTCAGATGTTTTCAAAATGACTTGTGAAATGAATCATGACTTTGACTTGACCACAACAGGGTTGTGAACATGAAAACTAAGTTCCTGCTTAGGTGTTGAAAGATATTAAACTAGCTTTCTTTACTTCTAAACTGAGCTAGAGATAAACCTGGCTTTTTGCAAAATAACCTAGAGCTTAGTATTCCTACTTGTACCACTTTACCTGTTAGTGATAGTTTGCGAGTACTTAAAGAGTACTCATGGCTTTGTCCCTGGCTATTCATGTGGCCATACTATGAGGAGGACTATCAGGAGGATGGACTGCATGAATTCTATGACAATTAGGATCATCTCCCATCGTCAGCATTGCCTGTGACCATGAAGATGGAGCTTCGCCCACGCTACCGTTATTATATTATTCCACTGCGTTGATTGTACTAAGACTAGATCATGAGATCCTTTATTTGTAAGACCTTTATTATTGTTTGTAATGGATGATGAATTATGGTACCAATCTATTATGTCTCGCAAAAATGGTAATCCTGGGATTGTGATGTATGGCATAACAGGCATCTGGGATGATAAATTCGGGTGTTGACAAGTTGGTATCAGAGCCATCCTGACCATAGGAGACCCTAATTAGAATGGACGTTTGAATCAAAAACTTAGTTTCAAAACAAAGGAAGTGAGTATTTATGAAAACCTATTCTCATTCTTATCACTTATATTCTTTCATGAAAATTCATGTTCCTCAAAAATTCTTGCAAACTTACATAAAATTTGACACACTTGATCACTCTACTAACTTACTCATCCTACATTCTTGTAGATGGATGTGAAGTATAGCAAGTTCTATCAGTTGGGCAATATAGAAGATCTCATCTTTGAGCGTGATTTGGACCAACTCTCAGAACTTCTGGAGCGCCCGTACCCCGAGTTATTCGGAGCCCAGCTCAACGATCAGCAAGGAGGAGAATTGTAGTGGCTAATTGTTGCCAGTCTTAGAGGAAAGATTGAAGACCCCACCTCAAAGGGAGTACAGTTCACCTTAAGAGAGAACAACTGGCTAGATGGACTCACCAGGGCCATGCAGGAAGCTCTTGCCCGTCTGTGTGGGCAAAGCATCAATCAGATCAAGGGAACGCACTTTGAGTATTACCTAAGGCGTGATGCTATGGGACAACCACCGGAGGTACCACATCACCGGAGCTGAAGCATCAAGTGGACCATCTCAGCTTCATGATGTATGACAGGTAGAAGGAGTTGGAATATGCCCGCTCCTACGCCAACCACAACTATGCCATCGCAGTGAAGAAGGACCAGACCATTGTCATGATTGTGAAGGATCGCCAATATCATCGCCGTCAGCTTGACAAGAAGGACCGCAAAATTGCTCGCCTTCGTCACAGTGACAGACTTGGAGGAGACCATCCATGAGCGGGACATGCAGCGTGAGGAGAGGGAGAATGTAGGGGAAGATATCCGTGGAGACCCCTACTCCTACCTCAGTGACGATGATGACTTCTTGGAGGATCAAGCCATGGACTTCTTCACTGATGATGACTCTGCCTTCATTGATGATAATGATGATGATGAAGCCACCGATTCCGAGGAATAGTAGCACTTGAGCACTAGCATTAGTGATGTTGTATCCGGTCCCACTGTATCGTAGTTTCACAGAATGGTTCTTAAAACCATATGTTTCCTTGTTGTGGTGTGTGTTTGTATTGTGTCCTATGAATGAATGAAAAGCAAGTTGCTAGTTGCAAAATCTGAGCCAAAGTTTAAAAACTTTTCAAAAACAAAACCCCTGGACCTTAGAAATTTCCCACTTTTCTCATGATCTATATCAATCTTTAGATGCCTCGTGGAGGAAGTAGTTCATCCCCGGACCCAATGTTTCAAATCTTGAAAATGTCGGTTTCTGACCGTGAAGCTGAAAGAGCCGAATGCCAAGCCAACCTAGCCACCCTTCAACACATAGCTCAGATGGCCAACAACAATCAAGGCAATGGAAACTAGGACAACCATGGCTCCAAGATCAAAATATTTCAGAACACTAATCCACCCATCTTTAATAAGTCTAAAGAGCCCTTAGATGCTGATGACTGGCTGCAGACCATGGAGAATAACTTTCAAGTCGCGGGAGTGGAGGCCAATGAGAAAGTACATTTTTCCACCCACTATCTGGAAGAAGATGCAAGAGCTTGGTGGAACAGCGTTCGCGCCATGAATGGAGGATAGATGATGACTTGGGATGAATTCAAACTCAAGTTCAGCCGAACGCATGTGCCACATGGTTTAATCAAGAGGATGAGAGATGAATTCAGAGAATTGAAGCAAGGGAGGATGACAGTAATTGAGTACCGTGACAAATTTCTGTCATTAGCTAGGTATGCACCAGATGAGATTGACACTAAATCGAAGAATAAGGAGAGATTCTTGAATGGTCTGCATGATGATATCCATTTGCTGACATTGAAGCCTTAGTGGATTCTGCCATCCAAATGGAAGGCAAGATCAACCAAGCTAATGAGAACCGCAAGCGTCGAATCATGCGTCAACCAGGAACCCACCATACCCCAAAGTATCGCCCCAACCCGTCTACAGGATTTGCCCCAAGAAACAACAGACACCCGATGAACCGTCCGAACTATCCCAACCGTGGAGGAGGAAACCCAAGGCTCGGAGGAAACCACAACAACAACCCCGGCAACCCCAGCAATTTCAACCGTGCACCGCCCACGTTCAACAACAACAATGTCGCCAACAACACCAATACTGCCCCGAGAACTGGAACCAATGATGTGCCTGTTGCAGGAAAGGACAAGTCTCAGGTGACTTGTTATGAATGCGGAACCAAGGGAAACTACTCCAACGAGTGCCCCATGAAGCTTACAGCAGCCCCCAATGTGAATGAACCAGCTCAGCAGCGTCGTGTTCAGCCTGGAAGAAGATTTTCCCCGCAGAATTTTCTCAACCGCTACGGCTGTATGTTTCACATGAATGCTGAAGAATCCCAAGAAGTGCTAGATGTCATGCTGGGTATGTTTTCTATTAACTCGGTACTTGCAAGAGTGTTGTTTGATTCTGGAGAATCGCACTCGTTTGTTACATAAGAATTTGCTTGCACTAGTAAGATTCAACCAACAAAATTGAAGCATGTTATGATAGTTCAAATACCTAGTTCAACCACCAAAGCTAGACAAATTTGCAAGGCCGTACCTATCAGAATCCATGGCATAGATTTTTATGCTAATCTAATAGTACTTGGAACCAAAGGTTTGGAAGTAGTACTAGGAATGGATTGGATGTCGAAACATAAAGGATTAATCGACTGTGCCAAGAAAGCCATAACCATGACCAGTACCACTGGAGTATAAGTAGAGCATGTATCTGAAACCTTGCCCCATCAATTCAAGTGCAACAAGAGTCTAGCCCAACCAACCATTGACCAAGTCAGAGTAGTCTGTGAATACCCCGACGTATTTCCAGATGTGTTGCCCGGTATGCCCCCAGATCGGGATATAGAGTTTATCATTGAAATAATCCTTAGAACTGGACTCATAGCCCAGAGACCTTATAGGATGAACCCGTCTGAATTAGTGGAGCTGAAGAAGCAACTAGATACTATGCTAGAGATAGGACTGATTCAACCAAGTGTGTCGCCATGGAGATCACCTGCCTTGTTTGTGGACAAGAAAGATGGAGGTAACCGTTTGTGTACGGATTATCGGAAGTTAAATGATGTCACCATCAAGAACAAGTACCCACTGCCGAAGATAGAAGATTTGTTTGACTAGTTAACCAGTTCCAAAGTGTTTTCTAAGATCAATCTTAGAACTGTTTATCATCAACTCAAGATTCACGCAGAGGACATTCCAAAGACTGCCTTTACCACCAAATATGGATTGTATGAGTACACTTTCATGTCTTTTGGATTAACCAATGCCCCCGCTTATTTCATGAACCTCATTAATAGGATTTTTATGGACTTCCTAGATAAGTTTGTCATTGTGTTCATCGATGACATTCTGATCTATTCCAAATCAGAAGAAGAACATGATCTACACCTGAGGACCATCTTTGGAACCCTTAGGGAGCATCAGTTGTATGCCAAGTTTAGCAAATGTGAATTCTGGTTACAGGAACTAGGATTCCTCGGACATATTGTGTCGGGAGGAGGAATTGCTGTTGACCCTGAAAAGGTTAAGGATGTTGAAGAATGGCAAGCCCCAACCACTCAAAGACAAGTACATGCATTTCTCGGATTAGCAGGATATTACCACAAGTTCGTAGAAGGATTCTCGAGCATCGCAAGACCCATGACCCAATTGTTGAAGAAAGATAAGAAGTTTGAATGGACGGACAAATTTGAAGCAAGTTTTCAAGAGCTTAAGAAGAGATCGATCTTAGCCCTGATCTTGATTATGTCAGATATCACGAAGCCTTTTGATGTTTATTGTGACGCAGCCAAGATCGGTCTCGGATGTGTGTTGATGCAAGAAGGAAAAGTAATATCATATCTATCCCGACAACTGAAGCAACATGAGAAGAATTATCCTACCCATGACCTTGAACTAGCAGCCGTAGTTTTAGCCTTGAAGACATGGCGGCATTACCTCATGGGAAACCGTTGTGAGATTTATTCGGATCACAAGAGCCTGAAGTATATTTTCACTCAAAAGGAGCTAAATATGAGACACAGGAGATGGATAGAGATAATCAAGGACTATGATCTGGACATTCACTATCACCCTGGTAAAGCCAATGTGGTAGCAGATGCCTTTAGCAGATTGGCGTGTCGCTTGAACTCCATGATTCTGAAGGAGCAACCAAGTTTGCACAAGGAGTTGGAAGATTTCCGAATGGAGCCAGTAAGTGAAGGATTTTTAGCTAGCATAGAACTTCAACCCACTTTGATCAGTCAGATCAAGGAGGCGCAGAAAGTAAATGCTAGTATCGACAGAATCAAACATCATATCGGTACAAGGAAGGTACCCGGATTCACCAAAGATGAAGGAGTTTTGTTGTACAAAGGACGTATCTGTGTACTAGCAGATTCCGAGTTGAAACAAGCTATTTTGAAAGAAGCCCATGATACTCTTTATTCTATCCACCCCGGAGGAACGAAGATATATCAGGATTTGAAGGAGCAATTTTGGTGGCATAAGATGAAGAGAGAAATCAGAAGCTACATAGCCAAGTGTGATATTTGTCAGAAAGTCAAGGCGGGACATCAGAGACCCGCAGGACTGTTACAACCATTGTAGATTCTGGAATGAAAATGGGATTCAGTTGGAATGGATTTTATCACCGGTTTGCCTACATCTAGTAGGGGAAATGACTCTATTTGGGTCATAGTAGATAGACTGTCCAAAGTCGCCCATTTCTTACCAGTCAAGACCACTTATCAGAGTTCGAAACTAGCAGAGTTGTACATTGCTTGAATTGTCAATTTGCATGAAGTCCCCAAGAACATCGTGTCGGATCGAGGATCCCAGTTTACCTCGAGATTCTGGAAGAAAGTCCAAGAAGGATCAAGAACCCGACTGGATTTCAGCACAACTTATCACCCTCAGGCTGATGGACAAACGGAGCGAGTAAACCAAATACTCGAAGATATGTTGAGAGCTTGTGTGTTAGAATATGGATCTAAATGGGAAGACTGTCTGCCTTTCACAGAATTTTCATACAACAACGGTTACCAAGCCAGTTTGCAAATGGCCCCATTTGAATTTATGTATGGAAGGAAGTGTCATACCCCTTTGAATTGTTCGGAAATAGGAGAGAGTCATATTTTCAGACCCGATATCCTAACGGAAGCCGAAGAGAAAGTTCAGAAGATCCGTGAGCTCCTCAAGACCCCCCAATTCAGACAGAAGAGTTATGCCGACAAGAGACATCGAGACCTAGCTGAAAGGGCATTTCCTATCCCTAGTGATTTTGGTGTTTTATAACAACACACATATCAGACTAATTATTTTCCAAGTGTACCACAGGTTGTATTAAAAAGGGGTTTGCAGTGTATTGGGTGTACTAGCAATTGCTACTGGGTGTGGCAGCGTGGTTGGACAAACTGTCCAAAACTTTCTGCCTGGCGCGGTACCAAAAAGCGGTAGTACTGCTTTTTTCTACCGGACGCGGCAGTAGGTTTTGTCTAGTTGTCAAAAAGCCTCTGCCAGGCTAGGTACTAAAAATCGGTAGTACTGCATTTTAGTACCTAGCGTGACAGAAGATTTTTGACAACTTGTCAAAAGCTACTTCCCTCCCCGATACTAAAATGCGGTAGTACCGCATTTTAGTACCTAGCGCGGTAGAAGATTTTTGCAACTTGTCAAAAGCCACTGCCCGCCTCGTTACGAAAATGCGGTAGTACCGCATTTTAGTACCTAGCATGGCAGGAGCTTTTTTACAAGTTGTCAAAAGCTACTGCCTGCCTAGGTACCAAAATGCGGTAGTACCGCATTTTAGTAGCTAGCGCGGCAGAGAGTTTTTGGCAAAGATGCAAATGCCACTGCCCTTTGCGGTATCAAAATGCGGCACTAACGCATGCATCCGGTAGTACCGTATCTCACGGGCGGTACTACCGCTTTGCGGTAGCACCGCAAATTGAGACCGCTGTGGCTGGGGCATATGTGATTTGAAGTGTGTTCTTCCGGTACCAGGTCCGGTAGTACCGGAGTTTTCCGGTAGTACCGCTTGAACTTCTGGTACTACCGCTGCATTTAATGCTCCAACGGTCAGATTGGATCTGGAGCTATAAATACCCCTTCACCTACCTTGGGACAAGCTTATCATTTTCATTGAAGACTACTACCTCCATTAGTGCCACCAAATCTCCAAGATCTCTTCAATACACCACCCAAAGCCTTTGATCTTTGGGGAATCGAAGGAGGAGGCCTTGATCTACTACTTCACCAAAAGAGATCTTCATTTCCCCCTCATTCAATTGAGGGCCCCTTGCTCAAGTTTTTTCCTTGGAAACCCTAGTTCTATATTTGGTCCTTACAAGCTTGTCTTTGATTGTCTTGACAGCTTGCTTGTATTTGGGAGCCTCCAATTAAGTTGTGGATGTGTGCCCCAAACTTGTAAAGGTGCCTGCTTCCACCATGAAGGTTGCCGATATAGTGGAAGGTGGATCGATCCCGTTCGGGTGAGATTCATCGGAGAACAAGGAGGCCTCTCGTGGCGTTGGTGGTTTGAAACCACCCCCTCTCCAAACGTAGACGTGCTTCCCCTCAAAAGGAAGGAACTACGGGAAACTAATCGTTGTGTCTCCGCGTCCACTCCTTTGGTTACTTCTATCCTTTACCGCACTTTACTTGTTCTTGCTTAGTATTATGTTAGCTAGTTGTTGTTTGTCATATAGGTAAATTCACCTTAGTTGCCTTATCTAGATAATTTACCTTATTGTCAAACCCTAATTTTAAAAAGAAGAAAATTTGATCTAGCACCTATTCACCCCCCCCTCTAGGTGCCCATACGATCCTTTCAATTGGTATCAGAGCCTCGGCTCTTTATTTGGGCTTTACCGCCTAAGAGAATATGGGTAGCCGCGAAGGGGATGGTGATGGTGAGCCCACCACGGTGACCATGGAAGATCTCAAAAACTTGGAAACAAGATTGAGCTCTTCCTTGGTCAACAAAGTCAAGAAGATGCTTGAGCAACTTCTTAAAGACAAAGATGTCCCATCATCCCCCTCTCCTCAAGAGAATCCTCCATCCGTTTTACCTAAAGGGAATGCTTTGGTATCCCCCGAGGGTATGATGGAGGGGGGTAAACAAGACAACCCTAATTCCTCCACACAAAATTATGATGGGAAGGGTGAGCACCGTGATTCATGGTACTCTCCCAACCCTCCAATCCCTCACCCTCATGTATACAATATAGGTGACCCACCTAAGCTTGAAGAATCTGCTACTTTTGCTCAATGGCAATCTCTAATGAAAACTCATATGCGCAACTCTTGCATTGAACTATGGAACATCATCGAGCATGGCCTTTGGGGATCCAAACAACTTGACAAGAAGAGAAGTTGTCAATAGTCAACTCAATTCCACTGCCTTGCACATGATTCAACAAGGATTTGGGTACAAAGGATTACCCACACATTGAGCACTTTAGCATTGCCAAGGAAGCTTGGGATTCTCTCACGGTGTTGTTTGTTTGAAATGAGAGCATGAGGAGGAACCGGTATGATGCATTAAGCAATGAAGTCGAAGGCTTCTACATGATGGAAGGTGAAAATCATGAAGACATGTACCGTAGGCTCAAGACCACCGCCACCGCTTTTACAAATGTGGGTGCCTCACATGTGTATGATGCGTGGATAAAAAGGAAATATGTGAGTGCAATCATGCCCTTTGAGCCCACCGACTTGAAGAGCCTACAAGGAAGACACAACTACCATCTCATGACCTCCAATGAATTTATGCAAGAGATGGCCTCTTTCAAAGTTGCTGCCAAGAATGCCAAAGATGCCCGTGCTCGTGCCCTTGGTATGAGCAATGTTGTCAATGTTGCTTTGAAGGCCAAAGTTGTGGACCATGGGGATGAAGACGACAGTGATGAAGGCCTCTCCGTGGACTACCCGATGAAGTCAAGATTGCTCATAGTCAATATATGACCTTCTATGCAAAGAACTTTTGGAAGAACCCCCCCAAGGCCAAGATGGAAATGCAACGAAGAAGCAACCCAAATGGGAAAATAGTAAATACCACTAGATTCAGAACTTGCTTCAATTGTGGTGACCGCTATCACTTTGTGGCGAGTTGCCCCTATGAGAAGAGAGAATATCATGGGGGTAAGCTTGTGTTGAAGAAGACTCTCAAAGCACCTTAAAATAAACCCTTCATCAAGAAGAATCCCATAAACAAGAAGTCGGGATAAATTGTCTTGATCACTCATGAAGAATACTCCTCCAACAATGAAGTTGATGAAGAGTAAACCTCTAATGGAGTGGCGGCTCTAGCCACTACTTCTACCCCGACATTCTCACTCTTCGATTCTCCAAATGAGAATTCCCCCATCAAGAACGTCACTTGCCTTATGGCAAGAGGAACGGAGGTATCCTCATCATCTCACTCCACTCCCTTAGCTAATCATGAAATTGATGATGAGATGTCTCTTGACATTCAAAGGGAATTAATTGCTTTCGATGAATTTATGACTAACCTACAAGGGGATGCTAAGATACATTTTGGAAACATCTTAGATCAACTTTCCCACACACAAGAGCTCCTAGATGTAAGATGTAAACTTGGGCATGAACACATGATTCAGCTAGAGGCTTTAAACAATGCTCTAGAAGAAGAACAAGAGACTAGGATATCACTTGAGTTAAAACTTGAAGGGCTTGATGAGTCCAATGACATTATTGTTAATAAACTCATCAAAGAACGTGATCATGCTATTGCTAAATGCAAAAGGGCTAAAAAGGACAATATTGAGTTTGGTGTGGTTCATGAAAAACTTGCCGAGGACTTTATTTTTGCTTGACAAGGCTCACAAGGCTTTGGAAAGTGAACTCTTGTCACTCACAAAGTCCCATGAAATGCTTCAAAATCAATTGGCCAATATTCCTTCACCTAGTAACTCCATTCCGTCTAGTAGTACAACTATTCTTGAAGAAAATGCTCAGTTGAAGGGGGAGATAGCCAAGGCCACATTTCCACAAGGCAACGAGTCCATTGATGATCTTTTGAGTAAGCAAAGGCCTAGTGGTGAAAAAGGGGGCATTGGTTTTGTCTCCAAAACTAAGAAGAAGACCAACAAGAAGAAGAACGCCAAGCCCGCACAAGAGACCAACAAGGCCATTGTGGATAGTAAGACCACAAGTGGTAAAACTATGTCTCATGATGAATTTGCGGGAAGTGCTAACCCTCACTATGTTCTAATGCGTGTTTATTACGGTGATGTGTATGCACAATATGTCGGCCCATATGATGGTTATATTGTTTGGTCTATTTGGGTTCCCAAGACCCTTGTTGCTAACAAAAGAGGACCCATTGAAAAATGGGTACCTAGAAACTAGCTTGATCTTTTGTAGAAATATGCTTCCGGAGGGTCAAAGTGGGTGCTTGATAGTGGTTGCACGAGTCATATGATCGGAAGCTTGTCTATTGTCAAGGACTTAAAGCCAAATGATTATCAAATCACCATGACATATGCCGACAAGTCAAAGTCCAAGGTAATGGGTTTCGGCAAGGTAGTGGTTGCTCACGACATTACACTCGTGAACATCATGCTTGTTGAGTCCCTTGGATACAATTTACTTTCAGTCTGTGCTCTTGGAAAGATGGGCTTTGCCGTCTTTATTGATGTTGATATTGTGCTCCTCTTGTGGAGCAAGTCTCTCAAGGTCGCTTTCGTTGGGTACGTCGAGCATGACTTGTACGTGGTGGAATTTTCGGGGCAAGCCACTACAAGTGCGATGTGCTTATTCGGAAAGGCCGATGTGGGTTGGTTATGGCATCGCCGACTAGCCCATGTCAATATAAGAACTTTGCAAAGTCTCCACAAGGAGGGCCATATTGTTGGACTAAAAGAAAATGTTTCCTTTGCCAAAGGTCGTGTTTGCAGGGCATGTGTTCTAGGGAAGATGCATGATGCTCCTCACAAGCCTAAGAACCGCATCAAGTCTACCAAGATCTTGGAGCTCCTCCATGTGGACCTCTTTGGTCCTCCATCTCATGCAAGTCTTGGTGGGAAGAAATATTGTTTGGTGATTGTTGATGACTTTTCAAGATACTCGTGGGTATATTTCTTCAAGTTGAAGAGTGAGACCCAAAAGACCTTCATCGACTTCATCAACATGGTCCAACGTCAATACAATCTTCCTGTGTTGATTATAAGAACTGACAATGGAACCGAGTTCAAGAACTACAACTTGAATGATTTCCTTAGTGATGAGGGTATAAAACATCGATATTCCGCTGCATACACCCCTGAACAAAATGGTGTGGCCAAAAGGAAGAACCGGACTCTTATTGAGATGGCTAGGACCATGTTGGCAGAGTTTAAATCTCCATACAACTTTTGGGCCGAAGCCATCTACACCGCTTGCCATGCTTCAAACCGGCTCTACCTCCACAAAGAAATCAACAAGACTCCATATGAAATACTTACCGGTAACAAGACCAACATATCTTACTTCCGGGTGTTCGGTTGTAAGTGTTTCTATCTCATAAAAGGTGTTCCTGTGTCCAAATTCGAGCCTAAAGCATTAGTGGGTATTTTTGTTGGCTATGGTCTCAAATCTCACACTTATAGAATCTATGATAAGCTCTCTGGAGCCGTCATAGAATCTTGTAGTGTGACCTTCGAAGAATATGATGGTCCCAAAGGGGGGCGTGTTGATGCTTGTGATGCAGATGATGAAATGCCTTAGGATGCCATAGGAAGAATGGGTGTGGGATATATCCGCCCCGTTGAGGAACCCCTTATGGCGGATCGAGAAGAACTATTCTCCACTCAAGTGGAGCCCTCATCTTCACAACCTCAACATGATCCATCCACTGAGGAGGGAAATGACACAAGCCAAAGTCAAGATGTGGAACCTCAACATGTTGATCATAGTGATGACTCTAGTCAAGAGGAGCTTGATTCATTCTCCAGGATGTCAAGTGGTGCCAAGTCAACTGTTCAAGGAAGATCCATACAAACTGCCTTGAGACAAGCTCAAATTGATGCTAGAAGAGCGCTTGATCAAGACCAAGGTCAATCTTTGCCTCTCAATGAAGATAATGGTTCCGGTGATGATCAAGGTCAAGTTGATGGTCATGACGAGGACCAAAATGATGAAGAGGGTTCCCCAAGAAACAACACAGAGAAACACGCTCGTCGCGAAGCTAGAAAGGAGAGAATGTTGGAATTAAGAGACCACTCTCTACAAAATGTGGTTGGTGACCTAAGGAAAGGCATTTCCACAAGAGCAAAATTGAAGAGGTTCAGTGAACACCAAGCACACATCTCCATGATTGAACCAAAGAAAGTGTGGGAAGCTCTTGAAGATTCGTATTGGTTGGAAGCTATGCACGAAGAGCTCAACAACTTTGAGAGAAACAAAGTATGGAAGTTATTTGAGAAGCCAAAGGATTGCCACAATGTTATTGGAACAAAGTGGATATTCAAGAACAAGCAAGATGAGCATGGAATTATAGTAAGGAACAAGGCTAGATTGCTTGCACAAGGGTTCTCTCAAATTGAAGGCATTGACTATGGAGAGACTTATGCACTCGTGGCTCGCCTTGAGTCCATCTGTATCCTTCTTGCTTATGCGGCACATCATAACTTCAAGTTGCAACAAATGGATGTAGAAAGTGCATTTCTTTATGGTCCATTAAATGAGTTGGTATATGTTAAGCAACCCCCGTGATTTGAGGACCCCAACTTCCCAAACCATGTCTACAAAACATGATAAGGTGCTCTATGGTCTCAAGCAAGCCCCACGCATGTGGTATGAGCACCTTAGAGAGTTATTGTTTGACTGTGGATTTGAGGTTGGGAAAATCGATCCCACTCTTTTTACTAAGAAAGTCAATGGGGAGCTTTTTGTATGCCAAATATATGTTGATGATATTATCTTTGGCTCACCTAACAAAGCTTTTAATGATGAATTATCAAAGCTTATGACTAGTAGGTTCCGGATGTCTTTGATGGGGGGAGTTGTGAGTATTTCTTGGTTTTGAGATCAAGCAAATTAGAGGAGGGACATTCTTAAATCAAGACAAGTATACTCAAGATATGCTCAAGAGATTCAAAATGCAAGATTTAAATGGAGCTCCTACTCCCATGGCTACAAAGACTCATCTAGAACAAAATCCAAATGGTAAAGATGTGGATCAAAAGGTATACCGGTCTATGATTGGTTCTTTGCTTTACCTTTGTGCATCTAGACCTGATATTGTGTTGAGTGTAGGTGTGTGTGCAAGATATCAATTGGCTCCTAAAGAAAGCCATTTAATGGCGGTCAAGAGAATCTTTTGATATTTAGTTCATACCCCATTTTATGGTCTTTGGTATCCTCGAGGCTCAATATTTTCTCTTTGTGGATACACGGATTCGGATTGGGCGGGTGATAAGGATGATAGAAAATCAACATCCGGGGCTTGCCAATTCCTTGGTAGGTCCTTGGTATGTTGGTCTTCTAAGAATGAAAATTGTATATCTCTCTCCACCGCCGAAGCCGAGTATGTGGCAGCTTCTAGTGCTTGCACCCAATTGCTATGGATGAGGCAAACTTTAAAGGAATACGGTATCCATTGTGACAAAGTGCCTCTTATATGTGACAATGAAAGTGCTATCAAGATTGCCTAAAACCCGGTGGATCACACAAGGACAAAGCATATTGAGATTCGCCATCACTTCATTAGAGATCATGTTGCTCGTGGTGATATTGATCTATCACATGTGCCAACCAAAGACCAACTTGCGGACATCTTCACAAAGCCACTTGATGAAGCAAGGTTTTGCTACTTGAGGAATGAACTAAACATCGTAGATTCAAGGAGCTTGACTTGATTATCTTGCATCCTCACCTATGATTTGACCCATATTTGGTTTAGGTGTAGGCATGGAAATATGGGGAGTGTGGTCCTAATTGATTGGACTATCCCTCCCCCCATTATGCCCAAAGCAATCAAAATCATTCCTATTAATATCATTTTGTGATATGTGAGCTCAATGATGAGTTTCGGTAATGGACCCAAGATATATCTTCGTGGTGCCAAGCCGAGTATACTCAAATATGGTGGCCTAGGCCACCGCTCTCTCTCATTCGCGAGGTTGGTGCTTACTCGTGTTTGTCATCCTCAAGTTGGGTTTGTTCTTATGGTCATGTACTCTCATTTGGATCTTCATATGTTTTTATTATTTTTAGAGTGCATTGGCCCATATCAGTGTGACTCTCTTCACCCAAGCCTTTCTTATCCCTCGGCAAAACTCATCTACTCTGCACAAGAACCTTCCACTTTATTTATCCAGGCTCTCTGTTCTAGTGGTTATGGTACTACCGGTGCTAACCAGCTGTACTACCGTAAAAAGCTAGCGGTACTACCGCTTCGGGGCCAGTTTCCAAGACCTTGTCTGGAAATTTCCCAGGTGCGGTACTACCGGTAGTTTTCTACAGTACTACCGCTAGTTCCTCCGGTACTACCGCTCTGTGTATCAGTTAAGATTGGAGACGCGGGGAGGGGCACCTCTCAGTGCCTCATTATTCCCCCGTATCCACTCCTCACCACCGCCGCCGGAGCCTCACCCCCTTCTCCTTTTTCCCGGATTCGACCTCCTCGCGGGCTCCTCCTCATTCTCTACCGCTATGGACACCGGTACTACCACCCTCCTCTTCTTCTCACATGTCTTCTCCATTGAATCTAGGGTAACTTTGATTCTTGGCCAAAACAAGTGTTCTTGAGGTTGTACCGTGTGCTTGCTACCAGATATTACTCTTAGACCGATGGGATTCTTGTTTTATGTCAATTTTACTGCTCGTACATGGATCGATAATCCCAGATCTGCACTGTGGTCGCCTGACCGGTAGTACCGGAAATCTTTTTATGGTACCACCGTTGTGCAGTACTACCGCCTGTGAAGATCTGGTACTACCACCCAGTACTGACAGCAAAATTTTCTATAAAACCTTGAGTTCCGTCATCTGTTTGTCTTGGGTTCTTGTGCCCTTACCCATATGCTATCTCCCTCGTTCTTTCACAGGTGCAGGGGGTTCCTGGGGTTCACGCAAACGCTCCAAGGCTCATCATGAGATTGAGGACTATGAGTCAGAGTCAGATTTTGCGGCTGAGACTGAGTTAGAAGACGAGATCATGCCTCAACCTAGCACCTGTTTGAAGCTGAAAACCACTCGTGGTGGACATGGTGGGGAAGTTAAGCAAAGTGCTGGCCGTGGTAAGGATCCTCCACCTCCTCCTCCCTCAGGTCCTCGCAAGATCCAAAGTTCAGGGCCATCTAGGCCAAAGCTACTATCTGATTTGTCTGAGGATGACTTTCATGAACTAAGGACTGCCAATCCATATGTTGTTTCTCGCTCTCATGCTCGAAAAGATAGCCTCTTCTATACGGATTTCCAGGAGCGTGTGTTTCATTACGTACTCATGAAGGATGATAAGCTTGTGGTCCCCCAAAAGTGGATCGATATGAATCATGTGAAGAAGAACCCGTAGTATTTCGGTGAAGCCCTTGAGATTTGCACAAACATTGGCTTGCTTCCCATTATGCAGTTCCGGTGCAACTATGACCCAATGCTCATTACTCAGTTTTATGCAACCGTTCACTTTTCCAAGAACCAGGCTTGGACTCTCACCTGGATGACCGAGGGTGTTGTCAAGCAAGCAACCTTGGCTGAGTTTGCAGCTATTCTTGGGTACGAGGACCGTGGCAAGGACACTCCTGTTGGCTTTCGGTGTCACAACAATGATCGCCCCATGAAGAAGGATGTTCTTGCACCACTGTACATCCGGGGGCGCGGTATTCCTGGAAAGATCCAAGAGCTTCTCCCTACATATGACATCATGCACCGCATATTCTGAGACTATTGCCCCCCGAGCTGGGAATGTTGATGAGATGCATGCCTTCATGGTGGATATCATGATCACCACCTTTCACCACCGTGACTCCGGCCAACCAATGGATGTGATGGATGTTATTTGGAATGAGATGGTCTGTGCCACGTACCAAAGGAGGGTGCCTCATTTTGCTCCTTACATCATGGCTCTCATTCTTAGCAAGGGCCCATCGATTGACCGTGACATGCCTTCTCATCGCCTTGCCACTCACCGACACAAGAATTTGTTGATCAAGACCCATCTCAAACCTCGCAATCCGGATGGTCAAATTGTTGATGAGGATGGGAACCCTGTTGAGGAGGGATCCGGTGATGACGATGATGCCCAGTAGGATGCTGACTTTGTGGTCTCACGCCGGAAGCATGCCCAACCATCTTGGGCCAAGAGGATTTAGGCCAAGCTCAAGAAAGTATTATGCTTCCAAGTTGACAATCAGAAACGCATGTATGAGGCTCATGTCTATGCCAAGAAATCCTGTGCTCGTCAGAAGGAAATGATGGAGTCCCAAGGTATGACCCTCTCCAAGGGCTCCGAGAAAAACATCACACCGGAACACCAATGGATCTCCAAGCACAGCCACTAGGATGATGATGCCACCTCTTCCTTCTGTGCCCCGCCGACTCATGATGATGCCTGGGATGCCTGGGATGATGATGACGAGTGATCTCCGGGATGTTAGTGTTGCTCTTGTCCCTGTTTGGCGTCTTGATTCCAAATGGGGGGAAGTTGCACATTAGTCATGCGGTATTTGCATGGGAAAAGTCACAAGCTCGTTCTTGCCATTGATTTTTATTCGCTTGTGAACTTTATTTTATTACCTCTTATTATGTGTGAATCTTGTGAACTAACTATTTGTGCTATGTATGCTGAGACTATGTGGTTATATTATGGATCCATCATTTGTGTGGTATGAGTATTCTTATATGGATCCATCTTATGTGGTGTGTGTGATGACATTATTTATTCATTATCAATATTTCTCATCACACGTTACTAAGCAAAGTATGTGCTCTCAGTGCGACTTCACACTCCCATGTAGCTTGTTAAATAGAAGGGGGCTTGATTCTACATATCTCGGGGGAGCCCCATCTCTATTTATCAAAACCTTCTTTGTCATCATAATATTATCTTACAAATGTGTGTTGGCATCAAACACCAAAAGGGGGGAGATTGAAAGAGCATTTCCTATCCCAAGTGATTTTGGTGTTATATAACAACACACATATCGGACTAATTATTTGCCAAGTGTACCACAGGTTGTATTAAAAAGGGGTTTGCAGTGTATCGCGTGTACTAGCAGTTGCTACTGGGTGTGGCAGCGTGGTTGGACAAACTATCCAAAACTTTCTGCCTGGCGCGGTACCATTCCGCTTTTTGCTACCGGACACGGCAGTAGGTTTTGGATATTTTTCAAAGCTTCTGCAAGGCTAGGTAGTAAAAAGCGGTAGTACCACATTTTAGTACCTAGTGTGATAGAAGCTTTTTGAAAACTTGTCAAAAGCTACTACCCGTCCCGGTACTAAAAAGCGGTAGTACCGTATTTTAGTACCTAGCGCGGCAGAAGCTTTTTGCAACTTGACAAAAGCCACTTCCTGCCCCGGTACTAAAATGCGGCAGTACCGCATTTTGCGTGGAAGGAGGTTTTTACAAGTTGTAAAAAGCTACTGCCTGCCTAGGTACCAAAATGCGGTAGTGCCGCATTTTAGTACCTAGCTCGACAGAGAGTTTTTGGCAAAGTTGCAAATGCCACTTCCCTTTGCGGTATCAAAATGCGCCACTACCGCATGCATCCGAGATACGGTACTACCGCTTTGCGGTAGCACCACAAATTGATACCGTTGTGGCTGGGGCATATGTGATTTGAAGTTTGTTCTTTCGGTACCAGGTCCGGTAGTACCGAAGTTTTCCGGTAGTACCGCTTGAACTTCTGGTACTACCACTGCATTTAATGCTCCAACGGACAGATTGGATCTGGAGCTATAAATACCCCTTAACCTACCTTGGGAAAAGCTGCTCATTTGCATTGAAGACTACTACCTCCATTAGAGACACCAAATCTCCAATATCTCTTCAATCCACCACCCAAAGCCCTTGATATTTGGGGAATCGAAGGAGGAGGCCTTGATCTACTACTTCACCATAAGAGATCTTCATTTCCCTCTCATTCACTTGAGGGCCCCTTGCTCTAGTGTTTTCCTTGGAAACCCTAGTTCTAGATTTGGTTCTTACAAGCTTGTCTTTGATTGTCTTGACAGCTTGCTTGTATTTGGGAGCCTCCAATTAAGTTGTGGATGTGTGCCCCAAACTTGTAAAGGTGCCGTCTTACACCTTGCAGGTTTCCGATATAGTGGAAGGTGGATCGATCCTGTTGGGGTGAGATTCATCGGAGAACAAGGGAGGCCTCTCGTGGCATTGGTGGTTTGAAACCAACCCCTCTCCAAACATAGACGTACTTCCCCTCAAAAGGAAGGAGCTACGGGAAACAAATCCTTGTGTCTCCGTGTCCACTCCTTTGGTTACTTCTATCCTTTACTGCACTTTACTTACTTGTTCTTGCTTAGTATTGTGTTAGCTAGTGCTTGTTTGTCATATAGGTAAATTCACCTTAGTTGCATTATCTAGATAATTTACCTTATTGTCAAACCCTTCTTTGAAAAATAAGAAAATTTGAAGTAGCACCTATTCACCCCCTATAGGTGCCCATACGATCCTTTCACTAGCCTTCAATATAGGAGATTTTGTGTATCTCAAAGTATCACCCTTGAAAGGAATGCAACATTTCCAGCTCAAAGGAAAGTTATCCCCCAGATATATTGGACCCTTCAAGATTTTGAATCGTCGAGGAGAAGTATCGTATCAACTGGAACTACCAGAGGAGATGTGAGCCGTGCTGTCACATCCCAAAATTTTCCAAATAAACAAAAGAAACATTATTGAAATTTAGGGTGAAAAGAAACTTTGTGCTTCTAAATGGAAACATCAAAACCCTTCTTGAACAAATTTGCATGAAAAGGGCAACCAAAAAAATTTCAATCAAGTCAAATGCATTCATCAATGAATGTATCTTGAAATTTAAACACGTGAAAAAGTTAAACCAAAACCCTAAATCTTAATGAAAGAAATCATTTCCAAGGTCTCTCTAAGACTATGGATTTGATCCATATAAAAATTTATCAACAAACAGTTCTAAATGATCAAAAATGATGAACAAAAATATTATAAAACCATAGAAATTGGTTTCACTTAATTTCGAGCCATGGATAAAAACTTATGAATTTAATAAGATAAAAGGAAATAATTTCCAAGGCTAATAAAGCTCCTAACTAAAAATCCATATCAAATCTTGAGCAAAATAATCATAAAAGGATTTCAAAGATAAACAAATATTAAATAAAATTATACAAAGTGGAATCACCAAGTTTGGATCTATAAATAAAAACTTATGGATTTTATAAGGCAAAGAAATAAATAAATAAGGAATATTTAAAAGACAAATTAAATCTTGGCCAAATCCATAAACAAATGAAAGTTTACTGAATAATAAAAAGGAATAAAAGATTTTTAAATAAAATTGTATGGAATGAACCATATTCAACTTTATTTAAATAAAGACAAATTGCCTAAACTAAATATATAATAAATCACAAGAAAATTATTTAGAAGACAATTTAAAACTTGAATTAAATACTTAAACAAATGGAATAAAGATAATCCAAATAAAATAAAGGAATAAAGATTATTTGAATAAAACTTATATGGACTTGAACCATATTTAATTTAAATGAAGACAAAATCCATAATAAAAATGATTAATCAAATCATGAGAAAATAATAAATTGAAATTGCCAAAGTGGATTAAAAGTTATCTAATTAACTTAAAAAGAATAAAAGAATTATTTGAATAAAATAATATAAGTTTATGAATCATATTAATATTATTTGAATAAAGACACAAGCCTCTTGTAAATAAATATTAAATCATAATAAAAATATTTGAAATAATTCAAAGTGAATTATTTAAACACACTATTAATCAGTACAAACTTACTAAAATGGTTTGATAAACATATGAATTTAAACAGATGTTTAAATCATTTGATTCAAACTGAAAATAGAAATCAAAAAAGAAAAAGAAAAAGAAAACAGAAGGAAAAGAAATAAGAAAACGACTAGCCCATCTAACCTACCCAGACCCTGGCCCAATAGCAACCCACCTCTCTCTCCCCGCGAGCCCATTCTTTCTCACCCGTGAACCAACCCAGTCACCCACTGACTCCCCGGCCCCACTGCCGCGTTGTCACCTTCTTCCTCGCATGAAACCCGTCCCCCTCATTCCTCCTTGCCGTTACTGGTCGTTGAAGACTACTTCAATTCGCGTTGATGCCGCGACAATTACTCCACGCGACCATGCCCGCTTAAACGCCCCTCTCCCCTCTCTCTTTCCCCTCACTGGCCGCTCCCTTTCCGCCACCAGGTGCTCCAATTGATCACTCAAACCTCACTGTTCCGATGACCCTCCGGCACCAATTCCGGCCAGCCAACTCCGACCGCCTCCAACCCCCTAGTATCCACGAGCCTGCTCGCCAGCACCAGGCGCACCTGCCAGTATCCCTAGCTTGGCTGCGCATGCCCTAGAACCTCGTCTGAGCGCCACCGCGGACTACTTCAACTCCTGCGACCTTTCCCGGTACACCCTGACAGCGCCTCTCCCCCTCGATGACGCTCACGTGCTCATCTAACTCTTCCACATCTAATGCACCTCCCCTTTTGTCTTACCATGGCATGTAGTCTCGCCTCCGACAAGACCAGTACGTGCCCGACGGAGTCAGAGACTCTGGCAAGCAATCGACAACACGCCCGTGCGCCCCTTGACAAACGGCGAACATCTTGAGCTTCATTGCGATCCCGTGAGCACGGTAATCACCTCCTTTTCCTCCCTTGCTTCCTGGTTGCACCAGACCACCTCTGACAGAGCCGCGCCACTGCTCACCATCGAGCTAGTACCACTAGATCTTGACCAGTTGATTAGGGTCGTTAGATCTTAATCTTCTAGATACGATTGATCACTTAACTAAAACGGTATGGATCAATCTGAGCCGTGCGATTCCCTTTTAATCCAACAACCCATGTTGCTTGATCCGTGCGAACCGGTACCATCGAGTTAGATTCAGCCATCTGGCCAGACTCGGGATTTAAAATAGAAAATGAATCTATTAGAAGTTTGAATTTGTAAAATCCATAACTTTTGATCTGCTTGGCCAAAAATTGCAAGTTTTATTTCATTGGAATCAGGAAAATGAAACCTTTGCAACCATGTACTTATTTTAGTATTTTTATTCTAGAAAATTAGATGTTTTTGTAGAAACATTTGTAGGACTATTTTGTGTATAAAAATTGTTTTAAAAATGATTTTTGAGTAAAATCTTTTGCAAATGGTTTGTATTGAACTCTCTTACCCTAAACACTAACATTGTAATTTAAAAATATATTTTTTGACACCAAGGAATTATTCCTTTGAATAAAAATATTTCTAGTAAAACAAAAATGTTGCAATGATTTAAAAATGATTTTGAATGAAACCTTTGCAAATGGATTTGTTTTGAACACTTTGACCATAAACACTAACAATTGTGTTTAAAAACAAATTTGGCTAACACTAGATATTATTACTTTGATTTAAATCATTTCTAGCAAAACAAAAATGATTAAATGGCCTATTTTCACTAATTTGATTTTAAAGGGTTTTGCCACTTTTATAAATGACTAGTAGGTGTTTTGAATTGTTTATAGCCTTATTAGAAACAACTTTTCCAATAAAACAATCTTTTGCATTCTTGCATGCATTGTTTTGTTTTCATTATTTTATGTGGTAATTTGTTTGAATGCTAATTTGAATGTGTGCCTTGCTTGATTGACTTGTAATGAACTTTGAAGAGTGTGACAATTGCAAGATCAAGGAATGTACCTATATTCTCTACTAAAAAGGCAAGTGGTGCTTCATACACTTTGTCCTATTATTTTGACTATGCATTAGTGATATTTTAAGTAGGACTTGCATGGAATTTTCTATGTGTTAACTATGCCATGGGAAAACCTAGTAGATGATGCCTTAGTAGAATTTTCCCAAAGTTAAAATTCTTGCTACTAGTATGCTTAGCCTAGCTAGTAGAAAACAAGGGTGGATTATATTCATGCTATGAAATATTTCTAAGTCTATGACTTATGTTTTGTTTAATAAAACAACTATGTGAATGAATCACCTGGGTGGAATGGTATGAATGGGTTATGTTGAGTGGTTACACAAGCCCAGTGGATGGTGTACCTTGTGTATCTCACTTGTGGAAAGCCACACAAGAACAAAGATATTTGAGATGTTAAAGTGTTGAGAAGCTTCTAGTGCAGCCACATGGCAATATGGGCTCTGCCTGGATCATATAGGTTGCAATAACTTAGCCAGATGGACAGAAGGTGGTAAGGGTGATAGGTTGGAACGCCTACATTTGGTCTAAGGGAAGGCCTCTGAAAGATCTTGTCTTGATGCATGTCGAGTCTTGTGGGGAAAGTGCACCACCTCTCTCGAGAGTAAAACCTAAGTACATAGCCGTGTCCCTGTCAATGGACAATTTGAGCATCAAGACATTGAAGCTATCAAGGATCTCCTCATCCCAATTTCTAAGTTAAAAGCTTGTGGTTGAACAAGGGTTAAAGGTTAACCAATTCTATTGGTTGTTCCTTGGGTGATTTGACAAACAAAAACTTAGTGTTTTCAACTAATAAGGAAAACTTATTTTGAGCAAAGCAAGCCTCAGCTACACTTAGCCAAATGCATATAGATGACACATACCACTATTCTACCATAGTATCACTTGCCAATACAATTCAAATGTATTGATCCTTGTGGCTGTAACTTATTATGTTGCAGGTTTGTTTGATGTTAGTGAAGTGTGTTGATTAGGATTACAAGTCTACAACCAACATGATTGCCTATGGCATATGAAGATGAAGGACTCCATGCTATATAGTTATATCTGCTGCATTGTAATGAGATAGCCAAATGATCTATGTAAGATGTAATGAATTATTTTATTCCTGGTTATAAGTTGTAATATGACCTTTGTTTCTTGATATTACAACTTAAACTATGGATGCTAGCTATTGATCTAGGGAATAGCATTGTAAACACATGTATCTCTTCCTTATCAGGTTGGGACCTCTACATGTGCATAATGTGTTTCATATCTCGTTACTTTGCAAATGCCTAGAAGTCCCGGAGAATACCGAAGTTTTCAAGAATATTGATCACAGAACCATAGAGATCAACGATGACCTAATGTATCCCAAAGTACCATTGATATTTTGGAGGAAGCTTTCAGAACAACCAGTACCCGAAGTATCAAGTTTCTCAAGATCCAATCGAGTAACCACACTGAAAAAGAAGCTATCTGGGAGCGAGAAGACTACATTAGGACGGAGTTTCCAGATCTCTTTAAATCCTAGTTTTCTGTTTTTTCAAATCTCGGGACGAGATTTTGTTTATGGAGAGAAGGTTTGTAACATCCCAAAAATATTAATCAAGGTTATCAATTCTAATCACCCAAATTTAGGGTTAATAAAAACTTTTGTTAATTAAAATCCATATGAATGCATGTGTGTATGCGATGAATGCATGAATGCTTGAATGGACTTGTGCGATTGTTGTGAATAGTAAGGATTGGTTTAAACATGAAAACAACATCATCTAAATCATTTCCAAGCAGAATCAAATCAATTGAAATTCAAAAACAAACAAAATAAGCTAATGGTCATTTTGCCAATCTTGCTCACTAGACCACTTTGACTATTTCTAGTACAAGATTTCTAACAGAAACAAATCCAATTCTTTTCACCCCTTGCTAGACAAAGTAAAAGTGAACCCAAGCCCACCTTGCAAACCCAAAGAAACATTTGTCAACCCTATTCAAATGACATTTAAAAATTGAATATAGTTCATATGGTAAGATCACCATTTCTCAAAACCCCACCAAACCAGTTCACCTTGACAAATCCAATCAACCAGATACTCCCTAGTATGTGACCATTGCACCCACCAAGTTTCATCCAAAAATTCAAATATGAATTTCTTTCGGCCATTTCATCAAACACCTTCTGAGCACAAATCAAATTAAACAACAAACACTATTGTGAGCAGTGTTTGTGCCAAACTTGTTCCCTCTCTATCTCTCACCACACTCCCAGTAGGTCACTAACATTGTCTAAGCAGCTCTATCCCATTGTGTACTCGACCATGCCATCAATGGTCACCATGGCCGAGCACACTTGCCACCCCCACCATCGACAACGAGCTAGAAGCATATCTAGCCTAACCAACCTTGTCTACCATGCTACCCGTTCCTCACTACCCCCTCTAGACCAGCCCTAGCTCGAAGACAGAGAAGGGAACCGCCTGAAACGCCGTTCCTACGCCACTATCGACCATGCCGACGCGCACCACAGTGCAAGCCCCGTTCCCACTCAACCCGACTGCGCCTCGCCTTTGCCGCTTGTATACTTAATCACCATCGTCCCAGGAGACCACCAGACATGCCCGTTCGCCGTCGCGCGACCAGGAGCGTCTATGCGTAGTCAAAAACGTCGTCGGTGCCACTCAGAGCACCAGCATGTTCCGACTAAACCGCACCACCCCTTGCCGCGCCATCAAGTCGTTGAGCACCGCTAGGAGACCGTGCACCGTCCCCTAGCCTCAGACATGCCGTTAGCTTGCTGTAACCCCGACCCCGACGAGCACTACCCATGCCGCTCGGGCTCTCTCGCTCGCCTATAAAAGGAGGGCTCTCCCGGTTGTTTTCTTCACACCGGTTCACTCCCCACCTCTCACTGATCCTTCCCGCCTCTTACCGTTGCAAGGCAAGCTCTCCCTCGCTGGAATTTTGCCGGAGCCTGCCGTTGCTGGAGGATAAGGGCACCTTCAATTGGAGCCACCCCTGGAGGAGCCGCCAGTACCAGGAGAACCGCCGTCGTCGACTTCATCATTCGCCCCCATCGCTGACCATTGCCTAAGCCCCGGTGACCGCCCTAGACCCCCACTGACCGTGCTAGGGTTAGCCACCGCCGTGTTTTGTTCGGACGAGGACGACAGCCGTGAGCCGTTGATCCTTAGTCTAATCCTATCGTCGTAATCGCCCCGTACCCCTTCACCAAGCCCCGTCTCACTGACGCGTGGGGACACCACTTAACCCCCCTCCCCCACGCGCTGTGCATAGTGGGATGGCCCACTTAGAATTCCCGCGCGACCCAATAGTTTGAATTTAGATTTATCTATTTAGTTTCAAACCTAGTTCTGGCAGTAGATTCAAAAATCAATTCAGACAGTTTTACTGAAACAAATAGCATGAAACAAATTGTTTTCGAAAGGTATGGAAATTCTTAATCCAAGCCCGTTGGATTCAAGACATTTGGAATTATAGACCACCTATGGTAAAAATAACAAGTCAGAGATTTTTCTACATTCAAACATTTTCCAAAATTCAACCACAAATGCTTTTGAGTTGAATCCAACTCTCAAAAATCACATTTAATAAGACCTTTCTGAATACATAAAAATAGCTAGGTTTACTTGCACTAATAATGGAGAAGTAATAAAAGAATGCCCCATAGGAATTTCTAGTCACTTTATTTAATTTAAATAATAAGGTTAAACATTATTAAATTGTGACACCACTTTAAATAACATTCCTAAGTATTACAATATATGGTGATGACATGTGTCAACATGATCCCATATTTTAATTGGAGAATAATAAATCTTAAGTAGTTTTTCAATGAGTAGAAAATAATTTTCTAAAATGAAATAAATTAAACTATAGCCTTAATTCTTGTGATGATTGTGATTATGCTAGATCATCTAGTGTAAACCCTTGTGTGCAAAATAGAAGTTTTTAAGTATTGTTTGGTGATTGTGTACTTCGTATTTATTTATAGATGCTAGTACCAACTAAGGATACAAAGAGGAAGGAGACTACTATGAAGAGGAAGCCGAGGAGAACTTCAACCACTGCACTACACAAGGCAAGCCATCCTAGCAAGCTATCTAAGAAAGCTAGAACTTTGCAAGCTAACACTTGCATGATAACTATGCAAATTAGATGCTTTAGGCATATGTGATTATAACCCTTTAATTACACCAAATCCCAATTTTACTTGCAAGCTTGATTCTTTTATTTCTTTATCAAAACTCCTTAGTTATGTTACTTAGTGACTTGTGAATTTTGGAAAGATATTAGAGGTAGCATAAAGATCATAAAACTTGGCCTAAGTTAGATAGAATTAGATGTCATCTTGAGGCATGAGATTAGAATTAGATAAGTCACACTTGATTATCACCCCTCATTAGTTTTATTACCCAACTTTTGTGGATAGTGCTAAGCATAAAACTTGATCACTTTAGATGGGAATACTTGGTGAAAATGATTATGAAAACCTTAGAATGATGAGTCATTCTAATGAAATGTTTTGACACGTGTTAGTGAACACAAGGTTATTTGATGATGAAAATGTTGAGGCATGAGCCTTAGCCCCTTTATAAAAACTAATGGTTGTGTTCAGATGCGATACCATTCCAATTTTACCATACAACCACAATACCTGAATTTGCGTAGGGCTTGACTGGTAGTTTATATATCTTAGTATGGGTTCCCTTGCGCCGAGGTTTGAGCTGAGGCTACCTCGTTATGATTGTCCACCTGTGAATTTCCCAAGATGATAGATGGTCATGGTTGGGAGGCCAAACTTATAGGAGAGGTGCATATACTAGGGTGTATAATTGAAAGGTTAAGATTGATTATCCACATACTAAGTATGGTGAATTCAGGATTGTTCCTGACGGATGTATTGAATATTGTGGTGAAAGTGTACCACCTCTACAGAGTGTCAAACTATTCGAATAGCCGCGTCCGCGGTTATGGAAAGTTGGAGTGGCCATACTGTTCCATCGTCAGATGTTTTCAAAATGACTTGTGAAATGAATCATGACTTTGACTTGACCACAACAGGGTTATGAACATGAAAACTAAGTTCCCACTTAGGTGTTGAAAGATACTAAAATAGATTTATTTACTTCTGAACTCAGCTAGAGATAAACCTGGCTTTTTGCAAAATAACCTAGAGCTTAGTATTCCTACTTGAACCACTTTACCTGTTAGTGATAGTTTGTGAGTACTTAAAGAGTACTCATGGCTTTGTCCCTACTATTCCCGTGGCCAGACTATGAGGAGGACTATCAGGAGGATGGACCACGTGAAGTCTACGACAACTAGGATCATCTCCCATCGTCAGCATTGCCTGTGACCATGAAGATGGAGCTTCACCCACGCTACTGTTATTATTTTATTCCGCTGCGTTGATTATACTAAGACTAGATCATGAGATCCTTTATTTGTAAGACCTTTATTATGGTTTGTAATGGATGATGAACTATGGTCCCAATCTATTATGTATCGCAAAAATGGTAATCCTGGGATTGTGATGTATGGCATAACAGGCATCTAGGATTAAAAATCCGGGTGTTGACAATTTCAATGTCTTTGTGCTCAAAATTGTACATTACCGGGGACACGGATATGTACTTAGGTTTTACCCTCTCGAGAGGTGGTGCACTTTTCCCACAAGACTCGACATGCATCGAGACGAGACTTTTCAGAAGCAAATCCCTCAGACTAGCATGACACATTCCATCCTATCATCAATACCACCTTATGTCCATCTGGCTAAGTTCTTGCAACCTAGTTGGTCAAGGCAGAGCCCATATGCCATGTGGTTGCACTAGAAGCTTCTCAACACTAAACATCTCAAATCTCTGTGTTCCTGGGTGGCCATCCACAAGTGAGATACACTAGGGCAAGCCATATAAATGGGCCCTAAGTAACCACTCAACACAAATCATACTTCCCATTCCACCCAGGTGTTTCATTAACAAGTTTTTTTCTTAGTCAAAAACACATAGGCATAAATTTTCCATAATATCATAACATGAATTTCCACCCTTGAATTGTAATATCTAGGCTAAGCATACTAGCATAACATGTCTCTTGACTTGGGAAGATTCCTACCAGATATATTCTATAGGATCTACCATAGCATAGCAATATACAAAATAGTCCTATCATGCATACTACAAAATATCACTAATGCAATATTGAAAAGATAGGACTTTTGATGACCAAAGTATCACTTGCCTTTTTAGTAGAAAATCAAGGTACTTTACTTGATCTTGCAAATGTCACACTCTTCAAAGTTTACTACAATACAATCAAGCAAAGCACACATTCAAAACTAGCACACAAAATAACAAAACCAAACAAGAAAACAAAGAAATGCATGCAAGCATGAAAAAGGTTGTTTTTATTGAAAAGTTTGTTCCTAACAAGGTTCTAAACATTTCAAACACCTACTGGTCTTTTTATAAAAGTGGAATTGCATTTGAAAACCAAGTTAGAGAAAATAAGTCATTTAAATCATTTTTCTTTTGTTAGAAAAGCTTTTATTCAAAGGAATAATTAATAGTGTCAAGAAAATATATATTTTTAATTTCAAAGGTTAGTGTTTATGGTCAAAGGGTCCAAAACAAAACCATTTGCAAAAGGATTTACTCAAAAATAATTTTTAGAACAATTTTTATAACTAAAATAGTCCTACTAATTTTTCTGCACAAAAATGTAATTTTTAAGCATCACATGACCAAAGAAAGGTGATAGGTTCAAAGGTCACATTTTTCTGAATCCATAGACACCTTATTTGTAATTTTTGGAAATACGGATCAAAAATTATTGACTTTACAAGTTTAAACATCTAATAGAACAAAATCTGGATTTTAAAATCTAACTCACAGACACGTGGTGTGTTCTGATTGGCCTATACTCGTTCGGTTGGATCACGCTACATGCGCCATTAGATCTAACTGAAAACGTACGAACCAGATCAGGTGATACCTCTTCGTTAAGTGGATCTATCCTAACCGCAGGATTCAGATCTAGTGGATCACAGCGTGATGGTTAGGAATTGGCGGCGCTACTGGCGACTGCGGCGGCGGCGCGTCGGGCAGTGGCGGTCTGGCGGCGCTAGGGGGTGATGGGAGGGGTGCAGGGCGTTACCAGGGTTGCAGTGGCGAGGCGGTTCTCAAGGTGGTCATGGGAGAGGTCGGGGAGCGCGGGTGCGGCGGAGATTCCTCATTAGAGATGTGGCCACCGCCGGGAGCGCTCAGATGTTGATAGAGGCGAGCCTACAGGCCACGAGGTAGTGAACGGTGAGGGTCAGAAGAAGTGCAATATGATGGCGAGTATGGCAGCAAGAACTAGAGGGCAAGGCGCGCATAGAGCTCACCTGATTTCGTCGACAGAGTTGCACGCTCCGTCGATTGCTTGCAGGAGATGACGGTGGCGAGCCTAGATAGCATCCACGGATGAACAGAGAGTATCAGGAGAATCGTGAGGTGATGGTTAACAAGGTCATGTGAACCATAGAGCAAGGCGAGCACGAGACTCACCGGAATTCGTTGCGAAGCTCGTTGGAGATAGCGGCGATGTGGGCTCGAATTCGTGCAGCCTGGGGCTCTCTGTGGTTGCTGGGTGAGGGGAAATGGAGAGGAGGGAGAGGGGGTTAAGACGGCATGGTCAGAGGAGAGGAAATGGAGTTATGCTAATTTATGGGGATTAAATCCCTATAGAAACGACATGGAGGGGAACGCGGGCTCGACGCGCTGGAGAGGATGATGTTGAGGTGGCAGTGGGGCCACAGGGTCAGTGGGGGTGCGGGTGGGCGTGCAGGTGAGAAAAGAAGCAGAGGGAGAGATAGGTAGCCCGGGTGGGCTCTTGGGATGGGGCTTGTTGGGCCTAGGGTTTGGGCAGGTTAGTTTCCCTTTTTTTCCTTCAAATCTTCTTCCTTTTTCTTTTTCTGTTTTCTGTTTTGATTCAAAATAATTTGATTTCAACTCCAAATTGATTCAAATCTTTACTAAATTTTTCAGTAGCTTTTATACAAATATATTAGTGTGTTATTTAGTCCAACTTGGAGTAATCCAAATATTTTTCTTATGATTTAATATTTATTTAAATTAAGTGAGGCATTTTTTCTTTTTTAAATAAAATTGAATATGGTTCATAAGCCCATATAATTTTATTTAAATAAAATTTTATTCTTTTATATTATTAATAAACTTTTATTCCATTTACCTATGGATTTTAACCATGGTTTAAATTGTCTTTGAAATAATTCTTATTTATTTATTTCTTTTTGTCTTATAAAATTCATATATTTTTATTTATAGCTCCAAAAATAGTGATTCCAATTTGTATAATTTTATTTAATATTTTTTTATCTTTTTAAATCCTTTTAGGATTACTTTGTTCACAATTTGGTATTTATTTTAGCTGGGATCTTTATTAGCCTTGGAATATTTTCCTTTATCTTATAAAACATAAGTTTTTATCCATGGCTCCTAATGGAGTGAAATCAATTCCCATGGTTTTATAATTTTGTGGTTTACCATTTATGTTTATTTAGGAATGTTTGTTGCTATTTTTTTATATGGAACAAAGCCATATTCTTAGAGTGATATTTTAGATGATTTCTTTCATTAGGGTTTAGGTTTAACTTTTCCAAGTGCTCAAATTCAAGATACATTCCTTGCATGAATGCATTTGATCTATTTGAAAAACAAAATCTTACTATTTCAATCAAATTTTGTTCAAGTAAGGTATTGATGTTTCCATTTAGAAGCAAAAAAAATTTCCCTCTAAATTTCAACATTTGTTTCTTTTGTTTTGTTTATTTTTCACATTCCAAAATTTGGAAAATTTTGGGATGTGACAGCGAAACATTGTTGGTGCATACTTAAGGAAGAACACATTTTTATCTTGATATCTAAATAAGGGATCATCTTATTATGCTAATACAACGCCAAACAAGCAATATAAGATGCAACAAACATCACATGTGAAAAATTAAATGATATGGTCCATGCACTTGATCGTTATCATGTGCATTGTGGTATGATCTTCATCATTCCTTTATGTGTAAGGCCAAGGTCTATGGAACTTACACATTATGTGTGTTGTAAGAGTATCGACTTATAATTTTACTTATAACATCACCATATCATGACACGAGACCAACAACAATCTAAACTAAACGCTTCTAATTTATCCATTGCAAGTTTTACATGGCTTAGTTCTTTCAAAGATAGAACCGATCTTACCTACGAACATGGAACCACAACGAGGATAACCAAATTATTGACAACTCGTTGTAAATTAGATATTCACTATTGTAGGAGAGACAGACACACGCTAGCCACTTATGCAAAACTAGTTGCATGTCAAGCGTGGAACAGGTCTCATGTGCGAGGACATGTAAAGTTTGTCCGGGCCGCTTCATCCCACTATGCCACCAATATCCGAAGTACAAGGAATAAGTAATAACATGACCATCAGCGCCCACATATTCATATGTATACTACCCGTGTAAAGAATCTACGCATAGATCCGGCTCTAATACCACTGTAGGATTCACAACATAGAAAACAAATTTTTTCCTAAGATGGGAACAACTATGTACCAAGATCTATCTACTAGGTACAAGCAACGGGTGGATATAAATCCATAGAATACATACCCTCGAAGACCGAATAGCGTTAACGAGGTTGTACTCGTGGATGATGTAGTCGAACGCTTGCCGATCTCAAGATCGTGATGAAGTCCAGCCGGTCGAGCACCATCAAGTCCAGCACCGCAAAGCAGTGGTGCATCTGTGATCGCACACACGTACGGGTATCCCGACAACCTCCACGCCCTCGCTCCAGCGAAGCAGCGGAAGCAACAAATCCTTCCAGAAAAAGCCATCAGGAACATGTATCTCGCGGATCCGAGACCATGGGGAAATTCTAAAGGGGGGAGAGAGGTCCTTCACGAGGAGGTGTGATATGAGAGGAGGAGAGGGAGGACTTTTATAGGGAGAGGGGTGGAGCTCCTACTCGAAATGAAAAGTCTCCACTCCCATAAAAATGCCTCCACTCAAAAATCCACTCACATGCATTAAATTTCCACCAAATTTAATGCAAGCTCTCATTAAATAAAACTCTTTTATTTATTTATTCAGATTTTTTTAATTACTCTAACTAACAAACATTCACATAAAACCCCTTAGAACATTTCAATTTCACATGCAGAACCAGTTTCAGCAATTTCAACCGAAACAGTTCCGGTGTTTAGTGAATTAAATTCCTGTTCTTTCCTTTTTCTTTCTCTGGTATATTCTTTGCTCCAAATGGTGTCGGTATCCCTTAAGTGTGTCACCCTACGGTTCGTGAATAATATAGACATGATCGAGACCCTCTCTAATCAATAATCAGCAGCGGAACCTGGAGATTCGTACTGACTCCCACACATTCAACGATGACTTCTGTGATCGTGTGAACCTTAGACGCATGTAACTCAATCCCTTTGTCTCGCTATATATTACATGTCTAAGATTCGATCATCGGTATCTTCATACCTAGTTTAATCTTGTTACCGACATGTACTCTTTTTTTGTTCTCGTGATATAACATTCTAGTGATCAAATCACTTGCTTCGAAGCTAACTAATGTGATATCACCGAGAGGGCCCAGAGTATATCTCTCCGTCAACGGGATGGACAAATTCCACTCTTGATCCATGAGCCTCAATATAATACCTTCATAGCACTGAACCCATCTTTATAGTCACCCTATTACGGTGTGACGTTTGATGTTATGAAGATACTCTTTCGGTGTTATTGATTGACATGATCTCATGGTCTAAGGACTAAGATTACGTCGTATGATGTTATAGCAATATAAACATAATGACCTTGATCGTAATTCTATACTTCGAATGATTATTCATCAAATCATTCCAACAATGTTGTGATCTCGTTATTAACAACACCCAATGTCCATGATCAGGAAACCTTTGATCATCTTGTTAATCAACGAGCTAGTTTATACGAGAGGCATAACTAGGAAATTTATTTTAGTTTATTAAACACACATGTATTAACATTTCCGTATTAATACAATATATCATGCAAAATAAAAATTTATCATAAATAAGGAATACGATAATAAAAACTTGTATTATTGCCTCTCGGTCATATTCCCTTCAGGGGCAATATTAGTTCTTGGTTTTTTAGAACGTTTGGTCAGCCTGTCATATCTATGATGTTCTTCCTCCTGAAGATGTCCTTGAAGCCCTTTCCTAATACCCAGCCTTTTCAAGACTGTTCTAGCTTTTGACACATCTTTTGTCTTATCTGGCATGTTGAATAGCTTATCAAGAAAACTCTCGCACACATTCTTTGTGATATGAATCACATCAATGCAATTAGGCGTATCGAGAATTTTCTAGTATGAAAAGCCCCAAAAGGTGGATTTCCTTTTCCATACTCCTAGAAGCACCTTCCACTCCTTCCACTTCTTCTTTCATAGCTCAGGGTATCCTTTACACTTATCTGATATCTCCTTTATTTGAGTTCCAGTCCTCTTACATGGGTTTTCTTGGATCTCTTCACTTTGATCGAATAGAGCTATACAAGTTCTCCACATATCATCCATTCCAATACACCTTCGATGTACCGTGCACACAGATTTGCAGGATCCCTCTTTTTAGCTTCATGTCATATGTATCATCCATACACTTAACACATGCTAAGTATACATGGCACACCTTCCGTGAGATATATCTGTCGAGGATTTGTCTTGTGAAGGAAACTAGGGTCCAACGATCCCTTGGTTCAAGAGGGGGCTGATCACGTGGTTCCAAGAAGACTCGGCGACAGTGATGACGGCAGAGCAAGCACATGATAGAGAGGTGACACACTAGTTTTTTGTCCAGGTTCGGGCCCCTCGTGAGGATGAAAGTCTAGGGTTTTAGATCTCTGGGATCGACCCGTTCTAAGGTAGGAGGGGGTCCCTTATATAGAGGCAAAGGGCCTATTCCCCCAATTCTTGGGCGGGAAGGGCTTCCACAATGCCGCTTCTCGAGGACATGGTCTACAAGACTACTTTTGGTGGATTGAATCTTGGACGTCGGATGCTGCTCCATCCTCCTGTAAGTTTTATTCTTTAGCATCGTTTATATTCATCTGGTTTTGCTTGATTTCCTCCCTTGCACCAAAATGGCAATGGTGGATCCGGCCACGCTAGGGTCGTCTGTCCTCCCCTCAAATAAAAGGAGGCGAACTGGAACTTCCTTTACAGAGGCGAACCAGAAGCGCAGGATGGCTGAACCCATTGTCGCGGTCTGCCTCACACTGCGACCACTTGGTAAGATTACCAAATATACCCTTGGCACGCTCTCGGGCGTCCAAAGCTTCACAACATAGTAGGGCACCATGGAGGGGTCCCTTTGGTGGACGCACCCTCCAGAGGTTGCCCCCTCGTGAAGCGGGGCCTCGCGAGGGGTCACGTGGCTAGGCCACCTCTAGAGGCGCCATAGCCTCTTGAGGAGGCAAAGGTCCTGACGCCGGACCTTTCCACCATCAGGATGTGGCACCCTAGTTACCAGGGTCCCGACAGTAGCCCTAAGGCACTTGACCCGCACGTGTACCTTTGTGGGCTCGAAGGGGCCGGTGGCCTAGGACGGTTGGTGGGTCCCGACAAATGCTCGGTCAACACGGGTCTGCCATGCTCCTATTCTAGCCGTGGAGTCAAAGTGACTGTGTGCATGGACCGTAGTTCTCGGGCACACTTTTCCTGGTCTGGAAATTGATCCCACGATGTGATGGCGCATGGGGCCTTACCGTTAATACCGCGCGTGTGGCGCAGCGATACATCTTTTCAACTGGCCGTGTCATATCGGGCCATGGGTGCGGGATCTTCTTACTCCATGCTACTAATTCCCTTCTTCCTCCTTGCGCATCTGAGCCAAAGCTTCATCCTCCTTGTAGGCGTCCCCATACCTTCCCTTCCGTGAGAGGGGCGAGGGTGCTATGGTAGAGGTTGAAGAGGCCCCGTTCTGGTCAAGACGGAAGAGGTCCCACCAGTTAAGCACAATCGCAAGGGCCCACATGGGAGCGGCAAAGGAAACCATGGAGGCCGCGACGCTGCCCTTTCCACTGCTACGCCCTCAGGAGCGAAAATGTCTGCGGATGAGGCTCCCGTCAGGCGCGGGAGGGGCCGCCCACGGGGAAGCGGCCGAGGCCACTGCGGGAGACGCAATGGAAGATCTAGCGCCAAACCAGGGCCTTCGATGCCCACCGCCGCTCTTTCCCCTCCCATGGTGATCAAGATAGAAGACGACCCTGAGCCTTCTCGGGTGATCGAGCTTGTTGTCATCCTTGGGAACTCCGACTGGTTCGCCCGGGTGAGGCTCCCTTCGCGATTCACCCTTGGGGTCATGGAGGACATTCAACAGGAGGTGGAGTTGTGGCACTCTATCGGGCACGAGAGGTGGAGGGTGATTGTCGAAACCCTTTCGCTCGATAAGATGTACCTCTATGATGGCTGGGACCGCTTCCACATTGCCCACCACATCCAGTGCGGCTCTATGTTATGGTTTAGCTATACCAACAGAGGGAACTTCGCCATCTCGATATTCAACACTCTGCTGTGTTGGGTCACTTACCCGTCGGTTCTCTGAGTGTGCCGGATCGGGGTCCTCTCCACGGTCATCGCTGCGCTAATGAGGCCACGAGTCTTTTGTTAAGGTAGTCGTGGGGCCTAGTACCCCTTATTTTCTCGTCTTGGAGAAAACGTTCGTAAGGAAGACTGTAAGGATCTCTCTTAAGCGTATCTTTGCACTTGTTATTTCTCCTTTTGCATGTTCTTGTTGTGACGCCAGATTTTTGCGAGTGGCGCCGGCTCAACGGAGCTAGAGGCGATTTCCTGCATAGTATTCCCCAGGTGACTACCCTCGTGAGGCCCTCGCCGTCCTGTTGAGTGGCAGGGGCGCTCATGGAAGGTATCTCTATGAGGGCGTTTGTGTGTACCGCGCCCTTCTTAATGGGATTTAGCAAGCGGTGTCTAGGAATGCTGCTTGTGAGGAGGTCTTCAGGTTGTTGCGCTGGCTGCTGCGTGGTAGATTCCACCTGGTGGCTCGGATGAGCTTTCATGCACTTCTAGGGGGAATCCCCCTACCCTCGCGAAGGGTTTTGGGCCTTTCAGACGTAACTTTATCTAGTTCTCGTTGCGCTAGTTGCCCCAACAACTTGGTGGGGCCTCATGAGCCGTGAGAAGATATAGTGTGTTCCCTCACGTGGGAGTCTAACACTGACCTCGGGGCCTAACATTATGAGTGGCATTTAGCCTCGCGAGGCCTTTGTGTACCTTACTCCCTAGTTGTGGGAGCGACTCCGCGAGCCACCTCTCGAGGATAGGGGAGCGTGTTCAAGAGTTTGTCACAATTGTTGATGTTGCGATTAGGATTTGCCTCGTGAAACACTCTGTAGACCTCCTTAGGGAAGTACTATAGGGCTAGAACCTAACCGTGGGCGAGGCGACTTGCCGCTAATCCTTTCAGGGCCATAGGTAGTGACCGAGCCGTGAGGGGAATCTTCCTCACGTGCCCTTCATGGAGCCTCTCGAGGAGACGACTGTGAGGAAGAAACACATGTTGTGGAGGTCCTGGATTGTACTTGCATGAAGCGTTTTTCGAGCGCTGGGAACAGTAGGTGAGGTGGCTTACTACCAAAACCGGACCATAAGTTCAAAGCTCGACACTTGAGGCCCTGCAAAGTTTTGGCTGCTAGAGAGGGTGTGCCTCCAGGGTCGCCTCATAAGCCTCTCAAGGAGAAAGCTGTAATGGTAATGCGGATCTCGATGGCCCCTTGAAGAGGGGTTGTAGATCTAACACGAGGGTGTTTTAAATATCAGGAACCGTAGGTGAGTGACTCATTGCCAGACCCAGTCCGAAAGAATAGATCCCGACACTTTAGGTCCTGAAAGCTTCGGTTGCGGAGGTGCAGTGCCTCAAGAGCAATCGAGATGATGTCTTTTTTAAATGTCAGGAACCGTGGGTGAGGTGACCCATCGCTCGACCCAGTCCATAACTTTAGATCTCGACACTTTAGATCCTACACTCATTGGTCCACCGGAGGGGATGTACCTAAGGAGCCATCCAATAGACCTTACTAGGAGAGGGCCGTAGGGAAAATACACGTACCGTTGGGGCTCGATACATGAGCCACACGAGGGTCACAAGCACCAGAAATCGTAGGTGAGGTGACTTATGGCCGGAACGAGTCCGTAAGTTCAAAGCTCGACACTTTTAGGCTATGATGATGTAGGGGTCTGACTCAGTTATGAGCATCGTGCCTAGGCCCCCCACTCGTGTTGCATATGTGAGGGAACTCAAGCGGGAACAATTTTTGGAGAAATGCTTTTCTAAGGGAAAACCAAATAGCTAGACATGCATGGAGCGCAAGATGCAAAAAAAACGTTGGGGGTTCGAGCTTATTACAATGTCGTCGTGGCTCACACGCGGTATAATTAAGGGATGGGAGTTTTTGGATGTCACCTTCAAAAAGTTGAGAAGTCAGGCACGTCATACAGAGAGGTTATCCACCTTTCATCATCTTGGTCTCGCTGCTCAGATGGTAGCTTAGATGCCGTCGGAGAGGCGGTCGAGGTTGTATGTGCGCTGAGTGTACTCCATTGGGAAGTCCGGAGCCCCTGGGTCGACGCAGTTTTCGGAGCCTCTTCAGTGCTCGCGATGGCACGCAGCAGTTGCCCGGAATCCCTCTCGTGGGTAGGCGTGTTAGATGTGGCCCGCCCTTTGCGAGGTGGGTACAGGGCGGCTGATGCCCTATTTGCCATGGCGTTTTCCTAGGCCACAATCTACTTCCTCCTCATGGAGTCCCCGAGGTAGTGCAGGGCATATACGTCTTCGGGGTAGGCCATAGTCGTGGTCTTTTATGCATGATCGAGGGAGCGCAAGGCCTCTACCTCATTTCACTGGATCGTGATGACTCTGCCACTACCCCCAGGAATCTTGACGACGTTGTAGGCATGGTGGGTGGCTGCCATTAGCTTGGACAGCACAGGGTAGCTAACGATGATGTTTTATGGTAGACGGATGTGCGCCACGTCGAGGTCGATGAGCTCGATGCGGTAGTTGACACGCGTCCCAAACGTTGGTCACTCTACAGAACTGCATGGTCCACATCAGCCTGTCATACGACACCTACAACTTGGCGAATGTCTCGATGGATATCACGCTCAGGCCTACGCCTTTGTCGATGAGGATCTTCATGACTATGATGTTGTGTATCATGGGAGTGTAGATCTTGTGTTGAGCGCCCATAGCCCTGGTAGCAGTGGGGTGGTCGCCGGCGTCAAAGGTGATGGCACACTGGGACAACTTGAGCTTCAGGGGAGGGACCCCATGTCTGGCTGCGGCGACCTCGTGACTGAGCAGCTTGAAGTGCCGGTTGGATGATAGACATTGGGAGCCACCAAGGATACAGGATATGGCACCTTGTGGCTGCTGGTAGGCCCAGACACTTGTATCTGTGTGGCCCACCTATCGAGGGTCACAACCACTGGAGTTATTGTTCCAGTGTTCCCCCGTGGTAGCTGCCTCGCGGGCTGCCTCGCCCGCCGCCTTGCCTTCCTCTCCTTTGGTTGCTATGCATGTCGCGGAGCTTCTTGAGCTCAAAGCAGTCATCAATATGGTGCCCATGTGTCTTGTGGAGGAGGAAGTACAGGCGATCATCCCTCTCCCCTCTGTCGTTCCCCTTGCGAGGGATCTTCTAGTCTGGCTCCACGGCAAGGACGACAGCGGTATTGGAGATTGGGGTCCTTGTCCTTTCTCTTGGATGAACTTGAGGCCTTGGGGGTGGTCTCTTCCTTGGCGTGGCCGAACATCCACCCCGCCTCCGCCTTGGCACACTTTTCACCCATGACGAATAGTTCGGCTATTATGGTGAGATTTTCTCCATGGATGCCAATCTTCTCCCTCATCTTGACATCTGTGACACCCTCAGAGAAGGCGGTGATGACATTGGCGAGGGGGCGCTTATACCTAGCGGAGCTCATAGTAGGCGAGGGGGCGCTCATAGGTTCCCTTTAAGTTGGCGATGAAGAGGGAGCAGATGTGTGCCCAGGAGTCGATGGACTCCATTGGGAGGTTCATCAGCCATGTGCTGGCAATGTCCTTCACACACAGGGAGGCCAGTTTGCCATGACGCGGTCATCGCCTCGCGCGACCTCGATTCCTATAGTGTAGAGCTGAAGGAACTCGCACGGGTTGGTCGTCCCATCATAGCGCGCTGGCATCTCTAGGTGGAACTTGTGCGGCCAGACCACACGGTGGAGTTCCTTCGTGAAGGCGAGGAATCCGTTGGCCTACACCTCCTTGCCTCTAATGAGGACGCACGGTTCTACTGACCTGCGACGACGATTTCCTCGGCAAGACGATCCTGACGCCTACGCATCAACAACAAGACATCGGTGGGCGAGACAATTTGGAAGTTTTTCGCTGCTGGAGGTGTGACGTTGTCGAGCTTGGGGGAACCCTCGTTGCGCTAATCCTGGTGTGACCCCCCAACACTCGGCCCGATCCCCCTGTTCGCCTAGAGAGAGGGTAGAGATGTCGAAGAGCTCGGTGAGCCGGTCACACCACCTTCCTTGGCGGCCTCCGGCGTTATCCACTCGGTGAGCAGGTCACACCACCTTCCTTGGCAGCCTACGGCATGAGGTGCTCGGAGCGGCCATGCAAAGAAGTGGTGCGGGAGAGCGACGTGGCATCGTGTGAGTAGGATTGGGGTTCCCATGACGGGCTGTAGGAAGAGCCCCCTTCTTCCTCTGTCCATGGGGCTTTCTCAGAGGTGGCCCGACGTGGGATGGGCTCCGTTTGAGCCTTGCTCTCCGTGTGATGGAGAGCATTCTCGGGGCGGGTTTCTTTCCGAGTCGACATGGCATCGAAGGTGGTGAAGGTCTATAAAGCGTGCCTTAGCCTCGTACCTAGCATGCCAAATGTCGGAGATTTGTCCCGTGAAGGAAACTAGGGTCCAACGATCCCTTGATTCGTGAGGGGGCTGAACACGCAGTTCCATGAAAACTCGGCGACGATGACAACGACGGAGCAAGCACACGACATAGAGGTGACACAGCTTTTTTTACCCAGGTTCAGGACCCTCGTGAGGAGGTAAAGCCCCTACTCCTACTTCGTTGTATTGCTCGCGGGCTTCACGAGGGTACAGTGGTGGATGAAAGTCTATGGTTTTAGATATTTGGGATCGACCATTCTAAGGTAGGATGAGGGTCCCTTATATAGCGGTGGCGGGCCTCTTCCCCCCCATTCTTGGGCGGAAAGGGCTTCCATAATGCCGCTCCTCGAGGACCTAGTCTACAAGACTAATTTTGGTGGACTGAGTCTTGGACGCCGGGTGCTCCTCTCTCCTCCTGTAAAGTTGTCTTCTCTAGCGTTGTTTTTATTAATCCGACACTACTTGCTTTTTTGCCCTTGCACCGAAATGGCAATGGTAGAGTCTGCCAGGATGAGGTCGTCTGTCGTCCCCTCGCTGAAAAGGAGGTGGACCGGACCTTCCTTTACTGAGACGAACTAGAAGCGCAAGGTGGTTCCACCTCTTGTTGGGGTCTTCCTCACACACCGACCGCTTGGTAAGATTGCCAAATAGGACCTTGGCACGCTTCAGGGCATCCGAAGCTTCGCAAGACAGCTTGGAATCGCAGAGGGGTCCCTCTGGTGGACGCACCCTCCAGAGGTTGTCCCCTCGCAAGGGGGTCACATGGCTGGGCCACCTCTAGAGGCGCCCTATCCTCTTGAGGACGCAATCATCCTGGCGCTGGACCTTTCAACCATAGGGACATGGCACCCCGGTTGCAAGGTCCCCTATAAAATCCATAACTGAGATAGTCTCGCACCTTCGTGATTAGAGCACCTCTCATATCAAAATGATAATTTACGCTCACATTCCATGTACTAACCCCTTCAATATTACATAATATATCAAGATCCTCATTTAGTAGCTAGAGATACATGTTAATATCACTTCCTGGTTGCGTCAGCCAATGAATTAGTATAACCATGTGTATGTAATTACCCTTCATGCACAACCAAGGGAGGAGGTTGCACATCCATATAAACACGGGCCAAGTGCTATGTCCGATGCTTTGATCTGACGCGAATTTTGGGTATTCAAAGTCGAGATTTTTTTATTGGCAACTATCTACAGGGTGTCTCAGCATGCGATCATCTGCATTTCCATGAATTCTATCAGCGTGCCAACACATTATCTTTGATTCCTTCGGGTATGCAAATTGGTGCTGAAGCTAGGGAATGATTGAAATGTACAACATAACCTTTCTAGGAGATTTCTTTGATACACACTTATATCGGTGTTTCTTGCACACCGGACATACTATTTTGTCCTTGTGTCTGTCCCGATAAATGAAGCAATCTTTGTGGCACGCACGATATTTTATGTGCAGAAAATCTAGAGGGCACACAATTTTCTTGGCATCCTCGATACTTGTAGGCAAAAAATTCCCCTTAGAAAACACTTTGTGTAGATTCTCTAGTTGCGCATCGAGACTGGCGTCATTGCATTGAAGCTTTCCTTGATGTCTAGAACGTTTAGCATCACACTCGAGCAGGTGTATCAGGGATCGCAACCCTCATATAGAGGATCCATTGAGTTTTCCTCTAGTTGCGCCAACTTGGATACTTGTAGAGCAGCAGATCTTTTGTTTGTGGTCTTCTTCATAATTAGATTTTGAGCATGAGGGTCATGTACTATTCGAGCCAACTATGACGAGACTATGTCGTCCTGCGTGTTCTTCTCTTATTCATGTCTGGCCTCTTCATCATGCCCTCCGTCGTCTTGATGATCCCATTGCGACACCTTGTTCTTGTCAACACAGTGGCTTCCGGGGTACCCCTACCATGCAGAAGCGCATGGCCCATATAGGCGAGGTAAGTCGCTGGACTAACCATACCACGCACATACGCAATTGTATGCCTATCTATGTAGGTAACATGTCAAGAGAGGCAAGGAGACCTATAAGATCTACCTTTTACAGGGTAAGCCCCCGCAAGGCCTAGCCTTGCGAGGCACAGATCATCCGAAAAGAACGGGCAAGCGAGGAATCCGCCGCTGTGGCCACTAAAGGCCGGGAACCTGAGTCAACAGCATGAGAAACTTTGGCAGCGCTGGACGGTATGACTCACGCGTGTCGTTCCTGTCTCGGTAGCTTTGCCTAGTATTTATGCCAGCATGGACCAAATGGGATGGGGGTTGTTCCATCCCATTGTCATCGAGTGTGGATGCACCGACCAATGCACAGGACTAGCTCGCAGCACTGCACATTTGCATCCACGAGATGTGACGAGAAGTACCCGATCCCGCAACCCATGCATGGCATGCATGCATGACAGTAATGTGGTGACCCGGCCCCTTGTCATATAAAAGTAGGGTCTTTGTCCACAGGAAGGGAGAGTTGACCATTGATAATTAGCATCATGCTAAGTGAGGTACAAGATAACGAATATAATAGGAAGGCTTACTAGTGGGAGAGAACATAGAGACAGTAGAGGGAAGAGAAGAGAAAGGATTAGAGGAAGCTCAGAAGACATTATATCTTCCTAACAACAGATTTCATCTACTCTATAATGTTATAGATCACCAGATAGTACAGAAGGAAGGACGTATATGGTTTTTAGCCAAAGCGATGCCCGAACCTAAGTCAAAAATCTATGTGTTTTGTCGTGTTTCATTTTCATCGATCTCGGAACACCTCCGCCCTTACCTAACAAATAGGATGTTCCTGACATCCTCGGTGTCGGAGTTCTGACATGCGACATCTAGCACGCTAGGTAGGGGTGCGTGTGCTACAATCTCGATCATTTAGCATGCTTGGATTTTTCCTAGAAAAGTAATCATGGTGCAACGGAGTACCAACAACGCCATAGCGACAGAAATTGCCATTGAAGGCATGCTCGCCATGACAACTGAACCCTTAAACCTAGGAGCACAAGGGCTCGATGCGCGGGTGGCTTGAGGAGACGGGTGGTGCTATGGAGGTACACAACTCTTGCTCTTGGCGGGATATGGCCCTGCCTCCGTGGACTCGTCGCCATAGAGTCCAGATGGGACAAAGGACAAACAAATGAGCATTGGGTACGCCACGTAGTGGGTAGAGAGCGTTGCTCACCCAGGAGGCGATGGTGAAATCACTTGCGGGATCCTACCCGTTCAAAGACCAGAGAGAACCAGTCCCGCGCTTGAGCACTAGGAACGTGCCAACCGCGGCGCGGCACGAAAAACGTTGCTACCTGGGACTCACCATGCTCATCCGCCCACAGGCAGGTCTCACTCTTCCAACGCGCAGGAAAGCTCTACCCGGATGAAGCCTTGGCCTCCATTGCCGCTATGGTAAGGTAGCCACCAACGCCAGGGACATCTACGTTTGGGCGATGGCAGACAGACATGGAGGCGTAGATAGTGTAACATTCCAATTTCAGCAACCCTGATTTGTTGTCAAAAAGGCAAAAATCAGGGGAAACAAAAACTTTTTGTTGTTAAGTGTTGTAGTGTTTGTTGATTGTTTTCTTGTGCTTATGCAACTGATTGTATATTAGAAGATATACTGCTACATCAACACTAGTTGACAAAAACTATTTTACAAAAGTAATGTCATGGCTCATCTTTCATATTCTCAAATGTTTTGGCATTTCCAAAATTGAGCCAAGATAACTTTGACACAATAACATATTTTAATAGTTCCTATTAACAAAACTATGGAGACCTATATATAATCTCCTTATGTTTTCAAGGCAGAGCATTCAACTACTCTTATCTCTAGATTTTCAAAACCTCCTAAAACCTCTTCATTCCAATCATGGTAGAAATATCAATAGGACCTTATCATACTTCAAACTACAACCTCTTCGAAACACCCATGCTTACTTCAAGGTAGACTTGATGTAGCCTTAGTAGTAGTTGATAAGCTTGATAAGATGAATTGCCTTGATCTACTGATTGCCTTGTTTGCTTAGGAAGTAGCATGAGCCACTCTAGGATCTCATCCTTAAGGATAAAACCAATAGTTGAGATCATCTATCCCAAACTAAGCACCCCAAATTGAATCTATCTTAAGTCACTCAAGTTACCCTCTAATCTACTTAAACAAATCAATCCCGAGCTAATCCTTTGTATTAGCATCCAACTCATCAAAGACCAAATACAAGCATGAATACTCTCTACACAAGCTATACATAATATAATAAACTTGATGATAATATTGGACCCTTGTAACCTTTCCAATTCCTTCCCTACTTCCTACTTGTTCAAATCCAAAAATCTGCCAAATTGGCTAAAGTCTGAAATCCTTATCTGGATTCAATCTTGGAGACTCCACCTTTTCTAATCTATGTGAATTATTGAGAATGTACTTGAACCATCTTGTATTAAATAATTAGTACTACCAAATCCAACTCTTTCCCTTAGCTAAACCATTCTTGTAACCACACCTCCATTATGGTTTATAGTCAAGAAAATATTCTTTTTTACAAATCTTATCATCTTGCCTACTTCGGCAGAAGCTCACATCTATATGCCCCTTCCCCTTGACTAACTCTTTGCCTAGTTATGATCTACTAACCTTGTTCTAAGAATCCCCTCTTCACTTCTTTCCATTGGGGCCTTATTCTTCTTAAACCCACAAGGTTTATGAGGCATCATGATGCATCTACTATGGCAGCCTTATTTTCAACAAAGTTTTCCATCACTACTCGATCGCCTCAATTGCAACCAATACCAACTCCTGGCATCATGATCATCTATACAAATTGTTCTATCCATCCATCCCTTGTACCAAGGTGAGTCCCGAGCTCACTAATCCAACCATGTTGATGGTATAAAAATATCAAAACCCTAGATCCTCCAAATCTAGTTTCCTTTCCTTTACAAGTTAGCAATTCAAACCCAAGGTTGGTTATGATAGATAGTTCAAGTTGACATCACCCACCTTGGATAAAACCATTTGCCAAATAATTCCGTTAGTTATTTGGATCGTAATATCATCTACATTCCTTCTTTCCAAAATCTACCAAACCTTGCTTACAAAGGAAATTTAATTTTTCTCCAAAATACATTACCAACTCAAGGAAAACCTGATGCCTATAAATCATATCCTAGCTTCCCAACTAAAAACTAAATATTTTTGAAATTCTTTATTACTTCTTTTTTCCCATTTTCTTAAATGCTAGAAACAAGAATTAATGACTTAAAAATAATTTTATATCCAATAAATTCCAGGAAAATTCCCCAAAGTGTGATATGTTATTTAAGACCGTATACCATAAAAAACCAACATGGTCCAATGTAGAAGTATCAAATTAGATTCTATAAACCATTTATGTACTTTTTGAGTAAATGAGATTAAATGGACTTATAACCTTTGGAAAAATCCCAAACCCTTCTTAAGGTGATGTATGCCACTAACTAATCACCAATTCCAATTCCTCAAGTCATCAATACCACATCCATGTACTCCATTCATAACCATTGTTGAATCAAATTCGGCATTTAAGAAAAATCTCAAATCAAAACCCACCAAACCAACAGAGATCTTGGTCGAGAAAACATGTACAGCACACCTCACTCCTCTGGTCGAAGTGGACTATAGCAGCACTATAGCACCATCCTCTCCTTGTCCTTTAGATCTTGGTGCATGTGAGAAAGAGAGAGAGACATCCTTGCAAATCTTGATGAGTAAACACCACAACAGCTACCTCTGCCTCCCTGCCCTAAACCAGACCAGAGACCACTCACCTCACCGCTCTCCATGTCCATCGGAAAGAAAGCCTTGGTTTCCCCCTCTACACTTCTCTCCATAGGACATGTCCACCATACACCACCCTCCCTCTTGTTTATAAGGCAATGATCCCACATAGCACCCCCTGCCGCTCATTTGCTCCCACTCCCTCTCCATTACCTCTCCCAGACCTCCCTCTTCCTCCCATACCCTTCCTTGACAGAGAGAGGAGGAAAAAGGCCATTCGGCCATTTCTCAAGATCTGAGCAAAGCTCACTCCACCATGCCTGTCCCTCTCTGCATGTCACCGTACTGTGACCCCCTCCACTCCTTCTTCCTCCCAAAGCCCCCAAAAACTCTCTACCTCTATGTTGCTCAGGAGGAGTAGAAGAAACCTAACTCGGGTTTTCTCTTGCATGCGAGTTTGCAGGCCACCCCGACCTTTCCCAATCCTCCCTATCGCCTACATGCTCTACCCTTGCTCAATCTACCTAGCCCGCCACTTGTTTGTGTCCAAGTCGACCCCTAGGAGCATCTCCGGCGAGCTCCTGAGCACTTCTCACAGGTGCCGATGCGCGAGACTCCTCCCGACGTGGACCTCCACCTTTCCGCCCTTGATTTTCTCGCGGAGGCACGCAACATCGATCTTCAACTGCCCCGATGCCTCCTGGTGCTCAGGTGAGCCTCGCCCGTCGATCCCTGGCCACCTAGGGTTTTGCTGTCGGCTCACGCATCCGCGGGAGGACGACGACTGGAGGTCGTCAATCCCCACTAGATCGAACGGTCCTCGTCGCCCCGTACCCCTTCATGGTTCCCACGGCCGAGATTCGAACTCATGCTCCCATGCGCTGTTCCACCCAGGGTGGGCCGAATCCCCCTTAGTATGTCGTAGTCAGGTGTAGATCTGGCCCGCGCCCTGGCCTGGCTCTTTAATTTTTAAACTAGCTCTGTAGATCTTATTTTATGCAGTTTTCTTTAGATCTAGATAAAAATGAAAAAGCCCAACAGGTTACTAGATCTAAGTTTTAACTATGTCCTAAGGGTTTTCTCAAACATGGAGGACAATTTTTATACCAACACAACTTCCATGTATTTTCTTTTAATTCACTCACTAAGAGGTATATTGTGCACTAAATAATTCCCTTATTAAGTTTCTCCCATCCAAATTTAGTGAATCCAAATTCCTCTACTATCCTATGACCATACCTACGATCTAGCCGTTGCCCCATACTAAGTTAAGCTAGTTATTGCCCATAGTAAAAAATAACAAAAACAACACTAATCTGACTTTAGGATTTTCTCTAGGACAAACCAAAATGGGTATGGACCTAATTCAAACTCCAAGAAGACATGCATACCAATATTTATCAAACCCCATGAGCCCATATTTTTATAAGCCCATGTCTATTTATTGTGAATTAATCGGTTCTGTGCATAGTTAGTTCACTATATAAATCACCTTGGTGTTTCTGTTTATACAAAGGGGTGATCCAAATTTCTACAGAAACGTATTCTAAATACATAACATGTGTCTTTGGATCCATATCAAAAGCTCCTATTGTCACATCCCAAAATTTTCCAAATTTTGAAATGTGAAAAATAAATAAACAAAAGAAATAATTGTTGAAATTTAGGGTGAAAAGAAACTTTTTGATTCTAAATAGAAACACCAAAACCCATCTTGCACAAACTTTGAATAAAATGGAATCCAACAAATTTCAATCAAGTGAAATGCATTCATCAATAAATGTATCTTGAAATTTAAACACTTGAAAACTTAAACCAAAACCTTAAAACCCTAATGAAAGAAAATCATTTTCAAGATCTCTTTATAAGACTATGGATTTGATCCATATAAAAATTCAGCAACAAACATTTATAAATGATCAAAAATGATAAACAAAAATAGTATACCATGGAAATTGGTTTCACTCAATTTGGAGCCATAGATAAAAACTTATGAATTTAATAAGTTAAAAGGAAATATTTCCCAAGGCTAATAAAAGCTCCTAGATAAAATCCATACCAAATCATGAGCAAAGTAATCCTAAAAGGATTTAAAAGATAAACAAATATTATATAAAATATACAAATTGGAATCACCAATTTTGGATCTTTAAATAAAAAGATATGGATTTTATAACGCAAAGTAAGAAATAAATAAATTAGGAATATTTAAAAGCCAAATTAATTCTTGACCAAACAAATGAAATGAAAGATTATTGATTAATAAAAGGAGTAAATGATTATTTAAATAAAATCATAAGGATTGATTAATATCCAATTTTATTTAAATAAAGACAATTCCCAATTTAAATGAATCATATTAAAGTATTTTAAATAATAATTCAAAGTGAATTATTTGCACTAAAGAATAAATAAAACCTACTGAAAAAGGCTTGGTAAAAAATTAGAATTCAAATAGAGTTTAAAAACATATTTAACTCTTATTTAAAATAAAGACAAATGTCAATTTTAAATAAATAATAAACCATGAAGGAATAAAATTAATTATTCTAAAATGAAATTTAAAACACATTTAAAACAGTATAGAAACTTACTGAAGAGTTTTGAAAAGATTTGATGATTCAATCTGTTTTCAAATAAAGGTTTGAATTCAAATCAGAATAATAGAAATAGAAAAGGAAAAAGAAATCAGTAAGAAAAAAATAGAAAACAAAGCCAGCCCACTAAACTCAACCAGCCCATCTGGCCCAACTAGCAGCCCACCCAGCTCTCCCCGTAGAAAAATGATTCGCACCGCACGGTTCACCCGCTCAGTCACTGAATGCTTGGCCCCACGCGCACTCCCTCTCTCTTGCTGACGACGCGACCCCACACTACTAGTCATCGTGTCCACCCCGCGGCCGTTTTCCCCTCGCACCTCGCCGTTCCTGCCTTGAATCCGCGGTGTGAATTCGCATCAATGCGTGAGTAATACTCGTCCGTGATCACGCACAATAAATCGCCTCGCCCTCCTCCTCATTTTCCCCAGACACCATCCACTCTCTGCCACCGGGCTACCCCAATTGCCCGCTGCAAACCTCTTGCTCCGATGTGCTTTCCCGGCAAAATCCGGCGACGTCCGACCTCCCATTGCCCTTTAAACTCCACTAATGTGCTCGTCACCCCCTCACGCACCTACCAGTGCCTCCCACTCGACCATGCGTGCCCCAGGAGCTCGCCTTGATCTGCCTCTGAGCATCGCCGCCCTCTGCCGAATCTCCGGTGAGTCTTAGCCCTCAACCTCGTCTGCGCCTCGAGTTGCAACTTACGCCATATGGTTCGCCTGCTTCCTGTGCATCTCCAGGTGCCCTCCAATAATCCGCGCGTGGCCTACAAGCTTGTCTCCGTCTTCAACAAAGAGCCCCCTTCACTAGGAGCTACTCCAGCGAGCAACCAACAACGCGTTTGTGCGCCCCTTGGCCAACAGAGACAACGTCAAGCATCAGCGAGATCACGCGAACACTGTGAGCACTTTCCCTTCCTCCCTCGCTTCCTATATTCTCGGAGCGCCACTGACTGAGCGCCACCGCCGCACGACAGACGCCAGCGCCGCTAGTTCCTGGTAGTTGCGTTGTAGCCGTTAGATCTGAATTGCCTAGCTGAGATTAGATTTTAAACGAAGGGATATGCATCGATCTGTGCCGCACGATCTTAGTTAGATCCAATGATCCATGGAGCGTGATCCAACCGAAGCGGTATAGACCAGTAAGAAACATCCACGTGGCCAGTGATTTGTTTTAAAACAGAAATTTGATCTATTAGATGATAGGATTTGTAAAATTCATAACTTTAAATCTACATGTCCAAATTTTGCAAACTTTATATCATTGGAATCAAGAAAAATAATTCTATCCAACCATGCCCTTTTTTAATGATTTTCTTCTGTAATATTGGTTGTTTTTATAGAAACATGTGTAGGCATATTTTGAGTATAAAATATATTCTAAAAATGTTTTTAGGGTAAAATCTTTTGTAAAAGGTTTGTTTTGAACCTAATGACCATAAAAACCAACTTGTAGATTTAAAAATACATTTTGAGATGCTAAGGAATAAATCTTTGAATAAAAACATTTCTAGTTAAATAAAAATGTTGATTATGGTTTTAAAATGCTTTTGAGTAAAACCAATTGAAAATGGGTTGATTTATACTCCCTGACCCTAAAAACCAAGTTTTAGGATATAAGAATATATTTGATGAACCCTAGTAAATTATTACTTTGCTAAAGGCATTTCTAGCAAATAAAAATATTGTTTGATTTAAAAATGGAATTTAGTTTAAACCTTTTTGCAAATGGATTAATATTAAACTCTTAAACCATAAACACTAACATTTTGGTTTAAAAATATATTTGGATAAAACTACAAAATATTACTTTGATTTAAATCATTTCTAGCAAAACAAAATGATTTAAATGGCCCATTTTCATTAACTTGGTTTCAAATGATTTTGCCACATTTATAAATGACAAATAGGATTTTTAAAATGTTTATAGCCTATTAGAAACCACTTTTCCAAATAAAACAATCTTTTGCATGCTTGCATTCATTGCTTTGTTTTTATTGTTTTGTGTGGTGAATTGTTTGAATGCTAGTTTGAATATGTGCTTGCTTGATTGAATTGTTGTGAAATTTGAAGAGTGTGATTGTTGCAAGATCAATGAGTGAACCAATATTCTGTACTAAAAAGGCAAGTGGCACTATCATCCATGTCCTACTATTTTCATTACACTTAGTAGAATTTTTGTAGTATGCATGATAGGGCTACTATATTACTATGCTATGCTAAGTCTTATTAGGAAATCCTTTATATCTTCCTTCGTGAAAAAATCATAGTTGTAGTATGCTTAGCCCTGCTATAGACTTGGGATGTAATACATGATATGATTATATGAAGTGTTGGAAAATATATGTTTTATATAATAAAACAAGTACTCACTGAACCACCTGGGTGGAATGTGGATACTCAATTGTGGATAAGGTGGCAACAAAGGGAACCATGTTTATATGTCTATCTTTTTGTATGTGCACTAGAAGAAAACCACCCAGGGACTTAGAGATTAAACATGTTTCTCGTACAGTGGCTTCCGTGTATATCCACATGCTAAATGGGCTCTAGCTTAGTCAATTACATAGTTGAAGACCCTTGCATTTTCACCTACTCAGGTTAACCGGATTCATGTATTGGAAATATATCCTTACATTGGTGTCTGGTAGACAAGCTAGCATTATGTCTTGGGAGGACTTCTATGGAAAGAATTTGTCACATTCTCGATCTGCCGTTACTCCATTTGGTGTGTACTTATCTAGCGGCCACTGGTGGCATCAACACGAGATTGTGTCATGTGGGTAAAGTGTACAACTTCTATAGAAGATCAAATTCTAAGTACTTAGCCGTGTCCCCGGTTACGGACAACTCTGAGAAAATAAGGCCTAAAGCTATGGAAGGTCTCGACATTCCAATTTATCAAAGTAAAACTTGATGGTGTCAACAAGGTATTAGAAACACTTGGTGTTTCCAAGGAGTTCAGAAAGATTGTCAAAAGATCAAAACTATTTTGAGAAGACAGGATAAAACTATATTGCTTTCTGCAAATGAGCCTAAACCCTACTTAGCCAAATATGCATATATTGATAGGTTTCACTTCTTTCTACATAGTAGTGAAACTTGCCAATACAATTCAAATGTATTGACCCTTCTGGCTGCAACTTATTATGTTGCAGGTTTGTTTGATGTTAGTGAAGTGTGTTGAATAGGATTAAAAGTCTACAACCAACATGAATGCATGTGACACTTTGAAGATGAATGACTCCATGCTATATAGTTATTTCTGATGCATTGTAATGAGATGACCAAATGAGCTATGTAAGATGTAATGAATTATTTTATTCCTAGTTATCAAGTTGTATTATGACCTTTGTTTCTTGATATTACATATGAAATGTGGATGCTAGCTATTGATCCAGGGACTAGCATTGTAAACATAGGGATCTCTACCTTATTAAAGGTTGGGACCTTTACACCTATACATTAAATGTGATGAAAAATACAAAAACCTCCCAGTACTGCCTTTGGGATTTTCCTAAGGGCATTTGGTAAATATTTTGTGATGATTCCAACTCTTAAGGAATCATTCCATCAAAACCTACCTAACCATCCAAGGATTTAAGTTTTGGAGCTCCAGAAATTTTCTGGTAAATTATTTCCTAAAACTAGAGTTTCATTCACTAGAAAATTCATTATAAATCAATGGAAATTTATAAAATCGTGAAACCACTTTTGTTGGTTTCAATTTATCAATACATGTTTGATGATATCATTTTTGGATATTGATATCATACAGAAAGGGATCTTGGTTTAAAAACCCTTTATTAAGTAGACCTAGCCTCTCAAATACATTAATGAAAAACCCCAAATGTTTCTCATGCACTTCCACTTGCTCTAAACCCAAGAACTCAAAACCTACGGAATAATAAACTTGTACTGCACAATGCTTGCCATATGGTTTGATGCTTGTATGCATTCTCTTGAATGTGGTGTTGTTTGTTTGCATGTATGCTCGATAACGGAGAAGAGATGTCTTATTCTCTCTCTCCTCTCTCCCACGGCGGCGGGTGTCTCCGGTGATCATCTTGCTTCGATCGGGAGTTGGAAGGCCATTATCAGGGAAGTGAATGGTGAGACGATCATCTTACGTCGGCAGGGCTCGATCACGCGGGATGGATCAGGACAGGTGTCGCTGCGCGCTGAATTTGGGCAGAACTTGGCGATCTAGAGTTCGACGTTGGATATCACATTCGGGTCGCGTTTGGTGCACGGGGATTGGCATGTTATCGTGGGACCGGCGGTTATGACACATGATGCACGTTCTCGCGGTATCGCCGGTGTGTCGCCCTACGTGCGTACGTGCCGGGTGATACGGCTGGGCAGTTCCAGGAGTTGTATGGGCGCTAACGGTGGGTCGTCGGTGGAGGAGGGCCACCTTCTAGTCGAGGGGAGGGATACTAGTACACCGGAGTGGGTCGCTGTCCAGTCATTTCCCCCCGCCCCCCATTTCCATTAACCCTAGATCGAGACTTGGATCCCCTTCGCCTCTCGAGAATCCTAGATCGCGTGAGGTGTGCAAGGTGATTTTTGTTCGGGGTTCGCCGGTTCTTCGTCCTTCATATCCAAAAGTTGTTTCTCCGGTGAGGTGGGGCGGTGTTAGTTCGGGCGATTGTAGGTCATTTGCTCTGGTTGTGGCGGCGGATTCGATTATGGATCGATGCTTCCGTGGTGGGCGCGGATCTCCTTCTCGTCCTCCAGTCCGATCTGGTCCCTATGTGAACAGATCAGGATCTAGGTATGGACAAGGGCGCCACCCCATGGATCACAAAATGTTGGATGAGAATCGCAGGGAAAGTGATTGGATCTGTTAACAGGCCCATCGTCGTGATGAACCATGGCGGTGGGATGTAAGGTGCAAAGATGATGAGATGCGGCAGGCGGAGAACAAGGCCAGATTGGAAGATCAGCGTCGTGAAGCCATGGCACGGGACAGGGCCCTGGCGGAGGCGCGTCGTCGTGAACCAGATCTGGCCCGCAATCATTGTCGGTGGAGTCATCGCCCTGAGATGCAACATGGATCAGGATCAGATGCTACATCCTCGTCGTTTCCGGGAAGATTAGGTAACTCCGATGCTAACCCTAGAAGAGGAGAGCCGGTTTTTGCCCATACTGTGGAGCAGGTTACCATTACTAGGCCTACGGTGAATTCTTCTGTTCTTGTGAGTCGTCCTGTTACTGGGTTGAACACATCTGCTTCCACTTCTGTCAATGTGCCTGTTGGGGGTAGTCGTCCTGTAAGTGTGTCACCGATTACGACAGTTAACCAATCTGATGTTGTGGCCACTACTCTGGTGGGGTCCTCTATACCACCACCAGTAGTAAGTGTGCAGAGGAATGTGAATGTTGCTGCTGATCCAGGTGGTATGCAGTTACTTGATGTTGTGCAAGAAGAGCAGGTGTGTGAGAATTGTGGCAAGGATCATAGTATTTTGGTCTGTCAAGAGAAGAAGCCTTGGGAGTATGTTCCTTTATTTTTTGGTAGTACTGATTTTGATCAGGGTTTTCATTCGATTCCTATAGTGGAGTCTACTGTTCAGTCCATGGAACAGTTTCACTATGCTCATATAAGTGTAGTCAGTGGTGATGTCACAGGGAAGGACGTTGAAAAATAATTCCAGATATGGGCTGATGCTTTGGGTTCTGGATGGAGATTCAATTCTAGACATATCAATGATGTTGAGTTTCTGATGAGATTTCCTTTAGCTAAATCCATTGATGACTTTCACTTTGGGAAAGTGTTTATGAAGACAATTCCAGAGGCTGTTATTCAGTTGTCCAAGTTGAATGGGGATTTGGAACCTGTGGAGTGGTTGGAAGAAGCCTGGTTCAGGATTGTTGTTATTCCTATGAAATATAGGGAGAAATCAACTGTTTTTATGTTGCATCTCTTGTGGGAAAGCCCTTGGCTCTGGACAGAAACAGCTTGAGGAATTTGGCTTATGTGAGGGTGAAGATTACTTGTTTGGATGTTACTTTGGTTACTAATACCAAGAGGGGGGAGATGCAGGGTGGGATTTATGAGTTCAAGTATACCAGAGAAATTTTGCTCCTAATGCAGTGCCAACTATTCCTTTATTAGTGGGTGTTGATGGGCAAGATGATGTCAACGTGATTGATGGGAGGAATGAGGAAGAGACTAGGCAAAATAGGCCTGTTGGTGGTGATGGGCAAGGGTCTGGAGCTGTTGATGGTGCATGTGGGGATAGTGGTGGTCGCCAACATGCTATTGGTAACACTGGTGGGGCTGGTTTGGAGAAAGGTAAAGGGGTGCTGGTGGAACAAGAAGATTCTGGTGAGATGTCATTTGGGACAAAAATGGCTAATATTTGGGATAGTTCTGGAAGTGGAAGAAACACAAGGGGGATTGTCATGAGGGAAAATGTAGAGGGTGGTAATACTAATCATGACAATGTTCTGGACAAGGATGTTGTTGTGGGACCTCCGGGTGATGGTGCTGGTTTAGGTGATGTTAACATGGAGGTCATTCAAAATTTATCTCCTCCTATTGTTGGTGATATCAATCCTCCTGCTTCTGCTGGCCCCCAGAACTTTGAAGACTTTATTAGAGGATTGTTAAGGGACAGGAGTAGTGATAAGTATTATGAGATCAAGAAGCAATATGGCCATTTGTTGGTTGATGAGGGAGAATAGGGTGATGTTGATTAACAAGGTGGTGATGATGCATCTGCTAAAGAGTCATTTGGCTCATCTACTGATAGTGGCAAAGGTGATGGAGAAGGTTCTGTGAGGGGTGATGTACATGCTATGGAGGTGGAGAGTCAGGAGCAGGAGGTGGTAGCTATGGGGTCATCTCAACCTGATATTGTCTCCACTCAAGAAAGTATGGGATCTCAACCTGATAATGTAGCTGGTGTGGATGAGCAACTGGTAAGGATGAGTTCAAGGGTTGCTGCCCAAGGTGGTGCTCGAAGCATGGAGGAAAGGCATCTGGCTCAACAACCTAACAGAGATTTGTCAGGTACCAACTTAACTTTTTATAATTATTTTGCTGCTCTAGATGATGATGTTATTATTCATAGATCTTTGGAGATGGGGATTGATGCTGCCTCCATATCTTTCGAACATATTAATTCTTTGAAAGATTTAGAGATTGCTAGACACAGTTTACATGATGGAAAACAGGGTGAGGTTGTGGCAGAGGTGGATCTGGGTGAGAAACTTTTTTTCTTGATTGGAAGGAGGATAGTAATGATGAAGGGGAATTTACTCCTATGACTTCTAGAAAAAACAGGAAGAAGATGAAAACTGGTTCTGGTGGGAAGAATAGAAAGTTAAGTGGTGCTGCTGTGAAGGTCCACAACTATCACCCTATGAGTGGTGTTGTGACTGGAACAAGGGAGAGAAGAACTGTATTATGATAGGTGCTATTTTGAACATTAGAGGTGTGGGGGAAAAAGGTGCGAGTGCTTATTTGAGTAATTTGTTGAGACATGAAAAAGTGGATTTCATTGGTTTGCAAGAGACTAGTAAGAAAGATTATTCTACTGACTTTTTTAGGAGAATTGATCCTATGAATCAATTTTCCTGGAATTGGTTGCCTTATGTGGGGAGATCTGGGTGGGGGGCCTATGTTCCTCCAAATTGACCCAACGTGATGTGTCTGTGGGCAGATTTCATGTTAAGATGAAAGTGTTTGATATCAAGAAACAGATTCAGTGGCATTTGGTAGTGGTCTATGGGGCTGCTCAAGAGTAAAATAAGGAGGATTTTTTGCTATAATTAGCTGATGTTTGTCAGGACCAGTCAATTCCTTTGATGGTGGGTGGTGATTTTAATGTGATTAGGTTTGTTTCTGAGAAAAACAAAGGCCATTCTTTGAATAAGTGGGGCCACATGTTTAATTCTATCATTAATGCTTATGGTTTGAGGTAAATTCAAATGTCTGGGGGCAGTTTACTTGGTCTAATAATCAGATAGTTCCTACCTTGGAGAAACTTGATTGGCTACTTGTTTGCAAAGAATGGGAGAAGTTTCCTCTTACCACAGTGCATAAGCTGACTAGGGAATTTTCTGATCATAGTACTCTGATCCTGGATACTATGGAAGGGCAGGAAGGTGGCCGCAAAGAGTTCAGGTTTGAGAAAAGTTGGCTGTAGAATGATGAATTTTTTCTTAGAGTGGAGAAGATATGGAAAAATCCTGTCAAAGGTAAAAACAATCTTGATAGTTTGCAGAAAAAGTTAAAAAATGTCAGAAACGATCTAAAAGGGTGGGGTGCTCATGTTAGGGGAATGGAGAAAAAAAAGAATTAGTAGAAGAGCTTCAGGAATTGGAAGATATAGAGGAGTTGATTTTGCTTAGTGCAGAGCAGTTGAAACGAAAAGCTTCAATTCAGAAAGAACTGATGGGAGTGTATGAGAATGAAGAAAAATGATGGCAGCAAAGATCGAGAGATAACTGGCTGTTGAAAGGTGATAATAATACTGAATACTTTCACAGGATTGCTAATGGTGTGAGGAGAAAGAAAATGATTTTCTCTATGAAAGATGGGGATAGTGAGGTTCAAGGAACTCATGATATCTTGTTGGATGCTACTTCTTATTATAAGGCCCTGTTTGGTCCTGCTGGAGGTTTCTCTGTTAGACTTTCTGATGATAATTGGCAGGCTTGGGAAAAACTTAATGATGAAGATAGGGAAAGGATGGGTGTACCTTTTACTAAGAAAGAGGTGAAGGAGGTTATTGATCAGATGGAAAAAACAAAGAAACTGGTCCTGATGGGATTCCTATTGAATTCTATCAGCATTGCTCGTTGATTATCAGAGAGGATGTTATGGCTGTGTTTTGTGATTTTTATGCACACAAGATTGATTTGAGTAGTATCAACTATGGTGTAATTACTTTGTTGCCCAAAAGTGATGATGCTGATAGAATTCAAAAGTATATGCCCATTTGTTTGCTCCAGGTTTTGTTCAAAATTTTCACCAAAACATTGACAGTAAGAACTGAACCTGTGATGGGGAAAATGATCGATACATGTCAGACTTCTTTTATCAAAGGTATATTTATTGCTGATGGGGTTACTTTGTTGCATGAAATACTGAAAGAATCAAAATTTCAGAAGCGGTAGGGTGTGATCCTGAAGATTGATTTTGAAAAGGCCTATGATAAGGTAAATTGGGATTTTCTGTTCTACTGCTGTAAACATAAAGGTTTCAGTGAAGATTGGCTGATTTGGTTGAAGAGTACTTTGATTCAAGGTACTCTCAGTGTTAAAGTAAATGGGGAAATTGGTCCTTATTTTGGCAGCTTTAAAGGGGTTAGACAAGGGGATCCTTTTTCTCCCTTCTTGTTTAATCTGGCTGGGGAATGTTTGGCTAAGATGGTTCTTAATGCCCAAGCAAGTGGTTTGTTTACAGGGTTAGTTGATAATCTGTTTGATAAAGGGATTGATATTTTACAATATGCTGATGATACTATCCTTTTCATTCAAGATGAGATTGAGGGGGCGAGAAACTTGAAGCTGCTGCTATACTTGTTTGAAACCATGTATGGTCTCAAAATTAACTTTGAGAAAAGTGAGGTGATGATGGTGTTAGATGACGAGGATAAGCTTTTCGATTATGCTGAGTTGTTTAATTGTCAGAGGTGTAGCTGGCCTATTAAATATTTGGGGCTACCGGTTTGCAGTAGAAGATGCATATTGGCTGAGATGGGTTTTATTGGGGATAGGTTGAAAAAGAAGTTAGATGGCTGGATGGGTGGAGCTTTATCTCTGGGAGGTAGACATGTTAAAATTACTGCTTGTGTGTGTAGTGTAGTTGTTTACCCCATTTTTATGTTCCTTCTGCACAAAACAAATGTGCAGGAGGTGGAGAAACAGACTAGAGCCTTTTTCCGGTATGGCAGGGTTGACAAAAGGAAGTATCATTTGGTGAAATGGAAATTTGTTTGCAGACCCACAAAAAAAGGAGGCTTGGGGATCAAGAATATCAGGTTGTTTAACATCAGCTTGCTTTGCAAATGGTGGTGGAGGCTTGAGGCTGAGGAGGGCCCCTGGCAAGTTTTTGTGAGAAAAAAATATATGAGAATAGGAGGGGTCAGTGCTGTGAAACACAGACAGAGTGATTCTCCTTGTTGGGCTGATCTACTTAAAATTAGGGATGTCTATTTTGCTGGTAGGAGAATGAAGGCTGGAAATGGGGAGTTGACTGATTTCTGGCATGATGCATGGTGCTTAGATGTTCCTTTGAAAAATAAGTTCCCTAATATGTTTGATGTTTGTCAGAATCAAATGATTACTGTTGCTGACATGGATGAGATAGGGTGGAGATGCTCATTTAGGAGATGGTTAAATGCTGATGGGATGAACCAGCATAATCAGTTGAGGAGCCTGGTGAGTGGAATGATTTTGAATCAGGAAAAAGATAGGCCTATCTGGTTGTGGAACAAATCTGGTAGATTCTCTGTCAGATCTATGTATTCTCATCTATCAAATGTTGGGATTGACAAGAGTTTTAAGCACCTGTGGAATGCAAAATTCCTCTGAAGATTAAGATCTGGCTGTGGTTGATTTGGCATAATGCTATTCTCACTAAGGATAATATGAAAAAGACAAGATGGGAAGGAGATTCTACTTGCAGATTTTGTCGAGAGGAAGAAACCATTGGGCACCTATTCTTCACCTGTGTGGCTGCTAAGTATGTGTGCGGTGTGGTTGCTAAAACTATTGGTGCTGGGAATAGGCCTGGGTCCTTTTCTCAGTAATTCTGGTGGGCTACTCAGTTTTTGGGAGTTAGCAGAAATGTGCAGATTATAGTGTTGGCAGCGATTTGCTGGGCTATATGGAAGCTTAGGAACAGGGCATGTTTTGAAAAAAAAATATTAACTCCCCCGTTTATTTGGTTATATATTCATGTGTTTTCATTCAATATTTGGCAGGTTTACATGGGGAGGAGGAACAAGAAATGTTGCATGCTGGGGCTGATGTTTTGCAACAGAATGCATTGTCTGACGCTGCGGCAATAGATGTGGCTCCTATTTCTTTCTTGGGACTTCCGGTGATTCATGAAGATCATGCTCATGATGCACCTGAATTGGAGAGGGGACGGGAGAAAAGGAGAAGGATATGATGTTGTTAGGAGAAATATTTTTGGGCCTTTCCTGTCATATTTTGCATTGGTTTGCTTCGTGCCTGAACAACTATCGCTAGCCTACATGCGGTGTTCTTGCGTCTCCAGCTTTCCTTATACTTCTCTTCCTGTTTTTGTGTGTTGGTTTGTAATAAGGTGCCATACTCTGCTTGATCCTCTAGATGGATCAAAACTGTGAGACAACTTGTGTGGTTTGTTGTTCCGTTGTCTGTTGATAGTGGAACCCGATCCCTATTTTGGGGATTGTATGAAAAAAAATTATGCTCTATAACGGCGATTGTTGCAATTGTGTGATGCCGAGAAGAGGGAAACATTGGATACTTATTATTGGGTGTCCTTGGAATTCTCGTATTCTAACAAGTCAAGGGACATCTCGCTGGTCACATGCAAGCCACCTTCTTGCTCATAAGCCTTTGACCTACTATTTTAAATAGGCATGTTTTACCTACTGTTTATGAAACTACATTCTTTTACTTTATAATGTTTTATATCTGGTAGTGGCTTGGCTCCTCTAGCCAATACAATTTGTACTACTAAGTACAACTATCTTGATGGAACCTACTTGTTCCTAGTACGGCAGATGGTATATACCACCATAACCCCTTGGAGACCCCGTTTTAGCTGAAGCAAAATTTATAGGATGGGAAGACCCCTAAAAAGCTTTTATAAAATCATTTTATGAGAAAACCTTGGCGGGGTTTGGCCTGCCAAGAGAGTTGGGAAAGAAAAAGGTTTTTGTTTTACAAATGATGCTAAAAAGGAGAAGGGGAAACCTCTTTACAAAAACACACCGGTTCTTTGCAGTTTTGCCAGAACAATTAACCCGTGTGATACATCCAAAACGTATCTACTTTTCCGAACACTTTTGCTATTGTCTCTCCTCTAAACTTGTGTGATTTGGATACAACTAACACAGACTAACGTTGTTTTCAGTAGAATTACCTTGGTGTCTAGTTTTTGTGCAGAAAATCAACTATCAGGAAAAATCCTGAAAAATATGCCAAAAATCCTATTTCACCAGAAGATCCACGGAGCCAGAAGACGAGACGGAGTGGAGGCCTGGGGGCCCACATCCCTGCGAGGTGCAGGTGGGCCTAGCCCGCGCATAGGGGGTGCGGCCACCCCAGGCACCCCCTCGGGCTCCCTCTTTGCCTATAAGTTACCCCTTGACCTAAAAACCGAGGGGGGTTCGTCGTTTTTCCAGAAAGAGTTCCGTTGCGCCGCCACCACCAGAAGCCGTGATTCGGATCCAGAAACTCCATTCTGGCACCCTGCCGGGGTGGGGAATTTGGAGAGGATCATCGCCATCGTCATCACCAACGCCTCTCCATCAACCATCAATATTTCCCTCATCCATGAGTGAGTAATCCCCCGCTGTAGGCTATGGGGATGGTAGGGATTGGATGTGTTCTATCTTGTAATCGAATAAGATTGTTAGGGTATAGTGCCTAGTATCTCTATTAGTGCTATTTGACTTTGTTGTACCTTGTTGTGCTTAATGCTTGTCATTAGGGCCCGAGTGCCATGATCTCATATCTGAGCTTATTATTGAATCATTATGATAGTATTGTTTGTGATCTTATCTGCAAGTTGTGTACACATATCATTGTCTGGATCCAAAGGCCCCAAAGTGATAGAAATTGGGAAAACCGGAGGCCCCGCTGCCACGGGCTGGCTGGACAGAAGATGTTGTGCAAGTTTTCATTGCGAGCACGCATGACTATATATGGAGCACATGCCTATGATTGTTTAGTACTTGGATGCTTGTTCTCATTTATCTGCAATGCCCTAGATCTTGAAGTTACATGTTTAGACGGTTCCATGCAACGCCCGTCCATCCATCCCTATGCCTACTATGCTCATATCCTACTGTTTGATGCCACTTTTACTATTGCTCCTGGTTTACTGCTGCAGTTGATTTGATGTTGCTACTACAAATTGTTGCCATAGATAAACTTCTGTGAGCAAGAACTATTTCCAGGTGCAGCTGAATTGACAACTCAGTTGTTAAGGCTTGAAAGTATTCTTTGGCTCCCCTTGTGTCGAATCAATAAATTGGGTAGTACTACCCGCGAAGACTGTTGTGATCCCCTATACTTGTGGGTCATCAAGACTATTTTCTGGCGCTGTTGCCGGGGAGCATAGATTTATTTGTAAGTTCACTTGGATGTATTATTGTTCACTGCTATTCCTTTCATCATGGGGATGTCTCGTGATGGAAAGTTTCCTATTTTACCATCCACTACAAGAAGAGGTACAGTCCTAAACACCTCTATTTCTCTTGATTCACCATCTGTTATAAGTAAACTTGTTACAATACCACCACATACTCATGCTACACATACTGCTACTACTGCTGAATCTGAAACTGCTTTTGATGCTCATGATGTTACTTCTACTGTGCTTGATGTGAGTGGTTCATTAGGTCCTTTCCTAGATGCTACTATGGCTGGTCTAGGAAATACTGAAACTCCTAGTGAAGACATTGTTACACCTGTTAGCTCAACTGAGTCTATAGAGAGTTATGATATTAATGATGATTACATTGAGTTCACTGATGAATTTGTTGAAGAGTGCCGAAACACACATGGTGCTAGTGCTATTAAGAGTCTCCTTGCTATACGTACTATTATTCCTAAGTTGTCCTCTGATCCTAAGTTTGCCACCTCTCCCATAGATATTAAAGATAAAGATTATGATTTCCCTCTTGATTTATCCTATTTAGACATTATTGAGAAAGAACCCTTATGTGGGACTAAAAAATGAGAGTGTTGTAGCTCATATGAATGAGCTTTCCACTATGAGTGCTTTATTCTCTAATGATTTTAATATGCGCAAGTACTTTGTTACTTAGATCTTCCCTTTTTAACTAACAGGAGAAGCTAGGGCTTGGTTTAATAGATTACCTCCTAGTTCCATTGATAACCTTGATTGTTTGATTGTTTCTTTCTTCCAAATATTTTCCTCACAGTGCTAGACATGCTGCTTTGCAAAGACTTTTTTATTTTAAACAGGGAGAAGAAGAGAAATTGCCTGAGTCATGGACAAGGTTCTGTGCCTTGATTCATGCACATCCTGGATGTACATTGCCTAAGAATGAGCTTCTTGATATTTATTATAATGGACTAACTGATGATTCTAGGACATACCTAGATAGCTTCGCTGATTGTGTTTTCAGGAAAAGAACTCCTATAGATGATGAAGAATTAATGGCTAAAATAAGCAAGAATTATGATGATTGGACTTCAATTGAGTTAAATACAGCTAAGCCTATTACTCCTGAACCAGTTGTGCCTGAACCAGTTACAATACCAACACCAAAGAAGAGGGGAGTTATTGCATTAAATGATGAAGTGATGAAGGAAGCTAAGAAATGTCTAAAGGAGAATGGTATTAGAGCTGAAGATGTGAAGAATCTACCTCCTATAGAAGAACTATGCAAGCCAATTCCTCACTCATCCACTATTAAGGTAGACTCTCTCCAACACTTTGATGACGGTGATATTCCTTATGGTAAGCCTCCTGATCAATGTTTAGAGGAACTTGACACATTTATTGTTAAACAAGGTAATTTTAATAAACAAGTTCACAATCATTTATTGGAAAACTCTAGAGCTATTAAAGAGTTGAAAGATATTGTGGAAAGAACTTCTAATGATATTAAAATTCTTTGTAAATACATTCAAATGGCTCAAACCCAACTTGATCAACTTGCTAAGGTACAAAAGGATATGCTAGTTAATGCCTCAGGACATAAACATGCTTATGGAATTAGAACTAGGAGTGGTATAGGTACTCAAGATCCTTTATATCCTTAAGGACACCCTAAAAGAATTGAGAAGGATTCTCAACAAGGTAAAATTTGTGGTAGTCCTCATAAGAGAAAGAAAAGAAACACAAGATAGTTGAGAAACCACCTAAACCTGTTGTAGATCCTAATAGTATATCTGTTTCTAATGCTGAAACCGAGAGTGGTAATGGTAATAATGATGCTCCTGATAAGGAGGAAGGTGAGGAAGAACCTGAGAAGCACACTAAGAACACTAGGTACACAAAGGAAGATTTTATTGCTAAGAAACATGGTAGTGAGAGAGAACCTTGGGTGCAGAAACCTATGCCTTTTCCAAGTAACAAACACAAGTAAAAGGGGGAAGAACACTACAACAAGTTTTGTGAGTGGATGAAACCTTTATTTTTGCAAATTCCTTTGACTGATGCTATTAAGTTTCCTCCATATTGAAAGTATATGAAGGATATTGTCTCTAATAAAAGGAAGATTCCTAATGAGGAGATTTCTACTTTGCTTGCTAATTATTCCTTCAATGGCAAGGTTCCAAAGAAACTCGGTGATCCAGGTATACCAACTATTCCTTGCTCTATTAAGAATAATTATGTTAGAACTTCTTTATGTGATTTGGGAGCTGGAATTAGTGTTATGCCTTTTTCTCTCTACAAGAGACTCCGGCTAGAAAATTTGATACCAACTGATATATCATTGCAAATGGCTGATAAGTCAACTACTATTCCTGTTGGTTTATGTGAGGATGTTCCTGTTCAAGTGGCTCATAATTTCTTGGTTTTAACTAATTTTGTTGTGCTTGAAATTCCTGAAGATGATAATATGTCTATTATTCTTGGGAGACCTTTTCTTAATACTGCAAGTGCTGTCATCAATTATAATCAAGGAAAAGTAACATTCAATATTAATGACAAAGAGCATACTATTTATTTCCCCAAGAAGGTTGCTAGAAGCTATTGCGTGGATTCCATTGAAAATATTGAGAGCATCAAGGTTGGAGAAATATATTGTCCCATTCCACAAGAAATTTTTGAAACTATTATGATTGGGACCATTGCTATCAAGTATGAGGTAACATAATCACCTTGTGGAATGCAAAGTTTTGTTTCATATAAGATTGTTTTGGTAACAAGACTTGATCAACCTTCTTAACAAAAGGATTTTAATGAACAAAATAATGTTTTCACTGTGGTTATACTTGCTTTCTTTTACTTTTATCCTTCCTAGTCTTTGCCTTTTCCTTTGATAGCTTTTGTTTTGTTAGTTGTTTGCTTGTTAGAGTGTCTTAGAACTTCTGTAGTTTGGCTTTTGGTTTGCTTTTGCTTCTTCTAAAAAAACTATTTTTGCGAGAAAATCAATTTTCATACCCTGAAAATTAGCCAAAAATAAAGTTTCCCGAAAAATCCAAGAAAATTCAAAATAATTTTTCCTCGAAAAAAGTGGCAGAGGGACACCTAGAGTGACCTAGGGGGCCACCCCAGACACCCACACCCCTGGTAGGCGCGGCCTCCCTACAGGTGGCGCCTGGGTGGGTGTGGCCCACCTGGGCCCCTCAAAGTGTCTCCTCCCAGCCATCTTCTTTCTCTCTCCCGAAAAACACTGGAAAACTTGCTCAAGCTCGAGTTCCTGCTGTTCTTTCTCTCGATTTTTGATCTCCTTGCTCGGCCCATCTTTGTTGTTGATTTTTTTGGAGGGATTGGTCCTTGGTATGTGCATCCTCCACTTGTCCAATTAGATTTGTGATTGATAGATTGTATCTTGAGTATTTTGCTGCTATAGGTGACATGTTGTGTGAGGTTGCATGCATGTTCTATGCTTAGAGATATCATTTTGATCCATGTGTAGCCCTCTAGCAAGTTCCTATAGTAGTTTCTCATCATTTATCAACTTGGAAATCGCTTGGTTTGATGGTTGTCTAATTTTTTTAGAAAGGAAGATGAGTGCATACCCACTAAATCAATATGACTTGATGGTACATGAGTCAATGAAAGTTCATCATGAGGAGGAGTCTTCCCTTCCATATATCCATGCCAGGAATTTATGAGAACCGCGGGAATCCTCCAGGATTTCCAAACTATGATTACCAATGCAGTGCTGGAACACTTTGTTGAAGGTGAACCACTTCAATATGTTAAGCTAACCATGGCTATTGTGCAGGAATTCCGGTTTACTTGATCTTCATCTAATCCCATGGTCCACTATAAGATATACAATATAGCTGTTGACCTTCCTTTTGCTGATTTCTGTGCAGCAATTAGAGTACCTTAGTGGGGATCTTGTGAGAAGATCAAAGAGAGGCCCAAGTCACTTATGGATTTATATGCTGACATTTACCAAGGTTTCGACTTCTCAAACGAAAGTGTTAAAATTCGGAACATTCAGTTCCCAGCCATTAGATATTTTGCCTATTTCATTACCAAGTGTGTTCTCGCTAGAAAGATTGCTAGGAAGTTATCTTCTTTTGATCTAGCTTTTATCACAACTGCTTTGAATAGGTGTATATCTTATTACCTGGGTGCTTTGATAGCTTACCGTCTCACCACCAACCATGAGAAGGGTGGAATTTGTGGAGGTCTTATTGCTTCTAGGCTGCTATCTTTCCATGGTTTAGATCCTCACCATTCAGATTATCGGTTCCCCATAGAGAGGTTGGATCTTGAATGCATGATTCAGCATGGTTTTGTTTCCTTCGGGGCTACTGTGAGAAGTTTACCGTATGAACTATCTTTTGCCAAGCGTGGTTGGAGAGGGGTAGGACTGAGAAAATAGTTTATTTGCCTGCACCTTCTTTGTTTAATTTTGATAACAGACAAGGATGGTCGCTCACGGAGGAGGAGTTTGACACTTACATGGTGGAGCTCTCCCAGTAAGAGGAGAATGTTGGAGAGGATGCCGAAGATGACTCGGTTCAGCCCTCCAACATGGGAGAGTCTTCATACCAGCAGCCTTCCTATGATTGGGGCGCGTCTTCTTATTCATCACGAGGGCCTGATTATGATCATTCCTATGATGACCCACCAGCTTGGGGTTACTACTGATGATGCTCGACGTGGCACTTCGTTGGTAACCCCAAGCGTAGGGTGTGAAGAGCAAGCAGCAAGTTTTCCCTCAGTTGAGACCGAGGTTATCGAACTAGAAGGAGGAAGGAAACGTCACACAGGTGTTGCAAGCAATGCGGAGACCTGCACAACAAAAACTCAAGACTTTGCCCCAACGAATCAGTGAGATTGTCAAGCTCACTGGTTTGCTGTAAGAAAGGATTAAACTTATGGTATGGAAGGTAATGGTTCGGAGCAAGTAAACAAGTAACAGTGGAAGATGTATCAATGGTAAAGATTGGACCGGGGTCCATAGTTCACTAGAGGTGCTCTCCATAGATAAACAACATGGCATGAAGGGTAACCAAATTACAACAGGGCAATTGACAGGAACTGAGCAAGGCATAACAATGCAATTACTAGTCAGAAATATCCTATGAGATTCGATTGGGAAATACAACAAGACACTCCCTCTGTTTCAGGGCTTAAGGCATCCTCGTTTTGCGTGTTTTTTCTTTGACCAAGAATTACTCTAAATGCGTAAAGAGTTTTGGTATAAAACTAGTATCACTTGAAAGTATTTTTCAATACGAATCCAACAGTACTAATTATGTATAATATAATGAAGATTTTTTTGCTCAATTCTTTCGGTCAAACTTTGCTTTGGAAAGCGTGTGCGCCTTAAGCCCTGAAATGGAGGTAGTGCATAGACCGCCATCCAACTGCATCTATGACTAGAAGTCCACCTTCAGGTTATCATCGGAACCCCCTTCAGTATTAAGTTGCAAGCAACAAACAACTGCTTTAAGCAAAGTGTGTAAGGTAAACAGTCCACATGTTCCATGAACAAGAGACCATTTTTTTCTCCCTAGTGGCAACAACACATCTACAACCGAAGAGATTTCTGTCACTTCCCTTGGAAACTAGAGGCATGAACCCACTATCGAGCATAAATACCCCCTCTTGGAGTCACTAGAAACTACTTGGCCAAGATAGCTACTAACAATGGAGAGCATGCAATATCATAAACAACAAAGACATGATAGAATCATAAAGACAAAACCATTAATCAAACCAACATAATAATCTCAATAACCAACGGATCGCCGCAAACACAAAATGCATGATTACAAATAGATTAGATCTTGATCATGAACGGAGCTCACAAGATCTATACATGAAAGCACAAAGGAGGAGATACAACCATCTAGCTACTACATGGACCCATAGTCCAAGGTGAAACTACTCACGCATCATACCAGAGAGAAGGCCTTCGGGATGATCTCCCCTTCGGCAAGGTGCCGGGAAGAACTTCAGATCCCCCCTGTTCTAGGGACGATGGTGGCGGCGGCTACAGACGGTTTCGTGGAGATTTGATCGGGTGCTTAGGGTTTCTGCATCAGGGGCTTCTTATAAGCGAAGGGGGAGACCGAGGCGGCGGCCAGGGTGGCCAAACCCTAGCCAGGCGCGGGGCAGGGCCCACCCGCGCTTGGGGTGGGTCTGGCCCTCCTGGCTGGCCCCTCCGGCTCCCCTCTAGACTTTTTGTTCCCCACGGGAAGTAATTGACTTTGACGTTTGTCCCGTCCAATTCCGAGAATATTTCTTCACTAACTTTTTGAAACCAAAAACAGCAGAAAATAGGCATTTGGCACTGTGCAACTTGTTAGTAGGTTAGTACCAGAAAACATGTAAAAAGCACCTCAAAGTCTGGACAAGTAAAGCAAAGTGGATACTAAACAAGCATGGAGCATCAAAAATAATTTGCATATCAATTTCCAATGTATCAACATCCCCAAGCTTAACTCCTTCTCATCCTCGAGTAGGTAAGTGATAAAAAGAATAATTTTTGAGGTGACATGCACCCTCACAATAAAGATCCAACCATTTGCAAGCATTGAAAGATGGGATCAAAGAACTCTAACATGTGCATGAAATATGGAGTTCTAACAATAGGACATAGTAACTATGCATGCAACATGTCAAGCTACAAACAATTATCATGAATAACATGCATTGAAAAACATATGTTTGTTTCACATGCAGAAAACATAGCATAGTGGCAATCATCTTGTCCCTCATAGAGTAGCAATAGATGCATAGGACACCTTCAAAGTTCACAAGGGTGACTAGAAACAAATAGCACAAGAACAAGTAATATCACAATATCATCAATCAATAAGCTTTGGAACACTGCACATAGAGTGACAACTATGTTCTCTTAATGGTGCCTAAAGGTAGAAGGTGGAGACTCAATAGTGGTGGAAGAAAGGCCTTTTTTGTAAAGGAAGCAGGGATTACAAGTTTCAAAAAGAGCTTCCAAAAATTATGGTACTTGTTAGCTTTCAGCCCTCATTGCCCCTATCATAAGCATCTTGAAGTGGTTAAGGTTAATGTAGCAAAGCTGGAGTATATACTTGACAAAGTATAAGTTGGCAATCTCAAGTCTCTTGAATACGAGGGCCACAACTCATGCATACTCAACTTTGGGTCCAGGTAAGTTCTTGTCATTATAAGTATTTGCATATCATTGAGAACCACCAACAGGGTACCCCTTGCACATGGTATAGGAGCTTTCCCATAACCAAAATGACAAGGCAAGCAGACAATGAGCATCTCAGCAATGTTTTTATTTACCATATGCATAGATATTTATTAAGGATGCTTCGTAGATAGCTCATTATGCTGATGCTGCAAGTTTCCACCATGATTAGGCATGGCTTAGGCTAGCGGCCCAAGCGTTTCTCTAACATAATATACAAACTCCATGGACTTACAAGTTCCCTCTTTATTTCACATCGGTGACATCCATAGACAAAAGAACATGATATCAACTGAGTACAAAGTATAAGTGCAATGTTGAAAACATTCCCCGTGACATCACGGTTCTGCTAATTCCAGCTTATAAGTGCAAGCATATACAACTGTAGTGACCTAGGATCAAGTAAGATCCTAAGTCCCTGTAAATAACATGCTAGTCCCTGGATCAATAGCTAGCACTCACAGTCGATGAAATATCATGTAAAACACAAGTCTTTATTACATGAATCGAATAATCCAGAGTTTACATTATTACAACAGAAGCGATATAAATACAACTTGGAGTCCCATCAATGCCACAGGCAGGTTGAGTGAAGACCCGCGATCCTAGCGCACCTTTCAATGATCTCCAAATTCTGCACATGAAACGTGCAGCCAAACAAGTTGGATCAATACTTTGAATGTATTGGCAAATTACACCAAGGAAGGAAAGACTAACTCTACATGCAAGGCTAGTTTAGGCTTTGGAGTTCATTTGCATAAAGCTAATTTTCTCTAAGTATGGAGAAAAGAGAGGGAGAGTTTTACCCTACTTTGTAAACATTTGCTTAGATAAAATAGGGTCGAATGGCACACGAGGATATTACGCACCAAGTGTCCAAACAACCAAACACTTGGATATTACGCACCAAGCGTCACCTGGATATTACACACCAAGTTCCCAAACTCCCACCCATTAGCGATATTACGCACGCCATGGGGTTTCAAAACTTTGTTTTAGAAAAGAGAGAGGAAGATCCTTCAGAGGCTCCATCCTTCAGACGCTCATTGTTGTTCTATTACCGTGAACACGGCTGATCGATCAGATTGTAATACTCTCGAGAGTTTGTGCACTTTACCCACAATCCACGATCAAGTCCTTTAACAGACGAGACCATGGCGAGGCTTTCCCTTAGTAGCCCCTCTACCTTCAGGATCCAACCGTGCCAAGAACCTCCAAATGTTGGTACCCAGGTGAGGTTTCCCACTAAGTACTAGGCCAAGACAGAGCCCATAATGTATTGTGGTTGCACTGGAAGCTTCTGAATTCTGAAACATGGCAGACTTCTTTGATTCCTGGGCGGCCGTCCTCCACCAAAATCTCACTCGTTGACCCGACAACCCTTCCGCCCAGAAGAAAACTTAGTTTTATTTTGAAGTGGATTTGAGAAGAAAGTTTGCTCTAGAGAGCCTTTATACTTAGAAAAATTATTTGTCTTTCGAACCCCCAACGGTACTTTGTATATATAGCATAGCAAGCAATACTTAGCAAAAACAGGGGTAACCTATTAGGATGGAAATCCTAAGTATAGAGCTACTCATGGCATACTACAAAATCTTCGCACTTGCAAAATAATACTAAGGAAAATTCTACTAGATCATCCTACACATGCATACTACAGAATTTTGAGATCACATGCATAGAATCAAAACTGGGACAAAAGTTATGAACAACTGGTGTAACTTGCCTTGATAATATGGGTGTTGATTGTATTACTCCGCAGCAATCGCACTCTCCGAACAATCTAATACGAGGACAAGGTAGTTCCAATCAAAACAATTGCAAACATAGCAAACACAACAAGGATGATCAAAAACATGCATGATGGTTTAATATGTTTCAATGCTTACATTTAGTTCTCTGAGCATTAATAGATCATATGATGCATGTATGAGATCAGTTAAAGCAATAGGGTACTTGTTATTAATAATTACTTAAGGGTTTTGATAGTTCTGTTGTAACGCCTATTCTAACTGTCGAATTAAATTTGTTTCTTGGGTTTACTGGATAGAGGACGTTAATACGAACCAGTAGGCGTTGGATTCACCCTAATCGGAGTTATAGATCTTTTTGTATGATTTAATTACCATTTAATGAAGTTTAATTCATTTAAAATATTACTTCACCAAAAATTATGTCTAAGACCAGATCTGTATTCTACGAGAAATTGGGAAACCCTACACATATTATTTATATTTTTCTGATCTATAAATAATTTATTATGAATTTAATAATTTAAATAGCCATTAAAAGTAATTCAATTAATACAGCAATTTTTATATTTCAAAAATTGTATCTAACCGTATATTAATGTCGTATATGAAATTATGAATCCATATATACTTTATTTGTATTTTTTGGATCTACAAATAATTTATTATGATTTATTTAGTCCAAAATGTCCATTAAACTATTTAATTTGTACTTAGAATGGGAAAATCCCATTTAGGGTTTTGATTTTTCTTTTAGGCAATACTAAAATTTTCTTAGGGTTTATATGCAATGATGGTCATGCATGCTTAATGATTTTGAATTTTGAAATCTTGCACACCAACTCTAAAATCCATAATCAATCCATGCCCTTTTGCCTATATGGCTACTTAGGTCTTAACAAAAGAATATAAGATTTTGAATTCATGGTTGAGAGGATTTTCTATTCAAAAAGTTTCTTCTCTTTGAGAATTTTCAACATAGTCAAACAATCAATCAAACTTATTTATTTATTTCACATTCCAAAAATTAGGAAAATTTTGGGATGTGACAACAACAAAGTTGTCACAATGGTTCAAGTTTATTAGGGCAAAGAATAAAGTGTGCCATCAAGTTCGTGAGGGCTTTAATCACTAAGTTTTCACATAACAAAATAGTTTTCCAATTGGAAGATAGATGAAAACAAGAATATACTTGGAATGGTGTAACACACCATGCATAGGAGTTTATAGTGGACACTTTGGAAAAAATTGGTTTCTTGGGAGTTGGAAGCATGAGTAGAACTTACTCATACAAGTGGAGGCTAGAAAAAGACTGGGAGCAACCAACTAAGAGAGCAATAATGGCCATAATCATGCAGTGCAACAAAGCATACTAATCAAAGAAAAGAGTGGTACTACAAGTCAAGGACTAAATGATCAGAGAGGCTAATGGTGACTTGTGAGAGTCATAACATGGTGTGAGCATGTGCCAAGTCAACCCAAGCAAAGCATCAAAGGAGAATACCACAATACTATGCTTTTGCATGCTAAAACAACGCATAATTTCTTCAAGGCACACTAAGCAATCCCAATTGTATGGAACAAGACATGATACAACAATAATCACTAAGCATAATGCTAGAACAACACCTAGCATGTCATGCTAAAGTCTAAGTCATAGTCAATGTAATCTCCTCTTGCACTTACAAACAAGAACTTACTACTCCTTTCCAACACCAAGCAAACTTATTTGCAAAACAACACAACGAGAACAGGGGTCCAAACTACTTTATTCAAGCAAACTAAACAACCTAAGCAAAACAAACGAAAACTAAGACGCTCCAAGAACAACACAACTGTGCATGAAACAATAAAAACGAAGTGTCTAGACAGACCTGAGCTTTTTATTGATGAAGAGAAGGGGATGCCTTGGGCATCCCCAAGCTTTGACGCTTCTACCTCTTGGATATTTCTTGGGGTGACACCATGGTGTCATCCCCAAGCATGAGATTTTTGTCCATTCTTCATCTCATTGCATCATTCTCTCTCTACACCTGGAATTTTCCCTTCATACAAAACATCACACAATCTTCATTAACAACATTACTGTATTCAAAAGATATTAGACCCCTGGCAAAGCTTTGGAACAGCAAGGCTTTTCAATAAAAACACAAGTTACTGTAGTAACTCCTTCAAAAAGCTCAATTCACCTAAAGAGAACTCAAAAAGGAATCAATAAGAAGCAAATGCAAATAATGGCATAAATCTATCAAAACAGACCAGCAGGTAGAAACCGATTTTTTCGAACATCTTCTGTTGCTCAAATCAAAAAGTGTTGAACTAATGAAAGTTATCTAACATACTGGGGTATTTATTCGTAAATTGTGAGCTCAATCCGAGTTATAGAGGCTCCTCACGAATATTTTTGGGGGAGAACAGAAATCTGTTTTGGGACAGCAACTCCCCAAATCTTACTTCCCTCTCATTAGAGGTCATTCTTGGCACAAAAAGAAAACAAAAAGGATAAGGAGAGGTCATTACTAAAGTAATAACTTCCAAGACTCAATGAAACTCTTGGGTTACCTCCCAACAAGTACTTTTCTTTAACGGCTTTAAGTTAGGCACAAGAAGCAAGAAGAATCAAGTATTTTCAAATGAAGAAGCATTAACATCAAACCTTGCTTTCAAAGGGGGAGCAAAGAGAAACTTCTCTCTTCTCATTGGGAATTGTTCAATACCTTTCTTGAATGGAAAATGATATTTAATGGTGCCTTATTTCATATCAATGATGGCACCAACTGTTCTAAGAAAAGGTCTTCCCAAAGTAATAGGACAAGAAGCATTGTATTCAACATCCAAAACATAGAAATCAACAGGGACATAAGCATTATTAACCATAATAAGCACATCATTAATACTCCCCATGAGTTTCTTCTTAGCATTATCATTGAGTGGGACATCTAAATACAATCTTCCAATGGTAGCAAATCAAGCATTTAATAAATCTTCCTATGCATAATAGAGACACTAGAACCAAGATCACATGAATCTTTGAGGTCAAAGTCATTCACTTGCATATTAGTAATGGGTTCCCAACTATCTTCTACTTCCTAGGAATAGAAGCTTTATGTTTTAGCTTCTCTTTCTTAATCTTAACAAGAGCATCTGTAATATGTTTATTGAAAGCAACATGCATATCACTAGCATCAGGACTTCTAGCAAGCTTTTTCAAGAACATAATCACTTCAGAAATATTGAAACCATCTATATCAAAGTCAAACTTAGCATCACTAGTAGTAGTCTCAATAGTCTTAGGCATAGTAGAAGGAGGAATAGGGACTACTTGTGGTTTAGTGGTGATTGTGCACACACTATTGTTTCTATCAATTTCAGCTTCCCTTTCCCACTTAGCATGAAGTTGAGATAACAGCCTAACATTTTCATCAATAGTAACTTGTATGGCATGATCAGTAGCAAAGGTATTTTCCATGGCTTCAGGTTTAGCAGCCATTTTATTAATCAAAGAGGACTGAGCTTCAGACAAAGAGGATATATTTTTCTCAACAGTTAAAAGATTTTTCTCTATAGTCTTATTGAAAGTGGTTTGTTTACTAATAAAGTCCTTGAGCATGGCTTAAAGTTCATAGGGGGCACTTCTAGCATTATTATAAGAGTTTCCATAGGAATTTCCATTATTAGGAGGATAAGGCCTATAATTGTTGTTGCTACCAAAATTGTTCCTATAGGCATTGTTGTTTGTAATGAAGTTCACATCAACTTTCTCTTCTTGAGCAACCAAAGAGGCTAAGGGAACACTATTAGGATCTAGAGGAGCTTTCCCATTAACAAGCATAGCCATAATAACATCAATCTTTTCACTCAAAGAGGAAGTTTCCTCAGCAGAATTTACCTTCTTACCATGTGGAGCTCTCTCAACATGCCATTCAGAGTAGTTAACCATCATATTATCAAGGAGCCTTGTTGCAGCACCCAAAGTGAGGCCCATAAAGGTACCTCCAGTAGCTGAATCCAACAGATTTCTTGAGGAAAAGTTCAAACCTGCATAAAAAGTCTGGATAATCATCGAAGAAGTGAGTCCATGAGTAGGGCAATTTTTAACCAAAGATTTCATTCTTTCCCAAGCTAGAGCAACATGTTCACTATCAAGTTGTTTAAATTTCATAATATCACTTCTCGTAGATATAATCTTAGCAGGAGGATAGTACTTTCCAATAAAAGCATCTTTGCACTTAGTCCAAGAATCAATACTATTTTTAGGCAAAGAAAGCAACCATTCTTTAGCTTTTCCCCTCAAGGAGAAAGGAAAAAGCTTGATCTTAATAATATGTCCATCTACATTCTTATACTTTTGCATCTCACAAAGTTCAACAAAGCTATTAAGATGGGCAGCAGGATCATCAGAACCAGCACCAGAAAATTTCTCTCTCATCAAAAGATTCAACAAAGCAGGCTTAATTTCATAAAACGTAGCATCAGGAGTAGGTGGAGCAATAGGTGTGCTTAGGAAATCATTGTTGTTGGTGCTAGTGAAGTCACATAACTTGGTGTTCTCAGCAGAGTTCATTTTGGCAAATGTGGGCAAGCCAAAATAGCAGCAGCAGCTGGAGCAGGAACTATTTTTTTGTGTTTTTGAATAAAGCAAGTGTCGTGGTTTTGTCCACACGTACGCCATAGGGGTATCCCAACGTCGAGTTTAGAGACGTGGGGGGGAAGACAGAGAGCGTCCGGGTCAGCGTGACACAGTTTACCCAGGTTCAGATCTCACGACGGTGGTGAGATCCTACTCCTGCTATAAATCACTATAATAATGGCACACGAGTTCTGAGGATTGGGGTTCATTGTGCGGGTAGTGCTATGCACTTGTTATTCTTGTGCCCTAAAGGCTCCCGTAGGCCGGCTTATAAGGACGCCGGGACCTAGGGTTACAAGGAGAGTCCCAGCCGGATACAGTTACAGAGTCCTAGACTAACACTAAATAGTCTTCGTATCCTCCAAGGCTCCGCCTTCCATCTAAGGCGGTGGCACGTCACCTTCCTTTGTCCTTGCTGGACCACCATCTCGTCTATCAGCAACTAGGCCGCCCGGTTATGCCATAGGCCTAACCACCAACTGTGGGCCACCCGGGCTTGCCGGTGTGAGACTATGCCGTAGGTATACCCATTTGGTATATCCACAATAGCAAGCAAACCAAACTAGACTACGTTTTTTGGGTTTTTTGAAAAGAGGCAAACAAAACCAAGCAAAAGAAACAAAGCAAACTAAAAACAAAGTAAGGTTAGTGATTCTTACAAGCTCTAGGAACGTCTTCAATATCATCATCCATGCAGGATGGTATGTAAGCCGGAAAAAATCATGGCTACTGGGCCACAGTCGTAAAGGCTGCCAAACTACCGACTTAGAGCCAGCGAAGTCACAGTCGTAAGAGCTTGCCGAATTAAGGTCTTAGAGCCTCTCATATCACGGACGTTTAGGCCATCGAGCCGTGTAATCCAGGAAACTTCTGTGAAGGCAAAGTTGAAGTCGAGCCTCCGGGTTTCGCTAGCCGGAGTTTCACAGTATTGAAAGTTTCTTGATATAACCATATGTAGCCCCCGAGCATTGAGTCGACTTCCATGATGAAGGCGGCTTGATGCTGAAAAGAACATGCATAGTTGTACATCAAACGATTCTAGCCCCCGAGCGCCAAGTCGTAATTTCAAAGGAAAATCGTCTTGGTGCTCTCAGAGTAGCTTTTAGCAAAAAATGTCAATAGTGTAGCCCCCGAGCGTCAAGTCGGAATTATTTCGGCTTGATGCTCCAAAGAGAACTTCACAAAAAATTCATCATCGGTGTAGCCCCCGAGCGTCAAGGTAGAATTTACTTGAAATTTTCGGCTTGATGCTCAAAGAGAACTAAACCATGTCTTGGAAATCATCGTATTGTATTCCCCGAGGATTGTTCCGGCTTGGACGCAAGGTGGGACAAAGCTCTTAAATTAGAGATGTCAAGCCCCCAAGCGTTGATCCAACATCCTCAAAGGCGGCTCAAATCTTGGTCAATAATTGCAATTTCAGCTCCGAGGTGTCAAGCCTAGTGAAAATTCGGCTTAAATCACCTTAATCCAAGGAACGCGGCAATGTCCAAGTGTTATGTACCTAAAACATAATCATAAAAATACAAATGTATTAAATTGTTCCTTTAATCGTGTCCAACAAACAAATGTAAGGCGAAACAAACATAGCCTTTAAACAAATGTTTTAAAGCTGAAACAATGCAGCAGTTGGACAACATAAAACTGTTTAGGAGGAAAAAACTCAACTAATTTGAAGAGTTTATGTAAAATTTTGTTTAAGCAAGTGCTGGCTTATCTATTATTCTGTTTTTATGCTTGACCTTTCGTGAGACGGAAGACTCGCATCACAGAACTATGTCCTTAGGTGATGATGCCTAATGGCACCATCCAGAACCCAAGGCCAAAACGCCGGCTTTGAGTGCTGAGAAGTCACTACTCCGGAATCCACGTAAAAACAACAGAAAACGTGTATCCAAAAAACTTAAGCTAACGCCCGAAGGCGGGTTTTTGCATGGTACTGGGGCTTTAAAGCGGCAAGCCAGTAAAAAGTTTATACTCACGAGCGCAAGGCAAATCGTGGAAAAAGGTATGACCAAAAACGAAAGCGGTAAAAGACTCAAAATATGAGTGAACCAATCTTAATATGATGATCATAAACAATTAAATAATAGATATAAATAAGTACTTAGCTGTTTGAGCGAAGTCGATGTTGTGCCGATGAAGACAAATCCGAGACTCCAAAGTTAGTCTGCTGCGACGATGAAGTCGGACACAAGTAAAATTTGTTGCAACAGAGACAAGCCGGATGTAAGTGAGTATTCCGATGCTTGCGTATACGCCATGTGATAAATACTCGATTTGGTCAATAATCTAGCATCCTAGCCCAAAAAATCCATGCAAGATCACCGCGCCCAACATTAATGCCGATTAGCACTCTGACCGCTAATTCCATGCATAATTAGTGTTTGGTCGGGAATACATGAACGAGGCTCATGGAATAACTAGCAGCTCCAGATGATTCAACTGATCCAATCTGTGTGTGTCCGAATTGAATACAACCCGGCCAATCCAAAGATGACGGAAGGCGGAGCTATTCCCTTTGCTTCAAGGATATGCTCGACGCGTAAGATTTCCGCTTTGGTTTTTAGATCAGCCCTCTAGAGACACACGATTTTGGAGGTATGCGTGAAGGTAGCATTGACACCAAATCCTCGATGTGCGTACGTACTGAAAAACCAGTCGCGCATATCAGATGATAATGATGAAAAGCTTGCCTAAATAGATGAATCGCTAGACGTGATTTTCCGCCTTAAAAGGCGTCGAGGGTTCACGCCCAGAAGATCTAAGCCAGAAACCTCAACTGGGAGGTCAAGCTCAAATCAACTTTCCGTGATCGTATCCAGCCCGAAGGTGGTCCGTACGAGTCTTGACACCATGCCGGACTCCTAGGATTTTAGATCCCGTGCCGGTTATGTCGATGAAGATGTGAATACCACCGATTAGAACAATGGGATAGATCCCGCCCGGGTCTGTGCTATAAGCGTCTCTTGCCCCACGGTGGGCGCCAACTGTCATGGTTTTGTCGACACGTATGCCATAGGGGTATCCCAACGGCGAGTTTAGAGACATGGGGGGAAGACGGAGAGCGCCCGGGTCGGCGTGACACAGTTTACCCAGGTTCAGATCTCACGATGGTGGTGAGATCCTACTCCTGCTATAAATCACTATAATGGCAATACGCCGAGTTACAGGATTGGGGGTTCGCTGTGTGCGGGTAGTGCAATGCACTTGTTGTTCTTGTGCCCTATAGGCTCCCGTAGGCCGGCTTATAAGGACACCAGGATCTAGGGTTACAAGGAGAGTCCCAGCCGGATACGGTTACAGAGTCCTAGACTAACACTAACTAGTCTTCGTATCCTCCAAGGCTCCGGCTTCCATCTAAGGCGGTGGCACGTCGCCTTCCTTTATCCCTGCTGGACCTCCATCTCGTCTATCAGCAACTGGGCCGCCCGGTTATGCTATAGGCCTAACCACCAACTGTGGGCCACCCGGGCTTGCCGGTGTGAGACTATGCCGTAGGTATACCCATTTGTTATATCCACAATAGCAAGCAAACCAAACTAGACTACGTTTTTTGGGTTTTTTGAAAAGAGGCAAACAAAACCAAGCAAAAGAAACAAAGCAAACTTAAAACAAAGTAAGGAGAAGGGAAGTGAAGGACTCCCTTAGTGAAGACGTCCTTAGCCTCACCGGCAACGGCGCCGGAAAACTTGTTGATGGTCGACGTGGCACTTTGTTGGTAACCCCAAGCGTAGGGTGTGAAGAGCAAGCAGCAAGTTTTCCCTCAGTTGAGACCGAGGTTATCGAACCAGAAGGAGGAAGGAAATGTCACACAGGTGTTGTAAGAAATGCAAAGACCTGCACAACACAAACTCAAGACTTTGCCCCAACGAATCAGTGAGGTTGTCAAGCTCGCCGGTTTGCTGTAACAAAGGATTAAACGTATGGTGTGGAAGGTAATGGTTTGCAGCAAGTAAACAAGTAACAGTGGAAGATGTAGCAATGGTAAAGATAGGACCGGGGTCCATAGTTCACTAGAGGTGCTCTCCTAAGATAAACAACATGGCATGAAGGATAAACAAATTACAGCAGGGCAATTGACAGGAACTAAGCAAGGCATAACAATGCAATTACTAGTCAGAAAGATCCTATGAGATTCGATTGGGCAATACAACAAGATACATAGACCGCCATCCAACTGCATCTATGACTAGAAGTCCACCTTCAGGTTAACAACCAAACCCCCTCCAGTATTAAGTTGCAAGCAATAGCCAACTGCTTTAAGCAAAGTGTGTAAGGTAAACAGTCCACATGTTCCATGAACAAGAGACCATTTTTTTCTCCCTAGTGGCAACAACACATCTACAACCGAAGAGATTTCTGTCACTTCCCTTGGAAACTAGAGGCATGAACCCACTATCGAGCATAAATACCCCCTCTTGGAGTCACTAGCAACTACTTGGCCAAGATAGCTACTAACAATGGAGAGCATGCAATATCACAAACAACAAAGACATGATAGAATCATAAAGACAAAACCATTAATCAAACCAACATAATAATCTCAATAACCAACGGATCGCCGCAAACACAAAATGCATGATTACAAATAGATTAGATCTTGATCATGAACGGAGCTCACAAGATCTATACATGAAAGCACAAAGGAGGAGATACAACCATCTAGCTACTACATGGACCCATAGTCCAAGGTGAAACTACTCACGCATCATACTAGAGAGAAGGCCTTCGGGATGATCTCCCCTTCGGCAAGGTGCCGGGAAGAACTTCAGATCCCCCCTGTTCTAGGGACGATGGTGGCGGCGGCTACAGACGGTTTCGTGGAGATTTGATCGGGTGCTTAGGGTTTCTGCATCAGGGGCTTCTTATAAGCGAAGGGGGAGACCGAGGCGGCGGCCAGGGTGGCCAAACCCTAGCCAGGCGCGGGGCAGGGCCCACCCGCGCTTGGGGTGGGTCTGGCCCTCCTGGCTGGCCCCTCCGGCTCCCCTCTAGACTTTTTGTTCCCCACGGGAAGTAATTGACTTTGACGTTTGTCCCGTCCAATTCCGAGAATATTTCTTCACTAACTTTTTGAAACCAAAAACAGCAGAAAATAGGCATTTGGCACTGTGCAACTTGTTAGTAGGTTAGTACCAGAAAACATGTAAAAAGCACCTCAAAGTCTGGACAAGTAAAGCAAAGTGGATACTAAACAAGCATGGAGCATCAAAAATAATTTGCATATCAATTTCCAACGTATCAACATCCCCAAGCTTAACTCCTTCTCATCCTCGAGTAGGTAAGTGATAAAAAGAATAATTTCCAACTGCATCTATGACTAGAAGTCCACCTTCAGGTTATCATCTGAACCCCCTTCAGTATTAAGTTGCAAGCAACAAACAACTGCTTTAAGCAAAGTGTGTAAGGTAAACAGTCCACATGTTCCATGAACAAGAGACCATTTTTTTCTCCCTAGTGGCAACAACACATCTACAACCGAAGAGATTTCTGTCACTTCCCTTGGAAACTAGAGGCATGAACCCACTATCGAGCATAAATACCCCCTCTTGGAGTCACTAGCAACTACTTGTCCAAGATAGCTACTAACAACGGAGAGCATGCAAGATCACAAACAACACAAACATGATAGAATCATAAATACAAAATCATTAATCAAACCAACATAATAATCTCAATATCCATCGGATCCCCGCAAACACAACATGCATGATTACAAATAGATTAGATCTTGATCATGAATGGAGCTCACAAGATCTATACATGAAAGAACAAAGGAGGAGATACAACAATCTAGCTACTACATGGACCGATAGTCCAAGGTGGAAGTACTCACGCATCATACAGGAGATAAGTCCTCCGGGATGATCTCCGACAGGGTGCGGTGAAGAACTTCAGATCCCCCCCCCTCCCGATCTAGGTACGATGGTGGCGGCGGCTACATACCGTTTCATGGAGATTTGATCGGGTTCTTAGGGTTTATGCATCGGGGGCTTCTTATAGGCGAAGGGGGAGACCGAGGCGGCGTCCAGAGTGGCCAAACCCTAGCCAGTCGCGGGGCAGGGCCCACCCGCTCCTGGGGTGGGTCTGGCCCTCATGGCTGGCCCCTCTGGCTCCCCTCTGGACTTCTTGTTTCCCACACAAAGTAATTGACTTTGACGTTTGTCCCGTACAATTCCGAGAATATTTCTTCACTAACTTTTCTGAAACCAAAAACAGCAGAAAACAGGCATCTGGCACTGTTGCAACTTGTTAGTAGGTTAGTACTAGAAAACATGTAAAAAGAACCTGAAAGTGTGGACAAGTAAAGCAAAGTAGATACTAAACAAGCATGGAGCATAAAAAATTATAGATACGTTTCCAACGTATCAACTACCCGCGCATTGAGCCCCACTTAGGCCAAAAGCCTAAGCTTGGGGGGAGGTATACTGACATCACACTCATCTATATATCATGTTCGGTCGGTTCTTTGTATATCCATTGTTTCGCTTTCTTTTCAGTTTTTGTTTCTGTTTTCTCGAAACACAAAAAGACCAAAAATATTTTCGTTGTTTCTCTTGGTTTGTTTCTTTTCTTTGGTTTTCCTTCAATAAACAAAATCCAAAAAGATTTTTCTTTGTTTGGTTTGTTTTTGCTTTGTTTGTCTTGCCTTGTTTGCTTGTTTTAAAAAATCGAAAACACCAAAAATATTTGTTGTTCTTCTTTGGTTCTGTGAGTTCTTTGCGGGGTTCACCCGTCCTCAGTCGATTTTGGTTTCATGTTATTATCCAAGTCACACAAGGGAAGGGCAATAATGAAGATTAAGACATCTTAAGGTGTGGTAAGAGGCTGGTAACGAACTCTATTTGTTTTCATTTCTATACATATACTCATCATTGTGAGCATGCTTAGTTTGTTCATGTAAGGTGTATGTTACTGATGGATGCTTAGTAGTTCTTGCTTGTCTGTGATTAGCTCTAGCTTGCTAATAGTTTGTATCATATCATATGAATGTTTGCTTGCATTGTTCATATTTTGGTATGATATTGTGGTATCCTCCTATGAATGTTTCATGTGAATCGACTTGGTACATGCTCACGCATGCATATGACTAAACAATAGTCAATAATCCTCGATGATTTATTTTGCCTCAGAGTTCTTGTCTCATTTTCATGCCATAATTAGTCATGTTTTGTTGCAAGCATGATTATGACAATTATTTCTCTCTTGTTTGTCGCTCCCTCTCTTTTGCTAGCCTTCACTTGCACTGAGTATGAGCTCTACCTGTGCATCCAACTCCTCAAAACCAATATTGCCAACTGTGTCGACCATACCTACCTATTAGCATCATTTGCTATTTTAGTGCATATTCTATATGCATTGTTTTCTTCCAAATAGGGGAAAGGTCTGTAACATCCCAATTTCAGCAATCCTGATTTGTTGTCAAAAAGTCAAAAATCAGGGGGAACAAAAACTTTTTGTTGTTAAGTGTTGCAATGTTTGTTGATTGTTTTGCTTGTGCTTATGCACCTGGTTGTATATTAGAAGATATACTCCTTACCTTAACACTAGTTGATAAACATTTTTTACAAAAGTAATGTCTTGACTCATCTTTCATATTCTCAAATGTTCTGGCATTTCGAAACTTGATCCAAGATAACTTAGACACAACAACATGTTTTACTAGTTCCTATTAACAAAACTATGGAGACCTATATATAATTTCCTTATGTTTTACTAGTTCCTATTAACAAAACTACTCTTATCTCTAGATTTTAAAAACCTTTCCTAAAACATTTTCAGTCCAATCTTGGTAGAAATACAAAGAGGACCTTATCTTACTTCAAACCACAAGCTCTTCAAAACACCCATGTTTAACTCAAGCTAGACATGATGGTAGCCTTTTTGACCATAAAACAGTAGGAGAGGCTCCTACTGTGGTACTCTACCAATAAAGAAATATTTTACATCAGGATGCATAAAGCATCACATTACAAAAAAGAAGAAAGATATATATCTAAAATCTAAATTCTATCTATGAACAGATCTATGATGTTTTCCAGGTTTTGGGTGACCCTGAACCTTAACAAGTTCAAATCAGTCTTGACTCTAGCTTTCTAGGCCTCTCTTGACTGTCTCACTCCTTGAAATATTGAATTTTTTCTTTCTTTCCAAATACCCTAGGCTGCTATCACAAATATCTCAAAGAAAATTTTAGTCTGGAAGTTATCTCTTGCATGCCTTACACGGGTGAATCTGCAAGTACTGCCTGACCAGTTGATGTTTAAATGAGTCCAACACGCTTCACTGAAAGGACAAAAGAATAATAAGTGTTCCAATGTCTCTTCCACTCCCAGAAGACATAATGGGTTGTTGTAATTCTATCATTGACCAAGATTTAAGTGTCTGCGTCTCAATATATTTTTTGTGTTTAGTCTGCCCGACAGTAATAGCCAAGATAATATCTTCAGTTTGGGCCATAATTTTGAATTCCAAATCCAGTCAAACTAAACCCTATGCTCAAGTAAACAAAAATATAATTTATAATATTTCCTTGAGGTATATTTGCCCCCCCCCCCATTTAAAGATCCATCTATGTCTGACTTCCTCTTGTAGTTTTACTGAATCCATGTTGAGCTGTAGTTGCATATATTTTGTTAAGGCCTCTGAAGATAACGGACAATAAAAGAGCTCCTGAATGTTGTTACTTTCTGAAAAAATCGAACCGAAATATCCTCATTGACCACAAATGAGTAATGTCGTGGATATTGGTCTTTCCTGATTGCATCGTTCCATTCATCTTTCCAAAATAGTACTTTATCTCCTTTTCCAACTAAGAAAGAAGCAATTCCACAAAAAATAGGAGACAACTTCATTATAGATTTCTACCAAAAAGAGCCGACAATACTAACTGCATGAGGGACAGAATGTTGGTAATATTTTTCCCAAAACAAATTCACCCATGGTATATCTCTCCTATTATAGAATTTGTCCAGAAATTTTAACAAGAGCCCTTGATTTTTAATTTTCATATTTAGGACCCCAAGACCACCTTTATTCTTTGGTTTACCGACCATGTCCCATGCATCCAGTGAGAAACATTTTCCCTATTATCTGTCTTCTTACTCTAGAGACATCTTGTTCTGATCTTGTCAATGTATTCAAAGATTTTTGGGTGGATATCAATGGTACACATTGTATATGTGGCAATGGAGGTCAATATATCATTCACATAAGCTAGTTTCCCAGCATGTGACATTAATAAAGTTGCACTTGTAACTTTCCTTTCAATTCAATCTAACAAAGACATAAGTTTAGTAATTGATGGTTTAGTCGTCCCCATGGGCAAACCCAAGTAAGTAAATGACATGGTCGCTACAGAACACCCCAATATGGAAGCCAACTCTTGAGCTTTGACATTTGAGATATTTATAGGAATTAGACTCGATTTATGAAAGTAAATTTTTAGCCAAGTGGAAGATGCATACCATAGTAAGATATTTTTCAGATGAGCCACTTCCTCGCTCTTAGCCTCAGAACCAAAATTGTGTCATTTGCATATTGGATGATAGGGAATTTACCACCACAGGGGATAGGCAGGTTTCGTCTTCCCTCAACCATTTCTCTATTCACAACCAGTTGCAAGAGTTTAGAAGCCAGAACAAATAAGAGAGGAGACAGTGGATCTCCTTGCCTTACCCCTCTTTTACAATGGAAAGATTTTCCAGGAACTCCATTTAGCAGTATAGCTGAGTGACCAAAGGAAAGTAAGAATTTTATCCAATTTAACAGATCTCATTGAAACCCATCTATTTGAGAATATCAATAATGGTGTCATGTTCAATCATGTCAAAATCTTTCTCAAAATATAGTTTCAGACCAATAATTTCCTTTTTAGACTTTTCACATTGGTATAGGAACTATAAAGCCCATGCTAAGGAGTCTTGTATAGATCTTCCTTTAATAAATTCATATTGATTCTCACTCACCAACTTTAAAATCCACTGTTGTAGTCTGTCAGCTAATAGTTTAGTTAGAAGCTGTAGACTAGTATTTAACAGAGAAATTGGACGATAGTCATTAACCAATGAAGGTGAAGGTATTTTAGGGAGTAATGCAATAAGAGAGCTATTAACACTGTCCAGAATAGCATTGCCTTCCATGAAAGTTTCACGCAGATTATAAAAGTGCAGTGCTATTATATCCTAGCAGGTTTTAAGAAAACAACCATTGAAACCATCAGGTCCAGGACTCTTGTCAATTGGAATTTTTTGAACTGCCTTATCAATTTCTTCTTTAGAAAAAGGTGCTGAAATGGCCTCTAAACCTAGAGTGTGCTTGAACAAATTTTGCATACTGAAACTCATTGCATGCTGTTCAGTAACTCCCAATCTCTGCTTGTAAGCTTCAAATAAAATTTGAGCTTTACCATCATGATCTTTGACTACATTTCCATCAGAACTAGTTCTAGTTGCAATATTGTTTTTCCTATGCCTCTCTATAGCAACTCGATGGAAGAAATTGGTATTTTCATCTCCATATTTTATCCATCTTTCTGTGCACCTTTTCTTCCAGTATTGTTGCTTGTAAGATAAAAGTCTACATATATGATTCTATAAAAATTTCCTAAAGTTCCATTCAGGAATTGTCAAGTGTCTAAGCTGCTCCAATGTTCCACTTGATTTAGAACTTTTTGACAATTATCAATTAATAAGGATAATTTAGAGATAGACTTACTCCATCTTATTAAAGCTCTTCTAGTATTCTTAAACTTAAAATTAAGCGCTGAAGCTGGATTTCTGTTCCCTACAAGAATTTGCCATGTCGTAGGCACTATTTCTTTGAATCCCGGATGTTCTATCCAAAAGTTTTCAAACCTAAAAACCTCGCATCTTAGAATAGAAGATTGAATGGAAATTACGCGTGGTAAATGATCTGAAACTGGTCTAGGTAAAACCTTCACACTTGTATTTGGGAATGAGGAAGTCCAATTATTTGAAGTACAAAACAAATCTAACCTTAACCGCAATTGTTCTGTTTGCATATTTCTCCAAGTGTAGGGAGAACCTTGAAGAGGAAGATCCACCAAATTGTGAGCTCTAATTATGTCATTGAACAAGATCATATCATCAATGTTACCCCCTGTCTGTTTCTATCATCTTGAGATCTATAGAAATTGTATTCCCCAATTAGTAACCAATTATCCAAGTCTAAAATTTCCAAGTTATATATCCATTGTACAAACTCTTGTCTTTCCACACCATCGCATGGACCATATATATTTGATAGAATCCAACTACCATTTGATTGTGTTGAAGAGAATTTAATGGTTATTTCCTAGGATATATTTTCAAGTAACTCCCCTCTGAAGATATTGCTATTCCAAATAACTAACAACCCTCGAGAATTCCCCTTAGAAGGAAAATACACAAATTTATCAAATCTCCTAGGGAAGAATTTCCTGATATATGAATGGTCAAATACCTCTCTTTTAGTCTCCTGAAGACAGATGATTGCACAACCAGATGAATCAATATGGGATCTCAAAGCATTATGTTTGTCCTCGGAATTTAACCCTCTAACATTCCAACATAAAATATGCCACTTCCTTAAACTTGAATTCATAACTAGGATAAGAAAAATAAGAGAAGCAAACACAGTTGCAAAAAAAGATGTTACACAAACCAAGCACATAGAGGATAAAAGTTCGAGTAATTGAACTAAGAAACTAAAATTTATTTTAATCTTGAAAATATTAAGCATACGCTTCATCCTCATTCCTCTCCAGCTTGTCTTCCGCCAACTCTTTAGGAGGAATGCCGCAGACATTGGCCCCAATCCTCTACAGAGCTGAAATATGAGTGGCTGCTGGCATAAGAGATGTCAGATCAGACACTTCAGAACCATCAGAGCCTTCACTATTGCATGTCATGGTAATAGAAGGAACCACCCTATTCTTTACTTTTGACTTCCTCTTCCTGGAATCCGTGGACTTGATAGTAGCCTTAGTAGTAGTTGATAAGCTTGATAAGATGAAGTGCCTTGATCTGCTGATTGTCTTGTTTGCTTAGGAAGTAGCATGAGTCACTCTAGGAACTCATACTTAAGTATCAACCCAATAGTTGAGATCATCAATCCCAAACTAATCACCCCAAACTGAATCTATCTTAAGTCACTCAAGTGACCCTCTAATGTACTTAAACAGATCAATCCTGAGGTAATCCTTTGTATTAGCATCCAACTCATCAAAGACCAAATACAAGCATAAATACTCTCGACATAAGATATACTTCAATATAATCCTCACTTGATGATAATATTGGTCCTTGCATCCTTTCGAAATCCATCCCTACTTCCTACTTGTTCAAATCCAGAAATCTGCAAAATTGGCTGTCTGAAATCCTTATCTGGATTTAATCTTGGAGACTTCACCTTTTCTAACCTATGTGCACTCCTAAGAATGTACTTAAACCATATTGTAGTACATCATTAGTACTACCAAATCCCACTATTTCCATTGGATAAACCATTATGGTACCCACCCCTCCATGATGGTTTTATAGTCAAGAAAATAATATTTTCTACAAATCTTATCATCTTGCCTACTTCGGCAGAAGCTCACATCTATATGCCCCATCCCCTTGACTAACTCTTTGCCTAGTTATGATCTAATAACCATGGTATATCAATCCCCTCTTCATTTTATTCCATTGGATACTCGTGCTTCTTAAACCCACAAGGTTTATGAGGCATCATGATGCATCTACTATGGCAGCCTTATTTTCAACAAAGTTTGCCTTCACTACTAGATCACCTCAGTTACAACCAATCCCAAATCTTGGCATCATGATCATCTATACAACTTGTTCTATCCATGCATCCATCTCTTGTACCAAGGTGAGCACCGAGCTCACTAATCCAACCATGTTTAGATGGTATAAAAATATCAAACCCTTAATCCTCCAAATCTAGTTTCCTTCCCTTTACAAGTTAGAAAGTCAAACCCAAGGTTGTTTATGATAGATACTTAAAGTTGACATCACCCACCTTGGATAAAACCATTTTCCAAATAATTTCCATAATTATTTGGATCATAATATCATCTAAATTCCTTCTTTGCAAAATCATCCAAACCTTGCTTACAAAGGAAAGTTTGTTTTTCTCCAAAATACCTTACCAACTCAAGGCACACTTGATGCCTATATATCATATCCTAGCCTCCCAACTCAAAAATAAATATTTTTGAGATTCTTTATTACTTATTTTTGTCCTTTTTCTTAAATGGTAGAAACAAGAATTAATAACTTAAAAATACTTTTCTATCTAATAAATTCCAGGAAAATTCCAGAAAGTGTGAGATTGTATTTAAGACCATCTCCCATCAAAAAACCAACATCGTGCAATGTAAAAGTATCAAATTAGCTTCTATGAACCATTTCTGTACTTTTTGAATAAATGAGATTAAATGGACTTATAACCTTTTGGACAATCCCAAACCCTTCCTAAGGTGATGTATTGCCACTAACTAACTGTAATATACCATGTTTTGTGTAATAGAAATAAATACATGTTTGAGCATTGCATGCATGCATAATACTTGCACTTTGGTTTAATCAAATAAGCACAAACAAAGCCCTAAAATTTTCCTCTTAAACCATTTAAATAGTTGTTATATTTTGAATACTACCCAAAAGAGTGGAGCCCAAATTGATAAAAAGGGGTTTCCACATTATTTTATTATGTTTGGACAAACTCTAGTATTTTGGAAATATTCAAAACAGAATTTGAATTGAAAATACAAAGAGAAGTTGAAAAAGCATAAAACAAAAAGGTTTTCAGAAGAAAAAAATAGTTCCCTAACCCTATCTTGGCCGCAGCCCATCTCTCCTCTCTCCTCCGCGCTGCTCACGCGCAGCAGACTTGGCCCAGCAGCGGCCCACCTGGGCCCTTACCGTTTCGTCGAGGCTATCCTCGTCGTCCACCTTTGGCATCGATGGAAGCAGCTCGCTGGTGCCACTGCGTCGCTCGCCGGCATGGAGATGCACGCCGCCGCCCCCGGACGCCTACAAGACCCTTCGCCTCGCCAAGAACAAACCCTAGCATGCCACTTCCTCTTTCCCTCCCTCTCTGGCTCTGGCGCGCGCAATTCCGAAACCCTAGCCTTGCAGTTCACCGTCATCCCCGCCGTCTTCGGCTGCCCCGAGCTCCGTGGAGTAGCCTAGGAGAAGCGGGGTCGTCCTCGTCCTTATCAAGCCACGCAAGCTGGGAAGCTTCGTGCTTGCTGGAATCGAGCTCAACTCTCTGTCGGCCATCGCCAGTCACGCCGTCGATTCGCCTCCGTCCGACCTCCCCTAGCCTCGCCGACCCCTCCATCGGCTTCCTGGTGAGCCGCTGGTGCTCAGGCACCCCTCCGTCTTCTCCCTCTCGCTCTCTAGCTCCTCCCCAACGATCACCAGTCACGTCTTCCGCTGTTCTTCCTCGTCGTCGATGCTCCGGTAACCTACTGCTAGCAGTGCCACCACTTCCTGTTCGCCCGCGACGCCCTCTTTCCAACGACCCATCCGCGCATCCAGGCGCGCAAGGGATCGACGGATCCCTGCTCGATCTAAGAGCTCCCCATTGCTGATGTATTGCTGACATCAGCATGAGGCAATAAATCTTTTTCCTTTTATTTTAAATGTTTTCAGTAAATAATTTATGTAAATAAGAAATCCCTAACAGGTGGGCCCTACCTGTAAGACATTTAATCTTTTCCAAAAATGTTTTCTGAAATGATTAAACTTATGATATGTGGGCCTAACCTGGAAAATAATTTGAATATTCCAAAAATGATTTAAAATGAATTAAAAATGGAGAAATTCATAACTAATTCATTTTAAATTGGAAAAAATACAAATAATATATCAAAATGTTCAGAAAAATGAGCTCTATCATTTAAAAATGTAAGCATCCACATTCATACAACTTTGAATCCTGACTTATTTAGAGGAACACCGACACCCCCTAAGTACCATGGGTTCGATGGTTTGCCTAGCTAGGGCATTCCAGATTCATTTAAATCGATGATGCATATAGGGATACTCTATCACATGTAAAATACCATATCATCCATATTTTATGAGCATTGCGCATGCCATGTGTTGAATGTTGCTTTCTCTTTTCTGGTGATTGGTTTGTCCCGAATAGGAACCGAACCCGAGGCTAAAGTCAACACCACCAAAGAGAAGTAGAAGTCCAAAAACGGACAAGGCAAGCGAAGCCCCACTCATACATATGAATTCTATGTTTACAAAGTATTTCATTCTCGCCATATGCATTCGGTTCAACAGTCTTTTATCAGTAGATACAGTAATCCTATCTGATGCATGTTTCCCTTTGTGAACTATATTACCCGATCCACTGCTCCTAGCATTACTGGGGTTTGGCTTACAAGCATCGCTAGTGCCACAATTCAGTCAAGCTTAGCCATGCTTAGTGGTCCGATGTTGGTCATTCAGATGATGCATTGGAGAGGCGAATGAACCTAGTATGGTAGGATGTTGTGATATGATCAGAGATGGATACTAAACATCCTAAGGCTTGTATGGGAGGCCACGTGGATTGTGGTTTTTGCAGTCCCATACTTGCCACCCTTAGGACCTGATGTTCTTGCCTCTTGAACCAAGACGGGCCTACAACCACACGGGGGCCTGGAAACCCCCTCGACTTACTAACTTGCCTAGTAGATTCCATGAGTCACATAGTTCGAGCTTTCCATTCGACATACGCATCTTGGTTGTTCTTGAATGGAGGTGAAGGAGGTGCATTCATAACAGGTAGGTAAGCGTGGCCGGGAACAAGAGATGCACGGCATCCGTAATCTTGAACCCCGCACACATCTCTAGGGACCGACTTCAGGACTCGACCTGTTATGATGGCATCTCCTTAGTGCGTGACTAATGGTCTCGGCGAAATCAAGGTAAAGGTCGGGGTCAACCACTCTCTGCTGGCCTTCCAAGGAAGAGGGCTAATAATTTGGCATTAAGAATCAGTTGGTATGTGTGGGTAAAGTTTTGCACCCCTGCAACGTATTAATCTTTTTGAAAAGGCGTGTCCACGGTTATGGACAACTTGGGAACGGATGTGAAGATCATAGAGAACCATAACTGAATGATAAAACTTGGCCAACTAATGTGAGATCCGGAATACTTCCTCAGGGATGTTTGAGGGGGTAGGCCGGGAAGAGAGGTTCAGTTGATGATGGTACTTGGTGGATAACGAGGATGATTCTAAGAGCTAGAGCTGCAGTCTTCTTATCCCCTTTGAAAATGATCTGAATAGACGAGCTTCTTTTCCTTCTTGTGTTGAAAACAAAAGATGGCTTTATGCAAAATAACTCCACTAGCCATAAGTCTTGCGGATTACACCCTATACTCAGCCTTGCCTCATTGGTGTTTTTCTACAAATGAAGCTACTCCAATAGAAGGTGGTTTCTATATCGAAGTCGACGAGTAGTTGGGCTTCCCGGGCAGCAGCCTAGGATCTATGGAAGGGTCGCGACTTCTGTTTAAGGCCTCTTAGGCCCTTTGCTCAGTTTGTTGTTTAGAACAACTTGTTTGCTTTCGTTGGTTTGATGTAATGATGGGTCTGTGACACATGGCTTGTATGACTGGTTTGTAACTCTCTTAAGAGTTTACCTTATTAATGCATGGTTTCTATGTTCTGTAATGTTACCGATCATTCCCTGCGTGCTTCGGAATTTAGATTAGGCTTATGTCAGATGAAGATCTGGTATTTGTCTAGCCCTGATCCTGGGTCGTGATAGATTTTGGGATCAGAGCAGGACTGCCTGTAGCAAACCCTTCTTGCTGGTCGATGTTGAGTCTAGAGTTTGAGTAAACTATTTGAAAGATAAAAACTATTTGCAAAACTCTGAATATGACTCTTTTTACTCCTTATCCAAGGTTGTTCTATTGCTGAGTTATCTTACCTCGTTTGCTTTGCAAAGTTTCATTTCTCGTCTATCATTTCAAACCTTCAGGATATACTGGTTTGGGTTGTTTATCCTAGTACTCCATACTCGGTTGCAAGGCTCAGAGTTTCCAAGATGTATCTGTGCACCTGAGCATTGTTTTTCAACTTTGCTAAGGATGCCTATAATCCTACTCTCTATTCTGTTGTGACTTGTTGGTATCATATCATGCTTGCATTCCATTATTATGGTTTGTATCTAAGTTGGTAGCGTATATGTTTCGTATGCTTGTTCTACTGCCATACTTAATCCATTGATATAATCTTCATTCATATGTTCGTCTCCACCATGATCTTTCTACATGGTTCATGTCATCCTTTGATGTACCATTTTTGGTGAATCCATTCTCATGGTTTCTTTTTTCTCCTCAGGATGTCGTCTGGTACTTGTGGTTCTATTGGCCATCGAGGAAACATCAATGCTGAACAGGAACTTCCGCCACCTCCCACAATGGCCGAGGTTCTCAACAACATTATGACCAACCGTCTGAGGAATGAACGCCTTCTGGAGCGTGTGGCGTAGAACACTGAACGTCGTCCTGACGACTGTGTCACACTTGGAGATTTCATCCGCTCTTTTCCTCCAATATTCACCCACCCCAAGGATCCCCTTGAAGCTGATGATTGGCTCCGCACCATAGAGCGCAAGTTCAGTGCTCTCCATGTCCTTCTAGATGGTCGCACCAACTTTGCCACCTATCAACTAGAAGGTGAGGCTGGTGTTTAGTGGGAAGGTTTTCTGAACGTGCAAGCTCAGGGACATGTTGTTACTTGGGAAGAGTTTGTTGTAGCATTCCGTGCCTCTTATATCCCTAAGCCCATCATGGATCTCAAAAGGAGGGAGTTTCTGGATCTGACTCAGGGGCGCAGGGATATTGAAACATATGGGCGTGAGTTTACTCGCCTGGCTCGTTATGCAACCAGGGGTGTGATCAATGATGAAGATAAGCAAGAGTTGTTCTGTAAGGGACTAAACCCTGCACTTCGCTATGAGTTGCTACCCTTCAAGTTACAGTCTTTCCAGGAACTGCACAATCAGGCTCTTACTCTGGAGCATGGAAGGAAGGATATGGAGGTCTCTCAGAAGCGTGAAGAAGGAAATTCTCGTGCTTCTTCCTCTGGTAACAAGAAGCGTTGTATCTTTGTTCCATACAGTGTTGTACCTCGTACTCCTTATGCACCCAAGACTTGTGGCAATGCTTCTCGTTAGCCATAGTCAAATACTGGTGGAGCAAATTATTGCCCTCTTGCTGGTTCTTACACTAGAGTTACTTGCTTCTCCTGTGGTCAGCCTGGTCACTACTCAAGGGAGTGTTCCCAAAGGGCTGTCGGTTGCAATGATCAGCAGGCAAAGAAGAATGATAAATCTCAAGGTGCTAGACGTGGTCGTCTGACCCATGTCACTGTTGAGGAAGCTCAGGAAGATCCACGCGTCATTCTGGGTACGCTCCGTGTTAATTCAATTCTAGCAACAGTCTTGTTTGATTATGGAGCATCGCATACATTCGTATCACAAGATTTTGTGCAAATGCATGATATCATCTTTGAAGCTATGGCCTAGCCTCTAGAGATTAGAACTCTAGGGTGTCGTTGGTAGACCATCTGGTTACTCATGGGGTTGAGATAGATATAGCATATCAGAAGTTTCCCACTTCCCTCATTGCACTCAAGTCAACTGACATTGATGTCATTCTGGGCATGGACTGGTTAACCAAGTATCAAGACGTCATTGGCTGTACACTTAGAACAGTAACTGTGACCTCTCCTGCTAGCATAACTGTCAAGTATTGTACTGATGGTTCAAAGTCTCCGTCTGCAGTCCTTAAACCCTTCTCAGAGTTGTATGCCATGGATGTCCTACCTACTCTCGAGGTCCAATATGTCCATGTAGTCTGTGATTTCCCGGATGTTTTTCTTGAAGAGTTGCCTGGCATGCCACCTGATCAAAGTGTGGAGTTTGTCATAGAGCTAGTTCCTAGAACTGTTCCTATCTCCAAAAGACCTTACCGTATGCCTCCTCATGAGTTGGTAGAGTTGAAGAAGCAACTGGAAGAGCTAGAAGGCCTAGGCTACATCCAACCTAGCACATCCTCTTGGGGTTACCCTACCATCTTTGTCAAGAAGCGGGATACAAATATCCTAAGATTGATTGTTGATTACCGTCCACTCAACACAGTGACAATCAAGAATAAGTACCCTCTCCACCGGATAAATGACCTCTTTGATCAATTAAGTGGTGCCACTGTCTTCTCCAAAATGTACTTAAGATCAGGGTATCATAAAATCAAGATCAGAAAGGAGGATATCCCAAAGACAGCATTCACAACTCGTTATGGTCTTTATGAGTATACAGTGATGTCCTTCGGGTTAACCAATGCCCCTGCCATATTTATGAGGCTCATGAACTCCGTCTTCATGGAATATCTCGACAAGTTCGTCGTGGTATACATTGATGATATTCTAATATAATCCAAAACCAAAGAAGAGCATACCGAACATCTGCGTTTGGTGTTGACTAAACTTCGCGAACATCGTCTCTACACCAAGTTCTCCAAATGCGAGTTCTGGTAACAAGAGCTCATCTTACTTGGACATGTTGTGTCCGCAAGTGGTGTTTCTATCATACCGGATAAGGTTCAGACCATTCTAGAATGGAATTCACCTACCTCAGTCAAGGAAGTCCGAAGTTTTCTTGGAATGGATGGATATTACCGCAGATTCATCGAGAACTTCTCCAAGATATCCAAGACTATGACTAATCTTCTTAAGAAAGATAAGAAGTTTTAATGATCAGAAAATGCAGAAGAAAGCTTTCAGGCTTTGAAAACTAAGCTAACCACCGCTCCTGTGCTTGTCCTTCCGGACACAAGCAAGGATTTTGTCATCTACTTTGATGCTTCCTGTCAAGGGCTCGGTTGTGTGTGGATGCAATATGGTCATGTAGTGGCCTATGCTTCTCGGCAATTGAACCCACATGAGAACAATTATCCAACCCATGATTTCGAACTCGCTGCTATTGTTCATGCCCTTAAGCAATGGCGACATTACCTCATCAGTAACCGTTGCGAACTATACTCGGATCATCAAAGTTTGAAGTACCTATTTACCCAGCCATATCTGAATCTCAGGCAAATACGATGGTTGGAACTCATCAAAGATTATGATTTGGGTCTCAACTATCAACCCAACAAAGCCAATGTCATTGCTGATGCGCTAAGTCGGAAGTCTTATTGCAATAATTTGATGATATCACAAGCTCAACCTGCCCTATATGAGGAAATCAAGGGTCTTAACCTTGAAGTAGTTCCTTGTGGATTCCTTGCTAACCTTGAAATAAAATCTTCTCTAGAGGACCAAATCAAGGAAGCTCAAAAACAAGATTGTGAGATCACCGAGATCAAAGAACGTGTTGCAAGTGGTAAAGCTAAATGTTTCTCCATCAATGATCAAGGTACTCTCTATGTTGGTAGCCGTCTAATGGTCCCAAACAGTTGGAAACTCGAAGATCTAATCCTACTAGAAGCTCATGAATCCCCTCTTCCTATCCATCTTGGTGGTACCAAGATGTACCGAGATCTCCGTCAAAGATTCTGGTGGAGTGGAGTGAAACCAGAAATCGCTTGCTTTGTTGCAGAGTGCGACGTTTGCCGTAGTGTGAAGGCTAAACACCAAATGCCTGCTAGACTTCTGCAACCGTTGAACATTCTTGAGTGGAAATGGGATGAAATTGGTATGGATTTAATTACTGGACTCCCAAGGACACAAGAAGGAAATGATGCCATATGGGTAATAGTTGATCTGTTATCCAAAGTTGCTCATTTCCTCCCGGTTCGAGAAGATATCCGTGCTAGTCAAATGGATGACTTATACATCTCTCAGATCGTCATTCTTCATGGTGTTCCCAAGAAGATCATCTCTGATCGTGGAAGTGTGTTTATTTCCAAATTTTGGCAAAGTTTGCAAGAAGCAATGGGAACTCATGTCTCCTTCAGCATAGCCTATCATCCTAAAAACGGTGGTCAAATCGAAAGAGTAAATCAAATTGAAGACATGCTCACAGCGTGTGTCATTTCCTTTGGAAAGAACTGGGATAAATGTCTTCCTTTTGCGGAGTTCTCCTACAATAACAGTTTTCAATCCAGTTTGGGCATGGCACCTTTCCAATTCCTGTATAGGAGAACATGTCGAGCGCCGCTGAACTGGACAGAAACCGGCGAAAGAAAATTCTTTGGTCAAGACATGGTCCAAGAAGCAGAAGATCAAGTTCGCATAATTCGAGAGCGTCTAAAGGACACTCAATCTCGTCAGAAGACCAACTATGATCCTCATCATCTTGTTGTTCATTAGGAAGTTGGTGATCAAGTTTACCTCTGGGTCACTCCTCTGAAGGGTGTCCATCGATTCGGTATCAAACGAAAATTGGCTCCTCGCTACGTTGGTCCCTTTCGCATTCTCTCCAAGCAGGGTGAGCTTGCCTACAAATTTGATCTACCTTCAACCTGTCCAGAGGTTCATGATGTATTTCATGTGTCTCAACTTAAGCGTTTCTTCAAAGATCCCATTCGTGGTGTGGACCATGAATCTTTGGATCTCCAAGATGATCTAACCTACCAAGAATACCCTGTTCGTATCCTTGATGAAACCGAGCGCAAGACTAGTCATCAAACCATCAAGTTCCTGAAAGATCAATGGTCTCATCACTCTAAGTCAGAAGCAACTTGGGAATGCGAAGATCGTCTTTGATCTGAGTACCCTGCCTTCTTTTCTAAAACCTAGGAATCTCGGGTCGAGATTCTTGTAAGTGGGGTAGATCTGTAACATACCATCTTTTGTGTAATATAAATAAAGACATGTTTGAGCATTGCATGCATGCATAATACTTGCACTTTGTTTTAATCAAATAAGCAAAAACAAAACCCTAAAATTTTCCCTCTCAAACCATTCAAATGGTTGTTATATTTTGAAAACTACCCAAAAGAGTGGAGCCCAAATTGATAAAAAGGGGTTTCCACATTATTTTATTATGTTTGGACAAACTCTAGTATTTTGGAAATATTCAAAACACAATTTGAATTGAAAATACAAAGAGAAATTGAAAAAACAGAAAAGAAAAAGGTTTTCTGAAAAAATAGTTCCCTAACCCTATCTGGGCTGCAGCCCATCTCTCCTCTCTCCTCCGCGCCGCTCACGCGCAGCAGACTTGGCCCAGCAGCGGCCCACCCGGGCCCTTACCTTTACGTCGAGGCTATCCTCGTCGTCCACCTTTGGCGGTGACGGAAGCAGCTCGCTGGCGCCACCGCGTTGCTCGCCGGCATGGAGATGCACACCGCCGCCCCGGACGCCTACAAGACCCTTCGCCTCACCAAGGACGAACCCTAGCACGCCACTTCCTCTCTCCCTCCCTCTCTAGCTCTCATGCGCAATTCCAAAACCCTAGCCTCATAGTTCACCATCGTCCCTGCCGTCTCCGGCCGCCCCGAGCTCCGCGGAGTAGCCTAGGAGAAGTGCGGTGTCATCATCATCCTCGTCAAGCCATGCAAGCTAGGAAGCTTCATGCTCGCCGTTGCTAGTCACGCCGTCGATTTGCCTCCATCCGACCTCCCTTGGCCTGTAACATCCCAAAAAAATAAAACAATGATCATCAAACTCTAATCACTAAAATTAGGGTTAACAAAAACTTTGAGTAATTAAAATCATTTGAATGCATGTGTGTATGTGATGATTTGATAAATGCATGAATGAACTTGTGTGATTAACCTAAATAGCAAGAAATGGTTTAAAGATGAAAATAATATCATATAAAACATTTCCAAGCAGAAACAAATAAAGAGAAAATCAAAAACAAATCAATTAAGGCAAATGGTCATTTTTGCCAATCTTGCTCACTAGGTCACTTTGAGTGTTTCTAGTCCAAGATTTCAAATAGAAACTTTTCCAATTCTTTTCACCCCTTGCTAGACCAAGTAAAAATGAATCAAAGCCTACCTTTAAAACTTGCAGAAAAATTTGGCAACCTCATTCAAATCACATTTCAAAATTGAATCTTTATCATATGTGAAGATCACACATTTTTAAAACCCAACCAAACCAGTGCCCCTTGACTAATCCAACTAACCAGAGACTCCCTAGTATGTGCCTAGAAAACCCACCAAGTTTGAATCCAAAATACAAATTTGAATCTCTTTCGGCTATTTTATCAAACACCTTGTTTGCAGCAAACAAACAAACAACAAACACTATAGTGAGCAGTGAATTTGGCCAACCTTGTTCCCTCTCTAGCTCTCACTACACTCTCAGTAGATGATCTAGCCCAACTAACAAGCTTTAGAACTACTGTAAGCTTGGCATAGCCACTAATGGTGACCATGCCGAGCCCATTTGCCAACCCCAATGTCGCCAACGAGCTAGAGGAAGAACTAGCCCGCTAACCTTGTCTGGGACACGCAGCACCATCCACTTCCACTCCCTGTCCTAGCCCCGAGCGCAGCCAGCCACTGGACCACCCGCCAAACACGCGCCTAGTCTATCTGTGTGCGAGCCGAGAGCGCGCCAGTGCGCCACACTTGATGTAACACCCTCAGAATCGGCCCTATGCAAGTTTTAGCGATTCCCGCCAAACCCGCATAGAAACGATTCAAAGGTGCCCACCAGGCACTTTCGTGTGGGTGGAAAACGAAGTAATATCATTACACAATAGTCCACGATGGAACCCACAGAACACATATATATAACAATGACTCAAAAAGTCAAGAATACATATATACAGTACAAAGGTCCAAATCACCTTGAAAACGATACAGCGTCCGAGTATGGACAAGATGCAAATTGAGCTGAGAGCCCTGAAGAATAACCAATGGCATCCATAACCCTTCCCATGCCAAGCCGGAAGGGTAACCCTGCTAATGACGTCGATCTCAAAACCTTCTTAAACAAAAGGGGTGCCGACAAAGGGCAAAGGAAAAAGAGAGCGGTCAGTACTGAGGCCAGTACACGGCGAGACTAGAATTTGGCGGTCCTCGCCGACATAGGTATGGTGGACTGAAGCGGCAGCGCAACATGCACTAAACAACCTATAGAGACTCAATAAAATTGGCGGCTATCAGATAGGGATAAGGAAGATCTATTCGGATCCAACCTAAAACTATCACCAAGCATACCCATCCTGGTATTTCCCCCTCGATACCAAACGAGGAAGTTAACCGAGGAACTCACACAGTTGGCAGTTTTATTCATTCTATTATAGTTGCGGCAATTACTAGTTAGACATAGATAGCATGAGTCATCCTGATATAATAAGCAGTGGGCAGTTTTAAGTAACCATTCTGTTGTAGTTGTAGTACTTACTAGTCAGATACATATAGCATGAGGCATCCCCAAACCCAACAGTTGTTGGTAATTTTATTTAGCCACTCCATTGTAGTTGCAATACTTACTAGTCAGATACAATGGTAACAGGTGACAACCTAAAACCAGCAGTTGTTGGCACTTCTATTTAGCCATTCCATTATAGTGAAGCTAATTACTAGTCATTATAAAGTCAAATTTATAGCACTACTTTAGTTATAGTTTTCTATGATCGAGATACTGTGCTCCAAGTCGTCCATAACCGCGGACACGGCTTTCAGAAAGTTTTACCCTGCAGGGGGGCACAAATAGCAACACACGCACGATCAACCTCGAGAAAAGCCAAATGAAAACCCAACGAGACATCACGACAGAACATTCGCAAGATTCATATTTGATTTCAGGGGGCCACCCCACTAAGATACCCACAACGAAGTTGGCCGGCTCCGAGACAGACCCAGAGGTTTGTGACAATGGCTGTAAACGACTGGGAACCCGAAAGTGTGACTGGGCTTGTTGATACCGCGAAAACATTACACGTTGGTTCCAAAATAGTACAGGCGCTCCACGCTCAATCATAAATAAATCAGTAACGCATGGCATAATTACAGGATAGTAATAAAGCCCCAAACTACTTTGTGGCCCCAAGGAATTAAATATGACTCAAGCTAGGGTTAGGGGGATTCATGGTCCCACATGCGGATAGTGCAAATATCCAAAGAACAGGTATCAAGTACTCGGGGTCCTACGGGACACAAGTGGACGGTTAAAAACCAAATAACACCTATTGCCCACCTGTGCCTCTGCATTATTTACCTACTTCAATTTTAGTTATTAAACGGTAATTAAAGCCATGATCATCTCCAACATTAAACATGAGGCATTACTCCAACAACTGTGGAACATCGACGACGCGAGGCAACACTTGCGCAAGCAACTACGACTCGTTGGGGTGACTATCTACCAAACAACAGGTAATAGGATGTGTCCAAGGCAATTTAACGGCTGCAAGGGATATCACGGGTACGAAAACTAGAGCATCGCATCGCAGTTAGCAATAGATCAACAGGAGGAAATAAAGACTATGAAAGTAAAATAGGTAGAAAGGGGGGAATGCTCGCCTGAAAATATTGCCGAAGTTTCATAACCGAAGAACTTGTCGAAGCTCACAACATCTCATCGTCCTATCCGAGAAGAAGCAAACACTAAAAGGAACAAGCGGTGCAACAATTACAACTAATGCGGAAGAATAGGCATGATCATGATATGATGCATGATATGACAAGTTAATGATGCAAACTGATGGGGATGCGCCTACCGGGGTATACCCAGCAGGACGTTTCCGACTGGCCCAAGAACTGGCGAGTGGGCCTACAAGACGGTGACTGGATCGAAGCCCAGCGAGGATCCAAGCGGCTAGTAGGTCGGTGTGGCCTGCGATCCCCATTGCCATGAGGTATGTATCGAGCCAGACGGCGGGGTCGTACGAGGGGGAGGTAACGGGCGGCTAGTATACTCAAGCGGCCGCCCAGTGGTGGCAAACACCCTCAACTGCCCGCCACCGGAGCCACTACAGCTCCAACACCGACCCGCGAACGCGGCACTCTCCACCAACGACCCCAGGCCACCGACCAACTTCGTCGCCGCCAACGGTCAACCCATCGACGTCTGCACCTACATCATCAACAACCAAAGCTGGCGCGCACGCCAGCCCGACGACCTGCGACACACCCTAACCAATCGCCGCGACGGCGAGCCCATGGGGTCGCTCAGTCGACTTGGCCCCAAGTGTTTCGGACCAATGATCCAAGGCGAGAAGTACCCGCCAAACTTCAAGGCACCGAAGGAGATAGAAAAGTACGACCCCTCGTACGACCCCGCCGTCTGGCTCGATACATACCTCATGGCAATGGGGATCGCAGGCCACACCGACCTACTAGCCGCCCGTTACCTCCCCCTGATGATGGAGGGGCGTGGCGATGGATCAACACCTCCCTCAGACATGATCGACTCGGGAGGAGATGCGTGACGCCTTCGAGCACTTGAGTGCTGTCATGGGAATGGTCACGGCAGAATCTTGCAATCGGCGAAGTAGTAGAACGAGGGCAAGGCGGCCAGCCATCTGCGGTGCAAGATGAGGGCGGAGACACAGGGTTTACCAGTGTTCGCCCCCGAGGGTAAAGACCTACTCCTGCTAGATTGTATTATGGAGGTGGTACAATGGGCGAGCTCGGCGGCCAGGCGGCGAGTCGCTTGGGTGTATGATGGAATGTATCTCTACACGCCCTGCAGGGAGGTTTATATAGGCTCACCTCTCCTAGGGTTTACATATCTCAACCGAATCAGTTAAAGCTTCGGTACTCGTTTAACCTAATCCGACTGGGCCTATCTACTCGCCTGGGCCTTCAGCTTCCAGTCGCTTGGATCCACGCCGGGCCTTGATCCAGTCGCCGTCCTGCAGGCCCACTCGCCAGGTCTTGGGCCGGAACGCCCCGCCAGGTATACCCGGTGGCGCATCCCATCATCGAGTCCCCGAGGCCGTCGTCGATTAGGCGAGGTGGCTACCGCGTCGAGTATACGGACTTGAGTAGACATCCAGTCGAATCGTCGGCGGGCTCCTGTATAAAGGAGAAAACTAGTCATCCAGATCGCAGCTTTGGCGAGTCGAGTCGGCGCAACATTGTCGGGTCGGCGAGCCGAGTGGCTGAAGTTGGACCGTTAAACGTGGTCAAACTAGCCGTTGGGGTAATCCAACGGTAACTTTTGGCGTAATCACCGCGTAGTAACGGCTCCCTGATTTGGCGGGTAACAACCGCTATGTAAGGGGAATGGCAGGCGATCAGAGAACCACCTTCTCGCCATTTCCTCTGACTGCGCACACTTTCGTCTCCCTTCGCATCGCGATCCAGCCGACCAGAAATCCTCCGACCCCCCACAAATCTTTCCGCCATGGCCCTCTCCACCGAACCTTGGGGTAGATCTAAGTGCACGAGGGCGCAACTGGCTTCCTTTAAGGAGGTCGGGATCCTGCGAGCCGGCTGCTGGCGCATCCCCGCAGCCGGAGAGGTGACTCCGAACCCGCGAGAGAGGGAATTCATCTGCTTCACCAGCCATCTTGAACGGGGGCTAGGGTTCCCCACGTCCCTGTTCTTCCAGCGCTTCTGCGCCTACTACGGGATCCAACCATCGGATCTGGGTCCCCACAGCATCGAGCAGCTCGCCATCTTCGTGGCGTTCTGCGAGTGCTACTTGGGCTGCCGGCCCTACTTCCCTCTATGGCAAGATCTATTCCACGGACGGATCAGCCGCGAGGAGGCGGGCGGCCCAATGCTTGCCGCGGGCGGCCTAACCTTCCAGCTGAAGTCGAAGGCTTCATTCTTCGACTTGATGCTGCCCGCCAAAGCAGCGAGCGACTGGAAGAAGTCGTGGTTCTATGTTGCCGAGGCGACCCCGGAGGGCGAGACGGCGATCCCGCGGTACTCCGCCAACCGGTCCGAGCCGCGCTGTCTTCAAGTCGGCAAGCTCCCCAGCGACCAGCGGATGGTTGTTGACGAAATGCTCCAAACCATCCGCAGTTTGAATAAGAAGGGCCTCCAGACGATCAACCTGTACAACTGCTGGCTCGGGCGGCGGCTCGTCCCCTCCGCTCGACGACCACTATATGTACCAAGATACGGGCGAAGACTCGACGAAGGCCTGCCTTGCCGAAAGTGGAAGCTCGAGGACTACATCCCAAAGATCAAGAAGATCACCCAGCGGTGTACCGACGCACAGCGGGTCGCCCCCTACACCGCAAAGCGTCCAGCCCCAATGGTAATCACCTCGCTTCATTCGCAGTCGCAGTTTTTGCAGTCGCGGTAACTCTAATTTCATCTTGCGTTCATTGCAGCTATTCCAAGTGGTGGAAGGATGGCTCCCGCCTTCGAACGACGAGAACTCGAGCTCATCCGTCTAAGACATGGGCGAGTCGCCTCCCGCCAAAGGATATTCCGGGAGCGACGAGAACCCTGACGACGACGAGTCCGAGGAGGAGGTCGCCCCGCTGGTTCGCAAGACCCGCGGGCAGCGACAGCGTGAACTTGAGGCGAGTAAAATCCTCGAGCGTCACGATGACGACGAAGAACTTCCGGAGACCACCTCGCGCCACCAGGCTACTCCATCGAAGAAGAAGAAGAAAGAGAAGGAGGCAAAGGCCCCTCCGAAGAGGAAGACGAAGCCGACGAGGCCGGCCTCGCCGCCGCACTCGGCGAGCAGCTCTGACGCCCCCAGCCCGGCCAAGGACGAGGCGCCGCCGACGATAGCTGTGCTGGATACGGCCACTGTCGAGGTGCCACTGGCTTCAATGCCTCTGCCATTCGCCCCAGTCTCTGGGCTGGAGGATGCTCCGGCTGCAGCGGCTTCGCCTCGCAGGGAGGCTCCTGCCGAAGATGTCCCAGAGGCTCCAATCGCGGCCTCGACGACGAAGAAGCCATCCGTGTCTTGGGCACGCGACGTCCTGGAGATGGGGCTCAGCCGCCGACTGGGCCCTGAACTGGAGAAGCCGGCCGGCCTCCGCACGGGGCTACGATTCATTCCAGTCGCCAAGTGAGTACACTCACCTTCCTTTGTCTTCCATAGCAGCTTGAATTATCCTTCTTACATGATTGATGTACAGGACCGGAGTGAAGAGGATGGGCCACCCGACCGTGGCTAAGGTGCCGTCCGTTGTCAGCAAGGAGGATCCTTCCCGTAAGAGGAAGGCGGACGAGGTCGTCGTCCCTACGGATGGCGGCAAGAAGGCTAAGGGCGATGACGTCGTCACGATTTCTGACGACACGGTGGTCGCGCCGACCGAGCCCGTAACAGAGGTGGCCGCGTCCACGAAGGAGGGCGCTCCCTCGCCTGGAACGGCCGAGCCGACCTCCTTTGGGGCGGGTGCCTCCATCGCAACATTCCCGCGCTTCATGGCCAAAGCGGCCGCGGCGAGTGGAACTTTGCCCTCGAGCCGTGCGCCTGGGGTCGCCGATGCGGAAGTCGAACAGCGTCGTGGGTACACACCAGCTCTCCTCGCGTCCGTGGACGCGATACAGCTTCATGGCATGCTTGGCGCAGCCATCCAGGTATGTCCAGTCCCCGAGGATCAGGTCGGTGTTTTGCAGCGATCTGATTCTTTAAGCTTCTTGTTATTATTTTTCGCATCCAGTCCCCGAGTGCGCACTCGATGAATTTCAGCGGGTGGGCACTTAGGATTTCTTGATTGCCAGTCCCCGAGTGCGCACTCGCTGAATTTCAGCGGGTGGGCACTTAGGATTTCTTGATTGCCAGTCCCCGAGTGCGCATTCGCTGAATTTCAGCGGGTGGGCACTTAGGATTTCTTGATTGCCAGTCCCCGAGTGCGCATTCGCTGAATTTCAGCGGGTGGGCACTTAGGATTACGCATTTGCTAATTTTTTGGGTGATGTGCAGGGTCTGCAACGTGAATCGGCTGACCGATTGGCAGCGAAACACCGCGCGGAGGAGGAGCTGGCCACCGTCCAGGAGGCGGAGGAAGCTCGCCAGGGACTTGTCCCCGCGGGTGAATTGGCGGCGGCGCAATCGGCTTTGATTTCTGCTGAAAAGCGGATTGCCGATCTCGAGCGTGAGCTGTGGGAGGCGAAAGAGGAAGCGATCTCGGCTGATGGGCGAGCCAAGGCCGCCATTACGGCCGCCGAAGAGGATCGTAAAGTGTCGGAAGCCCTTGTTGCTGGGCTTCAAGACGACCACACTTCGCTTCAATGCTTCATCACGGATCTCGCCCGCCCGTTGATTGGTAAATGCATCTGCCTCTGCCAGTAGCGCGTGCCTTTTTGTGATGTCCGTCGTATTCATTGTGGTCTTCTACTCGCAGGTCGCATCATTGATAGCACGGAAGAAGCAAGCTCGTTCGACGCGCGGCAGTGTGTAGCCACTCTCGTCGACTCAGCGACGTTGTCGGCGACGTGCATCCGGGCCTATCTCCAGGAGATATCACCCACGGAAGTAATTCCCAGCGACCTCGTCGAGGTGTGGAAGTACTTGGAGAAGGCGCCCGCAGTCGTTGAGTTCATGACGCGATCGGCGTTTCGGCGCGGAGCAGCAACGACGCTTAGCCTTGGACTTGCTCACTTCCCGGAGGACTTCGACCTCGACGATGTGACGAGTGGCTATCCTTCGTCGACTGGCACGGTGGAGCTTTCCGAGGTGCTCAAATTGACGGACCTCGCCGCGAAATACTCCGAGCGTGTCTGGGCAATGGGCGACCTCCTTCCGTACAGAGAGGCGGTCGTCATGCGACCCGAACCACGCGCCGAGATTTCAAGGTCGATCAACCCTTCCGCGCGGCGATGGCGGGTGAGCTGACGACATACCCGTCGAACCCGTACATGCCGTTCATCCGCAATCGCCGGGGTGTTGGCGAGCCGTCGTCGAAGCCTGCAGAATAGGATAGTTTGCCCTAGGGCATTAGTAGCAGGTCTGCCATATGGGCATATTTTGTAATTTGAGACAATGCGACATGCTATTGAATGAGACATCGTGTCTGTTTTGGGATTTGTCATGTGTTTTGTGATTGAGGTTGAACGAGTCCCCGAGCGCGTCCGCCCTTTTGTGGGGTTTACCTCGTGTGTGATATGTTTATTGTTTTTGAATGTTTTGTTATTGTGGTCTACTCGCCCGGACTCAAAGAGCCAGTCGCAGGGCGACTCCCTTGAACGCTCTGTACTTCACCATTTTCCCTTGCGCGAACGGGGTCGGGTGGCCGAGTCCCCGAGCGTGGTACTTGGTTGTTCTAGGCACGACTCGAGGGTGGGTGAGGACTTGGCGCGTTAGTTTGGGCTCATCACTCCTGCCTGGCCCGTTGGGTCAGTCGCGTGGCGATTCCTGGGGATGCTCTCTACTTGGCGTTTTCCCGAGCCGCTCGCGATGAACTGGTCATCAGTCCCCAAGCGTGGTACTTGGCCGTTCGAGTCGCTATGTCGAGGATGCGGAGGACCATGGTCGCTGTAAGAAGCGAAGGCAGTTGTCTTGGCTCGTAGAGCCAGTCGGGCTGGGCGACTCCAATGGGGCTCCGGGTAGGCGTTTTTCATGGACGATGCAAGACCTGAGGTGACTCAGTGCTCTCGTACCGCACTACTTAGCCGTGCCGATCGCTGTGCCAAAGGTTGACTTCTGCGGTAGCTTGACGCTGTTATTACGAGTGCGAGTGGCACAAGACACGGAGAGTAGGCACAACTTGCGGTAACCAATTCTTTTTATTTCATAGCGACTGGAGAGTACATATGTGGGGTTCTAGGAGTAGAACTTCCGTAGGAGGTTTACATTCCATGGTCGCTTGACGTCGAGTTCGCCGTCCCCGCGGACGTCGATGAGGTAGTAGGCGTCATTGCCGAGTACTCGCCCGATGGCGAATGGCCCTTCCCACGGAGGGGAGAGCTTGTGCATGCCCTTATTGTCCTGGATGAGACACAACACCAGGTCGCCTTCTTGGAAGGTGCGAGTTTTCACCCTCGGCTATGGTAGCGGCGGAGTCCCTGCTGGTAGATGGCGGTGCGTGACCGAGCGAGGTCGCGTGCCTCGTCGAGCTGATCGACTCCATCTTGGCGGGCGAGTTCGTTTGTGGCCTCCATGTAGTGGACGACCCGTGGCGAGTCGTGCTCGAGGTCGGTGGGCATGACTGCCTCGGCGCCGTATACCATGAAGAAGGGGGTGAATCCTGTACTGCCGACCGAGGTGCGAATCCCGGATGACGAGGCAGCTCCTCGACCCGGCACTGGCGGTGCGCTCGAGTGGTACTTGAGTCGCGGCTTCAGCCGTGGAGGATGCTTTGGTTGGCCCGTTCCGCTGGCCATTGGATTCGGGTGGGCGACGCGAGGTCGAGCGGATGTGGTGCTCTTCAGAATTCGGCCATGGCTCCTTTGGCGGTTGGTGGCGTTGTCCGTGATGATGCTGTTTGGGAACCCGTGGCGATATATGAGCTCGCGTGAATTTAGTGGCGGTCTTCCGTCGCATTTCGGAGCTTGGCCTCCACCCACTTTGTGAATTTGTCCGCGACCAGCGGTGGGTGTAGCGGAGGAGCCTTCTTGAAGGGCCTACCATGTCCATGCCCCACACGAATGGCGGTGATGGGGATTGTTTTGGCCCTGAGCTCGGCACGTGCGTCTGGTTGGCGTGCCGGCACCGGCGCCGCTGGAAAATGTCGGCAACATCGGCGTGTCGCGGTGGGCTAGTAAAAGCCATGCCGCATAGCCTTGGCGACCGAGAAGCGGCGCGGCGTGGTGGCGCGATTACGAGTGGATATCATGGAGGATCTTGCGTCCTTCGGCGGGTTGGACGCAGCGTTGGAACACGCCGGTGACACTGCGCTTGTGGAGCTCGCCGTCGATGATGGTGTAGGACTTGCATCAGCGGGCGATCATCCGAGCGTCCGTCTCGTCTGCCGGCAAGGTGCCGGCCTCTAGTTAGGCGATGTAGGGCTTGGTCCAGTCGTCTGGCTGGCTGACGAGTGCGACCAGGGCTGCCTCCGGCTGTAACGGGACTCCGATGTCGATCTCCCTCGGGGAAGAGACTGATGGCTTGGTTTTTGTGTCGAGGAATACGCCGGCCGGTGGTGCGAGTCGAGCCGACCCAATGCAAGAGAGGGCGTCGGCCTCCTCGTTCTTCCGCTTGTCGATCCACTCGACGGAGTAGCCTGTGAAGTGTCCGCCCAGCTTGTCCACTGCCTGGCGGTACGCCGCCATGGTGGGGGAGACGGCATCGCAGGTGCGGCGACTTGCCCGCGGTCGGAGTCTCCGTAGCAGCGTAGGCGGTTGACATTCATCTCCTTGGCAGCTCGCATGCCGTGGAGCAAGGCCTCGTATTCGGCCATGTTGTTGGTGCAGGGTGTGAAGTCGAGGCAGAGGATGTAACGGAGCTTGTCGCCCTTCGGTGAAGTTAGCACGATCCCTGCGCCTGCGCCGTCCGCGTTCTTGGAGCCGTCGAAGTGCAGGCTCCAGTAATGGAGGTATGGCAGCTTCTCGCTCATGCCTCTTCGATCAGCGATGAAGTCCACTAGGGCCTGCGACTTGATCGCTTTTCGCTCGTATTTGATGTTGTGGGCCGATCTCGGCCCACTTGGCAACCCGCCGGTCGCCCTCGCGATTCTTGATGATGTCTTCTGCAGTGGTCCGAGAAGCGACCGTGATCGGGTGCTCCTGGAAGTAGTGCGGCAGGCGCCGCTGAGCTCTAAAGACCGCGTATACCAGCTTTTGGTACTGCGGGTACCGCTGGCGCGACTCGGTGAGGACCTCGCTGATGTAGTACACCGGTCGTTGTACTGGGCGCTCCTTTCCTTCCTCCGGTCGCTCGACGACCATCACGGCGCTGACGACGCGCTCGGAAGCCGCGACGTAAACCAGCATGGGTTCTTTGTCGGCGGGGGCGGCGAGTAGCACCTTCTTGAGGTCGCGGAGCGCGTCATCCGCCTCCTTGTCCCATTGGAAGGTGGGGTTCTTGCGCATCAGGCGGTATAGGGGCATCGCATTTTCGCCCAGGCGGGGGATGAAGCGACTGAGAGCCGCTACTCGCCCGGCCAGTTTCTGGACGTCGCGCAGGCACTCGGGTTTGCCGAGCAGGCGATCGTGTCGATCTTCGTGGGGTTCTCGATCCTCGCTTGGAGCAGCGTACCCGATGGTTGTCCTGCTGGTACACCGAAGGTGCATTTGCCTGGGTTAAGCTTTATCTTGTATTTTCACAGGTTGGCGAATGTTTCCGCCAGGTCGGCGAGTAGGTCACCCTGGCGAGCGGACTTCACGACCACGTCGTCGATGTAGACGTGGATGATGCGGCCAATTTGGCTCGCGAGGCACTCTTGCATGCACCGCTGGTAGGTCGCCCCGGCGTTCTTGAGACCGAAGGTCATGGCGGTGTAGCAGAAGGCTCCGAATGGAGTGATGAACGCCGTCTTCTCCTCGTCCTCGACTGCCATTTTGATCTGATTGTACCCGGAGTAGGCATCGAGGAAACATAGTGACTCCGAGCCCGCGGTGGAATCGATTATTTGGTCGATCCGCGGGAGGACGAACTGCTCCTTTGGGCAGGCGCTGTTCAAGTTTGTGTAGTCGATACACATCCTCTAGGTCCCGTTCTTCTTCTCGACCAGGACTGGGTTTGCCAGCCACTTGGAGTATTTGATTGGCCGGATGAAGCCTGCAGCGAGTGACGCGCTGCTCCTCGGCGATTGCTCGTGGCGCTCTTCATTGAAGGGCCGCAGCGATTTGACGGGTCGCACTTTGGGGTCGGCGTTTAGCTTGTGCTCAGCGAGCTCCCTAGGGACACCAGGCATGTCAGTGGGCTTCCATGCGAAGATGTCCCTGTTCTCACGGAGGAACTCGATGAGCGCGCCTTCCTATGTTGGGCTCATGCCCGTCCCGATCGTCACCGTCTGGCTGGAGTCGCCTAGGACCAGCTCGACGGTGCGGGTGTGCGTCGTCGCCTCGAAGGTTGAGGTGTTTGCGCCCTCCGAGTTGGGCTTCTTGAGTATGGTGGGGTCGTCGTTGTTGACCGCTCGCGTGCTGGCGAGCTCATCGGCGTGGTTGGTCTCGCCCGCGATGACGGCGTCGGCGAGTTCGGCTCCTTTGGCCTCGCTTTTCGGCGGCCATGTCGGGTCGCCATTGATGGTGATGAAGCCGCACGGCCGGGAGCTTCATCGCGTTATGCAGCGTGGTGAGCGCTGCCATGAACTTGGCGAACGCTGGCGCCCAGGGCCTTGATGGTAGGGGTTGTCGAAGGGCATGAGCTCGAAGGCGATCCGCTCGGTCGCGGTTGCTGGTGTGCGAAGGTGGTGGCAGCGTGACCTTACCGATCGGGTACGCCTTCCGACCGGGGCGATGCCATGGAACGTGGTGTGGGTTGTCTCGATCATCGATTGCGGAGCCGCAGCCGCTGAAGGTGTCAGTACAGGATGTTGATGGAGCTGCCGCCGTCCATCAATCTCTTGGGGAGCCAGATGGTCGCCGACCTTAGGCTTAACCACCGGGCGACTCGACTGGGTACTCGATCGTGGCGAGTGGTCTTGGCGGCTCGGTGATGGGCTGCTCCGACCAGTTGAGGCGGGAGGTCCACACAGGCCACCGCGTTGGCAACGGCGCGGGCGATGACCTTCTTCTCGCGCTTCGTGTTGAAGCCTGTGAAGGTATGGAGCGAGCCGGCCACTTTGCCGAATTTTCCGCCGTTTGGCGGGTCGTTGTTGGGGTCCTCCCGTGCTCGCCGTGCCTTCTCGATCTCCCTGAGGGTGTGGCAGTCGGCGGTTGTGTGTGTTGCGGGCTTCCCTTCCCTGCTATGAAACGCACACGGTTGGTTAAGGAGGGCCGCGGGGTCGAACCTTGGCTTGGCCTTGTAGTTGCCGCCATCACGGCGTTGTCCTCCGTCGCGGCGGAAGCTCTTGGGCTCGCGTTGTGCATGCCCGGCGTTGGCGACGAAGTCGACTCGCCCGTCACTGCGGCGCTTGCCGGTGAGGCGAGTGTTGCTATAGCGTAGGTCGGACCGTCATCCGCTGTCGTTGCCGCTCGTGCGGCGTTGACCTCCTGACTCGTCGTCAGTTTCCTGGTTTGGATCTTCCTCCGCGTACCGTTTGGCGATCTCGAGGAGGTCCGGGATGTTGTCGAGTGTGCGAGAGTGTCGCTTGAGCTTTGCGACCAGGGGCTCGTAGCGGCACGAGGTCTTGAAGCAGTGGATCGCGGTGTCCGGGTGGATGCCGACAGCGTTGTACCAGAGTTCTTGCCACCATTGGACCCAGTTGCGGGTCGACTCGCGGGGTCCCTGGACGCATCGCTCCAGGTCCTCGATGGTGGTGGCGTGGGTGTAGGAGCACTTGATGGGGATGCGCCTACCGGGGTATACCTAGCAGGACGTTTCCGACTGGCCCAAGACCTAGCGAGTGGGCCTGCAGGACGGCGACTGGATCAAGGCCCGGCGTGGATCCAAGCGACTGGAAGCTGAAGGCCCAGGCGAGTAGATAGGCCCAGTCGGATTAGGTTAAATGAGTACCGAAGCTTTAACTGATTCGGTCACGGGTGGCCTGGGGTCGTTGGTGGAGAGTGCCGCGTTCGCGGGTCGGTGTTGGAGCTGCAGTGGCTCCGGTGGCGGGCAGTTGAGGGTGTTTGCCGCCATTGGGCGGCCGCTTGAGGCCACTCTGCTACCCGAAGAACGCGAGTATACTCGACCCTGCGAGTCGGCGCCCGCGTTTTGCTGCTCGACGGCCTTTGCGAGCAGGGCCCTAACGTACTGGATCTGTAGGGCGCCATCGCCCGTGGCCGTGATGTTGTCGGCTGCTGCTTGGCCTGCCACGAGGTTGTCCATCGGGGTGGAGAATAGTGGGAGGCCGTTTGCGTCTCGCTCCCGTGAGGAGACTACTATCCGCGGCTAGTCCCTTGGAGGTGTGCGGTTTGGTGGAGGTGGGGTGCCCATCGTCGTCGACCCTGGCGGGGGTCGGGCGCTTCCTCCTGGTGGCGCGTTCTCGCAGATCGCGCGCTCGGCCACGCGGGCCGGGTCGTTTTCGTCGTCGAAGTTCAGGGCGCGCCCCTGAACGGTGGGGTTCAGGCGCGACCTGATCCGCTGCTGATGATAGCGCGATAGTTCCTGCGCCGTCACCTGCTCGAGGCGAAATTTTTCGCGCTCGGCTTGTTCCTTGTGCACCGCCTCCGCCAGTTTCAGGCGGAGTTCCTCGACCTCCGTCGCCGTGGCATTAGGAGGAATTGGGGTGGAGAAGGGGTCCTCCGGCGGCTCGGTGCCGGTCGCCATGTAGGTCGCGGCGTGGCGACCGGTTCCGCCGTGGTGGTCGGCGGAGTTTTCTGATCCGGAGTCGAATTCGAAGATCTCGAGGATGGAGGGGTCCTCGAAGTCTCCCACGTTGGAGACCTGGGTGATGGAGCCCGCGGGTGAAGCCGCGGTGATGGACCCGGCGAGTGACGCCGGGGTCGCCGAGTCGGCGTCGTCGTTGAGGGCCGCGTCTTCTGCGGCCGCTGAGTTTTCGGCCACGTCGCTGTGGGCCGAGTTGTACTCGGAGGCGAGGCGATGGATCGTGCGGATCTGGCTCTCGAAGAGCCGATCGCGTGGCGGCGACTCGCGGATGTGAGCCGAGTCCTCCGAGACGATGACGTCGGTGAGGCCGACGAAGAGGCTGATCGTCGTGCGATCGGCGGGATCCGCTGTCGCGTGACGGGTCGCCCGGGGCGTAGCTGCTCGGCAAGATTTGGAGCATCTCGCCGATCGCTATCATGCGGCGGTGGCGGCCGTCGTTGATGGGCAGATTGGATCTCGTCGCGAGAACACCGGCCAGGCCCCACGGTGGGCGCCAGCGTGGGAATGGTCACGGCGATCTTGCAATCGGCAAAATGTAGTAGAAACGAGGGCAAGGGCGGCCAGCCATCTGCGGTGCGAGATGAGGGCGGAGACACAGGGTTTTACCCAGGTTCGGCCCCCCGGAGGGTAAAGACCTACTCTTGCTAGATTGTATTATGGAGGTGGTACAATGGGCGAGCTCGGCGGCCAGGCGGCGAGTCGCTTGGGTGTATGATGGAACGTATCTCTACACGCCCTGCAGGGAGGTTTATATAGGCTCACCTCCCCTAGGGTTTACATATCTCAACCGAATCAGTTAAAGCTTCGGTACTCATTTAACCTAATCCGACTGGGCCTATCTACTCACCTGGGCCTTCAGCTTCCAGTCGCTTGGATCCACGCTGGCCTTGATCGGTCGTCTGTGAGCCCACTCGCTGGGTCTTGGGCGGTCGGAACGTCCTGCTAGGTATACCCGGTGGCGCATCCCCATCAAGTGCTCCTACACCGCGCCACCACCATCGAGGACACAGGCGATCGTCCAGGGACCCAGAATCGACCAATCGGGTCCAACGGTGGCAAGAACTCTGGTACAACGCGGTCGGCATCCACCCGGACACCGCGATCCACTGCTTCAAGACCTCGTGCCGCTACGAGCCTCTTATCGCAAGCTCAAGCGACACTCCCCCACACTCGACAACATACCGGACCTCCTCGAGATCGCCAAATGGTACGCGGAGGAAGATCCAAACCAGGAAACCGACGACGAGTCGGGAGGTCAACGCCGCCTGGCGGTAACGGCAATGACGACGGTCCGACCTACGCTACAGCAACACTCGCCTCACTGGCAAGCGCCGCAGTGACGGGCGAGTCAACTTCGTCGCCAACACCGGGCATGCACAACGCGAGCCCAAGAGCTTCCGCTGCGACGGAGGACAACACCGCGACGGCGGCAACTACAAGGCCAAGCCAAGGTTCGACCCCGCGGCCCTCCTTAACCAACCTTGTGCGTTTCACAGTAGGGAAGGGAAGCCCGCAACGCACACAACCGCCGACTGCCATACCCTCCGGGAGATCGAGAAGGCACGGCGAGCACGGGAGGACCCCGACAACGACCCGTCAAACGGCGGAAAATTCGGCAAAGTGGCCGGATCGCTCCACACCTTCACAGGCTTCAACACGAAGCGTGAGAAGAAGGTCATCCCCCGCGCCATCGCCGTCAATGCGGTGGATCAGGTGGACGTTCCCCAGTTCCTCAACTGGTCGGAGTAGCCCATCACCTGGAGCCGCCAAGACCACTCGCCACGCATCGAGTACCCAGGCCGAGTCGCCCTGGTGGTCAAGCATAAAGTCGGCGACTATTGGCTCCCCAAGACATTGATGGACGGCGGCAGCTCCATCAATATCCTGTACCTGGACACCTTCAGGCGGCTGCGGCTCCCGCAGTCGATGATCGAAATGACCCACACCACATTCCATGGCATCGTCCCCGGTCGGAAGGCGTACCCGATCGGCAAGGTCACGCTGCCAGTCACCTTCGGCACACCAGCAAACTTCCGCACCGAGCGGATCGTCTTCGAGCTGGTGCCCTTGACAACCCTACTCTGCGTTCTAGGGCGCAGCGTTCGCCAAGTTCATGGCGGCACCCGATGCTGTACAACGCGATGAAGCTCCCGGGCGTGCGGCGTCATCACCATCAACGGCGACCCGACATGGCCGCCGAGTCGCGAGGCCAAAGGCGAACTTCGGCAGCTGTCATCGCGGCAGAGACCAACCACGCCGATGAGCTCGCCAAGTACGCGAGCGGGGTCAATAACGACGACCCCACAATACTCAAGAAGCCCAACTCGGAGGGCGCAAACACCTCAACCTTTGAGGCAACGACGCACACCCGCACCGTCGAGCTGGTCCCAGGCGACTCCAACCAGACGGTGACGATCGGGACAGGCATGAGCCCAGCCTAGGAAGGCGCGCTCATCGAGTTCCTCCGTGAGAACAGGGACATCTTCGCATGGAAACCCTCCGACATGCCTGGTGTCCCTAGGGAGCTCGCTGAGCACAAGCTAAACGCCGACCCCAAAGTGCGACCCGTCAAATAGTCGTTGCGGCCCTTCAATGAAGAGCGCCGCCGAGCAATCGCCGAGGAGGTCGCGTCTACTCGCTGCAGGCTTCATCCGGCCAATCAAATACTCCAAGTGGCTGGCAAACCCAGTCCTGGTCGAGAAGAAGAACGGGACCTGGAGGATGTGTATCGACTACACAAACTTGAACAGCGCCTGCCCAAAGGAGCAGTTCGTCCTCCCGCGGATCGACCAAATAATCGATTCCACCGCGGGCTCGGAGTCGCTATGTTTCCTTGACGCCTACTCTGGGTACAACCCGATCAAAATGGCCATTGAGGACAAGGAGAAGACAGCGTTCATCACGCCATTCGGAGCCTTCTACTACACCGCCATGACCTTCGGCCTCAAGAACGTCGGGGCGACCTACCAGCGGTGCATGCAAGAGTGCCTCGCAAGCCAAATTGGCCGCAACATCCATGTCTACATCGATGACGTGGTCGTAAAGTCCGCTCGCTAGGGTGACCTACTCGCCGACCTGGCGGAAACGTTCGCCAACTTGCGCAAATACAAGATAAAGCTTAACCCAGGCAAATGCACCTTCAGGTGTACCAGCAGGACAACTACTGGGGTACGTCGTATCCAAGCGAGGAATCGAGGCGAACCCCACGAAGATCGACACGATCGCCCGGCTCGGCAAACCCGAGTGCCTGCGCGGCGTCGAAGCTGGCGGGCGGTAGCGGCTCTCAGTCGTTTCATCCCCCGCCTGGGCGAAAAGGCGATGCCCATATACCGCCTGATGCGCAAGAACCCCACCTTCCAGTGGGACAAGGAGGAGGATGATGCGCTTCGCGACCTCAAGGAGGTGCTACTCGTCGCGGCCTCCGAGCCCGTCGTCGGCGCCGTCATGGTCGTCGAGCGACCGGAGGAAGGAAAGGAGCGCCCAGTACAGCGACCGGTGTACTACATCAGCGAGGTCCTCATCGAAGTCGCGCCAATGATACCGCGATACCGAAACTGGTATATGCGGTCTTCAGAGCGCAGCGACACCTGCCGCACTACTTCCAGGAGCACCCGATCACGATCGTCTCCTCAGCACCGTTGCAGGACATCATCCGCAATCGTGAGGCGACCGGGCGAGTCGCTAAGTGGGCCGTCGAGATCGGCGTCCACAACATCAAGTACGAGCCACGAAAAGCGATCAAGTCGCAAGCTCTAGCGGACTTCATCGCCGACTGGGAGGAGGCCCAGCAGCCAGAGAAGCTGCCATACCTCCATTACTGGAGCACGCGCCGACGGCTCCAAGAACGCAGACGGCGCAGAGGCGGGATCGTGTTGACTTCCCCAAAGGAGACAAGCTCCGCTCGTCCTCCCTCGACTTCACACCTGCACCAACAACATGGCGAGTCTGAGGCCTTACTCCTGACATCGAGCTACCGGGAGATGAATGTCAACCGCCCTCGCTACTCACGGAGACTCGACCTCGTCATTGGCAAGTCGCTGGCACCTGCGACGCCGTCTCCCCCACCATGGCGGCGTACCGCCAAGCAGTGGACAAGCTGGGCGGACACTTTACATTCTACTCCGTCGAGTGGATCGACAGGCGGAAGAACGAGGAGGCTGACGCACTCTCTCGCATCGGGTCGGCTCGACTCGCACCACCCGCCGGTGTCTTCCTCGACACGATCACCAAACCATCAGTCTCTCCCCCGAGGGAGATCGACATCGGAGTCCCGCTACAACCGGAGGCAGCCCTGGTCGCACTCGTCAACGAGCCAGACGACTGGACCAAGCCCTCGCCGCCTACACGGAGACCGGCACCTTGCTTGGCGAGACGGACGCCCGGATGATCGCACGCCGATGCAAGTCCTACACCATCATCGATGGCGAGCTCCACAAGCGCAGCGTCACCGGCGTATTCCAACGCTGCGTCCAACCCGCCGAAGGACGCAAGATCCTCCACGACATCCACTCCGGCGACTGCGGCCACCACGCCGGCGCCCGCTCTCTGGTCGCCAAGGCTATGCGGCATGGTTTCTACTGGCCTACCGCACACGCCGATGCCGTCGACATTGTCCAGCGCGTCTTGTGGTGCCGAAATCGCCGCGACATGCAGCATGCCAAGCTCAGCTCAAAACAATCCCCATCACCGCCATTAAATCGTATGGGGCATGGACATGGTAGGCCCCTTCAAGAAGGCTCCCTCCGGCTACACCCACCTCCTGGTCGCGGTTGACAAATTCACAAAGTGGGTGGAGGCCAAGCCAGTCCGGAAGTGCGACGGGAAGACCGCCACCAAATTCCTACGCGAGCTCATATATCGCTACGGGTTCCCAAACAGCATCATCACGGACAACGGCACCAACTTCGCCAAAGGAGCCATGGCCGAATTCTGCGAAGAGCACCACATCCGGCTCGACCTCGCGTCGGTCGCCCACCCGGAATCCAACGGCCAGGCGGAACGGGCCAACCAAAGCATCCTCCACGGCCTGAAGCCGCGACTCCAAGTACCACTCGAGCGCACCGCCGGGTGCTGGGTCGAGGAGCTACCCTCCGTTATCTGGGGCATCCGCACCTCGGTCAGCAGTCGACAGATTCACCCCTTCTTCATGGTGAAGCGCGTCGAGGCGGTCATTCCCACCGACCTTGAGCACGACTTCACGAGGTCATCCACTACGGAGGCTGCGAACGAACTTCGCCGCCGGGCCGGAGTCGATCAACTCGACGAGGCACGTGACCTCGCTCGATCACGCACCGCCATCTACCAGCGAGACTCCGCGCTACCACAGCGGCGGGTGGCTTCGCACCTTCCAAGAAGGCGACCTGGTGTTGCGCCTCATCCAGGACAAGAAGGGCATGCACAAGCTCTCCCCTCCGTGGGAGGGACCATTCGCCATCGGACGAGTACTTGGCAACGACGCCTACTACCTCATCGACGTCCGCGGGGACGGTGAACTCGACGTCAAGCGACCATGGAATGTAAACCTCCTACGGAAGTTCTACCCCTAGAACCCCACATATGTACTCCCCAGTCGCTATGAAATAAAAAGAATCGGTTACCGCAAATTGCGCCTACTCTCCGTGTCTTGTGCCACTCGCACTCGTAATAACAGCGTCAGGCTAACCGCAGAAGTCAACCTTTGGTACAGCGATCGGCACGGCTAAGTAGTGCGGTGCAAGAGCACTGAATCACCTCAGGTCTTGCATCGTCCATGAAAAACGCCTAGCCGGAGCCCCATTGGAGTCGCCCAGCCCGACTGGCTCTACGAGCCAAGACAACTGCCCTCGCTTCTTACAGCGACCATGGTCCTCCGCACGGCCAAGTACCACGGTCGGGGACTGACGACCAGTTCATCACGAGCGGCTCGAGAAAACGCCAAGTAGGAGAGCATGCCCAGGACTCGCCACGCGACTGAACCCACGGGCCAGGCAGGAGTGATGCGCCCAAACTAACGCGTCAAGTCCTCACCCACCCTCGAGTCGCGCCTAGAACAACCAAGTACCACGCTCGGGGACTCGGCCACCCAACCCCGTTCGTGCAAGGGAAAACGGTGAAGTATAGAGCGTTCAAGGGAGTCGCCGTGCGACTGGCTCTTCGAGTCCGGGCGAGTAGACCACAATAACAAAATATTCAAAAACAACAAACATATCACACACGAGGTAAACCCCACAAAAGGGCGGACACGCTCGGGGACTCGTTCAAACCTCAATCACAAAACACATGACAAATCCTAAAACAGACACGATGTCTCATTCAATAGCATGTCGCATTGTCTCAAATTACAAAATATGCCCATAAGGCGGACACACTACTAACGCCCAGGCAAACTATCATATTCTGCGAGCTTCGGACGACGCCAACACCCCGCGATTGCGGATGAATGGCGTGTCTGGGTTCGGCAGGTACGTCGTCGGCTCACCCCGCCATCGCCCTTGGAAGGCTGCTCGACCTTGAAATCCGGTGTGGTGGCTCGGGTCGTTGGGCGACGACCGTCTCTGATGCGGAAGGTCGCCCATTGCCCGGCACGCCGGAGTACATCGGCGGTAGTCCGTCAACAGAGCACCTCGGAAAGCTCCACCGCGCCAGTCGACGAAGGGTAGCCACTCATCACATCGTCGAGGTCGAAGTCCTCCGGGAAGTGAGCAAGTCCAAGGCTAAGCGCCGTCGCTGCTCCGCGCCGAAACGCTGATCGCATCATGAACTCAACGACCGCGGGCACCTTCTCCAAGTACTCCCACACCTCGACGAGGTCGCTGGGAATTACTTCCGTGGGCGATATCTCCTGGAGATAGGCTCGGATGCACGTCGCCGACAATGTCGCCGAGTCGACGAGAGTGGCTACACACTACCGCGCGTCGAACGAGCTCGCTTCTTCCGCGCTATCAATGATGCGACCTGCGAGTAGAAGACAACAATGAATACGACGGACATCACAAAAAGGCACACGCTACTGGCAGAGGCAGATGCACTTACTAATCAACGGGCGGGCGAGATCCGTGATGAAGCATTGAAGCGAAGTATGGTCGTCCTGAAGCCCAGCAACAAGGACGTCCGACACTTTACGATCCTCTTCGGCAGCTGCAATGGCGGCCTTGGCTCGCCCATCAGCCGAGCTCGCTTCCTCCTTTGCCTCCCGCAGCTCGCGCTCGAGATCGGCGATCCGCTTTTCAGCCGAACTCAAAGCCGATTGCGTTGCCGCCAATTCACCCGCGGGGACAAGTCCCTGGCGAGCTTCCTCCGCCTTCGTGGCAACTTTGAGGCCCTTATTCGCCTCTGGGCGGTGGCGGTTCCTTCTCCGCGCGGTGTTTCGCTGCCAATCGGTCAGCCGATTCACGTTGCAGACCCTGCACATCACCCAAACAATTAATCAAAGCAAAATTCTTAAGTGCCCACCCGCTGAAATTCAGCGCGTGCGCACTCGGGGACTGGCAGCCAAAAAATTCCTAAGTGCCCACCCGCTGAAATTCAGCGCGTGCGCACTCGGGGACTGGCAGCCAAAAAATTCCTAAGTGCCCACCCGCTGCAATTCAGCGAGTGTGCACTCGGGGACTGGCAGACTGGACGAGAAAAATGGCGACTATATACTAAAAGAATCAGACCGCCGCAATACACCTACCTGATCCTTGGGGACTGGACATACCTGGATGGCTGCGCCAAGCATGCCATGAATTTGTATCGCGTCCACGGACACGAGGAGAGCTGGCGTGTGCCCACAACGCTGCTCGACTTCCGCATCGGCGACCCCAGGTGCATGGCTCGAGGGCGAAGTCCCACTCGCTATGGCCGCTTTGGCCATGAAGCGCGGAAATGTCGCGATAGAGGCACCCGCACCAAAGGAGGTCGGCTTGGCTGCTCCAGGCAAGGAGGACGGTGTGACAACATCGTCGCCCTTGTCCTTCTTGCTGCCATCCACGGGGACGACGACCTCGTCCGCCTTCCTCTTACGGGAAGGATCTTCCTCGCGGACGACGGACGGTACCTTATCCACGGTCGGGTGGCCCATCTTCTTCACTCCGGTCCTGTAAATCAGTCACGTAATCAAGATAATTCAAACTGCTATGGAAGACTAAGACACGTGAGCAAACTCACTTGGCGACCAGAATGAAGCGCAGCCCCGTGCGGAGGCCGGCCGGCTTCTCCAGTTCAGGGCCAAGTCGGCGGTTGAGCCCCATCTCCAGGGCGTCGCGTGCCCAAGACACGGACGGCTTCTTCGTCGTCGAGGCCGCAACGGGAGCCTCTGGGACATCTTCGGTAGGAGCTTCCTGCGGCGGCCCCGGCCGGAGCATCCCCAGCCAGATGGGCGAATGGCGGAGGCATCGAAGCCAGTGGCACCTCGATAGTGGCCGTGTCCAGCGCGGTTGTCGTCGGCGGCGCCTCGTCCTTGGCCGGGCTGGGGGCGTCAGAGCTGCTCGCCGAGTGCGGTGGCGAGGCCAGCCTCGTCGGCTTCGTCTTCTTCTTCGGAGGGGCCTTTGCCTCCTTCTCTTTCTTCTTCTTCTTCGACGGAGTAGCCTGGCGGCGCGAGGTGGCCTCCGGAAGTTCTTCGTCGTCGTCGTGACGCTCGAGGCTTTTACTCGCCTCAAGCTCACGCTGTCGCTGCCCGCGGGTCTTGCGAGCCAGCGGGGCGACCTCCTCCTCGGATTCGTCGTCGTCATTGGTCTCGTCACTCCCGGAATCGCCTTTGGCCGGAGGCGACTCCCCACGTCCTGGACGGACGAGCTCAAATTCTCGTCGTCTGAGGGCAGGAGCCATCCCTCCACCACTTGGAATAGCTGCAATAAACACATAATGAAGTTAGAACGACCGCGACTGCAAAAAACTGCGACTGCGAATGATCCGAGGTGACCTATCGTTGGGGCTGGATGCTTCGCGGTGTATGGGGCGACCCCAGCCTTTGCGTCGGTACACCTTTGGGTGATCTTCTTCGATCTTTGGGATGTAATCCTCGAGCTTCCACTTTCGGCGAGGCCTTCGTCGAGTCGTCCTCCGCCCGTGTCTTGGTACATGTAGTGGTCGCGTCGAGCCGGAGGACGAGCCGCCGCCCGAGCCAGCAGCTGTATAGGTTGATCGTCTGAGGCCCTTCTTCTTCAAACGCGGATGGTTTGGAGCATTTAAATCCACGACCATCCGCTGGTCGGGGAGCTTGCCGACTTGAAGACGGCGTGGCTCGGACGGTTGGCGGAATGCAGCGGGATCGCTGTCTCGCCCTCAAGTCGCCTCGGCAACATAGAACCACGACTTCTTCGATCGCTCGCTGCGCTGGCGGACATCAAGTCGAAGAATGAAGCCTTGACTTCAGTGGAAGGTTAGGCCGCGGCAAGCATTGGGTCGTCGCTTCCTCGCGGTGATCCGCCCATGGAACAGATCTTGCCACGAGAGGAAGTAAGACCGGCAGCCCAAATAGCACTTTCGCGAGCATACGAAGATGGCGAGCTGCTCGATCTTTGTGAGGACCCAGTCCGACGGTGGATCCGTAGTAAGCGCGAAGCGGGAAGAATAGGACGTAGAATCCCCGTTCTAGGTGGTGGTGAAGCGGATGAATTCACCTTCGCGGGTTTAGGGTCACATCTCCGGCGAGGATGCGCCAACAGCCCGTGGCGGATCCCCTCCTCGAAACGCCAGCGCCCTCGTACACTTGGATCTACCCAAGGTTCGATGGAAGGCCATGGCGAAGGATTTAATGAAGTCGGAGGATTTCGGGTCGGCTGGATCGCGATGCGAAGGGAGGCGAAAGGTGTGTGCAATCGGAGGAAATGGCGAGAAGGTGGTTCTTTGATCGCCTGCCATTCCCCTTATATAGCGGTTGTTACCCGCCAAATCGGGGAGCCCTTACTACGCGGTGATTACGCCAAAAGTTACCGTTGGATTACCCAACGGCTAGTTTGACCACGTTTAACGGTCCAACTTCAGCCACTCGGCTCGCCGACCCGATCACTGACGGTGTTTAGACCGACTCGCCAAAGTTGCGATCGAATGGCTAGTTTTCTCCTTTATGAGAGTCCGATGATTCGATTGGATGTCTACTCACGGCGATACTCCATCGCCAGTGACCTACTCGCCCTGTCGGACGGCCTCGGGGACTCGATGGGATGCCTCGGGTATACCCGGCGGGACGTTCAATCGGTCCAAGAATGGCGAGTGGGCACGCAAGAGGATCGAAGCCCGAGAGATCCAAGCGACTGGGAGTTGAAGGCCCAAGCGAGTAGATAGGTCCAATCGGATTAGGTTAAACGAGTGCCGAAGCCTTAACTGATTCGGTTGAGATATGTAAACCCTAGGGGAGGTGAGCCTATATAAACCTCCCTGCAGGGCGTGTAGAGATACGTTCCATCATACCCCCAAGCGACTCGCCGCCTAGTCGTCGGGCTCGCCCTTTGTACCACTTCCATAATACAATCTAGCAGGAGTAGGTCTTTACCCTCCGGGGGGCCGAACCTGGGTAAAACCTTGCGTCTCCGCCCTCATCTCGCACCGCAGATGGCTGGCCGCCCTTGCCCCTCGTTCTACTACTCGCTGCCGATTGCAGCATCTGCCGTGACCATTCCCACGACACAAACTATGTAGAAAAGGTCTTAGAGGCATAGCACATCGATGATATAGCATTCGTGAGGCATTATTAATAAGAAACAATTAGTTCCCAATTTTATTTATCATATTTTTCTTGCATAAACAATACTGATTATAAAACTGCTCTTAATGCATGATGCAAATGATAACATGGATATCATGGTTGGGGAGGTATCGTCGCGCTGATCGATTTAGACATATCATTTGTCGAATTCGGAGTTATGGATTTAGAGTTATGCAATTATTAAGAAATGGGCATTATTAACATTTATTAATTCGAAAATTTCAAAATACTCAAATGATATTATAAATAGCATAAACAGATTCGTCATATTTTTATGATTCAAAAACATATATTATTTGCATTGTTATAGATTTAAAGCATTATTAAAGTCAAATTATAATATGAGGGGTCAAAGTCAAAGGTTTGACTAGTTTGTCATAGTTTTGAAAAGATTTGAATTTGCATTGGAATACATATTAAAAACTAAACACGTTTCATTTTATAAATTTGGCCAAATTCAAAATAGTTTAAAAGTTATGAATTATTTGAATTACATTAAATTTTCTGAAATTTTATTTGATTTAGTAATCTCCTCGGACTTTTCTCACTCGTTGCTTGTCTACCTAGGGTCACAGACAGGTGGGCCAGCGAGTGGAGAAGACACTGCTCGTGTGAGCGAACCAGGCGGTGGCAAGTGGCAGAAAGGGGAGTGCGGATTGAGTTGCCAAAAAGTACAGGGGACTTTTTACAAGATGGTCACGGCGGTGTGTGACGAAAACTGAATCTGATCCGCAAAAACAGCTAGCTGACCCCGATCTTGCGATGAAGATGTCGACTAAAATGCTAGGAATTTCTCGATGCCGCAAAAATCAAAGTTCAAGAGGATATGAAGATATACAAGTTTCATGTTTGGAGTTTCGTCAAAGGATGTATGCATCGACAGGAAAAGTTTGAAGAACAGATCGAAAAACGAGGCGCCAAGTAGCCGTGTTACTGCAGTTTTGGGCAGTCAACAAGTTGCAAGATCGACGCGACTTCCAGAGAGATGGGAAAAATATATGATGAGAATTTGTGAACGCCGTAATGGAAAGATTTTTAGGGGAAGTTCAGCTCTGCAAGTTTGATGTTGGAAGGTTTTCGTAATTCGAACTGGACGCAAAGATCTGGGGTGTTTATACGGGCAAAACTCACTGTCTAAACTGACAGAGGATTGCGACAGCGCAGAACAACGTCGACCGGAAATAGGCGCAAATTCAGGAGAAGATTGTGAGAGGCATAGGGCGATATTTGGGGCGCCGTTTGCGTTTGCGGTTATCTGGAGGATCCCTGTACGCATTTCGGTGCTCAGCGGTGCCAAAGATGGACAGAGGAGGCCGGGACGTCTACGGGAACAGCGGGACTACCTGCAGCAGCTGCGCGCTGTCTGTAGTCTGTGCGCGGTGCGGGGCGCGTCGAGGCTGAGCAGAGGCGAGAAGGGGAAGGTAAAGGTAGGCGCGGTGCTCACCGATAGGGCGTCGGCGACGATGGGCGAGACGTGCGGAAGACCTACGTGGAGTAGCTGCCGCAGGTCCGGCTCCTTCCTTGGCGTTCCTAGAGACGAAGATGAGGACGGGGAGCGCTCCTGCAGCTCAGCGGCAACTAATGTTGCCCAAGGTGATGGGGCGGCCGGGTTTTGAGTGAGCTCCGGTTAGCTGCAGAGAGGTGGGGATGGCGGCACGATGATGGGAGAGGGAAGGACTAGGTTTTGCTGGGGATGGGAGGCGGCTAGGTAGGTAAGGCAGGGTGGGACGGCCTCGGCGTGCGTGCTGACTCAGCTCACGGAGAGGGACGGCGACCTGCCCAATGCTGTTTTCCGTCTCCTGCCGCGAGAGAGAGAGAGAGAGAGAGCTGAGGAATGGCGTCAGCTGCCAAGGAAGAAGAACAGGAGCGCTGGCAGGGTGTGGTTGGGCTGGTGGGCTGGATTTGGGAGCAAGCAAAAAGGGAGCGCCGAGTACAGCTCTTCTGCTGTTGTTCTTTCTATTTCAAAATTGTTTTCTTTTTCTTTGATAGATTTTTAAATGGAAACAATTATTTGAGCTATCAAAAGAACAACAAAACAAGAAAAGACAAAAGTAACCTGGATGGAATATGGATAACACAAAGATATGGTGGAAGGAAACAACTGAGGGTGGCAATGTGGATGGTGGAATTGTAAGATGGTGGAGTCAAGAAAAGATATGCCCCCACCTCAACTTGGTCATGAAGCAATATATAAAGGACCAACTACAATATATCAAGAGGCAAATACAAGTAATACAATATAAATGCATATGAGATAAGAACCAAATAGAAAAAGAGTTTTATATGATGCTCAAATGCAAGGTGGCATGATGACATGGGCATGATACTAGGATGATGCACAAAACAAAAACACCAAGCGATTTTCTAGTAGTGGTTTTAACCGGGGTGCTATAATTCGACACCACTAACAATGGATATCGCCCTCGAGATCCGCCTCATGGTACGGGGAAGAATGGCGATGATCTGAATATTCTTGCTTCATGTAGATCCTCACGACAACACTAACAAGGGTTCTTTCTTCATCTTGAATCGGCGACACCACCAACAATGGGTTGTTGGTCACGTTCATCGAGAGAACACTCCGGAGAAAAAAGGACGAAGATAAAGGCATCAAAATATAAGGCCACCTTTAACTTCCACGAAAAGAGGAAAAGTTACAGTGATCCACCAGTTCGATGTACAAGAGTGAACAGTAAGAGTCGGTTAGGGTGATCAGTCCATCCCGTACCCAAACTATTAATTCCGTACATGAGTAGGAAAATCGTGCAACACAACTTTCAAAATTAGACTGAAGATCTTGACAAGCGATGTTCGGAAAACAAAGGAGTGATGCAAGTTCTTCACCGGGTCTGACGCAGATGATGTCATCGCATTGGAAACCACCAGAATACACAAAAGAAATCGTATGAAAGACACAATGATTAGGTTCTGCGATGGTTCCATTGGCATGAACAACACATGCTCAAGATATACTCCAAATTCACCAACGCTCGTCCTTCTCATATGTTTTCAACGATACACATATCCATCAAGGTACACATACAGATAAAGTGTTCAAGAAGAAAAAGATTGTATGAAGGGTACAACACACAAGATGCAGATTTGATGATCGTAGCACCACCGTTATAAAAGGGAGGAAGCGAAACCCTGAAGGTACGACGGAAACCCAACCGTGAGAAATCCTGGACTCGAAGAAAATATAAGAGAGCAGATTCAAAACATGCAGAGGTAAGAAGAGAATAGCAGAGGGGTAAGGAGTAAAAGCAGACCTAATCAGATCTATCCAACCGATTTTTAAAATAGTTTTGACACTCTACCACGGACGTTAGCTAGGTTATCCTACAGGCTGGACCACTGGGGTATCTTAACTGCTGAGCTCTGATACCACTCTATAACACCCTCAGAATCGGCCCTATGCAAGTTTTAGCGATTCCCGCCAAACCCGCATAGAAACGATTCAAAGGTGCCCACCAGGCACTTCCGTGTGGGTGGAAAACGAAGTAATATCATTACATAATAGTCCACGATGGAACCATAGAACACATATATATATAACAACGACTCAAAAAGTCAAGAATACAGATATACAGTACAAAGGTCCAAATCACCTTGAAAATGATACAGTGTCCGAGTACGGACAAGATGCAAATTGAGCTAAGAGCCCTGAAGAATAACCAATGGCATCCATAACCCTGCCCAGGCCAAGACGGAAGGATAACCCTGCTAACGACGTCGATCTCAAAACCTGCTTAAACAAAAGGGGTGCCGACAAAGGGCAAAGGAAAAAGAGAGCGGTCGATCTTGAGGCCGACACCGAGACTAGAATTCGGCGGTCCTTGCCTACATAGGTATGGTGGACTGAAGCGGCAGCGCAGCATGCACTAAACAACTTATAGAGACTCAATACAACTGGCGGCTATCAGATAGGGATAAGAAAGATCTATTCGGATCCAACCTAAAACTATCACCAAGCATACCCATCCTGGTATTTCCCCCTCGAGACCAAACGAGCAAGTCAACCGAGGAACTCACACAGTTGGCAGTTTTATTCATTCCGTTATAGTTGCGGCAATTACTAGTCAGACATAGATAGCATGAGTCATCCTGATATAATAAGCAGTGGGCAGTTTTAATTAACCATTTCGTTGTAGTTGTAGTACTTACTAGTCAGATACATATAGCATGAGGCATCCCCAAACCCAGCAGTTGTTGGTACTTTTATTTAGCTATTCTGTTGTAGTTGCAATACTTACTAGTCAAATACTATGGTAACAGGTGACAACCCGAAACCAGCAGTTGTTGGCACTTTTATTTAGCCATTCAATTATAGTGAAGCTGATTACTAGTCATTATAAAGTCAAATTTATAGCACTACTTTAGTTATAGTTGTCTATGATCGAGATACTGTTCTCCAAGTCGTCCATAACCGCGGACACGGCTTTCAGAAACTTTTACCCTGCAGGGCGGCACAAATAGCAACACACGCACGATCAACCTCGAGAAAAACCAAATGAAAACCCAACGAGGCATCAGGACAGAACATTTGCAAGATTCATATTTGATTTCAGGGGGCCACCCCACTAAGCTACCCGCGACGAAGTTGGCCGGCTCCGAGACGGACCCAGAGGTTTGTGACAATGGCTGTAAATGACTGGAAACCCGAAAGTGTGACTGGGCTTGTCGATACCGCGAAAACATTCCACGTTGGTTCCAAAACAGTACATGCGCTCCACGCGCAGTCGTAAATAAAGCATTAAGCATGGCATAAGTACAGGATACTAGTAAAGCCCCAAACTACTTTGTGGCCCCAAGGAATTAAATATGACTCAAGATAGGGTTAGGGGGATTCATGGTCCCACATGCGGATAGTGCGAATATCCAAAGAACAGGTATCAAGTACTCGGGGTCCTATGGGACACAATTGGACGGTTAAAAACCAAATAACATCTATTGCCCACCTATGCCTCTGCATTATTTACCTACTTCAATTTTAGTTATTAAACGGTAATTAAAGCCATGATCATCTCCAACATTAAACATGAGACATTACTCCAACAACTGTGGAACATCGACGACACGAGGCAACACCTACGCAAGCAACTACGACTCGCAGGGCTGACTATCTACCAAACAACAGGTAATAGGATGTGTCCAAGGCAATTTAATGGCTGCAAGGGATATCACGGGTACAAAAACTAGAGCATCGCATCACAGTTAGCAATAGATCAATAGGAGGAAATAAAGACTATGAAAGTAAAATAGGTAGAAAGGGGGGGAATGCTCGCCTGAAAATATTTCCGAAGTTTCATAACCAAAGAACTTGTCGAAACTCACAACATCTCATCATCCTATCCGAGAAGAAGCAAACACTAAAAGGAACAAGCGGTGCAACAATTACAACTAATGCGGAAGTGTAACATCCTCAAAATCATGTTTTAAACTTATGCATAGCATCCATGCATCCATGAGCATATGATTTTCATTTCAAACAAATCAATTCAAACAGAAGCATTTGTGCTTGTTATTTTATGTAAAGTTTACTCAAGCCTTGTGCTACTTGTTTTGAGAAAAGTACTGTTAACCATTCAGTATTGTTTAGAATCCAAACTCAAATGATTTCAAAAATTTGAGCAAAATCTCAAAGCAAAATATGAAATAAAACCAAATCTATGCCTATTATCACACCTCATAAACGCATGGTTTTATTTTTTATTTTCAAAAGACCCAAGTGTGTTTGAGTGAACACATGTGTTTGACACTTATTTGAGCACAAGTTTGTCTGTACAAAAGTCCTGAAACGCTTTGGATTCAAACAGATTTGAATTGAGGTTTGAAAACCATTTCAGAAAAACAAACAGAAAATGAAAAAGCCTAAAGAGAGAAAAAAATATCACCCAGCCGAATCTGGCCCAACCAATTAAGCCCAACACCCCACCCGAACCGTTTTCTTTCACTGCCGCACCCACTAGCTCGTGACAGTGTGACCCACTCCTCTGTTTCACTCATTGACCTTGGCCCACGACCATCGTCGTCTCCACCCGGCCATTGGTTCATCCCAAATCACGCAGCCGTTCCTGTATTGATTCGGCGTCAATTCACGTTGAATGCCGGTGTCAATCTCGCTCTCGACCATGCTACTTAAACGCCCTCTGCCCCCTCTCGATTTCCCCCCAAACTCCGAGCACATAGCGCCCCTTGGCTGCCCGCATTCAACCTCGCACCGCCCTTGATCGAGAGCACACCGGCGATCGATTCCGGTGAGCCCCCGTCGCCCCTCACCCTCTGGTTCTTGCAGCACCTCGCCACTTTCTTGCGCATCTCACACGTTGGTTCCTTTATCTCGCCCAGTCGTCGATTACATTCAACATCGCAAGCTCCGACGACAACCTCGACTCGGCGACCAAATTCGTAAGCCCTTTGCCCTTCGCCTCTCACTACGAAGTTGTTCGCCATCTTGTGCATCATCTGGTGCCGCTTGTTTGTGCTAGGGAGACCAGAGCGTCGCCAACGTCGCCGTCTACTCGAACCAGCGCCGCGTAACTCAAACGAGCTCAATGACCATTCCGCGCGCCCTTGTCAAGCCGCCGGAGTTGAGCATCGACGACGCCCACAGTTACAGTAAGCACCTCAAGCGACCCTAGGGCGACACATAGCGCCGCCGCCGCTAAGCGAGCTTTCGCTTTCGATTGTGGTCATCGATCTAGATCCAGCGTGTAGGATTAGTTCACTTAACGAACCGTTACGAATAGATCTAAGCCATGCGGGTTAAGTAGATCCAACGGCCCAGAAGCGTGATCCAACGCGAAATGGTATGGGCCAATTAGAAACAGACGCGTGGCAGCAGTTAGATTTAAAAGACAGAATTTGAATCTATTAGATATTCAAAATTGTTTTGGCTATAACTTTTGATCCCCACGTTAGAATTTGACAAATTTTATATCGTTGGAATCAGGAGAGCAAGCTCTTTCTAATTATGCAATGTGTTTAATGTTTTGCTTCTGTTAAAAAGGTTTTATTTGCAGAAACTTGTGTAGGACTAAATTGAGTTTATGAAATGTTTAGGAAATAATTTAGGGTTTAAATAATGGTTGTTTGGCAAGTTTTTAACTTGTTAGTGAATCAGTACTGTATACTTGCTTTGTTGAGTTTTAAAAATCATCATATATCATCTTGCATGCATGCATATATTTTTGATTGTATATGTTTTGTGTGTAATTTATTGCTACAATTCTTTGTGTAGAATTTGGTGCTAGTGATTGTGATTGTGAAGAGTGTAACTGCTCTCCAAACTACCAAGGCAAGTGGTACTTCATGAATATATTTATCCCATGTTTTATACTAAGCATTAGAGATATTTTGCTATGTCCTGCATGTTATTATTTTGCTTATATGCCTTGTTGGAAAATCCTAGTAGTTGTAGAATTGCTAGGGAATTTTCTAAGTTAAGTTACTATCTATGTCATGCTTAGCCTAGCTAGTAGCAAACAAGGGTTGGTGAAATATACATGCTATGATGAAAACACTTCTAAGTCTTTGGACTTGTGTTTTGCTTAATAAAACAACTAAGTTAATGAAACACCTGGGTGGAATGGAAGGATTGGTTTATGTTGAGTGGTTACACAAGGCCCATTTCTATGGTTTACCTTGTGTATCTCACTTGTGGTAAGCCACCCAGGAACAAAGAGATTTTAGAGGCCAAGTGTTTAGAAGCTTCTAGTGCATCCACTTGGCAATATGGGCTCTGCCTGGATCACATAAGTTGCTAGAACTTAGCCATTTGGACAGTTGGTGGTAGTGGGAATGATAGGTTGGAGCGCGTCCATTTGGTCTAAGGAAAGACTTACGAAGGTCTGTCTTGGTGAAACCAAGTCCTAGGGGAAAGTGCACAACCTCTGCAGATGGAAAAATCTAAGTACTTAGCCAAGTCCATGGTAATGGACAACTTGAGCATCAAGACATGGAAGCTATCAAGAATCTCCTCATCCCAATTTCTAAGTAAAATTTGTGGGTGAACCAGGGTGAAGGACCTCAATGTCTATTGGTGGTTCCTTGGGAAAGTTTTGACAAAGAAAAACTTAGTGATTTTAACTAATAGGAAAAACCTATTTTGAGCAAAGCAAGCCAAGCTACACTTAGCCAAATTGCATATAGTATCTAGTCCACTTAAAATTTTACTAAGGTATCACTTGCCAATACTATTCCAAAGTATTGACCCACTGTGTTGTAACTTGTGATGTTGCAGGTTACTCTGATGAGGATTAGGTGTAATGAGTCTACACTCAACATGTTTGCCTGTGGCACATGAAGATGAAGACTTTTATTTATTTACTTATTCAAACTCTTGTACTAGGCCTGTGGCCTTGGAGTTGTAAGGATTATGTTTATCTCTGGAATGACTGTAATAAAGACCTTTGTATCTGTGTACTTCATCTTAAACTGTGGATGCTAGCAATGATCCAGGGACTAGCATTGCAATCACAGGGATCCTTTTCCTTTATAAAGGAGGGATCTTACAGGAAGAAACGGCTTGATCATGATATGATGCATGATATGACAAGTTAATGATGCAAACTATGTCGAAAAGGTCTTAGAGGCATAACACATCGATAATATAGCATTCGTGAGGCATTATTAATAAGAAACAATTGGTTCTCAATTTTATTTATCATATTTTTCTTGCATAAACAATACTGATTATAAAACTGCTCTTAATGCATGATACAAATGATAACATGGATATCATGGTTGGGGAGGTATCGTCGCGCTGATCGATTTAGACATATCATTTGTCAAATTCGGAGTTATGGATTTAAAGTTATGCAATTATTAAGGAATGGGCATTAGTAATATTTATTATTTCGAAAATTTCAAAATGCTCAAATGAAATTATAAATAGCATAAACAGATTCCTCACATTTTTCTTATTCAAAAACATATATTATTTGCATTGTTTGAAATCATAAATTTAAAGCATTATTAAAGTCAAATTATAATATGAGGGGTCAAAGTCAAAGGTTTGACTAGTTTGTCATAGTTTTGAAAAGATTTGAATTTGCATTGGAATACATATTGAAAAACTAAACACGTTTCATTTTATAAATTTGGCCAAATTCAAAATAGTTTAAAAGTTATAAATTACTCCCTCCGACCCATATTAATTGACTTGGATTTGTCAAAATTTGAATGAATCTAGACGCTATTTAGTATATAGGTTCATCCAAAATTTGATAAATCAAAGTCAATTAATATGGACCGGAGGGAGTATTTGAATTACATTCAATTTTCTGAAATTTTATTTGATTTAGTAATCTTCTCGGACTTTTCTCACTCGTTGCTTGTCTACCTAGGGTTACAGACAGGTGGGCCAGCGAGTGGAGAAGACACTGCTCGCGTGAGCGAACCAGGCGGTGGAAAGTGGCAGAAAGGTGAGTGCGGATTGAGCTGCCAAAAAGTAAAGGGGACTTTTTACAAAATGGTCACGGCGGTGTGTGACGAAAACTGAATCTGATCGGCAAAACAGCTAGCTGACCCCGATCTTGCGATGAAGATGTCGACTTAAATGGTAGGAATTTCTCGATGCCGCAAAAATCAAAGTTCAAGAGCATATGAAGATATACAAGTTTCATGTTTGGAGTTTCGTCAAAGGATGTATGCATCGACAGGAAAAGTTTGAAGAACAGATCGAAAAACGAGGGCGCCAAGTAGCCATGTTACTGCAGTTTTCGACAGTCAACAAGCTGCAAGATCGACGCGACTTCCGGAGAGATGGGCAAAATATATGATGAGAATTCGTGAACGCCGTAATGGAAAGATTTTTAGGGGAAGTTCAGCTCTGCAAGTTTGATGTTGGAAGGTTTTCGTAATTAGAACTGGATGCAAAGATCTGGGGGTGTTTATACGGGGAAAACACACTGTCGAAACTGACGGAGGATTGCGAAAGCGCAGAACAACGTCGACTGGAAATAGGCGCAAATTCAGGAGAAGATTGTGAGAGGCATAGGGCACTATATGCGGCGCCGTTTGCGTTTGCGGTTATCTGGAGGATCCCTCTACGCATTCCGGTGCTCAGCGGTGCCATAGCTGGACAGAGGAGGCCGGGACATCTACGGGAATAGCGGGACTACCTACAGCAGCTGCGCGCTGGCTGTAGTCTGTGCGCGGTGCGTGGCGCGTCGAGGCTGAGCAGAGGCGAGAAGGGGAAGGTAAAGGGATGCGCGGTGCTCACCGGGAGGGCGTCGGCGACGATGGGCGAGACGCGCGGAAGACCTACGTGGAGTAGCTGCCGCAGGTCCGGCTCCTTCCTTGGCGTTCCTAGAGACGAAGATGAGGACGGGGAGCGCTCCTGCAGCTCAGCGTCAACTGATGTTGCCCAAGGTGACGGGGCGGCGCCGGGTTTCGAGTGAGCTCCGGTTAGCTGCAGAGAGGTGGGGATGGCGGCGCGAGGATGGGAGAGGGAAGGACTAGGTTTTGCTGGGGATGCGAGGAGGCTAGGTAGGTAAGGCAGGGTGGGACGGCCTCGGCGTGCGTGCTGACTCAGCTCATGGAGAGGGACGGCGACCTGCCCAACGCTGCTTTCCGTCTCCTGCCGCGAGAGAGAGAGAGCTGAGGAATGGCGTCAGCCGCCAGGGAAGAAGAACAGGAGCGCTGGCAGGGTGTGGTTGGGCTGGTGGGCTGGATTTGGGTGCAGGCCAAAAAGGGAGCGCCGGGTACAACTCTTCTGCTGCTGTTCTTTCTATTTCAAAACTGTTTTCTTTTTGTTTGATAGATTTTAAATGGAAACAATTATTTGAGCTATCAAAAGAACAACAAAACAAGAAAAGCCAAAAGTGACCTAGATGGAATATGGATAACACAAAGATATGGTGGAAGGGAACAAATGAGGGTGGCAATGTGGATGGTGGAATTTTAAGATGGTGAAAAGATAGGTGGTGGAGTTAAGAAAAGATATGCCCCTACCTCAACTTGGGCATGAAGCAATATATCAAGGACCAACTATAATATATCAAGAGGCAAATACAAGTAATACAATATAAATGCATATGAGAAAAAAACCAAATAGCAAAAGAGTTTTATATGATGCTCAAATGCAAGGTGGCATGATGACATCAGCATGATACTAGGATGATGCACAAAACAAAAACACCAAGCGATTTTCTAGTAGTGGTTTTAACGAGAGTGCTACACTCGACCAGCGCCCACAGACCGCGCACCGCCCTCGCCGCTTGCGTGTGTGATCGCCAACACTCCGGACCCGGCGACAACCTCGTTAGCCCATGCGTGTGGAGCACCGTGCGCCATTAAATTTGTCATCGGACCCGCCTAGAGCATCGATGCGTTCTGACCGATCAGCACCGCCCCACGCCTCGCCACCACGCCCTTGATCTTCGCCAGGGAGCACAGCACCGACCCTACCGTCGCCCATGCCATTAGCCCTCTATGCCGTCAACCATGACGAGCTCAGCCCGCGCCCGTCGGTCCCCTTCAGCCACTATAAAAGGAGACCTCCCCCGCTCGTTTTTTTCACAACAGTTCACTCCCCACCTCTCACTGATCACACCCACTCCCTCCCGGAGCAAGGAGAGCACCAGGTGGCCGAAATTTCATCAGAGTTCGCTGCTGCAGAGGAGGAGAGGTGCCATCGATTGGAGCCGCCCTAGGAGAAGCTGTCGTTACCAGGAGAACCGCCGTAGACGACTTCGTCGTTCGCCCCCGTCACCGACCATCGCCTGAGCCCCGGTGAGCCTCCCACGACCCCAACGTGCAGCTATGGTTACATCCTCGTCGGTATTTGCCGACGACGATGAACCAGAGTCATTCGATTAGAGTTAGATCGTGCGGCCTAGATCACCTCGTACCGCTTCGCTTCTCACTGTCTCACTTACGCGTGGGGACAGCCACTTAACCAGCCCGCGCGTGCACTGTGCATAGTGGGCCGGCCCAGTGAAACATCTCGCGCGACCCAACAATTCAAATTTAGTTTTATTCATTTAATTTCAAACACAGTTTTTTTACCTAGATTCAAAAATCAACCCAGCTCGATTTACTGAACCAAAATGCTTGAAACCAATTTTGTTAGAAAGGTACTGGAATGCTTAATCCAAGCCCGTTGAATTCAAACCCTTTAGAATTGTAGATCACCCATAGTAAAAATAACAAGGCATAAGATTTTCTGCATTCAAACATTTTTCAAAATTTAACCATAAAAACTTTTGAATTGATTCCAACTCTCAAAAATCACATTTGACCATACCTTTCAGAATATAAAAAATATATAGGTTTACTTACAGAAATAATGATCATGTAATAAAGTAATGCCACATAGACATTTCTAGTCACTTTAATGAAATAAAATAAAAAGGTTAAACCTTATTAAATTGTGCACACTTTAAATCAGATTCCCATGTACTGAAATATGTGGTGATGACATGTGTCAACATGATCCCATGTTTGAGTTGGAGAATATTAAATCTTAAGTAGTTTTTCAATGAGTAGAAATTACTTTTCTCAAAATAAAATAAATGGGACAAGTGCTTTAATCTTGTCATGTTAGTGATGATGATAGATCACCTAGTGTGAACCTTTGTGTGATGATTAGCAATAGTTAAGTATTGTTTGGTGATTGTGTACCTCATATTTATTTATAGACGCTAGTACCAACCAAGGATACGAGGAGGAAGGAGGATACTACGAGGAAGAAGCCGAGGAGAACTTCAACCACTGCTCTGCACAAGGCAAGCTAACACTTGCAAGATACCCTACTTATCCAAGCTACTACTTGCTTGTTACTATGCCAACTATATGCCTTAAGCATATGTGATTATACCCCCTTGACACACCATCCTTGTTTTACTTGCAAGCTTAGTATTTTATTTTCTTTATTAAAAGCTTTCTATCAAAAGTTTACTTAGTGACTTGTAGATTCTAGAAAGATAATTGAAGGTAGCATAAAGAGCATAAAACTTGGCCTAAGTTAGATAATCTTGATGTCATCCTAAGGCATGAGATTGAACTTAGTTAATACCCACTGGTTTATTACCCACCATTATTATTTACCCCCACTTGTAGATGCTAGTGCTAAGCATAAAACTTGATCAACTTTAGATGGGAATACTTGGTGAAAATGGTTATGAAAACCTTAGAATGATGAGTAATTCTACTGAAATGTTTTGACATATGTTCTTGAACACCAGATGATTTTGATGATGAAAATGTTGAGGCATGAGCCTTAGCCCTTTATAAAACTGATGGCTGTCTGGATGCGATACCATTCCAATTTTACCGTACAACCACAATACCAGAAACTTGGGTAGGGCTTGACTCAAAATTTATATACCTAGGTATGGGTTCCCTTGCGGCCAAGGTCTGAGCTGAGGCTACCTTGTGAAGATCGTCCAGCTGTGCAGTACCCAAGATGACAGTTGGTCATGGTTGGGAGGCCAAACTCACAGGAGAGGTGCCTATACTAGGGCATGTAATTGAAAGGTTAGGATTGATTATCCGCATACTGAGTATGGTGAATTCAGGATTGTTCCTGACGGATGTATCGAATGTTGTGGTGAAAGTGTACAAGCTCTGCAAAGTGTCAAACTATTCGAATAGCCGCGTCCGCGATTATGGACAGTTGGAGTGGCCATACTGTTCTACCGTCAGATGTTTTCAAAATGACTTATGAAATGGTTTATGACTTTGACTTGACCACAACAGAGTTGTGATATGAAATTCAAGTTCCCACTTAGGTGTTATAAAACTTTCATCTAGCTTTCTTTGCTTTTGAACTTAGTAGAGGTAAATCTGGCTTTTTGCAAAACAACCCTAGAGGTGAGTATATCCTATTCAAAACCCCTTCACTTGTTAGTATTACTTTGCGACTACTTAAAGAGTACTCATGGCTTTGTCCCTGGCTATTACCGTGGCCAGACTATGAAGAGGAGTATCAGGATGACAGACCGCAGGAAGGTTACGACAACTAGGATCATCTCCCATCATCAGCATTGCCTATGACCCTGAAGATGGAGCTTCGCCCCCGCGATCGTTATCTTTATGTTATTCTGCTGCTTGAGTTGTATTAAGAACTGGATCATGAGATCCTTATTTGTGTAAGACCTTATGTATGGTTTGTAATGGATGATGTACTGTGATCTCCAAATCTGTTATGTCTCGCAAAAATGGTAATCCTGGGATTGCGATGTATGGCATAATAGGCATCTGGGATTAAAAATCCGGGTGTTGACATGGCCTCGCCGATCCCTCCATCGACTTCCTGGTGAGCCTCCGGTGCTCAGGCACCCCTCTGTCTTCTCCCTCTCCATGTCACTCTCTATCTCCTCCCCGACGATCACCTCTCGCTGCCGCCGCTGTTCTTCGTCGCCGTCGACGCTCCGGTGACCTCCTGCTAGCGGCGCCGCCACGTCCTGGTTGCCCGCGATGCCCTCTTTCCAACACGGCCATCCGCGCATCCAGGCGCGCAAGGGATCGACAGATCCCTACTCGATCTGAGAGCTCCCCATTGCTGATGGCAATAAATCTTTTTCCTTTTATTTTAAATGTTTTTAGTAAATACTTTCTTTAAATAAGAAATCCCTGAAAGGTGGGCCCTACCTGTAAGACACTTAATCTTTTCCAAAAATGTTTTCTTAAATGATTAAACTTATGACATGTGGGACCAACCTGGTAAATAATTTAAATATTCCAAATATGATTTAAAATGAATTAAAAATGGAGAAATTCATAACTAATTCATTTTAAATCAGAAAAATACAAATAATATATCAAAATGTTCAGAAAAATGAGCTCTGTCATTTAAAAATGTTAGCATCCACATTCATACAACTTTGAACCCTAAATTATTTATAGGAACACCGACACCCCCTAAATACCATGGGTTCGATGGTTTGCCTAGCTAGGGCATTCCGAATTTCATTTAAATTGATGATGCATCTAGGGCTACTCTATCACATGTAAAATACCATATCATACATATTGTATGAGAATTGCACATGCCATGTGTTGAATGTTGCTTTCTCTTTTCCGGTGATTGGTTATTCGCGAATAGGAACCGAACCTGAGGCTGAAGTCAACACCACCGAAGAGCAGTACTAGTCCAACAACGGACAAGGTAAGAAAATCCCCACTCATACATATGAATCCTATATTTACAAAGTATTTCATTCTCGCCATATGGATTCGGTTCAATAGTCTTTTATCAGTAGATAATGTAATCCTATCTGATGCATGTTTCCCTTTGTGACATATATTACCCGATCCACTCCTCCTAGCATAACTAGGGTTTGTCTTTACGAGCATCGCTAGTGCCACAATTCAGTCAAGCTTAGCCATGCTTAGTGGTCTGATGCTGGTCATTCTGAAGATGCACTAGAGATGCGAATGAACCTAGTATGGTAGGATGTTGTGATATGATGAGAGATGGATACTAAACATTCTAAGGCTTTTATGGGAGGCCACGTGGGTTGTGGTTTTTGCAGTGCCATACTTGCCACCCTTAGGACCTGATTTTCTTGCCTCTTGAACCAAGACGAGCGTACAAGCTCATAGGGGCCCGGAAACCCCCTTGACTCACTAACTTGCCTAGTAGATTCCATGAGTCACATAGTTCGGGCTTTCCATTCGACATATGCATATTGGTTGTTCTCGAGTGGAGGTGAAGGAGGTGCATTCATAACAGGTAGGTAAGCGTGGTCGGGAACGAGAGATGCACGACATCCGTAATCTTGAACCCCGCACACATCTCTAGGGATCGACTTCGGGACTCGACCCGTTACGGCGACATCTCCTTAGTGCGCGAATCATGGTCTCGGCGAAAGCAAGGTAAAGGTAATGGTCAACCACTCTCTGCCGGCCTTCCAAGGAAGATGGCTAATAATTTGGCATTAAGAATCGGTTGGTACGTGTGGGTAAATTTGTGTCCACGGTTATGGAAAACATGGGAACGGACGTGAAGATCATAGAGAACTATAACCGAATGATAAAACTTGGCCAACTAATTTGAGATCCGGAATACTTCCTCGGGGTTGTTTGAGGGGGTAGTCCGGGAAGAGAGGTTCGATTGATGATGGTACTTGGTGGATATTGAGGATGATTCTAAGAGATAGAGTTGTAGTCTTCTTATCCCCTTTGAAAATGATCTGACTAGACGAGCCATCAGTCTTATCCCCTTTGAAAATGATCCTTCTTGTGTTGAAAATAAAAGATGGCTTTATGCAAAATAACTCCACTAGCCATAAGTCTTGCGGAGTACACCCTGTACTCAGCCTTGCCTCATTGATGTTTTTCTACAGATGAATCTACTCCTACTGAAGGTGGTTTCTACGTCGAATTCGACGAGTAGTTGGGGATCCAGGGAAGCATCCTAGGATCTATGGAAGGGTCGCTACTTTTCTTTAAGGCCTCTTAGGCCCTTTGCTCAGTTTATTGTTTAGAACAACTTGTTTGCTTCTGTTGGTTTGATGTAATGATGGGTCTGTGACCCTTGGCTTGTATGACTTGTTTGTAACTCTCTTAAGATTTTACCTTATTAATGTATGGTTTGTGTGTTCTGTAATGTTACCGATCATTCCCTGCGCGCTTCGGAATTTAGGTTAGGCTTATGTCAGATGAAGATCTGGTATTTTTCTAGCCCTGATCCCGGGTCGTGACACTAACCACCAGTACCAATTATTCAAGTCATCAAGACAACATCCATGTACACCCTTCATAACCATTGTTGAAGCAAAATTTTGATTTAAGCAAATCTCCAAATCAAAACCCACCAAACCAACATAAAGCTTTGTCTAGCAAACTTGTATAGCACACCTCACTCCTTTGGTCAAAGTGGACTCTAGCAGCACTGTAGCACGATCCTCTCCTTGTCCTTTAGCTCTTGGTGCAAGTGAGAAAGGGAGAGAGAGATATCCTTGCAAATCTTGAGTAGTAAACACCACACCAGCTACCTCTCCCTCCCCGCCCTAAACCATATCAGAGACCACTCACCTCACCCCTCTCCACACCCACCGGAAAAAGAGCCCTGGTTTCCCCCTCTCCACTTCTCTCCATAGGCCATGTCCTCCATACACCACCATCCCTCTTGTTTATAAAGCGATGATCCAGCACAACACCCCCTGCTGCTCATTTGCCCCCACTTCCTCTCACTTACCTCTCCCTGGCCTCCCTCTTCCTCCCTACCCTTCCTTGCACGAGAGAGGAGGAAAAACACCATTCCGTGATTGCTCAAGATCTAAGTAAAGCTCACTCCACCATGCCTCTCCCTCTCTGCATGTCACCGTATTGTGACCCCCACCACTCCTTATTCCTCCCCCTAGAGCACCCAAACTATTTCCCTCTCTGTTGCTCAGGAGGAGCAGAAGAACCCCCCCCTCGGGTTTGCTCTTGCATGCGAGTTACAGGCCACCCCGACCTTCCCTAATCCTCCCTATGGCCTACATAGTATACCCTTTCTCAGATCTACCTAACCAACTTCTTGTTTGTGTCCAGGTCGACCCCTAGGAGCATCTCCGGCGAGCTCTCGAGCATTTCTCATAGGCGCCAACGCGCGAGACTCCTCCCGACGCGGACCTCCACCTTGCCGCCCCTTGATTTGCTCGTGGAGGTGCGCCGCCTCAATCCGCAACCTCCTCGATGCCTCCCGGTGCTCAGGTGATGGTCCCCCATCGATACCTGGTGCATAGGGTTTCGTCGCTGGTCCGTGCGTCCGCGGGAGGATGATGACTGGAGGCCATCGATACCCACTAGATCGAATGTTCCTCATCACCCTGTACCCCTTCATGGTTTCCACCACTGACCACCGGGCCCCGCAACCGGGATTCATACCCACGCTCTTGCGTGCTGTTCCACCAAGAGTAGGCCGAATCCCCCTTAGTGCAGGCCAGTCCGGTGTAAGTCTGGCCCACGCCCTGGCCTAACTCTATTATTTTTAAACAAGCTCTATAGATCTGATAAAAATGAAAAAGGCCAGGAAGTTACCAGATCTAAGTTTTAACTATATCCTAAGGGTTTTCTCAAACATGAAGGACAAATTTTACACCACCACAACTTCCATGTATTTTCTTTTAGTTCACTTACTAAAAGGTATCTTGTGCACTAAATAATTCCCTAAGAAAGTTTCACCCATCCAAATTTAGTGAATTAAAATTCCACTGCTAGCCTATGAGCATACCTACCATCTAGCCCTTGCCCGATACCAAGTTAAGCTAGTTATTGACCATAGTAAAAATAAAAAAACACTAATACGACTTTAGTATTTTCTCTAGGCAAACCAAAATGGGAATAGACTTAATTCCAACTGCCAGTATACATGCATACCAATATTTATCATACCCGAGGAGCCCATATTTTTCTAAGCCCCCATCGATTTATTGTGAATTAATCTATTTTGTGCATAGTTAATTCACTATATAAATCACCTCAATATTGTGTTTATCGAAAAGGGGTTATCCCAATTTAAACCGAAAGGTATTCGAAATACCTAAATTGTGTCTTTGGATTAATATCAAAAGCTCCTATAGATTAAATCCGATGAAAAAGACAAAAACCTCCCAGTACTACCTTTGGGATTTTCCCGAGGGCATTCTGGTAAATATTTTGTGATGATTCCAGATCCTAGTGAATCAGTCCATCAAAACATCCAAGGAAATAAATTTTGGGGCTGCATAACTTTTTAGTCAATTATTTCCTAAATCTAGAGTTTCATTCACTAGAAAATTAATTATAAATCAATGGAAAGGGACCTTGGTTTCAATTTATCAATACATTTCTGATGATATCATTTTTGTATATTGATATCGTATAGAAAGGGACCTTATTTTAAAAACCCTTTATTAAGTAGACCTAGCCTCTCAAATCCATTAAAGAAAAACCCCAAATGCTTCTCACGCACTTCCACTTGCTCTAAACCCAAGAACTCAAAACCTACTGAATAATAAACTTGTATTGCATAATGCTTGTTGTATGGTTAGATGCTTGTGTGCATTGTGTTGAATGTGGTGTTATTTTTTTGCACGTATGCTCGATAACAGTGATAATTTTGATTGTGTGACACCAAGAAGAGGGAAGCATCAGATACTTATTATTGGGTATCCTTGGAATTCTGGTATTCTAACAAGTCAAGGGACATCTCGCTGGTCACAGGAAAGCCACCTTCTTGCTCATAAGCCTTTGACCTACTACTTTAATTATGCATGTTTTAGCTACCGTTCATGAAACTACATTGTTTTACTTTATAATGTTTTATATCTGGTAGTGGCTTGGCTCCTCCATCCAATACCATTTGTACTACTAAGTAAAAACCTCTTGAATACAACTACTTATTCCTAGTACGGTAGATGGTGTATACCACCATAACCCCTTGGACACCCTGTTTTAGCCAAAGAAAAATTTATAGGAGGGGAAGACCCCAAAAAGGTTTTATAAAAACGTTTTATGAGAAAACATTGGCGAGGTTTGGCCTGCCAAGAGAGTTGGGAAAGAAAGAGGTTTTTGTTTTACAAATTATGCTAAAAAGGAGAAGGAGAAACCTGTTTACAAAAACGCACCCGGTTTCCTTTGCAGTTTTGCCAAAACAATTAATCCGTGCAACCACATTACCCCGGAGTGTGATGGGGCTTAACCCAGAGTTAGTTCACTTTGATATGGGTATCCACACAACTACTTATAAGGGATAATCTCCCTCTAATTACGGACTTCCTTTACAAAAAGGGTCAAGTGCGAGGCAGTCACCTAGAGGAAGTAGGATCACCCATGTGAGGGACCGGGCGATACTATGAGCCTCTCATTGAAAATGTCGGCTCATAAGGAGTTAGGATACATTCCGGTTGGTTCGTGGATCTAGACGTCTCGGTGTTGAGGCGAACAAATCATAGGGTAGGTCCCATGTCGGAGTGGCTTTGTGCAGGTTCTGTTTGATTATCCGAGACCCGCATACCTTCGTATGATGACCTGGGGGTGATCCCGACAGATGTATCAAATCTTGTACGTAAAGTATACCACCTCTACAGAGTGTAAATCAATTCGAATAGCCGAGTCCTCGGTCATGGACAGTTGGGAAGGTTGCTGTAGAGTGGTGTTGGTTTTGTTTTCAAAAAGGATTTTGGAAAGTAAAGTGTTTTCTAAACCTGGTGGTCTGAAGGACACCAGAGAATGAGATGTGATGTTGACTAGGTTGACCCAATCCTAGTGGTTCATAAAACTTTTCAGAAATACATTCCAAAAGTTTTTAACAAAACCTTGTAGAGGTTGTATCTGCAAGAGAAACTATTTTAGAAAAGAACCTCTCACGGAGCCCTCCTACTACCACTGCCATACTGCATATCCTCTTGTTATTATTATTCTCTTAAGGTGGTTTGCGAGTACATTCAAAGTACTCATCGACATTGTCCTCGGCTATTTACTTGGACAGATTTGCAGAAGCTATATTGATGGAGGTGCTGACGTTTATGCGAGCTAAGCCATCTTTCCAGTCAGTTGCCTATAGTTTAAGGCATGACATGGGATCTACGAATGAAGTAGTTCCGCTGTGATGTTTCTAATCGCCATAATGGCAGAAAATTAAGATTTCTACTCGTTAATTTCTGGATGTTGTAATGATACTTTTCGGTTATGCTCATGGCTCACTGATCATGGGAACATGAATTGTAGGAATAACGAGGATTCTCGGACCAAAAATCTAGGGTCCCACAGATAGAACTCGCACGAAAACACCCTGATATTCTTTGCTCGACTCTGCATTCGACCCTTGGGAAGGGGGCTGGCGTGCGGGCTGTGGGGCCCCGAAGGCTGGAACCCTGGTACCTACTGCCGCCCCCTACTGAAGAGTCCATGGGAGAAGGTTTCCTCGCCTACACCCCTACCCAGCGGTAAATCTACTCCACTGCCATGGTTACGGCGGAAGTATATGTCTCCCTATGGCACTGAAGAGCGCCGATGTGGAATTGCCGGGTGCCTGTTGAAAGGCTCCATCAAGATGCACCCTAATACTCGTACCCCTAACGCAAGCGGGGTACATAGTAGAGCTTGTCATCCAGCAACGATGCATCTGCTTTAGGCCATCGTGCAGCAGCGAGACAAACTATTACATGACATTATTCTGAGATTTAGCAGATTTCCTAGGCCATTCATGCGGTTCTCGACGCATCATCATTGACACTTTCTCTAAAAATATATGGAGGTCGGAAAGACGTGTGAGGGCCTAGCTCTGCATCATGTCACGACGGCATACTATGTCGTGGGAATGCCATGGCAGTCGCTACCAGAGGTAGCGATTGATTCGAAGTAGGGCAAGAGCGATTAGCCATCTGCGGATCGTGATTGGGATTGAGGCACATGGTTGACCCAGGTTCGGCCCCCATAGGGTAAAGACCTACTTCCTGCTTGCTTGTATTGATGGTGGATGAATTACAAGGGTGGCGACCTCGCGTATGGGCGTCGAGTCGCTTGGATGGGGTATCTAATCGCTCGTGAGTATAGAGGGAACCCTAGGGAGGCTTTTATAGGGGTGCCTCACTAGGGTTTTACAGATCTCAACCGAATCAGTAATGGTTTCGGAAGCTTGACCCAATCCGACTAGGCCTAGCTATGGTCTTCGGCCTCCGCATCCCGTTCGTCGGTCTTCTTCGAAGCCTTCTCTTCAGTCGCCGTCATCGCTGGCCCACTCGGCATTATCCTGGGCCAGTCACTTCCTTCCTTCATGGACACCATGATTCGTATATCCCCATCAGTAGTCCCCGAGTGCATCAGGTGTTTCGTGTAGGAATCAAGTTGGCAATCGGCATAGACAAATCTGGGTGGATGCCCAGTCAAATCGGTGATGAACTCCTCCAATGAAGGGAGAAGTTTTAATCTTTAGTCGCAGCCTTAGCGAATCATTTTCCCTCATGTTTCTTGCTATAACCGATTGGAGTGAGCGAATGGTACATGCGAGTGGTCAATTTGACCAGAGTTTGACTGTCAGCATGGTCAAACTAGCCGTTAGTTACCCCCTAACGCTAACTTCGACGATTTTACCACGCGAAGTAATGGCTAATCCCATGATTACTGGAGATATCTCGCTATAAATGGCGACCGGAAAAGGGTGATGAAGATTTCGTTACGTTCTTCCCATACTTGCTTTCTTCTCCATTCACATTCTCCATCGATCCAAATCTTAGATATCGGCGAGTCCACTGTCATGGACCCCTCCTGGTCCAAATCCAACTGCATGAAATCCACCATGCAGTCTTTCGAGGATGCAGGGATTCTCACCAAGGGTATCTAGCAAGCTCCGCTGACCGGCGAGAGCGAGCCTAATATGTGGCCCGGCGAGTTTATCCTGTTCGTCTGCCACCTAGAACATGGCCAAGGCTTCCCCACCTCCCATTCTTCAGGCGCTTCCTCCATTTTTATTGGACCAAACCCCCTATCTAGGCCCTCATAGCATCAAGAAGATCGTGGATTTTATCGCGTTTTGTGAAGGGTTTCGCGGCATAGTAAATCAAAATTTTCTACGGATGCGAATAGAGGGAAGCCAAGATCTAATCTAGGAGATGCAAACAACGAGAGAGATTAGATTAGATCTTCATACCCTTGAAGATTCGCACAGCGGAACGTTGGTCGGAACGTGGGTGATGTAGTCGTACTCGCTTCTCCTCCTCGTGATCCGATCCGATCTAGCACCGCAAGTGGCGATGCCTCCGTGAGATGCACACGTGCAGCACCTCGACGTCTCCTCCTTCCTTGGTCTAGCAAGTATGGTGGAGAGATGGGCTGGATCTACAACGTGACGGCGCGGTGCAATTGGTGGAGAATTTCTGCAGCAGGGCTTTGTAACACCCTCAGAATCGGCCCTATGCAAGTTTCAGCGCTTCCCGCCAAACCCGCATAGAAACGATTCAAAGGTGCCCACCAGGCACTTGCGTGCGGGTGGAAAACGAAGTAATATCATTACACAATAGTCCACGATGGAACCCACAGAACATATATATACAACAGCGACTCAAAGAGTCAAGAATACAGATATACAATACAAAGATCCATATCACCTGAAAAACGATATAGCGTCCGAGTACGGACAAGATGCAAATTGAGCTAAGAGCCCTGAAGAATAACCAATGGCGTCCATAACCCTGCCCAGGCCAAGCCGGAAGGGTAACCCTGCTAACAACGTCGAAACCTGCTAAAACAAAAGGGGTGCCGACAAAGGGCAAAGGAAAAAGAGGAGCGTCAAGATCTTGAGGCCAAAGCACGGCGAGACTAGAATTCAAGTCCTCGCCACATAGGTATGGTGGATCGGCAGCGGCATGCACTAAACAACCTATAGAGACTCGATATAACTGTCGGCTATCAGAGAGGGATAAGAAAGACCTATCTGGAACCAACCTGCTTCTACCACCAAACATACCCATCCTGGTATTTCCCCCTCGAGACCAAACGAGGAAGTCAACCGAGGAACTCACACAGTTGGCAGTTTTATTTATTCAGTTATCGTTGCAGCAATTACTAGTCAGGTATAGGTAGTCATCCTGATAGAATAAGCAGTGGGCAGTTTTAGTTAACCATTCCATTGTAGTTGCAACACTTACTAGTCAGATACAATAAGCATGAGATATCCCAAACCCAGCAGTTGTTGGTACTTCTATTTAGCCATTCCGTTGTAGTGAAGCTGATTACTAGTCATATCGGATACAAGTCAGATTATAACCGTAAACTTTAGTTATAGTTGTCTATGATCGAGAACTGTGCTCCAAGTCGTCCATAACATGGACACGGCTTTTGAAAAGATTTAACCTGCGGTGCACCAAAGTATCCACACGCATTGACCCTTTTGCGGATGAGTTAACATACACCCATTGGTATGTCGACGGGCCTAAGTCATGACGTTTCCGGACCAAAGCAAGTACATGGGGCCACCCACTAAGCTACCATAGCGAAGTCGGCCGGTCTCGAGACGGACTCAGGGTTTGCGCCAATGGCGGTAAACGATGGGAACCGAAAGTGTGGTGGGCTTGTCGATACATGAAAACACTCCTAATCCTAAAGCGATTATGCGATTACCTCGCACAATTTAAATAAAGCGGTAAAGCATGGCATAAGTACAGAATAATAATAAAGCCCCAAACTACTTTGTGGCCCCCGGTACAATACTTTGAAATCAGGTACTAATCGATGGGGGTGCCCACACACCCCACCTGTGGTTAGCGCGCTCGATCTCGGAACAGGTGTCAAGAACTCGGGGTCCTACGGGACACCCGGTGGATCGGAAACCAAATACTGTCTATCATCCACCGGTGCCTCTGCATTTACCTACTTTCAATTTTAGTTATTAAACAGTCATTAAAGCCATGATCGTCTCCAACATTAAACATGCGGTGATACTCCAACAACTGTGGTACTTGGCGACACGCAACAGCACTTGAGCAAGCGACTACGACGCGCAAGTCCAACTATCTACCAAACAACAGGTAATAGGATGTGTCCAAGGCAATATAAGGCTGCAAGGGATATCACAGACGCGAAACTAGAGCATCGCAACACGGTAGCAATAGATCAAGGGAGGAATAAATACTATAAAAGTAAGATAGGTAGAAAAAGGGGGAGATGCTCGCCTGGAAAACATTGCCGAAGGTTCATCCGAAGATCGGGTCGACACTCGCATCAACTCATCGGCCTAATCCGTGAAGAAGCAAAGCACTAGAAAAACACCGGATGGACTATTTAATACTACGGCAAAAGATCGGGCATGATGCATGTATGATGTATGCCATGGCAAAGGTGCAATGCAATTAGGTCATATTAAACGGAACCGAGGCCCCGACAATTAATTAATAGGTTCATGTTGTTTAGATACCCCGCAATTTAAATGTTGTATTAACAAGACAAAACATGGCATCGGTTTGCTACACAAATTTAAATGGGACCAGTATAAGACTAGATTTGCCCGCATATGGATCCCATATTTAATTACGAGGTGAATCGGCATAAGGCCCCCAACCCACATGATATGCATGCGAAACAGAACCTTTAATATGCAACAAGTTTTATATATAGCATTTATAAAAATAAGGGCTCGGGAAAAGGTTCACACATGTGGGTCCGGAAGATCTTGGGTTCCGGGGGTCCGGGTTCGGAGGGTTTGTGACGGGATCGGCCTCAGCGGGAACGTTCTCGGACAACGGAGTAGATCTTGTCTCAAGCGAGGAGAAGAACTTGGTTGGCGTCGGGGCGCATCGGATCCGCCCTGGTTGGTGCCGATCTTGTCGTCACGAAGATCTTGTCGGGTCCGTGCCATCGAGTCGGTCTTGGCATCTGGCTGAAGTACTTGGCGTATCCGAGATGAAGCGCTTATCGTTCCATGTGGCGGTCTTGGCGTCCGAGCGACGATCTTGTCGCATCCGCGGTCGTCGGTCCCTGTCGTCGGTCTTGTCGTTACACCGTGGAGATCTGGTCGTCGGCGCACTCAGGGTTTCGGGGATCGGTCTTCGGATCGAGGGATCGGAGATCTTGGTTAGGGTTCGGTCTCCATATCCGTGTAGGAGTGCTTGATGGTACGAGAGGGAGAACACGGGGTCAGCATCTTCATAGCCGGTGTCGTACTTGGGTCTATGGAGGCGAGCATGAAGCCGATGCCAGGGTTCTTAGGATCTTCGGGTCCCTCTTGTTGTACTGGTTCACGGTAGATCTTGAATAGCCATACCATCATCATCGCATCGGGGCACTATCCAGCAGTTCTTGAGTAGCCACATATCACAAAAGGGTAAGTCTGCTACATCGCCATCTCTTTAGCATCACAGAGACAGAGTGCATCAAAAGGGCATCACCGGTCGGGATCTGCAAGAGGCAGGCAGGGGTCGTCGGTGCACGCGATGACAGACGACGGAGCGGCTCAGAGAGGGTCGTGGACGAGGCGGCCGGCTCGCTGACGGGCGGAGCAGAGGGCGGCAGGAGGCGGGCTCGCTGGCGGGCGCGAAGCAGGGGCGGGCGCGGCCGACGGGGACGGGCACTAGGCTCGGGGAAGGCGGAGGCAGCCGGCGGCGGTCGCAGATGGAGGCGACGGGGTCCGGCGAGGACGTTGGAGGTTCGGGGGCCACGGAGAGCACGGCGGAGGAGGCGGCGCCGGCACGGAACTGCTCGGAGGAGGGCGCCAGCAAGGCGAAGGCGGTGGTTGGCGGCGGCGGAGCTCCGAGGAGGAAGAAGCGGGGCAGGGGCGGCTCGGGAGGAGACGGTCTTGGCCGCGGGCAGGGCGGCGGTGACGCGCGGCGGGGACGGTGGCTCGAGGCCGGCCGGCGAGGCGGCGACGAAGGCGGCGGGGCTCAAAGGGGAGGACTGGTCGGCCTGGCTGGGACGGCAGGCGGGAAGCGAGGGAGGAGCGGCGGCACGGAACTGGGGGGGTAACCTGCTCGAGGAGGAGGACGGCAGGATGGAGGCGTGGAGCGGAACGAGGGGGCGTTGGGCGGGAGGAGGTGAGGTGGAGGGCTGGGAGTGGCTGGGATGATGTGGCCAGGGTCGGGGTAGAATAGAGCTAGGTAGGAAAAGGGTTTGGGTGGTTCAGGGGTAGGTAGGATTTTATCTGGAGGTGGGCTTTCCGGGCTGGCTGCCTCCCAAAAATAATATAAATTTTTATTTAATTTAAAATAAACTTTTGTAAATAGTTTTTAGACAATAAAAGACCCGGAAAAGCCCGGCGCTTTAATTTGAAATTGAGACGAGGAATATTTAGAAACCAAACTAGGCTTTTAGAAAATAGGTTTCGACAGACAAATGCATGATGACATGACGATGCTCAAATGCAATGTGGCATGATGACATGAGCATGCGGTCATGGCGATGCGGTGCACAAAAACAACACGATTTTCTAGTAGTGGTTTTGCGGGGCGCCACAATTCGACACCACTAACAATGGATCTCGCCCTCGAGATCCGCCTCATGGTACCGAAAGGAAGGTCGGCGATCTGTGTCTTCTCGCTTCGTGTAGATCCTCGCGACACCACTAACAAAAGGTCGTTGTCCGTGATTGTCGAGAGAACACTCCGGGAAACACAGATGAAGGTAGAGGTATCAACCAATCAAGCCACCTCTAACTTCGATAGAAAGAGAGAACAGATGCATTCTCATCCACTTCAATGTACACAAGCGAATAGAGTGAGTAGTCGGCATGGGGGCCAATCCATCACGCACCCAAACTATTACTCTGCACAATCAGTAGAAAAGCGTGCAACCATTCTCGGAATCAGACTGAAGATCTCGACAACCGAGGTTCGGAACAGAGGGGTGATGCGGCTCTACATCGGATCTGGCGTAGAGGATGTCGTCGCGTCGGAAAACAACAGAAGGCACAAACAAGGAACAAAGAATGGTACCACAGATAAAGGATCACTCAGATAGCATGAAGACCGGATGTAGCAACACCGTTACCAAAGGAGGAAGCGAAACCCTGAAGGTACGATGGACCCCAACCACGAGAAATCCTGGACTCGAAGAGAGAGAAGAGAGCGGATTCAAAACACGCAGAGGTGAGAGGAGAGCAGCAGAGGGGTAAGGAGTAAAATCAGACCTAATCAGATCTATCCAACCGATCTTTCCAAAATAGTTTTTGACACTCTACTTCGGCCGTTAGCTAGGTTATCCTACAGGCTGGACTTGTGGGGTATCGCAACTGCTGAGCTCTGATACCACTCTGTAACACCCTCAGAATCGGCCCTATGCAAGTTTCAGCGCTTCCCGCCAAACCCGCATAGAAACGATTCAAAGGTGCCCACCAGGCACTTGCGTGCGGGTGGAAAACGAAGTAATATCATTACACAATAGTCCACGATGGAACCCACAGAACATATATATACAACAGCGACTCAAAGAGTCAAGAATACAGATATACAATACAAAGATCCATATCACCTGAAAAACGATATAGCGTCCGAGTACGGACAAGATGCAAATTGAGCTAAGAGCCCTGAAGAATAACCAATGGCGTCCATAACCCTGCCCAGGCCAAGCCGGAAGGGTAACCCTACTAACGACGTCGAAACCTGCTAAAACAAAAGGGGTGCCGACAAAGGGCAAAGGAAAAAAGAGGCGTCGATCGAGGCCAAGACACAGCGAGACTAGAATTCGGCGGTCCTCGCCTACATAGGTATGGTGGACTGAAGCGGCAGCGCAGCATGCACTAAACAACCTATAGAGACTCGATATAACTGTCGGCTATCAGAGAGGGATAAGAAAGACCTATCCGGAACCAACCTGCTTCTACCACCAAACATACCCATCCTGGTATTTCCCCCTCAAGACCAAACGAGGAAGTCAACCGAGGAACTCACACAGTTGGCAGTTTTATTTATTCAGTTATCGTTGCAGCAATTACTAGTCAGGTATAGGTAGTCATCCTGATAGAATAAGCAGTGGGCAGTTTTAGTTAACCATTCCATTGTAGTTGCAACACTTACTAGTCAGATACAATAAGCATGAGATATCCCAAACCCAGCAGTTGTTGGTACTTCTATTTAGCCATTCCGTTGTAGTGAAGCTGATTACTAGTCATATCGGATACAAGTCAGATTATAACCGTAAACTTTAGTTATAGTTGTCTATGATCGAGAACTGTGCTCCAAGTCGTCCATAACCGCGGACACGGCTTTTCGAAAAGATTTAACCCTGCAGGGGTGCACCAAAGTATCCACACGCACTTCGACCCTTTTTGCCAGATGAGTTAACATACACCCATCGGTATGTCGGCGGGGCCTAAGTCATGACGTTTCCCAGACCCAAAGCAAGTACATGGGGGCCACCCCACTAAGCTACCCGCAACGAAGTCGGCCGGTCTCCGAGACGGACTCAGGGTTTGCGCCAATGGCGGTAAACGACTGGGAACCCGAAAGTGTGACTGGGCTTGTCGATACCGCGAAAACACTCCGCAATCCTAAAGCGAGATAGTGTGCGATTACCTGCAATTTAAATAAAGCGGTAAAGCATGGCATAAGTACAGAATAGTAATAAAGCCCCAAACTACTTTGTGGCCCCCGGTACAATACTTTGAAATCAGGTACTAATCGATGGGGGTGCCCACACACCCCACCTGTGGTTAGCGCGCTCGATCTCGGAACAGGTGTCAAGAACTCGGGGTCCTACGGGACACCAGTGAGCGGTCGGAAACCAAATATTGTCTATCATCCACCGGTGCCTCTGCATTTACCTACTTTCAATTTTAGTTATTAAACAGTCATTAAAGCCATGATCGTCTCCAACATTAAACATGCGGCGATACTCCAACAACTGTGGTACTTGGCGACACGCAACAGCACTTGAGCAAGCGACTACGACGCGCAAGTCCAACTATCTACCAAACAACAGGTAATAGGATGTGTCCAAGGCAATATAAGGCTGCAAGGGATATCACGGGCACGAAACTAGAGCATCGCAACACAGGTAGCAATAGATCAACAGGAGGGAATAAATACTATAAAGGTAAGATAGGTAGAAAAAGGGGGAGATGCTCGCCTGGAAAACATTGCCGAAGGTTCATCCGAAGATTGGGTCGACACTCGCATCAACTCATCGGCCTAATCCGTGAAGAAGCAAAGCACTAGAAAAACACCGGATGGACTATTTAATACTACGGCAAAAGATCGGGCATGATGCATGTATGATGTATGCCATGGCAAAGGTGTGATGCAATTAGGTCATATTAAACGGAACCGAGGCCCCGACAATTAATTAATAGGTTCATGTTGTTTAGATACCCCGCAATTTAAATGTTGTATTAACAAGACAAAACATGGCATCGGTTTGCTACACAAATTTAAATGGGACCAGTATAAGACTAGATTTGCCTGCATATGGATCCCATATTTAATTACGAGGTGAATCGGCATAAGGCCCCCAACCCACATGATATGCATGCGAAACAGAACCTTTAATATGCAACAAGTTTTATATATAGCATTTATAAAAATAAGGGCTCGGGAAAAGGTTCACACATGTGGGTCCGGAAGATCTTGGGTTAGGGGTCGGGTTCGGAGGTTTGTGACGGGATCGGCCTCAGCGGGAGCGTTCTCGGACAACGGAGTAGATCTTGTCTCAAGCGAGGAGAAGAACTTGGTTGGCGTCGGGGCGCATCGGATCCGCCCTGGTTGGTGCCGATCTTGTCGTCACGAAGATCTTGTCGGGTCCGTGCCATCGAGTCGGTCTTGGCATCTGGCTGAAGTACTTGGCGTATCCGAGATGAAGCGCTTATCGTTCCATGTGGCGGTCTTGGCGTCCGAGCGACGATCTTGTCGCATCCGCGGTCGTCGGTCCCTGTCGTCGGTCTTGTCGTTACACCGTGGAGATCTGGTCGTCGCGCTTTCGTGGTTTCGGGGATCGGTCTTCGGATCGAGGGATCGGAGATCTTGGTTAGGGTTCGGTCTCCATATCCGTGTAGGAGTGCTTGATGGTACGAGAGGGAGAACACGGGGTCAGCATCTTCATAGCCGGTGTCGTACTTGGGTCTATGGAGGCGAGCATGAAGCCGATGCCGGGGTTCTTAGGATCTTCGGGTCCCTCTTGTTGTACTGGTTCACGGTAGATCTTGAATAGCCATACCATCATCATCGCATCGGGGCACTATCCAGCAGTTCTTGAGTAGCCACATATCACAAAGGGTAAGTCTGCTACATCGCCATCTCTTTAGCATCACAGAGACAGAGTGCATCAAAAGGGCATCACCGGTCGGGATCTGCAAGAGCGGGCAGGTCGTCGTGCACGCGATAATGACAACCAGGCGGCTCGAAGAGGGTCGTGGGCGGCGGCCCGGCCGACGGGCGGAAGCGGCGAGGCGAGGCGGGCGCGAAGCAGGGGCGGGCGCGGCCGACGGGGACGGGCACTAGGCTCGGGGAAGGCGGAGGCAGCCGGCGGCGGTCGCAGATGGAGGCGACGGGGTCCGGCGAGGACGTTGGAGGTTCGGGGGCCACGGAGAGCACGGCGGAGGAGGCGGCGCCGGCACGGAACTGCTCGGAGGAGGGCGCTAGCAAGGCGAAGGCGGTGGTTGGCGGCGGCGGAGCTCCGAGGAGGAAGAAGCAGGGCAGGGGCGGCTCGGGAGGAGACGGTCTTGGCCGCGGGCAGGGCGGCGGTGACGCGCGGCGGGGACCTCCTGGCGGCGGTGACGCGCGGCGGGGCCGGTGGCTCGAGGCCGGCCGGCGAGGCGGCGACGAAGGCGGCGGGGCTCGGTCTGGAGGACGGGTCGGCGCCAGACGCGAGGCGGACAGTGGAAGCAAGGAGGCGGTGGCACGAACCTGCTGGGAAACCTGCTCGAGGAGGAGGCGGCGGGGAGGCGTCGGTGTGGCGGCCTCGAGCAGGGGAGGCGGGCGAGGGTGAGGGAGGAGGAGGCGAGGCGGCCTTGCAGGAGGTGGGGATCTGGGCGGGAGGAGGTGAGGTGGAGGGCTGGGAGTGGCTGGGATGATGTGGCCAGGGTCGGGGTAGAATAGAGGTAGGTAGGAAAAGGGTTTGGGTGGTTCAGGGGTAGGTAGGATTTTATCTGGAGGTGGCCGGCTGGGCTTTCGGGCCCGGCTGGCTGCCTCCCAAAAATAATATAAATTTTTATTTAATTTAAAATAAACTTTTGTAAATAGTTTTTAGACAATAAAAGACCCGGAAAAGCCCGGCGCTTTAATTTGAAATTGAGACGGGGAATATTTAGAAACCAAACTAGGCTTTTAGAAAATAGGTTTCGATAGACAAATGCATGATGACATGACGATGCTCAAATGCAATGTGGCATGATGACATGAGCATGCGGTCATGGCGATGCGGTGCACAAAAACAACGCGATTTTCTAGTAGTGGTTTTGCGGGGCGCCACAGGCTTCGCCTACACGCAGTCGGGAGGGAGAGAGAGAGGAGGGCAGCAGGGCGACTAGTCTTGAGGGGAAGGTGTGTGTGGGGGGGTGGTGAGCCCCAGCCCTCTAAATATAGAGGGGTGGGCGCCTGCCCTAACCCCTCCCCCAAGCCCTAGGTCGGCGGCCAAAGGAGGGAGGAGTGGGAGGCAAGGAACCCCCCCTTCTAGAAGCTCCAATTAGGGTTTATCCCTTGGTTGGCCGGCTGGGCCCTATGGGGCCTTGTGCCCCTGGCCCAATGCGGCCAGGGCACTCCCTCATAGGCCCATGCCCCCTCCCGGAGGTGGGGCCACGTTGGTCCCCTTCCGGAAGGTTCTAGAAGCTTCCGGTACAATACCGATTAACCCGGAACAATTCCGAACTCCAAAAACTGCACTGCCTTATATGAATCTTATTCTCCGGACCATTTCGGAACCTCTCGTGATGTCCCGGATCCCATCCGAGACTCCAAACAAAAATTCATAAACCAATTATCCAATCTATCCTAGCGTCAAGACACGTTAAGTGTGTGACCCTTCGGGTTCGAGAATATGCAGACATGATCTTCTATCAATAATCAACAATGGGTGCAGAAACCCATATTGACTCCCACATTCATCGATGATCATATCGGATGAACCACGATGCCGATTCAATCAATCCCATATATATATATTCCTTCGTCTCGCGATATTTTACTTGCCGAGATTTGATCGTCGATGCGTCATACCTAGTTCAATCTCGTTCACAGCAAGTACTTTACTCGTTCCGTAATCCGATATCACTTTGTGATTAACTCCTTAACCACATGCTTGCAAGCGGTGTTGATATCGATTACCGAGTGGGCCCGAAGTATATCTCTCCGACTTGGGAGGGACAAATCCCATATCGATACATACAACCCAACAGGTACTTTCCGATCACCTGAGAGACACCTTTATGATCACCCTCTCATAGGATGACGTTTGATGACCTCAAAGCATTCTTCTGATACTAGGGAGTTGTATTATCTCATGGTCTAAGGAATACAATATTTGACATAAGAAAAGCTTCGCAAAGATGAACACGATGACACGATCTAATTGCTTCGCTTAGTTTGGGTCTGTCCATCATATGATTCTCCCAATGATATGATCTCATTATCAATTGACAACTCATGTCTATGGTTAGGAAACCTTAACCATCATTAATCAATGAGCTAGTCCATAGAGGCGTACTAGAGACACGGTGTTGTTCACAAACCACACAAGTATTAAAGTTTCCGCTTAATACAATTCTAGCATGGAATATAAACATTATCATGAACAAGAATTATAATAATAACAGCTTTATTATTTCCTCTAGGGCATAATTCCAACAGTCTCCCACTTGCACTAGAGTCAATAATCTAGTTTACATATGGCAACAATCTCACACCCATGGCACTAAGGTGCTGATCATGTTTTACACGTGGAAGAGGTTTAGTCAATGGATATGCGACATTCAGATCTGTATGTACTTTGCTAATCTTCAGATCTCCATCTGCTATATAATCTCGGATTATATGTAACTTGCGGTTGATATGCTTGGTCTTTGGATGATATCTTGGTTCCTTAGCGAGTGCTATGGCGCCAGTGTTGTCACACAATATCTCCAGTGGGTCCAATGCACTTGGAACCACGCCAAGCTCAGTGATGAAGTTCCTGATCCAAACTCCTTCACTTGGCGCTTCTGCAGCAGCCATGTATTCCGCTTCTACTGTAGATCCCGCGATCACGCTTTGCTTGCAGCTTCTCCAGCTCACAGCTCCTCCATTCAAAATATACACGTATCCTATCTGAGATTTAGAATCATCCTTGTCGGTGTCGAAACTAGCATCGACGTAACCTTTTACGATGAGCTGTTCATCACCCCCATAGACTAAGAACATTTCTTTAGTCCTATTTAGGTACTTTAGGATGTTCTTCACGGCTGTCCAGTGTTCCACTCCTGGATCACTTTGATATCTGCTCGTCAAACTAAGAGCATTGGACACATCCGGTCTAGTACACAACATGGCATACATGATAGAACCTATGGCCGAGGCATAAGGAACTTTTCTCATAGCTTCCCTATCATTTACCGTAGCTGGACACTGAGCCTTGCTCAATATCTTACCTGACAACATAGGCACTGAACCTTTCTTTGCCTTATCCATTCTGAACCTTTTCAGAACTTTGTCTAGGTATGTACTCTGGCTTAAAGCTATCAGGCGTCTTTGTCTATCTCTATAGATTTTGATGCCCAATATATAAGCTTCTTCACCTAGGTCTTTCATTGAAAAACACTTGTTCAAATAACTCTTCACATCGTTAAGCATGTTAATGTCATTTCCAATAATCAATATGTCATCCACATATAGTACCAGAAATGTCACCAAGCTCCCACTCACTTTCTTGTAGATACAAGCTTCGTAGAAATTTGGAACAAATCCAAAGCTCTTGATCACTTAATCAAAACAAAGGTTCCAACTCCGAGATGCTTGCTTCAGTCCATAAATGGAACGCTGAAGTTTGCATACTTTATCAGCATCCTTAGGATCGACAAAACCTTCGGGTTGCATCATATACAACTCTTCATCAATATTGCCATTGAGGAACGCAGTCTTGACATCCATCTGCCATATTTCATAATCATGAAACGCAGCAATTGATAATAAAATCCGAATGGACTTAAACATCGCTACGGGAGACAAAGTCTCGTCGTAGTCAACACCTTGAACTTGTCGAAAACCTTTTGCGACAAGCCGTGCTTTATAGACGGTAACATTACCATCCGCGTCTGTTCTCTTCTTGAAGATCCATTTGCACTCAACGGCCTTTCGGTCGCTAGGAGGGTCCACCAAAATCCATACTTGGTTTTCGCTCATGGATCCCAATTCGGATTTCATGGCTTCTAGCCATTTCTCAGAGTCTGGGCTCATCATCGCTTCCTCATAGTTCGTAGGTTCACTGTCTTCTACTAACAAGACAGTCAAGACAGGTGTGTCGTACCACTCGGGAGGGCACGCGACCTTGTCGACCTGCGACGTTCAAGATGGCAGATCGTCCAAGCTTCATGATCCTTGTCATTAGCTTCCTCTATCGTTGGTGCAGGCGGCACTGGAACAATTTCAGGTCCTGCGCTACTCTCCAATTCAAGAGAAGGTTCAACAACCTCGTCTAGCTCTACTTTCCTCCCACTCACTTCTTTCGAGAGAAACTCCTTCTCAAGAAAGGAACCATTCTTTGCGACAAACACTTTGCCTTCGGTTATGTGATAGAAGGTATACCCAATAGTTTCCTTAGGGTATCCTATGAAGACGCATTTCTCCGCTTTGGGTTCGAGCTTGTCCGGCATCAACTTCTTGACGTAAGCTTCGCATCCCCAAACTTTAAGAAATGACAACTTAGGTTTAGCACCAAACCACAGTTCATACGGTGTCGTCTCAACGGATTTAGATGGAGCCCTATTTAAAGTGAATGCAGCGGTTTCTAATGCATAACCCCAAAATGATAATGGCAAATCAGTAAGAGACATCATCGATCGGACCATATCTAATAGGGTTCGGTTCCGGCGTTCAGACACACCATTGCGCTGTGGTGTTCCGGGTGGCGTGAGTTGCGAAACGATTCCACTTGCTTTAAGATGCGTGATCATAACTCAAATATTCACCTCCACGGTCGGATCGTAGAAACTTAATCTTTCTGTTAGGATGGTTCTCCACTTCATTCTGAAATTCTTTGAACTTTTCAAATGTTTCAGATTTATGTTTCATTAAATAGATATACCCATATATACTTAAGTCATCGGTAAAAGTGAGAAAATAGCGATATCCACCGCGCGTCGAAACACTCATCGGTCCGCATACATCGCTATGTATGATTTCCAACAAGTCTGTTGCTCGCTCCATCATACCGGAGAATGGGGTTTTGATCATCTTGCCCATGAGGCATGGTTCGCATGTGTCAAATGATTCAAAATCAAGAGACTCCAAAAGTCCATCAGAATGGAGTTTCTTCATGCGCTTTACACCAATATGACCTAGACGACAGTGCCACAAATAAGTAGTATTATCACTATCTACTTTGCATCTCTTAGCCTCAATGTTATGGATGTGTGTTTCATCCCTTTCGAGATTTAGAAGAAATAAACCATTCGCAATAGGTGCATGACCATAAAAGATGTTACTCATATAAATAGAACAACCATTATTCTCCGATTTAAATGAATAACCGTCTTGCAATAAACAAGATCCAGAAATAATGTTCATGCTCAACGCAGGCACATAATAACATTTATTGAGGTTTAAAACTAATCCCGAAGGTAAAACTAAGGAGAGCGTGCCGACGGCCATCACATCAACACTTGATCCGTTGCCAACGCGCATCGTCACCTCATCCCTCGCAAGCCACCGTCTATTCCGTAGCTCCTGTTTCGAGTTACAAATATTAGCAACTGAACCAGTATCAAATACCTGTGCACTACAACGAGGGCTAGTAAGGAAAACATCAATAACATGTATATCAAATATACCTTTGATGGTGCCAGCCTTCTTGTCCGCTAAGTACTTTGGACAGTGCCCAAAGGACCCTTGTCCTTGCAATAGAAGCACTTAGTGTCCGGCTTAGGACCGGACCTGAGCTTCTTCTCAGCAGGGGCAACGCGCTTGCCGTCGCCTTTCTTGAAGGGCTTCTTTCCACCCTTACCTTTCTTGAAGGTGGGGGGCTTGTTGACCATCAACACATGATTATCCTTTTTGATGTCCACCTCCGCAGCCTTCAGCTTTGCGAAGAGCTCGGTGATCGTATCGGAACCAATCTGATTGTGAGTCACTACAAAACTTTTGTAGCTGGAGGGAGTGATTGCAGAACCACATCAATCTTGAGCTCCTCCGAATCTTGCGATCCAGTTGCTCAAGGCGTTGAGTGTAGCCAGACATCTTAATGGCGTGCTCACTAACGGAACTCCCTTCCTCCATCTTGCAGTTAAAGAACTTCTCAGAGATCTCATATCTCTCAGAACGGGCCTGAGTCTGAAACATGGTTTTCAGCTCCTCGAGAATCTCAAAGGGCCCGGGATAGTCTTCAAAATGATTTTGAAGGTCCGATTCCATAGCAAACAACATGGTGCTCTTAATCACACCATAATCATCTTTGCGCGACTGATAGACAACTTTCTCATCAGCCGGCGCAGTAGCAGCAGGGGTGTCACCTAACGCATTCTCAAGGACATAGTCCTTTTGACCGCCAGAGAGAATGATTCTCAGATTGCGGAACCAGTTGGTGAAGTTAGACTCATTGTTTTTAAGCTTTTCCTTCTCAGCAAAAACGTTGAAGTTGAAGTTGGACTTAGCCATTTGATCTACAATATTTGCAAGTACAAATTAGACTATGTTCATGATAACTAGTTCAACTTTTAATCAAATTACTAGATGAACTCCCACTAAATTCAACATCCCTCAAGTTGTTTAGTGAACACGATCCAAATTCACCACACCTAATCCGATCTTCACGAGAAGAGATGTGGTTTCAATGGTGGACAACGAAGTGCCGATCATATCATTCATATGACTCATGCTTAACCCTTCGGTTCATGTGTTCCGAGGCCATGTCTGTACATGCTAGGCTCGTCAAGTTAGACCCAAGTTTTTCCGCGTGTGCAAAACTGGCTTGCACCCGTTGTATGTGAACGTAGAGTCTATAGCACCCGATCATCACGTGATGCTTGGACACGATTTAACTTCGCAACGTGCATACTTGGGGAGAACACAGTTTTTTATCTTGATCTTTATGAGGAATCATCTTATAATGCTACCGTGATCTAAGCATAATAAGATACATAAAAGGATAAACATCACATGCATATAACTTTATGTGACATGGTATAGCCAATCTTCGCGCAATGATCTCCATCTTGTGCATGCTGGCATGATCTCCATCACTCCACCATGATTGCCTCCACCACGAATAGCAACTACAACTATTGCTAACTACTTAGCGATAAATTGAAACTATTACATGGCGTATAAGAAGTTGACACACAGGTCATACACAATTATAAAGACAACCATATGGCTCCTGCCGGTTGTGTACTCATCGACATGCAAGTCGTGAAACATTACAAAACATGATCATCGCATACATTATACACATCACATCTTGGGCCATACCATATCACAGAAAACACTCCCTGCAAAAACAAGTTAGACGCCTCTACTTTGTTGTTGCATGTTTTACGTGTCTTATGGGAGTAGCATGCTAAGAACGATTCTTACCTACGAAAAGCCACAACGGTGATATTATGGTTGCCAAACTCTGGTGTAAATCCCATGAGAACTATATTGAGAGAAACTGACATCCACCAGCCGCATGTGTGGAACAAGCCACACGTCAAGTGCGGAGCCGGTCTCGCGAACGACGTCGCGTAAGGTTGTCCTGGACCGCTTCAATCTCACTATCCCGTGTCATAAGAAGAACACAAACAAGAGGCTTGCAACAGAAAACATAAACGCCCGCAACAACCATGTTGCGTTCTACTCGTGAAACACATCTACGCATAGATCTAGCTCTGATACCACTGAAGGGTTTCGCGGCATAGTAAATCAAAATTTTCTACGGATGCGAACAGAGGGAAGCCAAGATCTAATCTAGGAGATGCAAACAACGAGAGAGATTGGATTAGATCTTCATACCCTTGAAGATTCGCACAGCGGAACGTTCGTCGGAACGTGGGTGATGTAGTCGTACTCGCTTCTCCTCCTCGCGATCCGATCCGATCTAGCACCGCAAGTGGCGATGCCTCCGTGAGATGCACACGTGCAGCACCTCGACGTCTCCTCCTTCCTTGGTCTAGCAAGTATGGTGGAGAGATGGGTTGGATCTACAACGTGACGGCACGGTGCAATTGGTGGAGAATTTCTGCAGCAGGGCTTCGCCTACACGCAGTCGGGAGGGAGAGAGAGAGGAGAGCAGCAGGGCGACTAGTCTTGAGGGGAAGGTGTGGGCGGGGGGGGGGGGTGGTGCGCCCCAGCCCTCTATATATAGAGGGGTGGGCGCCTGCCCTAACCCCTCCCCCAAGCCCTAGGCCGGCGGCCAAAGGAGGGAGGAGTGGGGGGCAAGGAAACCCCCCCCATCTAGAAGCTCCAATTAGGGTTTATCCCTTGGTCGGCCGGCTGGGCCCTATGGGGCCTTGTGACCCTGGCCCAATGCGGCCAGGGCACTCCCTCATAGGCCCATGCCCCCTCCCGGAAGGTGGGGCCACGTTGGTCCCCTTCCGGAAGGTTCTAGAAGCTTCCGGTACAATACCGATTAACCCGGAACAATTCCGAACTCCAAAACTGCACCTTATATGAATCTTATTCTCCGGACCATTCCGGAACCTCTCGTGATGTCCCGGATCCCATCCGAGACTCCGAACAAAAATTCATAAACCAATTATCCAATCTATCCTAGCGTCGAGACACGTTAAGTGTGTGACCCTTCGGGTTCGAGGATATGCAGACATGATCTTCTATCAATAATCAACAGCAGGGTCTGGAAACCCATATTGACTCCCACATATTCATCGATGATCATATCGGATGAACCATGATGCCAGGATTCAATCAATCCCATATATATATATATTCCCTTCGTCTCGCGATATTTTACTTGCCCGAGATTTGATCGTCGGTACCGTCATACCTAGTTCAATCTCGTTCACAGCAAGTACTTTACTCGTTCCGTAATCCAATATCACTTTGTGATTAACTCCTTAACCACATGCTTGCAAGCGGTGTTGATATCGATTACGGAGTGGGCCCGAAGTATATCTCTCCGACTTGGGAGGGACAAATCCCATCTCGATACATACAACCCAACAGGTACTTTCCGATCACCTGAGAGACACCTTTATGATCACCCTCTCATAGAATGACGTTTGATGACCTCAAAGCTTTCTTCCGATACCAAGGAGTTGTATTATCTCATGGTCTAAGGAATACAATATTTGACATAAGAAAAGCTTCGCAAAGATGAACACGATGACACGATCTAATTGCTTCGCTTAGTTTGTTACATCCATCATATCATTCTCCCAATGATATGATCTCATTATCAATTGACAACTCATGTCTATGGTTAGGAAACCTTAACCATCATTAATCAATGAGCTAGTCCATAGAGGCGTACTAGGGACACGGTGTTGTTCACAAACCACACAAGTATTAAAGTTTCCGCTTAATACAATTCTAGCATGGAATATAAACATTATCATGAACAAGAATTATAATAATAACAGCTTTATTATTGCCTCTAGGGCATAATTCCAACATTTTGTGCATCATATCTTGGGTGCGACCCCTTACTTTCCTCTCTCGCTCAAGCTATTTCATGGCTGGGCTAGTCGCGAGGGGAAGAAAGGGCCCTTGTTGGCGGCTAGTGGTATCACATTTCAGGTGAAGACCGGTGCCAGTTTCTTTAAGCTGATGCTGCCAAATAAGGCAGCCAGCGACTGGAAGAAGGCATGGTTTTATGTTAAGGAGTCAACTCCCACTGGGGAGGTGGCAATTCTGGTGTATACCGCAGAATGGAGCATTCCACAGTAGTTGTTGGTGAAGGAGTTGCCGCGGTCGTAGAAGATGGTGGTCACGGATATGATCACACGCATGATCGAGCTGGAGGACGAGGGGTTGAAGACAATCAACCTCTTCAAATGCTATCGGTCGCCGGCTAGTTCCTCTAATAAAGCGGTTGATGCTGATGTACGGATACATCGGCCGTGCTGACCCGTCAAGGACGAGCTCAGTGCAATGGAAGGCAGAGGAATACGTCGCTCGTCAAGAATATTATGGAGGCACCGTACGCCGGAATGGCCGACGGACTCACCCCGTATAGCCCGGATGGCGTTCCGGCCCCCACAGAAAGTAATTTCTGTTTTCATTCGTGCTTCACAAGTTCGCCTTTTTACGAGTGCGACTACCTCCAGATATTAAGGATCATGGAACATTGGCTCCCTCCTCTGGACAAAGAGGTGCTCCAAGAACTTCTCTAGGAGGAGGCAGGAGGCTCCTCTCGCGGGGAGGAGGAAGAAGAAGTCGTCGAAGAGGAGTGCGAACCACATTCGGCAACTCGCAAGACACGTGGCCAGAGCGCCGTGAGACCGAGTCCAGCCTCAGCCTTGGCGAGGGTGACAACGAGCCAGAGGTCGCCATGGAGGTGAGCTCTAAAAAATCTCCGACACCGTCCAAGCCCGGAGGCAGGCCGACGGCTCCGCCAAAGCAGCGGCTCTAGACGATTGTAACTACCTCGGTGAATTACGCTCCTAGTTACAAGCCTGGATGAGCAGAAATGGTTGAAATAGTACGGTGGGGCCCAAATGCCACTCACAGGTAGACCTTTCGGCCGTCCCAACCATTTCCAAACATCGGGACAAGAACGGGCGGCGTAATCGGCAGGCGAAGGGATCAACTACATACACAAATGAGTATGTATGCAAGCCACCATACAATAGTACATCAGAGCCATTCCATCTAAAAAGAAAGGAAATATAGCAACGCCATACGGCAAGATCCAAATATCCTAGATAGATATAATAGTTTAGGATATCTCCTCATACATCAAACATCAGAGTATCAAGCGGAAGCGGAAGACAAAATCCGAGTACGGATAAGAAGCAAATCGGCATAAGATGCCCCATAAATAAGCACATACATCTCACAGATCTCTCGGATCCCTCGCTCGGAATCTCTACACCGAATGATCGTTGCCCACATCGTCTGCCTCTTCCACCCAGATCCATCTTGCGAGTGTACCTGTTCATGAACCAATAATTTATCGTGTGAGACCCTAGGGTACTCAAAGTCTTTATGCCTCTAAAGGGGACACAACCTGGGGTGACGCAATTGCAGCAAAAGATAAACCCTAACAATTCTATAGATACTCGCTAACCATCCGCCTAACCAAAGATAGACGGATGTCCGTGAATTAATAACAACAGTTATAACAGTTGTAACGGTAATATCCACAGATCCATCCTCCTCCTCGCTTACCGACGAGGAAGCGACTTAACAGCCCCCATCCGTTGGCAGTTTTATTATCCATTCCGTGAGTGTTGCACTATTTACTAGTCAGGTACCTAGTCTAGTCAAATTAACAGCGGTACTTTAGTTATGCTTGTCTATGATCGAGAAACTGTGCTCCAAGTCGTCCATAACCGCGGACACGGCTTTCAGAAAGTTTTACCCTGCAGGGGTGCACAAATAGCAACACACACTCGATATGCCTCGGAAAAACCAAATCAAAACCCAACGAGGTAGTCACGACAAAGCGATCACAGGATTCAGAAATATTTCAGGGGGCCACCCCATTGAGCTACCCGCAACGAAGTTAGCTGACTCCGAGACGGCCTCAAGGTTTGCGTCAATGGTCAGGAACGATCGAACCCGAAAATGTGACTGGCTTGTCGACACCGCGAAAACACTCCGCTTTCCTAACAAGACAAGCAGTGACTCGCACAATTTAAATAAAGCAGTAAAGCATGGCATAAGTACAGGATAGTAAATAAAACCTCAAACTAGTTTGTGGCCCTCAAGAAATAAGAATGAATCAAGCTCTGGCTCAGGGGGGTTCATAAGCCTCCCGGATGTGGATAGCGCGAATATTCAAGGAACAGGAATCAAGTACTCGGGGTCCTACGGGACACAAGTGAGCCTGAAAAACCAAATAGCGAATATGGCTCACCGATGCCACTTTCATTAGTTATCCCATTACTACTCAGGTTAAGTTGTTTAGGTACCTCGTTATCCATCAGACACTCACATACCCTACACATGCTGTTCTACGACTCGCATGGCTCAAACGACTCCTATAGTAATGGCTCATGGGATGGGGAACAAGCTGCGGTGGGGTTTAAATGTAAAGGCTATGCAATACTTGGGATTCAAATTAATGCAACCGCGACTCAATGATGCAAGAATAAGATAGAGGAAATAGGTACTATATGTATGCAAGCATGTGGTAGTGCTTGCCTGGCAGCTCAGTTGAAGCAGGAGAAGGATCTGGGTAGTCCTCCTGGTTCTCTTGATATATCCCCTGCTCAGCGTCTATTCGGAGAAGAACCAAACAAACAAGGGCCAACATAAATAAAGTGCACAAGCATATGAATAAAATGCATCAAGCAAACAATCATGCCATGATGAATGATGCACAATTTGCATGGCATTAAAGTAGCATGGCATGGGTGAGGTGTGAAGTACAAGATTAAATCATTTTATTTAGTTTTGGCCACATTTTAACCTCATAAAAGTTGCTGTACTCTTTATATTTATTTGATGCATGCTTCAAATCAAACCAAGGAATGCATAAACAGAAAGGTCTCATCGAGCTAATCATTTTAGACATATTATTTGTTAAATTTGGAGTTATAAAACAAAAGTTATTAAATAATTAAGGCCAAAAGGGCATTTTATTGTAATTTACATCAACTTGATATTTTAAGGGGTCAAAATATAATTTGAAGGGCATATTTGAATTCCTCACATTTTTCTGATTTGAAAACATATATTATTTGTATTATTTGGATTTATATTTTTAAAGTTATTCAAAAACAGAATTTAAATTGAATTTGAATTAAATTTGAAAAGATTTGAATTAAACAGAAAACAGACAGACTTTTTATACTCGGCTCGTCCTAGCCCTAGACACTGACGGGTGGGGCTCGCGCTGACGCAACAGCAGGTGGGGCCGCAGAGGCTGCAGGGCTTTTCTCACTCGGTACTTCCTAACCACACCGATGACAAGTGGGGCCATTCATCCACGCCTTGACGCCACCGGGCGTGACACGTGGGCGATCCATCCTGAGGGACTGGTCTGTGGTGGACTGGGTCTTCCGCGGGTTTATTTGCAAAAGAACTCCGCGGCTGACAGGTGGGGCACTGGGGACGGCGGGTTTAGGCGGGAAAAAGGCCAGGGGGCTCACAAGAAACGGCCAATGCTGGTCATTGTCGACGGACGCGACACTGACGGCGGCGGATCTAGCGGACTTCCGACGACGATGGCGACGAAACTAGCAAGAAACTGGCCAAGCCACAAAAAGGAAAGCTGAAGAGGGTTGCAGGTCTACAACTTTCATGCAGTGTGGCATCACGGAGGAGGTCTACACAAGGGCACGGCAAGGAACAGAGGCGGCGTAAACGGGAGGCTGCTGCCGCTGCCAGAGCGCGACAGCAGCTGCAAGCAGCGTTCGACGGAAGGCGGGCGCGTTCTGCGGAGGGGAGGAAGAGGATGTCTAGGAGATGGAGGGGCTCACCAGGAACTCGCTGGCGTGGTGGCTCGTGCGGAGATGGAGGAGATCCGGCGTCGGGCTCGTGGACGGCCTCACCGGCTCCCTCTCGGCATGGTGGCGACGGCGACGCTCCGGCGAGGTCCAGGCACTGGTGCAGGTCCAGGGCGACGGTGAAGAGGCGGGGGAAGGTACTGGTACGCCTAGATCGACTCGACGTCCACCGGAGCAGTGAAGCACAGAGGTAGACGTGGCTAGGGTTTAGGGGAGGAGATGGCCATGGCGGCTAGGGAGGTAGAGAGGGATAGAGGCAGGAGGAGAGGGTCAGGGTCTTCTCCAGATTTCGATCTGGCTGCCTGGGGTGGTTGGGGAGAGAGGGGAGGGAGGAGCACATGGGTTTGGTCTCCACTTTTTGCAAAGCAAGATAAGGCTCGGGTGGGGTAGGTTTCTCTCTTTCTTCTCTTTGTCTTGAAGCCAAAGAAAGAGTGGAGAGGGGTAGAGGTAGCTCGGGCTAGGTAGAAAGGGGCTCGGGTTAGGGTAGAGCTAGGGTTAGGAGAGACTCGGGTTAGCTCGAGGGGTAGATCATGGGGTGGTCTTGGGTTAGAGAGAGGAGAGATGGGGGAGGTACTTAGGGTTTAGAGGGAGGGGGTATGGTGTTTAGGGTGGTAGGGTTTAGGCTAGATATGATCCACATGACCATACATGGGTGTAGGTGAAAAGGAGATGAAGATGTGGTAAAGAGAGAGAGAGATGTGATGAAGTAGGGTGGTGATAGCTAGGTGGTTAGGGTGATGGGGTGTGGTGGATTTTTCAAGTCCAACTAGATCAAGCAAAAGAGGGTAAGGATATGGGGAAAGATCCACTCAAGATTCAAATAAAAACCAAAAGACAAGCAAAAGGTGGTACTTGCATGGCCCATGCAAAATATTTAATGCCATGTTGATTCTTGTGAAAACAATATTATTTCATGGCATTATTATTATGCATTCCAAAATGTGGAGTAAGGCCTAAGCAAAGGAATGAAAGGATGCCCCAAGTGGACTAGATGGAGATGAGCATATTTGATTAAAATTAGGACTTACTAATGTGTATATGCCACTAGATGCTTAATAGTCCCAAAAATATTCCAACATGAGCATAATTCCATGATAATCCATATGGAAGCTAGGAAAAGGGTTCCACTCACAAGGCATGCAAAGGTGGCCATGTGGCTCTCATATATCAATAATGTGAAAACATCATGATGCCAAGATGAGAGCATGTGGAAAAGAATTGGATCCATCCCAACCCACATGAGCTAGAGGTAAAACCAATAAGTGCCAAGCTCATATTTAGTTGGATGGTGAAATTATAAGGTGGTGACAAGGTTAAGGTGGTGGAGTTGAAAGAGATATGCCCCCAACTCAACTTGGGCATTTAAACAATATATCAAGAACCAAATACAATATCAAGAGGCAAATACAATTAATAATGCATATGAGATAAGAACCAAATGAAAAGGGTTTTATATGATGCTCAAATGCAAGGAGGCATGATGACATGAGCATGATATAATGATGATGCAACAATTATATATTTGAAGTAGCATTATATTACTAGATCAAGTAGCATTACAATTGTTAGACAATTGGGATGCTACAACTCTCCCCCACTAAACAAGAATCTCGCCCCGAGATTCCTAGGAAAAAGAGAACAACACAAGAAGAGGCGGGTGTTCAGAACGAAGGTGATCCTTGCGTTCCCAAGATGATGAAGAACGGAATGGTGCGACCACTACACCTTGCAAAACTTGCTAGACTTGTTGCGAGTCTTGCGTTTTGCTTGAGAAACAACGGATTAGAAGAATTGAAAGATTGTCGTGAGACAAGAAGGATAGGATGGACATAGCTCCGGTTTTCTCAAGAAACATGATAAGAGAAAAAGAACCACTTGTGAAAGAAAGGACAAGATGATGTATCATGGATAAATAAAGACACGCCGTTAAGATTAAAGATTTGCCGATACTAGAGAGGATGAACCTTTGTCTCGCCGGAGGAAAAAGAGCTAGATTGGAGAGGTTTTGAACCACTATGACAATAGCATCGTATCCTCTCTCAGATTTGAGAAATGAAGTACGGAAACAATATTGCCTTCAAACAATAGAGTCCCTTGATATCAACAAAAAGATTTAGTTAGACATCGTCGGATTAGATTCTTGTTGCGCCGGTAAGACCCAAAGGATCACGCAATTGAGGTGCGCGGATATAACTTCCAGAGACGGATGTGAAGCCAGATCATGGTGGAATCCCGAGAAGCAAAGAATATGGAGGATCTGGGGTTTATTGTAGAGATACTTATTGCTTTCTTTAGCCTTGAGGCTAATGCAATAGATTTGCGGCTGATGGCATCAACCATAATTGGCTTTACCACAGAAAAAGAATTGATGATACAGAGAGAGAGATAGTTTCCTTTCGTCTTGTTTGGGGATGTCGAGCACCGGTAGAATGACGAGAACAGAAAAGAGTTTGCGTTTGTTTCCACCAGATAATTGAAGATTTTGCTCCATCTAGAAAGGGCGAGATCACCAACAAGAGATTATTGATTACTTTCTTCGAGAGAGCACTCCGGAAAAACAAGGACGGAAGTAAAAGTATCAAGGGATAAAGGCCACTTCTAACTTCCGTGGAATGAGTGAAGTCACATTAATTCACCAATTCAATGTACAAGAGCGAATGATAAGAGTAGTGGTATGGTAGCTACTCCATCCCGCACTCAAAGCATTACTCCGCACATGAATAAGAAAACCATGCAACCCAACTACCAAAACAGACTAAAGATCTTGACAAGGATAACTCTTGGAACTCCGTTAGAAAACAAGGATAGATGCAATTGATTCGCCGGATTCACAGATAGATAAAGATGATGATGTTGTCGTCATATCTGAAGTGCCCAGCCACCGAAAAGATATAAAGGAAGATCACGGAGACAACTGCAAGATTCCACAGATAAAGAAAAAGATAGCACCACTTGAACATAAGGATTACAAACGATCTGAAAAATCTTCATGGCCTCCGGTGGATTGAGCATAGACGATAGAGCGAGAGGGTTTCAAGAGATTACTTAACGAGACTGAGGTGAAAAGAACTCCATGTTCTTCTTGAAATGATTGAGAGAGATTTAGCAGTCCTGAGGAAAAACTACGGCGGAACGACGATGATAACTTACCAACAAGGAACAACTCCGGATTGGTTGAAGATGAAAGATGGAATTAACAATGGACTTGCTAATTCCAGAATTGAAGCAATGTATTTAGCAGAAGGACGTGGTCGAGATAGGTGACTTCAAGAAGCCAGGATTCACGCTTTGAGACTTTGCACACAGGCAGTGCTAACAAAGCTTGAGAGAAAGAGACACAGATGACCTTCCATGTCCTTCTATTGATATCGAATAGGTAAGCATATTAACAACATATACCACCATGGATTAACAAGATATTCCCAGAATATCAAGTTCAAGAGGCGGGAGAAACGAACAAATGCTCGAACACTTCCTGAGCTCAACGCTCCTAGAAAGATCAATATTAAGAGCACGGGTTCGTGTGGAAGAAGATGCACTGGCATAATAGATTATCTGGTCCTTCGGAAGAAAAAGAGATGTCACCTGGTACACATTGTCGATCGGATCACCGGTTACAAAGATAAAGAGATCTTGGTTAAGAACCGGTGATAGCTCATACCTTAAGCAAAGCTATCAGAAGCGAAAAGATGCAATTCCCTCGTATCCAGGAGAATTGTGCAGATATGGAGTTCAAAAAGATGTGCAGCATGATGGACAGATGATAGACCGCCGTAGTGCTTTGAGACGCTCCGGATTGCCAAAGATGCTTGAATATGCATAGATATGATCATGGTGTACTCGAAATCACAGGAGATAACCTTATCCTCCAGATGGTGACGGTTGATAGCATTTTTCCATATTCCAATCGACACTTATCATGAGTGGAATATAGCTATGCCGAGAGCCAAATGACAATCATCAGCATCGGATCGACACACGTTATGTAATTAGCCCAAGAGAAAAGGAGATGAAAAGGAACTCCAGGATTAAGCGCCGGTGACAAAAGAATGAGTTAGCATGGACATGCTGATAAAAGGGAGATAGATAATGTTTCACACGACTGAAAAGTGTGGAAACACGAATGTATCAAAGAAAAATTTTCCGCATTTTTCGCATTAAAATACCAATAGATGCATAAAATCACTTATCGGGTAGAGATTAGCAATGATGCTTACGAGTGGAGTTGCTAGAAGGAAGGACACCCTTAAGAAGATGGCACCGGTTAACAAGGAGTCAGATAGATCGCACCGGTTTTCAAAAGCCTGTCAATATGGAATGTACCAACAGTTGATAACCAAAAGGCAGAGAGAGATAACAAAAGGATGCAACAGATAGACAAGGAATTACACACACACACACACTTTCTATGGTACTACGGAAACCCAGAACACGTGAATCCTAGTTTGAATTTTAAGAAGAGGATTGAAAACGTTACACTTCCTTACCAGAAAAAGGGTGGTGGGTGGGTAAGAAGAAAAGTGGAAGCAGTCCTACTCTCGCGTTTTGTTTTTCCCTAGTATACATAGCTACCAAAAATATTTGCTAGACAGACAGCGACCATTTGGCTGACACCCTGAAGGGCGGGATGGCTCTGATACCAATTGTAACTACCTCGGTGAATTACACTCCTAGTTACAAGCCTGGATGAGCAGAAATGGTTGAAATAGTACGGTGGGGCCCAAATGCCACTCACAGGTAGACCTTTCGGCCGTCCCAACCATTTCCAAACATCGGGACAAGAACGGGTGGCGTGTCGGCGAAGGATCAACTACATACACAAATGAGTATGTATGCAAGCCACCATACAATAGTACATCAGAGCCATTCCATCTAAAAAGAAAGGAAATATAGCAACGCCATACGGCAAGATCCAAATATCCTAGATAGATATAATAGTTTAGGATATCTCCTCATACATCAAACATCAGAGTATCAAGCGGAAGCGGAAGACAAAATCCGAGTACGGATAAGAAGCAAATCGGCATAAGATGCCCCATAAATAAGCACATCCATACAGATCTCACGGATCCCGTTCCGGAATCTCTACACGAATGATCGTTGCCCACATCGTCTGTCTCTTCCACCCGGTATCCATCTTGCGAGTGTACCGTTCAGCTGAACCAATAATTTATCGTGTGAGACCCTAGGGTACTCAGCAAGTCTTTATGCCTCTAAAGGGACACAACACTGGGTGACGAATTGCAGCAAAAGATAAACCCTAACAATTCTATAGATACTCGCTAACCATCCGCCTAACCAAAGATAGACGGATGTCCGTGAATTAATAACAACAGTTATAACAGTTGTAACGGTAATATCCACATATCCATCCTCCTCCTCGCTTACCGACGAGGAAGCGGACGAACAACCCCCCATCCGTTGGCAGTTTTATTATTCATTCCGTGAGTGTTGCACTATTTACTAGTCAGGTACCTAGTCTAGTCAAATTAACAGCGGTACTTTAGTTATGCGTGTCTATGATCGAAACTGTGCTCCAAGTCGTCCATAACATGGACACGGCTTTGAAAGTTTTACCCTCGGGGTGCACAAATAGCAACACACACTCGATATGCCTCGGAAAAACCAAATCAAAACCCAACGAGGCGATCCACGACAAAGCGATCACGAGATTCAGAAATATTTGGGGCCACCCATTGAGCTACCATAGCGAACGGTTAGTGACTCGAGACGGCCTCAAGGTTTTGTCAATGGCTGTGAGCAGGAACCCGAAAATTGACTGGGCTTGTCGACACCCGAAAACACTCCGCTTTCCTAAACAGTACAGTGTGCAGTACCTCGCACAATTTAAATAAAGCAGTAAAGTATGGCATAAGTACAGGATAGTAAATAAAACCTCAAACTAGTTTGTGGCCCTCAAGAAATAAGAATGAATCAAGCTCTGGCTCAGGGGGGTTCATAAGCCTCCCGGATATGGATAGCGAATATTCAAGGAACAGGAATCAAGTACTGGGGTCCTCACGGACACAAGTGAGCTGAAAAACCAAATAGCGAATATGGCTCACCGATGCCACTTTCATTAGTTATCCCATTACTACTCAGGTTAAGTTGTTTAGGTACCTCGTTATCCATCGACACTCACATACCCTACACATGTTGTTCTCACTGCATGGCTCAAACAACTCCTGTAGTAATGGCTCATGGGATGGGGAACAAGCTGCGGTGGGGTTTAAATGTAAAGGCTATGCAATACTTGGGATTCAAATTAATGCAACCGCGACTCAATGATGCAAGAATAAGATAGAGGCAATAGGTACTATATGTATGCAAGCATGTGGTAGTGCTTGCCTGGCAGCTCAGTTGAAGCAGGAGAAGGATCTGGGTAGTGCTCCTGGTTCTCTTGATATATACCCTGCTCAGCGTCTATTCGGAGAAGAACCAAACAAACAAGGGCCAACATAAATAAAGTGCACAAGCATATGAATAAAATGCATCAAGCAAACAATCATGCCATGATGAATGATGCACAATTTGCATGGCATTAAAGTAGCATGGCATGGGTGAGGTGTGAAGTACAAGATTAAATCATTTTATTTAGTTTTGGCCACATTTTAACCTCATAAAAGTTGCTGTACTCTTTATATTTATTTGATGCATGCTTCAAATCAAACCAAGGAATGCATAAATATAAAGGTCTCGTCGAGCTAATCATTTTAGACATATTATTTGTTAAATTTGGAGTTATAAAACAAAAGTTATTAAATAATTAAGGCCAAAAGGGCATTTTATTGTAATTTACATCAACTTGAAATTTTAAGGGGTCAAAATATAATTTGAAGGGCATATTTGAATTCCTCACATTTTTCTGATTTGAAAACATATATTATTTGTATTATTTGGATTTATATTTTTAAAGTTATTCAAAAATAGAATTTAAATTGAATTTGAATTAAATTTGAAAAGATTTGAATTAAACAGAAAACAGACAGACTTTTTATACTCGGCTCGTCCTAGCCCTAGACACTGACGGGTGGGGCTCACGTGGCCTTAGCAGAGGTGGGGCCGCGGAGGCTGCAGGCTTTCTCACTCGGTACTTCCTAACCACCGATGACAAGTGGGGCTTACATTACTGGGAGACGCTCGCCAGCCGGCGTGACACGGGCGATCCCAGCGGGGGACTGGTCTGTGGGTGGTCTTCCATGGTTTATTTGCAAAAGAACTCCACGGCTGACAGGTGGGGCACTGGGGACGGCAGGTTTAGGCGGGAAAAAGGCCAGGGGGCTCTGCGCAAAACGGCCCGTGAGGCTTCATTGCCACGGATGCGACACTGACGGCGGCGGATCTGGCGGACTTCCGACGACGATGGCGACGAAACTAGCGAGAAACTGGCCAAGCCACAAAAAGGAAAGCTGAAGAGGGTTGCAGGGTCTACAACTTTCATGCAGGTGGCATCGCCGGAGGAGGTCTATAGCCCGCGGGGCACGGCAAGGAACAGAGGTGGCGTAAAGCAGCTCTTTGTGCTTTGCTACCAGGCCTTGACAGCGCCTGGACGCGCTGCAGCGACGGAAGGCGGCGGCGTTCTACGGCGAGAGGGGGAGGAAGAGGATGTCTAGGAGATGGAGGGGCTCACCAGGAACTCGCTGGCGTGGTGGCTCGTGCGGAGATGGAGGAGATCCGGCGTCGGGCTCGTGGACAGCCTCACCGGCTCCCTCTCGGCATGGTGGCGACGGCGACGCTCCGGCGAGGTCCAGGCGCTGGTGCAGGTCCAGGGCGACGGTGAAGAGGCGGGGGAAGGTACTGGTACGCCTAGATCGACTCGACGTCCACCGGAGCAGTGAAGCACAGAGGTAGACGTGGCTAGGGTTTAGGGGAGGAGATGGCCATGGCGGCTAGGGAGGTAGAGAGGGATAGAGGCAGGAGGAGAGGGTCAGGGTCTTCTCCAGATTTCGATCTGGCTGCCTGGGGTGGTTGGGGAGAGAGGGGAGGGAGGAGCACATGGGTTTGGTCTCCACTTTTTGCAAAGCAAGATAAGGCTCGGGTGGGGTAGGTTTCTCTCTTTCTTCTCTTTGTCTTGAAGCCAAAGAAAGAGTGGAGAGGGGTAGAGGTAGCTCGGGCTAGGTAGAAAGGGGCTCGGGTTAGGGTAGAGCTAGGGTTAGGAGAGACTCGGGTTAGCTCGAGGGGTAGATCATGGGGTGGTCTTGGGTTAGAGAGAGGAGAGATGGGGGAGGTACTTAGGGTTTAGAGGGAGGGGGTATGGTGTTTAGGGTGGTAGGGTTTAGGCTAGATATGATCCACATGACCATACATGGGTGTAGGTGAAAAGGAGATGAAGATGTGGTAAAGAGAGAGAGATGTGATGAAGTAGGGTGGTGATAGCTAGGTGGTTAGGGTGATGGGGTGTGGTGGATTTTTCAAGTCCAACTAGATCAAGCAAAAGAGGGTAAGGATATGGGGAAAGATCCACTCAAGATTCAAATAAAAACCAAAAGACAAGTAAAAGGTGGTACTTGCATGGCCCATGCAAAATATTTAATGCCATGTTGATTCTTGTGAAAACAATATTATTTCATGTCATTATTATTATGCATTCCAAAATGTGGAGTAAGGCCTAAGCAAAGGAATGAAAGGATGCCCCAAGTGGACTAGATGGAGATGAGCATATTTGATTAAAATTAGGACTTACTAATGTGTATATGCCACTAGATGCTTAATAGTCCCAAAAATATTCCAACATGAGCATAATTCCATGATAATCCATATGGAAGCTAGGAAAAGGGTTCCACTCACAAGGCATGCAAAGGTGGCCATGTGGCTCTCATATATCAATAATGTGAAAACATCATGATGCCAAGATGAGAGCATGTGGAAAAGAATTGGATCCATCCCAACCCACATGAGCTAGAGGTAAAACCAATAAGTGCCAAGCTCATATTTAGTTGGATGGTGAAATTATAAGGTGGTGACAAAGTTAAGGTGGTGGAGTTGAAAGAGATATGCCCCCAACTCAACTTGGGCATTTAAACAATATATCAAGAACCAAATACAATATCAAGAGGAAAATACAATTAATAATGCATATGAGATAAGAACCAAATGAAAAGGGTTTTATATGATGCTCAAATGCAAGGAGGCATGATGACATGAGCATGATATAATGATGATGCAACAATTATATATTTGAAGTAGCATTATATTACTAGATCAAGTAGCATTACAATTGTTAGACAATTGGGATGCTACAACGATCCTGCTGGAGATGGGGCTGTCGCGGCCGATCAGTACAGAGATAGAGAAGCCCACTCATATTACTACCGGGTTTAAAAAGATCTTGGTCGCCAGGTAAGCATCGGTGTCTATTCCGTTTGAGCTTTCTCTGTATCTTTGTAGATCGCCTGCTTAGGTATCATCTTGTCTGGCAGAAGCGGCCCGAAGAGGATCCAAAATGGGATCGCGGCGAATGTCGCGGGCGATCCTACCATGTAGATGAAATATCCTTCCATGAAAAGGAAGGATAGCACTACTGATATGGCCGAAGCTGGTGTGAAGAAGAAGAAGGTCGCTGACTCGGCGACCGACATGACGGCAGCAACTGAAGCAGACGTGGCTACCTCCCAAGCGGTAGGGTCATCAACCAAAGAAATCGAGGTCATGGAGGTGGACCCTCTTGCCGAGGCTAAGATAACAGCGATGAAGTAGCCCACAATGAGCCGTCTTCATGCGTTCGTGCCATCCTCCAGAACATAACCTCTACTGAGGTGGTGCCTACATGGTTCATGGACGTGTGGCACTATCTCGAGTTGGCTCCCGCGGTGGTGGAGTGGATGGCACAGTCTACATTCCGACGCAGGGCGACTGTAGCACTGAGCCTTGGGCTGGCTCACTTCCTAGAGGACTTCGACCTCGATGAAGTTACGAGTGGATACCCGTCGACGGCCGGGACGGTGGAGGCCGCCGAAGTTCTCGTGATGCAGTCAAAGGCGGCTCCGTACACAGAGCGGGTGTTGATGATGAACGACTTCCTGCCCTACCAGGCGACGCAGGTGGCGCTTAGCGACGCCAAGACAGAGCATCGGGACTTCTTGTCGGAGCTTCCCTTCCAGTCAGCAAGCGAGAAGGGTTTTTCCACGTACTTGATGAAGCCTATCAAGGTGGCCAAGTCGTTGAGCGATGCTTCTGGTTTGCAACCTGCAAAGTAGGAGGACTAACCATGTAATAGGGTTACTTTAGACTGGCTTTGTAAAGTCTTATGACTTTCTATGAATGCAGTTTGTGTGCATATATGTGATGGCAATCTTTTGTTTGTTTTGTTCAAGTTTGTCTCTATGAATTAGGTGCGTCAGGGGTAGCTAGTCACGGAGCATGTTTTGTTTTATTTTTGCACACACGTGACAAATGATTGTGTGTTTGTGCGGGCTGTTTGAGTAGCCCTTGGTCGACTTGTCACGGCTCGGGGAGCCAGTCGCATGGCGACCCCAAAGGACCTGCTGTACTTGGAATTTTCCCTGGACACGAGCGTGGTTGTTTTTTATGTCCTAGAACGTGGTACTTGGCCTTTTGAAGCGTTGATCCTAAGGTAGGAAGGACATGTGTTGTGCTGTTTGTTTGTAGCACGTCATCCCTCCTTGATCGTGGAGAAGTCGTTAGGCGACCCTTGGGCGAAATCTGTACTTGGTGTTTTCGCAAGGCGCATGCGGGTCCGTGTCGTTATGTGAGTCCCAAAGCGTGTGACTTAACCATTCGAGTCGCTACATCTGAGGATGGTGTAGACAGTGTGCTGTGAGAATCACGACCGGTCGTCTTAAGCTAGTCGAGAGAGGCGACTTCGATGGGGGCTCTCGCTTGGCGCTTTTCGTGGATAGCGAAAGGTTCGGGGTTCCCTGATGCTCTTGCACTTCACTACTTGGCCTTGTCTAGTCGCGCTTCCAAGGGTTGACGACTAGTATTGTACACATAGAATTTACGAGTACAATTTGCACAAGATGAGGAGAGTAGACATGATTTGCGGAACAATTTCTTTATTATTTAGAGGGGGAGGGTTGCACAATTTTTGTTACAAGTTTGGGCATGAAGTGTACGACTTGCGCCTAGTGTGGAGCGTGCCGGAGATTTCTACCTCCGGTCGCCCGGCGAGGGGACCCGAGCTGTATGTCTTGGGTGAGGGTGCTCAGAGGAGGTCGTTGTAGTCGATTCACATTCTCCGAGTGACGTTCCTTTTCAACACCAATAGTGGTTTCATCAACCAAGAATAGAAGAATTTCCATATTCTCTGCGAGTGATTGGCTATGCTCCGCATTGCGTGGTAGCAGTAGTTGCTTCTCATGCTGATCCGTTGGGTAGGAGCGTTGTTTGGCCTCAGCGAGATCCTCCATGATGCCTGTCTTGCCGGATTTTTACTGGGTGGCGTCGTGGTTCTCACTCCGAGGCTCGCTGAGCATGTTTTCCTATGCGTGGACAAGGTCCACTTATGGCGCCGCCTGTTATTTCTACTTGCCATTGGCGAGGCCGTCTGTGGTTCTTGGTTCTGGGAAGGCAGAGGTGCCGGGGGAGAAGAGAGTGGTCGCTTGCTTCTTCAGGGCTGCTGGGTCGTTCTAGTATGCTCCACTCGCCAGTCTGGCAAGTCTGTCGGCGTGTTCCACCTCTTCGGTGATGACTGCGTTAGCCATATTTGCGATGTTGTCCTCGCATTCGACAAACATATCTAGGTCGTCGCGTACGGTTATTATGCTATGGGGGCTGGGATCTTCATCATATTCTAGGCATAATGTGGGGACGTCATAAACTTGGTGAATGCCTGCCTGCCGAGTATGCAATGGTATGGGATTCTGAAGTTGACCAGCTCAAAGATGATCCGCTCCATGGGGAAGTTGGCTGGTGTTCCAAAGGTGACTGGAAGTGTCACCTTCCCAATGGGGTATGCCTTCTGACTTGGGACTATGTCATGGAAGGTGTAGAGGTGGATTCCACCATGAACTACGGTAGCTGCAGTCGCCTAAACATGTCCAGGTAGAGGATGTTTCTAGAGCTACCCCCATCCATGAGTGTTTTGGGCAGCCTATAATCGGCCACTTTGGGCATGACAACTATGGTGACTTGCCCGGGTATTCGATCCTGGGCGCATGGTCCTCGCTACTCCAGGTGATGCTCTGCTCTGACCAGTTTAGCCAGCATGGGATGTCAACTTGCTACAACACATTGACGATGACGGCACGGGCCATTACCTTCTTCTCATGGGGCGTTCACATGCTGGTTAATATGTGGAGGGAGACGATGGAGTTTCCGAATGCGCCAGCTTTTCCATTTTCGCATGGTTGATCGGGGTTCAGGTCCTCCCTGGTGCGCCTTGCCTTCTCTATCTCCTTGAGAGAGTGGCACTCGTCGATGGTGTGGGTGGATGGTTTGCCTTCCCTACTATGGTAGATGCAAGGTTGGCTCAATATGGCGGCGGGGTCGAATCTCACTGGCCGTGGTGTTACGACGTGGATTATTCCACTCACAGCGCTAGTTCTTTGGGTAGCGTGGGCTGTAGCTGGATTTGGCGACGAAGTTGGCTTGTCCTTCGTTGCGGCACTTGGTCGCCTGGCGAGTATTGCTATAGCGGAAGTCGTGGATGTGGCCACTCTTTGGGCCACCTATGCGGCATCTTCCACCCGACTCGTCTTCAGACTCCTGGATCGGATCTTGATCCGAGTAGCGCTTGGCGATCTCGAGGAGGTCAGGTATGTTCTCGAGCGTTTTGTAGACTCGGTTTATCTTGGTGACCAAGGGTTCGTACCGACACGTGTTTTTGAAAAAGTAGACTCTCTTTATCTTGGCGATCTCTAGGAGGTGGATGTCCATGGCGTTTATCTATAGTTCTTTCCTTCATTGGACCCAGTGGCGGGTCGAGTCGCTTGGTCCCTGGATGCAGCGCTCTAGGTCTTCTATCGTTCTGGAGCATGAGTTGGAGCCTTTGAAGTGCTTGATGAAGGCCGTGCGCATCTCTTCCCAGGAGTCGATGCTATTCTCCGGGAGGGTGTTGATCCACTGGTGGGTCGCGCCTTCCATCATCAAGGGGAGGTAGCAAGTAGCCAGCAGCTTTTTCTGGCCGGCGATCCCCATTACCACGAGGTACGTGTCGATCCATACTTTGGGATCGAGTGTAGGGTAGTACTTCTCCATGTCCATTGGCCCTCAGAAATTTGGAGGGTAGTTCTTGCCCCGGACCATTGGTTCGAAGAATGAAGGGCCGACTCGGCTGAGGCCACCGCGACTAGAGAGCCTGTGGTGGAGGTCGTAATGTTGGCAGGCTCGCCACACTAGTGTGTTGATGATGTGGCCTCTTGCATCAAACTGCTGGCCATTGGACACTACCTCGTTGTATTCTGGCCGCGGTTTGTTGGTGGAGATGCCGGGGTTGGTGACCACCAGTTGTCGTGGCTCTGGGGGCGGTCAGTTTGCCACATTGGCGACTGTCTGTTCACCTCGGAGACCGAACGACGATGTTCTGTTGTTGGTGGACCGGGAGTATACCCGTCCCTAGGAGTCTCTACCAGCGTTCTGCTGCTCAACTGCTTTGGCAAGTAGGGCTTGGGTGCACATTATCTGGATCGCACCTTTGCCCGTGGGGTTTAGATTTGCGACCGCGGCCTAACTGGCGATGACTTTATCCATTGGATTCGAATAAAGGGGGAGGCCATTGGGATCGTATTATCGTGGTGCAATGATGACCCGAGGTTACTCCGGAAGAGGCGTGCGGTGGGGTGGTGGTGGAGCTCTGTTTGCGGTTGACCCGGCCGGCGGGAGACTGCCTCCTGGTGGTGTGTTGTAGAAAACCTCGCGGTTGGCTGCTCGCGCAGGGTCGTTCTTGTTGTTGAAGTTGAGAACTCACCCATGCAAGGTGAGGTTGAGTCGCCATGTTACTCGGTTGTGGTGATACACCGAGAGATGTTGTGTCGTTTCCTGCTCGAGGCAAAATTTCTCGTGATCGGCCTTTTCTTTCTCCCTGGCCTCGTTTAAGGCCACGCAATGCTACTCGATCTCGGTGACCATTGTGGTTGGCGAGAGAGTCGTGGTGAAAGGATCCAGCGGTGCTTCGGTGTCGTTCGCCATGTAGATGGCATGGTGTACAATGGGGTAAGCTTCATCTGGAGACTCCAAACCTAAATCGTATTTGATGAGTTGGAAGATCAAATTTTCCTCGTAGCCCTTAGCGTTGGAGACCTCGGTGTTGAAGATGGCCTTGGACACGGGGGCGTCGGGATATGCAACCGGTGTGGGTGACGATGAGTCGGCGTCGTCGTAGAGTGTGTCGCTGCTTTCGACCGAGCAATCCTTAGTCAAATCGTATTTGCAGGCGAGCAGGGAGATTGACTGGATCTTCTCCTTTGAGACTAGATCTCACGGGGGAGATCCGGCACTGGCGGCGAATGCGGCGGGATCCGCCGGATCGATGCCGTCGGTGAAACGATTGATGGAGCCGATTGGTATTACGATGGCATGTGTGACTGGTCGCGAGGCCGACAACTAGCTACTCGGCAGGATCTGGAGAAATCCGCCATTGGCGATCATGCGGCCGGTGGCGAAGGGTCGGCAAGTCAGAGTGAAGGGTCTCTCCGCAGATCTCAGGCTTGACTCACCAAACCCCACAGTGGGTTCCACTATCGTGGGAATGGCCATGGCAGTCGCTACCAGGGGTGGCGATTGATTCGAATTAGGGCAGGAGAGAGTAGCCATCTTCTGATCGAGAATGGGAGAAACACACATTATTTACCCAGGTTTGGCCCCCCGTAAGATAAAGATCTACCTCCTTCTTGATTGTATTGATGGTGGATGAATTACAAGGGTGGCGACCTTGGATGGGGTAGCTAATCGCTCGTGAGTACAGAGGGAACCCTAGGGAGGCTTATATGGGGGTTCCTCGCTAAGGTTTTATAGGATCTCAACCAAATCAGAAATGGTTTCAGGAGCTTGACCTAATCCAACTGGGCCAGGCTCCGGTCATGGGCCTCTGCATCTAGTCGTCAGTCTTCTTCGAAGCCCTCTCTTAAGTCGTCCTCATAGCTGGCCCACTCGTCATTGTCCATGGCTAGTTGCCTCCTGCCTTCATGGATACCCCTATTGATATATCCCCATCATATTAATTGTGGAAACTGGCAGGCCTATGCGCATTAGCAAAGGAAGGGATTTCCCCTCCTAAGGCGGTTGCTGGGGATGGATGCAACCACGAAGGGCCCTCCAACTCTATGCGCGGAGCTCGCAAGAGCGATGACCAAGCCATGGAACATGGAAGGGAGGCTCCCGTAAGGCTGGATAAGATGGTCATGGCCCCGACCAGATCGGCGGCTACAGGGTCCTTCTTGATGGTCATCTTCTAGTCGCCATCCCTCATAGGCTGGTTGCAAGGAATAACCTCCTGAGCTAAGAATGCGTGTCGAAAAAGCAAGACGTCCACGGCATTGGCGAACAGCCACCCCCGGGTAACATCCACTAAGACAACAAGTTTTGTAATATAAACATATAAGGTATTGCCTGCTGCAGGTGTAAAATCCATCGTGTTAGAACCAAGAACGGGATCACGTTTACCTACAACATATGAGAGGCATCATTTTTAGGCCCATCCCACGTGCAATCCACTGTATTTTGGGGTTGGAAATGGGTTCTTCCCTCAAGCATGTATGGTTTCCCATTTTCGTAACAACGGTTAGCACCCTATACTTAAGGAGGCAGGTCGTTGCTGAAGGCTTTGCGCGTATACGGTGTTGGGGATATGCTAAATGGGTGTCACCATTACATGTCCCTCTAATCCGGATAACCCGGGTGGCCCACAGTTGGTAGCAAGGCCTATGGCCTGCTGGGTGGCCCAGTTAGATGGATCTAGAAGGGAGGCCCATGCTAGATGAAGGAAGGCTACGGTGGAGTCGTTTTCGTACCCAGAGCCTTCGAGTGCAAGACACGTTAGACAAGTTGTACACCGTGTAGGACTCTGTAACCTGTCTGGCTAGGACTTTCCCTGTAACCGTAGAATCTGGCGATTATATAAGCCGGAACTAGAGGAGCCTTTAGGGCCACAGTCAGACGTAACAAAACAACTCGCACATAGCGAAACGATCCCTGTAACCCGGCATAATGTCGTTATAGTGATTTATAGCAGGAGTAGGATTCGGACACCGTCATGGGATCTGAACCTGGATAAGATGTGTCACCTTGTACCCGCCAACCTCCCTCCTTACCCCATGTCTCTAAACACGCTCTGTGAGGACCCCTCCATGGCATACTCGTCAGCAATACTATGACAGTTGGCGCCCACCGTGGGGCAAGAGGCGCTTCGGGCTCTACAACGGGCGAGGTCAAAGCTCTTTGCAGGAATCGGCGAAACCATAGCCATTGGTCGCGTTATATTCTATGCAACGTTTCTATCGTCCCTCCCGACGAGTTCTGGATCCCGGCGAAGACGAACCCCACCCACTACTCGATCGTTCCAATCGGGGACATCCACCTCTTCATCGGCGAAACCGACTCGGGCACTAGTTCCCTCGAAGTCGGAGGATCGACAAGGCCCGCACGGACCGCCTACGGGCATGATACATTTGCGGAAGGATCGAAGTTGGATCTCTCTTTGGAGTTTTCTGAATTAGATTGGAAAAATTCAAGGCCCACCCAAACCACCCCTGTGCAGGAAATAATGGTGGAAGATCACTGCAAATCCGTCGGCTTCGCCCGTGCGTGTGGAAAGCAGAGATCACACTTCGTCGGCATGGTGACTATCTTCGATCTGGCGTGATGCGTCTAGAGAGAGGGTGAAAACTCCCACGATTACCTCGCCAGATGGCTCCAGATACGGGCCGGCCTGGAACACTACCCCAGTGATGATGCTATCTATCACTTTGTGGAAGGGCTGGACCGCGGTACACTTCTCAGGCATACCCTAAGGCGGCAGTAGGCCGCAGTCTCCTCACCTTTGATAGCATGATTGGCACCATCAACAAATACGCGGCCACTGATGCAACTGCTCAGGAAGAGATTCCTGCCATACCCGAGCCACCGCCACCGCCTCTAGTCAACATCCTTGCTACCTCAGCATCATCCTCCGTCATCGAGGAAGCCCCCGCACTCTCCGACCCCATTCTCGACGCGCTCTACACCAACATCAGCGTGGACTCGAAGGAGATGGATATCAACCCGGACGAGCTCGACTCAGCTATGAAAGAGATGGAGGAGGATATAAAGCGTGAGGAGCAGGCTAACAAGGCCGCCACATCCCGAGAGGTGTTCGTCGCCATTGGGAGCCTGATGGAAGAAGATCAGAATGGACAAGCTCCGTCTAAGACGCTGGACAAGGGGAAGGGACCAACCGATGCTGTCGTCAATGATTGCCCAAAGGCCATGCCTCCTCCACCTTACTCAACACAATAGCCGCAGGAACTCAACACCGGTCCGAGTAACGCCAACACCGCAAATCCGCTGCCACTAGCATCTACGTCTGCGGCCACCCAAGTCACTCCCGCGGATAGAGTGGTGTACGGCAATTTGCTCGTCGAGCCTATGAATATGGCCCATATACAGAACATATTCCATCTTGATGAGAAGCACCAGCAGCTACTGGAGGAAGCGCACGCCATCGCAGATCAATGCGCAAACTAGATCGAGATCTGGCCTAGGTGCAGAAATCGATTGAGGTAGCTAGATCCATGGAGGCCGAGTACAAGACTTTGCTCAAGCAGCAGAAGGCTAGGAAAGCTCTGGCTCATGTTGTCAACGACCCTTGCATACGGCGCAACCTAGGGTGGGCTCCCCCGAAGCCAGCACAAGCCAAGCCATACATAGACAGTGAAGGCAGGCAGGTCATGCCCACACCTATTCTCAACTTGGTCGTCGCCAAAACCCTATTAGAGCAGGATAGATCACCCGCGGCTATGGAACAGGTCTATGACCTTGTGGCCAAGGCTGTCAAACAGCAGGAAAAGGCCACCTCTCAAAGGATTGAGTCTGATCCAGCATATTTCTAGTCTAGCATTCTTAAGACTCCAAGATAGATATCTCCTCACGATGTCGGGTCCTAGACGGGTTCATCAGAACAAAGACGGAGGGCCACGTGCAACAGGAATGACACTATCCCAATATCCTCCGACCATGCAGGCAGGGCTCACCCTCGTCGCCCGTCTCCACCCCCGCCCCCCGACATCACGAAGACCCAAGAGCTCACCACCATATGAGCATGCCTCCGCCTAGACGCCCTCAAGACGACATCGCCATTCGCGACAACGAGGAGCAGCCTCGTCATGGCGGGGAGCGCGATGGTAACCAGGTACATAAGAGCAGGTCACACAACGACCCTCCGGGTCCGACAAGCAACCACGATAGACGCGAGGAGTCGCAGGAGGGTAACAGCAAGAAGGCTAACCCACCGCCACCTACACCCCCGTCGCCCCCTAGCATCCACCATGGCAGAGGAGGGACGCGTCGCTCACGAAGCCCCTTCATTGATGGGAAGAAGAAAAATCAAGGCCGGAGCCATACGACGCACGTTCATGCTTGGAAAAAATTCATGAGGCCCGGGACGGACAGTACCTAGGACTACATTGCTTTGGACTTGTGATACGGAGTGCAACTTACCCCAAGGGTTTCCGGATAGACAAGACGATCAATACCTATGATGGCACAGCCAAGCCAGATACGTGGTTGCAGGATTACTGTAACGCGGTGGAGATCGCCGGGGGAAACCCCAATGTTGGCGTCAAGTACCTCCCACTGATGTTGAAGGGCACAACCCGCCAATGGATCGACGACTTGTCAGAGAATTCTATATGCAATTGGTTGTACATGCAAGAAGCATTCACCAAGAACTTCGAGGGTTCATACAAACGTCCCTACACTATTGGCGATCTACAACGATGTGTGCAAGAGAAAGACGAGACATCTCGGGCCTACCGCTCCTGCTGGTTGGATCTGAAAAATTCCTACGCAGGAGTGCACGATCTAACTGCTATGGCCACCTACATTGATGGCTTGGAAAAGGGTACTTTTCTCCGACATAAGTTGAAGCGTCTGCCGGACAATCACAGGCTAGATCTCAATCAGAAAATCTCCTTTGCTAGTGAGTTCGCGGCTGCTGATGACGATGCTCCCGGCTCTTTGCCGGCAATTGCCATTCCAACCCAAGCTAAGAGGAACAATAGCACTAAGCTGAAGAGTCCGACATGGTTTCAATGACGTTTGCAGGAAGAGGTGATGGCGGACAGCGCGACTGATGATGGTGGGCTAGTCGTGGGCAGCAGCACGGTAGTGAAACTACCCCGACAGCACCCCACGTTCCCCAAACGTACGAGGAATACCGTGATATGCCATGCCTTGTACACCTCGACGCCTATGGGCAAATCCACCCACACCAAACGCCATTGCAAGTTTGTCAACAATCTCAAAGAAGACCCGGAGTCCAGCTACAAACGAAGCCGGAAGAACTGACTGTGAGGCAAGGGAAAACATAAGAAGAAGGAAGAGGAGTCCAAGGATTCAAGTGACTTGGACGAGGACGTTGACCCCAAGCACGAGGACAAGGGCGATGGAAAAGGCAAGAACCCTTTCGAAAAGAAGGCCGCCGTCTACCACACTTTCCTTGGCACCCAACGGTCTAGGCACAGAAAACCTCACTGCGGATACTAATGGCCAATCTACCCCCAGTTCCCCAATACCTGCACTGGTCGGAAGTTCCAACCACTTGGGACAGGAAGGATCACCCAGACCTCGTTCCAACGGACAACCAATATGCCATGGTCATCAACCCATTGATTGGCGGCAATGAGTTCACCAAATGCATTATGGACAGTGGAAGCAGCATCAATATCTTGTACCTGGATACACTTCACAAGATGAACTTGACGGAGACCAACCTAAGACAGACTAGCACCATATTCCATGGCGTAGTTCCTGGTCGGGAGGCTTGGTCCCTTGGGTGCATCATGCTTCCGGTCGCTTTTGGCGATGTTAACAATTACCACCAAGAATGCATGACCTTCGAAGTGGTCCCCTTCAAGAGCTTGTACCACGTCATATTCGGACGCGACATCTTCCACTCCTTCATGGCCAATCCATGCTTCGTATACAATAAGCTCAACATACCCGGACCGAACGGTGTCATCACCATATCCGGAAGCTTTTCAAAGGCAAGGGACTACGAGATTGGAGAAGCGGCCTTTGTAGAACCTGTCCTCTACAGCGAAAAATTCAAGGAGATCCAGAGCAAGGCCGACGCCTCGGAGATGCCGGCATCGAAGAAGAAGATTTCCGACTCCGGTCCCGCCTTCAAGGCCTCCATCGAAACCAAGTCGGTGGAACTTGTGGTAGGTAATTAGGAAAGGGCACTCGTCAAGTTCCTCCGTGAGAATATGGACATCTTTGCCTGGCAACCTAATGACATGAAAGGTGTACCTAGGGAACTTGCCGAGCACATCTTGAATATTGATCCAAAATGCAAACCGGTGAAACAACCTCTACAACGCTTCAGATACGAGAAGAGACGCCCCATAGGAAAAGAGTGTAGGGGTTCATAGCATGGAGAACAAAAAATTCTATCGCATGAACACACACAAGCCAGGATTTATCTACTAGATTTTACTAATGAGTCGATAGAGTACTCACCCTTGAAGATACCAAATCGGTTAATGAGAGCAGATTCTCGTGGGTGATGTAGTCGTTCACTTGCCGATCTCAAGATCGCGTAGACGACCTTTCCGGCACCCCGTTACGGCAATGCGCCCGCAGTTGGTCACACGTTCGGTACTCGATATAGACCTTTCTCTTCCTTGTTGAAGCAGGCAACAGAGGTTGTAGCTCTCTCCTCGCGATTCTGGCAGCATGACGGTGTGGTGTCGGAGTTTAGAGGGGAGATTCCGCCGGGCTTTTCCTAAGCCGGAGTGAGTATGGTGGAGTAGAAGAAGGCCTCGGCGATCTAGGTTTTAGAGGGCACCGAGGGGTGGTGTATCCGGCAGCTAGGGGCTAGGGTTAGCCCCAAGTCGGTGACTTATAGGAGGGCACCTAGGGCGGGGACGACTCGGGTGGAGGCCGACGGCTACGGTTTGTGGTGTAGGGGCAAGGGGCGTCCACTCCCCTCTATTCATGAGAGGGAGGGGAGGCAAGAGGGAGGGAATCCTGCCCCAACACCACCTCATGTGTCCGGCGGCAAGGGGAGGGAGGATTCCTTCCCTAGGTAGGGATCCTTCCCTCCCTCCACTTAGAAATATTGTCCCAGTTTGACTTTTTCAAACTTCCTTTTTGAATTTCAAATTAGAGTTTGATTTCTCTCTTCCAAGTGTCCAACCAAGTGACCTAGGACATGATGCAACCATTCCACTTTGTCATGACACATCCATGTACCCTTCCCCTTCCGGATCGGTGAACCTTCGAGACCCTTCTAGAACAGTCCAGTGAAAACACCGGAACCATTCCTGAACACCGGAATTGGACTTTCTTTATATGAATCTTATTCTCCGGACCATTTAGGATCTCCTCGTGATATCCCGGATCCCATCCGAGACTCCGAACAACATTTTTTATTCTTACTCACATTCCATATCTACTAAACAACATTGAATCCTTAAGTGTGTCTCCATACGGTTCGCGAATTATGCAAACATGACCGAGTCTCTTCTCCGATCAACAACCAATAGAGGAATCTGGAAATTCATATGGCTCCCACATATTTCTACGATTACTTCTTGATTGAATGAACCATTTACATACGATACCAATTTCCCTTTGGCTCGCGATATTTTACTTATCTGAGGTCTGATCGTCGATATCTCTTCCTACCTAGTTCAACCTTGTTACCGATAAGTACTCTTTACTCGTTCCTGTTATATGTGATACCTTGTGAGACAGTCACTTGCTTGCAAGATAATTGGATGATACTTCACCGAGAGGGCCCAGAGTATATCTATCCGTCATATGGATGGAAAAATCCCACTCTTGATCCATGTGCCTCAACACATACTTTTTGAACACTCAATGCCACCTTTATAACCACCTAGTTACGAAGTGGTGTTTGATGTCGTCAAAGCATCCATTCGGTGATGGTGATTAGCATGATCTCATGGTCGAAGGAATTAGGTTACTATGTATCTGAAAGCTTTTAGCAAACAAACTATTGAAATGACTTGATCTTTATGCTATGCTTATCTATAGGAGTATGTCCATCACACCATTCTCCTAATGATATGATGTTGCTGTTAATAATATCTCAATGTTCATGATCAGGAAACCATGATCATCTATTAACCAACAAGCTAGTATTATAAAGAGGCTTTACTAGGAACTCTAACAAGTTTACAAATCACACAAGTATTAATGTTTCCGGTTAATACAGTTATAGCATGAATGTAAACATTTATCATAAACACAAAGATATAATAATAACTACTTTTATTATTGCCTCTTGGGCATATCTCCAACAAAGAGATAGCTAGGGTACTTAAGGCTAGTTTTTTCTGAGAAGTCCTTCACACCCGATGGGTGGCCAATCATGTACTTGTCCCCAAAAACGGAAACAAAAAATTAAGAATGTGTGTTTATTACACCGACTTGAACAAAGCGTGTCCGAAGGATCCGTTTTCTTTGCCTCGCATTGATCAAGGAATTAACTTGACGGCTGGCTTGGAACTTCTGTCTTTTCTAGATGCATACTCGGGATACAACCCGATAAATATGAGGAATTTAGACCAATTGGCCACTTTGTTCACCACACCTTACGACACGTTTTGCTATGTCATGATGCCATTTGGGCTGAAAAACGCAATTGCTACCTACTAGCAAACTAGGTAGCATTCCCTGCATGACCAAATTGGTAGGAACGTTCATGCCTACGTGGATGATATCGCGGTGATGTCTAAAATATCAAATGACTTAATCTTCGACTTGAAGTAATACTTTGATAATCTACGGAAATACAACATGATGCCTAACCCAAAGAAGTGCATCTTCGGGGTTCCAGCCAGAAAATTGTTGGGCTTCATCGTTTCCCAGCGTGGTATTGAGGTCAACCCAGAGAATCAAGGCCATCCTAAACATTAACCATCTGACATGCCTGAAGGACATCCAACGGCTCATAGGCTGCGTTGCAGTGGTAAGCCGGTTCATCAGCCGACTTGGAGATAAAGCTCAGCCGCTATACAAGTTGCTGAAGAAGGCGGACAAATTCGTATGGACGGACAAAGCAGATGTTGCACTTAAGGAGATAAAAAGGATATTTTATTAGGCACCTATCCTCGCAGCGCCCAAGCCAATGGAGCCTATGTTAATTTACATGGCGGCCACCAACCGGGTTATCAACATCGTCGTCGTGGTAGAGCGGAAAGAACCAACACATGAGTATGGAGTACAACGACCAGTTTACTATGTAAGCGAGGTCTTGATGGAGTCCAAGGAGCGGTACCCGCACTACCAAAAGCTATCTTATGGAGTGTTCCTTGCTTCTCGGGAGCTAAGACACTACTTTCAGGAGCACCCTATCACAGTAGTAAAGCAAGGCTCCACTATCCGACATCATCAATAACAACGATGCTACGGGGCGGGTCGTGAAGTGGGGCATTGAGATTGCCACCTTCGAGATCACCTATAAGCGACGTGACGCTATCAAATCACAAGTCTTGGCAGATTTTATTGCAGATTGGACGGAGATGCCAGATGCTACCCCTGTACCAGAGCCATAATATTGGGTGATGCACTTTGACGTATCAAAGCTACTCAATGGCTCGGGGGATGGTGTGCTACTACAGTCACCAATGGGGGAAAACTGCACTACGTTTTGCAGATCCACTTTGAGGCTATAAATAACATAGCGGAATATGAAGCACTCATTCATGGACTTCGTGTAGCCAAGGTATTGGCATCAAGTGCATAGTTTGTTGTGGATATTCCGACTTGGTTGCCCAGCCGGTGTCTAGCACATGGAACGCGCGGAATCCTATGATGACGGCATATCAAGACAAAATGGACGAGATAGCCATGTGCTTCGAAGGCTATGAAGTCAAGTATGTCAAAAGGGAGGAAAATGAGGCGGCTGATCTACTGTCAAAGCTTGGATCCGGATGCAAACCAATTCTGCCTGGTGTTTTTCTGGAGCATCTACGGACCCCATCCATGAAGGGAGCAGACCCCGAGAACTCAGATAGAGTTGACTCATTTATTAATAAAATAACAATCCTCCCTCTGTCTTGGACAAAACCGTTCATGGAGTATCTCGTACACGGAAGTTTGCAAGTCGACGAAGTCGAAAGTCGGAAAATAGTACGTCGAGCAAAGGGCTATACCATAATTAATGGGCAGCTCTACAAAAGAAGTACAACTGGCGTATATCTAAAGTGTGTATCCCATCAAGAAGGTATTGATATCCTTTGTGAGTCCATCTCGGAGACTGCGGGCATCACGCCGCTCCTCAATCGTTCGTCTCCAAAGCCTTCTGTCAAGAATTCTACTGGCTGACCACAAAGGCGAACGACGACAAGCTTGTCGAGACATGCATAGGATGTCAGTATTATCCCGACAACCACATGTACTAGCTCAAGAATTGCAAACTATACAATAACCTGGCCGTTTGCAGACTAGGGGCTTGACATGGTTGGTCCATTATAGACGGCACCTTGTGGGTTTACACATCTGCAGGTAGCAGTTGATAAATTCAAAATGGATTGAAGATAAGCCAATAGGAAAGCTTGACGGGGAAACTTCCCTTAGGTTTATCCGAGATCTAGTGGTGAGATTTGGTCTCCCACATAGCATCATCACTGATAACAGCAACAACTTGTCACTCGAAGAAGTGGAAGCTTATTGTTGGGAGAAGGGCATCCGACTTGATTTGGCACCTGTGGCACAACCACAATCCAATGGACAAGTTGAGCGAGCCAATGGATTAATTCTGCAGAGAAGGCCATGAAACCGCCATACGGCCGACATACAATACGGCAGCTATCTCAGAGCTGCAGAAGCGGCGATGGCCGACTTACCTCACTTAACCGGTGAGGCAAAGAGAAAACAAAATGAAAGAGTAAATGAGCTGGTAAGAGCAGCTGGCAAGATGAATGAAGCGTATTACAGAGCAAATCCTGGTGTTGCAGGCATATCATAGCTTGTTCACTCAGCAACGCCAAACCCGGCAAAATCCATTGGACAAGCATCTTCCTCGCTGGGAGACGTGCTAAATAAAAGACGAGAAAAAAGTGTATATTTGGGGGAAAAAAGTAAATGGTTGCTTATGACCCGACACTTGCTCAATGTTACCCAAGTCATGCTCAAGGCACAAGAAAATATGCTGGCCAGTGAAACGAAAACGAAGGGAACGTTGGCCGACAAAGGCATGCCGGACAGAGAAATTACAATGGGGGTCAAAAATATCCGACATAGCCTTGGCATGGAAGTCACTCGATCGGAGGAGGAAACCCACCTCCGAATCTGCCACTAGCATAGCCAGAAAAGTACCAGCAAAACGTGGGGCGAGCGGCGCAACAACCAGCTGATCAAAATACAAAACAGATACAATGATGGTTACTTAGCCATGATGAATGTCGGGTATGAAATACCAGATCACATGTACAATGAGCTAGAATCTCGAATGGGAGGCAAAAACCTCAAGCGGATGACGCGAGACTAAAACTCGACCGAATAAAGATGGCAGAACTTGTCGAATCACAAGGCCCACCGGGTCTGCCATGCTTTGGCCCAAGGATCATGAGAGAGCCTCTAGTGCCAAACTTTTAGCTGGCAAGAGGAACCAAGACATACGATGGTAGCACCAAACCAGAAGATTGGCTTACGATTATGGAACTGCAGTAAACATTGGGACGGGTAATTTGAGATGAGCAGTGCGGTACGTGCCATAGATGCTAGAAGGACCCGCAATGGTGTGGCTGAATAATTTGCCACCAGGAAGCATCAATAGCTGGGTAGACTTTCAAGAAGCTTTTGTGAGTAATTTCAGAAGCACATACAAGAGGCCGAATCACCCACAACAATTGGCTATGTGCAAACAAAGGCCGAACAAAATGGATAGAGAGTTTCTCACTAGGTGGTGCACTATGCGTAATTCTTGCGAAGGGGTAATTGAGTCACATGCCATAGCATGGTTTGTGCAAGGATTCCAACATGGAAGTGTGTTGTGCTAGAGACTGCAAAGGGATATGCTGGCAACCTTGGCTGAGAAAATAAATACTGCCGATTAATATGCATTAGGAGACCCAACTCAGCCTTTGCTTATCTCGACAGATGGAAACATAGAGAATCCGGGTTATGATGCAGCCGGTTCGCAAAGGCGCTAGGACCGTAACGAATAGAGAAGCAAAAGAAGAGATGAGAGGCCGGATTACAGGTACGGTTTGACTCATGTAGCCGCTGTAAGTCAAGATCATCCTGATGCAAGCAGCAGCCAGCATGAAAGGACAAGTGGGCAACAACAATGGATACCAAATAATGATGGCAAAAAGCCATATGAACAGAAGAAGACTTGGAAAGGAAGGCCAAAATACACTTACGAGATGATGTTGGATAAGCCATGAAAATTCCACATGTCGAGTCCGAGTATGCCGGCAAACCACACGATTCGACGGTGCAACTGGTTCCAAAAGGGAGATAGAGTAGATTCGGCAAGTCAACAGCTACCAGTATCTCCCCCACCACCGCTCATGGGAGGAAATGCTCAGATTATTAGTGCTGAGCCTAGATACGAAAATCAGCAGCCGAGATATAGAAATCAAGATAGAAGAGAGGCAGTGCATCAAGTGGAAGACCCAAGAAACGATGGCTCTCATGTCGGCCATGGAGGTATAAATGAATACAGAGAGCATCACCAAAGTTACCTTGTGTTTGTTATAGAGCCAAATGAAAAGAAGAGTCAGCAGAGGCGAATGATGGAAGTGAATGCCACAATGCCAGCGATACCAAATACAGGCATTGGTCTGAGAAAGACATAACGTGGAGCATAAAGGATCACCCAAAGATCATGCCAACTCTAGGAGGTTACGCCCTCATGCTATACCCGACTTTCATGGGCCCTGATATCAACGTGAAGTTTTCCAAAGTGCTGATAGATGATGGCAGTAGCATCAATGTCATGTATAAGTATACAATGCTCAAGCTAGGCATCACCATGAACATGCTGGAGCCGACTAAGACGACATTCCATGGCATTGTGCCGGGACTGTCATGCAAGACAATCGGCAAAATTTGGGTGTATGTCTTATTCGGCAACAGGGAGAACTGTCGCACTGAGGCCATAGAATTTGAGGTGGTAGGCCTTGTCAGCTCATATCATGTTTTACTCGGCAGACCAGCTATGGCAAAGTTTATGGATACTCCTCACATTGCTTATATTAAGATGAAGTTGCTAGGTCAGTATGGAGTTATCACAGTTGAGGTGACTACAAGCGATCTATTGCATGTTCTTCAGCCGGCTCTTCACTGGCCGACTCTTTGGTGATAGCACAAGAAAATCATCAAATGATGGAGGTTGCGGTATTGTCTAACGCAGCACAATTGTCCACGCCGACATTAACTAACCCACATGGCGGTGTGTCTTTCCAAGCTACCAAGGAAACAAAAATGATACATATTGATGAGGCCTTCTCAGAGCACACAGTGAACATTGCCGCCGGGTTATCTAACAAATAGGAAAGCGAGCTCACCAACTTCCTCCATGAGAATCAGGATATCTTTGCATGGTCTACACAGGATTTGCAAGGTGTTCTGAGGGAGTTGGCTGAGCACTCTCTACATGTAAGGCCAGATGCCAAGCCAGTGAAGCAACCCCTCCACCGCTTCGCCGAAGATAGCAGGAAAGTGATAAGCTGCCGAGATAGCCAGACTCTTAGGTGTTGGGTTTATCATGTAAGTGCTTCATCCGGATTTGTTGTCAAATCTAGTCTTGGTCGAGAAAAAGAAGGATGACCCGAGTGTAATTCGGCCAGAAGCAGTCCTGTCGGAAGCGGCCCAGCCAAGAGTGGCTCGGCTAGAGATGACTTTGCCCTCTATTGCGACACAGATTCAGCGACACCTGTGTCGGCCATGGGATCCATCACCCATGCGTCAAAGGCTGACTCCATCACATGAATCTCCAACGCCAGGATCTATGAGGATCAGTTGATCATCCAACTCTTCAAGTTTGACTCTGGATCAGAGTCCCCATATGAGATCACCCCCCCCGTCCACCATGCCATCTTCATGGCGAACGGGGAGGATCCTCTAGTAGACCCCTTCACCACCCTTCTCCCGCCAATGGCGACCGTTGAAGAAATCGAGCAACACCCCGTGGCCTTGAACGAGTCCAGGGAGAAGACCGAGCCCGAAAAGTTTCGCCTCGAGCAAGAAATTGCGCAGTAGCTCTCGATATATCACCAGCGCCGGGTGACGCGGTGACTCAGCCTCTCCACCCAGGGTTGAACCCTGAACTTCAACGATGAGCACATCCTTCCATGGGCAACTGATCATGAGATCTGCCAGAATGCGCCACCTGGAGGCAGCCGCCCACCACCTGGGTCTACCATGCATGGATCTGAACCACCAACCCTGCTACTCGCCTCCTCCGGAGAAGCCACAGATACTAGTCGCGCCAAGGGAATACAATGCTAATTTACTCCCCCTATACTATACTCCAATGGACAATTTCATCGTGAGTCAGGCGGTAGTGGCCAACAACAATCCCACTGGTGAAGGTGCGATCTAGATCAAGTACGCCCAGGCCCTACTTGCCAAAGCTGTCAAACACCAGATCATGGGCCACGATTCACAGGGACGAGTTTACTCCTAATCCACCAACAATAGGGTGGCATCGTCCAACCACCCAGTCTATATGATGGTCGCAAACATCAACAACTGCCTGCCCCCGGAACCACGACAGCACCAACCACTGGTCGCCAACCCCGCCAACTCCATGAACAAACCGCGAACGGTGTACAACGCGGTCGCCACCAATATCCATCCAGTCGACATGCGGGGACACATCATCAACACCCATGCCTAGCAAGCTCGCCAGCCGTATGACCTCCACCACACACTGTCAAACCGCGGCGACCTCAACCAGGTTGGTCCGCTGTGCTTCGAACCAATGGTCCGAGGAAAAACTAACCTCCAAACTTTTGAGGGCCAAAGGACATCGAGAAGTACGACCCCACGTTCGATCCCAAAGTATAGATCAACACATACCTAATGGCAGTGGGGATGGCAGGTCACACCGACCTACTCGCCGCTCGATACCTCCCACTGATGATGGAGCGAGCGATCTGCCAATGGATCAACACCCTCCTTAAGAAAAACATAGACTCATGGGAGGAGATGTGCGAGGCCTTCATCAAGCACTTCGAGGGCTCCTACATGCGTGCAACTACGATTGAGGACCTGGAGGAATGCATCCAGGGCCCAAACTAGTCGAATCGCCATTGGGTCCAATGATCTTAAGACCTGTGGATGACCGGCGCTGGCATCCACCCAGACACGACAATCCACTTCTTCAAGAAAACGTACCGGTACGAACCCCTGGTCGCCAAGATCAAGCAGGTGTACCGAACGCTCGACAAAATGCACGTCCTCCTTGAAATCGCCAAGTACTACTCGCAAGAGGACCCAAATCAAGACTTGGACGATGAGCCTAGGCAAAGCCGCACGGGCAGCTACAACAACGGGAAAAACCACAAGCTCCGCTATAGCAACACGCGACAAACGGGCAAGCGCCACAATGACGGCCGACCCGACTTTGTCGCTAATGCTGTCTATGTCCCACACGACCCTAAGATCTTCTGCCGTGATTGGAGCGCTCATTTTGGTAGTACTATGGCAAAGCCAAGATTCGGCCCTGTGGCCCTCCTGAACCAACCCTGTGTATGCCACATTGATAGTTGTGAGGTTCGACACAGTTTTTATGGTTTCTATCGATGGTTTTTGTTTGGATTTGATGGTTTTCTAGCTTTACCCAATGCAAATACTTCGGTAGCAAAGAAATTTTTTGTTTCTAATGTATGTTTCAGGTTCTGAACATCAACAGAGGTATTTCACAGCAAAAACACAATATTCAGACGAAAACAAGCAAGTCTATTTTTGGAAGCAATCGAGGGGAGTTTACTAAAGCTTTAACGAGCAACTATACGGCAGGAATATTTTTCCGGACGTATAGCTTCCATCTCCTTCCTGTTATTAAAAGGGACAACTTTTGTGAAGGGCGAGAGGACAAAAAAGAACACATGAGCCGCCATCACATCTAGAAGGGAGAAAGAAGGGATCCGGAGAAGAAGGGGAAGACGTTCTTCATCTTGATCCACGATCTTTGATCTCCTAGCCACCACACCTCCATAGAAATTATTTTTACTTGAGAGAGAGAGATATCCACCTTGCAAGACAAGGGTTTGAGATTGTTCTTCCTATCTTGAATTTTTTTGGATTTATTTATATTTATTATTGTGGATCTCCACGGTAATATCAAGAAGAACTACATTTATTTAATTATATCGACCATGCTTTCTTCACTCATGTGTGAGTAAGTTCCCTTGGTAGTGGGAGATGTAGGTGATTAGTGAGATGTGATGTGCCTTCCATTAAGTTTGTGGTTGATTTTAATTACTATATTATGTGTGCTTGACTATCTGTGGGATGCTTAATACCTATTGTCCAATTAAGGGCCCAGACAACATGATATTTTGTTCTACATAGATAGAAGCTTATTCGTTAGCAGACCGGCGACCCCCGAGTGACACAGGGATATCAATGGGAAACTAGTTTGACTCGAGGATAACAAGGAGCCACCGAGATTATTGCATTAGTCCGATCCAAGGGGATTAATTGCTAAGAAACCTAAAGGATGTTGATCGTCTAGTGACTGACCATGGTTGTGCTAAACAGGCTAGTAGGATTATTGAAGTTGGGATGAAATCTACCAAGAGGAGTTCCAGCTAATTATGGGTTGCTCGCCTACACACATACTTATAAGATTATAATTGTTACACTTATCACTCATCCACCCAGCACATTCACTATCACCATGAACTGAATCTCCCTGTGCCTACTTGTCATCTGCAGAAAACAACAAACAAATCGTTCTTTACTTTTATGCTTTTTATTTTTTAAGTTTACATTTTAGTTTTATTGAAAAACTTTCCTTTGATCCAAAATCTATTCTTATTTCAACGCTTGCAGTCAATTCACTTGAAGAACTGTGACAACTTCAGGTGTGACAGAGACTTCACCAATAAACACTTACCTTTGGGCTCCCTGTGGGATCGACATCTTAATTTTGAAACTAGCTACAAACAATCCGTGCACTTGCAGCCATCACACATTAGGGAGGGAAAGCCCACCACTCATATGACCCCTGACAGCCACTCTCATAAGGAAATCAAAAAGGCACAGCGCGCTAGGAAAGGACATCACCCCGATCTGCCATGGGACAACGACAACAACGTCAACACCAGTGCATTCGGTAATGCTGTCGGCTTGCTCCACACGTTCACCAGCATGGGAACCAAGCGCGAGAAGAAAGTCCTCACCGGCGCCATCATCGTCAATGCAGTCCAGCAAGTGGATATCCCACGCTAGTTCAACTGCTCCGAGCAGAGCATTACCTGGAGCCGCGAGGACCACGCGCCCAGGATAGAGTACCCAGGGTGACTCGCCCTGGTCGTCAGGCCAAAAGTGGACGACTACTGGTTACCAAAGAATCTAATGGATGGAGGAGCTCCATCAACACCATGTACCTTGATACATTCAAGCGGCCCTCTTCACCTTCCACGTCATTGGCCCAGGTCGGAAGGCTTACCCGATTAGCAAGGTGACGCTGCCAGTCACCTTTTGTACGCCAATAAACTTACGCACAGAGCAGATCTTCTTCGAGATGGTAAATTTCCAGAGCATGTACCACCATGTACTCGGGCGACAAGCGTTCTCCAAATTCATGGCGGCCCCTCATTACGCCTACAACACGATGAAGCTCCCGGGCCCGTGCGGTGTCATCACCGTGCACGGCGACCCTGTCATGGTCGTGGAATGTGAAGAAAAGGGCTCTAGCTCGCCGATGTTGTCATCACCGAGGAAACCAACCACGCTTACAAGCTCTCCATGTACATGAGCATGATTGACAAAGACAACCCCTCCATACTGAAGAAGCCAACCACGATAATCTCTACACCGGCCACCTTCGAGGCTTCCACGCATACTCTCCAGGTCGAGCTCGTCCTAGGAGACTCGAGCCAACGAGTCACCGTAGGGACCAACCTCACTCCTGCATAGGAAGGCGTGCTCATTGAGTTCCTGCGTGAGAATCGCGACATCTTTGCATGGAAACATTCCGACATGCCTTGTGTCCCGAGGGAACTCGCTGAGCATAAACTCAATGCCTACCCGAAGGTGCAACCTATCAAGCAGGCCTTGAGACCCTTCAATGAAGATAGCCGCGTCACAATCATAGAATATGTGCAGAGGCTACTCGTCGTCAGGTTCATTTGAGCAATCAAGTACTCCAAGTAGCTGGCAAATCTAGTTCTGGTGATCAAGAAGAAAAACACCTGGAGGATGTGTATTGAATACACCAGCATGAACAGTGCCTTCCCCACGGAAAAATTCGTGCTACCCCACATCTACCAAATCATCGAATCGACCACATGGTCCGTGTGGCACCCCAGATTTACGGTTCGAGAATACTCGTTATGCCTGCAATTCACGTTACCATGATCAGTGAGCCGTGAGAATAATCGACAAGTATCATTACAACCTCCAAGAATTTAACGAATACGAGTACTTACAATATGGCCAATATGGCGATTACAACACCAATAGCGGAAGTCTTCAAGCGTAGAGCCCATGTCATGCATTAACCTACATGCGACTGACTGGGAAGACGACTTAGCTCGCATCGACGTCAGCAAACTCCATCGTTCCTCTTGCTTCTGAAAGTCTGGCCAAGTAAATAGCCAGGCACAATGCCAGCGAGTACTTTGAATGTACTCGCAAACCACCTTAAGAGAACAATAATAAAGGGTATGCAATATGGTTGTGGTAGGATGGCTCCATGAAAGGTTCTTTTATAAACTAGTTTCTCTTGTAGATAAAGAACGTCTCTATATCTTGGTTGAAACACTTCTATAAAACATTTTAGAAACCTTTTTGAAAAGTTTTAAGAAAACACTAGGATTTGGGTCACCCATTTGTTTTTCCCTTTCGGTCATCTCATGACCAAACTCCTTCCTCCTTTTTCCTGAACATCTCATGGTCAAAACATTTCCAAGCCATTGCTTTCCGAAGTCCTTTTTGAAATCAGAACCATCATCACTGTACAGCCGCTACCATAACCGTCCATGACCAAGGACTCGGCTATTCGAATAGATTAACACTCTACAGAGGTTGTACACTGTACCCACACCATCCGATTACCCATCCATGATCTTCACCGATTATGGGTCAAATAACCGGTCAAGACCTTCCGGATGTCCTCTCCAATACAGGTGCCTACCCTATGAGGTTAATCCCCTCAAGACCGGGATGCCCTATATAGTAACCAGCCAACCGGAGCACGTTTTGCACCTTGACGGGTGTGCGCTTTCAATGAGGGGATCATAGTATCACGCCGAGGCCCGTAGACCCTTTGTTCCTTCTCCCAGTCGATGCTACGCATGGACCGTTGGACAGAGAAGGCCCACCCTATAGGGATTGTTTGCCCCTATAGTGTGAGGCACCTATACTAGATTAGACAAACTTATAGCCTAGCCCCGTCCCATTCCAGAGTAATGTGGTTGCACGGGTTAATTGCACTAGCTTCAAAACTGGCCAGCCCGGCTGTTTTCGTAAACATTTTCCCTCCATCTTTTGTCCATATTTTTGTAAAACAAAACCTTCCTCATTTTCCAAACCACTTCGTAGGCCAAGCCTCACCAAGGTTTTCTCATAAAACATTGTTGTAAGCCTTTTTTCGGGGTCTTCCCATCCCATAGTTTTTGTTTTGGCTAAAGTGGGGTTTCCAAAGGGGCATGGGGTTATACACCATCTATCATACTAGGGTAAGTAGGTATCATAAAGGTGGGTTGTACCTAATGGTACTAAGGGGTAATGGTTTGGAGGAGCCAAACATTCACCACATAACCTAACATAGTAAAACAATGCATTTTGCATAAATGGGTAGATAAAACATGCATAGATAAAATAATAGGACAATGCGTATGAGCAAGAAACTAGCTTGACTGTGACCAGCGAGATGTCCCGTGACTTCTTTAGAATACCAGAAAACCAAATACAATAACAATAGGAATAACCCGATGCTTCATTGTTCTAAGCGTCACACAGTCACAACTATCACCGTTATCGAGCACACATGCAAGCAAACAACACCACAATCAATACAATGCTTACAAGCATCAATACATACAGCAAGAAATCATATGACACAAGATACACATCAGTAGGGTGCTGGATGATTGGGTTGATTAGATCGGTAGAAGATGTGGAGACATGGGAAGATGATCCCTTCGGATTTGAGTCCTAGGAAATATCTACAAGTGGGGTTTTTGAGCAAGGACAAGTTCTGTATGGTACCTTTGGATAAAAATGATATCATCAGATAGGTATTGATAAAATGAATCCAAAAAAAGTAGTTTCACTATTTTATCAATTTCCAAAGATTTATAATGATTTTTATAGTGGATAAAACCCTAGTTTTAGGAAATAATTCACCAGATAATTTCTGGAGCTCCAAAAATTATTTCATTGGGTGATTAGGTATTATTTAGTGGACTGAATCCATAGGTCTTGGAATTACCTCAAAACAATTACCAGAATTCCCTTGAGAAATTCCCAAAGACAGTACTGGCTGGGATTTGTCATTTTCATCATATTTAAACTGTAGAAGCTCTTGATATGATTCCAAGGACACATGCTAGGTTTCTTTTGGTGGAGTCGCCAACTTACTTGATTGGTGTCGTATGCTGATTCTGGGGAATGGCACTGCACCTTTCGTCTGGAGGTGGTCATCTACTATCGACCTTCTATAATCCGCTTCGTGAGAGGCGTCGATACCACTTATTGAGTTAGGAGGTCTACTGGAGAAGGCGTCTACTAGCTTCCGGGTAGTTGGTTCAGAGCTGGTTAGGTATCTGATGGGTTGGAGGATGTCGTTGGAGGTTGGCGGTCTATGAACGCAGTCCTTTAGAAAGGGGTCATTTTGGGTTCGGTATGATGCAATGTCGTGGGTAAAACATGCAAAGAACAACATCATTCTTGCATACCATCCAGCAGGGTCCATCCAGAATTTGGTGGATTTGCGCCGGCCAATGGCGAAGGTACTTGACGCCTTATGGAACAGGTTTTCGAGACGATCCATCACTTGCTAGAAGTTGGAAAAGTGAGTGGGTAGGGTTCGAAGTAATATGTCGAGAGTGCTCCTGGAATCTTGTAGCCGTTCTTGGGTTGGGTACCAACTTTGGTTACTGTATTTCCTCAGGGTTATGAGGGACATTCGGCTCTTCAGTAGCGAGGGTAGTGGGTAGCAAAAGCAGAGAAGGGGTTTTCATGACTTCTTTAGAGAAACTTGATGCTTTGGGTTTCTTTAAATCTCCCTGGTGGGTAGTATTGGCGACATCGTGTAGTCTCGTTGTGTTTATTCTGGGCTTGCAGTTACTGGGAAGGATCTGGCAGACTTCCAAAGATTGTCTTTATTCTGGTCTTGCAGTTACTCTCGAGTGGTGTGTGGGGCAAGTTCTTGGATTAGAGATCGTCCTGGATTATCTTCTCGTGGGCGGTCTTCTAGATTTGAGTGGGAAAGACGTAGTCTTTCCACCTTAGATCTTTGCTTAGGGTCGTTGAGGTTGGGGGGTAGATCCTCCGTCTTGGAGCAAGGCGTGACGCTTGAGTTGAGATCCTCGTGTGATGCCTTATTGCGACTACCTTCCAAGGGTGGTTACCTAACGGAGCCGTAAGGGTTAACTCGGGGTAAATTTAGTGGTTAGCCATGCTTCTTCTTGGTCCTTCATCAGGGTGGGGGTAGGTTATCTCCAGAGGGGTTGTCTTCACCTTGAACACTTTGTGTTGCTTTGGATTGACGAAGGTGTGGACTTGTTGTCTTTGGCATCCTTTTCTTTGGAATTTTTTTGGGAGTGTTTATGGTATGGAGAGGACTTCTAGTTGGTTCGATAGAGGGTCGGATAGCGTCGTTGCTCCTTTGGGGCGATTAGGACTAAAGCACGAATAGGGGTTGTTAAAGGTTTCTTTATGTGGCCATCCTGCTGAGGAGAGGTTCCAGTTATGGGGTTGCGAGGGGTAACGTCGGGATACGTCAACAAGGGGTTCCAAAACATTAGGATCGGATGATCCAAGGTAGACAAACAACACATTCCAAGCATCATATATTCACATGACAAACAAACAAGGCGTACCGTAGCTACTAAGGGGTGACTAGCGCCATAAGGGGAATCATATATTAGGGACGCTAATCCTATGTATGGACGTTATGGGGGTCTTGACTTATGTCTTGCCATCTGTTGTCTTTGATGCCGTAGTTGGTAGATTTGGGGCCGATGAAGAATTCCGTGGGAGGGCGATCTTGTAGTGTCTTTCCTCATTGGTAGCTCCTTTGGTTTGCTTGTCTCAGTGTGTCTTCATCTTGGGACCTTCGTCTTCATAGTCTCCAAGTCAAACTTTTTTTTGAAAAAGGTCATTTGAAGATAGACGAGAGGTAGAGAAGCTATTTTTCAAATAGTTTAAGTCAGAGAAGAAGAGATAAGAAATCTTTCGAAACGCTTTTGCGAAATAGTTTTCAAAAACCGGTGTTTTCCAAAATAGGGGTTGTCCTGTCTAACGTCCATGCTAACTAAGGTCTCCTACAGTCAGGATGGCTCTAATACCAAGTCTGTGGCACCCCGGATTTACGGTCCGAGAATACCCGTTATGCCTGCAATTCACGTTCCCATGATCAGTGAGCCGTGAGCATAATCGACAAGTATCATTACAACCTCCAAGAATTTAACGAATACGAGTACTTACAATATGGCCAATACGGCGATTACAACAACAATAGCGGAAGTCTTCAAGCGCAGAGCCCATGTCATGCATTAACCTATAGGCGACTGACTGGGAAGACGACCTAGCTCGCATCGACGTCAGCAAACTCCACCATTCCTCTTGCTTCTGAAAGTCTACCCAAGTAAATAGCCAGGGACAATGCCGGTGAGTACTTTGAATGTACTCGCAAGCCACCTTAAGAGAATAATAATAAAGGATATACAATATGGTTGTGGTAGGATGGCTCCATGAAAGGTTCTTTTATAAACTAGTTTCTCTTGTAGATACAGCATGTCTCTATATTTTTGTTGAAACACTTCTGTAAAACATTTTAGAAACCTTTTTGAAAAGTTTTAAGAAAACACCAGGATTTGGGTCACCCATTTGTTTTTCCCTTCCGGTCATCTCATGACCAAACTCCTTCCTCCTTTTTACCGACCAAATCAAAACCATCACCGTTGTACAGCCGCCCAGACAACCGTCCATGACCGAGGACTCGGCTATTCGAATAGAATTAAACTCTACAGAGGTTGTACATTGTACGCACACCATTCGATTACCCATCCGTAATCTTCACCGATCGTGGGTCGAATAACTGGCCAAGACATTCCAGATGCCCTCTCCGATACAGGTGCCTACCCTATGAGGTTAATCCCCTCAAGACCGGGACGCCCTATATAGTAACCAGCCAACCGGGGCACGTTTTGCACCTTGACGGGTGTGCACTTTCAATGAGGGGATCATAGTATCGCGTGGAGGCCCGTAGACCCTTTGTTCCTTCTCTCGGTCGATGCTACACATGGAATGTTGGATAGAGAGGGCCCACCATTTGGGGATTGTTTGCCCTTGTAGTAGTGTGAGGCACCTATACCAGATTAGACAAACTTCTAGCCCAACCTCGTCCCATTCCAGAGTAATGTGGTTGCATGGGTTAATTGTGCTAGCTTCAAAACTGGCCAGCCCGGCTGTTTTCATAAACATTTTTCCTCCATCTTTTGTCCATATTTTTGTCAAACAAAACTTTCCTCATTTTCCAAACCACTTCGAAGGCCAAGCCTCACCAAGGTTTTCTCATAAAACATTTTTGTAAGCCTTTTTCCGGGGTCTTCCCATCCCATAGTTTTTGTTTCGTCTAAAGTGGGGTTTCCAAAGGGGCATAGGGTTATACACCATCTATCATACTAGTGGTAAGTAGGTATCATAAAGGTGTGTTGTACCTAATGGTACTAAGGGGTAATGGTTTGGAGGAGCCAAACATTCACCACATAACCTAACATAGTAAAACAATGCATTTTGCATAAACGGGTAGATAAAACATGCATAGATAAAATAATAGGACAAGGCATATGAGCAAGAAGGTGGCTTGCCTGTGACTAGCGATATGTCCCGTGACTTCTTTAGAATACTAGAAGACCAAATACAATAACAATAAGAATAACCCGATGCTTCATTCTTCTCGGCGTCACATAGTCACAACTATCGCCGTTATCGAGTACACATGCAAGAAAAGAACAACACAATCAATACAATGCTTACAAGCATCAATACAAACAGCAAGAAATCACACGACACAAGATATACATCAGTAGGGTGCTGGATGATTAGGTTAATTAGATTGGTTGAAGATGTGGAGACATGGGAAGATGATCCCTTCGGATTTGAGGCCTAGGAAATATCTACGAGAGGGGTTTTTGAGAAAGGACAAGTTTTTTATGATACCATTGGATAAAAATGATATCATCAGATAGGTATTGATAAAATGAATCCAAAAAAGTAGTTTCACTATTTTATCAATTTGCATAGATTTATAATGATTTTTATAGTGGATAAAACCCTAGTTTTAGGAAATAATTTACCAGACAATTTCTAGAGCTCCAATTTTTTTCCTTGGGTGATTAGGTAGTATTTAGTGGACTGATTCCAGAGGTATTGGAATTACCTCAAAAAAATTACCAGAATGCCCTTGAGAAATTCCCAAAGACAGTACTGGTTGGGATTTGTGTTTTTCATCATATTTAAACTACAGAAGCTCTTGATGTGATTCCAATGACACATGTTAGGTATTTAGATCACCTTTCTGCATAAATTGGGATCACCCTTTCTGAATTTACAGAATGCAAATGGTAAATTTATTGGTGAACACACAATGCATAGAAATATTTAATTCACCATAATTCAATAAAATCTCAAAAAAATCTTGGGCTCCTAGGTTTGGGTACTTATTGGTATAGAGGTATAATGGGAGTTGGAATTAGGTCAAAACCTCATTTGGTTTGACCTAGAGAAATTTCTAAAGTCAGAAAAGTCCTTTTTTTTATTTTTTTCTAAAGAGAAAATAGAGAGATATTTTATGTGGGGCCAGTGGGACATGCAAGCTATAGCTAGTACCTTTCAGCACCAATTGGTTTTGCTGCATTTGAAGATGCCAAACTCTCTTGAAGCTTTTATTGGTGAAGACACATGTGGCTATTTTAATTTCCAAGATTTATGTATACAATATTTTGGTCCAGCACCAAGTCTACAAGTTAGATGAGGGACTTAAGTACCTGCGAAAAATACTACCAAATTTTTTTTGGGTCATTTCCATTTTTGAAAACATTTAAACCTGAGGGTCCTAATTCTGGATCTAGGAAAAGAATAAAAGGAGAGGGGTTTTTCGGGCCAGATCTGGCGGGCAAACGGGCCGCACAGAGGCAGGCCAACCCAGCTCGCAGGAGGCGTTCGTGGGCTACCGCGGTTTCAAACCCGCAAGGCGGGGCCTGGCGGTCAGCGACCTGTGGCCGCGAAGGGGTACGAGCGGCCCTGCGCTGTCATTTAGAGATGGATCGACGACAGGGAACAATCGTCCACCTCGCGCGGCGCCGCCGTGGGTGGAAACCCTAACAGAGGGTGGGGAGTGACAGGGAGCTCACTTGAGGGCTCAGGTTAGGCCGGGAGGCGGACGAGGCGACGCGGCGCACCGCGTGGAGTCTGGCGATGGGCGGCAGCGTGGGTTTTGACGTTGGGGGAGCGCTCGCGCGAAGACGTCCAATGGTGCACATTCGGGAGATCGCTGGGGAGGCATCCAGAAGCGGTCCTAGGGAAAAGCAAGGGCAGGGTTATATGTAGAATGGCAAGGGTAGGTCGGCAAGGCCACATGCAGAGGGGGAAAAGGATGGGTGGAGATCGGGGCTCGATTTATTTGAGAACGCCGAAGTGCCTTCTCCTCCACCTCTCGGGCATCACAACACATGGGAGAGGGAGAGGGTGGTTTGAGGGGTGAGTGAAGTGAGGAGGGAGCAAGTGAGGGCTGAGAGAGGGGCTGGCAAGCCTCTGGCCTTATAAACCAAGGGACAAGAGTCCATGGTGGACTTAGCTTATGGGGGAGCTTGGGGAGGGTGCTAGGCAGGCATTGGGCAATAGGGGTGGTGCTGGGAGGTAGTGGGGTCCAGGTGCTCGACCAATGAGGGAGTGGTAGTTGTTGGGGTGGAGATATTTGCAAGGCAAGCTTTAGTGGCCACACCTTCCTCTTCTCTTGTCTCCAAAAGCTAGAGGACAAGGATGAACACTGACAAGCTACAGTGTATCTCGACCAGGAGGGAGTGTAGGGTGCTGTGGAAATTTGCCTAGCAAGATTGGATGGATTTCAAGTTGCTTTGAATCAATGTTTGATTTATTTTTCAAACTTGATCAAATGGTAGCTTGTGAAGGAAGTTGGAATAGTTGCATTGGGCAAGGTGGGAAAAAGGCACTGGTGTGTGTATAGGGTCATTGCATAGCCCTAGGAATTATTTGGGATTTTTCAATGACTAAAACCCCATTCAGATGCATTTATTCAAAAAGGGCAGAAGTAGATTATGGAAGCTAATGTAATATTTTTACATTATACAAGGTTGGTTTTTTATGTTAATTGGTTCTGAATACCATATTACACATTGGAGAATTTATTTGGAATTTATTGAGATGGAAGAGTATTTTTAATGAATTATTTCTTGTTTGTGCCATTTAAGAAAAAGGGGAAAAAGAAATAATAAAGGATCTCAAAAATATTTATTTTTTAGTTGAAAGGATAGGATATGACAAATAGGCATCAAAGGTGCCTTGAGTTGGTCAAGTTATTTGGAGTAAAACAAACTTGCCTTTGAAGACAAGGTTTGGAGGATTTTGCTAGAAAAAGAATTTAATTAGTTTTAGGCTCCAATTAATTATGGAAATTATTTTGCAAGTGATTATATTCAAGGTAGGTGATGTAAAATTGCGGTATGCATCAATTTCAACATTGGGTTTTGAATAAATGTGGAGAAAATGATGGAAACTAGATTTGGGAGAATCTAGGTTTTGATAATTTTATACCACCAAAACATGGTTAGATTATGGAGCTCAGAGCTTACCTTGGTACATGGGATAGATAGATGGCTAGACCAAGTTATATAGATGATCATGTATGAAATAGTTGGTCTTGGTTGTAGTTGAGGAGGTTTAGGAGTGATGGCAAACTTTGTTGAAAATAAGGCTGCCATAACAAATTTGTCATGATGCGTCATAAACCATGGGGGTTTAAGAAGCACAAAGCTCCAATGGAAACAAGTGAAGTATGGGTTGTTATAATATGGCTAGTAGACCATAACCATGCAAGGAGTTGGTCAAGGGTAGGTAGCATATAGATGTGAGCTTCTGCCAAAGTAGGCAAGAGGATGAGATTTGTAGAAAAGGTTATTATGTTGACTACAAAACCATCATGGATAGGTGGGTACCAAAATGGTTTATCCAAGCGCAAGGATGGGCTTTGGTAGAACTAAATATGTACTACAATATGGTTCAAGTACATTCTCAAGAATTCACATAGGTTGGAATAGGTAGAGTTCCAAAGATTGAATCTAGATAAGAATTCCAGACTTAGCCATTTTGGCAGATTTAGGGTTTTAGACTAGAGTGCAAGTGTAGATGATTTTGAGAGGATGCTAAGTTGCAAACTCATGATCAAGGAGATGATATTGAAGTTTTAACTAAGTATATAGGATCCATGCTTAGAATGGGGTCTTCACTGAGTTGGAACTATTAGAAGGGATTATCCCTGGATTGATCTGATTAGGAGGGAGATGATCACCTTAGTGGCTTAGGATAGATCCAGATTTAGATTCTTGGTTTGAGAATGATGATCACAATCAAATATTGGGTACTAAGGGATGAGCTACTAGATTAGCTCACTTTAGTTCCTAAGCAAACAAGGCAATCAGTAGATCAAGGCAATTCAACAGACAACGGATCAAGGCAATTCATCTTATCGAACTTATCCAACTATTACTGGGTTTACCATCAAGCCTAGCTTGAGGTAGGGATGGGTATTTTGAATTGGTGATATTTTAAGTAATATAAGTACCTCTTGGTATATCTACCGAGATTGGAATAAAGAGGTTTTGGGTAAAGGTTTTGGAAAACCTAGGGGTAAGAGTAGTTGAGAGTTCTGTGTTGAAAACATAAGGAGATTATATTTTAGTTCTCCATAGTTTTGTTAATAGAACTAGTAAAATATTTTTTTTGTCACAGTAATCTTGGCTCAGGTTTTGAAATGCCAGAACATTTGAGAATAGGAAAGATGAGCCAAGACATCTCTTTTATGAAATAGCTTTTGTCAACTAGTGTTGACATAAGAAGTAGAGCACCTAATACTCAATCAGCTGCAAGAACACAAGCAAGCAAGTAAACAAAAATTGCACATGTAACAAGAAAGAGTTTTTGTTCCCCCTGATTTTTGCCTTTTGGACAGCAAATCAGGGTTGCTGAAATTGGGATGTTACAGTCCGAGTTGCTCGGTTTCCTTGACGCGTACTATGGGTATAACTAGATCAAGATGGCAACTGAGGATGAGGACAAGACGGTGTTCATCATGCCATTAAGAGTTTTCTGCTACACCGCCATGACATTCGGCCTCAAGAACGCCGGGACGACCTATCAACGTTGCATGTAGGAGTGGTTGGCAAGCCAAATTGGCCGCACTAACCATGTCTACATCGACGACGTGATGGTGAAGTCAACTCGGCAAGAGGACCTCCTCGCCAATCTCGTGGAATCCTTCGCAAATCTATGGAGGTACAAGATAAAGCTCAACCCGGAGAAATGCACATTTGGCGTGCCGACCAACAATCTATTGGGATATGTAGTCTATAAACGAGGCACCGAGCTAAATCCCTCCAAGATCAACACCATCGTGCAAGTCGGCAAACCCGAGTGCTTCCGCTACATCCAGAAGCTAGCAGGACGAGTAGCGACTCTCAATCGCTTCATCCCCTGACCCGGCAAAAAGGCAATGCCTCTTAACCGTCTGATGCGCAAGAACCTAACATTCGAGTGGAACAGCGATACTAACAATGCGCTTGCCGCGCTGAAAGAAGAGCTACTCGCGGAACCCTGTCCCACCACACCTATCGGTAGTAGTTTTCCCAAATAGAAAACCAAGTGGGTTATCCATATTGGAAACAAAGTAACAAGCAGTAACAAAAGCAATACTCACAGTAAAAGTTTCCCTTACCAGTTCCACTCTTCAATAGCGCTTCACTCCCCGACAACGGCGCTAGAAAATAGTCTTGATGACACACAAGTATAGGGGGTGTATCGTAGTACTTTTGATAAATAGGAGTGTCAATCCCAACGAGGAGCAGAAGGTGCTGAACAGTCGTATGGAGCAGGAAATCCCTGTATAGCAAACGGTTTTTTAGTGGTTTTCTGACAAGGCAACAAAACAAAGAGCAAGTAACAAAGGTAACAAACAAACAGAGCAAGTGGCCCGATCCTTTCTTAGCAAAGGACAAGCCGGTGGAAATGCTTATAAGGACCAAACGTTCTCGAGGACACATGGGAATTTTGTCAAGTGCTTTCGCTTCAAATAGCTGAGTACTCTTCTATGGTGTTTGTAAGTGTTGAGTGGGTGAACCTGTGCTAATGTACCGACCGTACTTGGACAAATACATACATGTGATTAAATCCCCTACAAACATCCATAACTACAGGAAAGTAACTAAGATATAAATCTAACCACAGCCTTAAACTCTAAGATCCTACGCAACCTTGTGAAAAGGTGTCCTAACGGGGGTTCAGGTTTCTGTCACTCCGGCAACCCCACAATTAGTAGCCAAATACACAATACATCCCCCTAGGCCCATAAATGGTGAAGTGTCATGTAGTCGACATTCAAATGACACCACTAGAAGAATAGCACCACAACTTAAATACTAAACCATTGAATAATAACTCATCATAGAATCACTACTAACAACATGACTTCTTCCATGTCCTGAAGAACTAAACGAACTACTCACAAGACATCATATGGATCAAGATCAAAGATGATATGATAATGGATAACAATCTGAACATAAACAATAATACAATGGTTCCACTCACAAGCATCAATTACAATAGTAATTATCACCGGGAAAGTTTCCCCTAATGAACTAAGCAATATCCAACACAATTGTTACAGCGGGACAGAGTGGTGATGAGGGTGCTGGTGGAGATGATGGTGTGGATGATGATGATCCCGATGAAGCCTAGATTGATGATGGTGTTGATGGCGACGGTCTCCCCTCTCCAGGAAGGAATTCCCTCGGCAGAAATCTGTTGCCGGAGAGATATTTATCTCTCGGTATTTTCTGCCTCCCAGAGGCGGCGGAAGTCTATCTGTGGTCGCTCTCCTGGTGTTAGGGTTCCGTAGGGAATATATAGGGGAAGGGGTGGAGTCAGAGGCCGAACAGGTGGGCCAAACCCACCCTAGGCGCGGGGTCAGGTGGGCCCGTGCCTAGGGGGGTGTGGGCCCCCTGGGGCCCCCCTTCGCTCCTCCTTCTGGCTTCCTTCGTCTTCCGGTAAAATAATATGTTTCCTCATTTTCCTAGTATTTTTCTGATCTTCACGAAATTGCACCGATATGCCGTCTTTTCCATCAGAATCCAGACTCTGGCAGTCCATCCTCCAGGAATCATCCAACATGCATAAACAGATGAAAAGCCATAAGTAATACCTCATAATAAGACAAATATCAATGAATAGAGGTAAATTATGATATAGAATGGTGATGCCAATTGGGCGTATCACGGGCCACAAAGACCCAAGGATATTATGAAGAGTGGCGGGTGAGCCCATGCTAACTAAGAAATTGCTCAAGATCGCCAGTTGGGAAATGCAGTGTGTGAATGACAGTATGCTCACGATAGAGAAATGCCTTCTTGTGGAGAAAGATCCCTCGCACCTGGTATTCGTAGTTAAGGTGCTACTAGGCTTGGGATTCGTTGATAATGTCCCCGCGGATCTGTTCTCCCTGTGGTTTGACGACATCTTCAATATGTTCCACCTGTACCTGCTGCACTATACCATGGTCTATCTATTTTCCCTCAGCCTGTCCATGCAGATCATTAGAGAGAACACCCCGGTCATCACGATAGTGGAACCCTACTTTATTTGTGACGGCTGCTTGGGAAGCCCCATGGAATGACGATTCGTGGCCTCGTACCTCCAAGGTATTTTGGTGGCGGACAAGACAAAGGAATACATTCTCCTGCCTTACTTTCTGAGTAAGTCTCACTCGTCTCCATAACATGCTTTATTAGATTTTCATCATTCTTTTTCCAACACATTCTGTTTCAATTGTTTTGCATAGAGATGAACACTGCATACTCATATCCTTATCGCCAAAACATTCGCAAGCCACGTATTTTGACGTGGGGAGTCGAGGAAAAAAAGTACGACAAGATCAAGGAAGTTCTGGATGATGCTGTCGCTGACTATGCCTCATCGCAAGGCACCACCTTCATGCGTAAGAAGGTCAAGTTCGGTAGACAAATCTTCACCCACGTAACAGAATTCCCCTGCTTGAAGAGTGGAAAATAGTCAGAAGGAAGCCTACTACGCACTCCATCACATGAGGGTGTTCCTACTAGAGAAACATAATTCTACGCTGCCAGATCATCTCAAACAGTCGGCCTTAGCCAAGGCCAAGATAACTAATTCGGATATTAGACAAGAGATGTATCACATCCAACAGCATTTTGGGGCAATCATCTTTCCTGAATTCATGACTTCGGGAGGGGGGGGTCTTCTACGGAGGCAATCCCCCGAATAAACGTTACATAGTATATCACCTAAAGATGCAAGGTGACTATAGGGCGTTCATGACGAAACAAGGCGTACTCCCGTTCCCTGAGCCGAGCCAGAAGTCTTGATGTTGGCCTTGTTGTAGTTCTAAAATATAGATGAGCTTGTGACATGTAAAGTTTATCCCCACAAGTACTTGTGTGTGTCGACAAGTACATGCTACTACTTAGATTATTAGTGTTATGAATCAACACTTACTTATTTTTCTTATTATTAGGGTTATATATGAATCAATGCTTAGTTTGTTTGCTTACTCTTTGGTCATTCTTTGCTTACTTTGGTCCTTTTTTCTTACTTCGGTCTTTTTCGAGAATGTTGATGATTGAAATGTCATGGCACACTATATATTTGAATGTGCTATGATAGGATCGTGAGCTTTGTGTTATGCACAAGTTCAAGTCTCTTGTGCATCCTACTTGGCTTAGGGTTCAATCATAGCATATTTCTGTGTCCAGCAACCTGTTATATATGAGGCATTCTTTTTGAGCTGGGACTACTTTCTTTTTTTGTGAATGAGGCACAAATCCGAGTTACTTTGGTTTTTTCGAGAATGTCGATGATTGAAATGTCATGGCACACTATATATGTGAATGTGCTGTGACGGGATAGTGAGCCTTATGCATCCTACTTGGCTCACTATTCCATCATAGCTTATTCCTATGTCCAACGACCTATGTATATATCTTTACTATTAAATGAGAGTTGGTGGCTCACTTTGGGGTCAAACACTCACTTTGGGGTCAAACATTGGGAGCATCCTGGCCATCTAATGAAAATGTCAAATTTTGGGCACATCCGAACTGCACACTTAACACTAAACAACAGTTTAGGAAGTTTAAATCATGGTCATCAATACTTGGAACAAAATCAACCACGGTCATCAATACTATGAAGGGAATACTAGGAAGAAAATCAACCACATGCCATCTAATTTGGTCACTATTAATTCAAAAAACCATCACGGTCGCCCATGCTGGGAAGGAAATCAACCATGCATGTCAACTCCACATCCTAGAAGGCTAGAACCCATCACGCTCGGAACCTGGGGATCGACAGCTAATGCGTCGCGCGACACATCAGGGACCGCAGCAGAGCGGGAGAACAGGCGCCGCTGGCGGCTGGCGCTGGTTGTGGAAGCAACGAGGGCCTTACCGGAGGTTCGATAAAAGCAAGTATAATAAGGGTGAGTCAGCTGACTATAAGACTTAAAATATTATATTTGTGCTGATTTGGTAGAGAGAAAGGAAGGCACTTTGAGAAATTGAAAGGTGTGACATATGTTAATAAAGTAGCATATTTTTTGTAACTAGCTATAATACATATTGGTTATAGTGTTGATTATAGATGACATGGCAATGACTTTTAGCCGGCAGACTGCTGTACTATTGAACTTGCTCTAAGCGTTATCGCCCTCTCTGAGGCACCGTGCCGGCGAACGTGCCGAGGATCAACGCAGTCATGCCGACGATTGGGGCGCATGGGAGTTTGTGGATGGGGGCCCATCATGGGGCGCAATCAGAAGATTTTTGTGTCGCCCGGCGCCGGGACTGCGGCTGGAATTGTGCGGTCGTGTCATGGGAGACGAGGCGGTGAGGTGTTGTGGCTGTGAGAAACTAGGTGGAAGGGTGAGCAACGGGAGGGAAGAGCAGGTGGCCGGGAAGGCTAGAGAAGTGGAACAGCGGCCGTCGGTGATAGACCGTTCACGACCCTGGGAGAATTGGGGAAATTAATTAGTGATTGTGCGTTTCTTTTCTTTGCTTAGGCCTCGACTAGCCCAGTTCAGAAAAGCTAGACTTGCCTAATCGACACATTTGGTCGATTGCAGTAGCAAGGGTGAGCCGATTACTGGGATCAGTAGATTTTGATCATTCAGTAAGTTCAGTACTTATGCATATATATTGTACATATTTTTTTCTAGCTGCAGTCATCAAGGAAATGGACTATTCCACTTAATTTGCAATTCCAAGATTTGTACTGAGTTAGCTCGTTTTAGTTAGAGCCCATTTTATTATTCTAACTATATGCAAAATTCTATTTTTAATATTTCTTCCATTTTATTATTTTATTAAGATATGTTTGTGGAAAATTTATTTCATTTTATTATTCTAAATATATGCCAAATTCCTAATGTAATTTTTAGATCAAGTAAACTTATGGAGAAAATAGACCCCGATACGTCGATGTCAGAAGGGAACATAAATTCAGCGAGCTTGACAGGATCAAAAGAGGTGCAACAAGATGATTTTCTCCGTATCTTGCAATATTTAAATTTATATATCCGGTATATGCTTCATGTTTGCTCATCATGGGCGAAGCGTATATGTATATTTCCAACACTCTGAACGAACCCATCGACACATGCGACAATGTGATGTTGGTAGCAGGGATAGAAAACTCATCGAGTTACGGTCAAAGGAGGTGATCATCTTTACGACATCTACATGAATTTTCCCTCTCCAACGGATGTCGACGCCGTATAATTTTTTCGTTATGTCATAAAAAGCTGGCATCGGCTATATATATCAGACACACGGCCGGGCACGCCCAAAAATATCTCACCCCACGGCTGCTTCCAACTGCCATGAAAAAATCCCTTCCCCTTCCCCACCTCCACTAGTGGAAACGAGGCCTTTGGTTGAGGTTGGAAATGCGCTTTAACACCGGTTCTTCTATGAACTGGTGTTAAAGGTGGCGCCCGTACCAGCATGGTCCAGAAAGCAAAAAGAGCACCCTCTTTAACACCGATTCGAGCCACGAACCGGTGTTAAAGGCCCTGCACCAGTGGCCCGTGCAGCCCCCCCCCCTTAACACCGGTTCGTGGCTTGAACCGGTGTTAAAGGTGGTGCGCCTATATAACACACCGCAGCCCACACCCCTCTGTCTCATTTTTTCACTCTCTCATTTTGGAGCTTAGGAAGAGGGTGAGAGGTGTGCTAGTTTGTTTTTTATCCTATGCATAAGAGGTGTTCGGTGAAATGCCTGAGAGCTCGAATTAAGTTTTGTCGTTGTTCTTTCCTTCTCGGTCGAGGTCGGCAACTTTATCCTTTCATGTGTCATTGATGTACTGTATAAGTGGTCATCTACCTATTAATTTTTGATATACTATATAATGTAGATGAACTGACAATGGATGTACGGTGACCGACGCACTTCCGAGTACATTACGGGCCTCTAAAATTTCATCGTTGTGGCTAATGCAAACTATGGTCACAATGGTTTTATGTGTTGTCCATGTGTTCACTGTGAGAACAAGAAAGATTAATCAAATACCACAACCATTCACGCCCACCTTCTTCGATCCGGTTTCATGCCCAGCTATAATTGTTGGACCAAGCACGGAGAAAGAGGGGTTGTGATGGAAGACAACAAAGAATAAGAGGATGATGACAACTATCATAATATGTATCCTGAATACGATGATACTGCAACTGGGGTAGATAATGAAGATCAAGAGGCGGCAGATGCGCCTGCTGATGACGATCTTGGTCGGGACATTACTGATGCAAAAGAAGAATGTGAAACTAAAAAGGAGAAAGAGAAGCTTGAGCAGATGTTAAAGGATCACAAAACATTGTTGTACCCAACTTGCAAAGATGGCCACAAAAAGCTAGGTACCACACTGGATTTGCTGCAATGGAAGGTAGAGAACGGTGTGTCTGACAGCGCATTTTCAAAGTTGTTGGTAAAAATGAAGAATCTGCTTCCAAGAAATAATGAATTGCCCGACAGTACATACCAAGCAAAGAAGGTTGTCTTCCCTCTAGGATTAGACATGCAGAAGATATATGCCTGCATTAATGACTGCATCCTCTACCACGGTGAGAAGTACGAGAATTTGGATGCATGCCCGGTATGCACTGCACTACGGTATAAGATCAGACGAGACGACCTTGGCGATGTTCTGGGCGAGGCCCCTAGGAATAAGGTTCCTGCCAAGGTTATGTGGTATGCTCCTATAATACCACGGTTAAAACGTCTCTTCAGAAATAAAGAGCATGCCAAGTTGTTGCGATAGCACATGGAAGACCGTAAGAAAGATGCGATGTTGAGACACCCCGCTGATGGGTCACAGTGGAGAAAAGTCGAGGGAGAGTACCCGGACTTCGCACGTGACGCAAGGAACATAAGGTTTGGTCTAAGTACAGATGGCATGAATCCTTTTGGTGAGCAGAGATGCAGTCACAGCACCTGGCCTGTGACTCTATGTATCTATAACCTTCCTCCTTGGTTGTGCATGAAGAGGAAGTTCATTATGATGTCAGTGCTCATCCAAGGCCCGAGGCAACCCGGCAACAACATTGATGTGTACCTAAGGCCATTAGTTGAAGAACTTTTATAGCTGTGGGCCAAACCAGGTGTGTGTATGTGGAATGAGCACAAAGGAGAGTCATTTGACCTACGAGCGTTGCTTTTCGTAACCATCAATGATTGGCCTGCTCTTAGTAACATTTTAGGGCAGACAAATAAGGGATTCAAAGCATGCACGCACTGTTTAGATGAGACTGAAAGTGTATATTTGGATAAATGTAAGAAGGTTGTGTACCTAGGGTATCGTCGATTTCCTCTGAACCTGCATCCCGTAAGAAAGAAAGGCAAGCATTTCAAACGTCTGGCAGAACCTCGGAGGAAGCCTGTCCTCCGTACCAGTGAGGAGGTATTTGGTATGGTCAAGGACCTAAAAGTAATCTCTGGAAAAGGTCCTGTCAGTCTATCTGTTCCGAATGATGATGCCAGACACGTGCCCATGTGGAAGAAGCAATCTATATTTTGGGACCTACCCTATTGGAAAGTCCTAGAGGTCCGCTCTTCAATCGACGTGATGCACGTGACGAAGAATGTTTGCGTGAACCTGCTAGGCTTCCTCGGAGTGTATGGGAAGACAAAAGATACACTGGAAGCATGGGAGGACCAACAACGTATGAAATACCCTGAAGAGACTATGCATCCTGAGAACGAGAAGGGTAAAGGACGCCACTTAACTCCTGCCAGATACGCTCTTACCAAAGAAGAGAAGGAAATCTTTTTTGAATGCCTGAGAAGTATCAAGGTCCTGTCTGGCTTCTCATCGAATATAAAGGGAATAATAAATATGGCAGAGAAAAAATTCCAAAACCTGAAGTCTCATGACTGCCACGTGATTATGACGCAATTGCTTCCGATTGCATTGAGGGGGCTTCTACCTGAAAATGTTCGAGTACCCATTGTGAAGCTATGTGCATTCCTCAATGCAATATCTTAGAAGGTAATCTATCCAGAAAGCATACCAGGGTTACAGACAGATGTGGCCCATTGTCTTGTCAGCTTCGAGTTGGTGTTCCCACCGTCCTTCTTCAATATTATGACGCATCTCCTGGTTCACCTAGTTGAAGAGATTGCCATTCTCGGTCTTGTATTTCTACACAATATGTTCCCCTTTGAGAGGTACATGGAAGTCTTAAAGAAATATGTTCATAACCGTGCTAGGCCAGAAGGAAGCATCTCCAAGGGCTATGTAATAGAGGAGGTCATTGAGTTATGCGTTGACTTTATTCCTGACCTTAAGGCGATTGGTGTTTCAGAATCATGACATGAGGGGAGACTGCATGGAAAAGGCACCCTAGGATGTAAATCAATGATATGTAGGGACGAGCATTCTCTCAATCAAGCACACTACACGGTTTTACAAAGATCTATCTTGGTTTCCCTGTATATCTATGAACACAAGAATTTTATGCGCCTCAAACACCCGGGGAAGTCTGATGAATGGATTATAAGTGAACACATGGCGAGTTTTGGCGGATGGCTGCAAAGACTTCTCACGAATAACACCACTGTTGGAGATCAGCTATACTTGTTGGCCAGGACACCATCTTCGACTGTATGTACTTTCCAAGGGTACGAGACAAATGGGAATACATTTTACACGATAGGCCAAGATAAAAAGAGCACCAACCAAAACAGTGGTGTCTGCTTTGATGCAGCAAAAGACAATGGGCAAAAGAACACGTATTATGGGTTCATAGAGGAGATATGGGAACTTTACTATGGACCTAATTTCAAGGTCCCCTTGTTTCGGTGCAAATGGGTCAAGCTAACAGAAGGAGGGGTTGAGGTAGACAAGAAGTACAGAATGACAACAGTGCATCTCAATATTCTTATGAAGGTAGACAAGAACTTAGACGAACCATTCGTCTTAGACAATGATGTGTCTCAGGTTTTCTATGTGAAGCACATGTCTACCAAACCAAAAAAAATAAAAAATAAGCAAACAGATACATCACACGATGAGCCAAAGCGTCACATAGTTCTTTCAGGGAAAAGAAACATAGTGGGAGTGGAGGACAAGACAGACATGTTAGAAGATTATAATAAGTTTGATGAAATTCCACCCTTCAAAGTGAAGACTGACCCAACCATCCTGTTAAACGGTGCTGATACTCCATGGTTACGGCCGACGTGATCATAAGATTGACTATATGTATTAATTGAGCCTTTTTTGGCACACATATGTATCTCAACATGGTAATCAATGTCATATTTCTTCTGTTAACACTATATGTATTAAATGAGCCATTTTCTTCCCGCCATTTCTTCCCGCTAGTTCTTCCTGCCATTTTTATTCCCGCCAGTTCTTCCCGCCATTTCTTCCCGCCAGTTCTTCCCACCACACTACAAGAAATGTGTTTACTTGTGACCTTCTCGTAGTGACGGGGAATGAAATCGTCATAGATCTATGACGATTTCGCACAAGATGGTCGTAGATCGTTTGGAGAGGTCAAAACCCTATAAAATTACGACGATTTGTGCAAAATCTTCGTAAATTTTTCATACGAAAACTTCATAATTTACATGACACAGCTGGGAGACTTATTTATAGCAGATTATGACGAATTGAAATTGTCGTAATGTCTGAATCGAAATGTATTTAAATGATTAGAAGACCACATCAGCAATTCCGCCTACGTGTCACGTCTATGTGTCAATATTTGCTTTATCCACGTGTCAGCGCACCATCCTAGCACCAAGCGTTGCATGCATGTAATAACATGCAAAAATAAGTCGGGGTGAAGGTTCGAACCCGCAACCTCCTAACTACCTATCGCTGTAACCACTGCACCAAAGTTTCTTTCATGTCCAACTATTGAGCTGCCACTATTTAATTAGACCAAAGTATGTTGGTCTTTCACAAAATAACCAATAAGACCAAAGTATGTTGGTCTTTTACAAAATAACCAATAAAAGGTGCAGAAATGGAGGCACGCGTGGGTCGAACCCGCGACCACGCGACAAGCTAATCCGACAGAGTTCAGAACCACCGCATCACACAATCGTTCATGTTATATTTTTGAAGTTGTTTTATATTAGCATATTAATTGGATGTTGGGCTTTTACAAATTAGTGAATAAAAGGTGCAAAAATGGAGCATGCGAGGGTTGAACCCGTGACCTACAGCATATAGGAAGCCACCGTTGCCACTAGTCCATGCACCGGTGCTTGTTGTACATACAAGTCGCGGCCTTATATTCTTTGTTCATCTGTTGGGCTGGCTTAATTTATCACTAGAATGGGCCTCGGGGGAAAGCGATATGGGCCGCGGTGGGAGGGACTAGGCCTTACACGCACTAGGCCATCTCGGCTGGTATAGTTAGGTAGTTTTTTTTTCTTCTTTTTTTTTTTCATTTTGTTAATTCTTTGGTATCTTTTTCATAACTATTCCAAAAGAATTGATTTTTGTCTCTAATTTTTTATAAAATTATGTACATCATCTTAAGATGTTAATTGCAAATATTTTGACTGTTTTAAAATAGTGTATTTACTAATCTCATATTAGTCCATAGTAGGGATAATATCATATTTAAAAATATGATTTTGAAACTAGAGCTTCGAATTCAACATTTTGGGTGAGCTAGGGGATGAGTCTCGCTAAAATCTCATTGGATATCTGATGAAACATCATATTATGAGTCTAAAAATGATTTTTGCCAAAAATCATGAGCATCGGGTCATGTACCTATAGTTCAAATCGGACCCACTTCCTACCGATTCGGCAGGAATTTGTCTTTTTTACCAGGGGTGAACGGAAAGGTTTGAGATACCCCGGTTGGGACATTGTCCATATAAGGTGGTCTAATATTTTTACAAAATGTGACGGTACTATTCTAAAACTGTTGTTTGGTGGTTGCTTCACAAAACGACCCGTTTTTTGCGCTCCGAAAATGGAAAAGGGATTCTCCGTGTGTCGAAAAGGAAAACTTCCTCCTGCAACATTGTTCTCCATCCCAATATGCACACTCGTGCACAATACAGGCACATTATCACAAACTATGCTGCGATTCTAGCCATAACACTAGTCGTTTGGTCCGAAAGACATGAAACCTCATACATGATAGGTCATTTCTGAGAAGGATTTTTCGAGACACTTGCAATATACCAAGTTTGGTATTTTTACTTGAAACTATGTCACATAATAAGACACCACGCGAAGGATTTGCATTGATCGGACCGTTTTTGAATTTTTTATGCCCGTTTCAAACTATGGTCAAAACGGCGGATAAGAAGGCTCTTAGCTAGGGGATGAGTCTCGCTAAACTCGCATTGGATCTCTGATGAAACATCATATTGTGAGTCTAAAAATGATTTTTTCCAAAAATCATGAGCATCGGATCATGTACCTGTAGTTTAAATCAGACCCACTTCCTGCCGATTCAGCAGGAATTTGTCTTTTTCGCTAGGATGAACGGAAAGGTTTGACATACCCCGGTTGGGACATTGTTCATGTAAGGTGGTCTAATATTTTTACAAAATGTGACGGTACCATTCTAAAACTGTCGTTTGGTGGTTGCTTCACAAAATGACCCGTTTTTTGCGCTTGGAAAATGGAAAATTGATTCTCCGTGTGTCGAAAAGGAAAACTTCGTCCTGCAACATTGTTCTCCATCCCAATATGCACACGCGTGCACAGTATGGGCACATTATCACAAACCATGCCGTGATTCTAACCATAACATTGGTCGTTTGAGTTGTAAGACATGAAATTTCATACTCGGTAGCTATTTTTGAAAGCACTTTTTTAAATTTTTTGAAATATTGGAAGTTTGTTATTTTACATGGATACGAGGTCATATAAAATGACACAATGCGAAGATTTTCCCTATATCTTTTATCTAGTTATTATGCCGATTTCATACCATGGACACTTCTCCAGCCAATCAGAATGCAAAAAGAGGGTACCCACGAATCACCCCACTGAATAGGATCTTAACCATCCACGAGCGCTCGATCCAACGTTGTTGAACTCATCCTCAGTCCCTCACCCACCGAAAATTTGGTCCTTGGCGCTGGAGAGCTTCAATTTTGCCCCGTGTTCAGGGGTAGTTTTGCCGTGTGTACATGCGGACAACAAACCCTAATCCCCTTATGCCTCTCGCTCAGACCCGCCGCCACCACCTCCCTCCCCCTTCCTCGCGCGGCTCTGTCCCTCCTCCCCTTCCTTCCCCATCGAACCCTAATCCCATCGCCCACCCCTCTGGCGCCGCCACCTCCTGCCACCGCAGAGCCACTCCTCCTAGTCCAACCTCGTGTGTGGCCCTCTCCTCTCTCCCAGACTCTACCGCGCTGTCAATCTTGCCTGGCTGCCATGCTCCTTCTACTGACCTCGTCGCGAGCGTGAACGGGATGGACGAGAGGTGGAGCCCCGCACGGATCTGACGTCTTGGGCTACCCTAGCGCCCCACTGCTGGCCTCCCTCGCGCGGCTTCTACTCCTCCTCCCAGACCTCCTATGTGGTGCCTCGTCGAAGGCATGGTCCGGTGACACAGAGGCCGACCTGCTGCTGGCCTCCGCCACCATGATTTGCTCGCCTTCCAGCTGATTTGCTGCTCTGCCTTTGCAGCTATTTTAGATGGGGTGGAGCTTTCCCTCTCTCCGGAGCTCGCCGTCCTACACACCATGGCAATTACCGGACACCACACCTTCGTCTACAACGCTCTCGTCTCCAGGATCGTGCTCCGCCTCCCAGAAAAGGCGTAGGTCTGTCTCGTCTACCGGATCCCCTTTTATTCATATTTCTTCTTTATATGCCTCAATCTTCCCATGACCTTAGGGTTTTATTGTGGAGAAATCAGAGATGAAATGGGAACTATAGTTTAGTGCTTAGGGTTATAATCTCGGCTTGTTAGGATTATATGGCAGGTGTTTGGGCTAGTAATCTTATTTAATCGTAGAAGCTATTACTGTTAAGTGCATTCCAGATAACTTGTGGAAGGGTGCTAGCTCCATCTGTTCATGCAAAACAGAGGATTTGCATCCGAGATGAGTCATCGAAGTTTGGTAGCTCCTGTTGTTTACTTCCTAGAAGCTGATACAATTAGTGGTGTTGGTTGATTAGGTAGTTTTATCTCGTGGTGTTGTGCTCAGTCAATGTCTTTTGCTATGCTGTGCTACTAGCTACTAGCTGAGTCCGACTCTATAATATGGAACAGAGGTAGTATTAGTTTTAAGTGCTTTCCAAAGTATTACTGTTGTTATACCTACAAGTATAGCCTTCTTTAGTTGCCTCCAAACTTGAGTTCAGCTGCTTGGAAGTTTTGAGATTCATTCTTATGAAACTTGTTGCCTTTACTAAAAAATATGTGCACTCTGTTCCAGATCATCTCGGTAAAAATGTACCATTTTATTTGCTTCAACATCTATTCATTGTTGTCGATGGGATTAGTTCTAGGACCTTCTAAGGTTTTGTGCTCAGTCAAGGTGTCGCGGAGGCAGAGGGGATGCGGAGGCAAAGGGGACGCAGATCAGGAAGCCGTACACCATCACGAAGCTGCGCGAGAGTTGGACGGACCCGGAGCACGACAAGTTCCTCGAGGCGCTGCAAATGTGAGTGTTCCTCCTCGAGCTTCCCATCTTTCTTGATTCAGACTCGACGAGGAAGAAATCTTGCAATCTCTGTCTATGTCCTATTTGTCTACTGGGTTATGGGGGATCGCTCGACGACTCGAGCTACGTGTAGGCTTATCAGAATTGGTAGCCGCTGTTTGTAAATGGCTAGTCTAAATTCTGATGAAAATTGTGGAGTGGGTGAGGTGGGAGGGAGAGCGCTTCCTGCTCCTGATTGGGAGGGAGGGTACTTCCGGTTACTACCAGAATAATCATGGACCATTAACATCTGATTGTCAGTTACCATATGACTTGTACTGCCCCTGTATATGATTACACTCTGTGAAGGACACCCCTGTATATGCTTTCATTGGCATTAACATTTGTGTAGACGTTATATACTGATTTCATTGCATTGAAAATTTACTTTCTCCTCTAGGTTCCAGGCTTGCTTGCTTGTTCAGACTCTGATAAGGAAGAAATCTTGCGATCTCTGTCTGGGATCATCATGTTCGATCAGGTTGGATGCTAGATCTCAGTTGTATCCTGCAAACATTTACGTTTTGATATATCCTGCATGATTGCTAGCCTTCTTCTCGATCATGTTTAGGATACTAAATTGGAGTTTACTTCTACTAGATGCTTGATTAGTACCTAGGCATGATTGGTTTGAATTTCTTCCCTCTCTTTTAAGATATGCGAAGTTTGGCTGATTGTTTTACTAATTTTAGAACAATAAAGAACCACATGATTTTCTTTGTTTACGCCAAGTTACTTTTATTGTTATGATGTGAATCTCACTGTTGTTGCAGAGGTCTACAACTTATATTATATAGGGAATTCTGGGGCTGGAGACGAATCTCGGCACGCTTCGGATGCAAGTTAGTGTTCTCTGTCTCTACATCAGGGCAAGAGTATTATGTAGCTTCTGCTAAACTGTTGTTGATGGGTTATTTTTAGAATAGGAAGATTTAGGTTGAGGTAGCTAGGCTGGTAAAGTGTTATGTTTTTAGTGATTTAGGCTTAATGATTCCATCATCTGTTGTCCTGTTTCTTTCTGTACATGTTTGAGAGGTTATTGCTGATGTGACCAAAGTTGCATGGAGCTGGGGCAGTAGAGGTCAAGATCGTGCATATTAGTTGAGTTTTTATTCCAGACAGTAGATAATAGAACTATATTGTATGACTGTATTTTGCTTCTTTATGGTTTGTATAGAGATAGCTATTATAGGCTACACTGTTTTTATCCTATTATACATTCTTTTACATTGACATGACCTTGATATCTTTGGTCCCTTCTTTGTGCATTATCAATGTCAATTACTAAAGTATTGCATGATGTTTGTTTGTTTATTTGTAGGATGTTCGAGACAAATGCAACAACATTGCAAGGAAGAATGTCCTTTAGAGGAAGTTACATGGTGTCGACTCGCTGGAGATACTTTTACACGATGTAGAATTGTTACTAAGAGATACTTTTAGGTAATAATATTGTTGTGTGTGAACCTGTGAACTTGGATGTATGTCATGGTGTTCTGTAATTCAAATTATAGCCAGATCTATTTAGTTATTTAGATTCTATCGACTGTTTCATTGTATATTTATTGGAAAAATTACCATATTTAATATATGTGTTTGATCTATATAATTAGGCAACTGAACCTAAAGAGGCCAAGGCCCAAATAGTATTGCACTATCAAAATGCCACATCTGTATTATGCTGGACCAAATAATAGTTTTGTAACAAGACAATGGCCCATATAATTCTAGATAAAAAGGTTGAAAGTAGAAAAATAATGGACGTCAAAGCCCAATAATTTATTCTAAAAAGCCCAAGGCCTAGAAGAATAAATGCTCAATTAATGTGCTTGGCCCATATGAGCAATCAAACCGGACTAGGCTGAATTTGCATTATGACGATCTTATTTTGTCATAGTTTTGCCATATCGATTCGGACACGTAGGATCTGTCCTGGCCTGGCTAGATGACTCGTGACGATATTGGATCGTCATAACGGTTATGACGATCCACTATCGTCATAGACGTTTATGACGATTTAAAAAAAACGTCATTGTGTGTAATTACTGACGCTCAGTTTTTGACGATCAGTTTTTCATCATAAGATCGTAATATATTATAGACAATGACAATTTCATGACGAAAATGGAGGGTCCTGTATCAGCGGATTCCTTGTAGTGCCATTTTTCCCCCAGTTCTTCCCTCTAGTTATCTTCCTGCCATTTCTCACTATATATATGTAGGGTTGGCCTCCATTGTCATTGCACATATCTAGACTCATATCTGCAACCTCATCACTATTTCCCATGGCTTCCACCGTACCACTAACCTTCAGGGAGGCGGAGGCGCTTTGTGCCTCGAACTACCCCTGCCTGTCGGGCTACTGCATCCCTGTCGGCTGGATGCTGAGCGCCGGAGGCATGCCGGTTCCTCCTGTCCCTCTAGATGTGGCGCGCCGGATGGCCATCACAAACCACTACTACTTTGAGCTCAAGCCGAAGCAGCGGAGGTATCCCAACTGGCATCCCGACTATTTCCCGACATGGAAAGCCTTCTTCGGGGATTGGTGTGAGAGGGCGCTTGCCAGGCACGAGAAGGACGCCCCAACTCCTCCGAACTTCAACGAGGCCAGCCGTCGGTTGTGGTGGCACGGTCGTACTCTCCAGAGCATCATGGCCTATGACACGGCCGCCGACTCTAACCCCCGTCTGCGCTACCCTCAAGTCCAGCCCACGCGTACTCATCCTTCAAGTTTCAACTACGACGACCCCGACGACGACAGCGACGACTGCCGCGACGAGTACGACGACTATAGTGGCGAGTATTACAGGTGTAGGTAGGAGCATGACTGAATCACTCCAACATTCCAAAACAAGTTCGGCCGATTATGACTTAATCTGACCATTATCTCAGTTCTTCTATGTATCTTAATTTTCAGTCATGCTTTGTTAGTTGCGTTATGTACTTTAATTCCAGTTCTATCGTAATAAAATTTTCTTCCCGCCCTTTCGCTCCCACACATTCTGCCCGCCCTTTCCCATTTGTAACTAGTTTGAATAATAAGAATTTTATTTTTTAAAAACAACAAATGTTTTAGGATTAATTATTCAAATGCAAACAATTTTCATGTTGAAAGTTTTGTCAGATTCCAAAGTATACAAAAGATGCTAAATTTAAATAACCAAACAATTCAAAAATGTTAATACAAAATAAAATATGATTTGATCTAATAAAATTGAGTTAGATTCCTTTTCAGATGCTAAATATTTCTTAAGTTCAAAGTTTTAGGGTTTGACTATTTTATTTTTGTCTTAATTGAATAATCCAAATTTATATGTAAGTGTTTTAATCATTTTGAAAATTTTCATCAATAGTAACTATAAAATGTTTCTATATGAATGGATAGATATAATTTTTCTGAAAATTATGATATATTATTCATATTTTTCTGAGTTGAAATGAAAAAGATATGAATTTTCTAAATTCTATCCTGCTTTTTGAATTAAAAATGCCACCCCATTTAATGTACGAAATAAATGCCCCCCTTTAACACCGGGTCCATCCACGAACCGTTGTTAAAGGGGCGGTGGGTGCGCGCGAAACGAAAACCCCCCCAAACCCCCCCTTTAACACAGGTTCGTGCCTGGAACCGGTGTTAAAAGGGGGGTGGGTGTGCGCGAAATAAAAATCCCCCAATGCCCCCCTTTAACACCTGTTCGTGGCTGGAACTGGTGTTAAAGGGGGTGCGCACGCGAAATGAATTCCCCCCTTTAACACTGATTCCAGCCACGAACTGTGAACCGGTGTTAAAGGGGGAAGGATTTATAACGCGCGCATCTTCCTTCTCTCCCCCAAGCCAGATCGAAAAAAGCGCGCTCAGAGGAAAGCAGAGCCGTCGCCGTCCACTCCCTCGCCATACGTCACCGCTGCTGTTGCCCACTCCTCATTGCCGTCCATGAGGCCTTGCTGACCGTGACGTTCCACACGCCGCGACTGCCGCCACCGGCTGTCTCCCCGCGCGCACCGCGTCCTCCCCGCACCTCTCCTATGGCAGCCACTGGCACCACACAAGCGCCACATCCGACCACTTTCCGGCCTCCTCGGTAATTAATAAGTTAATTTTTATATTAATTAGTATTTCTATATTAGGTAATTAGTTGGTAATTTTGATAGGTATATAGTTGATAGAAATAATATTGTTGATAAATATATTTGATAGAAATTAATTAGTTGGTAATTATAGTTGCTAGAAATAATATTGTATAGAAATTTTGTATAGTTGATAATTATAGTTGATAAATATTGTACAGTTGATAATTATATAGGTATATAGTTGATAAATATTATACAGGTATATAGAAATAATATTGTATAGAAAGATTATTTGTATAGAAATAATATTATATAGAAATATTCTTTGTATAGAAATAATATTTTATATGAATAATATTATAGAAATTGTAGAGGAAGAAGTAGAGGATCCGTCGTCGTCCACGCCCTTGCCGTCCGCTGAGCGCCGTGCTGGGCAGTGGGCCTGGCGCCGTCCAGCCCGGCCTGCATCCTCCTCTTCTCCCCGTCGCCGTGTCCACGTAGGGCCGCCGGCGGTGAGCTACTTTTTTTGCATAGACATGTTGTATCTTTTTTTTCATAGACATGTATATTGTATCTATATATGTATATATGTATATATTTGTATGTGGCCTGGACCTGACTGATTCAACTCCATTCGGTGAGGAGCAGGCCGATTGCATGTGGTCGGCTTAGGGCTCACTTTTTCAATTGGTTTGCACTTGACCGATTACTTTTCCAATGCCGTCGACCCTGACCTCCTCTGCCCTCGCTAAGACTACACACGCGTTGTGGGTGATTCGCCCATTTTAGGTAGCCCACATCGTGTTGGTTCGAACGCACACCCCCACGTATCCTGGCCCCGCTCTTGCCCTAGCGCCACCAGCAGCCGCCCTAGCACACCTCTTTGTCAATATAGCACACCTCCGAATTAGGGTTTGGAATGACCAAGCATATATTAGGGTTACATTTCAATACTTTTAACCTGTCATATCATCATCCTTGCTTGAGTATTTCAATAGATGTATTATTGATATTTGTGTGATAATATTATTGTTTTAGAAACTATGGATCCACTCAGTAGAAACCTTGAAGAGAAAGAAATAATGGAGAACATGATCCATGAGGACACCTTACAATATCTGAACTTGGAGGGACATGATGATAGCTCAAGTAGTCATGGAGAAGATGACGACTCCGGTGAACGCACTTTAGTGATTACAAAGTCCGTCAAGGTATATGCATGGATTAAGCTTCTGCTGACTTGGACAGATTGATTTGTATATATATGTACATGTATTAATTAACACTTCTTTCTTCTTTTAGCCCTCCGGATCGACCAGCCAGCAACAATCTTCTTCTATAAAAGAGAGCAAGCGAGGCGCGAGCCATCGGTTGAAAGATCGTGCAAAGTTCACGATCGAAGCAGTCCATGTTGATGGTAGGACGATGGAGCCTAAGAATGCCGCAGACAAATTTATACGTTAGACTAGAGTTCTTGTTAGGGACCAAATCCCAATCACAATTGAATATTAGAATAAGCCAAATAAGGGCGACGGTACCTTTGTCGATGAAAGATCCAAAGAAACGCTTTGGACTTCGCTGTTGGTAAATTTCACCCTACCGCCAGAGGAGGATGAAAATAAACCGGTTATATAGGAAAAGGTCAAAGAGTGGACTCTAAAGAAGATGGCTGACACTTTCCGCAACTGGACGACAAAATTGAATAAATTTTTCAAAGCTCGCGAGAGTCTAGATTTCGAAAACACATATTATGCGAAGATAAAACCTCACTGGCCTGAATTTGTGGCGTACAAGTAAGGTGCTATAGCTACAAAGAGGTCAGAAACCAATACGCTAAATGCCCAGAAGAAGGAATATCACCAGAGGACGGGGTCAGGTGGCTACATATCTCAAAGGTCTAAGTGGGGGGAAGTTGAGAAGGCCCTGCGCGCTAGAGGGATCACACCATAGACAGAGGGGTGAGACCTACGTGCAAAGACTTGGTTCTATAGAATCGAGGCAAGGTTGGACCCAGAAACAGGATTGCGTATCTTCCCAACAATTCTTGCCAAACCCGTCACTGAACTAATCACGGCATACGAGGAAACAGCCGCCAGGACCTTCCATCCGGATAGAGCGAATGACCAGCTGACACGCGCCATCGCCCATCGGTAAAAAAGAACACCCTGGACTTGCACTAAGCACATGGGGTATGACGTGGAAGGATGGGTTTGCCGAGTGGGGCGACTCTTACAGATGGCGCGGCAGAAAAGAAAAAGAGCGTACAGACTGGATGACACAAATAGAACATGCACTTGTGGCGCTGCAGGCGCAAGTGAATGCACAAAATAGGCAGCAAGCTACCGGCCCATCTCAGCGACACGAAGAGCCTGCATTGGACACTGCCGACGGCCCAGACTCTGCACGGAAAAGCAGCGTGGCTTCCACGGAGAACGTGCAGCCCACGCTTGAAATGGCGGGTCCTCGATACCCCGTGGATGAGATCACGGAGAGCGAACATGCTGAGCTGCATGTGAGATTAATGGGCTTATCCATTAAGGTGGCAGTAGGATATGCCTTACCTCCTGTAGCTGGTGGAACTTACCACTGCCGACCGATTTCAGATGGCTATGCTATTGTCATGGTGGATGAGGTTGTGAAGGAATATGAGGAAGCACAACTTAACCATGCTACAGGTGAAGGGGAAACTCAACTCAAATTTGCAGTGAAAACAACCATTCTTTGGAAGAAGGAACACATCGTGCTTCCAAATTGGAGGCCACTGGCACCCCCGCCATCTCCGTAGCGTCAGCGGTCTGAGCCGCCTCAGCCGTCTCCAAGTCATCAGAATACTCCCTTGTCGTCTCCGCCGCGTCAGCCATCTCCGGCGCTTCAGCCATCTCCTGCGCGTCAGCCATCTCGGGTGAGCCAGCCATCTTCTGCGCGTCAGCCATCTTCGGCGCGCCAGCCATCTCCTGCGTGTCAGCCATCTCCGGTGCTTCAGCCATCTCCTGCGTGTCAGCATAAGCGGAAGAGCACTGCCACGAAGAGCATCACTAGCACTGCCACGAAGAAATACACAGGAAGCCATACGCCAAAGAGTTCTAGAAACTACGTCCCGCAGCCTTCCGCCAAGCCATTGCCGGTATTACCGTGGAATCGCAGCAACGAGGAGAACAAGACGATCTCGGAAGAAGAGGTCAAGAAATTCTTTGCACCTAGACGGGCCGAGCCAAAGGAGAAACTAGATCTGTCGGTGGTGGATAAGTTTTACAATAATCTTTTGAAACCTGAAACCCCACTTGTGCCGAACTATGAGCGCCAGATTATGAAGGGGGATGCAAGGCAGAGGGAGTCTGAAATTAGTAGTCATGCGGCACCCGAGAAAATAGTTCCCATGCTCGGAGAGCAGGAAAACAAATCATGCGCCCCGCTCCAAGTGTTCGACACACAGATAGCTCCTCCTGTAAATGATTACGAGGAATAGCTACAAAGAAAGGACAATGAGATGGGGATGACCTACATTGCATACTTGAACATCATGGGAGACCACTTTCCCAAAGGCGATGTCAACCCCATACAGCCATGGAAGTACGGGAAGAATCTCGTCAAGAAAGAGGAGCTCAAGTATCTACCAACAAAAATGCAAACATTGCATAAGTGGTACCTTGATTTCTGCAAGATGAGAAAGGAAGAATGGATCACGACGCATATAAGAGATCAAATTTTCTTGTGCGGAGACGACGCGATCACCTTCAACGTTCAAGACTTGCATTTTTTATTCAATCAGAAGGAACTCGACAAAGCTGCCATCAACCTTTATTGTGTGTAAGTACTATTTCTGTAATTTCTATCTCAGCTCATTCAATTCATGTATATATATGCTCACCATATATGTATATACTATTATGCAGGAAAGAGGTTATGGAATGCATAAAAGGAGGCCCTTTTGAAATTGGGTTCGTTGACCCAAATAGATTTCATGAACAAGTGGTAAAAAACAAACCCGAGCAAACAGAAAATTTCTTGCTAACGTCTTTACTGAGAAAACAAACCAAAAGGGAAATACTATTGCCTTACAACTTCTTGTGAGTGTTACCCTCTCTTGTACACATTCTGTTTCGGCTTACTCGATGTTAAGTGTAACTGATGATGAGTTATGCGCGTGTAGGTTCCACTTTATTCTGCTGGTCATTCAAGTTGACTCAGGAAAAGTCCTTGTCATGGACTCGTTACGAAAAGACCAAGAGGTATGGACAGACTTTAAAGAGGTGCTCTAGAGGTAATTTCAATCATATAATTGCACTAGATCGGCAACTTTCGTGACAACAAGTAATTAATTACTCCTTTATCCATTTTCTTTGTTGGACAGGGTTTGGAAAAGGTTCACGGGCAGGGCCGTGGGTGAATGGTCAGAAGAACTAAAATTTGTAGACCAAAATGTAAGTAATACTAGCCAACTAGGTCTGTGTATCTCTTTGATTCTGCTTCCAATTCCATTATATCATGCTTTATTGATTATTATTTTGATTGAACTCTCTATTCTCGTAAAGTGCATGCATCAAAGACCCGACAATAACTTATGTGGATGCTATGTTTGCGAGTTTATTCGCAACACGATATGTGCGACGGGTCAAGCCGCACTAGAACGACTTAGAGTAAGTAAACAAAGTACACATCATTATTTTATTACCATCAGTTGTGTTGAGTTTTATTCTTATATATATATTGACCCCATTCTTCATATATATTTAGATCGAACGTATGCGGGACCAATCTTACCATTTGACCGCATACGAATCATTCAAGAGGAATTGGCGGGGTTCATACTTGATGAGGTCGTCATGCTTGGCGGATAACTTTTTAGATATCAACCAAAATGAACGTGTATAGAAATGTTATATTGTATATATGCTTGAACGTGTTTGTCTTGTACTTGATGCTTCAACGTGTACGGAGAATACCACAATGACGATGTTTGTGTATAATAATAGTTGATTAATTATTCATGTACTCGTATGTACCGATGATGTATGTGTATACCTCTCCTGATCGATCCCCCCTCCTCCCTCCCCATCCCCGCCGCGCCACAGAAATCCGCCCAGAACGGGGCGGTGGCAGAACTCTGCCACGGCAGAGATTTATGCCGTTTTCCTACCGCGGTAGAGAACCTTTAAACACCGGTTCGTGTTACGAACCGGTGTTAAAGGGGGGCCTGAGCGCTGCGGCAGCCCCACGTGCGCCACCCTTTAACAACGGTTCTTATAAGAACCGCTGTTAAATGGGGGCCTCTAACACCGAACCCCCAATTTTGGTTCTGTAACCGGTGTTAGAGGCCTCTACGAACCGCTGTTAGAGGCCTACCTATGCACTAGTGCTCTTCTGTGTAATTCCAAGATTATTCCGATTGATTTCCTATTCCAGGATTTGTACTGAGTTAGCTCATTTTAGCACAACCCAGTTAGCATGCCTCTTCCGTATGTATTTAGCATGTCTCTTTAGAATCTATTTTTGATCGGCTCTCCGTATTGCCATCGGTGGAGAGTAAAATGTGTCAAGCTCACAACATGCAATTAAAGTTACAAAGAACTAGAATCTACTTAGGCGAAGCACTCGAATCAACACAACCTGTTTAGGATGACGATATATTTTCCTGGCCAAGTAGATCACCAGTTCGCATTCCAGAAAATCCAGGCATAGGTGGATGTCTCTTAAAATAAGCTTATGTGTTTTCTTTGCCTTTAACTATTCAATAATATAATACTAGGAATTCGTATACAAGAATGCCTCTGCTTATTTTATATTTTACGTTATACTCTTGTGAAATGGTAAATAATTGGTTCATCCATTATGCACGGTCGATATTCTAACTTGCATGTATTTATATTTTTCACTTTAAGATATTTAGACTAATGAGACAAATTATTTATGCAGAATGTTTATGAATTGAGAAAGAAATTTTTGGTGTACCTGCTCAATTACCATGAAAATGAAGCAGAAGAGAATACCCCTAACATTGCGCGACAATATCTAATGTATCGAGGAGTAGATATATTTATATTAGTTAATTAGTCTCAGTGCTTATTTCATATGCTAATGATATCGATTATCGAAATATACATCAGACATGTGTGGAATACTAGGGTTTGGATATCTTGTGGTTGTTTTTTCATACATGTGAATTTTGCATGTACTATATTTATATATGTGCAAGATTAATTGTGAAGCCGTAGCAATGCATGGACATTTAACTAGTGATGCATGCTTTTTGAGTTGGGACTACTTTCTTTTTTCGAGAATGAGGCACAAATCCAAGTTATTTTTGAGTTTTCCAAGAATGCTATGTGAATCTGCCATCCATAAGTCCATGTCTTGTGCATCAAACTTGGCCGGACTGTTCCATCATAGCATATTCTTGTGTCCAATGACCTATGTATATATGAGGCATGCTTTTTGAGGTGTCGCTATTTGATAAGTGTATCTTTATATGTGACTTTTACATGTTTTTTAACCCACCATTTCAGTGGCAATAGCTATAAATGGAACAACACTATGCCGTAGGCGGAAGCTAGATACACACGCTATCTAGCGGGAGTTAGGACGAGGAACCGGATGAAGACCTACACGTCCGTCGCGGTGGTTCTTATCTTCCTTGGTTGTCTGTCCCTTGTGTTCCTACTTTGGATGTCTAGGCGAGCTTCCGACCTCTAAATTGGTCAACACACATGTATTCATGTCACTAGCAACTTTTTAACTTGATTGAAACAATGTAACTTATACTGTGTATTCATGTAGGTGACTTATCTATATGTATTTGATTCTATCTCGTCTGTGTATTCATATTTGTGTATTATTTCTGTATTGTGTATCTGTATACATATATCAGTTGTATTGTATATAATATGTATTGTATATCATCTATATTGAGTATTTTTTTAGAACATGGCCGTGGCGCATATGGACTTGGTTAGTGGCACACTATGCTTAAAGCGCACGTGGGCTAGTCTTAGTGGCGCACTGCCTCGTGCGCCACAGGGAAACCAGTGGAAATGCACTCTGTTTTACAACCGTGGCGCACTATGCAGTGCACTAGTGCTATCTCGAGATACCCGTAGCACACCAGGCAGTGCACTATAGGTAATATTTAGCCGTAGTGTAGAGCTCGTGGTGCACCCCTAGTGTGCCACAGAAGGGGAATTCATGTGCGCCACGAATGTACATTTTCCTAGTAGTGTGAAGTCGCCGGAACCTGCAACGTAGTTTCCCCCAACATGGTGGCATACCACTATATAGTGCACCAGCTCGGAGGCTACATCGTAGGCTATTCTGTCGAGTGGGTCGGCCGTAGGAAGAACGAAGAGGCAGGCGCGCTCTCGTTCACCAGGTCGGCACGCCAAGGACCACCACCTGGTGTCTTCCTCGATATGATCAAGGCTCCCTCGGTCTCTTTTCCAAAGGTGATGGGGATATGCCGAGTGGGTATACCCAGCAGGACGTTCCCTATTGGATCATACTATCAGCGAGTGGGCCTGCAGGATGGCGACTGGACCGCAACCCAAGAGGAAGCCCGGCGACTGGAAGCTGAAGGCGCAGAAGCGTAGCTAGGCCTAGTTGGATTAGGTCAAAACCCTCCTAGTCCTTATCTAACTCGGTTGTAGATCTATAAACCCTAGCGAGGTGACTCTATATAAACCTCCCTAGGGCACGCATAGCACTACATTCCATCATCCACCCCCTCGACTCGCTGCCCAGCCTCCAAGCTCGCCCTTTGTACTATCTCATCAATACAATCTAGCAGGAGTAGGTCTTTACCCTCCGCGGGGGCGAACCTAGGTAAATCATGTGTCTTTGCCCTCATCTCGCACCGCAGATGGCTGACCGCCCTTTCCCCTCGAGCTACTACTCATTGCCAATTGCAGCATCTACCGTGGCCATTCCCACGACAGTGGCGCCCACCGTGAGGCCTGGCCGGTCAGGCCTTTGTTCTACGGAGAGACCCTATCTGTCGATCAAACGGACGATTGCCACCGGTCGCATGATCGCCAGCAGCGAGATCCTCCAGATCTTGCCCAATATCTACGTCCTAGTGTCACACTCGGTCACCCACAGCGTCATCATGCCGGTCGGCACGATCAACCTCTTCGTTGGATTCACTGACGCCATTGTCTCGGAGGACTCGGCGTGCATTGGCGAGTCGCTGCTGCGTGATCGGCTCTCTGAGAGCGAGGTCCGAACCATCCACCGCCTCGCCTCCGAGTACCACTCGGCCACCAGCAACGTGGCCGAGACCAACAAGGCCGCGGACGACGCGGCCCTCAACAACGACGTCGACTAGGCGACCCCGGCCTTAGTCGCCGGATCCATTGTCGCCGCGTCGCCAGCGGGCTCCATCACCCAAGTCGCCAACATGTGGGATTTCGAGGATCCATTTATCCTCAGGATCTTCGACTCCGACTCCGGATCGGAGAACTCCGGCGACCTCCATGCCGGATTCGGTCGCTTCATCGGGACCTACATGGAGAGCAGCACGAGCGCCCCGCCGGACCCCTTCTCCACGCCGATCCCGCCAACCGCGAAGGCCGGGGAGGTCGAGGAGGCGCGCCTGCGCCTGGAGGAGGCAGTACACAAGGAACAAGCGCGAGAAATTCCGCCTCGAGCAGTTCACTGCGCAGGAGCTATCGCTCTACCACCAGCGCCGCATCAGGACGCGCCTGAAACCCATAGTTCAGGAACGCACCCCTGAACTTCGACAATGAGAATGACCCGGCTCGTGTGGACGATCGTGCGATCTGTGAGAACGCGCCACCAGGAGGCAGTGCCCGGCCACCACCAGGCGCACCAGCGAACGGAGCTCCCCACCACCACCAGGCCGTGCGCCCCCTCTCTACCAGCCGAGAGTCCTTATCTCTCTACAAGAGCGGGGCATTAACGGCCTCGCGTTATACTCCACCCTAATGGACAATGTCATCGCAGGACGAGCAACAGTTGCCAACCTAAACATCACAAGGGAGGGCGTGCTGGAAATTGAGTACGCCAAGGCCCTACTCGCCAAGTCTGTCGAGCAGCAAGTTGTAGGAGCTGACTCGCGGGGTGCATGTACTCCCGCTCCTCTGGAAGAAGGGAGGCCTTGAGCGACTGCCTATTGATGGAGAATACACTGAACTGCCTGCCGTCCGAGCCCCTGTAGCTCCAGCCAAGTGCCGCACACGCGGCGCTCACCACCAACGACCCGCGACCGCTAAACAACATGGTCACTGCCAACGGGCAGCCAGACGACGCGCGGACCCACATCATCAACAACTAGAGCTGGCGCGCACGCCAGCCCAACAAACTGAGGCATACCCTCAGCAACCGCCACGACGGCGAGCCAAGGGGCTCGCTCAGCCGAGTCTGCCCCCAGTGCTTCGGACCGATGACCCGAGGCGATAAATATCCGGCGAACTTCAAAGCGCCAAAGGAGATCGAAAAGTACGATCCCTCGTACGATCCGGCCGTGTGTCTAGACACATACCTCATGGCGATGGGAATCGCCGGCCACACCGACCTACTCGCCGCTCTCTACCTCCCCCTGATGATGGAGGGAGCGACTCGGCAATGGATCAACACCCTCCCTGCGGATAGCATCAATTCCTGGGAGGACATGCGCGACACCTTCGTTAGGCACTTCGAGGGTTACTACACCCGCGCCACCAGCATCAAGGACCTGGAGCGATGCGTCCAGGGACCCCGCGAGTGGACTCGCAACTGGCTCCAAAGGTGGCAAGACCTATGGTTCAACATGGCCGGCATCCACCCAGAGACGGCGATTCACTGCTTCAAGACCTCATGCCGCTATGAGCCCCTGGTTTCCAAGATCAAGTGGTTGTACAAGACACTCGACAACATCCCATACCTCCTAGAGATCGCCAAGCGGTACACGGAGGAGGACCCGAACCAAGAAAACGATGACGAGTGGGGTGGACATCGCCGCCCAAGCGGTCACGACAATGGCAGGCCGCACGAGCTGCGCTACAACAACACTCGCCTCACCGGAAAGCACCGCGGTGATGGGCGAGTCGACTTCGTCGCCAACGCCGGCTACGCGCCACGCGACCCCAAGAGCTTCCGCGCGATGGAGGCCAACACCGCAATAGCAGAAACTTTCGAGCGAGGCTGAAATTCGACCCCGCAGCTCTCCTCAACCAACGCTGCATGTTCAACAGCAGGGAGGGGAATCCTGCCACGCACACGACCGCCAACTGCCACTCCATGAAGGAGATCGAGAAGGCATGGCGCAAGGGAGGACCCCAAAAACAACCCGCCAAACGACAGGTATTCCGCAACGACGTTGGATCACTGCACACCTTCATTGGGCTCGGCACCAAACACGAGAAGAAGGTCCTAGCCCGCGCCGTCACCGTCAAATCAGTGTCCTAGGTCGGCGTCCCCCTCTTCCTCAACTAGTTCGAGCATCGCATCACGTGGAGCCGCGAGGACCACTCGCCACGGATCAAATATCCGGGGCGAGTCGCCCTATGGTCAATCCCAAAGTAGGCGACTACTGGCTCCCCAAGACATTGACGGATGGCAGGAGCTCCATCAACGTACTCTACCTGGACACATTCAGGCGGCTGCGGCTCCCGCAGTCGATGATTGAGACAACCCTCACCACCTTCCATGGCATCGTCCTCGGTCGGAAGGCGTACCCGATCGGCAAGGTGACACTTCCAGTCACCTTCCACACACCAGCGAACTTCCGCACTGAGCGGATCGTCTTCGAGCTGGTCAGCTTCAACTGCCCCTACCACTTCGTCTTGGGGCGACAAGCGTTTGCCAAATTCATGGCGGCTCTGCACTACGCGTACAACGTGATGAAGATCCTAGGGCTGTGCAGCATCATCACCATACAAAGCAACCCCGACATGGCCATCGAGTGCGAGGAGAAAGGCGTTGAGCTCGTGGACGCCTTCATCGCCCTGGAGGCCAACCACGCGGAGGAGCTCGCCAGATACACGGGCGGGGTCGACAAAGATGACCCAGCCATACTCAAGAGGCCCAACGCGGAGAACGGCGGCTCGACCTTGTTCGAGGCCACCATGCACACCCACACCTTCGAGCGAGTCCCAGGCGAGTCCAGCCAGACAGTGACGATCGGGATAGACATGAGCCCTGCATAGGAAAGCGCGCTCATCGAGTTCCTATGTGAGAATCGCGACATCTTTGCATGGAAGCTATCCGACATGCCAGGTGTCCCGACGAAACTCGCAGAGCACAAAATCAACGCCGACCCCAAAGGGCAACCCATCAAGCAGTCGCTGCGCCCCTTCAATGAAGAGCGCCGCCGAGCAATCACTGAGGAGGTGCAGTGTCTACTCGCTGCAGGCTTCATCCGGCCCATCAAATACTCCAAGTGGCTGGCAAACCCAGTCCTGGTCGAAAAGAAGAATGGGACCTCGAAAATGTGTATCGATTACACAAACCTCAACAGCGCCTGCCCAAAGGAGCAATTCGTCCTCCCGCGCATCGATCAGATCATCGACTTGACCGCGGGATCGGAGTCACTGTGTTTCCTCGATGCCTACTCTTGTTACAACCAGATCAAAATGGCGGTCCAGGACGAGGAGAAGACGGCGTTCATCACGCCATTCGGTGCCTTCTGCTACACCGCCATGACTTTCGGCCTCAAGAACGCCGGAGCAACATATCAGCGGTGCATGCAGGAGTGCCTTGCGAGCTAAATTGCCGCAATATCCACGTCTACATCGACGACGCGGTGGTCAAGTCCAATCGCCAGAACGACCTACTCGCCGACCTGGCCGAAACCTTCGCATATCTGCGGAGGTACAAGATCAAATTCAACCTAGGGAAGTGCACCTTCTGTGTACCCACTGGACAACTACTGGGTTACGTATTCTCCAAGTGAGGCATCGAGGAAAACCCCACCAAGATCAATACGATCTCCTGGCTCGGCAAACCCGAGTTCCTCCATGACGTCCAGAAGTTGGTCGGGCGAGTTGCAGATCTCAGCCGCTTCATCCCCCGGCTAGGCGAGAAGGCAATGCCTCTCTACCGCCTAATGCGCAAGAACCCCACGTTCCAGTGGGACAAGGTGGAAGATGACGTGCTCCACGCACTCAAAGAAGTGCTACTCGCTGCTTGCCGCCCCATCGACAAGGACCAATGCTCGTCTACGTCGTGGCATCCGAGCGAGTCGTCAGCGTCGTCATGGTCGTCGAATGGCCAGAAGAGAGCAAGGAGCGCCCTGTGCAGCACCCTGTCTACTACATCAGCGAGGTCCTCACCGAGTTGCGAGAGCGCTACCCGCAATACCAGAAACTGGTGTACGCGGTCTTCCGAGCCTAGCGGTGGCTACCGCACTACTTCCAGGAGTACCCTATCACGATCATCTCCTCCGCGCCGTTGTAGGACATCATCCGCAACCGCGAGGTGACTGGGTGAGTCTCCAAGTGGGCCATCGAGATACAATATCAAGTACGAGCCGTGCAAGGAAATCAAGTCGTAGGCCCTGGCGGACTTCCTCGCCGACTGGGAGGAGGCGCAGCAGCCGGAGAAGCTACCGTACCTCCAATACTGGCGCTCCACTTTGACGGATCCAAGAATGCAGACGGTGCAGGGGCAGGAATCGCACTCACCTCCCCAAGGGGGACAAGCTGCGCTACATGTTATACCTCGACTTCACCCCCTGCACCAACAACATGGCCGAGTACGAGGCCCTCCTTCATGGCATGCGAGTTGCCAAGGAGATGAAAATCAATCGCCTACGGTGCTACGGCGACTACGACCTCATCTCCGCGCAAGTCGCTGATACCTGTGATGCTGTCTCCCCCACCATGGTGGCATACCGCCAAGCAGTGGACTAGCTAGGGGCCATTTCTCCATCTACTTCCTCGAGTGGATCGATCGACGCAAGAACGAAGAGGCCGACGCCCTCTCTCACATCGGGTCACCTCGTCATGCGCCACCCTCCGGTGTCTTCCTCGACAACATCCGCAATCCCTCCGTCTCTCCCCTCAAGGAGATCGACATCGGGATCCCACTGCAACCAGAACCTGCTCTGGTTGCCATGATCGCGGAGCCAAGTGACTGGACCGCTCCATACATCGCCTACCTTGAGGGAGGGACCCGGCCAGCAGACGAGACAGAGGCACGCATGATCGTGCGCCGGTGCAAATCCTTCTTCATCATCAACGACGAGCTCCACAAGCGCATCTTGACTCGCATGTTCCAATGCTGCGTGCAGCCGGCGGGACACCGCAAGATCCTCCAAGACATCCATGATGGTGACTGCGGCCACCATGCCAGCGCCCGATCCCTGGTCGCAAAAGCCATGTGACATGGCTTCTACTGGCTCACCGCACACGCCGACATGGTCGACATCGTCAAATGCTGTGTCGGGTGCCAAAAGTACGGCAACCAGACGCACGTACCGAGCTCAGCGCTCAAGACCATCCCCATCACCTGGCCATTCGTCGTGTGGGTCATGGACATGGTGGCCCCTTCAAGAAGGATCCCTCTGGCTACACCTACCTCCTGGTTGCAGTCGACAAATTCACCAAGTGGGTGGAGGCCAAGCTAGTCCGCAAGTGTGAAGGGAAGACCGCCACCAAATTCCTACGCAAGCTCATCTACCTCTACGGATTCCCGCACAGCATCATCATGGACAACGGCACCAACTTCGCCAAGGGTGCCATGGCCGAGTACTGCGAGGAGCACAACATACGGCTCTACCTTGCCTCAGTCGCCCACCTGGAGTCCAACGGTCAGTTGGAACGTGCCAACCAGAGCATCCTCCATGACCTCAAGCCGTGTCTGCAGGTTCCCCTCGAGCGAACTCCGGGGTGCTGGGTCGAGGAGCTCCCATCCTTTATCTGGGGCATCTGCACCTCTGTCAACTGATCGATTGGGTTCACGCCCTTCTTCATGGTGTACGACACGAAAGCCATCATGCCGACTGACCTCGAGCACGACTCGCCTCGTGTTGTCAACTACGCGGAGGTCGACAACAAGCTCGCATGCCAAGACGGGGTCCACTAGCTCAGCAAAGCACACGACCTGGCTCGCTCCTGCAACACCATCTACCAGCAGGGACTCCACCGCTACCACATCCTTTGAGTCCGGACTCGCACATTCTAGGAAGGCGACCTGGTCCTGCGACTGATCTAGGACAAGAAGGGCATGCACAAGCTCTCTCCCCCATGCGAGGAACCATTCGCCATAGGGCGAGTCCTGGGCAACGACGCCTACTACATCATCGACGTCTGAGGCAACGGACAACTCGACATCAAGAGGCCGTGGAATGTAAACCTCCTAAGGAAGTTCTACACCTAGAAATCTGACCTGTATTCCCCCGCCATGCAATAAAGATATTCGACTCGCACAAATTGTTTCTACTCTCCAACCCTTGTGCCATTTGCACTCGTAAAAACTACATTACGCTAATCATGGAAATCAACCCTTGGTTGCACGAACGGCATGGCTAAGTAGTGTCACACAAGGTCATCGACGAAATTCGGGCCGTGCGCCGTCCACGAAAACACCAACCCGGAGCCCCCATCAGAGTCGCCTCGCTCGACTAGCCCGCTGGGCCAAGACAACCGCACTCGCTTCTCACAGCGACCTAGTCCTCCGCATCCTCGGTGCAACGACTTGAACGATCAAGTAAGATGCTCAAGGACTAACACTAGTTCAATCCTACGTGGCTAGGGAAAACACCAAGTATGAGAGCGCGCCCTGGACTCGCCACGCGACTGGCTCTTCGAGTCAGTCGGAGAGACACTCCAAGCATAACGCGCTCCGTCCTCGCCTACCTTGGGCTTGCGACTAGAACGGCTAAGTACCACGCTCGGGGACTCGTCTAGCCGACCCCGTTCGTGTCCAGGAAAATAGCTAAGTACAGAGCACCCCTTGAGGTCACCAAGCGACTGGCTTTCCAAGCCACGACGAGTCGACCTCAACTAACTAACAGTATACAAACAAACATACACAAAGAAACACGAGGCAAACCCCATTAAAGGGCAGACGCACTCGGCGACTCGCACAACAAAACAATCCAAACTCAAATCAAAGCTGACTAAAGCATACTTGCATTCCTTACCGCAACAAAAAAATTGTTCGCTTACAAGGGCAGACATACACTTATTTAAGTTAACGCCCATCAGCAAAGCTATCTACTCTGCAGGCTACAAAGGCGATGCGCAACTGCTACCATGAACGTGGATGAAGGCTACCCACGGGTTCGACGGATGCGTGGTCAAGGTGCTCGCCATCACCGAATGGAATGGTTGCTCCGTCTTGAAGTCGCGATGCGCCGGCTCGGGGTCATTCGGAGCAACGATCGTATCCTGGTACGGTAGGAGGTCGCCCATCGCCAGCACACGCTCGGAGTGCACGGCCGCCCTATCGGTCAACTTCAACACCTCGGAGATTTCAACAGAGCAGGTCGCCGATGGGTACCCGCTGGTAACATCATCGAGATCGAAGTCATCAGGGAAGTGCACAATCCCAAGGCTCGGTGCAGTCGCGGACCCGCGGCGGAAAGCCGACATCGACATGTACTCCACCACCACTGGCGCCCTCTCCAGGTAGCGCCACACCACCCTGATCTCGCTCGGAATCACTTCCGTCGGCGAGATTTCCTGGAGGTACGCGTGAATGCAGGTCGCCGAAAGGGTGCCAGAATCCTCCAGCATGGTGACGCACTGCCTAGCGTCATACGACCGTGCCTCGGGCTCGTCATCAAGAATCTTCCCTGCAAAGAACAAACAACTTAGCGTCAGAAGGACTCACAACGCAGGTCCAGCCCGTCGGGGACTCAGTGACAAAGGCGACCCACACTCTCGGGGACTCGCTGGTACAACAACTACAAGCCCAAGAAACTCACCAATGAGGGAACGGCAGCGGCCCGTGGTGAAATCTTGAAGACCCAAAAAGTCATTATGCAGCCGTGGGACAAGAGCATCAGACACCTTCCGCTCATCAGCTACAGCAGCGACAGCCGCCTTGGCCCTCTCCTCCGGCGAGCTTGCTTCCCCCTTAGCGGCCTTGAGCTCTCACTCCAGCTCGACCACCCGCTTTTCCGTGACGGCCAACGACGACTGGGTAGCCGTCAACTCTCCGACCAGAACAAAACCCTCACGGGCCGTCGCAACCGCGGACGAGTGCCCCTCTACAGCAAAACAAGGGTGAGATCACAATCAAGAACAAGAAAGCAATGGAGAGCGTAACTCAAAAACTTACCCGCGGTCACCTGCAGTTGCTGGTTCACCTCCTGCACAGAGCGAAGGTCGCGCTCCAGGCACTCTTTGGCAGCCATTCGCTCCGCCGATTCACGCTGGAGCCCCTGCACATACGAAACTAATGTAAGCGGACATCAAAGAATTTCCTAAGTGCCTAGCCGCTGAAGTTCAACGACTAGCCACTCGAGGACTAGACATTGAAGAATTTCCTAAGTGCCTAGTCGCTGAAATTCAGCGACTAGCCACTCGAGTACTGGACAACAAAAAGCAATAAAAATCTACCGGCTGAAATTCAGTGAGCAGATCCTCGGGGACTGGACATACCCGAATAGCCGCACCCAGCATGTTGTGCAGCTCGACCGCATCCACTGAGGGCAGCACGAAGGGTGTGTGTCCGTGATGCTGCTCGATGTACGAGCCCAAAATCTCGGGCACCTGGGCCGATTGCGCCGTGACACTCGCAGTAGAGGCCCTTGCCATGAAGCGAGGGAAGGTCGCCACCGCCGCTCCCGAAGCACTTGTCGTGGGGCCTGACGCCTCGACCAGCATCGTAGGTTCCACTTGTTGCAACCCCGCGTCCATGACGGCTTCGCGGCCGCATCCACTCTAGTCAGAGCTTCACTTGGCGCGTCAGTCGGCTTGTCCAGGACAATGACGACATCGTCACCCTTCATATTCTCCGTGCCCTCAGCGGGCTCCTCAGCGTTGTCGCCCTTCCTCTTCTTCGAGGGATCAGCCTCCTTTCCTGAGGCATCTACTAGGACCTTGGCCACCGAAGGGTGACCAATCTTCTTCACGCCAGTCCTGCAAAGGAAATGATCAACAATTCAGACATCTACAAACTAGTGATCCAAGTCGAAATGGCAAAACACTCACCTGGCGACTGGGATGTAGCACAGGCTGGTGCGTATGTGCGCCGACTTCTCCAGTTCTAGGCCCACCTTGCGGCTGATGCCGGTCTCGAACAGGGCCGGATCCCACATCACGGAGGCCCTCTTCATCGACGAGGTCACAGTAGCAGTAAGTTCCCCTCCGGTCGACGCGGGTTCCTCCCTCGATGGTGAGGCCTCTGCGGCTGAAGCAGCCCCGAGGCCCGTCACTGCTGAGAACGGGGGTGGAAGCGACGCCAGCGGTACCTCGTCCTCCACCACGGTCGTACTGGCCACCTCTGGCGCCTCCATCGATGCTTCGGCCCCATCATCGTTGGTCGTGCTAGTCGCTTCGGAGCTAGTCGCCGACCGAGGCGGCGACACCGCCCTTGGCGCCTCCTTCTTCTTCTTCTTCTTCTTCTTCTTCTTCTTCTTCGGCGACTTCTTCTTTGACAGCGTGGCCGCGCGCCACGAACTGTGTTCGTGGGCCTCACCCTCGCCCCCATCGTGACCCTCGAGTCTCTTGCTGGCATAGAGTTCGCGTTGCCGCTGCCCGCGAGTTTTCCGAACCGCGGGTGCGGTGACCTCCATGGCCTCATCATCGTCATCATCGTTGTCATCTTCATCATCGTCGTCTTCATCATCGTCCTTTCCAGAGGAGTACTTGCTATCATCCCCCTCGGCCTCGGCCGAGCTTTCGTCATCGGCGGGAGGGAGCCAACCCTCCACAACTTGGAACAGCTGAACCAACAACACATGATTAGTGAACCGCGACTGCATTTCTGCTACTGTGAAATAGACAAGGAAAAATATACTTACCAATGGCGCCTTGCGCTTCGTGGTGTATGTGGCGATCCCGGCATTAGGATCGCGGTATTCCGCGTCAGTGATCTTCCCCAACACGGAGGCGTAGTCGTCGACCTTCGACTTAGTAGTGCAGGCCTTGGTCGTGTCCTCCTTAACGGTGTACTCATGCATCCAGTGGGCACGACTGGCCAGGGCACCAATCATTGCCCGAGCCACAAATTATATAAATTGATGGTCTCGAGCCCATCCTTACTCAGCTGGCGAATCATCGTCATCATCTCGTCTACAACCATCCGTTCGTCATGCGGGAGCTTGGCGACTTGGATCCGACGCGGCTCAGGCTACTCGGTGGAGTACGCCGGGAGTGACACTTCGCCGTATGGTGTTGACTAGCTCACATAGAACCAGTGCTTATTCAACTCGCTTGCCGCCTTCTTCGGCAGCATGAGGTCGAGGAAGGAGGCCTTGGACTTCAGCTGCAAAGTGAGGCCGCCTGCTGCCAGCATCGGGCTGCCTGCCCCGTCTTGACTAATTCGCCCGTGGAACAGCTCCTGCCACAGGGGAAAGTACGGGCGGCATCCCAGGTAGCATTCGTAGAAAGCCACGAAGATGGCGAGCTGCTCAATGTTGTGCGGCCCCAGATCTGACAGCTGGATGCCGTGGTATGCGCAGAATCGCCGGAAGAAAAGTGAGGTGGGGAATCCGAGTCCACTCTCGAGATGGCTATTGAAGCAAATGAATTTGCCGGCGCGTGGATCTGTTTCCACCTCCCCGGCCACGGGAACTCACCATCTCCCGGCGTAGAGAATCCACACGTCCTCAAAGGACTTCGGCGTAGCCCTGGTACACTTGGACTTCCCCCACAATTCCTTCGAAGGCTCCATCGAATCGAGGGTCTGGGTTCGCTTGATCACTCTGGAGACTCTGGAGTCAATGGGAGATTGAAGGGCACGCGGAGTCAGAGTAAATGTGAGGAATGCTCGCAATTCACCCGCCACTCTCCTAATATAGCAGTTGGTTCCCACCAAAGTCGAGGAGCCATTACCACGCGGTGATTACGCCGTTATTACATTTGGATTACCCAACGGCTAGTTTGATCAATCTGACGGTCCAACTTCATCTTATCGACTCGCCGACCCATCCGCCAAAGCTATGACTTGACCACTCGCCAAATTGGCGATTCTACTGGTCGCCATTATTGTGACTGAAGATGCAAGCTAAAGATTCTTCATCTCATTGAAGGAGTCCATCGTCGATTCGACTGGGCGTCAAGATTGGACCCGAATACTCCGACTGCCAAATAACACCTGCGATGAATCAACGATGGCCTCGGGGACTACTGATGGGGATATGCCGAGTGGGGTATACCTAGCAGGACGTTCCCTACTAGATCATACTCTCAGCGAGTGGGCCTATAGGAAGACGACTAGACCGCGACCCAAGAGGAAGCCCGGTGACTGGAAGCTGAAGGCCCAGAAGCGTAGCTAGGCCTAGTCGGATTAGGTCAAAACCCTCCAACTCAGTTGTAGATCTGTAAACCCTAGCGAGGTGACTCTATATAAACCTCCCTAGGGCACACATAGCACTTACGTTCCATCGTACACCCCCTCGACTCGCCGCCTAGCCGCCGAGCTCGCCCTTTGTACTCTCTCATCAATACAATCTAGCAGGAGTAGGTCTTTACCCTCCGGGGGGCAAACCTGGTTAAATCCCTGTGTCTTTGCCCTCATCCCGCACCAAAGATGGCTGGCCGCCCTTGCCCCTCGTACTACTACTCGCTGTCAATCACAGCATCTGTCATGGACATTTTGACAACAAAAGGAGATCGACATCGATCGGAATACCTCTAGATCCCGACTCCACCTTGGTCACTATGATGACCCCACCGAGCAACTGGAGTAAGCCCTACTTTTCCTACCTCGAACACAAGGTCCTTCCCAAAGATGAAGTTGAGAAGCAAATGGTCGTGTGGCGCTGCCAGTCGTTCGTCCTCGTCAACGGCGAACTCCACAAGCACAGCGTGGCTGGCGCCTTCTAGTGTTGTGTGACACTAGAGGAAGGTTGCAAGATTCAACATGACGTCCATGCTAGCGACTGCAGCCACCATGCTGGCGCTCGGTCACTAGTCGCCAAGGCAATGCGCCATGACTTTTATTGGCTCATATCCCATGCTGACGTACTCAACATCGTCCAACGCTGCGTTGGGTGCCAAAAGTACGCCAACTAGACGCATGTACTAGGATCGGTGCTGAAAACCATACCCATTACATGCCCATTCGTCGTATGGGGCATCGACATGGTGGGCCGCTTCAAAACGATATCTTCTGCTCCACCCACCTCTTGGTTGTAGTCGAGAAATTCACCAAGTGCGTCAAAGCGAAGCCCACCAAGAAATGTGAGGCGAGACTGCCACCAAGTTCCTCCGCGAGCTCATCTACCGGACGGCTACCCGCACAGCATCATCATCGATGATGGCAAAAACTTCACCAAGGGAGCCATGGCCAAGTTTTGTCAAGAACATGGGATCTTACTCGACCTCGCCTCAGTTGTGCATCCCGAGTCGAATGGCCAAGCAGAGCGAGCCAATCAAAGCATGCTCCACGGCCTCAAGTTGCGACTGCAACTAGCCCTTGAGCGCACCCCAGGATGCTAGGTCGAATAACTACCGTCAGTGCTTTGGGGCATTTGAATCTCCGTCAACAGATCAACAGGGTTCACCCCTTTTTTCATGGTCAATAGCGCTGAATCGGTCAAGCCCACCGACCTGGATCATAGCTCACCATGAGTCGTCAACTATTTGGAGAAGGATAATGAGGTATCCCATTAAAACAAGATCAACCTACTCGATGAGGTGCGTGACCTCGCTCGCTCCCGCACCTCCATGTACCAGCAAGGCCTATGCCGCTACCAAAGCCAATGGGTCCGCACTCACACCTTCCAGGAAGACGACCTCGTGCCGTGACTTATCCAGGATAGGAAGGGCATACACAAGATATTACCCCATGCAGGGGGCTGGTTCCATAGGGTGAGTGCTAGGCAATGACACCTACTACTTAGTTAACCTACGTGGCAATGGCAAGCTAGATGTCGAGCGATCGAGAAACATCAGCCTCTTGCGCAAGTTCTACACTTAGCGCCTGACTTGAATAATAAGAATCATGCTACAAATTATGTCTTCTCACCATTCCTTGTGCCAGTCACACTCGTAATATATAACAGAAGTGCTAAACCTACCAGTCATCAACCCTTGGGAGTGCGACTCAGCAGAGCCATGTAGTGTAGTCCAAGGGCACTGAGATTATTTGGGCCTTGTGTTGTCCAGGAAAAACGCCATGCTGAGAGCCACCATCGGAGTCGCCCTGCTCGAGTAGCTTTCAGATCCAAGTAAAGCGGCCATGCTTCTCGCAACACCAAGTCTCCCTCATCCTTGGACGTGGAAACTCGAACATTTAAGTACTACGCTCGGGGACTCACCCACATGAGCTCTCAAGCGCCCTGGGAAAACAACAAGTATGAGAGCACGCCTTGGAGTCACCAAGAGACTGGCTCCCCGAGTCAGGAAGAGGGGTGTGCTACACACATACAGTGCAATCTGTCTTTCCCGACCTTAGGACCATAGACTAGAACACTTCAGTACCACGCTCAGCGACTCGTCAAACTATAAACCCTCATGCTTGGGAAAACACCAAGTATAGTGCGAGGTTTGGAGTCGCCTCACACTGGTTCCACGAGGCACGTGAAGTAGACCTAGGACACTCAAACAATCATAGCACAATACACAATTAAAATTCCACACATGACTGAACAAAAACGCTCGAGGACTAGCTACCCCGACGCGACTAAATGCACAGAATAAATCAACTGTATATAATTAAGTTAGACACAACTAGCAAAATTGCAAAACAAATCATTCATTCCATGGAATGGCAAAATTGCAAAACAAACAATTAAGTCAGACACGACTGAAGAGGACGCCTTGTCCGCCCCCCTGAACCGTGCAAAGGGCTTCCACGGATTGGGTGGACAAGTCATTAGTGACTTCGCAATTGCCAACTGAAATGGCCGTTTGGACGGAAAATCACTACGCGTCGGCTCGGCGTCACCGGGGGCCACTCACGTATCTTGGTACGACAAGAGGTCATCCATCGCCAGTACACGCTCCGCATAAGGAATATCCTTTGTGTTTAGCGCCAGGACATCCATGATCTCCACCTTGTCAGTCGCCAAAGGATACCCAATAGTGACGTCGTTGAGGTCAAAGTTTTTGGGGAAGTGTGTGAGCCCAAGGCTCAGGACCATGGTGGTTCCGTGACAGAATGTCGAGCACATAATCCACTCCACCACTGTCAGTGCTTCATCGAGGTACTTCCACACATCTGTGAGCCCCTAGGAAGCACCTCGGTGGCTGTAATGCCCTGCAGCACGACGCGCACCCGCATCGCAGATTCGGTGGCCGCATTCAGCACTGCCATCACACACTTCTTGGCACTGAGGTACTGCACCGCCGGGTCGCGCCGGCCTATAATATCTACAAGCGTCCGCAATACGATCTCATATCTCAATACTCTCGGGGACTCGACTCCCCCGTATCTCCATTCTAAAATAAATAAAAGAGTAACTTACCAAGAAGCTTGCAGCAATTGCTGGTGGCGAAACTATCTAGAGCAAAGAACTTATCTTGAAGACTAGCTATGACCAATTCGGAGGCCCTGTGGTCTCCCTTTGTCGCGGAAATTGCGGTCCTCGCTTTCTCCTCCAACTAGGCCAGCGCGGTTTTAGCCGACTGAAGCTCGACCGCCAACGCCTTCAGCTTCTCCTCTACCGTAGTCACCGAGGACCTTAGCTTCAATGTAAGACCCTGTGATTGCAATGCTAGTCCCTCGATCGAAAAGCTAGCATCCACAGTTTAAGATGAAGTACCCAGATACAAAGGTCATTATTACAACGTAATATCCAGAGTACATAGTTCTTACAACTCTTTAGCCCAAGGCTATTACATAGAGTTCATAATACTTAACAAAATAAATAAAGTCTTCATCTTCATGTGCCACAGGAAAACATGTTGAGTGTAGACTCATAACCCTAGTCTCCATCATAGTAACCTAAAACATCATAAGTTACATCCACAGAGGGTCAATACATTTGGAATTGTATTGGCAAGTGATAGCATAGTAGAATAGTAGCATCTAACATCTATATGAATTTGGCTAAGTGTAGTTCAGGCTGGCTTTGCTCAAAATAGGGTTTTTCTTATTATTTTAAAACACTAAGTTTTTGTTTGACAAAAACACCCAAGGAACCACCAATAGACATTGGTGAACCTTTACCCTTGTTCAACCACAAGTTTTAACTTAGAGAAATTGGGATGAGGAGATCCTTGATCATTTCAATGTCTTTGATGCTCAAATTGTCCGTTGTCAGGGACACGTCTAAGTACTTAGGTTTTACCCTCTCGAGAGGTGGTGCACTTTCCCCACAAGACTCGACATGCATCGAGACAAGAATTTTCAGAAGCATTCCCTTAGACCATTATGGACGCGTTCTATCCTATCAACCCTACCACCAAGTGTCCATCTGGCTAAGTTCTTGCAACCTATTGGGTCAAGACCATATGACATGTGGTTAGACTAGAAGCTCAACACTAAATATCACAAATCCCTTTGTTCCTAGGTGGCCATCCACAAGTGTGATACACAAGGTAAACCATGGGCATGGGCCTTGTGTAACCACTCAACACAAACCAATCTTTCCAATCCACCCAGGTGATTCATTCATATGTTGTTTTATTAATCAAAACATAGTCATAGAATTTGCATAACAACATAGCATGAATAACCACCCTTGTGTCTACTAGCTAGGCTAAGGATGCTAACATAACAAGTCTCCTAACTTACGATATTTCTACTAAGATAAGATATATAGGATTTCCCATGGCATAGCATATACTTAGAAAAATATCATGCAAATCCAACTCAAAATATTACTAGTGCATAGCTAAAATAGTAGGACAAATATATGAAGCATCACTTGCCTTGGTATTTGGGGGAATAGGAACAATCCTCACAATCACAATCACCACAATCACCAAAATCTACACATAAAATCATAACACCAAATTCACATTCAATATACAAACAAAAATATATATGCATGCATGCAAATGCAATAGAATGATTTTCCATAAAAAACAAGTCAAACTAAATAGTACTGAACAAAAAGTAAAATTTTTAAGATCTAAATAAACCAAAATTTACTCTAAAACAATTTATATAGCCAAAATAAGCCTACAAATGATTCTGTATAAAATCCAAACTTTACCGAAGAAAATGGCCAAACCAATACTAGAGTTGCAAAGAGCTCATTTTTCTGAATCCATTGATATAAAATTTGTAATTTTTGGACAAATAGATCAAAAGATATTGAATTTACAAGTTTGAATATCTAATAGATCAAAATTCTGATTTTAAATCTAATTTAGTGACACTCGGCGCTTCGTGATTGGTGCATACCGGTTCACGCGGATCACACACGCGAGCTGTTAGATCTAAGTGTGATCCTGCGGTCCAGATCTTACGATACCGCTTCGCGCTGGGATCTAATCTATGCCACTGGATCTAGATCCAGTGGACCATGTTGCTCTAACGGCCACTACGGCAGCGGCACCAATGGCCACTGCGGCAGCGGCACTGCCGGTGACACGCCGGCGAGCCTAGATGGGGTAGGGAGTGGTGCTGATGCTTACCAGAGTCGCGTGGACAAGGTGAAGCTCAACCTATGTTTGGCTTGGGTAGGGACGCATGGACACGGCCGGAAAAACTCGTCGGAGTTCTCACTACCGTCGGGTGCTCAGTTGTGAAGACGAAGGAGACAACCTAGGTCATCAAAAGGCAAACACTGGGCATTAGCAGGTCCACAAGGTCACATCGAATGCGATGGTGTGAAGCAGAGGGCAAGGGGCGCTCGGGTTTTACCTTAATTGCTCGCCGGAGACGAACATCATCTCAGGTGCTTGCAGTTGTCAACGGGGACGGTGACCTGGGGCGATATAGGACAAACCAGAGGTGTGAGAAGATGCGCATGGGAAAGGGGACACGCTAGCGTGAACGAGAGGCAGACGCAAACATGGAGCTAACCGGAGTTGCTCGGTACTGTGGCGGTGCGAGCTGAAATTCCTGGAGCCTGGCGGCACTGGGAGTTTGGAGTGTGAGGGGAAATGGTCGCAGAGGGGTGGTGCTTAATTAGCCGGAGCAGGGGCGGGGGTCACGCTCTAAATCAATGGGATTTAACGAATTAACGCGGCAGTCACTGCGGGGAGGAAACGGGCGGAGGAGCTGGTCGTCGCGCGCGGTTTGGGTATGACAGGGCTGACGTGGCGACGGGGCCCAGTGGCAGCGAGAGAGTGGGTGCGTGAGCGCATGAGAGAGGGAGGAGAGGGGGAAAACACCCGGGTGGGCTAGATGGGACACGAGTGGGTGCTGAGCCAGATAGGTAGCGCCTGATTTTTTTTCTCCTTTTCTCTTTTTCCTTTTCTTTTTTGTTTTTTAGAATGAATTTGAATGCCCATTTCAAATCTGTTTGAATTCAAACTTTCACCGAGTTTTTGTACTATGACCCTAGTGTCCATAAGTGTGTCAAACACATCAAATCATTCAAAAACAATTTTGAGGTCATAAAATAAAATAAAAACTAAGCCCCATATGTATATAGTAAAAGGGGTATAAATATGGTTTTATTTAGGGTTTTGTTTGGAAATTTTTTGTGCAAGAAAAAAATGCAATGATGAGATGAATGCAATAACATGACTTTGCATTTGATGAAATTTGGGATGTTACAAATCTAACCCCCTTAAGATGAATCTCGCCCTCGAGATGCGGATTGGCTAGCAAATAGGTGAGGGTGATCTTTCCGAAGGTCATCTTCTCTTTCCCAAGTTGCGTCTTCTTTGGTCTGATGATTCCACTATACTTTGGAGAATTTGATAGTCTTAGTATGAGTGACTCTTTCCGCTATCTCAAGAATGTTGATAGTTTTCTCTTCATAGGTGAGATCACTCTCCAACTGTAACTCTTCCAAAGGTATAGTTTCCTTCAATGAAGTTTCTTCCATGTCCGGATGACACTTCTTCAACTGAATCACATGAAACACATTGTGAACTGCAGACAGTGATTCAGGCAATTCAATCTCATAAGCCACTTCTCCTTTGTGGCTCAAAATCTTGAATGGTCCAACATATTGAGGTGCCAACTTTCCTTTGACTCCAAATCTCTTCACACCACGAAGTGGTGACACTCTAAGGTAAGATCTATCACCTACCTCATAGGTGACTTCCCTACGCTTTGGATGTGCGTAACTCTTTTGTCGGGATTGGGATATCTTCAATTTGTCCTTTACCATTCTAACTTTCTATTCAGCTTCCCTGATCAGTTCTGGGCCGAATAAAATTTCTTTCTCCGACCCCATTCCATAATAATGGCGTAGTACACTTCCTTCCATAAAGGAATTCAAATGGAGCCATCTCTATGCTTGCTTGATAGCTGTTATTGTAAGAGAATTCTGCGTAAGGCAGACTTTCATCCCAACTAGATCCATAATCTAGTGCACATGCTCTCAACATATCTTCCAAAATCTGATTGGTCCTTTCTATCTGTCCGTCAGTCTGAGGATGAAATGTTATGCTGAATTCTAGGCTTGTTCCCAATGATTCATGCAGTTGTCGCCAAAAATGTGAAGTGAACTAAGTTCCTCGATCAGACACAATACTCTTAGGTACTCCATGCAGACATACAATTCTATTCATATAGATCTTAGCCAATTTAGCACTTGTATAAGTAGTCTTCACGGGTATGAAATGAGCCACTTTAGTTACGCGATCCATAACAACCCATATAGAATCATATCCCGATCTGGTCCTTGGCAGTCCGGTGATAAAATCCATACCAATCTTATCCCACTTCCAATCAGGTATAGGTAGTGGTTGCAGTAGTCCTGCCAGTTTCTGATGTTCCGCCTTTACTCGCCTACACACATCACACAAGGCAATATGTTCTGCAATATCTTTCTTGAGATTATTCCACCAAAATCTTTCTTTCACATCCACGTACATCTTGGTGTTACCCGGATGAATAGAATATGGTGAATTGTTGCTTCTTGCAGAACCAATTTCCAAAGCTCTAAATCTTGTGCAATGCAGATACGCTTTCCATACCATAAAGTACCTTGTTCATCTTCATGGAATCCTTTAGCCTATCCTTTACTAATTTTCCTTTAATCTCTTCAATTTCTTTGTCCAACTTTTGGGCTTCTTTGGTCTTATCCATTAGTGTTGGTTGAACTTCCAAATACATGAGATATCCTTCAGGCACTATCTCCAATCTTAGATCTTTGAATTGGGCACACAAATCATCAGGCAATTCTCCCTTAGTAAGGCCATTCACATAGACCTTGCGGCTTAAAGAATCCGCTACAACATTTGCTTTACCGGGATGGTATTGAAGACTCAAGTCATAGTATTTGATGAGATCTAGCCACCTTCTTTGTCTCATATTGAGTTCCTTCCAAGAGAAAATATATTTCAGACTCTTTTGATCTGTGAACACTTCAAACGCTTTCCCAAAATATAATGTCTCCATGTTTTGAGTACATGGACAATAGAGGCTAGCTCTAAATTATTAGTTGGGTAATTCACTTCATGAGTTTTGACTTGTCTCGAGGCATAAGCCACAAATTTCCCTTTTTGCATCAATACTCCACCCAATCCTTGGTGAGATGCATCATAATAGACTTGGAAATATTTCTCTAGATCTGGCAGACATAAGACTGGTGCTGACACTAGTATCTTTTTCAATTCTTGGAAACTGATTTCACATCCTTCAGTCCAATCAAACTTCTTTTATTTCTTAAGTAACTCTGCCATTGTCTTAGCTACTTTTGAGAAATTCTCAATGAACCTTCTATATTATCCTGCCAAGCCTAGGAAACTACGAACTTCTTTAACTGACTTGGGAGATTCCCACCTAGTTACAGCTCACACCTTTGTGGGATCGACAGCTATACCATATCTAGAAAAAATATGTCCAAGAAATCCAACTTCATTCAACCAAAATTCACACTTACTAAACTTGGCATACAACTTGTGCTCCCTGAGTTTCTCAAGTATCAAACACAAATGTTCTTCTTTGCACTTGCAATAGATTAAAATGTCATTGATGAATATGACGACAAACTTGACAAGAAACTGCATGAACACCTTGTTCATCATGTTCATGAAATAAGCTGGTGCATTTGTTAGTACAAATGGCATCACGATGTACTCATACAATCCATACATGGTGGTAAAAGCAGTCTTAGGTATGTCTTGCTCTCTAATCTTTAGCTGAAACTAGCCTGATCGGAGATCAATTTTCTAGAACATAGGGGCTCCTTCTAGCTAATCAAATAGACCATTGATTCTAGGCAAAGGGTACATGTTCTTTATAGTCACCTCATTGAGTGAACGATAATCTATGCATAGCCTTTGACTTCTATCCTTCTTCTCAACAAACAGAACTGGTGGACCCCAAGACTAAGAACTTGGTTGGATAAATCCTTTCTGCAGCTGTTCTCCAAGCTATTTCTTGAGTTCTTTCAACTCATAAACTAACATCTTGTAGGGTCTCTTTGCTATTGGTCCAGATCCTGGCAGTAAATCGATCAAAAACTCCACATCTCTATCTGGTGGCATTCTTGGTAATTCCTGCAGAAACACATCCAGGTACTCTTTTCACCACTGGTACATTGTCTATGCTAACCCCCTTAAGAGAATTTAGCTTACTCCATTTGGATTCAAAGTTATACTTGAACCTAATCCGTTTCTTATCCGGGGTTGTGAGTGTAACAGTACGGTTGGCACAATCTATTACTCTATTGGGGATATGCTATATGGGTATCCTCATAGCATGTCTCTTATCCGACTAACCCAGGTGGCCCATAGTCGGTAGCATGGCCTGTGCTGGCTGCCCGATTAGGTGGATCCAGAAGAGAGGCCCATGCCGGATAAAGGAAGGCTACGGTGGAGTCACCAGCGTACCCGGAGCCTTGGAGTGCAAGATACACAAGACTAGTAATAGGCCGTGTAGAACTCTGTAACCTGTCCGGATAGGACTTTTCCCTATAAACCTAGGAACTGGCGACTATATAAGTCGGGCCTATGGGAGCCTTTAGGGAATCGTTTTTCATACACCTCGCACAGCGAACCTATCTCTATAACTCGGCGTATTGCCATTATAGTGATTTATAGCAGGAGTAGGATTCCTCCACCGTTGTGGGATCTGAACCTGGGTAAGCTGTGTTACCTCGTACCCGTCAACCGTCCGCCTTACCCCACGTCTCTAAACACGCTCTGTGAGGACCCCTCCATGGCGTACTCGTCGGCAATACCATGACAGTTGGCGCCCACCATGGGGCAAGAGGCGCTTCAGGCTCTTCAGCGGGCGAGGAACAAGATCTTCGCGGGAATCGGCGAAACCGTAGCCATCGATCGCATTCTCTTCTCCGGCAACGTTCCGATCGTCCCCCCTGACGAGTTCTGGATCCCGGCGAAGACGAACCCTACGCGGTGTTCAATCGTTCCTATCAGAGACATCCACCTCTTCATCGGTGAAACCGACTCGGGCACTAGTTCCCTGAGAGTCGGAGGAGCGTCAAGACCCGCACGGACCGCCTACGGGCAGGATATGTTCGCGGAAGGATCGATGTCGGATCTCTCCTCGGAGTTTGCCGGCAAAGATCAGAAAAATTCAAGACCCACCCAAACCGCCCATGTGCAGGATATAAAGGTGGAAGATCACTGCAAATCCGCTGGCTTTGTCTGTGCGTCTGGACAGCAGAGATCCAAGTTCGTCGGCGTGGTTACCATCTTCGATCTGGCGCGCTGCGTTCAGAGAGAGGGCGAAAACCCCCGCGATTACCTGGCCAGGTGGCTCTGTATACGAGCCGATCTGGCCCACTACCCCAATGATGATGCTATCTATCACTTTGTGGAAGGACTGGACCATGGCACGCTCCTCCGACATTCTCTAAGACGACAACAGGCATCAGGACGCCTTACCTTCGAAGGCATGGTGAACACCGTCAACAACTACGCGGAGGCTGAAGCGGCAGCTCAGACAGCACTTGCGCTCATTGACGGAGTCCCTCCGATTCAACCACCACCACCACCGCCTCCGTCCGCCATCGTCGTAGCAGTACCACCACCTCCAGTCATTGTCGAGGCCGTTGCACCTCAACCGCCCGTCATCGAGGAAGTCCTGGCACCCTCCGACTCTGTCATTGACGCGCTTTATGCTGATTTCAGTGCAGATTCAGAGGAAATAGACTTCAGTCCAGAAGAGCTAGACTCCGCTATGCAGGAGATGGAGGAGGAGTACTCGCGCGACGAACAAGCTAATAACACCGTCATGTCTCGAGGGGTGTTCGTCACCATTGGGACATCGATGGATGAAGACCAGCCCGGGCAAGCTCCGCCTACGGAGCTAGATAAGGGGAAGGGGCCACTTATTGCTGCTGACGATGATCGCGCAAGAGTCATGCCTCCTTCGCCTAACCCAGTGCAGCAGCCGCAGGAACTCGGCACCGGCCCGAGCAACAATAACACCGCAAACTTGCCACCTCCAGCGTCCACGTCGGCAGCAGCCCATGTTACTCCAGCTGATAGAGTGATGTACGGCAACCTCCTCGTTGAGCCACTAACCATTGATCATATCCGGAACGTGACTCAGCTTGACGAGAAGCGCCAGCAGCTGCTGGAGGAGGCGCAAGCCATCGCGGAGCAAGGCGCTAAACTAGATCGAGATCTGGTCAACGCGCAGAAGTCCATAGAAAAAGCTAGAGCAATGGAGGCCGAGTACAAGACTCTGCTACAGCAGCAGAAGGCTAAGAAAGCTCCGGCTCGCGTTATCAACGATCCTGGTGTACGGCGCAACCTAGGATAGGCTCCCTCGAAGCCGGCACAGGCCAAGCCATACATTGATAGGGAAGGCAAGCAGGTGATGCCCACTCCAGTCCTTAACCTCGCCGTGGCCAAGACCCTTCTGGAGCAGGATAGATCGCCCGAGGCAGTAGAACAGGTCTACGACCTAGTGGCCAAGGCGGTAAAGCAGCAGGAAAAGGCCACCTCTCAGAGGCTTGAGCCTGGCCCAGTGCTCTGCCAATCTAGCCAGTACAAACCGCCAAGGGACAGATCTCCTCCGGATGTCGGATCACAGACGGGTTCATCAGAACGAAGACAGAGGGATGCGTGCAACAAGAAGGATGCTATCCCCATATCCTCCGACCACGGAGGAAGAGCCCAACCTCGCCGCCCATCGCCGCCGCCCCGATCCTCTCGACGTCAGGAAGACTACAAGGCTCACCATCGCACGGATATGCCCCCACCAAAGCAGTGCGGCATCGTCATCCGCGACAACGCGGCACAGACCCGTCATGATGAAGAGCGCCACCAAGGACATAATAGCAGGTCACACCATGACCCTCCGCGTCCGACAAGCAACCGTGACAGGCGTGGGGTGTCGCAGGAGGGTAACAGCAAGAAGGCTAACCCACCGCCACCTCCGCTTCCGTCGCCGCCAAGCAGTCACCATGGTGGAAGAGGCCCGCGTCATTCACGCAACCCATCCCCTGTTGACAACAAGAAGAAGAACCCGGAGTCGTACGATGCACGTTCACGGATCGATAAGATCCACGAGGCCCTGGAAGGACCATACATGGTACCATGTTGCTTTGGACCTGCAATATGGTCCGCAACTTACCCCAAAGGTTTCCGGATTGACAATCCCATCAAGCCCTATGACGGCACCGCCAAGCCTGCCACATGGTTGCAGGACTACGGCAACGCGGTGGAGATTGCCGGAGGCAACCCCAACGTTGCCGTCAAGTACCTCCCGTTAATGTTGGCGGGCACGACCCGTCAATGGATCGAAGACTTGCCGGAGAGATCTATCTACAATTGGCTGGACATGCAAGAAGCATTCACCAAGAACTTTGAGGGTACATACAAGCGTCCCTGCACTGTGGGCGATCTATAGCGGTGCGTGCAAGAGAAAGACGAGACATCTCGCGCCTACCTCTCCCGCTGGCTGGATATGAAGAATTCCTGTGCAGGAGTGCACACCCAGACCGCCATGGCCGCCTTCATCGATGGGTTGGAAAGGGGCACGTTGCTCCGACATAAGCTGAAGCGCTTGCATGACAATCTCCAACTTGACTTGAATCAGATGATTCAGTTAGCCAGTGAGTTCGCAGCTGCCGACGACGATGCTCGTAGCTCTTTGCCGGCAACGGCCGTTCCAACCCAAGCTCGGAGGAACAGCAGTACAAAGCGGAAAACCGCTCCAGAAGAAAAGCAATCTACCAACATGGTTGCCATGACTTTTGCAGGACGAGGAGAAGGCGGACAACGTGGCCGAGGAAGGGGAGCAGGCCGCGGGCAGCAGCGAGGAAGTGAAACCAACTCGACGCCGCTCCGTGTTCCCCAAACGTACGAGGGGTACCGCGATATGCCATGCCTCGTACACCTCGATGTCAACGGTAAGGACACCCATACCAATCGACACTGCAAGTTCGTCAACGACCTCAAGGAAGATCCGGAGTCCGGCTACAAGCGAAGTCAGAAGAATAGACCGTGAGGCAAGGGCAAGGGGAAGAAGAAGGAGGAGGAGTCCAAGGATTCAAGTGACATGGACGAGGACGTTGACCCCAAGCACGCCACCAAGAGCGATGACAAGGGCAAGAACCCCTTCGCAAAGAAGGCCCCAGTCTACCACACTTTCCTTGGCACCCCCACCGTCCGACAACAGAAGACCTCTCTAAGGATCCTGATGGCCACTCTCCCCCCGGTTCCCCAATACCTATGGTGGTCGGAGGTTCCAATCACTTGGGACAAGACAGACCACCCAGACCTTGTGCCCACGGAGAACCAGTACGCCATGGTCATCGACCCATTGATTGACAACGTGGAGTTCACCAAGTGCATGGTGGATAGTAGAAGCAGCATCAACATCATGTACCTGGATACACTGCAGAAGATGAACTTGACGCAGGCAAACCTAAGGCGGACCAACACCGTGTTCCATGGCGTAGTTCCTGGCCAGGAAGCTCGATCCCTTGGGTGCATCATACTTCAGGTAGCCTTTGGCGATGTCCATAATTACCGCCAAGAGCGCATGACCTTTGAGGTGGTCCCCTTTAAGAGCGTGTACCACGTCATATTCGGCCGCGACATATTCCACACGTTCATGGACAAGCCATGCTTCGTCTACAACAAACTCAAGATACCCGGACCAAACGGTGTCATCATCGTATCCGGAAGCTTTACCAAGGCAAGGGACTGCGAAATCAATGAAGCAGACGTTGCAGAAGCTGTCCTCTACAGCGAAGAATTCAAGGAGATCCAGAGCAAGGTCAATGACTCAGAGATGCCCGCGTCGAAGAAGCAGATCTCCGACTCCGCTCCCGCCTTCAAGGCCGCCATCGAGACCAAGCCGGTGGAACTTGTGGTAGGCGATGCCTCCAAGACCGTCGCCATTGGGACGAACCTGGATCCCAAATAGGAAAGCGTGCTCGTCGAGTTCCTCCGTGAGAATAGGGACATCTTTGCCTGGCAACCTGCCGACATGAAAGGTGTACCTAGGGAACTTGCCGAGCATAGCTTAAACATAGATCCAAAATGTAAACCAGTGAAACAACCACTACGACGCTTCGGAGATGAGAAGAGACGCGCCATTGGCAAAGAGATAGCTAGGTTACTTAAGGCTAAGTTTATCCGAGAAGTCCTTCACACCCGATGGGTGGCCAATCATGTACTTGTCCCCAAAAAGGGAACCAATGAATTAAGAATGTGCGTTGATTACACCGGCCTGAACAAAGCATGTCCCAAATATCCGTTTGCTTTGCCTCGCATTGACCAAGTCATTGACTCGACGGCTGGCTCGGAACTTTTGTGTTTTCTCGATGCATACTCAGGATACCACCAGATCAAGATGAGGAAGTCGGACCAATTGGCCACTTCGTTCACTACCCCATACGACACGTTTTGCTATGTCACAATGCCCTTTGGGCTGAAAAACGCAGGTGCTACCTACCAGCGGACAATACAACATTGCCTTCATGACCAAATTGGTCAGAACGTTCACGCCTATGTGGACGATATCGCGGTGATGTCTAAAAAGTCAAATGACTTAATCTCTGACTTAAAAGAAACCTTTGATAATCTCCCGAAATACAACATGATGCTCAACCCTAAGAAGTGTGTCTTCGGGATTCCAGCCGGCAAACCATTGGGCTTCATCGCTTCCCAGCGCGGAATCGAGGTTGTGTTGCAGCAGTTAGTCGGTTCATCAGCCGACTTGGAGAGAAGGCTCTGCTGCTGTACAAGTTGCTGAAAAATGCAGACAAATTCACATGGACGGACGAAGCAGATGCAGCATTGAATAAGCTCAAGGAGATTCTTTCCTCAACGCCCATCCTTGCAGCACCGAGCCTGGTGAGCCCCTGTTAATTTACATGGAGGCAACCAACCGGGTTATCAGCATCATCATCGTGGTAGAGCGGAAGGAACCAGGCTATGAGCACGGAGTTCAACGACCAGTTTACTATGTAAGCGAGGTCTTGCCGGAGTCCAAGCAGCGTTACCCGCACTACCAAAAGATAGCTTATGGAGTATTCCTTGCTTCTCGGAAGCTGAGGCATTACTTTCAGGAGCACCCAATCACAGTAGTGAGCAAGACTCCACTGTCCGACATTATCAACAACAGCGACGCTACAGGAAGGGTCGTGAAGTGGGGCATTGAACTTGCCGCCTTCGATATCACCTACAAAAGACGCGACGCTATCAAGTCACAAGCCTTGGTGGATTTTATTGCAGATTGGACGGAGATGCCAGATGCTACTCCACTGCCAGAACCAGAGTACTGGGTGATGCACTTTGACGGATCAAAGTTGCTCAACGGCTCGGGGCTAGTCTACTACTACAATCACCAAAAGGAGACAAGCTGCACTACATTCTGCAGATCCACTTCGAGGCTACAAACAACATGGCGGAGTATGAAGCACTCATTCACGGACTGCGTGTAGCCAAGGATATTGGCATCAAGCGCATAGTTTGCTGTGGAGATTCCGACTTGGTTGCCCACAGGTGGTCGGCACACAGAATGCGCGGAACCCTATGATGGCGGCATATCGCGAAGAAGTGGACGAGATAGCCAAGAGCTTCTTGGGCTACGAAGTCAAGTATGTTCCTAGGGAGCAAAACGAGGCGGCTGATCTACTGTCTAAGCTTGGATCAGGGCGCAAGCAAATTCCGCCAGGGGTTTTTCTAGAGCATTTGCGCACACCATCCGTGAAGTGCGCCGACATCGACAACCCGGATAGAGCTGACTCATTCGTCAACATGGTGACAAAGATCCCTCCGGCTTGGACAAAACCGTTCATGGAATATCTCGAACACGGAACTTTGTCCGACGACGAGGTCGAACAATGGCAAATAGTACGACAAGCAAAGGGTTATACCATAATCAATGGGCAACTCTACAAGAGGAGCACTACTGGTGTATACCTAAAGTGTGTTTCCTAGCTAGAAGGTATGGAAATCCTACGCGAAATCCATCTCGGAGATTGCGGGCATCACGCCGCTCCTCGATCGTTGGTCGCGAAAGCCTTCCAGCAAGGATTCTACTGGCTGACCGCGAAGGCGGACGCCGACAAGCTGGTTGAAACATGCACAGGATGCCAGTATTATGCCCGACAACCACATGTTCCTGCTGAAGAATTGCGAACAATACCAATAACTTGTCCGTTTGCAGTCTGGGGGCTAGACATGGTGGGGCCATTACAAACGGCACCGTGTGGATTTACGCATCTGCTTGTAGCAGTTGACAAATTCACCAAATGGATAGAAGCTAAACCCATTAGAAAGCTTGATGGGGCAACTGCCCTTAGGTTTGTCCGGGATCTAGTGGTGAGATTTGGTCTCCCACATAGCATCATCACCGACAACGGAAGCAACTTGTCACTCGAAGAAGTGGAGGCATATTTCTAGGACAAAGGCATCCGACTTGACCTTGCATCTGTGGCACACCCACAATCCAATGGTCAAGTTGAGCGAGCCAATGGATTAATTCTGCAGGGAATCAAGCCACGTCTTGAGGCACCGCTACATAGAGCAGCTGGAGCCTGGGCGGAAGAATTGCAATTTGTGCTGTGGAGTTTACGAACTACACCCAACAGATCCACCGGCTACACCCCCTATTTCATGGTATATGGAGGAGAAGCCATCCTACCTTCCGACATCCTCCACGACGCACCAAGAGTTGCCGCCTACGACGAAGATGACACTGAAGAATCCAGACGCCTAGATGTGGACCTTCTCGAGGAGGAGCGCGTTTTGGCATGCCAAAGATCCGCCATCTACTAGCAGAAGCTACGCAGCTACCATAGTCGCCGCGTTCGGCATCGCACGTTTAAAGAGGGGGATTTAGTGCTCCGACTTAAGCAGAAGAAGTCACACAAACTATCCCCGCCATGGGAAGGACCGTTCATCATAAGCAAGGCGCTGCTCAATGGGTCTTACTATCTTGTCGACAATCATGAACTCAAGGATAGACCCAAGGAGGATCATAAGCGTAAGCGATGTGACCCGGATGATGACTACCCGGAGCTTGATCGGCCATGGAACATAGCACAGCTACGTCCTTTCTACACTTAGCACTTTTTTATCTAATCGTGTACGTCTTATATGATCAATAAAATAAAGCTCTTTGGTTCACTCATATTGCTGAGTCTTTTACCTCCTTTAGTGTTCATTTTTGGATCATATAAACCTTTATGCACATGTCTTGCGATTGCACTTGTGAAAATTCCGCCTACGGGCGTTAGCTTAAGTTTTCTGGTCTACACATTCTTTGTTGTTTTTATGTGGATTCTATAGTAGTGACTTTTGGCACTTATTGTCGGCGATTTTGTGCTCAGGTTATTGACGGTGCCATTGGGCATCATCACCTAAGCGCATGGTTCCGACAACGAGTCTTCCGACTCACAAAAAGTCAAGCATAAGAACAAGAGTAATGGATAAGCCAGCACTTGCTTAAAAAATATAGATGCTGAAACTTAATTCTTAAGTAGTAGGATACGATAACCATTGTTTTCCGCCTTAAAGATTACATCAACAAAGTTTTTTCCCGCGCACACTCCAGAGGTGAAGCATAAATTACAAAGTGTTTTTCACTCTTTGGGTGCAAGGGACTTGGAGGCCGCATCATCACCAGCTGGAGAATCACCCTCAACGTCGGCGCTGTGATGAGACTCGGAGGAATCCGGGTTTGCGTTGTCAAGAAAGTTCCTGGGCACGAAGACGTCAACATCCACCAACTCGGCAACCCTGGTGTCATAACCCGCGAGTGATGACAGGATGGCTTCGTGATCGATCTCCTTGCCGTCATCATCCACGTCGGGATACCAGATGTCACAGTGTCGATGTCAGCACCTTCATAGTGTGCCTTCACCATGGACAACGCCATCCTTGCGCCAGCCCGTGCGCATGAAGCTTTCCAGCTCGCGACACGCTCGGGGGCTCGGCGCAAAATCTCCGAGTACTTCACCATGGAGTCCGAGGCCTTGATATAAATCTGGAGGGGCTTGGCAATCTCCTTGGCTTGGGCGATAGCGGTGTTGATGAAGTTGCTAACAAGAATCATGCATTCCTTGTCCGAAGGAGGCGAGCGGGCTAAACCCATAGGCGCTGAAAATTCCGACAAGCATTGCATGAGTTCAATAAATTCTAAGTATCCAGACTACAGAACTACAAGGCAGAGGACACTTACTGAAGATGCTGGCCTTAGCCTGCCAGACGACGTCTGCCAAGGATTCCTTCTCTTGTTGGAGGAGCTTAAACGCCTCGCTATGGCGAAGGTTTTGCTCATCGGCATCTTGCTTCTGATCCTTTAGGATCACAAGCTCCTCCTTCAAGCGATTGATCACCGTGGAGGCGGAGTCCTGCAGGGCTTTCATGGAATCCTCGTGCATCTTCAGCATTTCCTCTCTCTCCTTCTTAAGGATTTTGTTCGCGCTGTCCAGCTGCTGGATGTGCTTGGACTGCTCGACAATATCCTTGGCCTTGGCGACATGCTCTGCAAGTTGGAGAAAACAAAGTACAAATTGAGTACTCAGAGATTATGGGCACAAAAGTAAGACGAAAATGCGCAAAAAGAAAACAGACTCTTGTTTTTGATGATCTGTTCCTTCAAGATGGCAGTTTTACCCTTTTTGGCTTCAAGATCTGCGCGCATCTTCTGGTACTTGTGGTTGGCCATGCCCCTCCAAGCATTCTAGTTTTGTGGAAGCAAATACAAAGTTAAGTCGTTGTTTAGTCTACTTGGAGCCCCTAGTCGGAGATTTTCCATCTAGGCGCTCGGGGGCTACAGCGAGAGATTTTAACTTGGCAATATGCTTAGCTTTTCTTTAAGCATCTAGTCGGAGCTAATTCAGTTCTCAACTAGAGGCTTGGGGGCTACAGTATAAAGTTTTAACTCGGAAAATGCTTAGCTTTTCTTTAAGCATCTAGTCGGAACTAATTCAGTTACAACTAGAGGCTTGGGGGCTACAACACTTAAAATTATGAACACTATGTATGCTACTCTTAAAGCATCTAGTCTGAATAATTCATTCCATCTGAATGCTTGGGGGCTACAGTGAGAGTTTTCTCTAACTTAGTCACTCTTAGAGCATATAGATGCAAAACCAATGGTTTTCCGTCTACATCCTCGGGGGCTACAGTGGGATACTCATATGAAATGAAAAAGGTAAAGTAAAACTTACAAGTGTGATGATCTTGAGGTTTGTAGCGATCTCGGCCAGCAGCTTGCCAAAGGAAATGCTATTTCCTTGCAATATGTCTGCTTAACGGAGTATCTCCTCAAGATCGCACGTCGGAGATGACGACACTCCTCTAGGAACCATAGTTGTGTTACCCGGCGTAAGCACCGGGTAAACAATCTTCGGCTACTCGAAGGGTTTCTGGGGAGCAGAGGCGCCGCCTTCGGCAGAAGTACCAGCTCCCACCACCGCCTTGCCGCTACCGATGGCATCCTTAGCCGGAGCTTCAGCCATTCGAAGAGCAACGCTCTCCTGTGCCGCTTGCTCGCCGACAATAGCTAGTTCGGTAGAGGCGCCAGAGTCCACTTCCATGGCGAAAGGGCCTGGTGCCTCCTGGACTTGGGAGCTTGTCGGAGCATAGGAGGGCTTGACGGCAGGAGTGGCAGGGGCGATGGTGGGGGAGGAGTCGCGATGCAACATATCTTTAATATTTCTAGAAGCCCCAAGAGTCTTGGAGGACTTCTTGAGGCTGGTTGTGGATTTCTTCCTGAAACGTGCAAAATGCATAAGTACGGGAATAAGACAGATAAAATAAGACAATGTCGGAGAATAAGAAGCTTACACTAGGGGGGGGGGGCGCTTTGGCAAACATCCCGGTGGCTTTCTTCTTTTCCGCCTCCAGGGCGGCAATACTCTTTTTGGAGGCTCCACCCTCTGTCTTCTTCTTCTTACCTCCGTCGGCAACGTCAGAGGTGGAGCTCTTCCGGTTTCGCACCAACGGGGCATCATCGTCGGACACGACCGTGACTTCCTTCATCTTGGGATCGTAGATTTGGGCAGCCAGGTTGCCCTCCTCTAGATCGCTAAGCTGTTAAGTGAGAAATCATCGTGTTAGACAAGATGGTAATGGCAAGACGGAAAAACTGGAGCAATGTCATACACGGAAAATAAATGTCTACCTTTGGTCACTTTCCGTCTACGAACATGTCGTAGGTGAGGGTGAGGCCACACTTCTTATCCTTCACCTTGACGATGTCATTAAGGCGGAACTTGACGGAGTCGCTCGAGAAGTTGTCCTCGGAGATCCGGAGGGTATCCCTTCGGTCGCCGGTGTACTCGTGCATATACTTCGTGCGGTGCTGCAGAGGTTGGATCCGGCTGATGAACCAGCACATGGCTAGGTCCAAGCCGGTTAGACCCGTCTCTACGAACCACTCGATCCGCCTTATTGCGCGAGAAGCGTCGAGGTCGGAGGGAAGGGAGGCATGGGAACGCCATGTGGAGACTTCAGCGGCGGCTCCATCCACGAAGTCCGGATACGTTACTTCTTGGCCCGCCCAAGGAATGTCAGGGCCGTAGAAGTACATCCGCTGCCAGTTCTTGCACGACTCATGGCCGACGATGTCGGGGAACCGCCGGCCAGGACGGATCTTGAAGCTTATGGTTCCGCAGTTCCTAAGCTCCTCCCTACTGTGTCCGGCTTCACGTTTGACGGTGAAGAAGTACACAAACAAGTCTAACCTAGGCCTAATCCCTAGGTAACTCTCACAAAGTGTCGCGAAGTTGCTAAGCACTAAGATACTATTAGGGGAGAGGTTATGGGGTTGGACCTTGAAGTGATTCAAGACGGACAGAAAGAAGTGAGAGATGGGTAGAGAAACGCCGCGTACCAATTGCGCCTTGAGGTACACTTTCTCTCCGGCTTGGGGAGAAGGGGTCACCTCGCCGGCCGGCGCCGCCCGCCAGGCAAGCCCCTCCGTCGCGGGGAGATAACCCTCCGCAACCATCTCTTGGATGTCGCGGCCGGTGATGTCCGAGCCGCGCCAGTCGCCTTTGTGTGAGTGTGGCTCCTCTTCCAGGGGCTCTAGCGCCGCCAGATTGTGGTCGCCGCCAGTGGTTTCAATCACCGCCGATGCGGGGATGACCAGGCCCTCTGGGGGCACGACGACGGAGCTCGCCGGCTTCGCCGTGGCTTCTCTCGACGCCGCCATTGACGGGGATGAGCTGCTGCTAGCCATGGAGGAGGGAGAGAACGCGACTGATGCAGAGAGAGAGGCTAGGGTTTCTCGAGGTTTTCCGCGGAGAGCTCGAGGAGGCGTGCGACTGGAGGAAGAAGACGATGACGCGAGAGAATGGGGTGAAAAAGTGGCAAGTGTCCCACGGTTACTATTTATCTTACTCTGCATCAAGATTCGTGCAGCTAATCGGACGGTTGCCGCGTAGACGACGTGTTCGTGAACGTGCGTGGTAATTTCGCCACGTTTCCAACCGCCGCTTAACGGTTCAGACGCTTCGCGGGAAAATCGGATATGATTACGTTCTCTACATGTGTGAGTTACGAGGCGTCACTGACCTACAGCCTACGTCGCCATAACTAACATGGTAGATGAGCCGTCCCATCGAAGATTCCGGCATGGACGGATTTAATCCGACAACGGGAGCGTACGATGGAATATTCAACATTTCTCCGACTTACTCATAGAAGACGGAGAAACCTTTGCAGGGTTCTTTGGGAGGACTACAAGATATTGCTTGACAGTTTGCCGACATTCATCTAGACGGAGCATTCCACGGGAAGAGGCAAGACGGCGCAAGATCTCGGAGTTCTCCAGGGGCTACTGTTGGGGATATGCTATATGGGTATCCTCATAGCATGTCTCTTATCCGACTAACCCGGGTGGACCATAGTCGGTAGCATGCCCTGTGGCCTGCTGGGCGGCCCAGTTAGGTGGATCCAGAAGAGAGGCCCATGCCGGATAAAGGAAGGCTACGGTGAAGATACACAAGACTAGTAATAGGCGGTGTAGAACTCTATAACCTGTCCGGCTAGGACTTTTCCCTGTAACCCTAGGACCTGGCGACTATATAAGTCGGGCCTATGGGAGCCTTTAGGGCATCGTTTTTCATACACCTCGCACAACGAACCTATCTCTATAACTCGGCGTATTGCCATTATAGTGATTTATAGCAGGAGTAGCATTCCGCCACCATTGTGGGATCTGAACCTGGGTAAGCTGTGATACCTCGTACCCGTCAACCGTCCGCCTTACCCCACGTCTCTAAACACGCTCTGTGAGGACCCCTCCATGGCGTACTCGTCGGCAATACCATGACATACTCCTTCATACTTAGTCATCCAATCCATGCCCAAAATCACATCCAATCCTTGGGAATCTAGGATTAGTAGACTAACTAGAAACTTATAATTTCCAAACTCTATTACTAGATCATGACATCCAAAATTCACAATCATCTCTCCACCTGGAGATCTTACTTTAATAGGACATCCAATAGTTTCAGTTGGAAGTCTATTTTTGTCTACAAATGCTCTTGATATGAATGAATGCGATGCGCCTGTATCAAAAAGAACAAGTGCTGGAAAGGAATTAAGCTTGAACGTACTAGCCAAAGCATCGGACTCCTCATAAATTTCTTCCACATTTATATGGTTCACTTGACCCTTCTGAAAAGGGTTTGGCTTGTTGGCTCCATCAGTTTTCTTTTCTGGGCATTCATTTGCATAGTGCCCAGTTTTCTTGCACTTGAAGCACTCAACCTGACTGATGTCTCTCTTAGTAGGATGTCTCCCGTTGCCATTTCCACTATGCTGACTCTTTTGTCCACTCTTGTGGTTCTTATATTCACCATTGTCATGACCACGATGTTTATTGTTATCGTGGTGGCGGTTACTGTTGTGGTGGCTGTTATACTTCCTGTGTTTGTGGGATCCAGAACCTCCACTATCTTCACCATAGGATCTCTTTTGTGATGATCCAGAACTATGCTTATCAAAGTGGTGCTTCCTCTTCCTACTCTCCACCTGCTTCATCTTGCTTTAAGTGATGTTTATTGTTATCGTGGTGGCGGTTACTGTTGTGGTGGCTTTGTCACACAGTGATTGATAAGTTGGATCATATGCAACAGATAGCTGCATGCACATCTCATCATTCAGCCCTTCAATGAATTTTTCCTTCCTCTTAGCATCAGTGTCGACATCATCTGGTGCATAGCCTGCCAGATTGTTGAACTCCTCAATATATTCTACAACACTGCGGTGGTGTTGCTTAAGGTTGTGGAACTCCTTCTTCTTCAAACTCATCACTCCTAAAGAGATATGAGCAGTGCGGAATCCATCCTCAAATATTGCCCAAGTCACTTCCTCAATGAGAGTGGTGATTTGGAAGTTATCCCACCATGTAGCTGCTGGTCCTTCAAGCAGATGTGCTGCAAATCTAACCTTTTCCTCATCATTACATCCCTAGTGACTAAGTCCTTGTTCATAGAACGTATCCAATCATTCGCTACCATAGGATCAGTGGTTCCTGAAAACTTTGCAAGCCTCAACCTCAGAAACCTTCTAAGCATGTCAAAGGCTGGTGGGTTGTTTTGATTGTTGTTGTTGTTATTATTATTATTATTATTGTTGTTGTTGTTGTTATTGTTGTTCTGATTCTGATTCTCCATAAACTGGGTCATCATTTGCATCAACTGAGTCTGGGTTGTCACCAGCTGCTGCATCTCATTGCGATTGTTGTTATTGTTGTTAGTGTTGGGATTGGCACGACGGGGAGGCATCTGTGGTTTCAATAAGCATAAGTAATGAGATATAACCCATAGATACTATCATGCACAATACATCATGATGGGGATGTGCCTACCGGGGTATACCCAGCAGGACGTTTCCGACTGGCCCAGAAACCGGCGAGTGGGCCTGCAAGACGGCGACTGGATCAAGGCCCGGTGTGGATCCAAGCGACTGGAAGCTGAAGGCCCAGGCGAGTAGATAGGCCCAGTCGGATTAGGTTAAACGAGTACCGAAGCCTTAACTGATTCAGTTGAGATATGTAAACCCTAGGGGAGGTGAGCCTATATAAACCTCCCTGCAGGGCTTGTAGAGATACGTTCCATCATACACCCAAGCGACTCGCCGCCTAGCCGCCGAGCTCGCCCATTGTACCACCTTCGTAATACAATCTAGCAGGAGTAGGTCTTTACCCTCCGGGGGGCCGAACCTGGGTAAAACCCTGTGTCTCCGCCCTCATCTCGCACCGCAGATGGCTGGCCGCCCTTGCCCCTCGTTCTACTACTCGCTGCCGATTGCAGCATCTGCCGTGACCATTCCCACGACAGTGGCGCCCACCTTGGGGCCTGGCCGGTCTGGCCGGTGTTCTGCGGCGAGATCCAATCTGCCCATCAACGAGACGGTCGCCACCGGCCGCATGATAGCGATCGGCGAGATGCTCCAAATCTTGCCGAGCAGCTACGTCCCAGCGGCGCGACCCGTCACGCACAGCGTGATCCTGCCGGTCGGCACGATCAGCCTCATCGTTCGCCTCACCGACGTAATCGTCTCGGAGGACTCGACTCGCATCCGCGAGTCGCCGCCACGCGATCGGCTCTCCGAGAGCCAGATCCGCACGATCCATCGCCTCGCCTCCGAGTACAACTCGGCCCACAGGAACGTGGCCGAAAATTCAGCGGCTGCGGAAGACGCGGCCCTCCACGACGACGACGATTCAGCGACCCCGGCGTCATTCGCCGGATCCATCACCGCGTCTTCACCCGCAGGCTCCATCACCCAGGTCTCCAACATGGGAGACTTCGAGGACCCCTCCATCCTTGGAATCTTTGACTTCGACTCTGGGTCGGAAAATTCCGGCGACCTCCGCGACGGGACCGGTCGCCACGCCGCGACCTACATGGCGACCGACACCGAACCGCCGGAGGACCCCTTCTCCACCCTGATCCTTCCTAACGCCACGGCAACGGAGGTCGAGGAACTTCGCCTGAAGCTGGCGGAGGCGGTGCACAAGGAGCAAGCCGAGCGCGAAAAATTTCGCCTCGAGCAGGTGGCGGCGCAGGAGCTATCACGCTACCACCAGCAGCGAATCAGGTCGCGCCTGAACCCCACCGCCCGTCGGCGCGCCTGAACCCGATGGCAACGACCGGCCCGTGGCGGCCGCGCGATGCGAACGCGCCACCAGGAGGAAGCGCCCGACCCCCGCCAGGGTCGACGGCGATGGGCGCCCCACCTCCACCCAACCGCACACCCCCCAGGGACCAGCCGCGGATAGTAGTCTCCTCACGGGAGCGAGACGCAAACGGCCTCCCACTGTTCTCCACCCCGATGGACAACCTCGTGGCGGGCCGAGCAGCAGCCGACAACATCACGGCCACCGGCGACGGCGCCCTACAGATCCAGTACGTCAGGGCCCTGCTCACAAAGGCCGTCGAGCAGCAAAACGCAGGCGCCGACTCGCAAGGTCGAGTGTACTCGTGTTCTTCGGGAAGCAGAGCAGCCTCGAGCGGCCGCCCAATGGCGGCAAACACCCTCAACTGCCCGCCACCAGAGCCACTGCAGCTCCAACACCGACCCGCGAACGCGGCACTCCCACCAACGACCCCAGGCCAGCGACCAACTTCATCGCTGCCAACGGTCAACCCATCGACGCCCGCACCCACATCATCAACAACCAAAGCTGGCGCGCACGCCAGCCCGACGACCTGCGACACACCCTAACCAATCGCCGCGACGGCGAGCCAATGGGGTCGCTAAGTCGACTCGGCCCCAAGTGCTTCGGACCGATGATCCGAGGCGAGAAGTACCCGCCGAACTTCAAGGCGCCGAAGGAGATAGAAAAGTACGACCCCTCGTACGACCCCGCCGTCTGGCTCGATACATACCTCATGGCGATGGGGATCGCAGGCCACACCGACCTGCTAGCCGCCCATTACCTCCCCCTGATGATGGAGAGGACGTGCAGGCAGTGGATCAACACCCTCCCCCAGGATAGTATCGAATCCTGGGAGGAGATGCGCGACGCCTTCGTCAGGCACTTCGAGTGCTCCTACACCCGCGCCACCACCATCGAGGACCTGGAGCGATGCGTCCAGGGACCTCGCGAGTCGACCCGCAACTGGGTGCAGCGGTGGCAAGAACTCTGGTACAACGCGGTCGGCATCCACCCGGACACCGCGATCCATTGCTTCAAGACCTCGTGCCGCTACGAGCCTTTGGTCGCCAAGCTCAAGCGACACTCTCGCACACTCGACAACATACCGGACCTCCTCGAGATCGCCAAACGGTACGCGGAGGAAGATCCAAACCAGGAAACCGACGACGAGTCGGGAGGACAACGCCGCACGAGCGGCAACGACAGCGGACGACGGTCCGACCTATGCTACAGCAACACTCGCCTCACCGGCAAGCGCCGTAGTGACAGGCGAGTCGACTTCGTCGCCAACGCCGGGCACGCACAACGCGAGCCCAAAAGCTTCCGCCACGACGGAGGACAACGCCGCGACAGCGGCAACTACAAGGCCAAGCCAAGGTTCGACCCTGCGGCCCTCCTTAACCAACCTTGTGCGTTTCATAGCAGGGAAGGCAAACCTGCAATGCACACGACTGCCGACTGCCACACCCTCAGGGAGATTGAGAAGGCACGGCGAGCAAGGGAGGACCCCGACAACAACCCGCCAAACGGCGGAAAGTTCGGCAACGTGGCCGGCTCGCTCCATACCTTCACCGGCTTCAACACGAAGCGCGAGAAGAAGGTCATCACCCGCGCCGTCGCCGTCAACGCAGTGGCCCAGGTGGACGTTCCCCAGTTCCTCAACTTGTCGGAGCAGCCCATCACCTGGAGCCGCCAGGACCACTCGCCGCGCATCGAGTACCCAGGCCAAGTCGCCCTGGTGGTCAAGCCAAAGGTGGGCGACTACTGGCTCCCCAAGATATTGATGGACGGCGACAGCTCCATCAACATCCTGTACCTAGACACCTTCAGGCGGCTGCGGCTCCCGCAGTCGATGATCGAGACAACCCACACCACGTTCCACGGTATCGTCCCCGGTCGGAAGGCGTACCCGATCGGCAAGATCACGCTGCCAGTCACCTTCAGCACACCAGCAAACTTCCACACCGAGCGGATCGTCTTCGAGCTGGTGCCCTTCAACAGCCCCTACCACTGCGTCCTGGGGCGCCAGGAATTCGCCAAGTTCATGGCAGCGCCACACTACGCGTACAACGCGATGAAGCTCCCCGGGCCGTGCGGCGTCATCACCATCAATGGCGACCCAGACATGGCCGCCGAGTGCAAGGCCAAAGGAGCAGAACTCGCCGACGCCGTCATCACGGCAGAAACCAACCACGCCGACGACCTCGCCAAATACGCGAGTGGGGTCAACAACGACGACCCCACCATACTCAAGAAGCCCAACTCGGAGGGCGCAAACACCTCAACCTTCGAGGCAACGACGCACACTCGCACCGTCGAGCTGGTCCCAGGCGACTCCAGCCAGACGGTGACGATTGGGACGGGCATGAGCCTAGCCTAGGAAGGCGCGCTCATCGAGTTCCTCCGTGAGAACAGGGACATCTTCGCATGGAAGCCCTCTGACATGCCTGGTGTCCCTAGGGAGCTCGCTGAGCACAAGCTAAATGCCGACCCCAAAGTGCGACCCGTCAAACAGTCGCTGCGGCCCTTCAATGAAGAGCGCCGCCGAGCCATCGCCGAGGAGGTGCAGCGTCTACTCGCTGCAGGCTTCATTGGGCCAATCAAGTACTCCAAGTGGCTGGCAAACCCAGTCCTGGTCGAGAAGAAGAACAGGACCTGGAGGATGTGTATCAACTACACAAACTTGAACAGCGCCTGCCCAAAGGAGCAGTTCGTCCTCCCGCGGACCGACCAAATAATCGATTCCACCGCGGGCTCGGAGTCGCTATGTTTCCTCGACGCCTACTCTGGGTACAACCAGATCAAAATGGTTGTCGAGGACGAGGAGAAGACGGCGTTCATCACGCCATTCGGAGCCTTCTGCTACACCGCCATGACCTTCGGCCTCAAGAATGCCGGGGCAACCTACCAGCAGTGCATGCAGGAGTGCCTCGCAAGCCAAATTGGCCACAACATCCACATCTATATCGACGACGTGGTCGTAAAATCCGCGCGCCAGGGTGATCTACTCGCCGACCTGGCGGAAACGTTCGCCAACTTGCGAAAATACAAGATAAAGCTTAACCCAGGCAAATGCACCTTTGGTGTACCAGCAGGGAAACTACTGGGCTACGTCGTCTCCAAGCGCGGGATCGAGGCGAACCCCACCAAGATCGACACGATCGCCCGACTCGGCAAACCCGAGTGCTGGCGGCGTCGAGCTGGCCGGGCGAGTAGCGGCTCTCAGTCGCTTCATCCCCCGCCTAGACGAAAAGGCGATGCCCCTATACCGCCTGATGCGCAAGAACCCCACCTTCCAGTGGGACAAGGAGGCGGACGACGTGCTCCGCGACCTCAAGAAGGTGCTACTCGCCGCACCGCTACTCGCCGCCCCTGCCGACAAAGAACCCATGCTGGTCTACGTCGCGGCTTCCGAGCGCGTCGTCAGCGCCGTCATGGTCGTCGAACGGCCGGAGGAAGGAAAGGAGCGCCCAGTACAGCGACCGGTGTACTACATTAGCGAGGTCCTCACCGAGTCGCGCCAGCGATACCCACAGTACCAGAAACTAGTATACGCGGTCTTCAGAGCACAACGGCGCCTGCCGCAATAGTTCCAAGAGCACCCGATCACGGTCGTCTCCTCAGCACCGTTGCAGGACATCATCCGCAACCGCGAGGCGACCGGGCGGGTTGCCAAGTGGGCCGTCGAGATCGGCGTCCACAACATCAAATACGAACCACGGAAGGCAATCAAGTCGCAGGCCCTAGCGGACTTCATCGCCGACTGGGAAGAGGCCCAGCAGCCAGAGAAGCTGCCATACCTCCATTACTGGAGCCTGCACTTCGTTGGCTCCAAGAACGCGGACGGCGCAGGAGCAGGGATCGTACTAACTTCACCGAAGGGCGACAAGCTCCGCTACGTCCTCTGCCTCAACTTCACCCCCTGCACCAACAACATGGCCGAGTACGAGGCCTTACTCCACGGCATGCGAGCTGCCAGGGAGATGAACATCAACCGCCTACGCTTTCTGGCGACTCGACCTCGTTCTTTGGGCAAGTCGGCGCACCTGCGACGCCGTCTCCCCCACCATGGCGTCGTACCGCCAAGCAGTGGACAAGCTGGGCGGACACTTCGCAGGCTACTCCGTCGAATGGATTGACAGACGCACTCTCCCGCATCGGGTCGGCCCGAATCGCACCACCCGCCGGTGTCTTCCTCGACACGATCACCAAGCCATCAGTCTCTCCCCCGAGGGAAATCGACATCGGAGTCCCGTTACAACCGGAGGCAACCCTGGTCACACTCGTCACCGAGCCAGACAACTGGACCAAACCCTACGTCGCCTACCTGGAGGCTGGCACCTTGCCGGCAGACGAGACGGACACTCGGATGATCGAACGCCGATTCAAGTCCTACACCATCATCGACGGCGAGCTCCACAAGCGCAGCGTCACCGGCGTGTTCCAACGCTGCGTCCAACCCGCCGAAGGACGCAAGATCCTCCATGACATCCACTCCGGCGACTGCGGCCACCAGGCACAAATAGCAACAATCACAAATAATCAAGCACAGGATAAACTTAGAGTTTAAACAACGTGAACAACAAGTTTTGGAAAAGTAGACACACTAGCAAAGCCATCCACATGTTGTATGATCATTGTGACTCGATAAATAAAAGGATGATAGATAGATAGGTAGCGAAGTAGTCAACGCTACTCCACCATGTGGACCTCCTCGTCGACTAGAGCAAATCCTTCTGTCTCCGTTGCTGCTTTGTACTCCTCCACGCTGGTGGTCAAAGCATCGACCGTCGCCTGGAGGGCTCTCTTCTGTGAGCGTAGCCTCTCTATCACTCCCTGATGTGTCTCTATCTCAAGATCCTTGAGCTCTATCTCGGCCTTTATCTCGTTGATCCTCTCGTTCCTATCCTGCACTCTCTTCTCTTGATTCTTGAGCCTCTTGTATTTCTTCTCGAACCTTGATGCTCTCATCCTTGATGCTCTCATCCTAGTCCACGAAGGCCTTGTCCTTCTCCCTCAACTGGACTTATAGCTCGTCATTTCTAAGCATGACGTTGGTCCTATTGGTGTCAAGGTGTCTAACGAGGCTCTCGAGGTCCTGAATATAGAGACGCACTAGCTCAATAGTCTCTCTAGTGGCATTGTCATACACTACAACCTCTCCCTCCTCGTCATGTATCCCAAATGTGTGGAAGTAGACGCCCCTGAGTTCAGTGGAATGACGTCCACAGAGGCGTCCAAGTAGCTCTTGCATGGCAACGTCGAGTACCTTCTCCTTGTCATCATGCATTAACTTGAAGGCAATCTCCTCGGTGGGTGGCTCCGACTGGCGTCCTGGCTACGAGACTCTAAATCCCCATAGATCCTTCCTCTCGAACTTCATAAGCTGAAGTCTCTTAATATTAGGGAGGGGGAGATTGAGAACACTAGTGAGCTCCACAATACGAGAATCAAAATGAGTTCCCATGAACTCCTCGACGATGCTGATAACAAAGCTAGGCATCTATTGCATAGGATAGAGAAAAAATAGAAACAACACAAGTAGAGATAAAAACATAAGGTAGTGAAATAAAAGCCAAAAAGCATACATCAATACACAAGTCATAGCATACAATAATCTATCACAAGCACTAAGGTTCAAATATAACTTAGACAAAAACTTACCATACCACATAGGTTGGTATGATCAAATTATTAACGTGAGAAAACGAAAAGTGTGGTGGTCCAACTATTGGTGTACGCACAATTCTCACTCATATGCTAAGTCTACGATATCTTCCCTTAGACGTTTAATGGTGGTCTCTAAGTCTTGGGTATACTTCTTCTCCTCTGTAAGGTCATTTTGAGTGTTGAGCATTCTACACTTGAGTCTTTCACCAAGCTCCTTGATAGCATTCCATGCTGCATTCCTTGTAGAGTCAAAGAATTACATATGTATTTCAGAGTTGGTGACCATGCAGAAACCCGACTCTTTGTGGTTGTCCTCCTTGTTTTTGTACAAGTGGAGCTGTACCCACCAATATTCTTCTCCTTCATCCATCACTAGAAATCCCTTGTACACGGCTTCACCATGTACTCCCAAGCTAACGATGAGGTTTTTAAGTGCCTTGGGGAACTCCGTCTCACATTCTAAGGTCATGGTTATGAGTGGTATCATGGTATTGTCGACGAGTACACCATGGAGGGATACTCACAACGCGTATTTAGAGACATGGGCGAAGGAAAACGGTTGACGGGTACGAGGTAACACAGCTTACCCAGGTTCAGATCCCACAATGGTGGCGGAATCCTACTCCTGCTATGTATCACTATACGGTCAATATGCCGAGTTACAGGGATTAGTTCGCTGTGCAAGGTATGAGTTGATTGGTGCCCTAAAGGCTCCCATAGGCCCAACTTATATAGTCGCCAGGTCCTAGGGTTACGGGGAAGAGTCCTAGCCAGACAGGTTACAGAGTCCTACACTGCTTATATCTAGTCTAGTGTGTCTTGCACTCCAAGGCTCTGGGTACGTCGGTGACTCCTCCGTAGCCTTCCATTATCCGGCATGGGCCTCCCTTCTAGATCCATCTAACTGGGCCGCCCAGCAGGCCATGGGCCATGCTACCAACTGTGGACCACCTGGGTTATCCAGATAGGAGACATGCTATGAGGATACCCATATAGCATATCCCCAACAGTAGCCCCCGGAGAACTCTGAGATCTTGAGCCGTCTTGCCTCTTCAAGTTGAATGTTCTGTCTAGATGGATGTCGTCAAATCGTCAAGCAATATCTTGTAGTACTCCCAAGAACCCTGCAAGGTTTTCTCCATCTTCAACTTGTAAGTCGGAGAATAGCTGAATCTTCTATCATACTCTTCCGTAGCCGGACTAGATCCGTCCATGCCGGAATATTCCGATGTGATGGTTCACCTGCTAGTGACAGCTAGGACAATGTAGACATAGGTCAGAGATGCCTCGTAACTCACACATGTAGAGAACACAATCATGTCCATTTTTCCCATGCGAGCGATACGAACCATTGGCGGCAATGGTTGGGAACGTGGCGAAATTTCCGCGCACATGCTCGCACACGTCATCCACGCACCGACAATTCGATCGTCTTGCACGAATCTTGAAGCCAGCGGTTATAAATTGTAACTGTGGTGGATTTTACTTTTCACCTCATTCTCCTCTTGCGTCGTCTTCTTCCTCCAGCAAACTCCTCCTCGAGCTCTCTGCCCGTTTTGCAAAAAACCCTAGCCCTTCAATCCTTCTAGTCACCACCTCTCCCCTTCTAATGGCAAGCAGTAGCTCTGCTCCCTCTATGGCGGCGTTAGGCGATGCCGCAGCAAAGCCGGCGAGCACCGTCCATGATCCCCCAGAGGGCCTGGTGCTGCCCAAGTCTGTGGTGGTCGAATCCATCGGCGGCGACCACAATCCAGCAGCGCTGGAGTTTCTAGAAGAAGAGAGCGATTCCCACAAAGGGGATTGGCGTGGCTCGGACATCATGGACCGCGACATCAAGGAACTGCTCATCGAGGGCTACCTTCCTGCGATGGAGGGGCTCGTCTGGCGGGCGGTTCCGGCCGGCGAGGTCACCCCTTCTCCCCAAGCCGGAGAGAAGGTGTACCTCAAAGCCCAATTGGTATGCAGTGTTTCCTTGCCCATCTCCAATTTCTTCCTAGCTGTCCTTAGCCATTACCGAGTACAGCCTCAGAACCTCTCCCCCAATAGCATCCTCACGCTTAGCAACTATGTGGTGCTCTGTGAGGGTTACTTAGGGGTTAGGCCTAGGCTATATCTCTTTATTTATTTCTTCATCATCAAGAGGGAAGCCGGAGCCATTAAGGATGAGCTTAGGAACTGTGGGACAATTAGTTTTAAGATCCGGCCTGCCCGGCGGTTCCCCGACATTGTCGGCCTTGATTCTTGTAAGAACTGGCAACCGACGTACTTCTACGGCCCAGATATCCCTCTGGATGGCCGAGAAGAAACGTATCCGGACTTTGTCGAGGGAGCCACTGCCGAAGCCCCGACATGGAGGTCCCAAGCCACCCTTCCCTCCGACAACAAAGCCTCCCGCGCCATTAGGCGGATAGAGTAGTTCGTAGACACGGGTCTGAACGGGTTGGACCTAGCCATGTGTTGGTTCGTCAGGCGGATCCAGCCTCTGCAGCACCGCTCTAAGTGATGCACGAGTACTCTAAGGAGAGGAAGGATAGCCTCCGCATCTCCGAGGACAACTTCTCGAGTGACTCCGTCAAGCTCCGCCTCAAGGATATCGTCAAGGTGAAGGACAGTAAGTGTGGCTTCGCCATCACCTATGTCATGTTCGAGGAGGGAAAGTGCCTAGAGGTACTTGTTTATTTTCCGTATATGACATATACTCCAGTTCTTCCGTCTAACCATTACCATCTCATCTAACACTTTTTGGGATTTCACTTAACAGCTCAGCAGTCTAAATGAGGATAGCATGGCTGTCCAAATCTATGACCCGAAGATGAAGGAAGTCACCGTCGTGTCCGACGATGATGTCTCGCTGGCGTGGAAGTGGAAGAGCTCCACCTCTGACACTGTCGACGGTGGCAAGAAGAAGAATACGGAGGGTGGAGCCTCCAAGAAGTCCACTGCCGCCCTAGAGATGGAGAAAAGAAAGGTTACCGAGATTCCTTTTGCCAAAGCACCCCCTGTTGTGTAAGATTTTTTCTCTCCGACATTTGTCCGTCGCTCATCTTATTCCTGTACTTATACTTTTTGCATGTTTCAGGAAGAAGGCCACTACTAGTTTGAAGAAGACCTCCAAAACTTTGGGGGGCTTCTAGAAATATTAAAGCTATGTTGCATCGTGTTGTGTCTCCCCACGCATCTCCCGCCATCGCCCCTGTCACTCCCAGCGTCCAGCCTACGTCTGCCCCGACAAGCTCACAGACCAAGGATGCATCTGGCCCTTCCGCCATGGAAGTGGACTCAGGTACCTCCGCGGAGCTTGCCGTTGTCGTCAAACATGCAACGCAAGAAATCATCACAACTCAAATGGCTGAAGCTCCGTCTAAGGATGCCATCGGTAGCGGTAAGGTGGTGGTGGGTGGAACGTCTGCTGAAGGCGGTGCCTCCGCACCCAGGACAGCCGTAGAATTCCCGAAGATAGTCTACCCAGCACTAACACCGAGTAGCTCCGCTTTGGTTCCTGGTGCGGTGCCGACATCTCCAACCTGCGGTCTTGAGGAGCTTCTCCGACAAGCAGATATCTTGCGGGCAAATAGCCTTTCCTTCGGCAAATTGCTTGTCGAGAACGCTATCAACCTCAAGATCATCGCACTTGTAAGTTTTATTTGCCTTTTGCATTTTATATGAGTATCCCATTGTAGCCCCCGAGGATTTAGACGGAAAACCATAGGCCTTTGCATCTAAATGCTCTAAGAGTGACTAAGCTAGAAAACATCTCACTGTAGCCCCCAACTATTTAGTTTGAATGAATTATTCCGACTAGATACTTCCAGAGTAGCATACGCAGTGTTTGTAAATTTCGATATTGTAGCCCCCAAGTTTCTAGTTGCAACTGAATTAGTTCTGACTAGATAATTAAAGAAAGATTAAGCATACGACTGAGTTAAAAAACTTTATGCTGTAGCCCCCAAGCTTCTAGTTGAAAACTGAATCAGTTCCGACTAGACGCTTAAAGAGAGACCAAGCATATTGCCAAGTTAAAAAACTCTCACTGTAGCCCCCAAGCCTCTAGGTGGATAGTTATCCGGCTAGATGCTCCAAGTAGACTAAACAGTTTTAAACTTTCTTTCCACATAATGAGAATGCTCGGAGAGGCGTGGCCAACGAGAAGTTCCAGAAGATGCGTGCGGATTTGGAAGCCGAAAAGGGTAAAACTGCCTTCTTGAAGGAACAAATCATCAAGAGCAAGCGTCTATTTTTCCTTTATTTTTCGTATTCTGACTTGCTCTTGTGCCAATCGTTCTCCGAGTACTCAATGTGTACTGTTCTTACTCCAACTTGCAGAAACCATTGCCAAGGCCAAGGACATTGTAGAGCAATCCAAGCACATTGAGTTGCTGGATAGCGAAAACAAGATCCTTAAGCAGGAGAGGAAGGATAGGGTGAAGATGCATGAAGACTCCATGAAGGTGCTGCAGGAGTCCACTAACACGGAGATGAACCGCTTGAAGAAGGAGATCGCGATGATGAAAGAGCAGAAGAAAGTTGTCGATGAACAAAATCAGCGCAATCTTGAAGCATACAAGATCCTCCGACAAGAACAAGACTCCATGGCGGAAACCCTCCAACAGGCTGAGATTAGCATCTTAAGTAAGTGATTCTCCGTCTTGTACTTTTGTAAGCTAGATACTTTAAACTTTTTGTGTTATTCAACTCATGCATTCCCTTGTCGGAATTTTGTAGCTCCTATTGGTTTGACCCAGTCGCCTCCTACGCCAAAATAATGCATGGTCCTTGCCGGCAACTTTATCAACACCGCCATCAAGCAGGCCAAGGAGATAGCCAAGCACCTCCATATCAACATCAAAGTGGTGGATTCTGTGATGAAGTTCTCGGAGATCTTGCGACAAGCCCCCAAGCGTATTGTAAGCTGGAAGTTTTCATGTACCTGGGCTGGCGCGAGGATGGCGCTGTCAATGGTCTAGGCGCATTATGAAAATGCCGACATCGACACGGTGACCTCCGGTATCCCCGACGTGGACGACGATGGCCAGAAAATAGATCACAAAGCTATCTTGGCGTCGCTCACGGGTTATGATACCAGAGTCTCCGAGTTGGTCGACCCTAACGTCTTCGTGCCCATGGAGATTATTGATGGCGACAACCAAAGCTCCTCCGAGTCCCTCAAAACTGCCAACTTCCAAGAGGATGGCTCTCCTGCTGCTGATGATGCAGTGTCCAAGTCACCTACACTAGAGGAATGAAAAAACAATATGTAATATTTGTTTCCTCTGGAATTTGTATGCGGAAAAAAAACTACTTGTTAACTTAAGGCAGAAAAACAATGGTTGCTATTTCCTGCTACTCAAGAACTGGTTCCAGCATATACATATTTTTAAGCAAGTGCTGGCTTATCCATTACTCTGGTTTGTATGCTTGAACTTTCATGAGTCAGAAGACTCGTTGTCGGAACTATGCGCTCAGGCGATGATGCCCAATGGCACCGTCAATAACCTAAGCATAAAATCACCGACAATAAGTGCCGAAAGTCACTACTCCAGAATCCACATAAAAACAAAAAAGAACGTGTAGACCAGAAAACTTAAGCTAACGCCCGTAGGCGGAATTTTCACAAGTGCGATCACAAAGCTTGTGCATAAAGGTTTTATACGATCCAAAAATGAACACTAAAGGAGGTAAAAGACTGAGAAATATGAGTGAACCAGAGAGCTTTATTTCACTGATCATATAAGTGGTACACAATAGATAAAAATGCTAAGTGTAGAAAGGACGTAGTTGTGCTATGTTCCATGGCCGATCAAGCTCCGGGTAGTCATCATCCGGGTCACGTCCCTTACGCTTATGATCCTCGTTGGGTCTATCCTTTAGCTCACGATTGTCAATGAGGTAGTAAGACCCATTGAGTAGCTCCTTCCTTATGATGAATGGTCCTTCCCATGGCGGGGATAATTTGTGTGACTTTGTCTGCTTAAGACGGAGCACCAGGTCCCCCTCTTTAAACGAGCGATGCCGAACGCGGCGACTATGGTAGCTGCTTAGCTTTTGTTGGTAGATGGCGGATCTTTGACATATGGCAATACGCGCTCCTCCTCGAGAAGGTCCACATCTAGGCGTCTGGATTCTTCAGCGTCATCTTCATCGTAGGCGACAAGTCTTGGTGCATCGTGAAGAATGTCGGAAGGCAGGATGGCTTCTGCTCCATATACCATGAAATAAGGGGTGTAGCCGGTGGATCTGTTAGGTGTAGTTCGTAAACTCCACAGCAAATATGGTAATTCCTCCGCCCAGGCTCCAGCTGCTCTATGCAACGGTGCTTCTAGACGTGGCTTGATTCCCTGCAGAATTAATCCATTGGCTCCCTCAACCTGACCATTCGACTGTGGGTGCGCCACCGATGGAAGGTCAAGTCGGATGCCCTTCTCCCAACAATAAGCTTCCACTTATCTAAGTGACAAGTTGTTGCCGTTGTCAGTGATAATGCTATGTGGGAGGCCAAACCTCACCACTAGATCCCGGACAAACCTAAGGGATGTTGCCCCATCGAGCTATCTAATGGGTTTAGCTTCTATCCGTTTGGTGAATTTATCAACTGCTACTAGTAGATGCGTAAACCCACATGGTGCCGTCTGCAATGGACCAACCATGTCTAGCCCCCAGACTGCAAACGTCCAAGTTATTAGTATTGTTCGCAATTCCTCAGCTAGAACATGTGGTTGTCGAGCATAATACTGGCATCCCATGCATGTCTCAACCAGCTTGTCGGTGTTTGCCTTCGCGGTTAGCCAGTAGAATCCTTGCCGGAAGGCTTTAGCGACCAACGATCGAGGAGTGGCATGATGCCCGCAATCTCCGAGATGGATTTCACGGAGGATTTCAATACCTTCTGCTGGGAAAAACACTTAAGGTATACACCAGTGGTGCTTCTTTTGTAGAGCTGTCCATTGATTATGCTATAGCCCTTTCCTCGACGTACTATTTGTCGTCTTTCGACTTTGTCGTCGGGCAAAGTTCCGTGTACGAGATATTCCATGAACGGTTTTGTCCAAGCCGGAGGGACCTTTGTCACCATGTGAACGAAAGAATCAACTCTGTCTGGGTTGTCCACGTCTGCTCCCTTCACGGATGTTGTCTATAGATGCTCCAAGAAAACGCCAGGCGGAATTCGTTTGCGCCCTGATCCAAACTTAGATAGCAGATTAGCCGCCTCTGTTTGCTCCCTAGGTACATATTTGACCTCGTAGCCCAAGAAGCTCTTGGCTATCTCGTCCACTTCGTCTCGATGGGCCTCCGTCATAGGGTTCTGCGCGTTCCAGGTGCCATCCACCTGCTGGGCAACCAAGTCAGAATCTCCACAGCAAACTATGCGCTTGATGCCAATATCCTTGGCTACACGTAGTCCGTGAATAGTGCTTCGTACTCCGCCATGTTATTCGTAGCCTCGAAGTGGATCTGTAGAACGTAGTGTAGCTTTTCCCCGGTTGGTGACTGTAGCAGTACACCAGCCCCCGAGCCATTGAGTAGCTTTGATCCATCAAAGTGCATCACCCATTATTCTGGCTCCGGCATTGGGGTAGCATCTGGCATCTCCGTCCAATCTGCTATGAAATCCGCCATGGCTTGTGACTTGATAGCATCGCATATCTTGTAGGTGATCTCGAAGGCGGCAAGTTCAATGCCCCACTTCGCGACCCTTCCTATAGCGTCGATGTTGTTAATGATGTCGGACTGTGGAGCTTTGCTCACAACTGTGATAGGGTGCTCCTGGAAGTTGTGCCTCAGCTTCCGAGAAGCAAGGAACACTCCATAAGCTATCTTTTAGTAGTGTGGGTAACGCTGCTTGGACTCTGTCAAGACCTCGCTTACATAGTAAACTAGTCGTTGAACTCCGTACTCATAGCCTGGTTCTTTCCGCTCTACCATGACGAAAATGCTGATTACCCGGTTGGTGGCCGCCATGTAGATTAACATGGGATCTCCAGGCTCGGGTGCTGCAAGGATAGGCGCTGAGGAAAGTATCTCCTTGAGCTGCTTCAATGCTACATCTGCCTCGTCCGTCCACGTGAATTTGTCCGCTTTCTTCAGTAACTTGTATAGCGGCAGAGCCTTCTCTCCAAGTCGGCTGACGAATCGGCTAACTGCTGCAACGCAACCCGTTAGCAGCTATATGTCCTTTAGGCATGTCAGACGGTTTATGTTTAAGTTGGCCTTGATTTTCTCTGGGTTGACCTCGATTCCATGATGGGAAACGATAAAGCCCAACAATTTGCCGGCTGGAACCCCAAAGACGCACTTCTTAGGGTTAAGCATCATGTTGTACTTCTGGAGATTGTCAAAGGTTTCTTTTTAAGTCGGAGATTAAGTCGTTTGACTTTTTCGACATCACCGCTATATCGTCCACATAGGCGTGAACATTCCGACCAATTTGATCGTGCAGGCAATGTTGCATTGTCCGCTGGTAGGTAGCACCTGTGTTTTTTAGCCCAAAGGGCATCATGACATAACAAAACAGGTCGTAGGGTGTAGTGAACGAAGTGGCCAATTGGTCCGACTTCCTCATCTTGATCTGGTGGTATCCTGAGTATGCATCAAGAAAACACAAAATCTCCGAGCCAGCCGTCGAGTCAATGACTTGGTCAATGTGAGGCGAAGCAAACAGATCTTTGGGACATGCTTTGTTCAAGGCGGTGTAATCAAAGCACATTCTTAATTATTTGGTTCCCTTTTTGGGGACAAGTACAGGATTGGCCACGCATCGGGTGTGAAGGACTTCTCGGATAAAACTATCCTTAAGTAACCTAGCTATCTCTTTGCTTATGGCTCGTCTCTTCTCGTCTCCGAAGCGTCGTAGAGGTTGTTTCACTGGTTTACATTTTGGATCAATATTCAGGCTGTGCTCAGCAAGTTCCCTAGGTACACCTTTCATGTCGGCAGGTTGCCAGGCAAAGATGTCCCTGTTCTCACGGAGGAACTCGACGAGCGTGCTTTCCTATTTAGGGTCCAGGTTCGTCCCAATGGCAGTGGTCTTGGAGGCATCGCCTATCACAAGATCCATCGACTTGGTCTCGATGGCGGCCTTGAATGCTGGGGCGGAGTCAGAAATCTATTTGTTCAACGCGGGCTTCTCCGAGGCATCGACCTTGCTCTGGATCTCCTTGAATTCTTTGCTACAGAGGACGGCTTCCGCAAAGGCTGCTTCTCCAATCTCGTAGTCCCATGCCTTGGTAAAGCTTCCGGATACGGTGATGACACCGTTTTGTTCGGGTATCTTGAGCTTGTTGTAGACGAAGGATGGCTTGGCCATGAAGGTGTGGTAGATGTTGCGGCCGAATATGACGTGGTACACGCTCTTGAAGGGGACCACCTCAAAGGTCATGCATTCTTGGCGGTAATTATTGACACCTCCAAAAGCGACCTGAAGCGTGATGCACCCAAGGGACCGAGCCTCCCGACCAGGAACTACGCCATGGAAGATGGTGCTGGTCTGCCTTAGGTTTGCCTCCGTCAAGTTCATCTTGTGCAGTGTATCCAGGTACATGATGTTGATGCTGCTTCCACTATCCACCATACATCTGGTGAACTCATTGTCGTGAATCAGGGGGTTGATGATCATTCTCCGTAGGGATGAGGTCTAGGTGATCCTTCCTGTCCCAAGTAATTGGAATCTCCGACTAGCGCAGGTATTGGGGAACTGGAGGTAGAGTGGCCATCAGTATCCTCATGGAGGTCTTCTGTTGTCGGATGGTGGGGGTGCCAAGAAAGTTTGGAAAACTGCCGCCTTCTTCTCGAAGGGGTTTTTGCCCTTGCCGTCGCTCTTGGTGGCTTGCTTGGGGTCAACGTCCTCCTCCATGTCACTTGAATCCTTGGACTCCTCCTCCTCCTTATTCTTCCCCTTGCCCTTGCCTTGTGGTCTATTGTTCCTACTTCGCTTGTAGCCGGACTCCGGGTCCTCCTGGAGGTCGTTGACGAACTTGCAATGGCTATTGGTGTGTGTGGCCTTGCCGCTGGTGTAGAGGTGTACGAGACACGGCATATCGTGGTACTCCTCATAAGTCTGGGGAACGCGGAGCGCTGCCGAGGTTGTTTCACTACCTCGCTGCTGCCCTCGACCAGCCACCCGTCCTCGGCTAAGCTGTCCACTATCACCTCGTCCTGCAAAAGTCATGGCGACTATTTCGGAGGTTTGTTTTTCTTCTCGTGGGATTTTCCGCTTTGTGCTGATGTTCCTCCAAGATTGAGTTGGAACAGTCATTGCCGGCAGGGAGCCGCGAGCATCGTTGTCAGCAGTCGCGAACTCACTAGCTAGTTGGATCATTTGGTTGAGATCTAGCCGGTGGTTGTCCTGCAGGCGCTTCAACGTATGTCAAAGCAATGTACCCCTTTCCAACCCATCGATGAAAGCGGACATGGCGGTCTGGGAGTGCATGCACTCCTCCGCAGGAATTCTTCATATCCAGTCAGCGGGAGAGGTAGGCGCGAGATGACTCGTCTTTCTCCTGCACGCATCGTTGTAGGTCGCCAACAGTACAGGGATGTTTGTACGTATCCTCGAAGTTCTTGGTGAACGCTTCTTGCATGTCCAGCCAGTTGCAGATAGATTTCTCCGGAAAGTCATCGATCCATTGTCGGGCCGTGCTCGCCAGCATCAATGGGAGGTACTTGACGGCGACGTTTGGGTTTCCCCCAATGATCTCCACCGCGTTGCCATAATACTACAACCATGTAGATGGCTTGGCGGTGCCATCATAGGCTTGATGGTCTTGTCAATACGGAAACCTTTGGGGTAAGCTGCGGTCCGTATTACCGGTCCGAAGCAGCATGGACCAAGGTATGCTCCATACCGGGCCTCATGGATCTTGTCCAGTCGTGATCGTGCGTCATATGGCTCCGGGCTTCTTTTCTTTTTTTGCCATCAGGCGATGGGCTGCGTGAATGACGCAGGCCTCCTCCGCCAAGGTGGCTGCTGGGTGGCGATGGAGGCGGAGGTGGCGGTGGGTTAGCCTTCTTGCTGTTACCCTCCTACGACGCCTCACGCTTGTTGCGGTTGCTTGTCGGATGCGGAGGGTCATGGCGTGACCTTCTCTTGTGTCCTTGGCTGCGCTCCCCATAATGATGGGCCTGATCCGCGTTGTCACGAATGACGATGCTGCGTTGCTTAGGAGGAGGCATGTCCGTACGATGGTGAGCCTTGGGCTCTTCGCGATGTCGGGGAGAGCGAGGCGATGGAGATAGGCGACGAGGTTGAGCCTTGCCTCCATGGTCAGAGGATATGGGGATAGCATCTTTCCTGTTGCGCACATCCCTCCGTCTTTGTTTTGACGAACCCATCTGGGAACGGACATCAAGAGATCTATCCCTTGGCGGCTTATGCTTGCTAGACTGGCAAAACGCTGGGTCAGACTCAAGCCTCTGTGAGGTGGCCTTTTCCTGCTATTTCACCGCCTTGGCCACTAGGTCATAGACCTGGTTCACCGCTTCGGGTGATCTATCCTGCTCCAGAAGGGTCTTGGCGATGACAAGGTTGAGAAGAGGAGTGGGAATCACCTGACTGCCTTCACTGTCAATGTATGGCTTGGCCTGTGCCGGCTTTGAGGGAGCCCATCCTAGGTTTCGCCGTACGCCAGGATCGTTGATGATGCGAGCTGGAGATTTTTAGCCTTCTGCTGCTGCAGCAGAGTCTTGTACTCGGCCTCCATTGCTCTAGCTTTCTCTATTGTTTTCTGCACGTTGGCCAGATCTCGATCTAGCTTTGAGCCTTGCTTCACGATGGCCTGCGCTTCCTCCAGCAGCTGCTGGCGCTTCTCGTCGAGCTGGACGACATTGCGGATATGAGCCACGGTCATAGGCTCGACGAGGAGATTGTCGTACATCACTCTATCAGCTGGAGTGACTTGGGCCGCAACTGACGTAGATGCTGGAGGCAGCGGGTTTGCGGAGTTGTTGTTGCTCGGACCGGTGCCGAGTTCCTGCGGCTGCCGCACTGGGTTAGGCGGAGGGGACATGACCTTTCCGCAATCATTGTCAGCAGCAACAGTCATTTCCCTTTGTCCAACATTGTAGGCGGAGCTCGTCCGGGCTGATCTTCATCCATCGCCGTCCCAATGGCGACAAACACCTCTCAGGACATGACAGAGTTGTTGGCATGCTCGTCGCGTTTGTAATCCTCCTCCATCTCCTGCATGGCGGAGTCTAGATCCTCCAGGCTGAAGTCTATCTCCTTCGAATCTGCGCTATTGTCGGCGTAGAGCGCGTCAAGCACGGAGTCAAAGGGTGCCGGGGCTTCCTCGCTGACTAGGGGTGGAGGTGCAATTGTAGCGACGATGATTGGAGGTGGTGGCGCCACCACGGCGATGACGACCAGAGGCGGTGGTGGCGGTGGCTGAGGTGGAGGGGCGCCGCTAACGAGCGCAATTTCTGTCTGAGCTTCCTCATCAGCCTCCGCATAGTTGTTGACGGTGTTCACCATGCTTTCAAAGGTGAGGCGTCCTGAAGCCTGCTATCGCCTTAGCGTATGCCGGAGAAGCGTACCTTGGTGCAGTCCTTCCACAAAGTGATACATAGCATCATCATTGAGGTAATGTGACAGATCGGCCCGTATACGGAGCCACCTGGCAAGGTAGTCACGGGGGGTTTCACCCTCTCTCTGAATGCAGCGCGCCAGATAGAAGATGGTAACCACTCCGACGAACTTGGATCTCTGCTGTCCAGACGCACGGGCGAAGCCGGCGGACGTGCAGCGATCTTCCACCGTTATATCCAGCACAGGGGAGGTTTGGGTGGGCCTTGAATTTTTCCGATCTTTATCGGCAAACTCCGAGGAGAGATCCGACATCGATCCTTTCGCAAACGTATCCTGCCTGTAGGCGGTCCTTGTGGGTCTTGATGCTCCTCCGACTCCCAGGGAACTAGTGCCCGTGTCGGTTTCGCCGATGAAGAGGTGGATATCTCCGATGGGGACGATCGAGCACCACGTAGGGTTCGTCTTCGTCGGGACCCAGAACTCGTCGGGAGGGACGACCAGAACGTTGCCAGAGAAGGGAACGCGACCGATGGCTACGGTTTCGCCTATTCCCGTGAACATCTTGGTCCTCGCCTGCTGAAGAGCCTAAAACGCCTCTTTCCCCATGGTGGGTGCCAACTGTCGTGGTATTGCCGATGAGTACGCCATGGGGGGGTCCTCACAATGCGTGTTTAGAGATGTGGGGGAAGGAGGACGGTTGACGCGTACGAGGTAACACAGCTTCCCAGGTTCAGATCCCACAACGGTGGTGGAATCCTACTCCTGCTATAAATCACTATACGGGCAATATGCCGAGTTACATGGATTAGTTCGCTGTGTGAGGTATGAGTTTATTGGTGCCCTAAAGGCTCCCATAGGCCCGACTTATATAGTCGCCGGGTCCTAGGGTTACAGGGAAGAGTCCTAGCCGGACAGGTTACAGAGTCCTACACTACTTACATCTAGTCTAGCGTGTCTTGCACTCCAAGGCTTCGGGTACGTCGGTGAATCCTCCGTAGCCTTCCTTTTTCCGTCATGTGCCTCCCTTCTGGATCCATCTAACTGGGCCGCCCAGCAGGCCATGGCCCATGCTACCAACTGTGGGCCACCCGGGTTATCCGGATAGGATACATGCTATGAGGATACCCAAATAGCATATCCCCAACACATGGTCCCTTCTTGATGGCTTCGTTGATGGCGGCCATCTACAAATCAAGATGAGAAATAAGATTAGTAGAGGTTTACGAGAAGAAAAAGATACATGTGTGGAATTTGCAAAGAGTTGAAATTTTTCCTAGTGGTTTCCTTAGTCTAATCCATCTTAGGGTCATAATCCCACAGGCAACACAGTGCTCTGATACCATCTATATGACCCCACCATTTAAGGTAAAGGCTCCTGTAATTGCAATGCTAGTCCCTGGATCGAAATGCTAGCATCCAAAGTTTAAGATGAAGTACCCAGATACAAAGGTCATTATTACAACGTAATATCCAGAGATAAATAGTTCTTACAACTCTTTAGCCCAAGGCTATTACATAGAGTTCATAATACTTAACAAAATAAATAAAGTCTTCATCTGCATGTGCCACAGGCAAACATGTTGAGTGTAGACTCATAACCATTGTCTCCATCAGAGTAACCTACAACATCATAAGTTACAGCCACAGAGGGTCAATACATTTGGAATTGTATTGGCAAGTGATACCATAGTAGAATAGTAGCATCTAACATCTATATGAATTTGGCTAAGTGTAGTTTAGGTTGGCTTTGCTCAAAATAGGGTTTTTCTTATTAGTTGAAAACACTAAGTTTTTGTTTGACAAAAACACCCAAGGAACCACCAATAGACATTGGTGAACCTTTACCCTTGTTCAACCACAAGTTTTAACTTAGAGAAATTGGGATGAGGAAATCCTTGATCATTTCAATGTCTTTGATGCTCAAATTGTCTGTTGTCGGGGACACGGCTAAGTACTTAGGTTTTACCCTCTCGAGAGGTGGTGCACTTTCCCCACAAGACTCGACATGCATCGAGACGAGAATTTTCAGAAGCATTCCCTTAGACCACCATGGACGAATTCCATCCTATCAACCCTACCACCAACTGTCCATCTGGCTAAGTTCTTGCAACCTATAGTTTGTCAAGGCAGAGCCCATATTCCATGTGGTTGCACTAGAAACTCCTGAACACTAAATATCTCAAATCCCTTTGTTCCTTGGTGGCCATCCACAAGTGTGAACACAAGGTAAACCATAGACATGGTCCTTGTGTAACCACTCAACACAAACCAATCTTTCCATTCCACACAGGTGATTCATTCATATGTTGTTTTATTAATCAAAACATAGTCATTGAATTTGCATAACAACATAGCATGAATAACCAACCTTGTGTTCTACTAGCTAGGCTAAGCATGCTAACATAAAAAGTCTCCAAACTTAGGATATTTCTACTAAGATAATATATATAGGATTTCCCATGGCATAGCATATACTTAGAAAAATATCATGAAAATCCTACTCAAAATATTACTAGTGCATAGATAAAATAGTAGGACAAAAATATGAAGCATCACTTACCTTGGTAGTTGGGGGAATAGGAACAATCCTCACAATCACAAATACCACAATCACCAAAATCTACAAATAAAAGCATAACACCAAATTCACATTCAATATGCAAACAAAAATATATATGAATGCATGCAAATGCAATAGAATGATTTTCCACACAAAACAAGTCAAACTAAATAATACTGAACACAAAGTAAACTTTCTACGATCTAAAAAACCAAAATTAAATCCAAAACAATTTTATAAACAATTTATATAGCCAAAATAAGCCTACAAATTTTTCTGTATAAAATCCAAATTTTACAGAAGCAAATGGCCATAGTTTCAAAGATCTCATTTTTCTGAATCCATTGATATAACATTTGTAATTTTTGGACAAACAGATCAAAAGTTATTGAATTTACAAGTTTAAATATCTAATAGATCAAAATTCTGATTTTAAATTTAATTTAGTGACACGTGGCGCTTCCTGATTGGTGCATACCGGTTCGCGCGGATCACGCACGCGAGCCGTTAGATCTAACTGTGATCTTGTGGTCCAGATCTGACGATACCGCTTCGCGTTGGGATCTAATCTAAGCCACTTGATCTAGATCTAGTGGACCACGTTGCTCTAACCTAAAATGAGCGGCGCAAATGGCCACTACGGCGGCGCCGGCACTTCCGGTGACATGCCGGAGATCCTAGAGGCGGTAGGGGTGGTGTCGATGCTTACCAGAGTCGCGTGGACGAGGTGAAGCTGAACCTGTGTTCGGCTTGGATAGGGGCGCACAGACACGGCCAGAAAACCTCGTCGGAGTTCTCACTGGCGTTGGGTGCTCGCTGGCGAAGACGAAGGCGACAACCTAGGTCACCAAAAGACAAAAACTGGACATTAGCAGGTGCACAAGGTCACGTCAAACGCGATTGTGTGAAGCAGAGGGCAAGGGGCGCTCGGGTTTTACCTGAATTTCTCGCCGGAGATGAACAGCGCCTCGGGTGCTTGCAGTTGTCAACGGGGACGGCGACCTGGGGCGATATAGGACAAACCAGAGGCGTGAGAAGATCCGCAAGGGAAAGAGGGACACGCTCGCATGAACGAGACGCAGAGGCGAACACGGAGCTCACCGGAATATTTCACCGGAGTTGCTCGGTATTGCGGCAGTGTGAGCTGAAATTCGGGGAGCCTGGCGGCGCTGGGGCTTTGCAGTTTGAGGGGAAATGGTCGTAGCGGGGTGGTTCTTAAGTAGCCGGACAAGGGGCGGTGATCACGCACTGAATCAACGGGATTTAACGAATTAACGCGATAGTCACTACAGGGAGGAAACGGGCAGAGAAGCTGGTCGTCGCGCGCGGTTTGGTGACGACGGGGCTGACGTGGCGACGGGGCCCAGTGGCAGTGAGAGAAAGGGTGCGTGCGCGCGTGAGAGATGGAGGAGAGGGGGAAAACCCCGGGTAGGCTAGATCGGCCGCGAGTGGGTGCTGGACCAGATAGGTAGCGCCTGATAATTTTTTCTCCTTTTCTCTTTTTCCTTTTCTGTTTTGTTTTTCTAGAATGAATTTGAATGCCCATTTCAAATCTGTTTAAATTCAATCTTTCACCAAGTTTTTTAGTGTGACCATAGGGTCAAAAAGTGTGTCAAACACATCAAAGCATTCAAAAACTATTTTAAGGTCATAAAATAAAATAAAAACCAAGCCCCATATGTATATATACTAAAAGGGGTATAAATATGGTTTTATTTAGAGTTTTGTTTTGAAAAAGTTTGTGCAAGACAAAAATGACATAATGATATAAATGCAATAACATGACTTTGCATTTAATGAAATTTGGGATGTTACATTTAAGGTTAGCCACTGGAACATAACCATCACGGGCCTTCGCAAGAGCCAAGGCGTGGTTGGCTGCAAAAGGAAATAGAAGGTTAAATTCCAAAGCCAAACATCTGCGAAAAAACAAATCTGAAGATAATCACTAACCAGCAGAAGTTTAGAGCTAGCGAGTCTCCTGCTGGGAGACCTTCAAGTCCCGCTCGAGTCGGTCCAGCTCTGCTCGCCTATTGGCTGACTCGCGTTGTAGTACAAACAAATAGATCAGCAACAGAAGGCCCGACTTGCTATTACTCAGCGACCCAACCCTCAAGCATTGGGGGGAATTAAGCATAAAATCCTGACTCGCTACTACTTTGCGAACCTCTCCTCGGGGAATGGGAGAATCAAGTTTTGAAGGCTCTAGCTGCTAAAAGTTTAACAACTAGACTCTGAGAGACTGGACATACCTAAAGGGCTTCGCCTAGCAGCCGATCCTGCTCGATTGACTCCATAGATGGCGAAGGCAACGCCATGCTGCCAGCCCTCTGTGAGATCAAACCGACATTCCCATCAATTACCTCTTCTATGGCAGGTGACTGCACCGCGGTACCAGCCGCCGTCGCCTTAGCGAAAAAACACGTAAAGATAGCAGTGGTCGTGAATGGAGAACTGATCGATGACAGGAGAATTTCCCCCTCTTGCGCCTTTTCCACAAGAACGTCCTCCTTTGCCGAAGCCTCCTTCACGGGATCATTCTCTTTCTCTAGCAACATTTTTCCTCTAGAGGGACTAACGACCCCGGTGTCCTTGGCAACCTTCACACCCTCCCCGACCGGGTCGCTCTTCTTCTTCTTATTCGCGTCAGGGGCGGACACCTCGGCCTTGTCAATAGTAGGAAAACCCTTATAGCTGTCAATTCCATGTTGCATCCAAAATATAATGTGTGCCACCACTTGCAGAAGAAATAATAGTGGACTTTAACAATTGCTGAACACCACCAGTGTATGCTATTAGTGGCATCTTGTTATACTGAGACGCCATTAATGACGGTGTCCCATGGACAAACTCGGGACAAACCTACTGGTGGTGTTGGGAACAAGAAAAGACCACGGCTACGCTTCGTGCTGGTGGCGATCACCATGAATTGAAATCCACGGCTAAATATCACTCTCCGTCCTTTTATAACGCCTCGCCCTTTCGATCAGATCGATCCCTACCACACTCTATCCTGCCGTCTCCCTCAACCCCACCGCTGTGCGGATCGAACGCCCCCTCACCTCCTCCTCTCCGAGCCACAGTATGCTGCCACCGCCTCGTCCGTTTCCGAGCCTCCGTTAGCTGCACATCTCACCTTCTCTCCGAGCCGGTGGCTATCGCAACCACCACGGCCATCCTGACGGTCGCCACAACTTCCCTAGTAGCAGGGCCACCGGCGATTGCCACTACCCCATCCGTTCTAGAGCTTCCGTTAGCCAAACCTCTCCTCCCTTCCGAGCAGTTGCCTGCCGCGACCACCGTCACCATCCCTGACGGTTGCTGCAATTTACCTGGTCCCAAAGTCACACCACGATCACCACTGCCCCTTCACCGAGCCGCTCGTGGCAACTTCCCCGTCCACGACCTCGGTGAGCCACCAACCACGCCTTCGATCCCTGTTTTTAATGAATTTTAGAAAAATTATAAATGCATATGTGTGTTAGATATTTATCTTAGAAATTCTAGAGATAAGTATGTTAGATAGTGTTTTAGATATTAAGTTTTGGCTTAGATGGTAGATATAGAGATACGGGTTTGTTAATTAGATAGTGATAGTTTAGGCCGAGACAACTTTATATGCAAATATCTCATCTCATTACCACAAATTCTAAATGAAGTAATTCCATATTCTTCTTTAGGCTTTGGTTTTATCGATAAGGTATTTCCATATGCAACGATTCTCGCTTCATTATACTTTTGTGGCTCTAAAGTCGACAAATAATTTCATGGTTCATATAGCATGGCTGGAATACATCCTGGTCGTTGAATTAAGTGCACAATATTGTTCACAACCATGTTATATAAACCATGGAAATGTCTCTCTTCTTCAGACAATGTTTTTAGTGTAGTGTAGATGCAACTAGTTTGTGAACAACCTGCAATGAACCAGTACATTATGCTATTGATTTAAATACTTAGTGCGGATGATTATTTTGGTTCTTTTTTCTTCCAACGGTCTATGATTATACTATGACACAATATAATGTGAAAAGGTGCCCATAAGACCTTGTTGTATGTCCATGAATATCTTATACATTTTATTTGGTCTGAGAGGCACTATTTTTGTCTTGTGTGTCTTTATATGAGACCTTCAGTTCAGCCGTGACACCTTGTATTTGTAAGATTACTTGAATGCCTTTATGTTTGAGTTTCCTACAATTTTGCACTAGTTGGCTCACTTACCCTGTCCGTGAAATTATTTTGCATATGACCGATGATTAAAAATGGTGGTATGCAATCTCGGGGGTGGTGTAAGGGAGCCCTATCAGATGCAACAAATTCATCCCTGTATCAACTGTGGGCATGAAAGTTTTCAGGATAAGAAGTTTATCATAGTGCTTCCCGAAGACTTTGAGACTACGGTGGTATTTGGCTTAATTATGATTTCTAGCCTTGCATGCATTTTGATCAAAACTAATTAACTATATTTTTCATATATCGTTTTCTTGGGCAATCCCTTGCCACGCAATAAAATACTTTCTTGACCATCTCAACAGACATGTCAATCACCAGGGAAAATTTGAGGTTACCTTGGTGGAAGAGGCAATACTTGACAAGAGCTACAAGATTATAGTCGTCAACAAGGCAAATCGGACTTACTTTACAGGACCACTTTGGACAAATTTGGAAGAATGGTTTGGGATGGATTTTGGGATGAGGTTGAGAATCTACCTCGATAAAACTTGTGGAGTCATCTTTTTCTCGTACGATATCCTGACTCAGGGTCTTCTGACTTTGAAGATCATTCTCTTAAGTAAAACTAGTCTTCTAACTTTGAAGACCATGCCCTAGGTAGAACAAGATCGATAGTATTCTAAGTTAGTTGTTATTTGTATCGTTGTATTCAGAATGTTATCAAGTAAACTTTATTATATCATGTTGTTGTTTTTTGAATGCTATCCAGTAAACTTTGTTGTATCATGTTGTTGTATTCTGAATGATATTTAGTATTGTTGTATTCTATTATTTGATATTGCTGATATAATCAAGATTTTCAGTATTTCTTTTTAATTGCCAAATTAAGGTTAATGGCGTTCAGGAAGGCTCGAATGCCACTACAGCTTATCATACTGGTGGCGTTTGGCGAAACGCCACTAGTAGCTAAATTAGTACTAGCGTTCACCAGGAACGCCACTACTATCTACTACAAGTGGTGTGAGATTAGTGGCATACGGGTTCAACACCATGAACCACCTTTTCCGAATGTCTCCACTAGGCCTTTTCCTACTAGTGTGTCCCCTTAAGCTTCCTGGTGTCATCACCCTCAGGGTCGCTACAACTCACGGGCACCTTTGCGATGGTGGACCGCTTGATCTTCTTCACACCACCCCTCAAGACATGCACTGATATGAGACTGGGAAATTCTACAACAAACAATGAAAGTTAAAGCACTCGTAGATAGCAAAAGAAACTTACTTGGGGACTGGGATGGCACGTAGCCTAGTGCTGATGTGCGTCGATTTGTCTATTTTCGGCCCGATTGGCCAGGACAACCCCACTTCGACTAAGTCTGCCTGTTGCCGAGGCTTTGCAAGCACTGGCACTGCGATAGCTGACTGGACGGGGTCGAAACCCACTCCGAGCTCTCCTCTTCAAGGATCTCTAGGTCGTCGTCGGACTACACGAGGCTGCGGTTGTCCTCCGCTTCATGACGCTTTTGGCGCGTGTCTTTCGGCTCGCCGAGGCTGGCTCTGGCTCCTCCTCGGCTTCCTCCACTTCCTAATCCTCCTCGGATACTTCACCCTCTTCATTATCGAGGAGCTCCTCGGGTACTTCCTTGTCAAGAGGAGGCAACCAGTTCCCCAGTACGTGGAATGTTTATAAACAAGAAGAACGAAGGATTCAATTAATATGATTTGAAGATGCGATTGCAAAAGAACGACTACGAATGGACAACGAACTTACTATGCAGGTTGGTCTCATCTTCAGCCTAAGCGGAGTAAGCCCCTCATGAAGATCGGTGAGGGGTGTGTCCGTAATCTTCTTTAGAGCCACAGCGTAATCCTCTATGGCCCATTGTGCCTGGCTTCTCCGGGTGCAGTTGGACGGGCTGGTGTACTCATACATCCAGTGGGCTCGGGTCGCAAGCGGCACGAGCCACCGCCCGAGCCAGCAGTTGAAAAGGTTGATCGTCTCCAACCATTCGTCTTCAAGCTTGGCCATCTGTGCGAACATCTCTACCACGACCACCCTTTGTAATTGAGGGAGCTTGTTCACCGACAATCATTGTGGATTTCTCCGCTCTGCGGTGTACATAGGTATCTCCCCGGCTGGAGTGGTCTCCTTGGCGTAGAACTAGAACTTTTCCACTCACTAGCTTCCTTCTTCGGTAAAAATCAACTTTAAGAACTTGGCGCTAGACTTCACCTGGAGGGTGACACCGCCTGCAGCTAGCAAGGGCCCTCCTTTACCCTCACGACTGGCTCGGCAATGGAATAGATCAAGCCAGAGCGGGAAATACGGGTGGCACCCAAGATAGCACTCGCAGAAGGAGATAAAAACCGCTAACTGCTCGATACAGTGTGGCCCTAAATCGGAGGGCTTGATTTGGTAAAAATGGAGGAACCTCCTGAAGAAAATGGAAGAGGGGAACCATAAGCCACGCTCTAGGTGACTGACAAAGGAGATGAACTCCCCCGGTCAAGGTCGCGGCTCGCTCCTGCCAGTTGTCAGAGCTCGATAGTCTCCCTTGACTAAGATGCCCGCATCCTAGAGGGATTACTGCAGCGCGGTGGTGCATTTGGACTTGGTCCACCCAGGCGCCATGGACATGAACTGGCAGGATGTAGGAGATCGGATCAGAAGCAGATGCAGGCAGAGAAAGCAAGGAGAAATGTGGGAGAGTAGGTGACAACCATGCATCTCTCTACTGCTCGACTTATATAGAAGTGACACCGAGTAATCACGGGATTAGCCATTGCTTTGTGGTAATTTTGCCAAAATTACGGTTAGAAATTAACTAACGACTAGTTTGACTGCGCAGACGGTCCAACTTCGACCAAATTCTCCGCTCACTCATTCCATTCATTTGAGCGAGGCAACTCGAAGATCGATTAACTCACCAAGGCTGCGATTGAAGAACAGAGAATTGTCCCCTCACTAGAGGAGTTTGCCACTGATTCGACTGGGCGTCCACTCGTACTCGCCTACTCTGACTGCCAAGTGAATACCTCTGTCGAACCCATGACGCACTCAGGGACTACTGATGGGGATATGACAATTGGGGTATCCCTAGAGGTTGGAATAGATTGGCCCAAGACAATGTCGAGTGGGCCTGGAGGGACACCGACTGGATGAAGACTTCAATGAAGCCTAGGCGACTGGAAGGAGAAGGCCCAAGAGAATAGTTAGACCCAGTCGGATTAGGTCAAACCTCTGAAACCCTTACTGATTCGTTTGTAGTCTTGTAAAACCTAGTGAGGTATCCCTATATAAACCTCCCTAGGGTTCCCATTGTACTCACGAGCTATTAGCTACCCCATCCAAGTAAATCGCTGCCATCTAGCCGAGCTCGCCCACCTTGTAATCCACTCGCAATCAATACATTCAAGCAGGAAGTAGGTAGTTACCCTACGGGGGTGAACCTATGTAAATCCCTATGTCTTTCCTCAATCTCGATCCGCATATAGCGACTCGCTCGTGCCCCGAATCGTCTCAATCGATACCCCTGGTAGCGACTGCTGTGGTCATTCCCACAACAAAGGCACTTTTATGCCGGTATCACAACCGGCTTCACCCTTATGCTTGTAAAGAGGGTGTAGCCATATAAGAACCGGTTGTAGAACCCCTTGTCAGGCACTATCAAGCGCCTGAGGGCAGATATACTGACCGAGCAGGTGGCTTATGTTGCTGTGATGATGTTCCCATCGTTGATGGTGTTTACATCAAACCATAGTAACACCACCATTCGGTGAGCGGATGAGGGCAAATAGGAAGGGAGTCCCCCGGTCTTTGGAGAAGGGTTGTACTCTCCGAGTGACTTTGCGGAACTCCGGAGCATCACTTCTTAAGCCGGTGATGTTTTCATTGCAAACAGATATAGGTATGTCCTCTCTACTATGTGTGGTCCTGCTCATGGAGATGTCCAGCTACAGTGCTCCGCACGAACCCTGGAGATGCATGCCACCATTGCAGGACCTATTCCGCGCTGCCATTTCTCGGAGAATCGTTTTTACCTCGTCCAGTCTGACAGAAATTGTTGTTCATTTTGAGTGGACCAGTCTACGGCGGCATACTCGTTGTTTACCGGGTTGATACCCAGAATCCTATCCTTCAGCCGGACAGAGCATCAGTAGCGTTTCTATCATCATTTATGAAAATCGGTGCATATGCATCGATAGCGCCAGGGTACCCACGGTGCAAGCCGGCAGCATCTACTATTCCGACCTATCCGAGATTAGATCTTACAACTTTGAGGCTCTTGTGTGGAAAGAGGAGCCAAGGTTTGTACATGGGTACGGAGTAGGAGGATTATGGATCAATGACCATCCTTTCAAACTCGATCGACTGTTGGGTGATTTTTGCAGAATTGTTGACCATTCTGAGCTGCAAATGGTCCCGCCTTATCGCGAGTATGATACCACCGACTATAATTACTACGATGGCTATCCGTCAGATTATTGGATCCTATGGGTCTGCTCATGTTGTATTCTCTGCAGGTCTGCTCTTTATGTGTTCACTTTGTTTAGTTAACGTATGTGAATTATGCAAGTTCAAGTTCTATGGTGCCTGTAATAGAATGTATGTTCTCTATTTCAAGAATATCTTGTGTTGTACCTCTCACAATTTCACCTTTTTCTATGTACGTGTATTAATTTTGATGTAGATGCTCGGTTTATAACAATCATCAAACAACTTACAATTGCGAATTACAGTAGATTATTACAATCCTCAAATAACTTACAACTGCGAATTATAGTATATTATTATAATCCTTGAATAACTTTCAACTACGAATTACAGTAGATTATTACAATCCTGAGTAAACTTGATAGTAATTAAAATGAGCAAAAACGTTTCATCGAAGTCTAGCACAAGTGAAAAAACACAATAACTGGTGTTACAGAAAAGGTATCTATGGAGCTTGCATCACAAGAAATGTAACAACGGGCTTCCCATTTGAGCTGCAAATGAGATTATTAAGTACATTATGCGTTAAAGATTTCCTTTTTTTCAATTCATTTAAGTCTTAGAATTATAGGATGATTATTGAATTTGTTTTATTGGCTTCTTGCTCAACAGTATTATTAAGGGCATCTTGGAGGGCATCCCCACATAATCTTTCGGCTGGAACACGAGGGTCAGTCGATGTCGTTTTCCATGAGAAATAGTTATTCACTACTAGGAACCTAGTTGTATATAGAAATTCTTTATGTGGCGCATATAAAAGGGCATGTTCCATAGAACTAGCTATACATAAAAGGGTATACTCCTTAGATCTGCTTTCTATGGCGCATAGAACCCATATGTGCCACAGAAACGTGTGTTTATGTGGCGCATATTTCCCCATGCGCCACACAAAGTGATGATTCTATGGCACATATAAACTTATGCGCCACATAGATTTGAAGGTACCAGAACAAACTAAGGGAGGGGGAGACAATTTTGTGGCACATATGTGTATAAGCGTCATAGAAAGTGATGATGATTTTGTGGAGCATATAGACGTATGCGCCATAGAAAGTGGAAAACAGATCCCACCCCACACCCCCTTAGTTCCTTGAGTTGCAATTATATATTAGGGTATAGTTGTAGAAAAAATAAAAAATATGAATTTCGATGTATTTTGCAAAAAAAGGTCATGACACAGTAAAACGGCCATAACTTTTGCATACGATGTCAGAAAAAAATTCCCATCAAAACGATCATCTCAAAATTTCCCATCCGAATTCAACAACCAAAGGTTGTTCCGGAGTTACAGATTCTCCAATTTCCAAAAGAGTAAAAAGTTATGGCAAAAAGATCTTTTCCTGCAAAATATTAAAAAGTGGGAGACAACTCTGTGGCGCATGTCTCCTTTTTGCGCCACATAATTGTTTGGTGGGGTTCGAATTTTGAATCCTGCTGACTCCCTTCTTCCTCTCTTTTCTCCTTCCTCCACTTCTGCTCTCTTTTTCCTCCACTTCTCCCCTTCTACTTCCTCCTCCTTCTCCACTATCCTCCTCCCATTCTCCACTTCTCCTCCCTCATCCCCTTCTCGTCTCCTCCACTACCTCCGTCGACCAGCTTCTCCTCCTCCTCCGGCAACCTTCTACAACTTCGGTGGCCTACCTCCTCTGTCAGCATCCGCCTCCACCTCCTCCGGCGGCCTCCTCCTCTTTGGGCCACCACTTCCGGCGACCTCCTCCTCCTCCTAGGGACACCACCTCTGGTGGCCTCCTCCTCCTCCGGCCACCACCTCTGGCGGCCTCCCTCCTCCACCCACCTTCGGCCTAGCCCTCCTCCATCTACCACCTCCGGCCACCACCATCTATGGCGAACCCCTCCTCCAGCCTAGATTTTGCCTGCTTTTTTTTTGAAATTTGAAAAAACATTATGTGGTGCATTTGGGCAATATGCGCCATAGAATTTTGAGATCTGGACCGCCTTCTTGTTAAATTCGACAAAAGAATTTTGTGGCGCATATTGGCAATATGCGCCACATAATTTTAATTTAGTGGCAAGATAATAGTGGCGCATCCCATATGCGCCAGAGAATTCGAAAAAAGTGCACTACTGATAAGATTTTTCCTAGTAGTGATTGTCACTACCGCTGTGTGAAACAAATGCTAAACTTGGAGAAGCGGGTCTTTGTTCGGCATTCAGAGGGATATTTGCAGCCTGAAACAAACACAAAACAAGTTATAACAGCATTACCATCCAATCACATCACCATGAATTTTAATTGTGTCAAGACGGTGATATAAGGAAGGAAGAATTTATATTGGTGGCTCATATATCTATTTTTTCTTGAAATGTGTTACTCTGTGAAATGACTATTCTACTTAAAGATGGCAAAGACCAAGACAAAAAAAGTTACTTTAACAGAAGACTTGGGAAACAAACTACAAGTTCATTTTGAATAAATTTGATAAGATTTCACGGGACAAAAATAACAATGCGAGCAAACAACCAAAGTACCTGATGCATACTGATCAAACTAGAATGTGCAGAACACGAATAAAAAGAATATGAAAACTAAACCATTATCTTTCTTATAAACTATCCAAGAACTACACAAAGAAAGCTACCACTGTTTTATCATATGGAAAAAAGAGTACCCCCGTCAACCAAAATAGACCAATTGTTCGCCTCTAATATACTAGCCAGATCATTCCTGACAAATAATGAAATAAACTATCATACATTGGGTTATTCATGAATAACCAGATCATTTCAACGGTTTAGCGGTCTGAGAACAAAACAAACTGAACCATCATGTGCCTAGTATTAAAATAGCCAGTTCATGTAACAATGTAAAACAGTAGATACAAGAGTGAGATTAAGCGTATAGAGTTCCTTATGATACATGTGTATTATACATGATCTAATCGCTAGTGTGGCCTTGTTCTTACTACCAGCCACCTCAGATGCAATACACCCGGCCTCTGCATATATAGGAAATTGAACTAAGCACATGGAACAAAAGCATAGCATAGTGGATCTAAAATGTTTAAGGCCAATTTTTGGGCAAAAAAATGAAAACAAGACAGACAAATGGTAAATATAAGCAATAAAATGTGGCAAGGACCAAACTTTGGGTGGATGGCTTACGGTAGGTGTTACACGAGTTCTATGAAGGTCCTATGGACGAGCGGGTATATACTCCATTGTTTCTCCTCTGCATAAAGGTTAGGTCAACTATAAATACAAATAGGTTCCAACATGATATATGTTCGCATGAAGTGAAACAAAAGTGATGGGATCTTACTGAAGGGAATATACCCTAGAGTCAAATATTAGATGACATATTTCATAAAGTTTATGGTTAAGTTTTATATCATTCTATAACTGTATTGATAGGGAAACATCAATACATGTGTGTGATGATCCACAAGTGTAGGGGATCGCAACAGTCTTCGCGGGTAGTATTACCCAATTTATTGATTCGACACAAGGGGAGCCAAAGAATACTTGCAAGCCTTAACAACTGAGTTGTCAATTCAGCTATACCTGGAAATAGTTCTTGCTCACAGAAGTTTATTAGTAGCAACAGTTTTGGTAGTAGCAACATCAAAGCAACATCAGCAGCAAAACAGGAGCAATAGTAACAGTAATAGTAATAGTATAGTAGGATTCGAGTGAGGTAGGCATAGGGATGGCTGGACGGGCGTTGCATGGACGAGTCTAAACATGTAACTTCAAGATCTAGGGCATTGCAGATAAATAATAACAAGCATCCAAGTACTAAACAATCCTAGGCATGTGCTCCAAATACAGTCATACATGCTAGCAATGAGAACTTGCATAACATCTTCTGTCCAGCCAGCCCGTGGCAGCGGGGCCTCTAGGGAACTACTGGCAATTAAGGTGCTCCTTTTAATAGAGCAACGGAGCAAAGCATTAACACTCCATGAACACATGTGATCCTCACACCACAACCATCCCCTCCGGTTGTCCCAATTATTGTCACTTTGGGGCCTTTGGATCCGGACAATGATATGTGTACACAACTTGCAGATAAGATCACAAACAATACTATCACAATGATTCAATAATAAGTTCATATCTGAGATCATGGCACTCAGGCCCTAGTGACAAGCATTAAGCACAACAAGTTGCAACAAAGTCAAATAACACTAATAGAGATAGTAGGCACTATCCTAACAAATCTTATTCGATTACATGATAGGACTCATCCAATCCCTACCATCCCCAAGCCTACAATGGGGGATTACTCACTCATGGATGAGGAAACATCGATGGTTGATGGAGATGCGTTGGTGATGACGATGCCGATGATCCTCTCCAAATTCCTCGTCCCAGCAGGGTGCCAGAATGGAGTTTCTCGATCCGAATCTTGGTTTCTGGTGGCGGCGGTGGAGCGGAACTCTTTCTAGAAAACTATCGAACCCCCCTCGGTTTTTAGGTCGAAAGGAAACTTATAGGCGCAGAGGGAACCCGAGGGGGTGCCTGGGGTGGCTGCACCTCCCTAGGCACGGCCAGTGGTGGGCCCGTGCCTGGCAGGGGTGTGGGCCCCCCAGGCCCCTTCTCCGTCTCGTCTTCTGGCTCCGTGGGTCTTCTGGTGAAATATAATTTTTGGCATATTTCCCGGGATTTTTCATGATAGTTGATTTTCTGCACAAAAACAAGACACCAAGGTAATTCTACCGAAAATAGAGTCAGTCCGTGTTAGTTGTATCCAAATCACACAAGTTTAGAGGAGAAACAATAGCAAAAGTGTTTGGGAAAGTAGATACGTTTTGGACGTATCAGTGTGATATACAGACAAACGGTAGTTCCTGGTGAAACTCTAGTCACTAGTTCATTGGTCAACGGATGATCAAAGGTTTCATTATCATGATGGTGCCTCGGCCCCTAATTGACAATGAGGTCATTTCATTAGGGAATGAGATGACGAACATACCCTATCTATAGTATAGTATCATGATCACGTCACAGAGTTCAGGTTACGATGATTAGAAAACATAGTGACTCTTTCCTTAGACAGTGAGACCATATCAAATCACTGTATCTCGAGGTTGCTTTGATGGCACATAACGTCACTCAGTAGAATGGTGATTATAAAGGTGTCTTGGGTATCCGGAGGAAATAGGTTTAGGAGACTGTGTCAAGAGCCATATTTGTCCATCCGCGTGACAGAAGATACTCTGGGCCCACTCAGGTATGTTATATCCATAAGCTCTATAGTGTGTGACTAGGTCATGAGGATATCACTTATCGGATCGAGTAAAGACTTTATTGTTAGTAACAAGGTTGAGCCCTGACATGGGGATGTCACTTGATCAAAACCTCGGATAATACAATATTGTAGTGACAGAAGGAATAATGCATAGTGTTTACGGTTCAACGACAAATATTGTTGAGTACATAGGTGGTCATTATGGTCATCTAGGCCCCACTATTGATCATTGGTCATAGAGGAGTCTTGGTCATGTCTGTTGTATTCTCGAACTATTGGGTAGCACGCTTAAGGGCTTGACGAATCATGGAGATCGTTAATGGCTAGTTTGAATCACTGAACAAGCGAGAAGAGAGAAACCAGAAAAGTTCTGGGGAGATCCGAAGGTGTTCAGAGAAAGAATAAGGAAAAGGACCAAAAAAGGGTTTTCGAATAAATGGTTATTTAAATATGTTTATTATATATTAATTATGAATTAATATATTGTAAAAGAAATATTTAAATAAATATTTATAAAAGGCATCCTAAAAGAGTTAGGCAAACTCCCGGAGGGATTTTTCCTAAAAAGAAACGGACAAAAAAAGGCAAAGGGAGCTGTATTTGAAACAACCCACGTGGGCGGAGGATAGTCCGCGCCGCACTTGGGACGCAGGTATTACGCACCGTGCTACAGCAGCCGCTTCTGCTAACGGGCCATGGCTAGGCCAGCCCACCCAGGCCTGGCGCTGGCCACCGCAACCACTGGCTCACCTTCGCGGGCTGCCGCGCAGTAGGCCCACCCGGGCCCTTCCTCCCATCGCTGCCTTGCTGGCTGGGCCATGCGTGGGCAGGCAGCCCACCCGGCTTGCACTAGTTTGACCCTTTTTCCTTTGTTTTATTAGTCTCACATTGGGACCTAAAGCTGGAGGGAACCTCTCCCTCCGCCTATATAAATATGTGCCCATGGGAGGATTAAAACATACCAATTTCCACCTGGAAATAAATAAAAGGCCTATGCGAGCGAGGATTCTTCACCACGGAGCACCATCGCACTACGGGATTCAGAGCCAGGAGATCTACTTCCACAATCTCGGATAGATCAGAGAGAAGCGGGAGTCATTGTCAAACATCATATGTGTGTGACTCCCTCTGGCGGCACCGTGCTTTCAGTGCTATAAGTTGATGTGGATCCGCAAGGACATTGTGACCTCGAGGTCAGCATCGGGGCATCTTCTTCATCAATGTTCCTCATGGTATGTTAACCATTCTCATTCTTCAAAGGTATGAATACCATATCCCCTCCTGTTAATGTATTACTAGTAGATAGATCTTGGGCTTTCGGGGTTTGACAACATAGTAAAAATTTTGATTTTCTGCACTGAACCCCAACAGTGGTATTAGAGCTGATCTATGAGTAGTAATGCTAGTAGGGGTAGAACACACGAGTTGTGATATGTGGGCATCAACTTTATGATTTTTACCCTCCCATGTGTACTTGGTTATATTGCGGTATTGATTGATGAAGCGGCCCAGACCGACCTTACGCGTACTCTTACGCGAGACTGGTTCCACGCTCGTCATACGTCTTATTCCGTAGAAGCGGCTAGCGGGTGTTTGTCTCTCTTTCAATAGTTGATATAGCATTTACAAAGGAGGGCCCCGACAAGGGGTTAGCAGAGACAATCATTTAATCGGCATCGTGATGGTTATTGTGTTCTTAGTATTAGATACTCAATGATAGCATCAATAAGATGATCCCTAAACAACTGAATGCCCCTTGTGTGTGCACCACCAAGAAAGGTCTTCGGTATGAGGCAAGCCATGACGATCCGGTGTCAGACATACCTACGTTCACATACAGTGGGTGTAAGGGTTGCACTGGAATAGAGACGAGTTTGAGTTGGCAAGCCTAGCATGTGTAGATATGGCATCGAAACACAAGATGGCCGAAAGATCGAGCACGAGTGACATGAATGATGTGATCGACGTGAAGCGTTCACCTTTGAAACTATATTGCCAACTTTAGAGATATTGCCACCTTTGTGACGATCAGAGGTGATGTAGCGAATAAGGATCGTGTAATCACTAAGACATTTGTTAGAGATAATGTTTTAGTGGAGTTATTTGAACTCATATTTTCATAAACTTAGTCTTAAAACCTTTGCAAACTTTAAATGTAGATCATGGCTGACCGCAAAAGCCTATTTCAGTGTTGGTGAGTGGGTAGTTGCCAGGAAACTCAAGTTAGATGGATCCAACTTCCCAGATTAGCTAGTGCATCCAAACTCTCTCCTTACCGAGCTTGACGTGGTAGACTATATAAGCTACTGTATGGATTTGGAGCCTCCAAAGGATGGCATGGAAACCCAATAGCAGCGGATAGACCACTATTTTCTCCATGACATGTCACTATTCATCCACTTGGTTATGCTCTATGGGATGGTTGATGAGCTGAAGCCACTCATGGGTGATCTTGATCCAAATGAGATGGTGGATCTACTGAGATAACGGTTCAAACAAGTGCATCTATGGAGGCACAAGTTGGTTGGATATTTCCTTGCCATACAGATGGTGGAGAATACCTGTCTAGAAAGCCACCTTACGCATGCATGATGCTTATATGAGGACGGTTTATTTTGTGGACCATTGGATGGATGATGCTTTTGCCAATGGGGAACTTATACGATCGCTACCCCTCAGCTACTAGGAGTATTCCAAGGGTTGCATCAAGAGAGGTGAAGTGGAAACTTACAATTTCCACGACTTCATATCACGCTTGAGAAGTGTGAAGGTTGAACCCATTGATGGATAAGTCATTGACAACGAGGGTATATATGATATACCAAAGTTTATAAATGTTATAATCTTGCAAACACTTGTTATATTAATGAAGTATGTGATACTTATTCTATTTTTTGAAAATAGGTCCTTCTACATGAGAGTTGATTGCGAGAGAGGAGGTGATGTTGCGTGTTGAAGGCAAGCATGATGATGATGCCGACAACACTCTCCCTCAAGATTTATCATATATGTTATAGTTTTTGAATAATTATTGTAATCGAGTTTGTGGGACCACAAATTTATGGTCTGAGCATCCCCGTTATGACTGAAAATCACTTTCCCATGACTAGTGAGCCGTGAGCATAATCGACTAGTATCATTACAACATCTAGAAAGTAACGGTTACAAAACTTACAATGATTCCGTTATGGCAATTACATATCAAATAGCAGAAGTCTTCAAGCACACAACCCATGTCATGCCTTAACCTATAGGAGACTGACTGGGAAGATGGCCTAGCTCGCATAGACGTCAGCATCTCCATCTCTCCTAGTTCTTCTAAAAATATGGCCAAGTATATATCTAGGGACAATGACGGTGAGTACTTCGAATGTACTCGTAAACCACCTTAAGAGAAGAGTAATAACAAGAGGATATGCAATATATCTGAAGTGGTAGGAGGGCTCCAAGAGTGTTGCTTTTCTAAAATAGTTTCTCTTGTAGATATAGCATCTACAAGGTTTAGTTGAGAACTATTATAAAACATTTTGGAAACATTTTTGAAAAGTTTGGTAAAACCCTTGGATTGGGTCACCCTAATTCATCTCCACTGTCCTCAACTGACCGGTCTATCCTCCTTCCTTCTCTAGTGTCCCTCAGACCACCAGGTTTTAGAAAGCACTTTCTTTTCTAGAAGACCTTGTCAAAAACAAAACAAGCACCATTCTACAGCAACCTTTCCAACCGTCCATGACCAAGGACTCGGCTATTCGAATAGATTTACACTCCGTAGATATTGTACACTTTACCCACACCAAATGGGTACCATGCCCTGATCCTTCGGATCGTGGGTCGAGTAATCGATCAAGACTCTTCAGATGCTACTCTAGCATGGGCCCTACCCTATGAGTTGTTCCTCTCAACACCAAGACGTCGGGATCCATAGACCAACCAGAGTGCTCCCAACTCCTCCAGAGCAGGCACTTTCAATGAGAAGCTCATGGTATCGCCTGACCACTCACATGGGTGGTACTTCTTCCTCCGGGTGACTATCTAGCAGTTGACCCTTTTTGTAAAGGAAGACCGAGAATCCAGGGAGCTGATCCCCTATAAGTAGTTGTGAGAATTCCCACACCAGAATAGCAAACTTCAAATCCACCCCTGTTCCCATTCCAGAGTAATGTGGTTGCACGGGTTAATTGTTCTGGCAAAACTGCAAAGAACCAAGTGTCTTTTTGTAAGCCTTTTTCCTCCGTCCTTAGTCCCACCTTTTTGTAAAACAAAACCATTCTCGTTTTTGAAACCTCTGTTGGTAGGTCGAACCTCACCAAGGTTTTCTCATAACAAAATGTATTAACATTTTTCCCGAGGTCTTCCCATCCTATGCTTTTGCTTAGGCTAAAACGGGGTCTCCAAGGGGTTATGGTATTAACACCATCTACCATACTAGGGGCAAATAGGTGTCAGCAAGGGGGTTATACTTAGTAGTACAAAAGGGGTAATGATTTGGAGGATCCAAACATTCCCACATCTAAAACATAACCTTTAAAACCATTCAATTTACATAAACAAGTTTGTTAAAACATGCATAAGTAAAGTAGTATGGCAAGGGCATATGAGCAAGAAGGTGGCTTGACTGTGACCAGCGTGATGTCCCTTGGCTCATTATAAAACCGGAATACCAATGATAATACTTATAATAGTACCCCAATGCCTCCTTCTTCTCGGCATCACACAATCGTAGCTATCGCTATTATCGAGCATACATGCAAACAAGCAATAACACAATAAACACAAGGCATACCAACACCAATTCAATACAATGAACAACATACAATGAATACTCACTTTAGTAGTTTGTTAGATTGAGTTCAAAGCAATTGGAATTACTTTGGTGGCATTAGTGGATCTTTTTGTACTTGTCAAATACCACTTATTAAAGGGGTTTTGAACTAAGGTTTGGGTCTATATGATATAAATATGCAAACATTATATCATCAGGTAGGTACTGAATTAATAAAGTCGTAGGAATTGGTTTTACTATTTTAGCACTTTTCTTTAATTAGTTATGAATTTTCTAGTAGAATAAACTCTAGTTTAGAAGAATAAATCACCAGAAAATATCTGGAACTCAATGCCCTCAGGAAATTCCCAAAAGCAGTTCGACAATGTTATTGTCTTTTTAACCAGAATTAATCTATGGGAGCTTTTGAGATGATTCTAGAGACACGGGTTAGGTATCTAGGATACCTTTCGGTAGAAATTGGAGTCATCCTTTTTGGATTTTCAGAACTAAAGTGGTGAAGTTATTGATGAAATAATGATACACAGAATAGTTTAATTCACCAAAATTCCATAAAAGCTAAATAAAATATGGTCTTCTGGGATTTGAATGATATAGGTCTGCATGTCCACTAGGAGTTGGAATTAGCTCAGAACCATTTTTGGTTTGACATAGAGAATTTCCAAAGGTCAGATCTGGACTGATCTTATTAATTATACTAGGTTCAAACTATGTCTTCAAATGGCATGGGACAAAGGCTAGTAAATGGATATTTCAATAAAACTTAGGGAATTGGATTTTAGTTAATTGGTCCAATAAAACTTATTGGAGGATTCCAGAAAATAAAGTTTGAATATATTCTATATATTCAAACACATAGCTTATTGTTTGAATATACTGCTTTATGAGAAACTTTATTTCATAAGCTATATGAGAACATTTTGGAATCCCGGTGTTCAAACAATAAGGTATATTCAAACAAATAGCTTTAAGGCTCGAAAATAAAGTTTCTCGAAAAATTCCAAAAAATTCATATTAAATTTTCATGTCAAAAAAGGGATAGAGAGGCACTTGGAGTGACTCAGGGGAGCCCACCAGGCAGGCTCAGCACCTGGTGGCGCGCCCAGCCATGGTGTGGGCCAGCCCTAGCCCCCCACTTATCCAGCTACCTACCACTTCTCTCTCTCCCAAGAAAACACCGAAAAATTTCTCGAAGCCGTGTTCTTGCTATTCTTCACCGCAATTTTTGATCTCCTTACTTAGCTACTCTTTGTTGCTGATTTTTGGAGCATTTGCTCTCTGGTATGTGACTCCTCCACTTGTCCAAGTAGATTTTTGATTAGTGGATTATATCTTGAGTATTTTTCTACTGTAGGTGATAGGTTATGTGAGATTGCATGCTTCTTATATTCTTAGAGAAAATATTTTGATGCATGTTTAGCCCTCTTGCAAGTCCCTATAGCAGTTCCCTTCATTTAGTAGCTTTGAAATTATTTTTTGTGATGTTTGTCTAAAAGTTTCAGAAAATAAGATGAATGAACACGAACTCAACCAACATGAATTGAGGATGCTTGAGGTCATTAAAGTCCATCGTATGTAGGGTGTTTTCCCTTCATTTATCCATGCCCCGAATTCATGAGAGCTGGAGGGATTCTTCAAGATTTCAAGACTGTAATTTCTAATGCAGGATTGGAGCATTTTGTTGGTGATGAACCTTACCAATATGTGAAACTGTCTATGTATGTGGTTCAGGATTTTCGATTTAATTTGTCCTTGCCTAACCCATGGTTCATTACAAAATTTACAATGTTGCTATCGATCTCCCTTTTGCTGATTTTTGTGCAGCTATTAAAGTGCCACCGTGGGGTTCACGCGAGAAGATTAAGGAGTGGCCTAAGCCACTTATGACTTGTATGCAGATATTTGCCAAGGGAGCAGCTTCTCAAAGGAGAGTGGTAAAATTTGAAACATTCAGCTCCAAGCTCTTAGATATTTTTCTTACTATCTTGCTACCAGCATTCTTGGTAGGGAGAACACTAGTAATATTTCTAACTATTATTTAGCTTTCAGTGATGTTGCGCTTCATAATGACACCAAGTATAATCTTGGTTCTCTCATAGCTTGCCGCCTAGCTACTAGAGGATCCATTTATGGGGGTATTATTGCTGCACGCATGGTTGATGCTTTGGGCCTTTCAATTAATCCTAATTATACAATATTGAACCCATAGAGACTTGATCTTACGGCTATGAAAGCCCATCACTTTGTTACTGCTAACTATCATGTAGAAGGTTTAGTTTATAGGATGTTGTTTACTGATGGAGATGAGAGGGAAATTCCCTTGCCACAGCCTACTTTGTTCAGTATTTTTAGGAAGCCGTGGTCACGCTCCAAGCAGGAGCTGGATGAGCAGCGCCACTTGCTTGGTTTGCACAGGCAGCACCAGGAGGGGGATTCACCCTCTTATGACTATGCTGCGCACTACGCCGGGGCATCCTCGAGTTCGTATTAGGACGAAGGTACTTCTTTGTCATATTATGGAGGCGCCACTTCTTGGCTAGCTTGGGATTGATCTCCACGTAGGCAAAAAACCTAATCTTGGGGGGAGGTATACCGACATCACACTCATCTACATATCATATTATGTCAGTACTTTGTATATCCATCTTTCGCTTTCTTTCTACCTTTCACTTTTCTGTCAATACGTTTTAGCTTTAGTTTGCTTGCCCTTTTTAGCTTTGGTTTGTTATTCAAAAAAACCCAAAAATTTGTTGTTCTTCTTTGGTTTTGTAAAGTTTGTTGCAGGGTTCAACAGTCCTCAATGACTCCTTTGGAGTTTGGTTTTCATATTATTATTCAAGCCACAAAAGTGAAAGGCAATAATGATGATTTATGACAATTCGAGATGTGGTAAGAGGCCGGTTTGAACTCTATTTGTTTTCATTTTTGTACATATACTCATCCATGTGGGCATGCTTAGTCTGTTAATGTAAGGTGTATGTTATTTAATGGATGTTTAGTAGTTTTTGCTCTCTTATGATTAGTTCCAACTTGCTAATAGTTTGTTGCATGTCATATAAATGTTTGCTTGCATTTTTCCATTCATAACATGGTATGACATTATGGTATACTCCTTTGAATGTTTTATTTGAATCGACTTGGCACATTCTCATGCATGCATATGACTAAACAAAAAGTCAGTTAAGCCTCGATGATTTATTTTGCCTCAGAGTTCTTGTGTGACTTTTATACCACTGTTAATTTTTTTTTGTTGCAAGCATGATTATGAAAGTTACAGCTCTCTCGATTGTCGCTCCCTTTCTATTGAGAGCTTCACTTGTACTGAGTATGAGCTCTACTCGTGCATCCAACTCCCCAAAACCAAAGTTTTCAAAAAGTGTCCACCATATCTACCTATTAACATCATTGTTATTCCTTGCATACTGATTATGCTTTGTTTTCTTCCAAATAAAAATGTGTGCTTGATATGGAAAAATTAGTTAGTAAGGCTCTCACGAACTTGATGGCACATTTTATTTCTTGCACTTAATAAACCTGAACTATTGTGACTATCTATGTAGTTATATGCTTGCAAACTATAAGTTGGGAGTTAGCAAAACCATGTTGTCATGGGGCACGCTTTCAACATTGCACTTATTCTATTTTAGTTGATATCATGTACTTTTGTTTATGGATGCCGTCGGTGTGAAATAAGATGGGAGCTTGTAAGTCCATGGAGTTTGTATATCTGTTAGAGAAACGCCTAGGCGGCCAGCCTAAGCCATGCCTAATCATGGTGGAAACTTGCAGCAAAACCATAGTGGGCATTCTATGAAGCATCTCCAATAAAACACTATGCGAATAGAAAATAAAAAGATTGCTGGGGTGCCCATTGTTTGTTGCCTTGTCATTGTGATATGGGATCTCTCCTGCGTCATGGGGAAAGGGGTACCCCATTGGAGGTTCTCGATGATATGCATATATTTACAATGACAAGAACTTACCTGGGACCAAAGTTGAGTAGCATGAGGTCTCGGTACTCATACTCTAGGGGCATGAGATTTTCAACTTATGATCTGTCAAGCATATAACTCATATTTGCCCTCACTTTAACCTTAACCATTTAAAGATGCTTATGATAGGGGCAATGAGAGCTCAAAGCTAATGAGTAACATACTTTCAAGCATTTGGAAGCCTTTCAAAATTTTTAATCTTTCTCACTTTTATGTCCAGTCACCATTTTTTTCTATGAGCACCTTCCCGAGAGCATAGCTGTCATTCTTAGTGTAATGTGCTTGTCCCAGAACACGGTTAATTGTGACATAACTTTGCTGCTTGTATCTTTGATATTTTTACTTCTAGTCTTCACTTGAACTTTAGAGGTTCCTTGGCATTAATGTTTTGCTGCAAAAAGAAAGGCACATGAGATACCACTTTGTCATATATTCTTATGAGCATTACAATCTTGCATATGCTTCTGTTTCATGTTGCTTATTATTATTGTGTTGGAATCTCTTCATAGCTTGCATCACTATTGGGTAGACTTATTTGCATACTCCTTATTATGAATTGCCTAAGTACTTGCTCATCTGCTGAGAATATTTACATCTTATGAAGCAAATGTGTTCGTGAAAGTTTCTTTTATTGCACTCAGTTTTCAACTAAATTGCTTGAGGAAAAGAAATAAGCTAATCTTGGGGGAGTTGATACATCCAAAACATATCTACTTTCTTGAACACTTTTGCTAACACGGACTAACATGTTTTCAGTAGAATTGCTCTGGTTTCTCGTTTTTGTGCAGAAAATCAACTTTCATGAAAAATCCCAGAAAATATGCCAAAAATCCTATTTTTCCAGAAGACTCATGGAGCCAGGAAACGGAGGGGAGAAAAGACCCGAGGGGCCCACACCACCCCAGGCCCGCGCTTGGGCATGGTGTGGCCGCCTCGGACTTCAACTCGACCTCTCCTTTCGCCTACATATACCCCGTGACCTAAAAACACAGGGGGTTCGACGTTTTTCCAAATAGAGTTCCCCTGCGCCGCCATCACCAGAAACCGCGATTCAGAACCAGAAACTCCGTTCTGGCACCCTGCTGGGACGGGGAATTGGAGGAGATCATCGCCATCATCACCACTGATGTAACATCCCAGCATTTAGGAACCAACGAAGGGTAGATTTAGGAATTTGTGATATTGCATGCATTAATCTGTGAAAATGTGGGTAAATGTTTTGCCAAATAAAAACCTAAAGTGATCAAAGATACTTTCATGCTTTGAGATTAGGTACAGTCTTGGAGGATGATTGTTATAAACCTTGATATGATCTTTGTGGATTAGTGTGTTTTGGGAAATGAAATTTGAATTTAAAACTTGAGTGTTTGATTTATAATTCAAAAGGATTTAGAATTATGTTTGAGTATTTTTATTTAGTCAAGAGATGATGATTAAGAGCTCAAACTTTAAATAAATAACATAATCAATAAAATGAATATTTATTCCATAATTTTAATAAATAAGTTACAAAAATGTAACTTATGTAAATGAGCAACAATCTTTACAATAGTAAATAAATAAAATAATAATCTTTATATATCAAGTAATAGTACAATCTTTATTACAAAAGAATAAAATAAAAAGTACAAAAGGATAAAATAAAGATTACAATTGAATAGGAGAATAATACAAGTAATTATTTACAAAGAAAAAGACAACCTAAACTAAAGTCTTGAATCTTCAAGTCTGGTACCTGCAAATCAAACACAAACTAAAAGAAAGAAAGTTAGGGATTAAAAAAATGTGTTTTACTCTCAGAATTGACAGTGAGGTGCACTGTTCAAAGTTCATCATTGAGTAATCATTTAAGGGGCAAGTTTCACCAATATGAAAGAATATATCTTTCATAATTTCAAGTCATCGGCCAAATAAACAGCAAGGAGGGGCAAATTTCACCCAGACGAGTAAATGTAACTAGATAGAAGTGACTTCATATCCAGAGCATATCCACAATGTGTGCAGCAGGCACACACACCAAACTGCATGGTGTGTGCTGTCAGCACAGCAGCAATAGCTCCACACACACAAAACTATCAGCACAGCCGTGGGAGGCATCCCCACACCATTTCCCTGTTCTTACAAACCAAGAACACACTCAGCTTAGCAAAGCCAAACCAGAACACATCAACCAAACCCTGGATCATCTCACCAAGATGTTGACATAATGCGGGGGTAGATCAGGTGGAGTGCAAGGACAAGGTCAAGCCACCAGGACCAGGAGGTGTAGAGCTAGATCAAGGACAAGTCCAGGAGATGGAGGTATCAGGAAAAGCACCAGATCAAGCTAGCCACAAGCTCAACAACTTGCAAAAACAAGACCCAAGTGTGGTGAGCATCACACAGCATCCATATATTCTGTTTAATATATTCAAACAGAAAGGCATGTGTTGTTTTAGAAATTAAACCTCTCAGTGATCACCCAAGTGGGGTGAATCTATCATAGAGGAAATTTTAAATATAAGGATAGTAGTAAACTCTACCAAATCCACCAGGATCTCAGACCAGCATCATAGATCCCGGTGATCATCAATAACTACTATATATTCCAAAATGTTCTCATATAGCTTATGAAATATGGGCACATCTCCTAATGGAGTAGCACAACATATTTCATAAAACTATATGCACCAACACTAAGCTATAAGCAAACAAATCATTTTAGCCAACTAGGATCCAAGATCCAGTGAACAACCTTGATACTTAAGCATATCTATTAGGGACAATAGGATAGTAATTTAATTCCTAAGCCTCAGACCAGCATAATAGGCATTGATCTTTAAAAGAAAGAAGCTTACAAATTATCTTTAACAGATATCCAATCTTAAGCACTGCCATAGTAAAGCCCAGTAGTAGAATCACCACTTGTGTTCCATCGTAGGATGGTGTCACGAGAACCAATTCCAAAAAACAAGCCAACAATCACTCAGCTTTCATAAATAAACCAATAAGACAATAACTATCATTTTCCTTGAAAGAATAACCAGGAATCAGGATCAGGTGTATATGTGCAAAGTGTTACTGTACAAAATCAAGTAGCCTCAATCTGCACATGAATTCACAAGACAATCTTTACTAATTTAGTAAATCACCACTGATAGTGCTTCCATTAGTACTATAGTACTAACAGTCTAGAGTCACACTAAGCATCAACCTAACCAACCATGTTTCATAGTCACACCATCAGCTTAACCACGCTTTATCACCAATGAGAGGAAACACTACTGAACCACTAGCATCAGGTCAAGAATATCATCAGATAATCAAAACATGACCTAAAACACTGAAGTGAAGTGAGCACAATCTTCACTAGGCATCACTACTAGATCAAATCCTCATCTTACAAGCACAAAGATGAATGAATCCTAGAACCAGGGAAGAACCCTAGAAACAAGGTGAACCCTAATGAGGAATGGCCACTAGTTACACATATGAACTCAAAGAAGGTAGAGGCACGGGTGATAATCCAAGGACCAACTCACATGTGGTCCTCGCTTTGATTAGAAGAGGAATCAGAGGGTCGTCGACGAACCCGGCGGCACGGGGAGCACCCCAAGGGGGTGCTGCGACCCACACGATGCTGAGGTGGCGACAGTAGCCATGCCTGAGGCACGGAACATCACCACGGCACACAGTAGCAGCGGCGGCGACAGCACCAGCGCCACCCTGAACCCTAGGGTTCGGGACGGAGCTAGTCTGGCCACGGGGAAGCTCCAAGTCCAAATAAAATTGGACAGGAGGGAAGATCATGGTCGACAACCTCGTCTTGCACCACGACGGCAGCCAGGAAGGTCCACGGCGGCGTGAATCGCCGGCGGTGACACCGCTGACCACGGGGTCGGGGAAGGAGAAGAAGAGGGGTGAGCTCGAGAGATAGACAGAGAGAGTTGGGCTGGTTGCGCCGAAAACCCTTCGAGGTGACTTTTTGAATCTTCCCTATTGGGCCACAAGGGCCCAATGAACCAACACAGGCAGCCCATTTACCTAAAGGCAATTTTTAATAAATAGAAAAGACCAAAATGCCCCTGAATTTAAATAAATTCTAGAAAATAAAATAAAAATCCAAAAAATATAAATAAAATATTTTTCGATTCATAATAATTCAAACTATCCAAATAAATTAAGAAATAAAATTTTAGACATATAAATTTTATTAAGAATTTTGTATTATACATATATTACTTTTGGAATTTTACAAAATTATTGAAGCATGATAAAAATAAATAAAAAACACTTTCATTATATATTAATATTTTAGTATTTTAGAAAAATACTAAACAAATATTTAACATCAGTTTTTGGTATTTAAATGATAATTTTTAAAGGAATTATTAAATAAATAAAAGGAAATAAAATAAAATAATACAATATTCAATAAATATTAAAAATTAATATTTATAAATCCTTTATTATTAAAAACATTATAATTTAAATAATGGGGGAGAATACACACAAAGTTAAATAATGCATTACATTGTATAATCATTTTGCTTCTTTAAATATTGTCCTTACCGGGCAAAAATGATGATTTTGTAGACATAGAAGCTCAAGGTCCAGTGCAAGCATCCGACTTCACTACCTTGCAATCACAAGGAAAGTTCATCACATTATCATGTCCTTTGAAGAGTTTTTATCAAAGTATTTGCGAATTGTGTGTTATCATCTATAATATAGAAAAAGAAAACATTATTTTCTAAAGATAATAAATCTTAGATATCATCCTAAGTGATGATATGATGGAGCAATAGAACTTAGCGGTCTAATTGCAATAATGATGAATAATTAGGGATTAATAACCCATGACATCAGTGATTCTAGCGCCGTATATTACACATTAACCATGAGATTTGGAATGGGACGAAGATGTCAGCTGTATCCTTTTCCTCTTATATGGAGGCAAGACGACCTTAACGTGACGTTGTGATTCCTTGTGCGGATCCAACATATGGGTGGGAATCCTTACGCCCCACACTTTTGGTTTCTAGATTATCCATGCATGGTGTTTAGGGATATAGTCCATGTAAATGGTACTATTCCGTGCATCACCAGGTCATATATTCTTCGGGAACTCATCAGGGTTTTAGCCTATCTGAAAGGGGGCTTAATGGAGGTGAGACAGCCCCGAAGGGTCGTGCAGACATATGAGGTCACGGAGAGGGCAGTGATTGGCTTGGACCAACTACTAGGCCCCACATCATGGAATTGTGGACAGGAAAGTACGCCCGGTTGTGCAACAAAGAGTTGATCTCTCATGGGACAAGTAACACACCTCTGCAGAGTGTAAGAATTATAACTTGTTACTCCCTGTTCCGGGAAGGAGCTACGAACGCGGCAGGAAAGGAACTCGATGAAAGTTCTGGTCAACCTGTGAAGGCTGATAGTCATAGATTTTCATAATAAAATCAATCTTTGAACAAAGATTTACAAAAATTGAATAGTGCCAAAGACTAATAGTCCGAGGTGGTAGATAGAGCATCAAACTTCCTACCGTGCATATAATGAATTAGCTGGGTAACGCTTTTACTCATCCTTTCCTTTGAATCCTTGCTTAGACTCTGAGAATACCAAAGATACGCCAATGTATGCATCTGAGAGCCAAGAGGAGGTCTTCTATGAAGAGCCCAACCTGTATGGAGCCGTAGAAGGGGAGGACTACGATCTCATCTATAGAGGAGAGTTCCAAGAGTCCGAATAATTACTATAGTTCTAGTAGCCACTTGAGCCGAGCAACATGAACAATATATAGCAATAAGCCGTTGAGCTCAATTTTGAGTTTAAGTTTAAAATTGGAAACTTCCGCTGAAACACTTATATTTTGGTTTTTAAGTTGATTCTTTTGGAAGTCTTGAACTTCCAGTATTGTAATAATAATAACGTGTGTATGTTTATAATATGGACCCGCAATGTTTCTATTATACCACTCTGAGGGATATGATATTTACGGAACGGTGTTTTGTGGATGTCATGTCAACGACTATAGTGTACTACACATGAAGTGGTATGCTGGGTCACCGCAGTTGGTATTAGAGAAAATTGCTCTAACCTTAGGTTGGAAACCTAGTAAAGGGTATTACCTATAGGAGAGTGTAGCAACGATAAAGAATTCTCTAAAAGAAATATAATGGGTATTCAAATGAGAATATTCCGTTATAAGTTTTAGTGCGATAATTCTTTGTTATGATGAAATATATTATTGGTTACTTATAAGGTTCCCAACATTTAATAAGGTAGAGATCCCTGTGTTTACAATGATAGTCCCTGGATCAATAGCTAGCATCCACAGTTAAGATGTAATATCAAGAAACAAAGGTCATAATACAACTTTATAACCAGGAATAAAATAATTCATTACATCTTACATAGCTCATTTGGCTATCACATTACATTGCAGCAGAATATCAATAAAGCATGGGGTCCTTCATCTTCAAAGTGCCACAGGCAGTCATGTTGGTTGTAGACTTGTAATCCTAATCAATAAACTTCACTAACATCAAACAAACCTGCAACATAATAAGTTGCAGCCACAAGGGTCAATACATTTGAATTGTATTGGCAAGTTTCCCTACTATGTAGAAATGAGTGGATCCTATCATTTACATGCATATTTGGCTAAGTAGGGTTTAGGCTCTTTTGAAGAAAGCAATATAGTTTTATCCTATCTTTTCAAAATAGTTTTTAATCTTTTGTCAAATCTTTCTGAACTTCTTGGAAAACTCCTAGTGCTTCAAATCCCTTGTTATCACCATCAAGTTTTACTTTGAGAAATTGGAATGTCGAGATCTTCCATAGCTTCAGGCCTTAGTTGCTCAGAGTTGTCCATAACCGGGGACACGGCTAAGTACTTAAAATTTTGATCTTCTGCAGAAGTTGTACACTTTACCCACATGACACAATCTCATCTTGATACCACCAGTGGCCGCTAGATAAGTACTCACCAAGATGGAGTACTGGCAGATTGAGAATGTGACAAAGTCTTTCCATAGGAGTCCTCCCAATACACAATGCTAGCTTGTCATCCAGGCACCAATGTAGGGATTCAAGTTCCCTTACACAATCCTAGTTAACCTAAAGATGCCAATGCATGGGTCTTCCACTATGTAGTTGACTAAGCCAGATCCCATTTAGCATGTGGCTACGAGAAACATGTTCAATCTCTAAGTCCCTGGGTGGTTTCCTTCTAGTGCACATACAAAAAGAGATAGCCATATAAACATGGTTCCTTTTGTTGCCACCTTGTCCAAGCTTGAGTATCCTTGTCCACCCAGGTGGTTCATTGAGTACTTGTTTTATTATATAAAACATATGTCTTTTCAATTCTTCATATAATCATATCCCATCCCAATATATAGCAGGGCTAAGCTTACTACAACTACATTGTTTCCACTAAGGAATATATAAGGGTATCCTATTAGGATTTAGCATAGCATAAAATATAGAAATCCTTTTCATGCATGTTACAAAAATCCACTAAGTGCAATGAAAATAGTAGGACTTGGAAGATAGTGTCACTTGACTTTTTAGTAGAGAATGTTGGTTCACTTCTTGATCTTGCAAATATCACACTCTTCTAATTCCACTACAATTCAATCAAGCAAACACATATTCAACACAACATTCAAACAATTTGTCACACATAAAATAACAAAAACAAGGTCATGCATGCAAGCATGCAAAAGATAGTTTTATTTGCAAAGGTGGTTTCTACTAAGCTCTAAACAATATAAAGTTCAAAGTGGTCATTTTCTAAAGTGGTAAAACCATTTGCAAAAGGTTTTATCTATAAACCATTTCTTAAATCAAATCAATATTTTATGTGGTTGAAAATGCTTTTAGAAAAGCAATATTATTTAAAGAGTTCACCAAATATACTTTAATTCTCAAAACTTTGTGTTTAGGGTCAAAAGGTTTGAATCAAATCATTTCCCAAAGGTTTCACTCAAAAATCATTTCTAAAACAAAATCAATATTTTTATTTGACTAGAAATGAGCTAATTCAATTATTTATTCCCTAACTTCACAAAATACATTTTTAAATCCATAAGTTGGTTCCTAGGGTCAGTAGGTTCTCAACAAACCATTTTGCAAAGATTTCATCTCAAACATATATCTAGAACAATTTCTATATTCAAAATAAGCCTACACATGTTTCTGCAAATTCAACCAATTTTCCAGAAGCAAATATTAAACAAAATGCATGGTTGCAAAGTACTTGTTCTTCTGAATCCATTGATATAAAATTTGCAAAATTTGGACGTGTAGAATTAAAGTTATGAATTTTACAAGTTTGCATATCAATCAGATTATAATTTCTGTTTTAAACAAAACTCTGTCCACGTGGCGTTTTCTTATTGGACGGTACCACTTTGTGCGGATCAGCCTCTGCGAACCATTGGATTTCACTTAAATCATATAGCATAGATGGACTCATACCTCTTCGTCTAGATCTAATCTCAGCAAGACGATTGTGATCTAATTTCTGACGCTATGACCGAGGCTGCGGCTGTCTTGATGGCTGGCGGCGCACGCTCTGCTTGCGGTGGTTCTGGCGAAGCAGCAAGGAAGGAAGGGAGAGGAGATGCTCATAGGATTCGCAGGGTCCTGGTGAAGCTCGAGGCTCTGTCGGCTTGGCGAGGGGTGCGCTGGAGAGGAGGGGATTGCTCGCCGGAGACGGTGGCGGCGTCAGGCGACTCTGTTTGTCGTCGGGGGTGAGGTTGCAGATCGCCCTAAGGCAAGTGGAGCACATGGTTAGACGCGGGCGAGCGTGGGGAGTGCAGGAGCATCGCCGGAGCGAGAGGGAGGACAGGGGCTTACAGGGAGTTCGTCGAGCGATGGCGAGGCAATGGCGCCTTTCAGTGTCGGCGGCCGAGGCTACGAGAACGCAGCGAAAGCGAACGAGTGGCACGGGGAGATGCGCCAGGAGGTGGGGAGCAAGCTCATGTGCAGTGGGAGGCGAGGGGCGGCGGGGTGTGGCCGGAATCGCTCGGAGACATCGTCGGAGCAGCGGCGGTGCAAAGCTAATTCGAGGCAGCCTGGTGGCTCCCGTGCAGTGGTTTCTGAGGGGAAATGGCGAGGAGGGAGAGGTGCTTTAATGAGCGTGGTCACTGGTGAGTTTACTCCGGCCAATTAAGCGAATTGATCGCCGCAATGAAGGCAGAAACAGCGAGGGGGAACGGCTAGTGCGGTGAAGACGACGACGTGCTAGCGTGGGGCCGTCTTGTGATGAGAGAGAGGGGGCAGGGGTCCACATGCTGTGTATTCTTGGTGTGTTTCTCGGTGTAAAGCAGTTTCATGAGGGGTTAGTTGGGCCAGATTGCTGGGCTGGGTTGGGCCTGGCAGATGGGCTGCTGTTTGTTTCATTTTTTTATACCAAATGTTTTTCATTTTTCTGTTTGAATATTCTGATTTGATTTTCAAACAAATAATTCAAATCAAACCACCACCAAACTTTGTATTGATTTTAATTCTGTTTAACAACACAATCCAAAGTCAAAAATAAAATAATTTTTATTCTTTTTAGGATCCACTAATAATTAAATAAATAGACCTTAGTCATTAATTCAAATAGGATTTAATTTATTTAAAACTCTATTTGAAATCTAAATAATATCAAAACCATTTCAGTAGGTTTTATTTGAAAACAAAAACACTTGGAAATCTTATTTAAAATAAATTAACAAGTTTTAGTGTTTATTTAAAATGGAAAAGCCTTTACTTTAATAAAATTGGATATTAATAAATCCTCATTATTTTATTTAAATAAACCTTTACTCTTTTTATCATATAGAAATATTTTATTTCAAAAGCTTGGCCAAGACTTAATTTGGCTCTATAAAATAATCCTTGTTTAAAATTCTACCTTTGCTTTTGAAAATCAAATCTTTTTATTAAAAGATCTAAAAATAGTAATTCCAACTATCATAATTTTATTTATTAATTGTTTATCTTTTTAAATCCCTTTAGGATTTTATTTGATCAAAATAGGTTTTGATGTTTCCAATTGGAATCAAAAAGTTTCTTCTCACCCTAAATTCAACAAATTTTTTGTTTATTTATCTTTCACATTTCAAAATTTGGAAAATTTTGGGATGTGACAGGCTACCACCCTTAAAATAAATCTCGTCGCGAGATTTGGGAAGGCTAGGGTTACAAGTTGGCTTCAAGGCAACTAGGGTACTACCACCCTTAAAATAAATCTTATAGGATTACATTGATGGTTCACTTGACTATGGGTTCAACACTTGATATCCAAACAAGGAATCCTTATTTGACTCAACTAAGTTTACTAATTCCTGACATCCACTTCTTCTATCTCTTCAAAGTTTCCATCCATGTCAATGTGGTTCACATGTCCTTTCTGGGTCACATTGGAGTCATTTCCATTGGCTCTTCTAGCATCCTTTTTCTTTTTCTTCTCAGGACAGTCTGATGCATAGTGTCCAAGTTCCTTGCAATTATAGCACTGCAACTGGCTAATATCTTTCTTCTTGAAAGTGTCATGTTGGTTCTGACCAAGGTCATCTCCATTGTCAGTATCATTTCCATTATTATCACTTCCATTTTTGTTGTGGTGATATTGATGTGGTTCAGAATCTTCATTGCTCTTCTTGAATGAATGCTTCTTCTTTGATGATCCTGCGTGATTCTTGAGTTTATGCTTCCTCTTTCTATTCTCAACTTGATTCATCTTGTTTTCCAAAATGGTGGCTTTGTCACAGCGTGATTGATAAGTTGGGACATAGGCAACAACTAGCTGCAGGTTCAACTCATCATTAAGTCCTTCAAGAAATTTCTCCTTTCTATTGGCATCTGTATCAACTTCATCCGGTGCATAGCGTGCCAGATTGTTGAATTCTTCAATATACTCAGCCACACTGAGGTGACGTTGTTTCAAATTGTGAAACTCCTTTTTCTTCAAGTACATTACTCCAGGTGAGATGTGAGTTGTACAGAAACCATCCTCAAAAATAGCCCATGTCACATCCTCAAGGGGAGTGGTGATTTGAAAGTTGTCCCACCATGTTGCTGCTGGTCCTTCAAGTAGAAATGCTGCAAACCTAACTTTTTCTTCATCGGTGCAACCAACAGTCACTAAGTCTTTGTTCAGTGAACGTAAATTGGCTTCCATTGGATCAGTTGTTCTAGAGAATCTTGCAGGCCTAAGTTTCAGAAACTTGGTGAGCATATCAAGTGCTGGAGGATTATTCTGATTGTTGTTGTTGTCGTTGTTGTTGTTGTTGTTTTTCTGATTCTGTATGAATGTGGTCATCTCCTGCATCAACTGTGTCTGAGCTGCCAACATCTGCTGCATCTCAGGGGTGATGTTGTTGTTTTGGTTGGGGTTGGCATGACGGGGAGGCATTTGTTGGTTTGATAGGGATAAGTATTGGTGGATAGGTTTTTAAGAAGTCCCAACACACAACTCAAAACAAATCCATGTGTTTACAATGCTAGTCCCTGGATCAATAGCTAGCATCCACAGTTAAGATGTAATATCAAGAAACAAAGGTCATAATACAACTTTATAACCAGGAATAAAATAATTCATTACATCTTACATAGCTCATTTGGCTATCACATTACATTGCAGCAGAATATCAATAAAGCATGGGGTCCTTCATCTTCAAAGTGCCACATGCAGTCATGTTGGTTGTATACTTGTAATCCTAATCAATAAACTTCACTAACATCAAACAAACCTGCAACATAATAAGTTGCAGCCACAAGGGTCAATACATTTGAATTGTATTGGCAAGTTTCACTACTATGTAGAAATGAGTGGATCCTATCATTTACATGCATATTTGGCTAAGTAGGGTTTAGGCTCTTTTGCAGAAGGCAATATAGTTTTATCCTATCTTTTCAAAATAGTTTTTAATCTTTTGTCAAATCTTTCTGAACTTCTTGGAAAACTCCAAGTGCTTCAAATCCTTTGTTGTCACCATCAAGTTTTACTTTGAGAAATTGGAATGTCGAGATCTTCCATAGCTTCAGGCCTTAGTTGCTCAGAGTTGTCCATAACCGGGGAGACGGCTAAGTACTTAGAATTTTGATCTTCTGCAGAAGTTGTACACTTTACCCACATGACACAATCTCATCTTGATGCCACCAGTGGCCGCTGGATAAGTACTCACCAAGATGGAGTACTAGCAGATTGAGAATGTGATAAAGTCTTTCCATAGGAGTCCTCCCAATACACAATGCTAGCTTGTCATCCAGGCACCAATGTAGGGTTTCAAGTTCCCTTACACAATCCTAGTTAACCTGAAGATGCCAATGCATGGGTCTTCCACTATGTAGATGACTAAGCCAGAGCCCATTTAGCATGTGGTTGTACACGGAAGCCACTGTACGAGAAACATGTTCAATCTCTAAGTCCCTGGGTGGTTTCCTTCTAGTGCACATACAAAAATAGATAGCCATATAAACATGGTTCCTTTTGTTTCCACCTTGTCCAAGCTTGAGTATCCTTGTCCACCCAGGTGGTTCATTGAGTACTTGTTTTATTATATAAAACATATGTCTTTTCAATTCTTCATATAATCATATCCCATCCCAATATATAGCAGGGCTAAGCTTACTACAACTACATTGTTTCCACTAAGGAATATATAAGGGTATCCTATTAGGATTTAGCATAGCATAAAATATAGAAATCCTTTTTCATGCATGTTACAAAAATCCACTAAGTGCAATGAAAATAGTAGGACTTGGATGATAGTGTCACTTGCCTTTTTAGTAGAGAATGTTGGTTCACTTCTTGATCTTGCAAATATCACACTCTTCTTATTCCACTACAATTCAATCAAGCAAACACATATTCAACACAACATTCAAACAATTTGTCACACTTAAAATAACAAAAACAAGGTCATGCATGCAAGCATGCAAAAGATAGTTTTATTTGCAAAGGTGGTTTCTACTATGCTCTAAACAATATAAAGTTCAAAGTGTTCATTTTCTAAAGTGGTAAAACCATTTGCAAAAGTTTTATCTATAAGCCATTTATTAAATCAAATCAATATTTTATGTGGTTGAAAATGCTTTTAGTAAAGCAATATTCTTTAAAGAGTTCACCAGATATACTTTAATTCTCAAAACTTGGTGTTTAGGGTCAGAAGGTTTGAATCAAATCATTTCCCAAAGGTTTCACTCAAAAATCATTTCTAAAAGAAAATCAATATTTTTATTTGACTAGAAATGAGCTAATTCAATTATTTATTCCCTAACTTCACAAAATACATTTTTAAATCCATAAGTTGGTTCCTAGGGTCAGTAGGTTCTCAACAAACCATTTTGCAAAGATTTCATCTCAAAAATATATCTAAAACAATTTCTATATTCAAAATAAGCCTACACATGTTTATGCAAATTCAGCCAATTTTACAGAAGCAAATCATTAAACAAAATACATGGTTGCAAGATACTTGTTCTTCTGAATCTATTGATATAAAATTTGAAAAATTTGGACGTGTAGAATTAAAGTTATGAATTTTACAAGTTTGCATATCAATCAGATTCTAATTTCTATTTTAAACAAAACTCTGTCCACGTGTCGTGTTCTTATTGGACGGTACCGCTTCGTGCGGATCAGCCTCTAGAGCCGTTGGATTTCACTTAATCATACGGCACAGATGGACTCATACCTCTTCGTCTAGATCTAATCTCAGCTAGACGATCGTGATCTAACGGCTACGACGCTATGACCAAGAACTGGCGGCGCTGTGCGGCGGCTGGCGGCGGCGCATGCTCTGCTTGCGGTGGTTCTGGCGAAGCAAGAAGGGAGAGGAGATGCTCACAGGGTTCACAGGGTCCTGGTGAAGCTCGAGGCTCTGTCGGCTTGGCGAGGGGTGCGCTAGAGCGGAGGGGATTGCTCGCCGGAGACGGTGGCGGCGTCAGGCGACTCTGTTTGTCGTCGGGGGCGAGGTTGCAGATCGCCCTAAGGCAAGTGGAGCACATGGTTAGACGCGGGCGAGCATGGGGAGTGCAGGAGCATCATCGGGAACGAGAGGGGAGGACAGGGCTTACCGGGGAGTTCGTCGGAGCGATGGCAGACGGCGGCGCATGTTCAGGTGTCGACGAAGCCGAGGCTACGGGGCACGTGCAGGTGAACGAGTGGCACGGGGAGATGCGCCAGGAGGTGGGGAGCAAGCTCGTGTGCAGTGGGAGGAGAGGGGCGGCGAGGTGTAGCCGAAATCGCTTGGAGACGTCGTCGGAGCAGCGGCGGTGCAAAGCTGATTCGAGGCAGCCTGGTGGCTCCCGTGCAGTGGTTTCTGAGGGGAAATGGCGAGGAGGGAGAGGTGCTTTAACGAGCGTGGTCACTAGTGAGTTTACTCTGGCCAATTAAGCGAATTGATCGCCGCAATGAAGGCAGAAACGGCGAGGGGGAACGGCTAGTGCGGTGAAGACGACGACGTGCTGGCGTGGGGCCGTGCTGACAGTGAGAGAGAGAGGGGGGCACGGGGTCCACCTGTCTGTGTCTTTGCGGGTGTGTTTCTTAGTGTAAAACGGTTCACTGCGGGGGGGTTAGTTGGGCTGGATTGCTGGGCTGGGTTGGGCCTGGCAGATGGGCTACTGTTTGTTTCATTTTTTTATACCAAATGTTTTTCCTTTTTCTGTTTGAATATTCTGATTTGATTTTCAAACAAATAATTCAAACATCAATTCAAATCAAACCACCACCAAACTTTGTATTGATTTTAATTCTGTTTAACAACACAATCCAAAGTCAAAAATAAAATATTTTTTATTCTTTTTAGGATCCACTAATAATTAAATAAATAGACCTTAGTCATTAATTCAAATAGGATTTAATTTATTTAAAACTCTATTTGAAATCTAAATAATATCAAAACCATTTCAGTAGGTTTTATTTGAAAACAAAAACACTTGGAAATCTTATTTAAAATAAATTAACAAGTTTTAGTGTTTATTTAAAATAGAAAAGCCTTTACTTTGATATTAATAAATCCTCATTATTTTATTTAAATAAACCTTTACTCTTTTTATCAAATAGAAATATTTTATTTCAAAAGCTTGGCCAAGACTTAATTTGGCTCTATAAAATAATCCTTGTTTAAAATTCTACCTTTGCTTTTGAAAATCAAATCTTTTTATTAAAAGATCTAAAAATAGTAATTCCAACTATCATAATTTTATTTATTAATTGTTTATCTTTTTAAATCCCTTTAGGATTTTATTTGATCAAAATAGGTTTTGATGTTTCCAATTGGAATCAAAACGTTTCTTATCACCCTAAATTTCAACAAAATTTTATTTTGTTTATTTATTTTTCACATTTCAAAATTTGGAAAAATTTTGGGATGTGACAGGCTACCACCCTTAAAATAAATCTCGTCCCGAGATTTGGGAAGGCTAGGGTTACAAGTTGGCTTCAAGGCAACTAGGGTACTACCACCCTTAAAATAAATCTTATAGGATTACATTGATGGTTCACTTGACTATGGGTTCAACACTTGATATCCAGACAAGGAATCCTTATTTGACTCAACTGAGTTTACTAATTCCTGACATCCACTTCTTCTATCTCTTCAAAGTTTCCATGCATGTCAATGTGGTTCACATGTCCTTTCTGGGTCACATTGGAGTCATTTCCATTGGCTCTTCTAGCATCCTTTTTCTTTTTCTTCTCAGGACAGTCTGATGCATAGTGTCCAAGTTCCTTGCAATTATAGCACTGCAACTGGCTAATATCTTTCTTCTTGAAACTGTCATGTTGGTTCTGACCAAGGTCATCTCCGTTGTCAGTATCATTTCCATTATTATCACTTCGATTGTTGTTGTGGTGATACTGATGTGGTTCAGAATCTTCATTGCTCTTCTTGAATGAATGCTTCTTATTTGATGATCCTGAGTGATTCTTGAGTTTATGCTTCCTCTTTCTATTCTCAACTTGATTCATCTTGTTTTCCAAAATGGTGGCTTTGTCATAGAGTGATTGATAAGTTGGGACATAGGCAACAGCTAGCTGCAGGTTCAACTCATCATTAAGTCCTTCAAGAAATTTCTCCTTTCTCTTGGCATATGTATCAACTTCATCCGGTGCATAGCGTGCCAGATTGTTGAATTCTTCAATATACTCTGCCACACTAAGGTGACTTTGTTTCAGATTGTGAAACTCCTTTTTCTTCAAGTACATTACTCCAGGTGAGATGTGAGTTGTACGGAAACCATCCTCAAAAATAGACCATGTCACATCCTCAAGGGGAGTGGTGATTTGAAAGTTGTCCCACCATGTTGCTGCTGGTCCTTCAAGTAGAAACGCTGCAAACCTAAGTTTTTCTTTATCGGTGCAACCAACAGTCACTAAGTCTTTGTTCAATGAACGTAACCAATCATTGGCTTCCATTGGATCAGTTGTTCTAGAGAATCTTGCAGGCCTAAGTTTCAGAAACTTGGTGAGCATATCAAGAGTTGGAGGATTATTCTGATTGTTGTTATTGTTCTGATTCTGTATGAATGTGGTCATCTCTTGCATCAACTGTGTCTGAGCTGCCAACATCTCCTGCATCTCAGGGGTGATGTTGTTGTTTTGGTTGGGGTTGGCACGACGGGGAGGCATCTGTTGGTTTGATAGGGATAAGTATTGGTGGATAGGTTTTTAAGAAGTCCCAACACACAACTCAAAACAAACCAAGTTCAATCAAACAATCAAGCAATCAACAAGCAACTATTTACTAACAACTTATGAGCTTAACTCATGAGTTGAAGGAAACAACAAGTTTTCTTGAAATAATCAACCTAGTATAGTCATACCTCATAGGTCAATATGATCCATACTCTAACTTGATATCAAGGTCATTGGTAGGCAATCTAATGTCTCTTGGTTTTTCACTTGTAGTCCTTAGTGATATCCAAGGTTGAAATCCTTGTTGAGAATAAGGTTGAAATCACTTGAAGATGTTGAAGTCATTAGAGTTGATGAAGTCCTTGGTGAAACTAAAGTTGAAGTCATTGGTCATGGTGAAGGTTTGTCCATCAAGTTGAAAAGGAAGAGATGTAGAATAAAAACCAAAAGGTTGAGGAAAGAGTTTACAAGATTGTTTGTAAATAAGTTTTTGGAACAAATTCAACTCCTATTTTTCTAAGGGGTTTTGTCCAATCCTAGGGTTACAATCCTACAGGCAACACAGTGCTCTGATACCATCTGTAAGGTTCCCAACCTTTAATAAGGTAGAGATCCCTGTGTTTACAATGCTAGTCCCTGGATCAATAGCTAGCATCCATAGTTAATATGTAATATCAAGAAACAAAGGTCATAATAAAACTTCATAACCAGGAATAAAATAATTCATTACATCTTACATAGCTCATTTGGCTATCACATTACATTGCAGCAGAATATCAATAAAGCATGGGGTCCTTCATCTTCAAGGTGCCACAGGCAGTCATGTTGGTTGTAGACTTGTAAACTAAACAATAAACTTCACTAACATCAAACAAACCTGCAACATAATAAGTTGCAGCCACAAGGGTCAATACATTTGAATTGTATTGGCAAGTTTCACTACTATGTAGAAATGAGTGGATCCTATCATTTACATGCATATTTAGCTAAGTAGGGTTTAGGCTCTTTTGCAGAAAGCAATATAGTTTTATCCTATCTTTTCAAAATAGTTTTTAATCTTTTGTCAAATCTTTCTGAACTTCTTGGAAAACTCCAAGTGCTTCAAATCCCTTATTGTCACCATCAAGTTTTACTTTGAGAAATTGGAATGTCGAGATCTTCCATAGCTTCAGGCCTTAGTTGCTCAGAGTTGTCTAAGTACTTAGAATTTTGATCTTCTGCGGAAGTTGTACACTTTACCCACATGACACAATCTCATCTTGATGCCACCAGTGGCCGCTGGATAAGTACTCACCAAGATGGAGTACTGGCAGATTGAGAATGTGACAAAGTCTTTCCATAGGAGTCCTCCCAATACACAATGCTAGCTTGTCATCCAGGCACAAATGTAGGGTTTCAAGTTCCCTTACACAATCCTAGTTAACCTGAATATGCCAATGCATCGGTCTTCCACTATGTAGTTGACTAAGCCAGAGCCCATTTAGCATGTGGCTGTACACGGAAGCCACTGTACGAGAAACATGTTCAATCTCTAAGTCCCTGGGTGGTTTCCTTCTAGTGCACATACAAAAAAAGATAGCCATATAAACATGGTTCCTTTTGTTGCCACCTTGTCCAAGCTTGAGTATCCTTGTCCACCCAGGTGGTTCATTGAGTAGTTGTTTTATTATATAAAACATATGTCTTTTCAATTCTTCATATAATCATCTCCCATCCCAATATATAGCAGGGCTAAGCTTACTACAACTACATTGTTTCCACTAAGGAATATATAAGGGTATACTATTAGGATTTAGCATAGCATAAAATATAGAAATCCTTTTCATGAATGTTACAAAAATCCACTAAGTGCAATGAAAATAGTAGGACTTGGATGATAGTGTCACTTGCCTTTTTAGTAGAGACTGTTGGTTCACTTCTTGATCTTGCAAATATCACACTCTTCTAATTCCACTACAATTCAATCAAGCAAACACATATTCAACACAACATTCAAACAATTTGTCACACATAAAATAACAAAAACAAGGTCATGCATGCAAGCATGCAAAAGATAGTTTTATTTGCAAAGGTGGTTTCTACTAAGCTCTAAACAATATAAAGTTCAAAGTGGTCATTTTCTAAAGTGGTAAAACCATTTGCAAAAGGTTTTATCTATAAACCATTTCTTAAATCAAATCAATATTTTATGTGGTTGAAAATGCTTTTAGTAAAGCAATATTCTTTAAAGAGTTCACCAAGTATACTTTAATTCTCAAAACTTGGTGTTTAGGGTCAGAAGGTTTGAACCAAAGGTTTCACTCAAAAATCATTTCTAAAACAAAATCAATATTTTTATTTGACTAGAAATGAGCTAATTCAATTATTTATTCCCTAACTTCATAAAATACATTTGTAAATCTATAAGTTGGTTCCTAGGGTCAGTAGGTTCTCAACAAACCATTTTGCAAAGATTTCATCTCAAAAATATATCTAGAACAATTTCTATATTCAAAATAAGCCTACACATGTTTCTGCAAATTCAACCAATTTTCCAGAAGCAAATAATTAAACAAAATGCATGGTTGCAAAGTACTTGTTCTTCTGAATCCATTGATATAAAATTTGCAAAATTTGGACGTGTATAATTAAAGTTATGAATTTTACAAGTTTGCATATCAACCAGATTATACTTTCTGTTTTAAACAAAACTCTGTCCACGTGGCGTGTTCTTATTGGACGGTACCGCTTCGTGCGGATCAGCCTCTGCAAACCGTTGGACTTCACTTAAATCATACGGCACAGATGGACTCATACCTCTTCGTCTTGATCTAATCTCAGCCAGACGATCGTGATCTAACGGCTACGGCGCTATGACCAGGAACTGGCGGCGCACGCTCTGCTTGCGGTGGTTCTGGCAAAGCAGGGAGGAAGGAAGGGAGAGGATATGCTCACAGGGTTCGCAGGGTCCTGGTGAAGCTCGAGGCTCTGTCGGATTGGCGAGGGGTGCGCTGGAGCGGAGGGGATTGCTCGCCGGAGACGATGGCGGCGTCAAGCGACTCTGTTTGTCGTCGGGGGCGAGGTTGCAGATCGCCCTAAGGCAAGTGGAGCACATGGTTAGACGCAAGCGAGCGTGGGGAGTGCAGGAGCATCATCGGGAACGATAGGGGAGGACGGGGCTTACCGGGGAGTTCGTCGGAGCGATGGCGGGCAAGGCGCATGCTCAGTGGACAAACCGAGGCTACGAGGTGGCACGCAGCGAACGAGTGGCACGGGGAGATGCACCAGAAGGTGGTGAGCAAGCTCGTGTGTAGTGGGAGGCGAGGGGCGGTGGGGTGTGGCCGGAATCGCTCGGAGACGTCGTCGGAGCAGCGGCGGTGCAAAGCTGATTCGAGGCAGCCTGGTGGCTCCCGTGCAGTGGTTTCTGAGGGGAAATGGCGAGGAGGAAGAGGTGCTTTAATGAGCGTGGTCACTGGTGAGTTTACTCCGGCCAATTAAGTGAATTGATCGCCACAATGAAGGCAGAAACGGCGAGGGGGAACGGCTAGCGCGGTGAAGACGACGACGTGCTAGCATGGGGCCGTGCTGACAGTGAGAGAGAGAGAGAGGGGGCAAGGGGTCCACCTGTCTGTGTCTTTGTGGGTGTGTTTCCCAGTGTAAAACGGTTCACTGCGGGGGGGTTAGTTGGGCTGGATTGCTGGGCTGGGTTGGGCCTGGCAGATGGGCTGCTGTTTGTTTCATTTGTTTTATACCAAATGTTTTTCCTTTTTCTGTTTGAATATTCTGATTTGATTTTCAAACAAATAATTCAAACACCAATTCAAATCAAACCACCACCAAACTTTGTATTGATTCTAATTATGTTTAACAACACAATCGAAAGTCAAAAATAAAATAATTTTTATTCTTTTTAGGATCCACTAATAATTAAATAAATAGACCTTAGTCATTAATTCAAATAGGATTTAATTTATTTAAAAACTCTATTTGAAATCTAAATAATATCAAAACCATTTCGGTAGGTTTTATTTGAAAAAAAACACTTATAAATCTTATTTAAAATAAATTAACAAGTTTTAGTGTTTATTTAAAATGGAAAAGCCTTTACTTTAATAAAATTGGATATTAATAAATCCTCATTATTTTATTTAAATAAACCTTTACTCTTTTTATAAAATAGAAATATTTTATTTCAAAAGCTTGGCCAAGACTTAATTTGGCTCTATAAAATAATCCTTGTTTAAAATTCTACCTTTTCTTTTGAAAATCAAATCTTTTTATTAAAAGATCTAAAAATAGTAATTCCAACTATCATAATTTTATTTATTAATTGTTTATCTTTTTAAATCCCTTTAGGATTTTATTTGATCAAAATAGGTTTTGATGTTTCCAATTGGAATCAAAAAGTTTCTTCTCACCCCAAATTTCAACAAAATTTTATTTTGTTTATTTATTTTTCTCATGTCAAAATTTGGAAAATTTTGGGAGTGACGGTGCAACCAACAGTCACTAAGTCTTTGTTCACTGAACGTAACCAATCATTGGCTTCCATTGGATCAGTTGTTCTAGAGAATCTTGCAGGCCTAAGTTTCAGAAACTTGGTGAGCATATCAAGTGATGGAGGATTATTCTGATTGTTGTTGTTGTTGTTGTTCTGATTCTGTATGAATGTGGTCATCTCCTGCATCAACTGTGTCTGAGCTGCCAACATCTCCTGCATCTCAGGGGTGATGTTGTTGTTTTGGTTGGGGTTGGCACGACGGGGAGGCATCTGTTGGTTTGATAGGGATAAGTATTGGTGGATAGGTTTTTAAGAAGTCCCAACACACAACTCAAAACAAACCAAGTTCAATCAAGCAATCAACAAGCAACTATTTACTCACAACTTATGAGCTTAACTCATGAGTTGAAGGAAACAACAAGTTTTCTTGAAATAATCAACCTAGTATAGTCATACCTCATAGGTCAATATGATCCTTACTCTAACTTGATATCAATGTCTTTGGTAGGCAATCTAATGTCTCTTGGTTTTTCACTTGTAGTCCTTAGTGATATCCAAGGTTGAAATCCTTGTTGAGAATAAGGTTGAAATCACTAGAAGATGTTGAAGTCATTAGAGTTGATGAAGTCCTTGGTGAAACTAAAGTTGAAGTCATTGGTCATGGTGAAGGTTTGTCCATCAAGTTGAAAAGGAAGAGATGTAGAATCAAAACCAGAAGGTTGAGGAAAGATTTAACAAGATTGTTTGTAAATAATTTTTTGGAACAAATTCCACTCGTATTTTTCTAAGGGGTTTTGTCCAATCCTAGGGTTACAATCCTACAGGCAACACAGTGCTCTTATACCATCTGTAAGGTTCCCAACCTTTAATAAGGTAGAGATCCCTGTGTTTACAATGCTAGTCCCTGGATCAATAGCTAGCATCCATAGTTAAGATGTAATATCAAGAAACAAAGGTCATAATACAACTTTATAACCAGGAATAAAATAATTCATTACATCTTACATAGCTCATTTGGCTATCACATTACATTGCAGCAGAATATCAATAAAGCATGGGGTCCTTCATCTTCAAAGTGCCACAGGCAGTCATGTTGGTTGTAGACTTGTAATCCTAATCAATAAACTTCACTAACATCAAACAAACCTGCAACATAATAAGTTGCAGCCACCAGGGTCAATACATTTGAATTGTATTGGCAAGTTTCACTACTATGTAGAAATGAGTGGATCCTATCATTTACATGCACATTTGGCTAAGTAGGGTTTAGGCTCTTTTGCAGAAAGCAATATAGTTTTATCCTATCTTTTCAAAATAGTTTTTAATCTTTTGTCAAATCTTTCTAAACTTCTTGGAAAACTCCAAGTGCTTCAAATCCTTTGTTGTCACCATCAAGTTTTACTTTGAGAAATTGGAATGTCGAGATCTTCCATAGCTTCAGGCCTTAGTTGCTCAGAGTTGTCCATAACCGGGGACACGGCTAAGTACTTAGAATTTTGATCTTCTGCAGAAGTTGTACACTTTACCCACATGACACAATCTCATCTTGATGCCACGGTGGCCTGGATAAGTACTCACCAAGATGGAGTACTGGCAGATTGAGAATGTGACAAAGTCTTTCCATAGGAGTCCTCCCAATACACAATGCTAGCTTGTCATCCAGGCACCAATGTAGGGTTTCAAGTTCCCTTACACAATCCTAGTTAACCTGAATATGCCAATGCATCGGTCTTCCACTATGTAGTTGACTAAGCCAGAGCCCATTTAGCATGTGGACAAATCCGAGGCTACAGGGCACGCGCGGGCGAACGAGTGGCACGGGGAGATGCACCAGAAGGTGGTGAGCAAGCTCGTGTGCAGTGGGAGGCGAGGGGCGGCGGGGTGTGGCCGGAATCGCTCGGAGACGTCGTCGGAGCAGCGGCGGTGCAAAGCTGATTCGAGGCAGCCTGGTGGCTCCCGTGCAGTGGTTTCTGAGGGGAAATGGCGAGGAGGGAGAGGTTCTTTAACGAGCGTGGTCACTGGTGAGTTTACTCCGGCCAATTAAGCTAATTGATCGCCGCAATGAAGGCAGAAACGGCAAGGGGGAACGGCTAGCGCGGTGAAGACGACGACGTGCTGGCGTGGGGCCGTGCTGACAGTGAGAGAGAGAGAGAGGGGGCACGGGGTCCACATGTCTGTGTCTTTGCAGGTGTGTTTCTTAGTGTAAAACGGTTCACTACGGGGGGGTTAGTTGGGCTAGATTGCTGGGCTGGGTTGGGCCTGGCAGATGGGCTGCTGTTTGTTTCATTTTTTTATACCAAATGTTTTTCCTTTTTCTGTTTGAATATTCTGATTTGATTTTCAAACAAATAATTCAAACACCAATTCAAATCAAACCACCACCAAAATTTGTATTGATTTTAATTCTGTTTAACAACACAATCCAAAGTCAAAAATAAAATAATTTTTATTCTTTTTAGGATCCACTAATAATTAAATAAATAGACCTTAGTCATTAATTCAAATAGGATTTAATTTATTTTAAAACTCTATTTGAAATCTAAATAATATCAAAACCATTTCAGTAGGTTTTATTTGAAAACAAAAACACTTGGAATTCTTATTTAAAATAAATTAACAAGTTTTAGTGTTTATTTAAAATGGAAAATCCTTTACTTTAATAAAATTGGATATTAATAAATCCTCATTATTTTATTTAAATAAACCATTACTCTTTTTATCAAATAGAAATATTTTATTTCAAAAGCTTGGCCAAGACTTAATTTGGCTCTATAAAATAATCCTTGTTTAAAATTCTACCTTTGCTTTTGAAAATCAAATCTTTTTATTAAAAGATCTAAAAATAGTAATTCCAACTATCATAATTTTATTTATTAATTGTTTATCTTTTTAAATCCCTTTAGGATTTTATTTGATCAAAATAGGTGAACGGACTATATCTTCCCATGATGTTTTTTGGTGTTAAATGACAATCCCAATCGTGTTTTTTAACTGTGCTCTTGAGTTTCAGGGGAAACGTCGTTGTTATCTCATTCTATTGTGATGGATGCTCTCTTGTGATCTTTTGAAGACGGTGGCCTTTTAGTCTTCTCCTAGTTTCTTTCTGGTTGATGTTTTTAGGTCACCGTACTATTAAGAGGGGGTCCATGTTGGAAGGCTGTGGGAAATCACTTATTCTTGCACAAACCTATATGCACCGCCACAGCCATCCCAATATTCCGTGAGAGAGAGCGTTTTCCTGTTCTGTTGGGGCCTTTTGTGTCTCACCGGAACTTCCGGTCATAGACCGGAAGTTCTGCTCAAACCTTTTTCTGCGGTTGTTCTTGATTTGTTCGACGCTAGTTCCGCCCAAGTTCGGTGGCGATTCAAGAACCTTACATTTTGAAGTGTGCTATTTGCGAACTTGGCCGTAACTTGGCGAACTTACTCGAACTTTTCTGGCAAAGTTCTTGAGCGGAACTTCCGCTTGAGGCCGAACTTCTGTCGACCATTCGCGACCCAAAAGTTCCGCTGCTTGTTCCGCCCAAGTTCTGGTGGCGGTTCAGTAAACTTCTGTTTAGAAGTGTGCTATTTGCCGGAACTTGATCGGAAGTTCACCGGAACTTCCGGTCTGTTTTGACCGGAACTTCCGGTTGCACTTCTGGAGCGTGCGTCAATGGTCTTATGACCGTTGGAGCCAGGCTCAGTGAACTTCGCCTATCACCGAACTTCGGTGATGTCGGGTTTCACCGGTTCGGTCTGAGGGGGCCTATTTAAGGCACCCTCTTCTTCCTCCCACTCTCTCGAATTTTTCTCTCTCCTCCATTAAAGCTCGAGCTTCACCTCACTAGATCTCTCTCTCTAGCCACTCAAATGACCTGATCTTTTGAGAGGTGAGGGAGGTGACCTAGATCTACACTTCCACCAAAGAAGAATTGATTTCCCCTTCCATCCTTTGTGGATCTTGTTTCTCTTGGGTTTCTTGGAACCCTAGACGGTGTAGGGCATCCCCGGAGCTGAGGCATGTGTTGTAAAGCTTCGAGGTGTCGTTGAGGGCCTCAATTGAGTTGTGGAGCCTCCCTCAACCTTGGTGTAAAGGTTTGGTTGGCGCCTTCAAGGTCACGGTTAGTGGATTGTGAGGCCTCCTTTGTGGGGAGCTCACCGGAGAAGAAGGTGAGGCCTTTGTGGCGCTCGGGTGACCTTGTGTGGCCCGACACCTCTCCAACATAGGCGTAGCTCCTTGGGAGTGAACTACGGAATTACATCTCCGTGTCCCTCGCCGTTACTTGTTCCTTCCTTTACTCCTCGCTATTTACTGTTTGTGGTCTGTGTTCACTTTCTTGCATTTAGGTTGCTCACTTAGTTGCATCTCTAGATAACTTCCTTTCTCGTTGAGCCTAAAAGTGTGAAACAAATTAAAATTGGTAGACGCCTATTCACCCCCCCCTCTAGTCGTATCAAGTCGGAACTTTCAATTGGTAGAGCCTGTGCTCTTACTTGGGCTTTACCGCCTAAGAGACTATGGCATTTAAGGGGTAGTGAAACTGAAAAAGCCAAGAACTTGGCCACTATGGATGACCTCAAGCAATTGGAGTCATCCATGATGTCCAAGTTCGAGGAAATGATGACTCTCTTGTAGTCTCTAAAGCCAAACCCCATAGTTGCTATTGACACCCCAATCCAACGAGGTTCCTCCCACCGTTATTGTCCGGTGTCCCCGGGTAACTCCTTGGCGGCTACCACTCACTTGGGACTTGGTTTTGTTGCTCAAACCTCTACCAAGGTGCCAAGTGAGAACATCGAGGAGCCCGAGAATCCAACTTCCAAAGGGAGAATGGAGAAAGGACTACTCGCGGTTCCCCACCGCCGAAGTACACTCCGGATCCACCCATTCCCATGCCACACATTATCCCTCAAGGAGCACCACCTATGCTAGATACGTCTAATTTTGCCAATTGGCAATATCTAATGCGCTCACATATTTCCAGCTCTTCCATTGAGTTAATGAGGATTGTGGAGGATGGGTTCTCTCCTTTTGACCCAAAGAAGTTGACACGAGGTGAAGTGGTGGACAAGCAACTCAATGCTACAGCTTTGGGAATGATTCAAAAGGCTTTGACTCCAAAGGATTTTGCTCACATTCGCCAATTTGACACCGCCAAGGAAGCTTGGGATCAACTCACCGAGGTTTTTGTTGGGAATGCTAGCATCCAAAGCTCCAAGTTTGATGAGATCAACAACGAGTGCGATGGTTTTGCAATGCAAGATGATGAGACCCCTGAGGACATGTATAGGCGCCTTAAGGTCCTTTGTTCTACCATGAGGGACCTTGGGGCTCACTACGTTGATGACAAGTTTATGAAGAGGAAGTTCATTCAAGCTCTTCTCCCATTTGAAGAACAAAAGCTCAACTCTATCAAGGGAAGAACCAACTTTCACTTAATGACCTCCCAAGAAGTCTTGAGTGAAGTAATTGCCATGACTATTGCTAAGAAGAATGCGGAGTCCGCTCGAGCTAGAGCCATTGGATCAACAAAAGTGAACCTTGCTTTGAAGGCCAAGGCTATTGAAGTTGATGATGATGATACATCAAGTGAGTGGTCCCAAGAAGATCTCAAATGTGCTTTCAACGAACATCTTGCTCTCGCTTCAAGGTCTTTTTGGAACAAGTCCGGATTCAAGCCAAGATCGAGGGACAACTCAAGATTCAACTCACCCAACAAGTCTCCCAAAGCAAGGTCTTGCTACAATTGCAACGACAAGAGCCACTTCGTGGCCAAGTGTCCCTTTGAGAACCGTGAAGACAATGGTGGTCGTCTCATTCGCAAGATCAAGTCAAGATCTCCTCATCCCATAAACAAGAACTACACCGTCAAGAACGCCACTAACAAGGAACGAGCAATTGTGGTCCATGAAGAATATCTTTCAGGCACGGATGAAGATGATGATGATGAAGTTCATGGTGGAGAGATTGTGGGGGTTGCTGCTATTGCCACTACCTCAACTCCACGTCTATCCCTCTTCGACTCGCCAAATGAAAATGTCATCTCCTCCAACCAAAAGTGCTTCATGGCCAAGGCCACCGAGGTATCACCAAAACCCACTCCTCAACCCATCTCTAGTGAGCCTTCCTCTCTTGATCTTGTTGGTCTAGAAGTGAAGAAAGAGATGATTGACATGTGTGAATTTGTTGCTACCTTAGATGAAGAAACTAAAAACTGCTTTGAGTCCTTACTTGCTCAACTTGAGAATGCTAGGGATGCCTTAGATGAAAAGGAAGAACTTCTTGACTTGCTAAGTAAAAATGAAAGAGATGTCACCGATGAAATTGCCTCTCTCACTCAAAGTCTTGAGGATGAACAAAATATGAGAATTAATCTTGAAGAAAATGTGTCTAAGCTTGTAGATGATCATAACAACACTTTGACCTCTACTATTAAAGAACGTGACCATGCTCTTGCTTTGATTAAGGTTCTCAAGAAAGAAAATGCTGAGTTTGTGGGTGGTCATGATAAGACTCAAAAGGATCTTGAGAAACTCAAAGAGGAACACAAAGCCTTGGAGAGTAAATTCACAAGTCTTTTTGAGGCTCATGAACAGCTTCAAACTCAATTAACTTGTGATCTTTCTAAGTCTTCCGCTGTGCAATTTATAGACTTGTCTAGCTCTCCTAACCCTTGTTGCAAGCATGAGCATCTCATAGAGGAGGTCAAGGTTTTGAAGGATCAACTTGCCAAGACCAAGAAGAAGAAGAAGAAGAACAAGAAGAAGAAAAAGAACAAGGGCATGGCCCAAGGAGTACCAAATGGCCTAACTCTCTTGCAAAGTGACAACTTTGCCGGAAAGAACAATCCCTCTTATATTCTTTGCAAATCTTATGATGGTCATGTATATGCTAGATATGTGGGGACATCTTACATGCATGATTATCATTGGGACATTTGGGTGCCAAAGGTTCTTGTCACTAACAAAAGGGGACCCATTGCAAAATGGGTACCTAAAACCAAAGCTTGATTTTCTTGTAGGACTATGCTTCCGGCGGATCAAAATGGGTGCTTGATAGTGGCGCCACAAGTCATATGACCGGAAGCAAGTCTATCATGACCGAGTTGAGACCCAATATTGCCAACACCATGGTCTCTTACGGTGACAAAACAAGCTCTCAGGTTTTGGGTTTTGGCAAAGTGGTGGTAACCCTGGATGTATCCTTGGTTGACGTCATGCTTGTCAAAACTCTTGGTTACAACTTACTCTCTGTTCGTGCTCTTGCTCTTATGGGTCTTTCTTCTTTCTTTAATTATTATTCCTTGGTCCTCATGTGGAGCAAGTCTCTCAAGGTGGCTTTTGTAGGATATGTAGAACATGACTTGTACGTGGTGGACTTCTCAGGGACCACTACTCCTCATGCTCTATGTCTCTATGCTAAAGCCGACAAGGGCTGGTTGTGGCATCGACGCCTAGCCCATGTTAACATGAGAACTTTGCAAAGACTTCACTCCGAGGGCCACATCCTTGGTATTAACGATGTTTCTTTTGCCAAAGATCGTGTTTGCAGGGCTTGTATCGAAGGGAAGATGCATGAAACTCCTCACAAAGCGCTCAATCAAATCACTACCGAGAGATGTTTGGAGCTCTTGCATATGGATCTCTTTGGTCCTCCCTCTCATGATAGCCTTGGAGGCAAGAAGTATTGCTTGGTTATTGTGGATGATTTCTCAAGATACACTTGGGTGTTCTTTTTCAAGTACAAAAGTGAGACTCAACAAACCGTCATTGACTTTGCAAATGAGGTTCAACGGAAGCACAATGCAACTATTCTCTCAATTCGAAGTGACAATGGCACCGAGTTCAAAAACTATACCTTGGATGAGTTTCTCAGTGATGAAGGAATCAAGCATCAATACTCCACTCCCTACACCCCTCAACAAAACGGAGTTGCTGAAAGGAAGAATCGCACTTTGATGGATGCGGCTCGGTCTATGCTAGCTGAGTTCAAGTCTCCATACAACTTTTGGGCCGAGGCCATCTCCACTGCTTGCCATGCAACCAACCGGCTTTATCTCCGCAAGAACAAGAACAAGACCCCCTATGAACTTCTCACCGGGAAAAAGCCTAATGTTAGCTACTTTCGGGTGTTTGGGTGCAAGTGCTACATACTCAAGAAAGGAGTTCGGTTGTCAAAGTTTGAATCCAAGGCTCAAGAAGGAATTTTCGTTGGTTACTCAAATCAGTCCCATGCTTATAGAGTCTACAACAAAGCCAATGGAAGAGTTGAAGAGACGAGCAACGTGAAGTTTGATGAAAATCATGAGTCTCTTGTTAGGCAAGATGGTGTTTGTGATCCAAGTGATGAAATTCCTCCCAATGCCATAGGAAGAATGGGTGTGGGTTTCCACCTTCCCATTGAGGATCCCCTTATGGACGAAGGAGAAGGACCAAGCTCTACTCAAGTGGAGCCCTCACTCTCACAAGATCATCTTGCACCTCAAGGACCTACTGTCTTGGCACAAGATCCCTCAAGCTCTTCCGAAGCTTCCCATGATCATGAGTCTCCAAGCTCTAAAGAACAAGCTCTTCATCAACAACATCAACCTCCTCACGATGAGGCTCCTCCTCAAGGCACTTCTCACGGACAAGCTCTTCATCAACCTCATCAACCTCCCCAAGATGGGGCTCCTCCTCAAGGTCAAGCTCGTCGATAACAAGATCAAGTCAATGATCCTCAAGGATCCTCTCTAAGTGATGACTCCCCCGAAGTGGAAATCGATGAAGATGACCCTCGTGTTCGTGCTTATAGTCAAGGGGGCGGCTCAAATGGTGGGAATGACCAAGTGGTAGCTCAAGAATCTCGAATTGAAGCACAAGCCCATCGTCTCACCAAGCTTGTTCGAGATGGCCATATCCTTGATAATGTCTATGGAGATTTCAATAAAGGTTCCACTACTAGGAGGCAACTAGCTTCCTTTTGCTCTCACCATGCGTTTATCTCTCTTGTGGAACCACAGAAAGTCTTCGAAGCTCTTGAAGATGATGATTGGCTTGATGCTATGAACGAGGAACTTCACAACTTCAAGAGGAACAATGTTTGGACATTGGTTGAGCGGCCTAAAGACTGTCAAAATGTCATGGAACCAAGTGGGTCTTCAAGAACAAGTGCGATGTGAATGGAATTGTCGTGCTCAACAAGGCAAGGTTAGTTGCCCAAGGATACTCACAAGTTGAGGGCATCGACTACGGTGAGACTTATGCCCCCGTTGCTCACCTTGAATCCATTCGTATGCTTCTTTCCTTTGCTACCCATAATAACTTTAAATTGTATCAAATGGATGTTAAGAGTGCTTTTCTTAATGGTCCTTTGAAAGAGTTGGTATACGTCAAGCAACCTCCGGGCTTTGAGGATCCACTTTTTCTGAACCATGTCTACAAGCTCAATAAGGCACTCTATGGCCTCAAGCAAGCCCCACGTGCGTGGTATGATTGCCTTAGGGAGCTCTTGTTAGACCGTGGCTTCGAAGTGGGTCTCATTGATCCCACTCTTTTTACTAAGAAAGTTGGAGGCCACTTGTTCGTATGCCAAATCTATGTTGATGACATTATCTTTGGGTCTATTAACAAAACTTTTAATGAGGATTTTGCCAAGCTCATGACCGACCGCTTCGAGATGTCCATGATGGGGGAGCTGAAGTTTTTCCTTGGGTTTGAAGTCAAACAATTGAGGAAAGGGACATTCATCAACCAAGCCAAGTACATCCAAGACATGCTTAAGAAGTTCAAGTTTGATCAAGTCAAAGGTGCCAAGACTCCCATGCCAACTAAGGTTAATCTTGATCTCGATCCCAAGGGTAAGGAGGTGGATCAAAAACTCTATCGATCGATGATTGGTTCTTTGCTCTATCTTTGTGCATCCCGACCGGATATTATGTTGAGTGTGGGTATGTGTGCAAGATTTCAAGCCGCACCAAAGGAGAGTCACATGGTGGCTGTCAAAAGGATCTTTCGATATTTAGTTCATACCCCAAACTTTGGGTTGTGGTACCCCAAGGGAGCCAGCTTTGATCTCATTGGTTACACGGACTCGGACTGGGCTGGTGACAAAGTGGGAAGAAAATCAACCTCCGGAGCTTGTCAGTTTCTCGGAAGATCCTTGGTTTGTTGGTCCTCGAAGAAGCAAAACTGTGTGTCTATGTCTACTGCCGAAGCTGAGTATATCTCTGCCGCAAGCTGCTGTGCTCAATTGCTATGGATGAAGCAAACCTTGAAGGATCTTGGACTATCTTTTGACAAGGTGCCTCTACTTTGCGACAATGAGAGTGCAATTGCAATTGCTCACAATCCCGTGCAACACAACCGAACCAAGCACATTGAGATTCGTCATCATTTCATTCGGGACCATGTTGCTAGAGGAGACATTTCTTTGGAGTATGTTCCCACCAAGGCAAATCTTGCGGATCTTTTCACGAAGCCTCTTGATGAAGCAAGGTTCCGAGAGTTACGGCATGAGCTAAATATCATTGATTCGAGCAATGTTGCTTGAGACCTTGCACACCTACCCGTGTCTCAATGTGTATCTTGTTTGGATGTAGGCATGGATTTAGGGGGAGTGTAGTTCCTCTTATGAACAAACACTATCCCTATTATGCGCACATTAAAGTTTAGTCTCTAAAGGAGACCATTTGAGCTTCATGATGAGTGTTGGTAATGAACCCAAGATATATCTTCGCGGTGTCAAGCCATTTACTCTTATATAAGGTGGCTTGACCCACTTCGTTTATTTGGTTCTTTGACCTTTTTGTTTGTCATATTTTTTTGTTGTTTTTGGTTCTTCACAGTTTGAGCTATCTATCCTAAGCCTTTCCTCACCTCAAGCCCTCTCTATTCCATGCACAAGTTCTTCCTTGTTATCCTATCCTGAGATGTTCCTTCATGTCGTTGAGAACTTCCAGTCGGCCCGACCGGAAGTTCAGTCCCTGAACTTCGGTCCTGAGAACTTCCGGTGGTGCTTCCTGTACTATAAAAGGTGGGCCCTGGGGAAAACGGGATCTTCTTCCCTTTTTCCCCCAAGACTCATCTTCTATCAGGAGCACCGCCGGCCAGGACATCTCCAAGAGGGCGCTCCGGCCCCCTCTTCTCCAACCGCTCCTCTCCAGATCTGCTCCGTGGGATCCTTCCCCACCTCGATCTCCCGCCATGGACTCCGGTATTTGCCCTTAACTCCCTCCATTAATGGAGATCTTGCTCTCACCATGGCTTGAGTTAGGGCACACCTTGTCTAGGCTAGTTCTTTGGCTAGAACTTGTTGGAAGATCTTGGTAGGCCTAGGGTATCATGCTAGAGTAGATTGGTCCAATACATCCTTGGAAAAAATTTGTGCATTGGTGGTCTTTAGATCTACATCTAGGGAACTCCTGTTGGAACTGTCAGTTCGTGGCCTCACCGGAACTTCCGGTGAGCCACAGGAACTTCCGTCTAGACGGAAGTTCCACGTTCAGCGAAGTTCCGGCTACACTGCAAATTTTTTTTCCTGTTTGTATTTTTCCAATCTACTCTTTTTGTTTCCTCTTCCGAACTTGTGCACTTATCCCAACTTCCCTCCCTATTCTTGTTCTTTCTTCTCAGGGGAAGGAGAGACTCGCCAAGGCAAGCGTGCCCGCCGACCATCCGCTGACATTCCTCCTGAGATTGATGAGGAAGATGCTGAAGTTGTCGTCCAACCGCTCGGACTTCTCGCTGAAAATTGCTGCTCGTCGTCTTGCTGCTTTCTGCGAGGAAGAGGCCTGCTCTTTCTCAGAAGGCCACTGCTGCAGGGCCAGACATGACCAAAGCCAAAATTTCCAAGTGGACTCAGAAGGCTTACACTGCATTCAGGGCTACAGATCCCTACCTCGTGCCTCGTGATCGTCTCTTCTTGGACCCTCATTTCCACACCTGTCGTCAGGAGCAGATTTACGAAGAAATTTATGCATCCAAGAAGAAGTTTGTGGTTGCTCCTCAGAAGTACATCAATGTGCCTCACATGGAAGAGAAGCAAGTCTACTTTGGGGAGGCTCTTGATATCTGTCAGAGGTTTGGGTTGATTCCCCTCATGGAGCACCGTCAGAACTTTGATGTGACTGCTATTGCTCAGTTCTACTCCACTCTGTATATTCACATGCATTCATCTACTGAAGGAGTGATGAAGTGGATGACCAGGGATGTGTTTCTTACCGCTACTTGGGCTGAGTTTGCTGAGCTTCTTGGTTATCCCATTCAGCCTGACCGCGGGGAAAATGGTTGGCGTGTTCATGGTCCTACAGCTGCTGATCCTGAGGTCCTGGAGCCTCTCTACATTGAAGGGTGGGGAAGTGTTGGGTTTGTGAATCATCTGCTGCCAACTTATGACATTATGCGCCGGGTGTACTTGAATACCATCTCTCCCAAAGCTGGCAACTTTGATCGGTTTCATGGATATCAGGTTGACCTCATGCATCAGACCCATCGCCGAGGCAATCGCTGTGTCAATGGATGTTATGCACTTCATCTTCTCGAGAGATGGGGGCTCTCATCGAAAAGCGCTCCTGCATCTATGCTCCCTACATCCAGACTCTCATCAATCACAAGTGGCTCGAGAATACTGGCACCCCCTTTCCTCAAGACAACATCACCATTCATGAAGAGAAAAGGCTCCGTGTGAGTAAGCACCAGAAGCCTCGCACTCAAGAAGAAAAGGAAGCTGCTCTCAAGAAGACTCAAGATGTTGCTAGTGGTCTCTCCTCTGCTCCTGGTGGCTCTAGTGGTGGCGGTCCTTCTCTCCAGAGGCATCCATCTTGGGCAAAGAAGCTGCTTGGGAAAGTGAAGAAGACTTTCTGCTTTCTGCAGGACCGCGAGTATCAGGCTTATGTTGATCAGCGTCACAATGTTCAGCGCCAGAAGGCCATCATGGCAGCCCTCAATATTCCTTGCTCACCATTCTCTAGCTCACACCTGCTCCCAAGGAGGATTGGGTTACGCAACAACTGCAATCGTGCGAAGATGAGTCTGAGGAGGAGGTCACTGGTCCGCATGAGTCTTCTCATCCTTCCCCTTCTCATGGTTGGGACGTGTAGTTTGATCTCTTCTTCCTTTTTGGTGTCTCGATGCCAAAGGGGGAGAAAGATGTCTATTAAGTTGTCTACGGGATTTGCATGGGTTGAGTCGCGAGCCTGTTCTTGCCTTTGATCTTTTCTTACTCGCGAACTCTCTAGTTTATTTGTGTGCTTGTGGTTTTATGTCCGTGAACTTATGTATGTTTGAGACTATGTGGTATCTCTTGTGGTTTCTTTGTGGTATCTTATTCTATGACCGTGAGTGTGGTATCTTATTGTCATCTCTTGGGCTGTTGCTATGGTGGTGGAGCCTCATTGCTCTTGTTGTTATTATTACTCCGTTTGTCTCCACCACTTTTAGTTGGTTCTGGTATGATCTCTATCCCTTTTTGTACTTGTGCTATCTTTGCAATTGTTAGGGGGAGCCTCCGTGTATGTGTGCTAGTTCAGTCCTTAGGGGTCTTCTCTCTACCTTGCACACATACAGGGGGAGCCTGCCCCGTCCATTGCAAAGATTGCGTTGTTTCTATGCAAATCTGTGGGATTGTCATCTAACACCAAAAAGGGGCAGATTGAAAGGACTATATCTTCCCATGATGTTTTTTGGTGTTAAATGCCAATCCCAATCGTGTTTTTTAACTGTGCTCTTGAGTTTCGGGGGAAACGTCGTTGTTATCTCATTCTATTGTGATGGATGCTCTCTTGTGATATTTTGAAGACGGTGGCCTTTTAGTCTTCTCCTAGTTTCTTTCTGGTTGATGTTTTTAGGTCACCGTACTATTAAGAGGGGGTCCATGTTGGAAGGCTGTGGGAAATCACTTATTCTTGCACAAACCTATATGCACCGCCACAGCCATCCCATTATTCCGTGAGAGAGAGCGTTTTCCTGTTCTGTTGGGGCCTTTTGTGTCTCACTGGAACTTCCGGTCATAGACCGGAAGTTCCGCTCAAACCTTTTTCTGCGGGCTGTTCTTCAGTTTGTTCCGACGCTAGTTCCGCCCAAGTTCCGGTGGCAGTTCAGTAACCTTCTGTTTTGAAGTGTGCTATTTGCCGGAACTTGGCCGGAACTTACTCGGAACTTTTCCTGGCAAAAGTTCTTGAGCGGAACTTCCGCTTGAGGCCGGAACTTCCGTCGACCGCTCATGACCCAAAAGTTCTGCTGCTTGTTCCGCCCAAGTTCCGGTGGCGGTTCAGTAAACTTCTGTTTAGAAGTGTGCTATTTGCCGGAACTTGATCGGAACTTGATCGGAAGTTCACCGGAACTTCCGGTCTGTTTTGACCGGAACTTCCGGTTGCGCTTCTGGAGCGTGCGTCAACGGTCTTATGACCGTTGGAGCCAGGCTCAGGCGGAACTTCCGGCCTATCACCGGAACTTCCGGTGATGTCGCGGGGGCTCTACCGGTTCAGTGCGAGGGGGCCTATTTAAGGCACCCCTCTTCTTCCTCCCACTCTCTCTCGAATTTTTCTCTCTCCTCCATTAAAGCTTGAGCTTCACCTCACTAGATCTCTCTCTCTAGCCACTCAAATGACCTGATCTTTTGAGAGGTGAGGGAGGTGACCTAGATCTACACTTCCACCAAAGAAGAATTGATTTCCCCTTCCATCCTTTGTGGATCTTGTTGCTCTTGGGTTTCTTGGAACCCTAGACGGTGTAGGGCATCCCCGGAGCTAAGGCATGTGTTGTAAAGCTTCGAGGTGTCGTTGAGGTCCTCCAATTGAGTTGTGGAGCCTCCCCCTCAACCTTGGTGTAAAGGTTTCGGTTGGCGCCTTCAAGGTCACCGGTTAGTGGATTGTGAGGCCTCCTTTGTGGGGGAGCTCACCGGAGAAGAAGGTGAGGCCTTTGTGGCGCTCGGGTGACCTTGTGTGGCCCCGACACCTCTCCAACATAGACGTAGCTCCTTGGGAGTGAACTACGGGAATTACATCTCCGTGTCCCCTCGCCGGTTACTTCGTTCCCTTCCTTTACTCCTCGCTATTTACTGTTTGTGGTCTGTGTTCACTTTCTTGCATTTAGGTTGCTCACATAGTTGCATCTCTAGATAACTTCCTTTCTCGTTGAGCCTAAAAGTGTGAAACAAATTAAAATTGGTAGACGCCTATTCACCCCCCCCTCTAGTCGTATCAAGTCGGTACTTTCAATAGGTTTTGATGTTTCCAATTGGAATCAAAAAGTTTCTTCTCACCCTAAATTCAACAAAATTTTATTTTGTTTATTTATTTTTCACATTTCAAAATTTGGTAATTTTTGGGATGTGACATTACTAATAAAAATTATTTTCCTGATATACAGAGCTATGGCACCAAAGTTTCCAAAATAGACTTTGGTAAGGAAAGAGGAGTCTCTTGATGATTATCAAGGATCATTCACAGACCAACTTCGTCAACTTTTAAATATTTTTAGTTGTCCAACTAGAATTCCAGTGAACACCATAACCTATTATGATGGTCGCATGTTATCCAAGTATCGTGTGAGTATCCAACTCCCAGAGGAGCTTGGGTTATATCACGATCTCCCTATAGGTGAAGATAGGAGTCACTTAGCAGCCTATCATGTTTCTATTGTGGAGGAAATAGCTAATATCCGGGAGCATAAAGCCAAGGAGTTAGAGGGTAGCACATTTTCTGTGATACCCCATGATTCTATAGACTCGGAGCCCATACCAGATCATCTTACTTTGGTTAAGAAGCATCCTAAGTTAGCTTCCATGTTTATGGATAGATACCGAACACTCGTTGCGTCTTTTTATAAGACACATCAAGTGATTGTCGAAGATAAAAATGACATGTTAGAGGATCTAACTGATCTAGAAAGGAGGAAGCAGTTAGCATTCCAGTTGGAGAAGGAAGCAAGTAGTAGTGCAACACCTATCTTTAAGGATATACCTATAGATCCTGAATCTTTTATACCATATCCTTATTCACCAAGTCCTGAACATATACAAGACCCTACTATGGATACGAGGTATGTAGTACCACAGGGTTCAAAGGATGGTTCTGATTCAGAACTTCCTATTGACAATTCTGATGGTTGGAGAAGGGGATCATATGAAGGATCTCATGAACACCAGATGTCCACAGAAGGTTCTGACAGAAATGTTGGACAATCTAGCTGGATAGGTCCAAGAATTAACCCTAGTAACAGTAGTAGAAATGCCATGTCGATAGATAATTAGGATGAAGAAGAAGATCCCGAGGAGAGAGTGTTTGAATCATCAACAACTTCTCAAAACCTAGGGAATATACATTATCTGGTGTTTAACTATCTTGCCCAAAGGAGCACCTGGGGATCAGCAGGATATGTGTATTCTGTTGACAACTCAAGGAATGGAGCTCAGGAGATGCAAGTGGGAGATAATGTTGAAAATGTTTCTGAAGACTTTTCAGCTGAGCTGGAGGGAGTCAATGCGCTCAGGTTGAGTAATGACTCAAGTCCTGATACTTCAGATACTAAGTATGTTCCTTCTGGAAGGCCATTTGTTCCACAAACTGTGCGACGAATGTCACGTCATCACGGTTGGACATCAGGCATGTATAATGAGCGTAGTTACTACTAGAAGTAGGAAACTATTTAGAGGTATCAACTACCGTGTATTGTACTCCAAGAAATAAGATAGTTAGATAAATAAGGTAGTGTTGTGATTATACCTATATGGTATATGTTGTAATCACTTTGTATTATTATGATATTGTAATGTATAATATGTGAAATGCATATTTTTATTTGGATCTTCATTGCGTGACTAGTTCTGTGCATAAAGTCGAGCTCAGAACACATGTGCATGATGTAATTATGAGTATTCGCTTTATGTTGCAGGACTAGAGGGTCATGGATACGGGTGTAGAAACCGAAGATGAATAGCAGCGGATGGAACGTGAGGCCAAGGAGAAGGCCGATGTAGATGCAGCAAATCAGGGAGCATTACCACCACCACCACCAATGAGGCCGCTAATGGAGCAAAACTTTATGTAGTGTATGCAAATGATGCAAGAGACCCAGAACAAGTTCATGGAAGAGTTGCTGGGACGAGCAAATCAGAGGGCACCTGAAGGTGGAGGAGTGAGTCTATCTGACTTCTAGAATGCAAGGCCGTTACCTTTTGCATCAGCTCCTGAACCAATGGATGCAGAAGATTGGCTAGCAGATACACAAAGAAAGCTAAAGACTGTAGGTTGCAATGAGGAGGAGAAATTAAGGTATGCAACTCATCTTCTGACTGGACCTGCAGCATCATGGTGGGAGAATCAGTTGGCCATGCAACAACCAGGAAGGGAGTACACCTAGCAGGAGTTTAAATAGAGATTCCGTGAATATCATGTTACTGAGAGTGTTATGGAGTTGAAGCAGAGAGAATTTGAGGAGCTGCAGCAGGGATATACCAGTGTTATGAAGTATATCCGGGAGTTTAGTCAACTGTCTCGTTATGCTGAGGAAGAAGTTAATACGGAGGAAAAGAGGAAGAAGCATTTTCTGCATGGATTAAATCTATTTGTGAGGATGCAGTTAAGGTTGGCTAATAAGCAAACTTATCAGCAGTTGCTAGATGCAGCTATTACCTTCGAAGATGACTACAATAATGTCCAAGAGGATAGAAGGAAGAGAGCTAAGAAGGGAACTAAGAGGATACAAGTAAGAAAGCCCAAGCCCAATCTGGAATTCAAACCAAGGAATAGGCCCTATAACAATAACAATCCCAATTAGAGTGCAAATCCAAACGTAAAGAATATTATATGCCACAATTGCAAACTCCCAGGGCATATGAGCAGGGATTGCCCGAAACCAGTAATTGTATGCCATGCTTGTGGTCAGAGAGGTCACATAAAGCCCAATTGTCCAAGCAAACCACAAGGAGGTTGGCCGGTTCGAGATGGAGGGCAAGCCAGTGGAGGAAATGGACAGCCCAATAAAGGAGGAAATAATGGCAAGACCAACAATGGCAAGAGGAACAGACCTACCGGGAAGCTGAACTGTGTAACCCTCGAGGAGGTGGATAATTCGGAGCATGCAGTGATAGGTGCGCTCAATATCCTTACCAATCCTGGCAAAGTTCTATTTGATACTGGTGCAACTACTTCATTCATTTTTGAAGAATGTTGTGATAAGTTCGGGATTAGAAGGGCAACGTTAGAAAACCCTATGACCGTAGTTACGGTAGGGGGAAATGTGATTGTATGCCACAATAAACAAGATCAGGTTATCTCGATCTGTGGTTGTACATACTTTGCAGACCTTTACGTGATTCCTTTGAAGGGAATTGCAGTAGTGTTGGGGATGGACTGGATGATGGAACATGGGGCTCAGATAAATTGTGAGGAGAAAACTGTCTCAATCAAAACTCCAAGTGGAGCAAGGATAGTTTACCAAGCAGATAAGCATAGTCATATCATGGTTGATCTGCAGTTGAACTCGATGAAAGAGGTCAAATTGGAAGATATTCCTATAGTAAATGAATTTCAAGATGTTTTTCCGGCAGAGCTACCTGGAATGCCACCAGATCGGGAGAGAGAATTCACTATTGATCCAATTCCCGGTACAACACCAATATCTCAAGCACCATATAAGATGGGACCAAAAGAATTAAAAGAACTCAAAGAGCAAATTGATGAGTTAGCCAGAAAAGGGTTTATCCAGGAAAGTGTATCCCCATGGGGAACACCAGTAATCTTTGTGGATAAGAGGGATGGTGGAAGAAGGATGTGTGGAGATTATAGAAATCTGAACAATGTTACTATCAAGAATAAGTATCATTTACCAAGGATTCAAGATTTGTTTGATCAAGTGAAAGGAGCCAGAGTATTTTCAAAGATCGACTTAAGATCTGGATACCATCAAACCTGAAGATGTTCCAAAGACAGCATTTGTATCAAGATATGGACACCATGAGTACCTGGTAGTACCAGTTGGTTTGACCAATGCACCAGCAATATTCATGAATCTGATGAACAAAATCTTCATGCCATATTTGGATAAGTTCATCAGAGTCTTTATTGATGATATTCTGACATATTCCAAGGATAAGGAAGAGCATGCTGATCATTTGAGAATAGCATTGCAGACTCTAAGGGAACATAAACTTTATGCTAAGTTCAGTAAGTGTGAATTTTGGCTAGATGAGGTAGAATTCCTCGGCCAAGTGATCAGTAAAGATGGAATTGCTGTAAATCCATCTAATGTTCAGTCAGTACTAGAGTGGACTGCATCGACCAATGTGAAGCAAATTCGAGGTTTCTTAGGAATGGCTGGTTATTATCGGAGATTCATTGAAGGTTTCTCCAAAATAGTTGGACCAATGACCAAATTATTAAGAAAGAATACACCATTCAATTCGGATGATAAGTATGAAGCAAGTTTTCAGGAGTTGAAGACTAGGTTAACCACAGCTCCAATCTTAGCAGTTCCTGAAACAGGGAAGGACTTCATAGTATACTGTGATGCATCTAAAGAAGGTTTGGGTTATGTGTTAATCCAAGATTGGAAGGTGATTGCTTATGGTTCAAGACAACTGAAACCACATGAAGTCAATTACCCAACTCATGATTTAGAGTTAGCAGCAGTAGTCTTTGCGCTAAAAGGATGGAGGCATTTTCTTTATGGAGCCAAATGTGAGTTATACATTAACCATAAAAGTCTTAAATATTTCTTCACTCAAAAGGAGTTGAATATGAGACAGAAGCGTTGGTTGGAACTAATCAAAGATTATGATTTAACAATCAACTATAATCCAGGAAAACCAAATGTTGTAGGAGATGCTTTAAGTCGCAAAAGTGCAGATATCCAGCCTAGCAATCGGGAGCTACCAAAAGAGTTACAAATGGACTTGGAAATATTAGAGCTTCAATTCATTAGAACAGAGGTTCTTGGAGGATTAGGAACTATGCAGGTAGTTGCAGAGAAGGACAGTGATCTTAAGCACGAAATTTTTAGACATCAAGCAGAAGATCCTTTCATTGCTGAGGAAATTTGGAGGATATCTCAAGGGCAAAAATCAGTTTTTCGCCTTGGAGATTATGAGTCTTTGTGGTTTCAAGATCTTCTCTATGTTCCTGATGTGACCGAGATTTGTAATGTCATACTCAGGGAAGCACATGAAACACCATATTCTATACATCTAGGAAGTACTAAGATGTATATGGATTTGAAAGAACTATTCTGGTGGAATAACATGAAAAGGGACATTGCTAAATATGTATCAGAATGCCAGGTAGTTGTAGAGAAGGCTGAACATCAAAGTCCAGCAGGACCATTACAACCTTTGGAAATTCCCGAATGGAAGTGGGAGGAAATAGGTATGGACTTCATCACAGGATTGCCCATGACACCTAAACGGAAGGATATGATATGGGTAATTGTGGACAGACTCACTAAAAGTGCACGTTTTATTCCGGTAAATCAGAAAGATAATGCCGAGAAGTTAGTAGAAGTTTACATCAAAGAGATAGTAAGTAAGCATGGAGTGCCCAAAAAGATTGTAACGGATAGGGGATCCGTGTTTACTTCAGCATTTTGGAAGAAATTGCATGAAGCACTTGGTTCAAAGTTAGATTTTAGCACAACCTATCATCCAGTGACAGGAGGTCAAACAGAAAGAACAAATCAGATACTAGAAGACATGTTAAGATCTTGTGCATTAGATTTTGGAGGTACATGGGAAGATCATCTACCATTGGCATAATTTTATTACAATAATAGCTATCAGAGTAGTCTGAAGGCAGATCCATATCAGGTTCTGTATGGAAGGAAATGTAGATCACCAATATGTTGGTATGAGCCTAGAAGCAGCAAGGAATTTGCGCCAGACTATATAAAGGAAAAACAAGATATCATTGATAAGATCAAGGATAGACTAAAAATAGCTCAGAGCAGTAAGAAAAGTTATGTTGATCAAAGTCAGAGATCTTGGCATCCAGAAGTGGGAGACATGGTATATTTCAAAGTAAGTCCAATGAAATGGGTGAAAAGGTTCAGAGTTAAAGGAAAATTGAGTCCAAGATATATCGGGCCATTCAAGATACTGAGTTAGAACAGAACTATAGCTTATGCTTTAGAGCTACCCTCAAGATTGGCTCAAGTGCATAATGTTTTCCATGTGTGACAACTTCTTAAATGTTTGAAAGTTCCGGATTATGCAATCACACATCAGGAGATAGAATTACAAGCAGACTTGACCTATGTTGAAAAGCCCTGTAAAATTTTGGAAGAAAACTGGAAAAGGTTGAGGAATAGGGCAATCAAATATTGCAAGATACAGTGGGAACATCACCTGAAAGGGAAGCCACTTGGTAAAAAGAAGAGGACTTAAGAAAAGCCTATCCAGAACTATTCAGGTACACGTCAACAAACTTTCGGACGAAGTTTAATTTAAGGGGGGAAGTCTATAACATCCCAGCATTTAGGAACCAACGAAGGGTAGATTTAGGAATTTGTGATATTTCATGCATTCATATGTGAAAATGTGTGTAAATTTTTCGCCAAATAAAAACCTAATGTTATCAAAGTTTCTTTCATGCTTTGAGATTAGGTATAGTCTTGGAGGATGATTGTTATAAACCTTGATATGATCTTTGTGGATTAGTGTGTTTTGGGAAATGAAATTTGAATTTCAAACTTGAGCGTTTGATTTATAATTCAAAAGGATTTAGAATTATGTTTGAGTATTTTGATTTAGTCAAGAGATGATGATTAAGAGCTCAAACTTTAAATAAATAACATAATCAATAAAATGATTATTTATTCCATAATTTTAATAAATAAGTTACAAAAATGTAACTTATGTAAATGAGCAACCATCTTTACAATAGTAAATAAATAAAAGAATAATCTTTATATATCAATTAATAGTACAATCTTTATTACAAAAGAATAAAATAAAAAGTACAATAGAATAAAATAAAGATTACAATAGAATAGGAGAATAATACAAGTAATTATTTACAAAGAAAAAGACAACCTAAACTAAAGTCTTGAATCTTCAAGTCTGGTACCTACAAATCAAACACAAACTAAAAGAAAGAAATTTAGGGATTAAAAAATGTGTTTTACTCTCAAAATTGACATTGAGGTGCACTGTTCAAAGTTCATCATTGAGTAATCATTTAAGGGGCAAGTTTCACCAATATGAAAGAATATATCTTTGATAATTTCAAGTCATCAGCCAAATAAATAGCAAGGAGGGGAAATTTTCACCAATATAAGTAAATGTAACCAAATAGAAGTTACTTCATATCCAGAGCATATCCACAAGGTGTGCAGCAGGCACACAAGCAGCACACACACCAAACTGCATGGTGTGTGCTGTCAGCACAGCAGCAACAGCTCCACACACACAAAACTATCAGCACAGCCGTGGGAGGCATCCCCACACCATTTCCATGTTCTTACACACCAAGAACACACTCAGCTTAGCAAAGCCAAACCAGAACACATCAACCAAACCCTGGATCATCTCACCAAGATGGTGACATAAGGAGGGGGTAGATCAGGTGGAGATCAAGGACAAGGTCAAGCCACCAGGACCAGGAGGTGGAGAGCTAGATCAAGGACAAGTCTAGGAGCTAGAGGTATCAGGAAAAGCACCAGATCAAGCTAGCCACAAGCTCAAAAACTTGCAACAACAACACCCAAGTGTGGTGAGCATCATAAAGCATCCACATATTCTGTTTAATATATTCAAACAGAAAGCCATGTGTTGTTTTACAAATTAAACCTCTCAGTGATCACCCAAGTGGGGTGAATATATCAAAGAGGAAATTTGAAATATAAGGCTAGTAGTAAACTCTACCAAATCCACCAGGATCTCAGACCAGCATCATAGATCCTGGTGATCATCAACAACTCATATATATTCCAAAATGTTCTCATATAGCTTATGAAATTTGGGCACATCTCCTAATGGAGTAGCACCACAGATTCATAAAACTATATGCACCAACATTAAGCTATAAGCAAAAAAAATCATTTTAGCCAACCAGGATCCAAGATCCAGTGAACAACCTTGATACTTAAGCATATCTATTAGGGAAAATAGGATAGGAATTTAATTCCTAAGCCTCAGACCAGCATCATAGGCATTGATCTTTAAAAGAAAGAAGCTTACAAATTATCTTTAACAGATATCCAATCTTAATCATTGTCATAGTAAATCCCTGTAGTAGAATCACCACTTGTGTGCCATCCTAGGATGGTGTCCCAAGAACCAATTCTAAAAAACAAGCCAACAATCACTCAGCTTTCATAAATAAACCAATAATATAATAACTATCATTTTCCTGGAAAGAATAACCAGGAATCAGGATCAAGTGTATATGTGCAAAGTGTTACTGCAAGAAATCAAGTAACCTCAATCTGCACATGAATTCACAAGCCAATCTTTAGTAATGCAGTAAATCACCACTAACAATGCTACCATCAGTACTAGAGTACTAACAGTTGAGAGTCACACTAAGCATCAACCTAACCAACCAAGCTTCACAGTCACACCATCAGCTTAACCAAGCTTTATCACCAATGAGAGGCAACACTACTGAACCACTAGCATCAGGTCAAGAATATCATCAGATAATCAAAACATGACCTAAAACACTGAAGTGCAGTCAGCACAATCTTCACTAGGCATCACTACTAGATCAAATCCTCATCTTACAAGCACAAAGATGAATGAATCCTAGAACCAGGGAAGAACCCTAGAACCAAGGTGAACCCTAATGATGAATGGCCACTAGTTACACATATGAACTCAAAGAAGGTAGAGGCATGGGTGATAATCCAAGGACTAACTCACATGTGGTCCTCGCTATAGATTAGAAGAGGAAGCAGAGGGTCGTCGACGAACCCGGCGGCACTGGGAGCACCCAAAGGGGGCACTGTGACCCACACCATGCCAAGACGGTGACAGTAGCCACGCCTGAGGCACAGAACATCACCACGGCACACAGCAGCAGTGGCGGCGACAGCACCAGCGCCACCCCAAACCCTAGGGTTCGGGACGGAGCTAGTCTGGCCACGGGGATGCTCCAAGTCCAAATCAAATTAGACGGGAGGGAAGAGCGGGGTAGAAAAACTCTTCCTACACCACGGCGGCAGCCAGGAAGGTCCACGATGGCGTGAATCGCCGGCGGTGACACCGCTAACCACGGGGTCGGGGAAGGAGAAGAAGAGGGGTGAGATCGAGAGAGAGAGAGACAGAGAGAGATGGGCTGGTTGGGCCAAAAACCCTTCGGGGTGACGTTTTGACTCTGCCCTACTGGGACACAAGGGCCCAATGAACCAACAGAGGCAGCCCATTTACCTAAAGGCAATTTTTAATAAATAGAAAAGACCAAAATGCCCCTGAATTTAAATAAATTCTAGAAAATAAAATAAAAATCCAAAAATTATAAATAAAATCTTTTTGGATTCACAATAATTCAAACTATCAAAATAAATTAAGAAATAAAATTTTAGACATATAAATTTTATTAAGAATTTTGTAATATATATATTGCTTACGGAATTTTACAAAATTATTGAAAGATGATAAAAATAAATAAAAATCACTTTCATTATATATTAATATTGTAGTATTTTATAAAAATACTAAACAAATATTTAACATCAGTTTTTGGTATTTAAATGATAGTTTTTAAAGGAATTATTAAATAAATAAAATTCAAATGAAAGGAAATAAAATAAAAGAATACAATATTCAATAAATATTAAAAATTAATATTTATAAATCCTTTATTATTAAAAAAATTATAATTTAAATAATGGGGTAGAATACACACAAAGTTAAATAATGCATTACATTACATAATCATTTTGCTTCTTTAAATGTTGTCCTTACCGGGCAATAATGATGATTTTGTAGACATAGAAGCTCAAGGTCCAGTGCAAGCATCCGAATTCACTACCTTGCAATCACAAGGCAAGTTCATCACTTGCTCATGTCCTTTGAAGAGTCTTTATCAAAGTATTTGCGAATTGTGTGTTATCATCTATAATATAGAGAAAGAAAACATTATTTTTATAAAGATAATAAATCTTAGATATCATCCTAAGTGATGATATGATGGAGCAATAGAACTTAGGGTTCTAATTGCAATAATGATGAACAATTAGGGATTAATAACCCATGACATCAGTGATTCTAGCGCCGTATATTACGTGTTAACCATGAGATTTGGAATGGTACGAAGAAGTCAGCTATATCCTTTTCCTCTTATATGGAGGCAAGACGACCTTAACGTGACGTTGTGATTCCTTGTGCGGATCCAACATATGGGTGGGCACCCTTACGCCCCACAATTTTGGTGTCTAGATTATCCATGAATGGTGTTTAGGGATATAGTCCATGTAAATGGTACTATTCCGGGCATCACCAGGTCATAGAGACTTCAGGAACTCATCAGGGTTTTGGCCTGCCCGAAAGGGGGCTTAATGGAGCTGAGCCATCCCTGATGGATCGTGCAGACATATGAGGTCGTGGAGAGGGCAGTTATTGTCTTGGACCAACTACTAGGCCCCACATCATGGAATTGTGGACGGGAAAGTACGCCCGTTTGTGTAACAAGGAGTTGATCTCTCATGGGAAAAGTAACGCACCTCTGTAGAGTGTAAGAATTATAACTTGTTACTCCCTGTTCCGGGAAGGTGCTATGAACGCGGCAGGAAAGGAACTCCATGAAAGTTCTGGTCAACCTGTGAAGGCTGATGGTCATAAATTTTCATAATAAAATCAATCTTTGAAGAAAGATTTACGAAATATTCATAGTGCCAAAGACTTATAGTCTGAGGTGGTAGATATAGCATCAAACTTCCTACCTTGCATATAATGAATTTGCTGGGTAACGCCGTTACTCATCCTTTCCTTTGAATCCTTGCTTAGACTCTGAGAATCCCGAAGATACGCCAATGTATGCATCTGAGATCCAAGAGGAGGTCTTCTATGAAGAGCCCAACCTGTATGGAGCCATAGAAGGGGAGGAATACGATCTCGTCTATGGAGGAGAGTTCTAAGAGTCCAAATAATTACTATAGTTCTAGTAGCCACTTGAGCCGAGCAACATGAACAATATATAGAAATAAGTTGTTGAGATCAATTTGGAGTTTAAGTTTTAAATTGGAAACTTCCGCTGAAACACTTATATTTTGGTTTGTAAGTTGAATCTTTTGGAATTCTTGAACTTCCGGTATTGTAATAATAATAACGTGTGTATGTTTGTAATATGGACCCGCAATGTTTCTGTTGTACCACTCTGAGGGATATGATATTTACGAAACGGTGTTCTGTGGATGTCATGTCAAGGACTATAGTGTACTACACATGCAGTGGTATGCTGGGTCACCGCAACTTACGCCTCTCCATCAACCATCCATGATTCCCCCATCCATGTGTGAGTAATCCCCACAGTAGGTTATGGGGATGGTAGGGATTGGATGAGATCACTCATGTAATTGCATAAGATTGTTAGGGCATGGTGCCTAGTAGCTATTGTTAGTTCTTTTGACATTGTTGCATCTTGTTGTGATTATTGCTTGCACACTAGGTGCTGAGTGCCATGATCTCAGATCTGAACATGTTACTGATTCATGATGATATTATTGTTTTTGATATTACCTGCAAGTTGTGTACACATATTGTTGTCCGGAACCCGAGGACCCAAAGTGACAGCAATTGGGGTAACCGAAGGGGATGGTTGTGATGTGAGGATCAGTGTGTTCACGGAGTTTTAATGCTTTGTTGCGGTGATCTACTAAAAGGAGCACCTTAATTGCCAGTAGATTCCCATGAGGCCCCACTGCAAACGGACTGGCAGGACAAAAGATGTTATGCGAGTTTCTCATTGCAAGAACGCACGACTATATACGGAACACATGCCTATAGTTACTTAGTACTTGGATGCTTTATCTTTATTATCTGCAGTGCCTTTGTCTTGATTATTACATGAATTATCTTGTCCATGCAACACCCATCCATCCATACCTAAGCCTACGGCATTTCAAGCCTGTTGTTTATTACAATTGTTACCGCTGTCCTTATTTTACCGATGTTATTATTTTCTACTGCTATTACAAAACTGTTGCTACTGATAAACTATTGCGAGCAAGACTATTTCCAGGTGCAGCTGAATTGACAACTCATCTGTTAAGGCTTATAAATATTCTTTGGCTCCCATTGTGTCAAATCAATAAATTTGGGCTTTACTTCCCTCGAAGAATGTTGCGATCCCCTATACTTGTGGGTCATCAGGGAGGCCGAAGCTTCTCCCTTCTTCTCCCTCGAGAATGGAAGAGCAATGAGGAGGGAGAGGGACCTCTAGGGAGTGCGGGTGGTTCGGGGCAAATGAGTCAAAGGGGAGGTGCGCGGGTGGCTTGGAGCCTTTTATTTGGAGGAGGGAGGGTGTATGATGTACAATGTCCATGGAGGGGCTAGGGAAGGTCCATGGCCCTGCCATTGGATGTCAGGGGCGGTGGAGAGTGGGTGTGGGGCCATGGGCTCAGCCAGGGAGAGACAAGGGAGCTGCTGGTGGGGTAGGGTGTGTCCAAGATTGTAGCCATGTGTGTGTCTCTCTCTCTCACGTAAGCACATGGGACAAGGCAGAGGGGTGCTAGAGTGCAAGCTACATTAGTGGTCGACCAGGAGGGAGGGGTGTTGTGTTGTGCAATTTTGCAAATGGGGTGGTGTAGGTTTTGGGTGGTTTCATTAGTGTAATTGCTTAGTTTGCAAATTTGATCAAGGGGATATGTATGAAGTAAGTTTAATAATTTGCATTGCACAAGGTGGATAAATGGTAATATTGGGTAGCTATGGTCAAATTATCTCTCCATGATTTATTTGGGAATTTTCCAAAGACTATAAGTCCACTTATTTTCCTTTATTCAAAAAGTGCAGAAATGAATTATAGAAGATAATGCGATATTTTTATATTCAGCAAAATTGGTTTTTGATGTGAGATGGTCCTAAATACCATATAACACATTGGGATAATTTTGTTGGACTTAATTTAGATAGAAAAGTATTTTTAAGCAATTATTTGTTGTTTCTGCCATTTAAGAAAAAGGGCAATAAGAAATAATAAAGGATCTCAAGACTATTTATTTTTGAGATGGGAAGGTAGTATATGATATATAGGCATCATGTATTCTTTGAGTTGACAAATTAGTTTGAATAAAAACAAATTTGTCTTTTCATGGAAGGTTTTGAGAATTTAGCAAATAAAGGAATTTAAATAGTTTTAGATTCCAAATAATTATGGAAATTATTTGACACTTGTTTATATCCAAGGTGAAGGATGTCAACTTGAATTATATATCATAACAAACCTTGGTTATGGCAAAACATGGATTTTGGGAGAAGACAAGGATTAGAGGATCTAGGGAATTAATATTTTTATACCATCTAAACATGGTTGGAGTAGTGAGCTCATAGCTCACCTTGGTACAAGGGATAAAGGGATAGCTAGACCACGTTATATAGATTATAATGGTAGAAAATGTTTGGATTGGTTGTATTTGAGGTGGTCTAGAAGTGATGGCAAACTTTGATGAAAATAAGGTCGCCCTGGTAAATGAGTCAGGATGCCTCATAAACCATGTGGGTTTAAGAAGCACAAATCTCCAATGGAAACAAGTGAAGGGTGGGTTGATATACCATGGTTAGTAGATCATAACCATTGAAAGATTTGGTCAAGGGGAGGTAGCACATGGATGTGAGCTTCTGCCAAAGTAGGCAAGATGATAAGGTTGGTAGAAAAGATTATTATCTTGACTACAAAACCATCATGGATGAGTGGGTGTAAGATGAGTTTATCCAAGGGAAAGAGTGGGCTTTGGTAGTACACATGATTTACTACAATATGGTTCAAGTACAATCTCAAGGAGGCACACATATTGGAGTAAGTGGAGTTCCAAGGATTGAATGTAGTCAAATATTCAAGACATAGCCAAATTTGGTAGACTTGTGGATTTGGACTATTATGAAAGATGGAAGGATACCAGGATTTATTCTTATCATCAAGTGTATGATGTTGAAGTATAGATTATGTGGCACCACGGATTTATGGTCCGAGAATACCTATTATGCATACAATTCATATTCCCATGATCAATGAGTTATGAGCATAACCGACCAGTATCATTACATCATCCAGAAAATAAAGATTTCAAAACTTACAAAGTGGCCATTATGGCAATTACAACACAAGTAGCGGAAGTCTTCAAGAGCATAGCCTATGTCATGCCTTAACCTACAAGCGACTGACTAGGAAGACGGCCTAGCTCGCATAGAAGTCAGCGCCTTCGTCACTTCTTAACATCTGCAATCTGGCCAAGTAAATAGCCAGGGACAATGTCGGTGAGTACTTTGAATGTACTCGCAAACCACCAAGACAAGGTAACAAGATAATGCATTTTGGGCTGTGGGGATATAGCTCTACGCTATAGTTGTTTCTGAAAAACCTAACATCAGAATATCTATATCTTTGTTGAAGAAGAGATTTTAAAAATATGCCTCCTTTTAGAAAGTCCAGATATCCCCATATCCTTGTTAAAATATTTGAAAATAGTTTTATAATAAAACCCTTTTTAAAACATCTTCGACCATCTCTGGTCAAAACCAAACTCGTTCTTATCTTCCCCCATCACCAAGTCACATCCTTGTTATTCATCGCAAACATATCCCAGGGTAATCCTAGCAATCACCTTTACAATCGTCCTTTACTGTGGACACGGCTATTCGAATAGATTAGACTCTACAGAGTTTGTGCACTTTACCGACAGGAATCAATACATCCGTCGGGATACAACCACGACCCGCTACACACGGTAGACAAGGGTTTGGATAATCAAACCTAACTTTTCATTTGTCCATCCCTAGCAATGGCAGCTTTTCCTTTTGGGTTGTTCTCTCCGGCATGAGTATGTGGCACGACGGCCATACTCCTCCCTTCCTTACAAGCCTATTCCCCAAACCGTAGTTTGGCATATAGTAATTTGACTCCACTTCCTTCCGTACATATAATAAGTCATACCGTCTACGAGAGACCCAATTGTTGCACTGATACCTTGTCCACGATAGTCTGGATTTCAGGGGATTTCTCCCCTTTAGCGAGTACGAGCAGCCATGGCTAAAGACCACAAACTACGAGCTAAGCCCCAGCGACTGGGGTAGTGTGGTTGCATGGATAAATTGTTCCGGTAAAGGCGTAGAACATCCCTTTCTCTTTCTCTTGCTCAACCTTCTAGCCTCCTCATATCTTCTTTAGTAAAACCTCCACTTAGAAACGATGCCTCTTTCCAAGGGTTTTATTTTGGAAAACTATGTAGTAGGGTAAAACCCAAAATAGTTTTATCATTTCAAATCCATAGTTTCCAAGAGGGATGATGCTAAGCATCTTAGCCTCGATCTAAAGGGTAAAAGGCGGGTGTCAACGAGGGTAAGTGTCCTAATGGACACTCCATAACTCAGAGGAGCCAATTAACTCATGCCTTTTATTTGAAACAAACCAGGCATTTAATCATGAAATTCGTAAACGAGATATAAAACAATTGATAAAAAGGAGTATGTTAATATAGGAGTTCAGGAACACTGGCTTGCCTGTGACTACGGACATGTCCCTTGACGACGTTAGAAAACTAGAATACCGAGTACAATAATAATAAGGGAAACCAGATGCTTCCTTCTTCTCCACGGCACACAATCGCAACTATCGCCATCATTGAGCATACATGCAAACAAAATAATACCACATTCAAAACAATGCATACAAACATCAAACCATACAGCAAGGAAAAGACAAAACAAGTTTATATATCAGTAGGTGTTGAGGATTTGGTTGGGGATACAAGGGAGATGCTTGGGTTGCATTTGTGGATTTTCTAGATAAGATTTATAGTCCAAAACTACCTAGATAAGGGGTTTTGAGAGTACGGCCAATTTCTGTATGATACCACTATATACAAATGATACCATCAGATATGTATTAATAAAATGAGTCCAACAAAAGTGGTTTCACTAATTTATCACTTTCCATTGGTTTATAATGATTTTTATAGTGGATAAAACTCTAGTTTTAGGAAATAATTCACCGGACAAATTATCGAGCTCCAAAAATTATTTCCATGGGTGATTAGGTAGTATTTGATGGACTGATTCAAGAGGAGTTGGAATCATCTAAAAATAATAACCAGAATTACCTTAGGAAATTCCCAAAGTTAGTTCTGTATGATATTTGTCTTTTTCACCAGATTAAATATGTAAGTGCTTTTGAGCTGATTCCTAAGAAACATGTTAGGTATTTACAATACCTTTCTGTATAAATTAGAATCACCCTTTTTGGACAAGCAGAGCTAAAGTGGTGAATTTATTAGTGCATAAACTATGAACAAAATCGTTTAATTCACCAAAATTAGAGCAGAGATCAATAAATTTTGGGGCTCCTGTGGTTTGATAGCAATGGGTATGTATATATATAGAGAGTTGGAATTAGGTCAAAACTCAATTTTCTATGACCTAGAGAATTTTCTAAAGACATAAATGGCCTCAATTTGTTATTTTTACCAGGGGCAAGCTAGGGAGCCAATATGGGTAGGTTGTCAACACCCGGATTTTTCAATCCTAGATGCCTGTTATGCCATACATCGCAATCCCAGGATTACCATTTTTGCGAGACATAACAGAATTGGATACCATAGTACTTCATCCATTACAAACGATACATAAGTTCTTACACAAATAGGGATCTCATGATCCAGTTCTTAATACAACATCAAGCAGCGGAAGCTCCATCTTCGGGGTCACAGGCAATGCTGACGATGGGAGATGATCCTAGTTGTCATAACCTTCCTGGGGTCCATCTTCGAGGTACTCCTCTTCATAGTCTGGCGATGGGAATAGCCAGGGACAAAGCCATGAGTACTATTTAAGTACTCGCAAACTAATACTAAGAGGTAAGGGGTTTTTGGGTAATAGGACACTAGGCTCTAGGGTTGTTTTGCAAAAAGCCAGGTTTATCTCTACTCAGTTTCAAAGCTAGTCATAATTTTATAACTCCTAAGTGGGATCTTGTAATTCAGGTCACAACTCTGTTGTGGTCAAGTCAAAGTCTCAATTCGTTTCACAAGTCATTTTGAAAAGTCTGACGGGGGAACAGTATGGCCACTCCAACTGTCCATAATCATGACGCGGCTATTAGAATAGTTTGACACTCTGTAGAGATTGTACACTTTCACCACAACATTCGATACATCCGTCAGGAACAAATCCTGAATTCACCATACTCAGTATGCGGATAATCAATCCTAACCTTTCAATTACACGCCCTAGTATAAGCACCTCTCCTGTGAGTTTGGCCTCCCAACCAAGACCACTGTCATCTTGGGCACTGCACAGGTGGACAATCTTCACAAGGTAGCCTAAGCTCAGACCTTGGCCGTGAGGGAACTAATACTAAGGAATATAAGTTTCCAGTCAAGCCCTACCCAATATTCGGGTATTGTGGTTGTACGCTAAAATTGGAATGGTATCGCATCTAGACAACCATCAGTTTTATAAAGGGGCTAAGGCTCATGCCTCAACATTTTCATCACCAAAATCATCAAGTGTTTGGGAACACATGTCCAAAACATTTCAATAGAATGATCCATCATTCCAAGGTTTTCATAACCATTTTTCCACCAAGTATTCCCATCTAAAGTTGATCAATTTTTATGCTTAGCACTAGCATCTACAGGTGGGGGTAGTACTAATGAGGGGTGGTAACTAGTGGAGTTTTACTAAGTCCAACCTTATATCTTAGGCTGATATCAAGGCTTCTAGCTTAGGCCAAATTTTATGCTCTTTATGCAACCTTCAGCACAACTGTCTAGTATCTACCAAACTCTTAGGTAGACTCCAAGTAAGCTTTGATAATAAAGTAAGAAGCTTGCCATAAAACTAGGATTTGGTTTATCAAGTGGGTATGATCACATACGCTTAAGGCATATAGTAGTCATATCACAAGTATGGGTTTGTGGCAACAGTAGGGTATCTGGCAAGGGTTAGCTTGCATCAATATGAGTATAATCTTGCATAGGTATAGTATCTTGCAAGTGTTAGCTTGCATTGGTATAATATCATCTTGCCTTGTGCAGAGCAGCGGTTGAAGTTCTCCTCGGCTTCTTCTTCGTAGTATCCTCCTTCCTCCTCGTATCCTTGGTCGGTACTAGCGTCTATGAATAAATACGAGGTACACAATCACCAAACAATACTTAACTACTTGCAATCATCACACACAAGGGTCCTATAGATGATCTAGCATCATCTCTAACATTACAAGGTTAAGGCTTGGTTTAAATCTTTTTATTTTTAGAAAAGTAATTTCTACTCATTGAAAAACTACTTAAGATTTAATATTCTCCAAACTAAACATGGGATCATGTTGACACATGTCATCACCACATATTGTAGTCCATGGGAATGTGATTTAAAGTGGTGTCACAATTTAATAAGGTTTTACCCTTTTATTTTAATTAATTAAAGTGGCTAGAAATGCTTATGAAGCATTCTTTTATTCCTTGAACATTATTTCTGCAAGTAAACCTATATTTTTTATATATTCTGAAGGTATGGTTAAATGTGATTTTTGAGAGTTGGAATCAACTCAAAAGCTTTTGTGGTTTAAATTTGAAAAATGTTTGAATGCAGAAAAGCTTCTGCCTTGTTATTTTTACTATGGGTGATCTACAGATCCAAATGACTTGAATCCAACGGGCTTGGATTAATCATTCACGGACCTTTCCAACAAAATTGGTTTCATTCAAATTGGTGCACTGAATCGATCTGGGTTGATTTTTGAAGTTGGGTACAGAAGTGTGTTTGAAATTAAAAAGAAAAGGTTTAATTTGAATTGCTGGGCTGCATGGGAAATTTAACGGTCGGCCTGCTAAGCACAGGGCTCCCGCGGGCTGCTTAAGTGGGTGTCCCCACTCGTCAGTGACACGGGGCTGGGCGAAGCGGTATGGGGCAACGTGGATCGTTCGATCTAGTTCTAATCTAACGGCTGTGGGTCATCGTCGACGCGAGACAGCTCCGGCGAGAACGAAACCTAGCGCGGCCAGTGAGGGGTGCTGGGGCTCACCGGGGTACGGGCGAGGTCGGCCGAAGGCGAACGACGAAGTCGACGACGGCGAATCTCCTGGTACTGGTGGCTTCTCCTGGGGCGGCTCCAATCGCTGGCTCCCTTCTTCTCCAGCAGCGGCAGGCTCCAGTGAAATTCCGGCGAGGTGGTGCTCGCCTTGCTCTGAGAACGGTGTGGCACGATCAGTGAGGAGAGGGGAGTGAGATGGTGTGAAGAAATTGTGCGGGGGTGGCCTCTATTTATAGTCGAGCGAGGGGACCGTCAGGCGACGGTGAGCTCGTCGAGCGACATTCTGTGACTAATGGCATGGGCAAGGGTAGGGGACGGTGTTGTGTCTCCTGGCGATGCTCAACGACATGATCGCGAGGCATGGGGCGGTGTGGTTTGGTCTGGAACGGCCGATGCTCTGCGTGGCGCTATCGACGGCGTCATCGGCGGTGGCTGTATAGCACGGGGCGGCAAACGGGGATGTCTGGCGGTCTCCTGGGTCGGTGGTGATCGTGTGTGCGCGCGGTGAGGGCGGCGCACGGTCTGTGGACGCTGGTCGAGGGTGGCGCTCTGTCGCACGCTCGGCATGGTCTGGGCGCGGCTTGTGCGCGTGGTCCAGGGCTTGGCAACGCTCGCGGCTGGGACAGTGAGTGGCGGTGGACGGTGGGCTGCCTCCCAGACAAGGTTGGCACAGCTAGTTCTTCCTCTAGCCTACTGTCGACTATGGGGTGGCATTGAGGTGCTTGGTTGTTCACCATTAATGGCAATGGCATGCTCACAGGGGTGCTAGTGTTGGGCTAATCTTTCTAGATGATCTACTAAGTTGTGTGTGAGCTAACTAGGGAACAAGTTAGGCAAGAATCACTGCACACTATAGTGTTTGTTGTTTTGTTTGATTTGTGTCTGCAACCTGTTTGATGAAATGGCCGCATGAAATCAAGTTTTGAATTTTGAAATGAATTTTGGTGGGTTTGCTAGATTGGTGCTGGTGAGTCTGCAGATGCTTGGGTTTTGAAAGTTGAGCTTGTTTGAGTGGGTTTTGGAAAAGTGGGATCTTCCCACATGAAGAAGATTCAATTTTGAATTTTCATTTAAACTATGCATTTGAAAGTTTCTGGATGATCACAAAGTGGTCCCTTATACTTTGTTATGAGTACATTCAAGGGGTGCAAAGATCCAGAAAAGTTTCTGTTAGGTTCTGAAAGTTTGAGACAGCCAAAGTAGGCATGTGAGTTAAATTGGTCAAAATGACCATTCACTTAATATATTTGTTTCGATTTACTTGTCTTTAGGAAAAGTGTGGGAAATGTTTTAGATGATGTTCATTTCACCTAAGAAACATTTTACAAGCAATGGATCACACAAACAAGGTGGTTTTAAATAAATTCATAATCCATGCATACACATATACATGCATTCATGAGTTTATTTAGAAAAGTTTTTGTTAACCCTAAACTTGATGATTAGTGTTTTGATGATCTAAGTTTGATATTTTTGGGATGTTACAAACCTTCCCCCCTTAAACAAAATCTCATCCCAAGATTTGAAAAAGGACGAAAAGATTACCTAGGATTTGAAGAAATCGGGAAACTCCATCCTGATGTGATCTTCGCGTTCCCAGGTAGCTTCCTCTTCTGTGTGGTTGCTCCACTGAATCTTGAGAAACTTGATGCTTCGTGTTCGGGTAGTTCGATAAGCTTCTTCCAAAATGCGGGTGGGCACTTCAGGATAGGTTAGGTCATCGTTGATCTCTATGGTCTGGTGATCGATATTCTTGAACACTTTGGTCTTCTCGGGGACTTCGAGACACTTGCGAAGTAACGAGATATGGAACACATTGTGCACAGCTGACATCTCTTCTGGTAGCTCCAGTTGATAGGATACTTCTCCTCGACGGTTCAAAATTTTGAAAGGTTCGATATATCTGGGGGCTAACTTTCCTTTGAGTTGGAAACGCTGCATTCCCTTCAATGGCGACACTTTCAGATAAACAAAATCTCCTATGTTGAAGACGAGGTCTCGACGTCTCTTGTCGGCGTAACTCTTCTATCGGGATTGGGCTGTCTTGAGGTGCTCACGAATCTTGTGAACCTTCTCTTCTGCTTCTCGTAGGATGTCGGGTCCGAAAATCTGACTCTCTCCTACTTCCGACTAGTTCAAAGGGGTGCGACACTTTCTTCCGTACATAAACTCAAATGGGGCCATTTGCAAACTGGCTTGATAACTGTTGTTGTATGAAAATTCTGCAAACGGCAGACAGTCTTCCCATTTGGATCCATATTCTAACACACATGCTCTTAGCATATCTTCGAGTATTTGGTTTACTCGCTCCGTTTGTCCATCGGTCTGACGGTGATACGCGGTACTGAAATCTAAGCAGGTTCCTAAACCTTCTTGGACTTTCTTCCAGAATCTCGAAGTAAACTGGGTTCCTCGATCCGATACTATGTTCTTGGGGACTCCATGCAAACTAACGATTCTAGCGATGTACAACTCCGCTAGCTTCGAACTCTCATAGGTGGTTTTGACAGGCAAGAAATGGGCGACTTTGGACAATCTGTCCACTATGACCCAAATAGAGTCATTTCCCCTACTAGAAGTAGGTAGTCCAGTGATAAAGTCCATTCCTACAGAATCCCATTTCCATTCCGGAATTTGCAAAGGTTGCAACAATCCAGCGGGTCTTTGATGTCCTGCCTTGACTCGCTGACATATATCACACTTGGCGATATAGCTTCCGATTTCTCTCTTCATCTTATGCCACCAAAATTGCTCTTTCAAATCCTGATACATATTAGTTCCTCCGGGATGGATAGAATAAAGAGTATCATGAGCCTCCTTCAAGATAACTTCTTTCAACTCTGAATCTGATGGTACACACAGGCGTCCTTTGTACCGCAAAACTCCTTCTTCGTCCTCGGTGAATCCAGGTACTTTGCTTGTACCGATACGACGCTTGATTCTGTCGGTACTGGCATTTCCTTTCTGCGCCTCTTTAATCTGACTGATCAAAGTGGGCTGAAGTTCTATGCTAGCCAAAAATCCTTCACTTACTAATTCTATTCGAAAATCTTCCATCTCCTTGTGCAAACTTGGTTGCTCCTTCAAAATCATGGAGTTCAAGCGGCACGGCAATCTGCTAAGGGCATCGGCTACCACATTGGCTTTACTAGGGTGATAGTGAATGTCCAGGTCGTAATCCTTGATTAGCTCAATCCATCTTCTCTGCCTCATATTCAGCTCCTTCTGAGTGAATATATACTTTAGGCTCTTGTGATCCGAATAGATCTCACAACGGTTTCCCATCAGGTAATGTCTCCATGTATTTAGGGCTAGAACTACGGCTGCGAGTTCGAGGTCATGAGTTGGGTAATTTTGCTCGTGTTGCTTCAATTGTCGCGATAGATAAGATATAACTTTGCCTTCTTACATTAGCACACATCCGAGACCAATCTTGGATGCGTCACAATACACATCGAAGGGCTTTGTGATATCTGGCATGATCAAGATTGGGGCTGAAATCAATCTCCTTTTGAGTTCTTGAAAACTCGCTTCACATTTGTCGGTCCATTCAAACTTCTTGTCCTTCTTCAACAATTGGGTCATGGGTCGGGCGATACTAGAGAATCCTTCTACGAATTTGCGGTAATATCCCGCCAATCCGAGAAAAGCACGAACTTGGGTTTGAGTGGTTGGGGCTTGCCAATCTTCTACATCTTTCACTTTGGCAGGGTCAACGGCAATTCCTCCGGCTGATACAATGTGACCGAGAAATCCTACTTCCTGTAACCAGAATTCACATTTGCTAAACTTTGCATACAGCTGATGCTCTCTAAGGGTTCCAAGAATGGTCCTTAGGTGTAGCTCATGTTCTTCTTCTGATTTGGAATAGATCAGAATGTCATCGATGAAAGAACGACAAACTTATCCAGGAAGTCCATAAAAATCTTATTCATGAGGTTCATGAATTAAGCGGGGGCATTGGTTAATCCAAAAGACATGACTGTATACTCGTACAATCCATATCTGGTGGTAAAGGCAGTCTTTGGAATATCCTCTGCATGAATTTTGAGTTGATGATAGCCAGTCCTAAGATCAATCTTAGAAAACACTTGGGCACCGGTCAACTGATCAAACAAATCTTCTATCTTAGGCAAGGGGTACTTGTTCTTGATGGTGACATCATTCAACTTCCGATAATCCGTACACAAACGGTTACCTCCATCCTTCTTGTCCACAAACAATACAGGTGATCTCCATGGGGACGCACTTGGTTGAATCAATCCGATTTCCAACATGGAATCCAGTTGCTTCTTCAGTTCTTCTAGTTCTGACGGGTTCATACTATAGGGTCTCTAGGCTATGGGTCCTGTTCCGGGGATTAGTTCGATGATAAACTCGATATCCCGATCTGGGGGCATACCGGGCAAAACATCTGGAAATACATCGGGGTATTCGCAGACTATCCGAACTTGGTCAATGGTGGGTTGGGCTATACTCTTGTTACACTTGAATTGGCAAGGTAAGGTTTCAGATATATGTTTGACTGATGTCCCGGTGGTACTGGTCATGGTGATGGCTTTCTTAGCACAGTCAATCAATCCTTTATGTTTGGACATCCAATCCATTCCTAGTACTACTTCCAAACCTTTAGTTCCGAGTACTATTAGGTTAGCATAAAAATCTATGACATGGATTCGGATAGGGACGGCCTTGCAAATTTGCCTAGCCTTGGTGGTTGATCCGGGAATTTGTACAATCATCACATGCTTCAATTTGGTTGGTTGAATTTTACTAGTGCAGGCAAATTCTTTGGTAACAAATGAATGCGATGCACCAGAATCAAACAACACTCTTGCAAGTACTGAATTAACAGAAAACATACCCAGCACGATGTCTGGCGCTTCCTGAGCTTCTTCAGCATGCATGAGAAAAAGACGGCCATTGCGGTTGAGTGAATTCCCTAGGGCAAATCTTCTCCCTGGCTGGACACGACACTGCTGTTGAGCTGGGACATTGGTATTAGGGGTTGTAGCATTCTTCTTGTTGGGGCACTCGTTGGAATAGTGGCCTTTATTTCCACAGTCATAATAGGTCACATGTGACTTGTCCTTGGCTGCGACAGGCACAACATTGCTTCCAGTCCTCGGGGCAGTGTTAGGGTTGGCGGTAGCATTGTTGGTGTTGAATTTAGGTGGGGCACGGGTGAAATTGCTAGAGTTGCCGGGGTTGTTGTGATTTCCTCCGGGTCTAGGGTTTCCACGGTTGGGATAGGTTGGACGGGTCATAGGGGGTCTGTTGGTTCTTGGGGCAAATCCTGGAGATGGGTTGGGGCGATACTTTGGGGTCTGATGGGTTCCTGGTTGATGCATCATGCGACGCTTGCGGTTCTCATTGGCCTGGTTGATCTTTCCTTCCATATGGATAGCTGAATCGACAAGGGCTTCAATATCAACAAAGGGGATATTGACTAACACTCGCATCTCGTCATGCGCACCATTCAGAATCTTTCTTTCTTCTTGGCTTCGGTGTCTATCTCGTCCGGGGCATACCTAGCTAATGACAAAAATTTGTCACGGTATTCCACTACAGTCATCCTTCCTTGCTTCAACTCCCTGAACTCGTCTCTCATTCTCTTGATCAAACCTGGTGGCACATGGGTTCTGCTAAACTTGACCTTGAATTCCTCCCAGGTCATCATCTGGCCTCCGGTCATGGCACAAACATTGTTCCACCATGCCCTGGCATCTCCGGCTAGATAATGGGTGGAGAACAGGACTTTCTCGTTGGCTTCGACTCCGGCTACTTCTAAGTTGTTTTCCATGGTTTGTAGCCAATCATCGGCATCTAGGGGTTCTTCTGACTTGGTGAAAACAGGTGGGTTGGTATTCTGGAAATTCTTGAGTTTAGATCCGTGGTTGTACTGATTTCCATGGCCTTGGTTGTTATGGGATAGTTGGGCTATCTGTTGCAGAGTGGCTAGGTTGGCTTGCGTTCCGCTCTTTCAGCTTCGCGGTCAAAAGTCAACATTTGCAGGATCTGCAACATCGGGTCCGGGGCTGAACCACTTCCTCCACGTGGCATCTGAAGATTGATATAGATCATGAGAAAAGAGGGAAATTTCTAAGGTTTTGGGTTTTTGAAAAGTTTTTAGAGTTTGACTCAGGTTTTTCTAGCAACTTGCTTTTTCATTCATTCATAGCACACAGTACAACACACACCACAACAAGGAAAAACAGATGGTTTTAAGAACCATTCTGGAAACTACGATACAGTGGGACCGACTACTACTCACTACGCTAGTGCTCAGTGCTACTACTCCTTGGAGTTTGTGGCTTCATCATCTTCAACATCATCGATGAAGGCGAAATCATCCTCATCGGTGAAGAATTCCATGGCCTGATCCTCCAGAAAATCATCGTCATCGCTGAGATAGGAGTAAGGGTCTCCACGAAGATCCTCTCCGGCATTCTCCCTTTCCTCTAACTGCATGTATCTCTCGTGGATGGTCTCTTCCGGAGATGAGATGCGATGGCAAAGACGGGCAATAATGCGCTCCTTCTTGTCAAGATGACGGCGACGAGACTTGCGATCCTTTGCTAGCATGGCGATGGTCTGATCCTTCGTCTTGATGATGGCAGACTTGTGGTTGCAATAGTCACGACAGTTGTCCAATTCCTACTGACGATCATACATCATGAAGCTAAGGTGGTCCAATTGAGTCTTCAGCTCGGGGTGGTATGGGGCTTCCAGTGGTTGTCCATTTGCATCACGCCTTGGGAAAAACTCAAAGCGAGTACCCTTGATCTGATTGATGCTCTGCCCACACAGACGGGAAAGATCTTCCTGCATTGCTCTAGCAAGTCCATCGAGCCAGTTGTTTTCCCTCAAGGTAAACTGAATTCCCTCCGCAGTGGGAGGTTCAATCTTTCCTCGGAGACTTGCAACAATTAGCCACTGCAGATCTTCTCCTCCTTGATCATTGAACTGAGCTCCGAAGAACTTGGGGTGTGGACGCTCCAGAAGTTCCGAAAGCTAATCCAGATCCCTCTCAAAGATAAGGTCTCCTCCATTCCCAAGTTGATAAAACTTGCTGTACTTCACGTCCATCTACAAAAATAGAGGATGAGTAGATTAGCAGAGTGATCAAGTGTGTCAAAAATTTATCTATTTTGCAAGATTTTTTGAGGAACATGAAGTTTTATGAAAGAATTAAAGAGGTAAGAATGAGAATAAGTTTTCGTAAATATTTTTATTCTTTGGTTTTGAAACTAAGTTTTTGGGTCAACGTCCAATCTAACTAGGGTCTCCTATGGTCAGGATGGCTCTGATACCAACTTGTCAACACCCGGATTTTTCAATCCTAGATGCCTGTTATGCCATACATCGCAATCCCATGATTACCATTTTTGCGAGACATTTAATAATTTGATACAATATTACTTAATCAATTACAAACGATACATAAGTTATTACACAAATAGGGATCTCCTGATCCAGTTCTTAATACAACATCAAGCAGTGAAATATGTAATAATAACGCAGTGAGGCGAAGCTCCATCTTCGGGTCACAGCAATGCCGACGATGGGAGATGATCCTAGTTGTCGTAACCTTCCGGGGTCCATCTTGAGGTACTCCTCTTCCTAGTCCGCGATGGGAATAGCCAGGGACAAAGCCATGAGTACTCTTTAAGTACTCGCAAACTAATACTAAGAGGTAAGGGGTTTTTGGGTAATAGGACACTAGGCTCTAGGGTTGTTTTGCAAAAAGCCAGGTTTATCTCTACTCAGTTTCAAAGCTAGTCATAATTTTATAACTCCTAAGTGGGATCTTGTAATTCAGGTCACAACTCTGTTGTGGTCAAGTCAAAGTCTCAATTTGTTTCACAAGTCATTTTGAAAAGTCTGACGGGGGAACAGTATGGCCACTCCAACTGTCCATAATCATGACGCCGCTATTCAATAGTTTGACACTCTGCAGAGATTGTACACTTTCACCACAACATTCGATACATCCGTCAGGAACAAATCCTGAATTCACCATACTCAGTATGCGGATAATCAATCCTAACCTTTCAATTACACGCCCTAGTATAAGCACCTCTCCTATGAGTTTGGCCTCCCAACCATGACCACTGTCATCTTGGGTACTGCACAGGTGGACAATCTTCACAAGGTAGCCTAAGCTCATACCTTGGCCGTGAGGGAACTAATACTAAGGAATATAAGTTTCCAGTCAAGCCCTACCCAATATTCGGGTATTGTGGTTGTACGCTAAAATTGGAATGGTATCGCATCTAGATAACCATCAGTTTTATAAAGGGGCTAAGGCTCATGCCTCAACATTCTCATCACCAAAATCATCAAGTGTTTGGGAACACATGTCCAAAACATTTCAATAGAATGATCCATCATTCCAAGGTTTTCATAACCATTTTTCCACCAAGTATTCCCATCTAAAGTTGATCAAGTTTTATGCTTAGCACTAGCATCTACAGGTGGGGGTAGTACTAATGAGGGGTGGTAACTAGTGGAGTTTTACTAAGTCCAACCTTATATCTTAGGCTGATATCAAGGATTCTAGCTTAGGCCAAATTTTATGCTCTTTATGGAACCTTCAGCACAACTGTCTAGTATCTACCAAACTCTTAGGTAGACTCCAAGTAAGCTTTGATAATAAAGTAAGAAGCTTGCCATAAAACTAGGATTTGGTTTATCAAGTGGGTATGATCACATACGCTTAAGGCATATAGTAGTCATATCACAAGTATGGGTTTGTGGCAACAGTAGGGTATCTGGCAAGGGTTAGCTTGCATCAATATGAGTATAAGCTTGCATAGGTATAGTATCTTGCAAGTGTTAGCTTGCATTGGTATAATATCAGCTTTCCTTGTGCAGAGCAGTGGTTGAAGTTCTCCTCGGCTTCTTCTTCGTAGTATCCTCCTTCCTCCTCGTATCCTTGGTCGGTACTAGCGTCTATGAATAAATACGAGGTACACAATCACCAAACAATACTTAACTACTTGAAATCATCACACACAAGGGTCCTATAGATGATCTAGCATCATCTCTAACATTACAAGGTTAAGGCTTGGTTTAAATCTTTTTATTTTTAGAAAAGTAATTTCTACTCATTGAAAAACTACTTAAGATTTAATATTCTCCAAACTAAACATGGGATCATGTTGACACATGTCATCACCACATATTGTAGTCCATGGGAATGTGATTTAAAGTGGTGTCACAATTTAATAAGGTTTTACCCTTTTATTTTAATTAATTAAAGTGGCTAGAAATACTTATGAAGCATTCTTTTATTCCTTGAACATTATTTCTGCAAGTAAACCTATATATTTTTATATATTCTGAAAGGTATGGTTAAATGTGATTTTTGAGAGTTGGAATCAACTCAAAAGCTTTTGTGTTTTAAATTTGAAAAATGTTTGAATGCAGAAAAGCTTCTTCCTTGTTATTGTTACTATGGGTGATCTACAGATCCAAATGACTTGAATCCAACGGGCTTGGATTAATCATTCACAGACCTTTCCAACAAAATTGGTTTCATTCAAATTGGTGCACTGAATAGATCTGGGTTGATTTTTGAAGTTGGGTACAGAAGTGTGTTTGAAATTAAAAAGAAAAGGTTTAATTTGAATTGCTGGGCTGCGCGGGAAATTCTAACGGGCCGCCTGCTAAGCCTGTGGCTCCAGGCTGCTTAAGTGGGTGTCCCCACTCGTCAGTGACATGGGGCTGGGCGAAGCGGTATGGGGCAACGTGGATCGTTCGATCTAGTTCTAATCTAACGGCTATGGGTCATCGTCGACGCGAGACAGCTCCGGCGAGAACGAAACCTAGCGCGGCCAGTGAGGGGTGCTGGAGGGCGAGGGTCGGCGAGGCGGGCGAAGCAACAAGTCGACGACGGCGAACCTCCGGTACCGGTGGCTTCTCTGGGCGGCTCAATTGCTGGCTCCTTTCTTCTCCGGCGGCAGGCGAGCTCGGTGAAATTCCGGCGAGGTGGTGCTCGCCTTGCTCTAAGAACGGTGTGGCACGATCAGTGAGGAGAGGGGAGTGAGATGGTGTGAAGAAATCGTGCGGGGGTGGCCTCTATTTATAGTCGAGCGAGGGGACCGTCAGGGCGCACGGTGAGCTCGTCGGGGGCGACGTTACAGGCGGCTAATGTCATGGGCAAGGGTAGGGGACGGTGCTGTGTCTCCTGGCGATGCTCAACGACATGAGCGCGAGGCATGAGGCGGTGTGGTTTGGTCTGGACAGCGGGCGGTGGCTGTATAGCATGGGGCGGCAAACGGGGATGTCTGGCGGTCTCCTGGGTCGGTGGTGATCGTGTGTGCGCGCGGTGAGGGCGGCGCGCGGTCTGTGGACGCTGGTCGAGGGTGGCCCTCTGGCGCACGGTCGGCATGGTCTGGGCGCGGCTTGTGCGCGTGGTCCAGGGCTTGGCAACGCTCGCGGCTGGGACAGTGAGTGGCGGTGGACGGTGGGCTGCCTCCCAGACAAGGTTGGCACGGCTAGTTCTTCCTCTAGCCTGCTGTCGACTATGGGGTGGCATTGAGGTGCTCGGCTGTTCACCATTAATGGCAATGGCAAGCTCACAGGGGTGCTAGTGTTGGGCTAATATTTCTAGATGATCTACTGAGTTGTGTGTGAGCTAACTAGAGAACAAGTTAGGCAAGAATCACTTCACACTATAGTGTTTGTTGTTTTGTTTGATTTGTGTCTGCAACCTGTTTGATGAAATGGCCGCATGAAATCAAGTTTTGAATTTTGAAATGAATTTTGGTGGGTTTGCTAGATTGGTGCTGGTGAGTCTGCAGATGCTTGGGTTTTGAAAGTTGAGCTTGTTTGAGTGGGTTTTGGAAAAGTGGGATCTTCCCATATGAAGAAGATTCAATTTTGAATTGTCATTTAAACTATGCATTTGAAAGTTTCTGGATGATCACAAAGTGGGCCTTGATACTTTGTTATGAGTACATTCAAGGGGTGCAAAGATCCAGAAAAGTTTCTGTTAGGTTCTGAAAGTTTGAGACAGCCAAAGTAGGCATGTGAGTTAAATTGGTCAAAATGACCATTCACTTAATATATTTGTTTTGATTTACTTGTCTTTAGGAAAAGTGTGGGAAATGTTTTAGATGATGTTCATTTCACCTAAGAAACATTTTACAAGCAATGGATCACACAAACAAGGTGGTTTTAAAGAACTTCAAAATCCATGCATACACATATACATGCATTCATGAGTTTATTTAGAAAAGTTTTTGTTAACCCTAAACTTGATGATTAGTGTTTTGATCATCTAATTTTGATATTTTTGGGATGTTACATAGGTCCAGTGGGGACTGCAAGGCATGAATTATACCTTCCAGTATAGAATGGTTTCAGTCCATTTGCATAAATAAAACTCTCTGGAGAAAATTATTAGTGAAATGGACACATCTTGGTAGATGATTTATCATATTTAATTTAGACATCCACTGGGCAGGGGTTCACCCTCTGCATGCCGAAGAAAAGGATGGCATTAGATGGTTCTTGGGGAGAGGTTCACCCCAGAGCTAAGAAGGAGGGGAAAAGAGGCAGGGAGCAAGCCATGCAAGCCCATCCATGAGCATGGCCGAAGGAATTTCCAGGAGTCTCCTGGACAACAACGTGAGAGGGAGGATCTGGGTGGCTAGGAGAGGGTGTGGCGAGGGAGAGGAGTTGAAATGAGGCAGAGAGGGAGGACATCCTGACCTCTAGCCTTTTTAAAACGAGGTGGTGTTGGTCTATGGTGGGTTTAGTCCAAGGAGAGGATGGGGAGGGAGTTGGCCGTGGATTGGGCAATCTGGGAGGTGTGGGGCCCTCAGCTCGACCAGAGAGGGAGAGGAGAGTGGTTGCTTCTCAACTTTTAGTCTAGGGAGTGGTATACACATTGAAATCATTGTCTCTCCCTTCTTCCAAAAGATAAAGGACAAGGGGAAGGTGATGGGTACTGTAGTGCTATAGTGCACACGACCAGGAGGGAGTTTTGGTGAGATGGAGAGGTGCTTGGCAAGTTTTGAAGAGTGGTGGAGGGGGTTTGGTTCAAGTTTTAATTGTTTTGCACCATTTGATCACATGAGTTCTTGTGAAGGATTTTGGATAAATTGCATTGGACAATATGGGGAAGTGGTACTAGTGTGTATATAGGGTCAAGGTACTTCCATAGGATTTATTTGGGATTTTTCTAATGATTTTTGGTGCACATAAATTCATTTATTTAAAAAGTGTAGAAGTAGTTTCTAGAAGCTCATTTGATATATTTACATTGCCAAAGAGGGGTTTTTGATGTGATATGGTCCTTAATACCATATTACACATTGGATAATTTTATTGGGTTTTATTATGGGAAAGTATTTTTAAGGAATTATTTGTTGTTTCTGCCATTTAAGAAAAAGGGCAAAAAGAAATAATAAAACATCTCAAAAATATTTATTTTTGAGATGGGAAGATAGGGTATGATATATAGGCATCAAATGTGCCTTGGGTTGACAAGTTGGTTTGGAGGAAAACAAAGTTGTCTTTATAGAGCTGGTTTTGAGGATTTTGCAAATAAAGGAATTTAAATAGTTTAATAATCCAAATAATTAGGGAATTATTATGGGATGATTATATCCAAGGTGGATGATGTAAAATTGATTTATACATCAATTCCATCTTGGTTTTTGAAAGAATTATGGTGAAAATGGATGTAAACTAGATCTGGGTGAATGTAGGGTTTTGATAATTTTATGCCACCTAAGCATGGTTGGATTAGTGAGCTCATAGTTCACCTTGGTACAAGGGATAGATGGATAGCTAGACCAAGTGGAAGGCTTATCCAAGGGAAAGAGTGGGATTTGGTATTAATAATTAAATACTACAAGATGGTTCATGTACATTCTCAAGAATGCATATAGGTTGGAAAAGGTAGAGCTCCAAAGATTGAATCTAGGTAGGAAATCCAGACTAAGCAATTTTCGCAGATTCGGGGTTTTAAACTAGATTAGTAATGTGGGTTATTTTGAGGGAGAGATATGTTCCAAACTCATTATCAAAGGGATGATGTTGATGGGTTAACTAGGTAGATATGGTCCATGCTTAGATTGGTTCTTCACTAAGTTGGGAACCATCAAAAAGGAATTATCCCTGGATTGATTTGATTTGGAGATGAGATGGCCACTTTGGTGGCTTAGGGTAGATCCAAGGTTGGGATGCTTGGTCTGAGATTGATGATTACAAACATAGATTGGGTCCTAAGGGATGAGCTACTTGATTAGCTCACTCTAGTTCCTAGCAAACAAGGCAATCAACAGATCAAGGCAATTCATCACACAACAGATCAAGGCAATTCATCTTTTCACTTATCCAACTATTAATAGGGTTACCATCAAGCCTAGCTTGAGGTAAGGATGGGTATTTTGAAGAGGTTGTGTTTTGAATTGGTTATTCCTTGAAGTAAGATAAGGACCATCTTGGTATTTCTACCAAGATTGGAATGAAAAGGTTTTAATAAGAACTTTGGAAAACCTAGGGATAAGAGTAGCTGGGAGTCCTGTCTTGAAAACATAAGGACATTATATATGTAGGTCTCCATAGTTTTGTTAATAGGCCTAGTAAAATATTTTGTTGTGGCAAAGTTATCTTGGCTCAGGTTTTGAAATGCAAGAACATTTGAGAATATGAAAGCAATCATTGCAACACTTAATAAGATAGCCCTTGTCATATAGAGTTGGGATAAGAAGTAGAGTACCTAATGCACAATCAGTTGCATGCACTCAAACAAACAAGAAAGCAATCATTGCAACACTTAATAAGAAAAAGTTTTTGTTCCCCCTGATTTTTGCCTTTGGGACAAAAATCAGGGTTGCTGAAATTGGAATGTTACAGACCTTTCCCCCTTAAAATAATCTCGTCCCAAGATTAGGGAGGAGTAAGGCTAGGTGATAACATCCTCTTAGAAATTTTAGCGGTGCAATTATTAGATTCTATCCGGTTTTTACAACAAGCAGACATGGTTAGCTATGGGTGTCAACACCTGGATTTTTAATCCCAGATGCCTGTTATGCCATACATCGCAATCCCAGGATTACCATTTTTGCTAGACATAACAGATTGGTACCATAGTTCATCATCCATTACAAACCATAATAAAGGTCTTACAAATAAAGGATCTCATGATCCAGTCTTAATACAATCAACGCAGCGGAATATATAATAAAGGTAGCATGGTCGAAGCTCCATCTTCAGGGTCACATGCAATGCTGACGATGGGAGATGATCCTAGTTGTCATAGACTTCCTGATGTCCATCATCCTGGTAGTCCTCCTCATAGTCTGGCCATAGGAATAGATAGGGACAAATCCATGACTACTATTTAAGTACTCGCAAACTATCACTAACAAGTAAAGTAGTTCGAGTAGGAATCCTAAGCTCTAGGTTTATTTGCAAAAAGCTAGGTTTATCACTAACTAAGTTTAGAAGTAAAGAAAACTAGTTTAATGTTTTACAACACCTAAGTGGGAACTTAGTTTTCATGTTCACAACCCTGTTGTGGTCAAGTCAAAGTCATAGTTCATTTCACAAGTCATTTTGGAAACATCTGATGATGGAACAGTATGGCCACTCCAACTGTCCATAATCACGGACGCGGCTATTTGAATAGTTTGAGACTCTGCAGAGGTGGTACACTTTCACCATAACATTCGATACATCCGTCAGGGCAACCCTGAATCATCATACTTTGTATGCGGATAATCAATCCAAACCTTTCAATTACACACCCTAGTATAGGCACCTCCCTATGAGTTTGGCCTCCCAACCATGACCATCTGTCATCTTGGGAACTGCATAGGTGGAAATTCACATTCATGAGGTAGCCTCAGCTCAACCTATTCCGCAAGGGAAACCTTACTAGGACATATAAACTTCCGGTCATCAAGCGCTACCCAAATTCGGGTATTGTGGTTGTATGGTAAAATTGGAATGGTATTGCATCTGAACCCAACCGTCAGCTTTTATAAAGGGCTAAGGCTCATGCCTCAATATTTTCATCATCAAATCATCTTGTGTTCATAACACATGTCAAAATGTTTCAATAGAATGAATCTTCATTTCAAGGTTTTCATAATCATTTTCACCAAGTATTCCCATCTAAAGTGATCAACTTTTATGCTTAGCACTAGCCACTAAAATTGAGGGTATTCACTAATGAGGGGTGCTAATCAAGTGTGACTATCCAAATCTAGTCTCATGCCTTAGTATGACATCTAGTTATAACTACTTAGGCCTAGTTTTATGCTCTTTATGCTACCTATAGTAGCTTTACAAAATTAACAAGTCATCAAGGGAAGGTAAAGAACTTTGATAAAGAAATAAAAGAATAAAGATTGCAAGTAAAACTTGGGATTGGTATAATCAAGATTGCATAACCAAAGCATGCCTAGTGCATCTTGCATAGGTTAACTTGTAGTGTTAGGCTTGCATAGTTAACATGCAAATTTCTATCTTGCAAGTGTTAGCTTGCATAGGTAACATGCAAGTGGTAGCTTGCCTTGATTGGTGCAGTGGTTGAAGTTTTCTTCTTCTTCGCAGTACTCGTCCTCCTCGTAACCTTGGTCGGTACTAGCGTCTATAAATTAATACGAGGTACACAATTACCAAATAATACTTAACTACCTCTATTTGGCACACAAAGATTCACACTATATGATCTAGCATCATCACAATCATCACATGAAATAAAGACCTAGTCTTATTTATTTTATTTTGGAGAAGTAATTTCTACTCATGGAAAACTACTTAAGATTTAATATTCTCCAATTAAAATATGGGATCATGTTGACACATGTCATCACCACATATTCTAATACTTGGGAATGTGATTTAAAGTGGTGGTCATATTTTATAAAATTTAAAATCACTATTTTATATAATTAAAGTGACTAGAAATGCTTATATAGAATTATTTTAGTACTAGTCCAAGCTCACTGAATGTAAACCTAAATATTTTTACATATTCATAAAGATCTTGTCAAATGGGATCTTTAAGTGTCGGAATCAACTCAAAAGCATGTATGGTTGATTTTTGAAAACTGTTTGAATGTGGAAAAGTCTCTGTCTTGTTATTTTTACTATAGGTGATCTATAATTTCAATTGGTTTCAATCCAACGGGCTTGGATTGATAATTTCAATATATTTCTAACAAAACTGGAATCATGCAATTTGGTTTAGTACATCTCCTTGAATTGATTTTTGAATCTATTGACAGAACTAGGGTTTGAATAAAATGGAAAAAGATTATTTGAATCTCTGGCTACGCGCGGGAAAGAAAATGGGCCGGCCCAGCTACACAGCACAATCACAGCGGGCTGCTTATAGGGGGCTTCAGGAGTCAGCGGCCCTATCCAAACGAAGCGGTATGTTTCAATCTGGGTCGTGCGATTAGAACAAGATCTACGGCCTACGTCCGTCGTCTCCGTCGAATAGCTCTAACGAGATCAAACCCTAACGGCGATGGTGGGGGTACGCGGTGGCTCACCTGGGCTCCAAGTAGGGTCGGTGATGGGGGTGAATGATGTTGTGGACGATGTTGGTTCGAACGATGGTCGCGGAAGCTCCTGGGGTGGCTCTAATCAACAGCTCCACTCCTCCTCTGCAACAGCAGACTCAGGTGAAATTCTGGCGGGCTGGTGCTCGCCTTGCTCCGGGGAAAGGTGTGGGGTGGTTCTGAGATAGAGAGGGGAGTGAAATGGTGTGAAGAATGAGGGCTAGGGTGGCCTCTATTCGTACACCAGCGATAGGGGTAGTGCGGCATGGTCAGGGATCATCGGTGACGATGATACAACGAGCTACGGGCATGGCGAAGGGCGTAGGACAGTGCGGTGTCTCCTAGCGATCGTCACTGGCTTAATGGCGCGGCAAGGGGCGGTCGAGAACGGTCGGGCACAGTCCGTGCTCTGCGCGGGGGCAGCGGCGTTTGAGACGGCGTACAGGTGCTTCGTGTCACATGGCGGCGAACGGTTGTGTCCGGGAGGTAGCTAGGGTCATGGCGAGTGTAGTTCAGCACTGTGAGGGCGAGGAGCGGCGTGTGTGCACGTGTCGGCTGTGGCGCTTTGGCACGCTCTCGGCATGGTTGCAGAGAAATGGGCGCAGAGTTCCTCGGTGGTCCATGGCTTGGATGAGCTCGAGGGGTGGACAGGGAGTGGCGATGGACGGTGGCCTGTATCCTAGACATCATGGACAGGCGCGACGCTTCCTCCTACGAGTTGTCCATGGTCGGTCGGCAATGGTGGCTCGGTGGCGCGGCACTGGTGCAAGAAGTGAAGGGGGTGAGCTGGTTCAATGTGTTGCTGGGCACTGGGGGAGACAAGGGCTAGTAGTGGCAACAAGTAGTGGACAAGGAATTGATCAAGAACATTAGAAGTTAGGCAAGTTTGATCTATGCTCACCATGTGTTTGATGAAATGGCCGCATGAATTCAACATTAATTTTTTTGATGAATTTTGGTGAGTGCTTTGGTCACAAGCTTGGTAGTCTCTGGTTTCTTGGGTTTGGCAAGGTGAAGTGGTTTTGTTGGTTTTTGAGAAATGGCTATCTTAGTACCTATTAAAGATTCAATTTTGAATTGTACTTTAAATATATTTGGAATTTGTTTCTGTTGGTTTGTAAAGTGGGCTTGCTTTCACTTTCACTTGGTCTATTAAGGGGTGAAAAGAATTGGATTTGTTTCTGTTAGAATTCTTTGACTAGGAACACCCAAAGTGGTCTGGTGAACAAGTTAGGATAAAATGACCATTTGCTCATATTTCTTATATTTGATTTTCTATTCATTTGATTCTGCTTGGAAGTTATCTAGATGATATTGTTTTCATCTTTAAACCAATCCTTATCATTCATAGAAATCAAACATGGGAATTGCACTCATTCATGCATTAATCACACACACACATTCATTCATATTAATTTAATAATAAAAGATTTTGTTAACCCTAAACTTGGGTGATTAGAACTTGATAATCTTGTTTAATATTTTTGAGGTGCTACAAACCTTCCCTCCTTAAACAAAATCTCGTCCCGAGATTTAAGAAAAAGAAAACTAGGAACTAAACAGATCTCGAAACTTAGTCCTAATGTAATCTTATCACTCCCAAGTAGCTTCTTCTTCGGTATGGTTATTCCACTGGATCTTGAGAAACTTGATACTCCGGGTTCTGGTCGTTTTGAAGGCTTCTTCTAAAATACGAATGGGTACTTCACGATACGTTAGGTCTTTGTTGAGTTCTATGGTTCTGTGATCAATATTCTTGAAAACTTCGGTCTTCTCTAGGACTTTTAGGCATTTGCATAGTAACGAGATATGAAACACATCATGCACGGCTAACATATCCTCCAGCAGTGCCAGTTGATAGGATACTTATCCTAGATGGTTCAAAATCTTGAAGGGTCCAATATATCTGGGGTCAAGCTTTCCTTTCAGTTGGAAACGCTACATTCCTTTCAAGGGTGATACTTTCAGATACACAAAATCTCCGATAGCGAAGGCTAGATCTCGACGTCTCTTGTCAGCATAACTCTTCTATCTGGATTAGGCGGTCTTGAGGTTCTCATGGAACTTGTGAACGTTCTCTTCATCTTCTCTTAGGATGTCGGGTCCGAAAATCTGAATCTCTCCTACTTCCGACCAATTCATTGGGGTACAACACTTCCTTCCATACATAAACTCAAATGGGGCCATTTGCAAACTGGCTTGGTACCTATTGTTGTATGAGAATTCTGCGAAAGGTAGACATTCCTCCCATTTAGATACACATTCCAACACACAAGCTCTCAACATATCTTCGAGTATCTGGTTTACTCGCTCCGTTTGTCCATCAGTCTGAGGGTGAAAAGTTGTGCTGAAATCCAGTCTGGTTCCTAATCCTTCTTGGACTTTCTTCCAAAACCTCGAGGTAAACTGAGTTCCTCGATCCGACACAATGTTCTTGGGGACTCCATGTAAACTGACTATCCTAGCAATGTACAAATCTGCTAGTTTCGAACTCTGGTAAGTGGTCTTAACCGGTAAGAAATGTGCTACTTTGGACAGTCTATCCACTATGACCCTAATAGAGTCATTTCCCCTACTAGATGTTGGCAAACCGGTGATCAATTCCATTCCAACTAAATCCCATTTCCATTCTAGAATCTGCATTGGTTGCAAAAGTACTGCGGGTCTCAGATGTCCCGCTTTGACTCTCTGACAGATATCACATTTGGCTATGTAACTTCCGATTTCTCTCTTCATCTTATGCCACCAAAATTGCTCCTTCAAATCCTGATACATCTTCGTTCATCCAGGGTGGATAGAATAAAGGGTATCATGGGCTTCTTGCAAAATAGCTTGTTTCAACTTTGAATCTGCTGGTACACAAATATGTCCTTTGTACCACAAAACTCCTTCTTCATCTTCGGTAAATCCGGGTACCTTCCCTGTACCGATACGACGTTTGATTCCGTCGATACTAGCATTTCCTTTCTGCGCCTCCTTGATCTGAGTGATGAAAGTGGATTGAAGTTCTATGCTAGCCAAAAATCCTTCACTCACTAGCTCCATTCTGAAATTTTCCATCTCGTCATGCAAACTTGACTGGGCTTCTTATATAATGGTGTTCAATCAACACGGCAATCTGCTAAGAGCATCTTCTACCACATTGGCTTTGCTGGGGTGATAGTGAATGTCAAGATCACAGTCCTTGATTAGCTCTATCCATCTCCTTTGCCTCATATTTAGCTCCTTCTAGGTGAAAATATATGTTAGACTCTTGTGATCCGAATAAATCTCAAAGCGGTTACCCATGAGCTAATGCTACCATGTCTTCAAGGCTAAAATCACGGCTGCTAGTTCGAGGTCATGGGTAGGGTAATTTTGCTCATGTTGCTTCAGTTGTCGGGATAGATAGGATATGACTTTGCCTTCTTGCATCAACCCACATCCGAGACCAACCTTGGATGCGTCACAATACACGTCAAAAGGCTTCATGATTTCCGGCATAATCAAGATTGGGGCTGAAATCAATCTCTCCTTGAGCTCTTGAAAACTTGCTTCACATTTGTCCATCCATTAAAACTTCTTATCTTTCTTCAACAATTGGGTCATGGGTCTTGCGATGCTCGAGAATCCTTTTACAAACTTGCGGTAATATCCTGCTAATCCGAGAAATGCGCGAACTTGGGTTTGAATGGTTGGGTCTTGCCATTCTTCAACATCCTTAATCTTGGCAGGATCGATAGCAATTCCTCCTGCCGACACGATATGTCCTGGGAATCCTACTTCCTTTAACTAGAACTCACATTTGCTAAACTTGGCATACAACTGATGCTCTCTAACGGTTTCAAGGATGGTCCTCAGGTGTAGCTCATGTTCTTCTTCTGATTTGGAATCGATCAGAATGTCATCGATAAAAACAACGACAAACTTATCCAGGAAGTTCATAAAAATATTATACATGAGGTTCATAAAATAAGAGGGGGCATTGGTTAATACAAAAGACTTGACTGTGTACTCATACAATCCATATCTGGTGGTGAAGGCAGTATTTGGAATATCCATTGCACGAATCTTGAGTTGATGATAACTAGTTCTAAGATCAATCTTAGAAAACACTTTGGCACCGGTCAACTGGTCAAACAGATCTTCTATCTTCGGCAGTGGGTACTTGTTCTTAATGGTGAAATCATATAGCTTCCGATAATCCGTGCACAGACGGTTACCTCCATCTTTCTTATCCACAAATAAAATAGGTGATCTCCATGGCGACGCACTTGGTTGAATCAGACCTATCTCCAACATAGCATCCAGTTGCTTCTTTAGCTCCACTAATTCAGACGGGTTCATACTATAAGGTCTCTGACTATAGGTCCGGTTCCAGGGATTAGTTCAATGATAAACTCAATATCCTGATCTGGGGGCATACTAGGCAATTCATCTGGGAATACGTCGGGGTATTCATAGACTACTCTGACTTCATCAATGGTTGGTTGGGATAAACTCTTGTTGCACTTGAATTGACGGGGCAAAGCCTCAGATACATGATCTACAGTGGTACTAGTCATGGTTATGGCTTTCTTGGCACAGTCGATTAATCATTTATGTTTCGACATCCAATCCATTCCTAGTACTACTTCCAAATCTTTGGTTCCAAGTACTATTAGATTAGCATAAAAATATATTCCATGGATTATGATAGGTACGGCCTTGCCAATTTGTCTAGATTTGGTGGTTGAACCAGGTATTTGAACTATCATAACATGCTTCAATTTTGTTTGTTGAATCTTACTAGTGCATGCAAATTCTTCTATAACAAACAAGTGCGATGCTCTAGAATCAAACAACACTCTTGCAAGTATCGAGTTAATAGAAAACATACCCAGCATGACATTTGGCGATTCCTGAGCTTCTTCAGCATTCATGTGAAACATATGGCCGTTGCGGTTGAGTGAGTTTCCTGGGAAAATCTTCTTCCAGGCTAAACACGACGTTGTTGTTGAGCTGGTGCGTTCACATTGGTGGCTGCTGCAAGCTTCTTGGGGCACTCGTTGGAGTAGTGACCCTTGACTCCGCATTCAAAACAAGTAATCAGAGACTTGTCTTTTCCTGCAATAGGCACGACATTGCTTCCATTCCTTGGGGCAGTGTTGTTGTTGGTGTTGTTGTTGTTGGACTTGGGTGGTGCAAGGTTAAAATTGTTGGAGTTGTCGAGGTTGTTGTTGTTGTTGTTTCCTCCGGGCCTTGGATTTCCTCCTTCACGGTTGGGATAGTTTGGTCGGGACATAGGGGTCTATTGTTTCTCGGGGCATATCCTACAGACGGGTTGGGGAGATACTTCGGGGTATGGTGGGATCCTGGTTGATGCATCATTCGATGCTTGCGATTCTCGTTGGCTTGCTTGATCTCGCCTTCCATCTGGATTGCAGAATCCACTAAGGCTTCAAGGTCAGCGAAGGGAATGTTGACCAGCACTGTCTGCATCTCATCATGCAGACATTTAAGAATATCTCCTTCTTCTTGGCTTCATTACTAATCTCATCAGGGGCATACCTAGACAGAGACAAAAATCTGTCACGGTACTCTACCACAGTCATCCTTTCCTGCTTAAGCTCCTTGAATTAATCCCTCATCCGCAGAATCAAACCTGGTGGCACATGGGTTCGGCTGAACTTGAGTTTGAATTCATCCCAAGCCATCATCTGCCCTCCATTCATGGTGTGAATGCTATTCCACCAAGCTCTTGCATCACCTGCCAGATAATGGGTGGCAAACAGTACTTTCCCATTGGCCTCCACTCCTGCGACTTCTAAGTTGTTCTCCGTGGTCTGCATCCAGTCATTAGCATCTAATGGCTCTTCAGACTTACTAAATATGGGGGAATTAGTGTTTTGAAAGTTCTGGAGCTGGTTATCCTGGTTTCCATGGCCTTGGTTATTATGGTCCATCTCAGCTATCTATTGAAGGGTGGCTAAGTTATCTTGATGTTCAGCTCTTCCAGTTTCACGGTCAGCAACCAATATTTGCAAGATTTGTAGCATTGTTTTTTTTTTGAAATGAGGCAAAAAAAAGCTTTTTCCTTATATTGATATAGAAGGAGAAAAACAAGGGTTTGGCCTAAGCCATCAAAATAAAAAACAAAGGGATAGCAATCCCAAAGAAAAAAACATAGGAAACAAGCTCCGCCAGGTTCTTTACACCGGCCAGAATCCAATCATTTTCTTCCTCCCTGATCTTATGCATGACGACCGAAGGCAAGGAGGATTTGTTATTGAAAACTCTTGCGTTTCTTTCCTTCCAGATCTCCCAAGTGATGAGCATGATGGCAGTCCGAAGACCTTTAGGAGAAGAGGTGGGGGTCCTGGCGATAGCATGCCAGTATTCCAACACCTTAGGTCTCCCCGAACCAAGGCAAAGGACCAGATCCGGGCAGGACATCCAAGACACCACAGCCGACCATATTCTTCTAGAGAAGCGGCACTCAAAGAGGACATGATGCGCCATCTCGAGGGCACACCTACACAGTTGGCAAGAGGCCTGGTGTGGCCATCCGTGTTTCGCGAGATGATCAGTGGTCCAGAGACGATTTTGAACAGCGAGCCAAGTGAAGAAACGGCATTTAGGGGGAGCCCAGGCTTTCCAAACCAATTGCTCAAAAGAGCATGGCAGAGCTGTAAGGAACTGGGCCTTATAGGCGGAGCTGGCCGAGTAGTAACCATTTGGAGACATGGTCCAAATAATGGAGTCTGAGGTGCCAGGGGATAGATGGACCTCAGAAAGGAGATTCCATAGGCGGACATATTATTCCATGTGATCAGTTGTAAAAGATCCCACATTAATGTCGGCGACCCAGTTCAGTCCCTCAAGCGCATCTCGGACCGTTTGATTCTTTCTTCTAGAGGCTTTAAAAATCAGGGGGCAAGGTTTTTTGGGGGAGAACCATCAAGCCAGGAAGAAAACCAGAAAGAGGCCTTAGCGCCATCTCCAATGGTGACTCGAGTGGCGGAGTTGAAGAGGTCTCTGTCGGAGGCATTGTTGGGAGTTTTGGATCCAACCCAAGGCTTTTCCGGTGACTTCCACTCGTACCACAACCAGCGAAGCCTGAGCACGCGAGAGAAATTTTCCAAGTCCAAGATCCCAAGGCCGCCTAGCTCCTTAGGACGACAGACCTTCTACCAGTTGACCTTGCATTTCCTCCCACTAACCACTTCCTTACAAGCCCATAGAATTCCTCGGCTGATCTTGGCGAAGTCCTTGAGAATTCCCTTATCCGCCTTTAAAGCAGTAAGCAAGAAGATAGGCATGGAGGAGAGCACTGACTTCACCAGAGCAGTACCGCCCGCTCGATTTAGAAACTTGCCTTTCCTGGGGTTTAGCCGCGCCACGGCCTTATTGATGAAAGGTTGGAGATCCGCCCTTCGAAGTCTGCCAAGCGAAAGGGGCAGACCAAGGTACTTGAGGGGAAAACTGACAGTAGTCGCCAGGAAGTCCGTCAGATCCAATGCAAGGTCAACTCCAGAGCATCTAATTGGAGGAATAGAGGTTTTTGCCACATTTGTCACCAGGCCGAAAACCTCCCCAAAACTCTGGAGGATAGTGGCCAATGCCGAAACATCGTGTTCTGTGGGTGTCAAAAAAATGGCAGCATCATCCGCGTAAAGGGAGACACGGGGCCCTTGCAAACCACCAGGCATCTCGTGTAGCAGCCCGAAGGCAGTAGCCTTCTCGAGGATACCCTGAAGGGGGTCGATGGCGATGTCAAAAAGGAGCGGCGAAAGGGGGTCTCCCTGTCTGAGACCGCGGCCATGAGTGATGGTTTTTCCTGGGGTCCCGTTTAGGAAGACGTGGGAGGAGGCCGTGGAGAACAGATTCGACATCAAAGCACGCCATCTTTGGGGAAAACCAAGATGTTGAATGAGGTCCAGCATATAATCCCAGTGAACCGTGTCAAAAGCCTTGGCGATATCAAGCTTTAAGAGTAGGGTCGGTGTCTTGCTGCGATGGAGATGACGGGCGGTATTCCTGACATACATGAAATTTTCGTGGATGGTTCTGGACTTGATGAAAGCACTCTGGCTGCGAGAAACGATATCATTCATCTTAGGACTGAGCCGGCAGGCCATAGCTTTGGCAATGATCTTCGGGATCACATGGATGAGGTTAATTGTCCTGAAATCAGTGATGGACTCCGCGCCATCCTTCTTTGGCAGCAGCACAATGTTGGCGGTGTTGACAACGTGGAAATTGGACGCCGAAAGATTAGAGAACGTGTTGATAGCCCTCATAAGATCGTCCTTGATGGTCTCCCAGCAAGACCGGACAAAAGAGATGGAGAAACCATCAGGGCTCGGGGCCTTATCCGCAGGCATGTCATCGATGGCCTCCTTGATCTCAAGTTCGGAGAAAGGCAATCTAAGATCCTCCAAAGAATGTATAGTGGGTTTTAACACGTCCCAGTTAAAAACCAACTGGCGAGGTGGAGGGCGGCCTAAAGCTTGGGAGAAGTGGTCGAAACTGAGTTTCTCCTTGTCCACGTGAGTGGTAGACCAACCATTGAGATGCTTGAGCCTCGTAATGTAATTCTTGCGTTTCCTTGCATTTACCCGTAGGTGGAAAAATTTTGTGTTAGCATCTCCCTCGCGAAGGTATGTGATTCTGGAGGCTTGTCGTTTCCACGGTCTTTCCAGGGCAGCTAGGCCTTTAACACGGCGCTTAAGATTTGCACGAAGAGACCTCTCGTCCTGAGAAAGGGTCTGGGATTCCTGTGCCACATCCAGCTAGAGAATGACCTCAAGAGCCATAAGAAGGTAAAGCTTACAATCATAAAAGAGGCTTTTACTCCAAGATCTCAAAACCCTCGCAGTGGTTTTCAACATGTGGTTGATGACATGAATAGGTTGGGTGTGGGTTGATGGCGCAGACCATGCACGCTGAACTGCCTCCTGGAACCCCGGCATCCTAGTCCAAAAAATCTCGAAGCGGAAGGATTGAGGCCTCCTGGGGCCGCTTTGGTTGGAGAGCGGGAGGGGACAATGATCTGAGAGGGAGGACGAAAGAGCATGCAACACGTGATGTTCAAATGTCATGTCCTAGCTTGAGTTGTAGAAGGCTCGATCCAACCTCACGAGCGTCGGCGATTCCCTCTCATTGCTCCACGTGAACTTTCTGTTATGGTGCTTAATTTCTTTCAGTTGGCAGGTGGAGAGTGTCCATCTGAAAATCCCCATAAGGATAAAATTTAAATTTTCGTTGTTCTTATCCTCTGCTTGATAAATTAGGTTGAAATCTCCAATGACGAGCCATTTTGTATCATCGTCAGGCTTCACAGCGATAGCTTCTGCGAGAAAATCCTCTTTTTTAGTATCAACGCTGGGACCATAGACCTTGGTGAGTTTGAACGAGGTGCCGCAAGTACGGACGATGACAGAAGCCGAGATAAGATAAGTGTCGATGTAGATATTGGAGATGTCCACATGGTCATTGTCCCAAAGCAAGATAATTCCCCCGCGAGTGCCAATAGCCGGATGATGCGCGAAGGAACGAAGCCTGAAGCCGCCGATGTAAGCCGTAGTTTGATGGTCGATAAAGTCAAGCTTGGTTTCTTGAATACATGCAATGTGGCAAGGTGTGTCCGCAAGGAAGGCGTGAACAGTGTCCTTGCGACCTTGGTCGTTCAGCCCGCGGGTGTTCCAGTCAGCGATGTTAAGGTTTGGACCAATCATGATGACGAGGTGTAGAGCTTGGACAAAAATATAGCACAAAGCCTGAAGACAACAAGTTTATTCGGAGAAGCTGCCACAGTTGAGAGTTCAGAGCACCACACTGATAGACAGACAGAAAAGCAAAACACAGGGTGGAGAGAAGGACAATCCCCAACTAAACGACCACTTCCTGGGCATCTGGATCAGAGCCGCTCGGCCCACCCATGGCAGAAAGGGCTTCATCTGCCTCTATCATGCTGCGAATGTTAAGCTTGAAGAGCTTGGACAATGCCTCGGTCGCCCCGTTAGGTAACTGGGTCTTGAACTTGTTGATGTACACTGCCCTAGCCTCCAGCAGAGGTACTCCCTCAGCGGCGACTCCCATCTTGGAGCTCAGAACCTGGATAGCTTTGTCCATTGCATGCATCTCTGGCTTGGTACTCAGGCTTGCACTGCGCTCGACTTTGGCGGAAGGTTGGGTGTTGTCCTTCACGGAGCATGGCGTTGCCAGCGGAGGGCATGGCAGGAGCGGCTCTTGCGGGCGGTCAAAAAGATCCTCAATTGAGCTCAGCGGAAGTCCCGAGCGAGCAGTTGAAGTGGCGATCAAGTTTCTATCAGCGAAGGTCTCAGGAACCTGATCGTAGACCACCGGAATCGTGACGTCCTTATCAAACAAAACACAAGAGCTAGCAGCAACAACCTGCTCTTCATCGGGAACGTCCCAGTCCTCGGGCACGCACGTCTGCATGAGAAGTGGAGATTCAATAGCAATAGTGTTCATAGCTTTGGTCGTTGGAGAGAGAGCTGACGGTGATTCAGTCTGCAACATGTTTTCGTCCCACGAACTAGGCAACAACAGCTAGGTGAACTGCAAAGGTGGCTCAACGACCGTACTGGGATGAGGTGAAGCGAGGCGCGACGAGCCCGTCATGAGCAAGCTCGGAACATCCTTGATGGAGGCAGTCCAGTCCCGGCAAGTTTCAAGGAGCAAAGGGGTAGCGACCTGGGACTGAGGCCCAGCAGTGTCCACGACGACGGAAGCCAACCGCATGGTGGTAGAGCGGCGGGGTCACCCGTAAGCACCCGAGGAGCGGACAGAAACGCGAACACCACGTTGATTGCTCGCCCGGGACCGACGCATGTCGCGATAGGAACGTGAGGAGTTGCGCTTCGACAGCCCGTGCTGAGAATTGTGATGATCCTCCTTGTCGTCGTCTTCATGTCAATGGAAACTGCGAGGTTCACGGTCGTCGCAGCGAGCACCATAGCGGGAGCGACTGCGGTGGCGGTCTTCATGCGCCCTGGAACGCGAGCGGTGGCACTCCTGGCCTGCTGATCGAGAACGGTGTGAATCGCCATGCCTGTTAGGTCTAGAGCCCGAACGGCGCTTGTTGTTGCGCTCTTCACAGTGAGCCGCACGCTCACAACTACGGCGTCTTTCTCTTCACGGCGAGCATTTTGGGCTTGAGCCAGCGCGCCGAGGGCGGGGATGGGTACCGGCAGAATAGACCCAGAGTCCACATCCACCGGCATGCTGCCGATGGTGCCTAGGTGGCACTAAGGGAGGGAGTGCGATGCCGGCCGGAAGTCAGTGATAGGCTCCCCTCCATCAAGCACCGGAGCACCCGTGAAGTCTTCAACACAATCCACGTGCATCACGATCCTAAAAGTGATGCCCCTTTTCCATTGATCAGGCATGTCCTCCTCGATGCGGACCTTGGAGGAGAGACCCCCGGGCGCCTTGTTGACGAGGTTGCACCAAAGAACCTTGGGGATGTGGTGCGGCAATGTCGTCCAAACCCACATGCTGAAGGAGGAAGTGTCCTCCATGGTGGTGAAGCCATTGTCGAGGCACTACGCCGCGCACTTCCGTCCGACCAGCCCACAACCTCAGGCCTCCAAGCGGAAAGGGGTAGCCCGTCGACGACCACATGGACACGATAGTGGAGGTCGGCGTTGTAGGCCCGAGAGACGGCACACCATGGCCGGAAGTGGACGTCGAGACCATCAAGCTTGAAGTTGCAATGCTCGGTGTGCATCACCTCGTTGCGCCGCTCGGTGGAGGAGAACTTGACGAGGTATTGTTGCGGGAAGTGGGAGCTCACCATCAGCTCCGACACGCGAAAGCGGAACTTGTGGCGGAACACGTCCTCGACGTTAGAGCGGTCCATCCCCGATGGAGCGGAGAGGACCCAGGCCACCAGGGCTGAGTTTTCCCAGTCAAGGCGCTCGCGGTAGAGGTCGTAGGAAGTGGCGATGAAGCAAGTGTCTTCCTCCGTGCGCGTTGAAGGGTGGCCGAGGAACGACATGGCTTCCGAGGACAGGCGAGACGCACTTGGCTCGGAAACGGGGCGTGGGAGCTTGAGGCTTGATGGATGACTGCGGCGGCGTGGCCATGGACAAGAGGTGACGAGGTGCTCCGGAGAACTACACCGGAAGCAGGGTCGCGGGCTCCTTCTGGTAGTCGAAGGAGGTGAGGAGGCACAGGTCCGATTGGAGGAGGTGGAGCGACAACGACCCAGCTAGAAGGCCGCAACCTTACGGGCTTCGCGACGCGCATGGCACGACATCACAAGAGTCCAACCCGCCTCCTCGGCTGGAGAGAAACCCGCGCCCGCCATCACCAGAATATGCGGGGGAGCGAGAACCAAAGCAACGGGGCGAAGCGTCGGGGACTGGGCCTCTTTGTCTTGAATGCAGGGGGCGGGCACGTTGAAACACACCCTCCGGTGCAGCTGCCATGGTGTAGGGGTCCTCTGGGCGGAGGGGGCATGGAGGATGCTCACCGACGCCAAAGTCGCGGGCACCGGTGCGGGCGGGCAGCCGGCAGTGCGCCAAGCGGCCAGCGCCACGCAGACAGAGGCACGGTCGGCAGGGGACGGCTCGTCGATTAAGGGTGTCCCCACCACCACACTCCAGGGCAGACGTTGAGCCCACCCAGCGTCCGCTGGCGGAGTGAAAAACGACGAGGGAGCGCTTGCCCCAGAACTGGAGACCTGTCCCGTGGAGGTCATCGAAGACGCCATGCCGAGGAACGCTGGAGTAAAGAATAGGGGGAGGGTGGGGGGAGGTGGAGGCAGGTGGTAATGGTGAGGGGGAGGCTGGTGGGCGCCAGGGCGTCGGAGAAAGGAGGCGGCAACGGCCAGCCACGACGGGCGGGCGCGTCGCAGGAGGGGCCCTCACTAACGGTCATATCGCATGCATGGATCCTGAGATGAACTGCTCCCTCCGCTAGGCATATGAAGATTGAGATAGATCATGAGACAAGAGGAAAATTTCTAAGGTTCATGGATTTGTTTTTGGAGAAGCTTTTAAACTTTGAGTTTGACTTTGGTTTTGCCAACTAGCAACTTGCTTTTCATTCATTCGTTCATTTATGGCACCCAATACAAACACACGCCACACTAAGGTAACAAATGGTTTTAGGAACCATTCTGTGAAGCTACGATATAGTGGGACCGGATACAACTCACACCTACGATAGTGCTCAAGTGCTACTACACATCAGAACCGTTGGCTTCATCATCATCAATTTAGGCGGAATCATCATCATCAGTGTGGAAGTCCATGTCGAGGTTGAAAGAACATGTGGGCCCCCATGTGTGGTTTTGGTAATTAATGACAATCTTTATGGACTAATGTGTGTATTAAGTTGTACTTGTACGAATTGTCCATTGGCATTGCTTGGAGCATGTGTTGGCTGATACGTTGGAAACGTATCTATAATTTTTGATGCTCCATGCTTGTTTAGCATCTACTTTGCTTTACTTGTCTACACTTTGAGGTGCTTTTTACATGTTTTCTGGTACTAACCTATTAACAAGTTGCAATGGTGCCAGATGCATGCTTTCTGCTGTTTTTGGTTTCAGAAAAGTTAGTAAAAAAATATTCTCGAAATTGGACGGGACAAACGTCAAAGTCAATTACTTTCCATGGGGAACAAGAAGTCCAGAGGGGAGACGAGGAAGCGGGCTAGGGCAGCTAGGCCCCCCAGGCGCGGCCAGGGGTAGGCCCACGCCTGGCCAGGGTTTGGCCCCCCTGGTCGCCTCCTCGTCCTCCCCCTTCGCCTATAAGAAGCCCCTAATGCAGAAACCCTAGGCACCCAATCAAATCTCCATGAAACTTTCTGTAGCCGCTGCCAACATCGTCCCTAGATCAGGGGGGATCTAAAGTTCTTCCCGGCACCCTGCCGGAGGGGAGATCATCCTGGAGGCCTTCTCTCTGGTATGATGCGTGAGTAGTTCCTCCTTGGACTATGGGTCCATGTAGTAGCTAGATTGTTGTATCTCCTCCTTTGTGCTTTCATGTATAGATCTTGTGAGCTCCGTTCATGATCAAGATCTAATCTATTTATAATCATGCATGTTGTGTTTGCGGGGATCCGATGGATATTGAGATTATTATGTTGGTTTGATTAATGGTTTTGTCTTTATGATTCTATCATGTATGTGTTGTTTGTGATCTTGCATGCTCTCCGTTGTTAGTAGCTATCTTGGCCAAGTAGTTACTAGTGACTCCAAGATGGGGTATTTATGCTCGATAGTGGGTTCATGCCTCTAGTTTCCAAGGGAAGTGACAATAATCTCTTCGGTTGTAGATGTGCTATTGATACTAGGGAGAAAACAACAGTCTCTTGTTCATGGAACATGTGGACTGTTTACCTTACACACTTTGCTTAAAGCAGTTGTATGTTGCTTGCAACTTAATACCAGAGGGGGTTTAGATGATAACCTAAATGTGGACTTCTAGTCATAGATGCAGTTGGATGGAGGTCTATGTATCTTGTTGTATTGCCCAATCGAATCTCATAGGATCTTTCTGACTAGTAATTGCATTGTTATGCCTTGCTCAGTTCCTGTCAATTGCCCTACTGTAATTTGTTTACCCTTCATGTCATGTTGTTTATCTAAGGAGAGCACCTCTAGTGAACTATGGACCCCGGTCCAATCTTTACCATTGATAAATGTTCCACTGTTACTTGTTTACTTTCTGCAAACTATTACCTTCCACACCATACGTTTAATCCTTTTTTACAGCAAACCATGAGCTTGACAACCTCACTGATTCGTTGGGGCAAAGTCTTGAGTTTGTGTTGTGCAGGTCTCCGTGTTGCTTGCAACACTTGTGTGATGTTTCCTTCCTCCTTCTGGTTCGATAACCTCGGTCTCTACTGAGAGAAGACTTGCTGCTGTGCTGCTTCACACCTTGCTCATGGGGTTCCCAACAAGACTCCACATCAAGCACCAAGTTCTCTGGCGCCACCAAGGAGTCATCAACAAGATTTCTGGCGCCGTTGCCGGGGAGGCTAAGGACTTCTTCACAAGGGGTGTCCTTCACTTCCTTTCTCTTTACTTTTTTTTAATTTGATTTGTTTCTTTTGCTTGGTTTTGTTTGCCTCTTTTCAAAAAACCCAAAAAAATTAGTCTAGTTTGTTTTGCTTTGTTTATTCAAAAACACAAAAAAATTAGTTCCTGCTCTAGCTGTTGCTGCTGTTTTTGGCTTGCCCACCTTTGCCAAAATGAACTCTACTGAGAACACCAAGTTGTGTGACTTCATTAGCACCAACAACAATGATTTCCTTAGCACACATATTGATCCACCTGCTCCCGATGCTACCTTTTATGAAATTAAGCCTGCTTTGTTGATTCTTGTGATGAGAGAGCAATTTTCTGTTGTTGGTTCTAATGATCCTGCTGCCCATCTCAATAGCTTTCTTGAACTTTGTGAGATGCATAAGTATAAGGATGTAGATGGAGATATTATTAAGCTCAAGCTTTTTCATTTCTCCTTGAGAGTAAAATCCAAAGAATGGTTGCTTTCTTTGCCTAAAAATAGTATTGACTCTTGGACTAAGTGCAAAGATGCTTTTATTTGAAAGTACTATCCTCCTGCTAAGATTATATCTATGAGAAGTGAAATTATGAAATTTAAACAACTTGATAATGAACATGTTGCTCCATCTTGGGAAAGAATGAAGTCTTTTGTTAAGAATTGCCCTACTCATGGACTCACTGCTTGGATGATTATCTATACTTTTTATGCAGGTTTAAACTTCTCATCAAGAAATCTGTTGGATTCAGCTGCTGGAGGTACCTTCATGGGCCTCACTTTGGGTGTTGCAACAAGGATGCTTGATAATATGATGGTTAACTACTCTGAATGGCATGTTGAGAGAGCTCCACATGGTAAGAAGGTAAATTCTGTTGAGGAAACTTACTCTTTGAGTGAAAAGATTGATGTTATTATGGCTATGCTTGTTAATGGGAAAGCTCCTCTAGATCCTAATAGTGTTCCCTCAGCCTCTTTGGTTGCTCAAGAAGAGAAAGTTGATGTGAACTTCATTAGAAACAACAGTTTCAACAACAATGCCTATAGGAATAATTTTGGTAGCAATAACAATTATAGGCCTTATCCTCCTAATAATGGCAATTCCTATGGAAGCTCCTACAATAATGCTAGAAGTGCCCCCTCTGAACTTGAAGTCATGATCAAGGACTTTATTAGTAAACAAACCACTTTCAATAAGACAATAGGGGAAAAGCTTTTAACAGTTGAGAAAAATATATCATCTTTGTCTAAAGCTAAGTCTTCCTTGATTAATAAAATGGCTGCTAAACCTGAAACTATGGAAAACACCTTTGCTACTGCTCATTCCATTCAAGTTAATATTGATGAAAATGTTAGGCTGTTAGCTCAACTTCATGCTAAGTGGGAAAGGGAAGCTAAAATTGATAGAAACAATAGTGTGTGCACCATCACCACTAAACCACATATAGTCCCTATTCCTCCTCCTACTATGCCTAAGCCTATTGAACCTACTACTAGTGATGCTAAGTTTGACTTTGATATTGATGGTTGCAATATTTCTGAAGTGATTATGTTCTTGCAAAAGCTTGCTAGAAGTCCTGATGCTAGTGATATGCATGTTGCTTTCACTCAACACATTACAAATGCTCTTGTTAAGATTAAGGAAGAGAAGCTAAAACACAAAGCTTCTATTCCTAGGAAAGTAGAAGATAGTTGGGAACCCATTATTAATATGCAAGTGAATGACTTTGATCTCAAAGCTTCATGTGATCTTGGTTCTAGTGTCTCTATTATGCCTAGGAAGATTTATGAAATGCTTTATTTGCCACCATTGGAAGATTGTTATTTAGATGTCCCACTCAATGATAATGCTAAGAAGAAACTCATGGGGAGTATTAATGATGTTCTCATTATGGTTAACAATGCTTATGTACCTATTGATTTCTATGTTTTGGATGTTGAATACAATACTTCTTGTCCTATTACTTTGGGGAGGCCTTTTCTTAGAACAGTTGGTGCCATCATTGATATGAAAGAAGGCACTATTAAATATCATTTTCCATTCAAGAAAGGTATTTAACACTTCCCTATGAGAAGAGAGAGGTTGCTTTTTGCTCCTCCTTTGAAAGCAAGATTTGATGTTAATGCTTCTTCATTTGAAAATACTTGATTCTTCTTGCTTCTTGTGCCTAACTTAAAGGAGTTAAAGAAAAGTACTTGTTGGGAGATAACGCAAGAGTTTCCTTGAGTCTTGGAAGTTATTACTTTAGTAATGACCTCTCCTTATCTTTTTTGTTTGCTTTTTGTGCCAAGAATGACCTCTAATGAGAGGGAAGTAAGATTTGGGGAGTTGCTGTCCCGAAACAGATTTCTGTCCTCCACTAAAAATAATCGTGAGGAGTCTCTGTAACTTGAATTGAGCTCAAAATTTACGAATAAATCCCCTAATATGTTAGCTCACTTTTGTTAGTTCAACACGTTTTGATTTAAGAAACAGAATATGTTCAAAAAAATTGGTTTCTACCTGCTGATCTGTTTTGACATATTTCTGCCACTATTTGCATTTGCTTCTTATTGATTCCTTTTTGAGTTATCTTTAGGTGAATTCAGCTTTTTGAAGGAGTTACTACAGTATCTTGTGTTTTTAGTGAAAATCCTTGTTGTTCCAAGGCTTTTCCAGGGATCTAATATCTTTTGAATACACTAATGTTGCTAATGAAGATTGTGTGAAGTTTTGTATGAAGGAAAATTTTCAGGTGTAGAGAGAGAATGATGCAATGAGATGAAGAATGGACAAAATCTCAAGCTTGGGGATGCCACCATGGTGTCACCCCAAAAAATATCCAAGAGGTACAAGCGTCAAAGCTTGGGGATGCCCAAGGCATCCCCTTCTTCATCAATAAAAAGCTCAGGTCTGTCTAGACACCTCGTTTTTATTGTTTCATGCACAGTTGTGTTGTTCTTGGAGCGTATTAGTTTTTGTTTGCTTTGCTTAGTTTGTTTAGTTTTCTTGAGTAGTTTGGACCCCCGTTCTCGCTGTGTTGTTTTGCAAATAAGTTGCTTGGTGTTGGAAAGGAGTAGTAAGTTCTTGCTTGAAGTGCAAGAGGAGCTTGCATTGACTGTGACTTAGACTTCAGAATGACATTCTAGGTTTTGTTTTGACCTTATGCTTAGTGATTATTGCTGTAGCATGTCTTGTTCCAAACAATTGGGATTGCTTAGTGTTCCCTGAATAAATTATGTGTTGTTTTAGCATGCAAAAGCATAGTATTGTGGTATTCTCCTTTGATGTTTTGCTTGTGTTGACTTGGCACATGCTCACACCATGTTATGACTATGACAAGTCACCATTAGCCTCTATGATCATTTAGTCCTTGACTTGTGGTACCACTCTTTGCTTTGTTTAGTATGCTTTGTTGCACTGCATGATTATGGCCATTATGCTCTCTTAGTTGGTTGCTCCCAGTCTTTTGCTAGCCTCCACTTGTATGAGTAAGTTCTACTCATGCTTCCAAACTCCCAAGAAACCAAGTTTTTCCAAAGTGTCCACTATAAACTCCTATGCATGGTGTGTTACACCATTCCAAGTATATTCTTGTTTTCAACTATCTTCCAATTAAAAACTATTTTGTTATGTTAAAACTTAGTGATTAAAGCCCTCACGAACTTGGTGGCACACTTTATATTCTTTGCCCCTAATAGACTTGAACCATTGTGACAACTTTGTTGTATATTCTTGCACTTATAAGTTGGAGTTAGCAGAACCATGCTGTCACAGGGAACATTTTCAACATTGCACTTGTACTTTGTACTCAGTTGATATCATGCTCTTTTGTCTATGGATGTCACCGGTGTGAAATAAAGAGGGAACTTGTAAGTCCATGGAGTTTGTATCCTGTGTTAGAGAAATGCCTGGGCCGCTAGCCTAAGCCATGCCTAATCATGGTGGAAACTTGCATCATCACCATAATGAGCTATCTATAAAGAATCCTCAATAAAAAGCTATGCATATGGTAAATAAAAAGATTGTTGAGATGCTCATTGTCTGCTTTCCTTGTCATTTTGGTTATGGGAAACCTCCTGTACCATGTACAAGGGGTACCCCGTTGGCGGTTCTCAATGATATGAAAATACTTACAATGACAGGAACTTACCTGGACCCAAAGTTGAGAATGCATGAGGTGTGGCCCTCGTATTCAAGGGACTTGAGATTTACAACTTATACTTAGTCAAGCATATACTCCATCTTTGCCACTTTAACCTTAACCACTTCAAGATGCTTATGATAGGGGAAATGAGGGCTGAAAGCTAATAAGTACCATAATTTTTGGAAGCTCTTTTTGAAACTTGTAATCCCTGCTTCAATTACAGAAAAGGCCTTTCTTCCACCATTATTGAGTCTCCACCTTCTACCTTTAGGGACCATTAAGAGAGCATAGTTGTCATTCCGTGTGCAGTGTTCCAAAGCTTATTAATTGATGCATATTGTGATATTACTTGTTCTTGTGCTATTTGTTTCTAGTCATCCTTGTGAACTTTTAAGGTGTCCTATGCATCTATTGCTACTCTATGAGGGACAAGCTGATTGCCACTATGTTATGTTTTCTTTATGTGAAACAAACAAACGTTTTTCAATGCATGTTATTCATGATCTTTGTTTGTAGCTTGTCATGTTGCGTGCATAGTTACTATGTCCAATTGTTAGAACTCCATCTTTCATGCACATGTTTAGAGTTCTTTGATCCCAGCTTTCAATGCTTGAAAATGGTTGGATCTTTATTGTGAGGGTGCATGTCACCTCAAAAATTATTCTTTTATCACTTACCTACTCGAGGACGAGCAGGAGTTAAGCTTGGGGATGTTGATACGTTAGGAACGTATCTATAATTTTTGATGCTCCATGCTTGTTTAGTATCTACTTTGCTTTACTTGTCTACACTTTGATTTGCTTTTTACATGTTTTCTGGTACTAACCTATTAACAAAGTTGCAACAGTGCCAGATGGCTATTTTTTGTTTCAGAAAAGTTAGTAAAGAAATATTCTCGGAATTAGACGGGACAAACATCAAAGTCAATTACTTTCCGTGGGGAACAAGAAGTCCAGAGGGGAGACGAGGAAGCGAGCCAGGGCAGCCAGACCCCCCCAGGCACGGCCAGGGGTGGGCCCGTGCCTGGCTAGGGTTTGGCCCTCCTGGTCGCCTCCTCGGCCTCCCCTTCGCCTATAAGAAGCCCCTGATGCAGAAACCCTAGGCACCCGATCAAATCTCCACGAAACCGTCTGTAGCCTCCGCCACCATCGTCCCTAGATCGGGGGGATCTGAAGTTCTTCCTGGCACCCTGCCAGAGGGGAGATCATCCCGGAGGCCTTCTCTCCGGTATGATGCGTGAGTAGTTCCACCTTGGACTATGGGTCCATGTAGTATCTAGATGGTTGTATCTCCTCCTTTGTGCTTGCATTTATAGATCTTGTGAGCTCCATTCATGATCAAGATCTAATCTATTTGTAATCATGCATGTTGTATTTGCGGGGATCCGATGGATATTGAGATTATTATGTTGGTTTGATTAATGGTTTTGTCTCTATGATTCTATCTTATCTGTGTTGTTTGTGATCTTGCATGCTCTCCGTTGTTAGTAGCTATCTTGGCCAAGTAGTTGCTAGTGACTCCAAGAGGGGGTATTTATGCTCGATAGTGGGTTCATGCCTCTAGTTTCCAAGGGAAGTGACAATAATCTCTTCGGTTGTAGATGTGTTTTTTCTACTAGGGAGAAAACAACGATCTCTTGTTCATGGAACATGTAGACTGTTTACCTTACACACTTTGCTTAAAGCAGTTGTCTGTTGCTTGCAACTTAATACTAGAGGGGGTTCGGATAATAACCTGAAGGTGGACTTCTAGTCATGGATGCATTTGGATGGCGGTATATGTATCTTGTTGTATTGCCCAATCGAATCTCATAGGATCTTTCTAACTAGTAATTGCATTGTTATGCCTTGCTCAGTTCCTGTCAGTTGCCCTGCTGTAATTTGTTTACCCTTCAAGCCATTTTGTTTATCTAAGGAGAGCACCTCTAGTGAACTATGGACCCCGGTCCAATCTTTAGCATTGATACATCTTCCACTGTTACTTGTTTACTTGCTGCAAACCATTACCTTCCACACCATACGTTTAATCCTTTGTTACAGCAAACCGGTGAGCTCACTGATTCATTGGGGAAAAGTCTTGAGTTTGTGTTGTGCAGGTCTCCGTGTTGCTTGCAACACCTGTGTGATGTTTCCTTCCTCCTTCTGGTTCGATAACCTCGGTCTCTACTGAGGGAAAACTTGCTGCTATGCTGCTTCACACCTTGCTCTTGGGGTTCCCAACAAGACTCCACATCAAGCACCAAGTTCTCTGGCACCACCAAGGAGTCATCATTGGATTCAAGATAGATTAAATGAGAAGAAGATGTGTTGTGCAAGCTCAAAATGCGCCATCTATAGAAGATCTCATGTTTGATCCTTGCCATCCTCGATGATCATGGATCGATGAAGAGGAATCAAGAAAGGCGTTCCATCTTGAGAAGGTCAAGTTCGTTTACATCGAGCTCAAGTGTAAATCTCAAGGCAAAGGTATAATCTTGATAGGTTTTCCCTTTTTTCGGTCTCATGTTTTTTGGGAGATCGGGTTTGGGATAGATAGTCGTACTATCAAGAGGGGCTCTCGAATGAGTAACTCGGTCACATCGTTCGAAGAGAGCTCAAACCTTTGCATACTTGCATCATCGTATTTGGTTGTTATTTGGTCTTATCCATGCGAGGATATATATCTTGTGGTAATATCCATAACAAGCTCTTGTTCATCAAAATCGGATCTTTCGTTTGTATCTTGTTGCGATTTCGATCTTGGCGGATTTTCGGTTTCTCACCAAGTGAGGTATCTCACATTATTATAATTGATAGTTTCTCACTTGGTGATAAACAATATTTTTATAGGGTATCTCAAGTCGTCCTCTTTCCAACGCAATTGGAATCGAGTCAAACGGAGCTACCAATCAAAAGTTATCGCGGTTTGAATTTTCCCCATTCTTAATTAAAAAGAAAAGGGAATATGTTTTCTGGGCCGAGTGGTAGTACCGCCCTGGCGTGCCGGTAGTACCGCCCGCCCCTGACCGCGCCCCACTATCTTCTGCCTAGCCCGGTTGCAGCATCCGGTCCTACTGGACCGGCCTGGTAGTACCGCCCGGGAGGGCCGTACTACCGGCCGGCCCAGGTACTCTCAGCGCCCAGCCTCCCAGCTCCCTGGCCCATCTCTCCTTGCCGCCGCTTCTGCCCAGTGCCCGCCATCCCGCTTGCTTCGTGCGCCACGTGCTGGGCCGCATCGCCGCACGCTGGCCCACTCCCACTCGCGCGCGCGCTCTCGCTCGTGTTGACTCATTGCCGCCAGCTGCCTCCACGCACGCGCGTCTCGTCCCCGCTGCTACTCCCGCCCAGCGCGCGATGTTGTGGCCCCACACTGGCCCTGCTCCCTCTCTTTCCCACGATGACATGCGCGCTGCTCGCCCCATTTTTGTCGCTCGCTCGTGCGTTGCTGGTTTGGGTCCGATAGTACCGGACCAATCCGGTACTACCATTCCGTTTAGTTAAAATGCCCCAACGGGCAGAATTTGCTCGGCCCTTTAAATAGCTGTACCTTTTTAGCGTTTTGACTGCTTCTTCCTCCTCTATTTTGTCCAAGCTTTGCCCCATTTTTATTATTCTCTCTAGCTTGATTAATCTCTTCCCGTCCAATGATTCCTGCACATATTTGAGTGGAAGAGAGAAGAGATCTAGATACACATTTTGACCAAACCAAAACATCTCTTTGTGAGTGTATCTTTGGGACCTAGATTTTGGGGGATTTTGTGTCCCTCTTTGTGTTCTTCCTATCTTGTTCCACCAATAGCTTTAATAGCTTTGTTGGAACTTGAGAGTGAGGGATTGGAGCATCTTTGTGGTGTTCTTGCCTCTTGCATTTGGTGCATCAGTTTGAGTTCTCCTCGGAGGATTTGGTGAGTGAAAGTTGAGAAGCTTTTTACTCTTGGGTTCTTGGAACCCTAGACGGTTTGTTGTGTTGCAGGTTGTGGCCTTGGTGGCGTTTGTTGGGAGCCTCCAATTAAGTTGTGGAGAAGTGCCCCAACCTTGTGAGAGGTCTGGTTTGCCACCGACAAGTGCACCGATAGTGGAAGTGTGGATCGATCCCGTTGGGGTGAGATTCATCGCAGAATAAGGGAGGCCTTTTGTGGCGTAGGTGGTTAGATACCACCCCCTCTCCAAACGAGACGTAGTCTATGTTGGGAGGAACTCGGTAAAATATCGTCTTCCCCGTGTGCCTCAGTTATCTCTATACCCGAGCTCTTACTTATGCACTTTACTTTGTGATAGCCTTCGTGCTTGAAGTATATATATCTTGCTATCACATAGTTGTTTGTCTTGCTTACCATAAGTCGTTGGTGCATATAGGTAGGAGTAGGGGTCTCCGCGGATATCTTCACCTTCATTCTCCCTTTACTCAAGCTGCATGTCCCGCTCATGGATGGTCTCCTCCAAGTCAGACACTTTGTGACGAAGGCGGGCAATGATGCGATCCTTCTTGTCACGCAGACGGCGAAGTGACTTGTGCTCCTTCACAAGAATGGCGAGGGTCTGGTCCTTCTTGACTGCAATGGCATAGTTGTGGTTGGCGTAGGTGCGGGCATTGTCCAACTCCTTCTGCCTGTCATACAGCATGAAGTCGAGATGATCCACCTGATGCTTTAGCTCCGGATGGCCTGGTACTTCCAATGGTTGTCCCACAGAATCACGCCTTGCATAGTAAGCAAAGCGAGTGCCATCGATCTAGTTGATGCTTTGCCCACATAGACGGGCAAGAGCCTCCTGCATAGCCCTGGCGAGTCCGTCTAGCCAGTTGTTCTCCCTCAAGCTGAATTGGATCCCCTCTGAGGTGGGTTCCTCCATCTTGCCTCTGAGATTGGCAACTATCAGCCATTGTAGTTATCCTCCTTGCTAATCATTGAGTTGTTCTCCGAAGAACTCGGGGTGCGGGTGCTCAAGAAGTTTCAAGAGTTGGCTTAAATCACGCTCGAAGATGAGCTCTCCTCCGTTTCCCAACTGGTAGAACTTGCTATACTTGACATCCATCTATAAGAAGGTAGGATGATTAAGTTAGTGAGGTGATGAAGTGTGTCAAATTTTATGTAGGATTACAAGATTTTTTTTTTTGAGGAACATAAATTTTCTTGGAAGAATCTCAGGGATAAGTATGAGAATAGGTTTTCATAAATACTCACTTGTTTTGTTTTGAAACTAAGTTTTTGATTCAAGCGTCCATTCTAACTAGGGTCTCCTATGGTCAGGATGGCTCTGATACCAACTTGTCAACACCCGGATTTTTAATCCCAGATGCCGGTTATGCCATACATAACAATCCTAGGATTACCTTTTTTGTGAGACATTACAGATTGGTACCATAGTTCATCATCCATTACAAATCATAATAAACATCTTGAAAATAAAGGATCTCATGATCCAGTCTTAATACAATCAACGCAGCGGAATATATAATAAAGGTAGCATGGTCGAAGCTCCATCTTCAGGGTCACAGGCAATGCTGACAATGGGAGATGATCCTAGTTGTCCTTATCTTCCTGCTGTCCATCATCTGGTAGTCCTCCTCATAGTCTGGCCATAGGAATATCCAGGGACAAAGCCATGAGTACTCTTTAAGTACTCACAAACTATCACTAACAAGTAAAGTAGTTCGAGTAGGAATCCTAAGATCTAGGTTTATTTGCAAAAAGTCAGGTTTATCACTAACTGAGTTTAGAAGTAAATAAAACTAGTTTAATGTTTTACAACATCTAAGTGGGAACTTAGTTTTCATGTTCACAACCCTGTTGTGGTCAAGTCAAAGTCATAGTTCATTTCATAAGTCATTTTGAAAACATCTGACGACGGAACAGTATGGCCACTCCACTCCAACTGTCCATGACCACAGACGCGGATATTCAAATAGTTTGACACTCTACAGAGGTGGTACACTTTAACCACAACATTTGATACATCCGTCAGGGGTAACCCTGAATCATCATAATTAGTATGCGGATAATCAATCCTAACCTTTCAATTACACACCCTAGTATAGGCACCTCCCCTATGAGTTTGGCCTCCCAACCATGACCATCTGTTATCTTGGGATCTGCATAGGTGTACATTCACATTCAAGAGATAGCCTCAGCTTAACCTCTTCCGCAAGGGAACCCATACTAAGACATATAAACTTCCGGTCAAGCCCTACCCAAATTCGGGTATTGTGGTTGTACGGTAAAATTGGAGTGGTATCGCATCTGAACCCAACCATCAGCTTTTATAAAGGGCTAAGGGTCATGCCTCAGCATTTTCATCATCAAATCATCTTGTGTTCATAACACATGTCAAAACATTTCAATACAATGAATCTTCATTCCAAGGTTTTCATAATCATTTTCACCAAGTATTCCCATCTAAAGTGATCAACTTTTATGCTTAGCACTAGCCACTAAAATTGAGGGTATTCACTAATGAGGAGTGCTAATCAAGTGTGACTATCCAAATATAGTCTCATGCCTTAGTATGACATCTAGTTCTAACTACTTAGGCCTAGCTTTATGCTCTTTATGCTACCTATAGTAGCTTTCCAAAATTCACAAGTCACCAAGGGAAGGTAAAGAACTTTGATAAAGAAATAAAAGAATAAAGCTTGCAAGTAAAACTTGGGATTTGTATAATCAAGGTTGCATAACCAAAGCATGCCTAATGCATCTTGCATAGGTTAACTTGTAGTGTTAGGCTTGCATACTTAACATGCAAATTTCTATCTTGCAAGTGTTAGCTTGCATAGGTAACATGCAAGTTGTAGCTTGCCTTCATTGGTGCAGTGGTTGAAGTTTTATTCTTCTTCGTAGTACTCCTCCTCCTCATAGCCTTGGTCAATACTAGCGTCTATAAATGAATACGAGGTACACAATTACCAAATAATACTTAACTACCTTTATTTGGCACATAACGGTTCACACTATATGATCTAGCATCATCACAATCATCACATGAAATAAAGACCTAGTATTATTTTTTTATTTTGGAAAATTAATTTCTACTCATTGAAAACTACTTAAGATTTAATATTCTCCAATTAAAATATGGGATCATGTTGACACATGTCATCACCACATATTCTAATACTTGGGAATGTGATTTAAAGTGGTGGTAATATTTTATAAATTTAAAATCACTATTTTATATAATTAAAGTGACTAGAAAAGCTTATATAGCATTCTTTTAGTACTAGTCCAAGATCACTGCATGTAAACCTAAATATTTTTACATATTCAAAAAGATCTTGTCAAATGTGATTTTTGAGAGTTGGAATCAACTCAAAAGCATCTATGGTTGATTTTTGAAAAATGTTTGAATGTGGAAAAGTCTCTGTCTTGTCATTTTTACTATAGGTGATCCATAATTTCAATTGGTTTGAATCCAATGAGCTTGGATTGATAAATTCAATACCTTTCTAACAAAATTGGAATCATGCAATTTGGTTCAGTACATCTCCTTGAATTGATTTTTGAATCTACAGAACTAGGGTTTGAATAAAATGGAAAAAGATTATATGAACCTCTGGCTATGCGTGAAAGAAAAAAATTGGTCGGCCACAGATTTATCCCAACAAAGCGGTATGTTTCAATCTGGGTCATGCGATTAGAACAAGATCTACGGCATATGTTCGTCGTCTCCGTCGAACAGTAAACTGACGAGATCGAACCCTAACAACGATGGTGGGCGTACGTGGTGGCTCACCTGCGCTCCAGCTAGGGTCGACGATGATGGAGAATGACGTTGTCGATGACGGCGGTTTGAACGGTGGTCGCGGCGGCTCCTGGGTTGGCTCCAATCAATGGCTCCTCTCCTCGTCTGCAGCAGCGGACTCCAGTGAAATTCTGGCGGGCTGGTGCTCGCCTTGCTCCGGGGAAAGTTGTGGGGTGGTTCTGAGAGAGAGGGGAGTGATATGATGTGAAGAATGAGGGATGGGTGGCCTCTATTTATACACCGACGAAAGGGGCAGTGTGGCATGGTCAGGGCTCGTCGGTGACGATGATACAGCGAGCTACGGGCATGGCTAAGGGCGTAGGACGGTGCGGTGTCTCCTGGTGATCATCACCGGCTTAATGGAGGGGCAAGGGGCGGTCGAGAACATTCGGGCGCGGTTCGTTCTCTACACGGGTACAACGGTGTTCGAGATGACGTACAGGTGCTTCGTGTCGCGCGGCAGCGAACGGTCGTGTCTGGGAGGTAGCTAGGGTCATGGCGAGTGTAGTTAAGCGTGGTGAGGGCGAGGCACGGCGTGTGCGCATGTTTCGGCTGCGGCTCTCTGGCGCGCTCTCGGCATGGTTGTAGAGAAATGGGCGCGATGTTCCTTGGTGGTCCATGGCTTGGCTGAGCTCGAGGGGTGGACAGGGAGTGGCGGTGGACGGTGGCCTGTCTTCTATACATCATGGACGGGCGCGACACTTCCTCCTGCGAGTTGTCCATGGTTGGCCGGCAATGGTGGCTCGGTGGCACGGCACTTGTGCAAGTAGTGAAGGGGTGAGCTGGTTCAATGCGTTGCTGGGCACTGGGGGACAAGGGCTAGTAGTGGCGACAAGTAGTGGACAAGGCATTGATCAAGAACAGTAGAAGTTAGGCAAGTTTGATCTGTTCTCACCATGTGTTTGATGAAATGGCCGCATGAATTCAACATTTGAATTTTTGGATGAATTTTGGTGAGTGCTTTGGTCACAAGCTTGGTAGTCTATGGTTTCTTCGGTTTGGCAAGGTGAAGTGGTTTGGTTTGTTTTTTAGATATGGCTATCTTAGTACCTATTAAAGATTCAATTTTGAATTGTCCTTTAAATATATTTGGAATTTGTTTCTGTTGGTTTGTAAAGTGGGCTTGGGTTCACTTTCACTTGGTCTAGCAAGGGGTTTAAAGAATTGGATTTGTTTCTGTTAGAAATCTTTGACTAGGAACACCTAAAGTGGTCTAGTGAACAAGTTTGGCCAAAATGACCATTTGCTCATATTTCTTATATTTGATTTTCTCTTCATTTTATTCTTCTTGGAAATGATCTAGATGATATTGTTTTCATCTTTAAACCAATCCTTATCATTCATATCAATCAAACATGGCAATTGCACTCATTCATGCATTAATCACACACACATGCATTCATAGTAATTTTAATAATAAAAGTTTTTGTTAACCTAAACATGGGTGATTAGAACTTGATAATCTTGTTTAATATTTTTGAGGTGTTACAACGGGTCGAGACTGAGTGAATTTGGATTGGGGACGGTTTAGATGCAACAAGTGGAAAAGACGCAGTCTTTTCCCCTTAGGAGTCTAGGTAGGTTTAGCATCGTTAGGGTCCTTTCTTCTTACAGAGAGATGCCTAGTTGAGCCTTCTTTATTCCTTCGCCATGGTCGACGGTGGCGGCGGCTACAGAAGGTTTCATGGATTTTTTTGATCGGGTTCCTAGGGTTTCTATATCACGGGCTTCTTATATGAGAAGAGGCAAGGCTGGGAGGCGACCAGGGGGGCCACACCCTGCCCAGGCACGGGCTGGGCCCATCCGCCCCTAGGGGGTTCTGGCTGCCCTGTGGTGCCTCTCCGTCTCTCCTCTGGACTTCGTGTCGCTGACGGTAAAATATTGACTTTGGCTTTTGTCCCGTCCAATTCCGAGAATATTGATTTTCTGCCTTTCTGGAACCAAAAACAGAAGAAAACATGCAACTGGCACTATGGCAACTTGTTAATATGTTAGTTCCAGAAAAGATATAAAAACACCTCAAAGCAAAGCAAAGTAGATACTAAACAAGCATGGAGCATCAAAAATTATAGATACGTTTCCGACGTATCAAGCATCCCCAAGCTTAACTCCTGCTCGTCCTCGAGTAGGTAAGTGATAAAAAGAATAATTTTTGAGGTGACATGCACCATAAAAACCAAGATCAAACCATTTGCAAGCATTGAAAGCTGGGATCAAAGAACTCTAAACATGTGGATGAAAGATGAAGTTCTAACAATAGGACAAAGTAACTATGCATGCAACATGAAAGGCTACAAACAAAGATCATGAATAACATGCATTGAAAAACATTTGTTTGTTTCACATACAGAAAACATGGCATAGTGGCATTCTGCTTGTCCCTCATGGAGTAGCAAAATAAATGCATAGGACACCTTCAAAGTTAATAAGAGTGACTAGATACAAGTAGCACAAGAACAAGAAATATCACAATACGCATCAATCAATAAGTTTTGGGACGCTGCACACAGAATGGCAACTATGCTCTCTTAATGGTGCCTAAGGGTAGAAGGTGGAGACTCAATATAATGGTGGAAGAAAGGACCTTCACAAAGCGAAGCAGGGATTTCAAGTTTCAAAAAGAGCTTCCAAAAATTATGGTACTGGTTAGCTTCCAGGCCTCATTGCCCCTATCATAAGCATCTTGAAGTGATTAAGGTTAAAGTGAACAAACTATGGAGTATATGCTTCAAAAAGTATAAGTTGGCAATCTCAAGTCCCTTGAATACGAGGGCCACACCTCATGCTACTGAACTTCAGTCACCTGTAAGTTCTTGTCATAGTAAGTACATGCGTATCATAGAGAACCACCAACGGGGTACCCCTTGCACATGATACGGGAGCTATCCCATAACCAAAATAACAAGGCAAGTAGACAATGAGCATCTCAGAGATCTTTTTATTTACTATGTGCATAGCTTTTTATTGAGGATGCTTCATAGATAGCTCATTATGGTGATGCTGCAAGTTTCCACCATGATTAGGCATGGCTTAGGCTAGCGGCCCAGGCGTTTCTCTAACAAAAAATACATAACTCCATGGACTTACAAGCTCCCTCTTTATTTCACACCGGTGACATCCATAGACAAAAGAGCATGATATGAACTGTGTACAAAGTACAAGTGCAATATTGAAAACGTTCCCTGTGACAGCATGGTTCTGCTAATTCCAACGTATAAGTGCAAGCATATACAACATAGACGACACAATGGTTCAAGTTTATTAGGGGCAAAGAATATAAAGTGTGCCATCAAGTTCGTGAGGGCTTTAATCACTAAGTTTTCATATAACAAAATACTTTTTAATTGGAAGATAGATGAAAACAATAATATACTAGGAATGGTGTAACACACCATGCATAGGAATTTATAGTGGACACTTTGGAATAACTTGGTTTTTTTGGGAGTTGGAAGCATGAGTAGAGCTTACTCATACAAGTGGAGGCTAGCAAAAGACTGGGAGCAACCAACTAAGAGAGCAATAATGGCCATAACCTTGTAGAGCAACAAAACATTACTAATCAAACCATAGAGCGGTACTACAAGTCAAGAACTAAATTATCATAGAGGCTATGGTGACTTGTTCATAGTCACAACATGGTGTAAGCATGTGCCAAGTCAACCCAAACAAAGCATCAAAGGAGAATACCACAATATTATGCTTTTGCATGCTAAAACAATGCATAATTCTTTCAAGGCACACTAAGCAATCCCAATTTGTTTGGAACAATACATGATACAGCAATAATTACTAAGCATAAGGTCAAAACAACACCTAGCATGTCATGCTAAAGTCTAAGTCACAGCCAATGCAAGCTCCTCTTGCACTTTCAAGCAAGAACTTACTATTCCTTTCCAACACCAAGCAACTTATTTGAAACAACACAGAGAGAACAGGGTCCAAACTACTTTATTCAAGAAAACTAAAAAACTGAGAAAACCAAACGAAAACTAAGAGGCTCCAAGAACAACACAACAGTGCATGAAACAATAAAAACAAAGTGTCTAGACATACCTGAGCTTTTTATTGATGAAGAAGGGGATGCCTTGGGCATACCCAAGCTTTGACGCTTGTACCTCTTGGATATTTATTGGGGTGACACCGGGGTGGCATCCCCAAGCTTGAGATTTTGTCCATTCTTCATATCATTACATCATTCTCTCTCTACACCTGAAATTTTTCCTTCATACAAAACTTCACACAATCTTCATTAGCAAAATTAGTGTATTCAAAAGATAATAGACCTTTGGGCTAAGCTTTGGAACAGAAAAAAATTTCACTACAAACACAAGCTACTGTAGCAACTCCTTCAAAAAGCTCAATTCCCCAAAAAAGAACTCAAAAAGGAATCAATAAGAATCAAATGCAAATAATGGCAGAAATCTGTCAAAACAAACCAGCTGGTAGAAACCGATTTTTTTTTAAATCTTCTGTTGATCAAATCAAAAAGTGTTGAACTAAATAAAGTTTGCTAACATACTGGGAGATTTATTAGTAAATATTGAGCTCAATCCGACTTACAGAGACTCCTCACGCATTTTTATGGTGGAGGATAGAAATCTGTTTCGGGACAGCAACTCCCCAAATCTTACTTTCCTCTCATTAGAGGTCATTTTTGGCACAAAAAGCAAACAAAAAGGATAAAAAGAGGTCATTACTGAAGTAATAACTTCCAAGCCTCAAGGAAACTCCCGGGTTATCTCTCAACAAGTACTTTTCTTTAACGCCTTTAAGTTAGGCACAAGAAGTAAGAAATCAAGTATTTTCAAATGAGGAAGCATTAACATCAAACCTTGCTTTTAAAGGAGGAGAAAAAAGCAACTTATTTCTCCTCATAGGGAAGTGTTCAATACCTTTCTTGAATGGGAATTGATATTTAATGGTGCCTTCTTTCATATCAATGATGGCACCAACAGTCCTAAGAAAAGGTCTTCCCAAAGTAATAGGACAACAAGCATTGTATTCAACATCCAAAACATAGAAATCAACAGGGACATAAGAATTGCTAACCATAATGAGAACATCATTAATATTCCCCATGAGTTTCTTCTTAGCATTATCATTAAGTGGGACATCCAAATGACAATCTTCCAAAGGTGGCAAATCAAGCATTTCATAAATCTTCCTAGGCATAATAGAGACACTAGAACCAAGATCACATGAAGCTTTGAAATCAAAGTCATTCATTTGCACATTAATAATGGGTTCCCAACTATCTTCTACTTTCCTAGAAATAGAAGCTTTGTGTTTTAACTTCTCTTCCTTAATCTTAACAAGAGCATCTGTAATATGTTTAGTGAAAGCAACATGCATATCACTAGTATCAGGACTTCTAGCAAGATTTTGCAAGAATAAAATCACTTCAGAAATATTGCAACCATCTATATCAAAATCAAACTTAGCATCACTAGTAGTGTACTCATTAGGCTTAGGCACTGTAGGAGGAGGAATGGGGACTTCTTGTGGCTTTGATGGGGATATGCCGAATGGGGTATACCCAGCAGGACGTTTCCTACTGGTCCAAGCTGCCAGCGAGTGGGCCTGCAGGACGGCGACTGGATCAAGACTTAACAAAGAGCCAGGCGACTGGAAGCTGGAGGCCCAGAAGCGTAGCTAGGACCAGTCCGATTAGGTCAAGTATCCTCCAAATCCTTAACCAATTCGTTTGTAAATCTGTAAACCCTAGCAAGGTGAGCCTATATAAACCTCCATAGAGTATGCATAGAGGATACGTTCCATCATACACCCCCTGCAACTTGTCGCCTAGTCGTCGAGCTCGCCTTGTACTCTCTCATCAATACAATCTAGAAGCTTTACCCTCCGGGGGGCGAACCTGTGTAAACCCTTGTGTCTCCGCCCTCATCTCGCACCGCAGATGGCTGGCCGACCTTGCCCCTCATTCTACTACTCGCTGCCGATTGCAGCATCTGTCGTGGCCATTCCCACGATAGTGGCGCCCACCATGGGGCCTGGCCGGTCAGGCCGGTGTTCTACAGCGAGATCCAATCTGCCCATCAACGAGACGGTCACCACCGGCCGCATGATCACGATCGGCGAGATCCTCCAGATCTTGCCGAGTAGCTACGTCCTGGCGGCGCAACCCATCACGCACAGCGTGATCATGCTGGTCGGCACGATCAGCCTCTTCGTCGTCTTCACTGACACCATCGTCTCGGAGGATTCGGCTCGCATCCACGAGTTGCCACCGTGTGATCGACTCTCTGAGAGTCAGGTCCGCACCATCCACTGCCTCGCCTTCGAGTACGACTTGGCCAACAGCAACATGGCCGAAACCACCGTGGTCGCGGACGACACGTCCCTCAACGACGATGCTGACTCGGCGACCCCGGCATCAGTCGCCGGATCCATCATCACCGCGTCATCTGCGGGCTCCATCACCTAGGTTTCCAATGTGGGAGACTTCGAGGACCCCTCCATCCTTGGGATCTTCGACTCCGACTCCGGGTCAGAGAACACCGGCGACTTCCACGCCGGATCCGGTCACAACGTCGCGACCTACATGGTGAGCGGCGCTGAGGCCCCACCGGACCCCTTCTCCACGCCGATCCCGCCAACCGCAACGGTGAAGGAGGTCGAAGAACTCCGCCTGCGACTGGCGGACGCGGTCCGCAAAGAGCACGCCGAGCGTGAAAAATTTCGTCTCGAGCAGGCACGGCGCAAGAACTTTCGCGCTACCACCAACGTCGCATCAGGTCGTGCCTGAATCCCACCGTTCAGGGTTGCGCCCTGAACTTCGACGACGAGAACGACCTGGCCCGTGCGGCCCATCGTGTAATCTGCGAGAACGCGCCACCATAAGGAAGCACCCGACCACCACCAGGCCTGTTAGCAAACGGCGCTCCCCCACCACCGCCCGGTCGCACGCCCCCTCCAAACCAACCGCGGATCATGATCTCCGCGCAGGAGCGGGACGTGAATGGCCTCCCACTGTTTTCCACTCTGATGGATAATGTCATCGCGAGTCGAGCCACGGTCGACAACATCAACGTAACCGGGGAAGGCGCCTTGCAAATCCAATACGCTAGGGCCCTACTCGCCAAGGCCGTCGAGCAACAAGATGCGGGAGCAGACTCGCAGGGACGCGTGTACTCCCGCTCGTTAGGAAGCAGGGCGGCCGCCCGACGATGGCAAACATCCTCAATTGCCCCCCCCTGTACCCCCGCAGCTCCAACTGCAACCCACGAACACGGCACTCTCCACCAACGACCCGCGACCGACGAACAACATGGTCGCTGCCAACAGGCAGCCAGTCGACGCGCGGACCCAAATCATCAACAACCAGAGCTGGTGTGCACGCCAGCCTGACGACCTGAGGCATGCCCTCACCAATCGCCACGATGGCGAGCCGAGGGGGTCGCTCAGCCGAGTCGGCCCCCCAGTGCTTCGGACCAATGATCTGAGGCGAAAAGTACCTGGCGAACTTCAAAGCGCCGAAGGAGATCGAGAAGTACGACCCCTCGTACGACCCCCCGTGTGGCTGGACATGTACCTCATGGCGATGGGAATCGCCAGCCACACCGACCTGCTCGTCGCCCGTTACCTCCCCGTGATGATGGAGGGAGCGTGCCGGCAATGGATCAACACCCTCCCCGCAGACAGCATCGACTCCTGGGAGGAAATGCGTGATGCCTTCGTCAGGCACTTCGAAGGGTCCTACACCCGCGCCACCACCATCGAGGACCTGGAGCGATGCGTCCAGGGACCCCGCGAGTCAACCCACAGCTGGGTCTAGCAGTGGCAGGACCTATGGTACAACGCGGCTGGCATCCACCCGGATACCGCGATTCACTGCTTCAAGACCTCGTGCCGCTACGAGCCCTTGGTCGCCAAGCTCAAGCGAGTGTACAAAATACTAGACAACATACTGGACCTCCTCGAGATCGCCAAACGGTATGTGGAGGAGGACCCGAACCAAGAAACCGACGACGAGTCGGGAGGAAACCGCCGCACGAGCGTCCACGACAATGGGAGATGACCCAAGCTATGCTATAGCAACACTCGCCTCACCGGCAAGCGCCACGGTGATGGGCGAGTCGACTTCATCGCCAACGCCGGCTACGCTCCACGCGAGCCCAAGAGCTTCCGCCGCGACGGAGGCCAGCACCACGATGGTGGCAACTACAAGGCGAAGCCAAGGTTCGACCCCGCGGCTCTTCTCAACCAGCCCTGTGTGTTCCACATTAGGAAGGGGAAGCCCGCCACGCACATGACCGCTGAATGCCACTCTATGAGGGAGATCGAGAAGGCACGATGCGCAAGGGAGGAACCCAGCAACCACCCGCCAAATGGTGGGGCATTCGGCAATGACGTGGGATCGTTCCACACCTTCACCGGGTTCAGCACCAAGCGCGAGAAGAAGGTAATCTCTTGCGCCGTCGCCGTCAACACGGTGTCCCAGGTCGATGTCCCGCGATTCCTCAACTGGTCCGAGCAGCGGATCACCCGGAGTCGCGAAGATCACTCGCCATGGATCGAATATCCGGGCCGAGTCGCCTTAGTGGTCAAGCCCAAGGTGGGAGACTATTGGCTCGCCAAGACGCTGATGGACGGTGGAAGCTCCATCAACATTCTCTACCTGGACACATTCAGGTGGTTGCGGCTCTCGTAGTCGATGATTGAGACGACCTACACCACCTTCCACGGCATCGTCCCCGGTCGGAAGGCGTACCCAATTGGCAAGGTGACTCTTCCAGTCACCTTCGGCACTCCAGCAAACTTCCGCACCGAGCGGATCGTCTTCGAGCTAGTGCCCTTCAACAGCCCCTACCACTGCGTCTTGGGGCGGCAGGCGTTTGCCAAATTCATGGCGGCTCCCCACTACGCGTACAACGCGATGAAGCTCCCAGGGCCGTGCAGCAGCATCACCATCCACGGCGACCCCGACATGGCCGCCGAGTGCGAGGACAAAGGCGCCGAGCTCGCCAACGTCGTCATAGTGGGAGAAGCCAACCACGTGGTGGAGCTTGCCAAGTACGCGAGCGGGGTCAACAATGACGACCCCACAATACTCAAGAAGCCCAACTCGAAGGGCGGCGGCTCCACTGCCTTCGAGGAAACGACACACACCCGCACCATCGAGCTGGTCCCTGGCGACTCCAGCCAGACGGTAATGATCGGGACTGGCATGAGCCTAGCATAGGAAGGCGCGCTCATCTAGTTCCTACGTGAGAATCGTGAAATCTTCGCATGTAAGCCATCCGACATACCTGGTGTCCCGATGGAACTCGCTAAGCACAAACTCAACGCCGACCCCAAAGCGCGACCCGTCAAACAGTCGCTGCGGCCCTTCAATGAAGAGCGCCACTGAGCAATCGCCGAGGAGGTGCAGCATCTACTCGTTGCATGCTTCATTTGGCCAATTAAATACTCCAAGTGGATGGCAAACCCAGTCCTAGTCGAGAAGAAAAATGGGACCTGGAGAATGTGTATCGATTACACAAACCTAAACAGCGCCTGCCCGAAGGAGCAGTTTGTCCTCCCGCGGATCGATCAAATTATCGACTCGACCACGGGCTCGGAGTCACTGTGCTTCCTTGAGGCCTACTCTGGTTACAACCAGATCAAAATGACAGTCGATGACGAGGAGAAGACGGCGTTTATCACGCCATTTGGAGCATTCTGCTACACCGCTATGACCTTCGGCCTCAAGAACACCGGGGCGACCTACCAGAGGTGCATGCAGGAGTGCCTTGCGAGCCAAATTGGCCGCAACATCCACATCTAAATCGACAACGTGGTGGTGAAATCCACTCGCCAGGGCGATCTACTCGCCAACCTGGCGGAAACCTTCACAAACCTGCGGAGGTATAAGATCAAGTTAAACCCAGCAAAGTGCACATTCGGTGTACCTAATGGACAGTTGCTGGGGTACGTCGTCTCCAAACGAGGGATCGAGGCGAACTCCACCAAGATCAACACGATCGCCCGGCTTAGCAAACCCGAGTGCCTACGCGACGTCCAGAAGTTGGTCAGGTGAGTCGCGGCTCTCAATCGCTTCATCCCCCGGCTAGGCGAGAAGGTGATGCCCCTCTACCGCCTAATGCGCAAGAATCCCACTTTCCAGTAGGACAAGGAGGCAGACGACACCCTCCACGCACTCAAGGAGGTGCTACTTGCGGCCCCGCTACTCGCCGCCCCTATCGACAAGGAGCCCATGCTCGTCTACGTCGCGGCCTCCGAGCGAGTCGTCAGCGCCTTCATGGTCGTCGAACGACCAGAAGAAGGCAAGGAGCGCTCGGTGCAGTGACCTGTCTACTACATCAGCGAAGTCCTCACCGAGTCGCGCTAGCGCTACCCGCAGTACCAGAAATTGGTGCATGCGGTCTTCAAAGCCCAGCGGCGATTGTCGCACTACTTCCAGGAGCACCCAATCACGGTCGTATCCTCAGCACCATTGCAGGACATCATCCGCAACCGTGAGGCGACCGGACGAGTCGCCAAGTGGGCCGTCGAGATCAGAGTCCACAACATCAGGTACGAGCCGTGCAAGGCGATCAAGTCGCAAGCTCTAGCAGACTTTCTCGCCGACTAGGAGGAGGCGCGGCAGCCAGAGAAACGGTCGTACCTCCACTACTGGTCGCTACACTTCGACGGCTCCAAGAACGCAGATGGTGCAGGGGCGGGGATCATCCTCACATCTCCAAAGGGCGACAAGCTGCACTACGTCCTATACCTTGACTTCACCCCCTGCACCAACAACATGGCCGAGTACAAGGCGCTCCTGCACGGCATGCGAGCAGCCAAGGAAATGAACATCAATCGACTGCGCTGCTATGGCGACTCCGATCTCGTTGCCGGGCAGGTCGCTGGCACTTGCGATGCAGTCTCCCCAACCATGGCGGCATACCGCCAAGCCGTGGACCAGCTGGGAGGCGACTTTGTCGGCTACTCCGTCGACTGGATCGATCGACGCGAGAACGAGGAAGCCGACGCCCTCTCTCGCATCGGGTCGGCTCGCCTCGCGCCACCCGCCGGCGTCTTGCTCGACACCATCACCAAGCCTTCCGTCTCTCCCCCACGGGAGATCGACATCGGAATTCTGCTGCAACCAGAAGAAGCCCTGGTCGCCATGCTCGCTGAGCCAAGCGACTGGACCGCACCATATGTCGCCTACCTGGAGGGAGGGACCCTACCCGCTGATGAGGCAGAGGCCCAGATGATAGCACGCCACTTCCAACACTGCGTTGAACCCGCAGAAGGTCGCAAGATCCTCCTGGACATCCATGCTGGCGACTGCGGCCACCACGCTGGCGCTCGCTCCCTGGTCGTCAAGGCCATGCGACACGACTTCTACTGTCTCACCGTGTACGTCGACGTGGTCGACATCGTCCAACGCTGCGTCAGATGCCAGAAGTACGCTAACCAGACCCACGTCCCAAGCTCGGCACTCAAGACCATCCCCATCACCTGACCATTCGCCTCAAAGAGGAGGTTTCTTCAACCAGACCCACATCCCATCGGGGACTACTGGCCCAACCAGACCCACGTCTGACAGGATATGGATGTCGCCTAGAGGGGGGTGAATAGGCGATTAAAACTTTTCCTAGAGTGGCTCAACAAAGGCGGAATAAAACTAGTGTTTTACTTTGTTAAGCACAACCTAGAAAAACTAAGGTTTACCTATGTGCACCAACAACTTATGCTAAGCAATACAAGCAACAAAGTGATAGCAAGATATATATTACTTCAAGCACGAAGGCTATCACAATGTAAAGTGCATAAGTAAAGAGCTCGGGTATAGAGATAACCAAGGCACGCGGGGACACCGATATTTTACCGAGTTCCTCCCAACATGGAGTACGTCTCGTTTGGAGAGGGGGTGGTATCAAACCACCAACGCCACAAAAGGCCTCCCTTATTCTCCGGTGAATCTCACCCCAACGGGATCGATCCACGCTTCCACTATCGGTGCACTTGTCGGTGGCAACCGGAACCTCTCACAAGGTTGGGGCACTTCTCCACAACTTAATTGGAGGCTCCCAACAGACGCCACAAAAGGCCTCAACAAATGCCACCAAGGCCACAAAACCGTCTAGGGTTCCAAGAACCCAAGAGGGACAAGCTCCAATGAGCAACTCAAACCAAATCCTCCGAGGAGAACTCAAACTGATGCACCAACTGCAAATGGCAAGAACACCAGAAAGATGCTCAAATCCCTCACTCTCAAGTTCCAACAAAGCTACTAAAGCTATTGGGGGAACAAGAGAAGACGAATCAAAGAGAGACACAAAATCCCCCAAAATCTAGATCCCCAAAGATGCACTCACAAAGAGATGAATCAGTTAGGTCAAAACGTGGGTTTAGATCTCCTCTCTTTTCCACTCAAATATGGGCAAGAATCATCGGAGGAAAAAGATTAGGAAGCTTCAAGATCTAGAGCAAGTGTGGACAAAGTTTAGCCTAATAGATAATAGAGGAGCTCTTAAAACTGAAAACGGGCAACGCCTTAAATAGGGGCTCCAAAAATCTAGCCGTTTGAAGCAATTTTCGGGACGGTCCGGTACGGTAGTACCACACCAGTCCCATGCCCAGCGAAAAAGACAGCAGTAGCAGGCAACGAACGGGCGCGCGCAGCGAGGCGGTCGGCAGCGGCGTGAGCGAGGCCAGCAGATGCAGCGCAGCTAGCAGCAGCGGCTAGGCAGCTAGGCAGCCACCAGGCAGCGCGCGCGCAACGCAAGCAGCAAGCGAGCAGGGCCAGTGCAGAGGCAGCAGCGCAGCAACAAGCCAGCAGCGCGGCAGCAAGCATCGAGTGAGGCGCGCGGCGCGGCGAGTCAACGCAGGGGCGTAGGCGGGACAACACGTGTTGTGCGCATGCGGCGGCAGCGGCGCAACGCAGCAGAGCGGACCCAGCACGCCAGGCTGCAGCGCGGGCGAGCCAGTGCGAGGGATGGGCGGGCCGCGCGCGATTTGCTGGAGAGCGCAGGTCAACGCATGCGACATGCGATAGCAGCGGATCTAGATCTGGAAAAAAGGCTAATAAACTGGGCTCGGCCGATAGTCCGGCCCACCCGGGCGGTATTACCGGGCCGGTCCGGTAGGACCGGAAAAGGTACCAGGCCAGACTGAAGGCGAGCGGGCTGAGTCAGGCGCGTCCGGCACTGGGCCCGGTAGTACCGGATGGCTCAGTAACATTGTTTTTCTTTTTTCTTTTTAGAATTAAAACGGCAAATATTCAAACGGTCATAACTTTTAAACGGTAGCTCTGATTGACCCGATTCCAATTGCGTTGGATAAAGGACGATAAGGGCTTCTCAATAAAAAGTGAAAATATTGATTATCACCAAGTGAGAAAGTATCAAGTAGAATAATGTGAGATATCTCACTTGGTGAGAAACCGAAAAGCCGCATAAATCAAAATCGCACCAAGATATATATGGGAGATCCGATTTTGATGAACAAGAGTTTGTTATGGAGATTACCACAAGCTCTATATCCTCACATGGACAAGACCAAATAACAACCAAATATGATGATACAAATATGCAAAGGTTTGAGCTCTCTCCGAACGATGTGACCGAATTACTCATTAGAGAGCCCCTCTTGATAGTACGGTTATCTATCCTAAACCCGGTCTCACACACACAACGTGAGACCGACAAAAGGGAAAACCTGTCAAGATTATACCTTTGCCTTTAGCATTCCACTTGAGCTCGATGTAGACGGTCTTGCCCTTCTCAAGATGGAAAGCCTTTCTTAATTCCTCATCATCGACCTCGCATATTGAGCTTGCCCAACATATCTTCTTTGCATTTCATCGACCTTGAAGCCAACCCATGCTCCAAGCGATGTCAATGGACAAATCCTATAAGTATAACTTAATGCACACATTAGTCCATAAAGATTGTCATTAATTACCAAAACCACACATGGGGGCCCAACATGTTCTTTCAACGTCCCATTAGGGACTACTGATGGAGATATGCCGAATGGGGTATACCCAAGATCGCTTCCCATCGCCCAAGTCGCCAATGAGTGGGCCCGCAGGATGACGGCCAGATTGAGACTTAACAAAGAGCCATGCGACTGGAAGCTAGAGGCCCAGAAGCATAGCTAGGCCCAGTCGGATTAGGTCAAGTATCCTTTGAATCCTTAACTAAATCGGCTGTAAATCTGTAAACCCTAGCGAGGAGCCTATATAAACCTCCCTAGGGTACGCATAGAGGATACGTTCCATCATACACTCCCTGCGACTCGCCCCCTAGTCGTCGAGCTCGTCCTTGTACTCTCTCATCAATACAATCTAGCAGGAGTAGGTCTTTACCCTCCGCGGGGCCGAAGCTGGGTAAACCCTTGTGTCTTTGTCCTTATCTCGCACCGCAGATGGCTGGCCGCCCTTGCCCCTCGTTCTACTACTCGCTGCCGATTGAAGCATCTGCCGTGGCCATTTCCACGACAGGCTTACTGGTATCCATTCTAGTGATGGTGCACACACTATTGTTTCTATCAATTTTAGCTTCCCTTTCCCACTTAGCATGAAGTTGAGCCAACAGCCTAACATTTTCATCAATAGTAACTTGTATGGCATGAGCAGAAGCAAAGGTACTTTCCATGATTTCATGTTTAGCAGCCATTTTATTAATCAAGGAAGACTGTGCTTCAGACAAAGAGGATATGTTCTTCTCAACAGTTAAAAGTTTTTCCTGCACAGTCTTGTTGAAGGCAGTTTGTTTACTAATAAAGTCTTTGAGCATAACTTCAAGTTCAGAGGGGGAACTTCTAGCATTGTTGTAGGAGTTTCCATAGGAATTGCCAGTATTAGGAAGATAAGGCCTATAATTGTTGTTGAAATTGTTGTTTCTAATGAAATTCACATCAACTTGCTCTTCTTGAGCAACCAAAGAGGCTAAGGGAACATTGTTGGGATCTAAAGGAGCTTTCCCATTAACAAGCATAGCCATAATAACATCAATCTTATCACTCAAAGAGGAGGTTTCTTCAACAGAATTTACCTTCTTACCATGTGGAGCTCTCTCAGTGTTCCATTCGGAGTAATTAACCATCATATTATCAAGGAGCTTTGTTGCAGCACCCAAAGTGATGTCCATAAAGGTACCTCCAGCATCTGAATCCAACAGGTTTCTTGAAGAGAAGTTCAAACCTGCATAAAAAGTCTGGATAATCATCCAAGCAGTGAGTCCATGAGTGGGACAATTATTAACCAAAGATTTCATTCTTTCCCAAGCTTGAGCAACATGTTCATTATCAAGTTGTTTAAATTTCATAATGTCACTTCTCATAGATATAAACTTAGCAGGAGGGTAGTATTTTCTAATAAAAGCATCTTTGCACTTAGTCCAAGAATCAATACTATTTCTAGGCAAGGATAGCAACCATTCTTTAGCTTTTCCTCTCAAGGAGAAAGGAAACAGCTTGAGCTTAATAATATCTCCATCTACATCCTTATACTTTTGCATCTCACAGAGTTCAACAAAGCTATTGAGATGGGCAGCAGCATCATCAGAACTAGCACCAGAAAATTGCTCTCTCATCACAAGATTCAACAAAGCAGTCTTAATTTCATAAAAGTTAGCATCAGGAGCAGGTGGAGCAATAGGAGTGATTGATGTTTGTTCTAGTGAACTCACACAACTTGGTGTTCTCAGTAGAGTTCATTTTGGAAAAGGTGGGCAAGCCAAAAACAGCAGGAGCTAGAGCAGGAACTAATTGTTTATGTTTTTGAATAGAGAAAGCAAACCAAACTAAACTAACTTTTTTGGAGTTTTTGACAAAAATAGGCAAACAAAACGAAGCAAAATAAACTAAGCAAACTAAAAAAAAGTAAAGAGAAAGGTTGAGAAGGACTCCCCTTTGAAGACGTCCTTAGCCTCCCCGGCAACGGCACCAAAAAAGCTTGATGCAGCGCTGAGTTGATGTAGAAGCGCTTCGTTAGGAGCCCTAAGAGCAAGGTGTGAAGAAGCACAGCAACAAGTTTTCCCTCAGTAAGAAACCGAGGTTATCGAACCATTAGGAGGAAGGAAACCTCACACAGGTGTTGCAAGCAACGTGGAAACCTGCAAAACACAAACTCAAGACTTTGCCCCAACGAATCAGTGAGTTTGTCAAGCTCACCGGTTTGCTGTAATAAAGGATTAAACGGATGGTGTGGAAGGTCATGATGGTTTGCAGCAAGTAAATAGTGGAAGATGTATCAATGGTAAAGATTGGACCAGGGTGCATAGATCACTAGAGGTTCTCTTCTTAGATAAACAACATGGCATGAAGGGTAAACAAATTACAGCAGGGCAATTGACAGGAACTGAGAAAGGCATAAAAATGCAATACCAGACAAAAAGATCCTATGAGATTCGATTGGGCAATACAACAATATACATAGACCGCCATCCAACTGCATCTATGACTAGAAGTCCACCTTTCAGGTTATCATCCGAACCCCCTCCAGTATTAAGTTGCAAGCAACAGACAACTGCTTTAAGCAAAGTGTGTAAGGTAAACAATCCACTTGTTCCATGAACAAGAGACCGTTGTTTTGTCCCTAGTGGCAACAACACATCTACAACTGAAGAGATTTCTGTCACTTCCCTTGGAAACTAGAGGCATGAACCCACTATTGAGCATAAATACCCCCTCTTGGAGTCACTAGAACCTACTTGGCCAAGATATCTACTAACAACGGAGAGCATGCATGATCACAAACAACATAGACATGATAGAATCATAAAGACAAAACCATTAACCAACATGACATAGTAATATCAATATCCATCTGATCTCGGCAAAAACAACATGCATGATTACAAATAGATTAGATCTAGATCATGAATGGAGCTCACAAGATCTATACATGAAAGCACAAGGAGGAGATACAACCATCTAGCTACTACATGGACCCGTAGTCCAAGGTGGAACTACTCACGCTTCATACCGGAGAAGAAGGACTCCGGGATGATTTCCCCTCTGGCATGGTGCTGGGAAGAACTTCAGCTCCCCCTCCCCGATCTAGGGACGACGGTGGCAGCGGCTATAGAAGGTTTTGTGGAGTTTTTTGATCGGGTGCCTAGGGTTTCTGTATCGGGGGATTCTTATAGGCGAAGAGGCGAGGCTGGGAAGCGACCAGGGGGGCCACTGTCTGCCCAGGTGCGGGTTGGGCCCACCCGCGCCTAGGGGTTGCCAGCCACCTCCGCCTCTCCGACTTCGTGGTCCCACGGTAAATATTGACTTTATCTTTTGTCCCGTCCAATTTCGAGAATATTGATTTTCTGCCTTTCTGGAACCAAAAACAGAAGTCAACAGGCAACTGGCACTATGGAAACTTGTTAATAGGTTAGTTCCAGAAAAGATATAAAAACACCTCAAAGTGTAGACAAAGCAAAGAAAAGTAGATACTAAACAAGCATGGAGCTTCTAAAATTATAGATACGTTTCCGACGTATCAGAGGGGTTGTTGGTGAGTTCTTTATGTGGCCATCTTGCTAAGGAGAGGTTTCCAGCTATGGGGTTGCAAGGGTAGTGTCGGGATATGCCAACAAGGGGGTCATACAATAGGATCGAGTGATCTGAGGTAGACAATCAACACATGTAAAGCATCATACACGCACATGACAAACCAACAAGGCGTACCATAGGTACTAAGGGGTGATTACACGCCATAAGGGGAATCCTATTTTAGGGATGCGAAATCCTAAGTACAGATGTTACGGGTGTCTTGACTTCTATCTTGCCATTTTTTGTCGTCGGTGTCGTATTTGATCGATTTAGGGGCGATCAAGGACTCCGTTGGTAGGGCGATCTTGTAGTGTCTTTCGTATTTGGTAGCTTCTTAGTTTTGCTTGTCTTGGTGTCTCTTCATCTCGGGATCTCAGTCTCATAGTATCCGAGTTGGACTTCGTTTTTTTGGAAATGGAACATTTGAAGTAGACGAGTTATAGGGTAATCCATTTTCAAATCGTTTAAGTCAGAGAAGATGAGATGAGAAATCTTTAAAAAAGGCTTTTGAGAAAATAGTTTTTAGAAGCCGATGTTTTCTGAAATAGGGGTTGTCCTATCTAACGGCCATGCTAACTAAGGTCTCCAACAGTCAGGATGGCTCTGATACCAAGTCTGTGGCACCCCGAATTTATGGTCCGAGAATACCCGTTATGCATACAATTCACGTTCCCATGATCATTGAGTCATGAGAATAACCGGCCAGTACCATTACATCATCCAGAAAATAAAGATTTCAAAACTTACGAAGTGGCCATTATGGCAATTACAACACAAGTAGCGGAAGTCTTCAAGCGCAGAGCCCATGTCATGCCTTAACCTGCAGGCGACTGACTGGGAAGACAGCCTAGCTCGCATAGACGTCGGCACCTTCGTCACTTCTTAACATCTGCAATCTGGCCAAGTAAATAGCCAGGGACAATGCCGGTGAGTACTTTGAATGTACTTGCAAACCACCAAGACAAGGTAACAAGGTAATGCATTTTGGGCTGTGGCGAGATAGCTCTACGCTATAGTTGTTTCTAAAAAACCTAGCATTGGCATCTCTATATCTTTGTTGAAAAAGAGCTTTTAGAAAATATGCCTCCTTTTAGAAAGTCTGGATATCCCCATATCCTTGTTAAAAACTTTGAAAACAGTTTTATAGTAAAACCCCTTTTTAAAACATCTTTGACCATCTCTGGTCAAAACCAAACTCGTCCTTATCTTCCCCCATGACCAAGTCACATCCTTGTTATTCATCTCAAACATATCCCTAGGGTACTCCTAGCAATCACTTTTCCAACCGTCCTTGACCGTGGACACGGCTATTTGAATAGATTAGACTCTACAGAGTTTGTGTACTTTACCCACAAGAATCAATACATCCGCCGGGATATAACCACGACCCGCTACACAAGGTAGACGGGGGTTCGGATAATCAAACCTAACTTTCATTTGTCCATCCCTATCATAGGCGGCTTTTCCTTTTGGGTTGTTCTCTCCGGCACGAGTATGTGGCATGACGGCCATAGTCCTCCCTTCCGTACAAGCCTATTCCCCACACTATAGTTTGGCATATAGTAATTTGACTCCACTTCCTTCTGAACATACAATAAGTCATACCGTCCGTGAGAGGTCCAATTGTTGCACCGGTACCTTGTCCACGACAGTCCGGATTTCAGGGGATTTCTCCCCTTTAGCGAGTACGAGCAGTCCCGTCTAAAGACCACAAACTAAGATCTAAGCCCCAGCGACTGGGGTAGTGTGGTTGCATAGATAAATTGTTCCGGTAAAGGCGTAGAACATCCCTTTCTCTTTCTCTTGCTCAACATTCTCTTTATCCTCCTCATATCTTCTTTAGTAAAACCTCCACTCAAAAACGATGCCTCTTTCAAAGGGTTTTATTTTGGAAAACTTTGTAGTAGGGTAAAATCCAAAATAGTTTTATCATTTAAAATACGTAGTTTCCAAGAGGGAAGATGCTAAGAATCTTAGCCTCGATCTAAAGGGTAAAAGGTGGGTGTCAACGAGGGTAAGTGTCCTAATGGACACTCCATCATAACTCAGAGGAGCCAAGTTACTCACGCCTTTTATTTGAAACAGACCAGGCATTTAATCATGAAATTCATAAACGAGATATAAAAAATTTGATAAAAAGGAGTAGGTTAATAGAGGAGTTCAGGAACGGTGGCTTGCCTCTGACCAGCGAGATGTCCCTTGATGGAGTTAGAAAACACGAATACTGAGTACAATAATAATAAGAGAAACCTGATGCTTCCTTCTTCTCGGCGTCATACAATTGCAACTATCGCCGTCATTGAGCATACATGCAAACAAAATAATACCACATTCAAAACAATGCATACAAACATCAAACATACAGTAAGCAAAAGACAAAACAAGTTTATAGATCAGTATGTGTTGAGGATTTGGTTGGGGATATAAGGGAGATGCTTGGGTTGCATTTGTTGATTTTCTAGATTAGATTTATAGTTCAAAACTACCTAGATAAGGGGGTTTTAGAGTAAGGCCAATTTATGTATGATACCACTGTATACAAATGGAACCATCAGATAGGTATTGATAAAATGAATCCAACAAAGGTGGTTTCACTATTTTATCACTTTCCATTGATTTATAATGATTTTTATAGTGGATAAAACTCTAGTTTTAGGAAATAATTCACCAGACAAATTATGGAGCTTCCAAAATTATTTCCTTGGGTGATTAGGTAGTATTTGGTGGAATGATTCAAGAGGAGTTGGAATCATCCAAAAATAATTAACATAATGCCCTCGGGAAATTCCCAAAGTCAGTTCTGGATGATATTTGTCTTTTTCACCATATTAAATCTATAAGTTCTTTTGAGGTGATTCGAAATAAAAATGTTAGGTACTTACAGCGCCTTTCTGTAGAAATTGGAATCACCCTTTTTGGATAAGCAGATCTAAAGTGGTGAATTTATTAGTGATTAAACTATGCACATAATCGTTTAATTCACCAAAATTAGAGAAGAGTTCAATAAATTTTGGGGCTCCAGGGGTTTGATACCTATGGGTATGTATATGTACAGAGAGTTGGAATTAGGTCAAAACTAAATCTTCTTTGACCTAGAGAATTTTCTAAAGACATAAATGGCCTCAATTTGTTATTTTCACCAGGGCAAGCTAGGGAGCTAATGCGGGTAGGTCTGGGACTACAAGGCATGGATTATACCTTCCAGTACAGAATTGTTTCAGGCCATTTGGGTAAATAAAAATCTCTAAAGAAAATTATTAGTGAAATGGACACATCTTGGTAGATGATTTATCATATTTAATTTAGACATCCACTGGGCCCAACAAAGCTATTGCATGTTGAAGGAGATACTCAGGAACATTAGAAATTTTAGATCTAGTAATTTGGATTTATTTTCCATTTTTAAAAATATTTAAACCAAAAGACTAATCTGCATATATGGTGAATATATAAAGGAAAAGAAGAGGTAAAGGGGCAGGCCGAAACTAACAGAGGTGGGCCGCATAGGGACCGGGCCGGCCCAGCGCAGGGTGCCTCGCGCGCGGGAGCACGGTTTTGAAGCCAGTCCATGTGGGCCCGCCTGGCAGGGATGCTGGGTCACCGAAGCGGTATGGGACGCCCCTGGCCATCCGATCAGAGGTCGATCAACAACCAGGGGGTCGTCTCCTACCTCGATGAGGGCTCACGAGGCGGAAACCCTAGGTGGAGCGACGGGAGCTCGGGAGGTCACCGTGGGGGCACGCCGGAGCCGGGGATGCGGCAGAGAGGAAGCGGTGCTCCACGGGGGCCCCAGGGATATGCAGAAGAAGGGGGTTCCGCTGCGGGAGAGAGCTCACGCGATAGCGCCTGCCAGGGTGGCCTCGAGCTCACCAGCGTTGTCCATCTGGGTGCATGCATGCCGAAGAAAAGTATGGGATTAGATGGTTCTTGGGGAGAGGTTCGCCCTAAAGCATAGAAAGGAGGGGAAAAGAGGCAGGGAGCAATCCATGCAAGCCCATCCATGAGCATGGCCGAAGAACTTTCCAGGAGTCTCTAGGACAACAGGGCGAGAGGGAGGATCTGGGTGGCAAGGGGAGGGGTGTGGCGAGGGAGAGGAATATAAATGAGGCAGAGAGGAAGGATAGCCCGACCTCTGGCCTTTTTAAAATGATGTGGTGTTGGTCTATGGTGGGTTTAGTCCAATGAGAGGATGGGGATGGAGCTGGCCATGGATTTGGCAAGATGGGAAGTGCTGGGAGGTGTGGGGCCATCAGCTCGACCTAAGAGGGAGAGGGGAGTGGCTTCTGCTCAGCTTTTCATCTAGGGAGTGGTATACACATTGAAACCATTGTCTCTCCCTTCTTCCAAAAGATAAAGGACAAGGGGAAGGTGATGGGTATTGTAGTTCTATAGTGCACACGACCAGGAGGGAGTTCTGGTGAGATGGAGAGGTGCTTGGCAAGTTTTAAAGAGGGGTGGAGGGGGTTTGGTTCAAGTTTTAATTGTTTTGCATAATTTGATCACATGAGTTCTTGTGAAGGATTTTGGATAAATTGCATTGGACAATATGGGGAAGTGTTACTGGTGTGTATATAGGGTCAAGGTACTTCCATAGGATTTATTTGGGATTTTTCTAATGATTTTTGGTGCACTTAAATTCATTTATTCAAAAAGTGCAGAAGTAGTTTCTACAAGCTCATTTGATATATTTACATTGCAAAAGAGTGGTTTTGATGTGATATGGTCCTAAATACCATATCACACATTGGAGACTTTTATTGGGATTTATTGATAGGGGAAAGTATTTTTAAGGAATTATTTCTTGTTTCTGTCATTTAAGGAAAAGGGGAAAAAGAAATAATAAAACATCTCAAAAATATTTATTTTTTAGATGGTAAGATAGGGTATGATATATAGGCATCAAATGTGCCTTGTGTTGGCAAGGTGGTTTGGAGGAAGGCAAAGTTTTCTTTATAGAGATGGTTTTGAGGATTTTGCAAATAAAGGAATTTAAATAGCTTAATAATCCAAATAATTATGGGAATTATTTTGGTATGACTATATCCAAGGTGGATGATGTAAAATTGATGTATACATCAATTTCATCTTTTTTTAATAATTATGGTGAAAATGGATGGAAACTAGATTTGGGAGAATGTAGGGTTTTGATAATTTATGCCACCTAAGCATGGTTGGATTAGTGAGCTCATAGTTCACCTTGGTACAAGGGATAGATGGATAGCTATACCAAGTTGTATATATGATCATGGAGGCAAGAGTTTGGCTTGGTTGGATTTGAGGTTGTTTAGGAGTGATGGCAAACTTTGATGAAAATAAAGCTGCCATAGCAGGATTGTCATGATGCCATATAGACTAGGTGGGTTTAAGATGCCCAAGGTTCCAATGGAAACATGTTAAGTAGGTTTTTATAATCCATGGTTATTATATCATAACCATGCAAATATTTGGTCAAGGGGAGGTAGCATGTAGATGTGAGCTTCTGCCAAAGTAGGCATGATGATAAGATTTGCAGAAAGGATTATTATCTTGGCTACAAAACCAACATAGATGAGTGGGAGCTAGAATGGCTTATCCAAGGGAAATAGTTTTATTTGGTATTACTAATGATTTACTAAAATATGGTTCATTTACATTCTCAAGAATGCATATAGTTTGGAAAAGGTAGAGCTCCAAAGATTGAATCTAGGTAGGAAATCCACACTTAGCCATTTTGGTAGATTCAGGGTTTTTGACTAGATTACCTAGATTGATTTGATTTGGAGATGAGATGGCCACTTTGGTGGCTTAGGGTAGATCCAGGGTTGGGATGCTTGGTCTGAGATTGATGATTACAAACATATATTGGGTCCTAAGGAATTAGCTACTATATTAACTCACTCTAGTTCCTAGCAAACAAGACAATCAGCAGATCAAGGCAATTCATCAGACAACAGATCAAGGCAATTCATCTTTTCACTTATCCAACTATTACTAGGGCTACCATCAAGCCTAGCTTGAGGTAAGGATGGGTATTTTTAATTGTTTATGCCTTGAAGTAAGATAAGGACCATCTTGCTATTTCTTCCAAGATTGTAATGAAAAGGTTTTAATAAGAACTTTGGAAAACCTAGGGATAAGTGTAGCTGGGAGTCCTGTCTTGAAAACATAAGGAGATTATATATGTAGTTCTCCATACTTTTGTTAATAGACCTAGTAAAATATATTTTTATGGCAAAGTTATCTTGGCTCAGGTTTTGAAATGCCAGAACATTTGAGAATATGAAAGATGAGCCAAGACATTTCCATTATAAGATAGCCCTTGTCAGATAGAGTTGAGATAAGAAGTAGAGTACCTAATGCACAATCAGTTGCATGCACTCAAGCAAACAAGAAAGCAAACATTGCAACACTTAATGAGAATTTTTTTTTGTTCCCCCTGATTTTTGTATTTTGGACACAAATCAGGGTTGCAAAAATTGGGATGTTACATATTATGTAGACGGGATCCATGATTGTATTTGGTCTTTGATTAGTTGGATGCTAATACTAGGGATTAGCTCAGTATTGATCTGGTAAAGGGGATGGGAGGGTCACTTGAGTGACTTAATATGGATCCAGATTTGGAGGCTTGATTTGGGGATTGGTGATCTCTACTACTTGTTGGATACTAAAGGATGAGCTACTAGATTAGCTCTCTTTAGTTCCTAAGAAATGAAAGGAATCAGCAGATCAAGGCAAATCATCAGACAACAGATCAAGATAATTCATATATTTAAACTTATCAACTACTACTAAGGTTACCATCAAATCTAGCTTGAGGTGAGCATGGGTGTTTTGAAGAGGTTGTGATTTGAATTAAGGTAAGGACCTCTTGGTGTTTCTAGTAAGATTAGGATCAAAAGGTTTTAGTAAAGGTTTTGTGAAACCTAGAGGTAAGAGTAGTTGAAAGTTTAATCTTTAAAACATAAGAGAGTGTATATAGGTCTCCATAGTTTTTGTAATTAAAAACTAATAAAGTAGTTTGTTTTATCAAAGTCATCTTGGCTCAGGCTTGAAATGCCAGAACTTTTGAGAGTTTGAAAGATGAGCCAAGACATCTCCTTTGTAAAATAGTTTTTGTCATGTGTGATTAAGGTAAGGAGTATGGGATCTAATATACAATCAGATGTATGAACACAAGCATCAAGCAACAAGAGTTGAAACACTTAACAAAAAAAGTTTTTGTTCCCCCTGATTTTTGCCTTTTTTACAACAAATCAGGGTTGCTGAAATTGGGATGTTAGAGGTGTAATATGAACCTTTTATAGTGTGTCTTACATTTTTTGAGACGGTTATTCATACAAGTTTGTAACAAGTCATTTGTTCTACTTTTATGAATGATTTCTATTATGTTCATATGTTATTTTCGATTATGTTGAATTATTTGAATTAAAAACTAATTAATAATACATGAAAGTTTGTAAAATGGCCTAATCGCCATAACGTGGGAAAGACATCTGGCAATAAACCAAATAGTACTTAGTGGCATTAGTAAAGACCATTAAATCAAAAGGCAAACACTCACCTAGAATATAGTAAGCCGTCTAGAATTTGTGTAAGCTTTTGGGTTTATGTGATAAAACCAAAGTATTAATGAATAAGTCCTTGGAAATTGTAAGACAATTTTTCATAATAAGAACCAAAGAAAGGGCAAAGTTAGTATTGCTAAAAAGTTTTGGTGCATTCTCGAGAAAGGGCGTTTCTCGACAACGGTGTTTACAAAATAAAAGTAAGAGCATGATTAAGGTATGTGACCATGCATTGGAATGATGAGAAGCGTAAGTGGAAAATGTTCCAGGACGCGAATCTTCATGTTATAATGAAAAGGAGTCAATGATTTGATCATTGTAGTTTTCAGTTATGCTTTTACAAAAAGTAGTAGGATTCACAAGTATGCCCTACACATGGTGTAGAGATTAAAGTGAATTGTTGTTGGGAACAAGACATACCTACGAACTACAAGGAAATTGATGGTAAACTAAAGTTACAAGAAATCTTGAAATTAAAACTTCACTTGAGATTAGATGGTAAAATTGTTACTGAATATCGTGAAGTAAAGGAGTTACTTGATATTTCTAAAGGACTGCAAGGTTATAAGAAATAAGTGGGTGTCTTAAAAGACAAAGCGTGATCCGTCAAGAAGGTTCTTGATAGAATTCAAATGAATTTGATTCAGAGTAATGAATGTCTAATGGATTTAGAATCTATTAAAATAGGGTCTCGAATTGATGATTGATCAAGAGATTTTGAATTGTTCGAAATGTCGAGAAAGCATATGCACAATGCATAAAGTTGAGTGGGAGCTAGGGAGTCTTCCTAGATTAATGTGTGAATGACATATTCTTGTGAGGAAGTATTGTAGGGTTCAAAACTCACATATGTAATTGACATATTTTGAGTCGGAGATTGATAGGGTTCATGTGTGTAAGTGACACATCATTAATAAAGAACAAAAGCCAGTAAATAAGTAAATATTGATTTATGAGAACATACGACATTGAAATCTAGGATATTAAGATATGTCCTATGGAATTATGTTGGAATGAATTCCTAAAAGAGATTCCGAATGGTTCATAATGTGAATTGATTTAGGAAGAGTCCTAAGTAATTCAAAGGGGTTAGGAAAAATCATTAAGTATAATAGTCTATGATTTAATAAATGAATAGGATGTTCAGACATCCACTCTGTTGTGACAAAGGATTCCGAATTGAAATCATGACAAATACTCAACATAATATGATCCATGTTCTTATTTGGAAGAGCAAGTTCAAAAATGATTGGTGAATCATTGAACGATGATTTAGGACTGTCCATAGCATCTGGAGAGATCTGTAGACATGTTTCCGGATCTGTAAAGACAACATCCTTGAAGTATAAGGGGTTATACTGGAAAGGCTATATGTTGAATTTAAGAAGATCAAAAATCTCTACATTAAAAGTTACCTCGGGCATAGTTGAAGCATGATGGCTAAATATTCGAAATAGCACAAGGTGCATTTTGAATTGGAAATCTACATTTAATAACATAGTATATGAATACTACCATGTGTTGTATAAATGTTGAAGCTTTGAGAAGAATTTTCTCACAGAGTGTGTTCCAAATACTTAGTGCCCATGATAAAGTCCCCAAGACCTATCTAAAGTCACTGCCACTATCTGGAACTTGAATAACCCCATTCTATTGCCAAATCATTGTACATGCACAAGAAAAATTATCATGGAGATGATAAAGGTATTAGTGTCATGTAGGATGACATTAATAAGTTGCAAAGGATACACAAGGAATGAAATATTCATTTCTTAGACTTAGAACTCTTCCATGAGAAAGCATAATCAAAAGAACCAAGGGGTATGGTACTGATGATTGGATAACAAATGCATCTAGTTTATTTGTACTCTTGTGCAAGTGGGAGACTGAATGAAATATGCCCTAAGTAAAATATTAGATGGAATATTTCATAAAGTTTATGGTTAAGTTTGATATCAAGCTATAACTGTATTGATAGGGAAACATCAATACATCTGTGATATACAAACAAATGGTAATTCATGGTGAAACTCTAGTCACTGGTTCATTAGTCAACGGATGATCAAAGATTTCCTGATCATGATGGTGCCTCGGCCCCTAATTGACAATGAGCTCATTTCATTGGGGAATGAGATGATGAACATACCCTATCTACAGCATCGTATCACCATCATGTCATAGAGTTCAGGTTATGATGATAAGGAAACATAGTGACTCTTTTCTTAGACCGTGAGACCATATCAAATCACTGTCTCCCGAGGTTTCTTTGATGGCACACAATATCACTCAGTGAAATGGTTATCATAAACGTGTCGTTGGGTATCCGGAGGAAAAAGGTTGAGGAGACTGTGTCAAGAGCAGGATTTGTCTATCCGTGTGACGGAAGATTCTCTGGGCCCTCTCAGATAAGTTATAACCATAAGTCACTGAGCGTGTGACAAGGTCACGGGGATATCACTTATTGGATCGAGTAAAGATGGTATTGTCTGTAACGAGATTGAACACTAACTTAGGGATGTCACTTGATCAAAACCTCGTATAATACAGTACCGCAGAGACAAAAGGAATACGACACAGTGTTTACGGTTCAACGACAAATATCGTTGAGTACACAGCTGGTCATTATGGGCATCCAGGTCCCATTGTTGATCATTGCATACATGATGGATCCAATAGCCGAAGCATATGGAATCCTGCTCATGCGCTCACGCTCATCAGTAGTCGAAGGACACTGAGTCTTGCTGAGTTTTATGCCATGAGACATGGGCAAGAACCCCTTCTTAGCCTCTTCCATGCTGAACCGTTTCAACACTTTGTCAATGTATGTACTCTGGCTTAATCCAATTAGCCTCCTTGATCTATCTCTATAGATCTTGATTCCCAGAATATATGTTGCTTCTCCTAAGTCCTTCATCAAAAAACTATTTTTCAATGAGGTCTTAACAGATTCAAGCATAGGAATGTCATTTCCAATCAGCAATATGTCATCTACATATAAGATTAGAAATACCAGCGCTCTCCCACTTTCCTTCTTGTAAACACAAGGTTCTTGTTCGTTTTTGGTGAAGCCAAACTCCTTTGAAACTTCATCAAATCGAATGTTCCAACTCCGAGATGCTTGCTTCAGCCCAAAAATGGACTTTAGAAGTTTGCATACCTTTCCAGCATTGTTTGGATCGAAAAAACCTTCGGGCTGCATCATATACACGTCTTCCGTTAGGATTCCATTTAGGAAAGCCGTCTTGACATCCATCTGCCATATTTCATAGTCGAAATGTGCAGCAATGGCTAGAATGATCCGTATAGATTTAAGCATCGCTACGGGCGAGAAAGTCTCGTTGTAGTCAACTCCTTTAACTTGTCAAAAACCTTGTGCAACAAGTCGAGCTTTATGGATGTGAACATTTCCATCCATATCAATCTTCTTATTATATATCCATTTGCACTCGATGGCTTTAAAACCATCAGGCAGGTCAACCGAGTTCCAAACTTGATTGTCTCCCATGGACTCTATCTCGGACCTCATGGCGATCAGCCATTTCTCAGAGTCTGGGTCCACCATCGCTTCTGCATAGGTTGCAGGCTCATAATTGTCTAACAATAATAATTCCTGCGTTTCGCGGAGCCTCGCCGACCTTCGTGGTTGTGGTGCTTCTATTTCCACGGGTTCCTCAACTTGTTCTGCTACAATAGCATCACTTGTAGAAGCATCCCCAACTGGCTCATCTTGAACTTCTTCAAGTCACACCGACCTTCCACTCGTTCCCTTTGTGAGAAACTCTTTCTCTAGGAAAACACCGCTACGAGCGACAAACAATTTGCCCTCTTCTCGGTTGTAGAAGTAATACCCTAAGGTTTCCCTCGGATATCCCACGAAAATGCACTTATCCGATTTTGGTGTTAGCTTGTCTGACTGAAGTCGCTTGACAAATGCATCACAACCCCAAATCTTTAGAAAAGACAAACTGGGATTCTTTCCAGTCCACATCTCATATGGTGTCTTAACTACGGATTTAGATGGTATCGTGTTAAGTGTAAAAGCTGCCGTTTCTAGAGCGTAACCCCAAAATGATAATGGTAAATCCGACTGGCTCATCATTGATCGAACCATGTCCAACAAAGTTCGACTGCGCCATTCGGAGACCCCGTTTCTTTGAGGCGTTCCGGGCAGCGTGAGCTGTGGAACAATTCCGCAACTCTTTAGATGACTGCTAAATTCATGACTCAAATATTCACCTCCATAATCAGATCGCAAGGCCTTTATTTTCTTGCAATGTTGATTCTCTACCTCACTCTGAAACTCCTTGAACCTTTCAAAAGTTTCAGACTTATGCTTCATCAAGTATACATAACCATATCTACTGAAATCATCAGTGAAAGTAATGAAGTAGTGATATCCTCCTCTGGTTGTCGTGCTCATTGGTCCACACACATCAGTATGTATGAGTTCCAACAAGTCTGTCGCTCTCTCGGGTAAACCCAAAAAGGCGATTTGGTCATCTTTCAAAGTAAACAAGCCTGATATGTCTCGTATGATTCAAAATCAAACAAAGTTAGAAGACCATCACCATGGAGCTTCTTCATGCGCTTTTCACTTATATGCCCCAAATGACAATTCCATAAATAGGTAGGACTCAAATCATTAGGCCGAAGCCTTTTAGCACTAACATTGTAAACTGAAGCATCATCAAGATTTAAAATAAATAACCCATTCACAATGGGAGCATCAGCCATAAACATATCATTCTTAGAGATTACACAACCATTGTTTGCACTCGCGAATGAATAACCATCCCTCATCAAACATGAAGGTGATAAAATGTTTCGACCCATACTAGGAATGTAATAACAATTATTCAACTCCACAATAAATCCTAACGAAAGGTGAAGTTGCATGACACTGACGAACAATGCAGCAACCCTTGCTTTATTTCCGACGCGAAAATCCACTTCACCTTTCTGCACTTCTCTAGTCCTTATTAGCCCCTGCATCGAATTGTAAATATGAGCAACCGATCCTGTATCAAATACCCTTAACATAAGAATTAGTGAGAAGAATGTCCACAACATTTACAGCAAGCGTACCTAAGTGGGAAGTACTCTTACTTCCACTCTTCTTCAAAGAAGCCTGGTACTTGCTGCAGTTTCTCTTCTAGTGGCCATGTTCATGACAAAAGAAGCACTCAGTGTCTTCTACAGGTCCAGCCTTTTGCTTGGGTGCAGGCTTAGGGATCGTATCCTTAGCCTTGCCCTTCTTCTTCCAAGAAGTACCCTTTTTCTTGAATCTAGGCTTGTTCTACACAGCCATCACATGGCTATGCCCTGCACACTTCTTCATGTCACTTTCTGCTGTTTTAGCATCCCGCATAACTCATTAAGGCCCTTCTCTACCCCATGCATATGGTAGTTCGAAATGAACTGCCCATAGCTGGATGGAAGAGACGCCAAAATGAAGTCAGTGGCCAACTCTTGGCCTAGTGGAAAACCAAGCTTTTCCAAAGTCTGACTGTAACCAACCATTTTGATCACATGGGGGCCTACAACTGCTCCCTCTATTATCTTGCATTCGACAAAGGACTTGGCAACATTGTACCTCTCAGTCCTTGCCTAATCTTGGAACATGTCCTTAAGCGCAACGATCATATCGTATGCATCCTGATCCTCAAACTTATTTTGAAGTTCAGGTTCCATGCATGCAAGCATAAGACATCTAACCTCAAGAGAATCATCACATGCTCTCTTGTAGGCATTCTTTAGGGCAGCAGATGCATTATCAGCAGGTTCATCGGGGATTGGGGTATCCAGAACCATTTCCTTTTTATCAGACCTGAGAACAATTCTCACGTTACGGACCCAGTCAGTATAGTTTGTTCCATTAAGTTTATCTTTGTCAAGAATCGAACGCAAAGAAAAAAGTGATGTAGTGTTCGGTGCCATTGATCTAAAATAGAAAACATGCAAAATACTAAGCCATGTAACCATGAAAGAGTAAAACATATTAAACAATTTAATAGCATATACTCCCACTTAAATCAATATCCCTCTATTGATACTAAGTGATTCAAGATCCACAATTAACAAGTCGACTAGTGAGCTTTAGCATCACTGCTAGAAGACAAGGTAAATAGGTAAGCAACACTTGCTAATCATATCACATATGACTCTTGTTGTTGGGTGACATCTCTATGTCAAAACTAGGTGCCCAACCTTTATGCCCCAAGGTCATTAACTGTTAAGATGACCTTGTCAAGCTCACCAACTCTTATGCGTGTAGGTATCCGATACAAACCCATCCGGCCAAGGAAAACCGCGGCAACCTAATTTCATAGGCCCACCAACGATTGTACAGGGTATAGGATGGTGCAAGGTTTGGTTGGGAGGGCATGGTTAACTGAAACTTTGTGAGGGATCATTCTACTTCTATCATCTAAGCACGCATAGAGTAAAACGCATAAGAATAGCATTCACATAGTTGTGACACAGTATGGCCCATTTTCTCATGTTGATCTCTATCGCCATAGAACCTGTCCACCATGATGATCTCCATCTTCATGTTCCATGTGAGCCATCCTCCAAGTGATGAGTCCTCCAAGAACTAATACAAGCTATTACACCTAACAGCTAGTAATCAAAATTACTTAGAATTGGGATCATCACAAGTTGGCATGCAGGCCATTACAACAATTGACAACACATATAAACTGTGAAAAATGAGAGATTTAATCTACACAATTTTCTTTAAGGATTTTGATCGGCAAATCAAATTTACCATAAACCATCTGTTGTTCCGATCTGATCAAACTCCTTTGATCACGGTACATCAATTTTAGATCTAGGTTCCGATTCGATCAATCATATTGATCTTCGCGTGGATTTATGTGTCACTGTCTACCCCGATGGCGGAAGCCGACCAGTAGGGGTAAGTCTTTCGACAACCTCAGAATCACGATCACGGAAAGCAAGATCATAGATCAATCCTGAACCACCGCAATACAAACGATCACATCATTCATATCAATCTGCATATCACCATATGCAACCATCCTGAACCTATAATTGAATAGCATCGGCTCTGATACCATTGAAGGGATACGGGTAGGCTACACTAGCGCAAATCAAAATTTTCTACCGCATATACCAGGATTACTGTTGTTATAGATCACGGGATTACCACTAGATGCGCAGTTGCGGAACTTGATGAAGCGCGTCGAGGCAGTGCAGATGATCTATGTCTCCTCCTTATTCTCGTCCCACGAGCAACTCCCCTTGTACGGCTCGTCCAAGCGCTACAGATGCAGCGCCTCCGAGGTATCCACACGTACAGGGTGGAAGCGTTAGACGCCGGACTGCTAGGTTCGCGTGTGCAACACAGGCGTGAGGAGTGGCGGCTGGGTGGAATGGTCTAACCCTGGTCAGCTCACCCCACCCTCTCTTATATAGGCGTCCCTAGTAGGCTTCTACATTAGCAGCCCATTAGTAGCATAAGCATGGTCAGCGCCTTAAGTGTGTGACCCTTAGGTTCGTACACGTATAGACATGACATGAATACACATATTCTGTCAATAGTTGGTAGCGGCCTCTAGCAAGACATGCCAACTCCTAAACGTATACAAAGATCATATCGGACGAACCATCACAAGGTTTAGTACATGTCTTTCCCTTTGCCTCACGATATTTGGTGTAGCTCCAAGCAGACCTCCCTTTCTCGACATTGTGATTCGGAATCCATTTACTAGGTTAACTCTTAACCATATGTAGCACGGCCATGCATTTCTGGATTCGATCACTCGAGGGGCCCAGAGATATCTCTCTCAAGTAGAGAGGAGCAAATCCCATCTTGATTGACCATGCCTTGCAGCATGCTTCAGGACAAACCCGAAAGCTACATTTATAACTACCCAATTACGGAGCAGCGTTTGATAGCCCCAAGGTAGGTCGATCGACATCTCAAGTACATGCGACAATCTCAGGTCTAAGGACAAAACGTACATGATGTGTATAGAGAGAGCTGCAACTAATTGACAGTCTCAAGTTGGGTCAGTCCAACCCCATGTTCATAACATGTGTCCACATCATTGGTTTGACATCTCCATGTCTATGACTTGCGAAACATAGTCATCAACCAATCGATGTGCTAGTCTAATATTCATGTGTGTCCTCACATGAACTCTGACTAGGGACAACTCTTAAATAACCATACAAGTATAGAGTTTCACAAACAATTCACATAATTGTCAATCAATACAAGTTGCCTGATATGGATATTCAAGGAACATTACAAGAACTCATGGATACATAAGAAATAAAATCATCTCTATGATTGTCTCTAGGGCATATTTCCTTCAGAGCCTACGATACATGTCTTCATGATCTTCATCTTCCTTCATATATAAGCCTTCGGCTTCATTGCTTAGTGCATCGTACTGGTTCCTCCTCATGCTCTCATTCCCAATGAACAATACAGTGAGAGCATCCCAATATTCCTTGGCAGTGCTGAGGTGCTCAATTTGTGGATAATCCTTTGTACCCAATTGAAAGAACATGTTGGCCCCCATGTGTGGTTTTGGTAATTAATGACAATCTTTATGGACTAATGTGTGTATTAAGTTGTAATTGTAGGATTTGTCCATTGGCATCACTTGGATCATGTGTTGGCTCCAAGGTCGATAATATGAAGAAGAAGATATGTTGTGCAAGCTCAAAATGCGCCATCTATAAAAGATCTCATGTTTGATGCTTGCCATCCTCGGTGATCATGGATCGATGATGAGGAATTAAGAAAGGCGTTCCATCTTGAGAAGGGCAAGATCGTCTACATCGAGCTCAAGTGGAATGCTCAAGGCAAAAATATAATCTTTATAGGTTTTCCCTTTTGCCGGTCTCATGTTGTGTGTGGGAGACCGGGTTTAGGATAGATAACCGTACTATCAAGAGGGGCTCTCGAATGAGTAACTCGATCACATCATTCGGAGAGAGCTCAACCCTTTGCATACTTGCATCATCGTATTTGGTTGTTATTTGGTCTTATCCATGTGAGAATTTAAAGCTTGTGGTAATCTCCATAACAAGCTCTTGTTCATCAAAATCGGATCTTCCATTTATATCTTGTTGCGATTTTGATCTTGGCGGTTTTCCGGTGTCTCACCAAGTGAGGTATCTCACATTATATTACTTGATACATTCTCACTTTGTGATAACCAATTGGAATCGGGTCAATCAGAGTCACCAATCAAAAGTTATGACCGTTTAAATATTTGCCAATTTGATTCTAAAAAGAAAACGAAAAACTGTTTTTCGGGGTAGAAAGTAGTACCATTAATACACTCCGCTGGCCAGGCGGCCTTCTGCGTGGCCCAGCTCTCAGAGCCGCCCGGCTGTAGCTTCCGGCCCTACCGACCGGCCCAGGCACCCACCCTGCTCGTCCTCTACTTGGGCTGGGCCAGCTCGCCCCACTGGCTCCCTTCATTGCTGCCGCCACATCTTGTTGTGCCGGCTTGGCTCTCTCTCATGTGTGTAGCCGCCCGCTTCGCCTCGCCTCAGCGCCCTGCCCGATGTCATGGGTCAGCTCAGATTTGTCTGCCTTTGATCGATGCTTGCCTGCTCATGCTTCTTGCGCCCGATTGACCATGCTTGCTATCCCCACCTCATGGGCCCTGCTTGCCAGATGCTCACTCCACACTCACTGCAGCTGCCCATAAGCCCGCTTACTGCTGCTGGCGTCAGCCCTCCCAATTCCCTACTGCTTTTCTCTAGATGTGCTCGCAGGGTGCGGTACTACCGGTTAAATCCGGTAGTACCGTACTGTTCCGAAAAACGCCCCAAACGGCTAGTTTTTTTGGGCTACTATTTATACCCTTTGTCCTTTTTCAGTTTAGTTTGCTTCTCTCTTATCTATTAGGCTAAGCTTTGTCCACACTTTCTCTAGATCTTGAAGCTTGCCTAATCTTTTCCCTCCGATGATTCTTGCCCATATTTGAGTGGAAGAGAGAGGAGATCTAGACCCACGTTTTGACCTAACCGATTCATCTCTTTGTGAGTGCATCTTTGGGATCTAGATTTTGGGGGATTTTGTGTCTCTCTTTGATTACTCCTCTCTTGTTCCCCCAATAGCTTTAGTAGATTTGTTGGAACTTGATAGTGAGGGATTTGAGCACCTTTGTGGTGGTCTTGCCATTTGCATTTGGTGCATCGGTTTGAGTTATCCTCGGAGGATTTGGTTTGAGTTACTCATTGGAGCTTGTCCCTCTTGGGTTCTTGGAACCCTAGACGGTTTTGTGGCCTTGGTGGCATTGTGGCCTTTTGTGGCATTTGTTGGGAGCCTCCAATTAAGTTGTGGAGAAGTGCCCCAACCTTGTGACAGGTTTCGGTTGCCACCGACAAGTGCACCGATAGTGGAAGCATGGATCAATCCCATTGGGGTAATATTCACCGGAGAATAAGGGAGGCCTTTTGTGGCATTGGTGGTTTGATACCACCCCCTCTCCAAACGAGACGTACTCCATGTTGGGAGGAACTCGGTAAAATATCGTTGTCCCCGCGTGCCTCAGTTATCTCTATAACCGAGCTCTTTACTTATGCACTTTACATTGTGATAGCCTTCGTGCTTGAAGTAATGTATATCTTGCTATCACTTTGTTGCTTGTATTGTTTAGCATAAGTTGTTGGTAAACATAGGTGAACCATAGTTGTTCTAGGTTGTGCTTAACAAAGTAAACACTAGTTTTATTCCGCCTTTGTTGAGCCACTCTAGGAAAAGTTTTAATCGCCTATTCACCCCCTCTAGGCGACATCCGTATCCTTTCACCAATCCTTGTTGAATCATGTGCAAGGCGGTGGCATTGAGTTTACTATTGACAACTTCTCTTCTTGTTAAGTTGTATGGATCCCCAATATAGAGTCCTTGTTCAATGATGTTCCATAGTTCAATACAAGAGCTGCGCACATGAGTCTTCATTAGAGATTTCCATTGAGCAAAAGTAGTAGATGCTTCAAGCTTAGGTGGGTCACCTCTAATTTTTATATGAGGGTGAGGAATTGGGGGGTCGGGAGAGTACCATGACTCACGGTGCTCACCCTTCCCACCATCCTTTTGTGTGGAGGAGTTAGTGTTGTCTTGATTACCCCCCACCATCATACCCTCGGGAGATACCGGAGCATTTCCTTTAGGTAAAACTGATGGAGGCTCCTCTTGAGGAGAAGGGGATGATGAGCCATCTTTGTCTTTAAGAAGTTGCTCAAGCATTTTCTTGACTTCGTTGACCAAGGAAGAGCTCAATCTTGTTTCCAAGTTTTTGAGATCTTCCATGGTCACTATGGTGTGCTCACCACCACCTTCCCCATCATGGCTACCCATACTCTCTTAGGCGGTAAAGCCCGAATAAAGAGCCGAGGCTCTGATACCAATTGAAAGGATCGTATGGGCACCTAGAGGGGGGTGAATAGGTGCTACTTCAGATTTTCTTCTTTTTCAAATTAAGGTTTGACAAGAAAGGTAAATTCTCTAGATAATGCAACTAAGGTGAATTTACTTATATGACGAACAGGCACTAGCTAGCACAACACTAAGCAATAACAAGTAAGTAAAGTGCGGTAAAGGATAGAAGTAACCAAAGTGGTGGACGTGGAGACACAAGGATTTGTTTCCCGTTGTTCCTTCCTTTTGAGGGGAAGTACGTCTACGTTTGGAGAGGGGGTGGTATCAAACCACCTACGCCACGAAAGGCCTCCCTTGTTCTCCGATGAACCTCACCCCAACGGGATCGATCCACCTTCCACTATATCGGCAACCTTCAAGGTGGAAGCCGGCACCTTTACAAGTTTGGTGCACACATCCACAACTTAATTGGAGGCTCCCAAATACAAGCAAGCTATCAAGACATTCAAAGACAAGCTTGTAAGAACCAAATCTAGAACTAGGGTTTCCAAGAAAACACTAGAGCAAGGGACCCTCAAGTGAATGAGGGGGAAATGAAGATCTCTTTTGGTGAAGTAGTACATCAAGGCCTCCTCCTTCAATTCTCCAAAGATCAAAGACTTTGGATGGTGGAGTGAAGAGATCTTGGCGATTTGGTGGCTCAAATGGAGGTAAAAGTCTTCAATGCAAGTGAGCAGCTTGTCCCAAGGTAGGTGGAGGGGTATTTATACCCCCTGAAGAAATCTGGCCATTGGAGCATTAAATGCACCGGTACTACCGGTACTCAAGCGGTAGTACTGGTTGCAAGCGGTACTACCGGTCCAGTACCGGACCAAGTACCGGAGGTGGCATCACTTGGTCGACCCGGCGCCAGACATACCGGGTACAGCCTTGCGGTAGTACCCCCAAGCGGTAGAACCGGTCGATGAACCGCAGTACTACCGGTCGTACAGTAATGCGGTCCCAAGTACCAGTTGGTACTGAGGGAGAGGGGAAGGGCTGGTCCTTCCTCAGGGCTGCCCGGTACAGCCGAGCGGTACTACCGTGTCCAAGCAATAGTACCGCTGGCCATAAGCGGTACTACCGGTTGGAGCGGTAGTGCCGCTCCGTGGTACCGGGTGGTACTGAGAAAAGACTAGACCTTCCCACCTTGCTCGAATGCAACCGGTACTAGGAGCAGTAGTACCGGTGACAAGCGGTAGTACCGATCGTTTTTCCGGTACTACCGGTTAGCACAGAGACTTTGGCAAGGGCAAATGTGGGCAAGGCAATATTTGTGCCACAATCTAGAAAACCTGGGATACACTTAGCGCACGATTAAAACGATAAGTGTGTTGTTATCAAATATCAAAATCACAAGGATAGGAAATGCTCTTTCAGATGTCATATCACAAAACGAATAAAGAGTAATTATTGGTAACGAGGTTAAACTAGGTATAGAGATACCGGTGATTAAACCTTGGATAAATAAAGTATCACACAACAAAGGGAATCGGTATTGTATGCAAATGGTTTATTCAATCATGAAGTCATCGTATAAATATGTGGGAGCCATATGGATTTCCAGATCCCTCTATTGGTTATTGATTGGAGAGGTGTCTCGTCATGTCTACATAGTTCACGAATCGTAGGGAGACACACATAAGAAGTCGATGTTGTTTATGTAGATATGGAATATGAGTTGGAGACCAAATGTTGTTCGGAGTCTCGGATTGTATCCAGGACATCACGAGGAGATTCCGAATGGTCCGGAAAATAAGATTCATATAAGGAAAATCAATTTCTGGGGTTCGGAAATGTTTTTGGTGTTTTGACCGGAAGCTTCTAGAATGTTCTGGAAGGTCCACCACCCCGGGAGGGGTCACTTGGGATGCGACATTCCCTATAGGGCTGGCCGCACCAATCCCAAGGGCAACTCGGCCAAGGACTAGGAGGAAAGGGTCAAACCCTAGTTTGAAAAGTCAAATCCTAGTTTGAAAAGTCAAATCCTAGTTTGGGAAGGAAAGGAAAACTTGAAAGGCAAGTTTACAACTCTCTCCTTCTCCAAGCCGAGTTGCGAAGGGACTCTCCCCTTCCTAGCCGAGTTAGGGGGGAAACTCATCTAGGGCAGGGAGGCCTTGGCCGTCAGCCCCTCTCCCATATAAGGAGGGGTGGGGCGCCCCCCTTGGACCCATAACTCCTTGGCGCCACCTTGCCCTAAACCCTAGGCGCCTCCCTCCTCCCTCCTCCATCGCCCTGCTCTGGCTTAGGTGAAGCCCTGTAGGGATTTCTCCTCCATCACCACTACCACACTATCATGATGTTGGGATTCCGAGGAGATCTACGACCTCCGCTACCCTGCAGGAACAAGAAGAGGAAGGTGTTCATCAACTGCCAGAACGCGACACCGGAAGGATTGTCTACACGATCTTGAGATTGGCAAGTGATCGACTACATCAACCATGAGAATCTGATCTCGTTAAATGCTTTGGATATACGAGGGTTAGTTCTCTACAATCTCAGTGCACTGATCTTGTAGATTATATCATGGATTTGCCATAGATTAGATCTTGGTTTGTCTGTTCATGCGATAGAAAATTTTTGTTTTCCATTCTACAAACCTTACACACGCGCACGAAGCACGAGTGCGCCCTGTAACATCCTAGCATTAGAGCTTAGAAATAAGCTCGGCACATATGTGTGCATTGCATTCATGCATAGAAAATCCGAATAATTTTCGCGCTTTTGAACAAAACTTGTCAAAGTAATTAAAGCTTATCTCAACTTGATAGAATTGAACTAGATCATCAAGATGACTGCGATGAGTTTCAATATGACATTTGCTATAACCTTATTTTGGATAAATATGATTTGATCTAAGGGTAGATCAAATGCACTAAAACTAAATCACAACATATTACTTGATGATTAATATTTGATCCTTAAGTGATCTTTCCATAGTATTCATTACAATAACCCATGAATACCAAGCTATGAATATAATCCAAGTAACAAGAATGTAATAACTAAACCTTGACATGTCTTATTCTTATATATTCCTACCAGGAGCATCATGGTTGTTCTTTAACACTAATTCTTTATCACTTGTTGAGTAGGAAGGAAATTAAGTCAAGATCATTCACCACATATCTTTCTTTCCATAACAATCCTTATTATCTCTATTGAATCATATCCTAATATCTGTTGTTCATCAATGTTGAGTAATCAACATTTGATTCACCAATTCTTAGCTTATTAACTCTGGATCTATGAATCTTTAACCTCTTAATTCTTGATCTATTAAATCTTGTCCTAATCATAGCATTCATTTTAAATCCTTTAGAGAAAGAAGTAATAAGAAGTAGGTGGTAATGCTAGTTTTAGATATCATCTATAGGATGGGAGTGTTGGAAGAAAATAAGATCAATATGATAGTTGATGGAGTTACTCACTCCTGAATGGATATAAGAGTTATTTGAAATAAAGGTATATGTGGTAACAAAGAGGATTATAAGGATGAATTCTGAAGATAGTTACCTGGAGTAATCCTATTGGATCAAGTAGGTATAGTCAATGAATAATATCTTCTAGTTAGTAAGAGATACTGAGAAGATAATTATAATACAACTGTAATGTTGTATTGATAAAGCCTTGATTAAGCCACTGGAAACTTAAGGCATAAATGATCAAAGGATTTTAACAATCATGCTCAAATCACTAAAAGTAATTGATTATATCATGTATAAGTGACATTGGTGGATAGAACATGATAAAACCAAAGAATAGGTGCGTAATCCTAGGTTAGTCATGAAAAGTCACATTAATATAATGTGAAGTTGGGGTATGAGTTACTAAGACAAGTAAATGATAAGATAGTTGGATAAAGCTGATACTAGAGCAACATTGAGATATAGAAGTAGTATTATTACTATTAGAGAATAGTAAGCACTTGAGGAAAGTATAATTTGATATATAAATCTAATTGGAGTAATATTTGTGATGGAGGATCAGGAAAGACTATGAATTGAGTTATAAGTACCTACTGGTTGTATTGGATATTATTATTAGTAGAGTAGTTTGATATAACCAAGTATAGATAGAGGAAAGATTATGAAAAGCTTCAGCAACAAGATTCTAAAATTTATAAGTGAGATTACAAAGTAATTTGTGAAGTATAAGAGAAATCATTCAAATGGAATTGGATTCATTAGAAGCATTACAGAAGTGGGAGGTATTTCTATGAAGAAATCATGTAGAGCTTAAGTGTCAATCTCATTGGATTTATAAAATGGATTTAGAAGGAGAAATGATTGGTAAGAATATACATGTAAAGAAAAATCTCATCATTTTAACACATGATGATGGATATGAAGAAATAGTATATCTAGGAAAGAAATTCCTTAATTATAAGTCAAGAATTATCAACTATGGAAGATAGGACTTCTTGGTAAATACTAAACCTTAAATATATAGTCACATTTAATATTTATTTCATCTACTTGATCTATCATCCTATTTCCCATTGGTTTATAGGAATATTTTTCTATAGCAAATCATTTAAGCACATCTTTGTCATTTCCAACTATCATAATCACATATGCTTAGAAACTATCCTTATCAATTCTTTTCCTTAAGCCATCCTAAAGAACAACCCTATTATTTTACTTTAAATAGTGGTATCATTTTTCTAACCACAAGCACAAAGACAATATGTATTACACTTTAAATGTTACTCATATCTATAAAATAATATATATGTTAAATCTCCTAAAACTCATAGTAGACAGTTATAATTTTAAACCCTAACTTGTATGCAAGATATAACAAACTATTTATCTTAATATCATTTAATCTCATGGGAATAATACCAACCATATTAATTCTCTAGAATTTTATGTGTCATATAATAATGAAGGATCACCATATAAAAAAAATCTTAAATGTTATAAGTTGTTAAGAATCAAACCTTATGAATTAATAGTAATGCATCCTCTAATAAGTTATGGTTTATATAGGTAAATCAAATCCATAACAAAAGCCTCTACCAATTATTAATAGGAAAAGGACCTATATAATGGAAATAAAGAAACAATAAACATTATATAAATAAAAGTTCACCATATGATATTAAATATACTTTATTTTCACTGCAAGTATTTAGCAAATAAAATCCTATAAGAAATATTCAAAACAATTGTTAAAATACAAAAGCTAGAAAAGTAAACAGAATTTGAAAAGAAAGAAATCAAATAAACTACCTAGCCTAGAATCTGGCCCAAGTCCCATTTCCTATCCTTCTATCTGCTACTCACGCGCAGTACGCAGCAGCCCAGTAACGGCCCAACAACTAGCCCGACTCACTCTTCTCTCTGGCTGACAGGTGGGACACCGCGAGGGACCGTGGGTTTGTTCCAAAGAAACTCAAGGGGTTTTATGCAAAATGACCATTGTCGTCATCCTCACGCACACAGGCAGCTGCGTGCGTACCTGCGATGTCGTTCGCCATCATCATCCAAATTCGACCGCCGTGATGCTCGCCGCTAACCCTGAGAGGTGTAGATAAGACCGCCGCGTCCTCCTCTCTTTGTCCATACCAATCTTATCCTCTCTCTCGCCCTCTAGAGCAAATCCCCTTTCCTCACTGAAAACCCTAGCTCGGAGGGAATCGATGTCGTCAAAGTCGTGCTTGCCTCGACCAGATGAGGCCACGGTGAAGACCGTCGTGCTCCCCTCGTTCTTTTTCCCCAACTCGCACAAGCTGGGGAGGTGCTCATCAGTCCAATTGAAACCTCGGTCACCGACGCTGTTTGTCGACCTCACCGTTGTTTTTGACCTCGCCTCGCTTCACCGGCCGCACCATCGCGTTCATGTCGATTTACTGATCATGCTAGCGCCGTCCATTTTCAAGGTTACTTCTGAAATCACCGCCTCCACGAACACCTGACACTACCGCTGTTGTTCGCCGTCGTTGCCTAGCCTCCGACGACCATTAGCTAGCGGCACCGCCACTATTAGGTTTTGCATCGGCCTCCTCTTTCCAACGCCACCCTCTGTAGCCGCGCGCATGCATCCAATCGGCCGATGGATCCTCGATCTGAGAGGATCAGCTTGTGCTGACATCATCTCGATGTCATGCTCGCGTCACCCTTGACCCAGTCCACCATTTGACCAGTCCACGCTTAGGTGGCAGATGACGTGGTACTAACCCCACTGGTCAGTGACCTAGAGTAGGTTTGGGTTTGGTGTAAAAAAGTATTCCCTGTTTAGGAAATAGATAAAACAGTATAAATTCAAATATAAGTATTTCCAAAAATTAAATTAATTGAATAAACCTTGTAAATTCAATAACTTTTGTTTTATAATTCAGAAAATATGTTTAATATATGAAAATTTTCAGAAAAAATAAATCTACAACATAAAACTAATATCAAACATTATTATATTACTCATTTAAATAATTATTATTTAATAAAGATTTTATAAGTATTAATACTTTGAAAATTCATATTTTAAATATTGGTAAATGTTAATAATATAAATAATATACCAAAAATCTTAGAAAAATAATAAATATAATTTAAAACTATAATCTTGAATTATTATTTCACCTAATTAAGTATTTATTATTAATTAAGTATTTATAAGATAATAAAACTTATAAAAATCACATCTTATTATTTAAAATTCATAAAAATACATGTAATATACCAAAATGATCACAAAAATAATATCAACATGTTAAAAATATAACATCCCACTTTTCAAGTAAATAAAAGTTTAATACTCTAATAACTTGAATATTAAATCTAATTCCTTAATTGATAATTCCTATAAGGGTAAATAAAAAATTGCTAATAATTCTAGAAATTATACATATAAGTCCTAATAATAGTATTTGACTTAAATATTAATAGTATGAAATTCATATAGTTCAACACATTTTAAATACAATCTTGTTGAATTATCATCCCACCATAAGTGTAGAATATCTTCTAAAAAGGATCCTTATCAAATATAAAATCTTCAAGAATAATTTGAGGCTAAATAAAACCTTTTCCCTTACTTCAACCACAAGTTTATAAACATACCAAAACACTCTAGAGAATTCAAAAGTAGTTAAGTAATATTATTTCCCTGATTACAAACCATAACCACACCTTTATAAGGAGATAAATGTTTCTATTCCATTATTATATTAAGAAACCACTACTCAAATAAAGTATCACCACTCTTAAGTACTTTAAGGAAAATATTATAAAGTGAACAAAGTAGTACAAATATTATAAGTACTGCATCGTAAATTCATCCATGTTCTTAAAGTTAAACTTTAGCCTACAAGACTATAAACATTGCGATAAAGACTTTATCATGTATTTTATAGTTTACTTTGGTTTGTTTCAATTAAGACCTAACGCATCGCAAGACCAAACTAACCGAGTAAACACCAAGAGGCATCGACCACATTCTATTAACCATCAAGATTGTTTAAACCTTAGGAAAGAAACCTTTTCTATAACATCCCAAAAATATTGAACAATGATTATCAAATTCCTATCACCAAAATTAGGGTTATCAAAAACTTTTGTTAATTCAAATCAATATGAATGCATGTGTGTATGTGATGATTGTATGAATGCATGAATGGACTTGTGAGATTGATCTAAATAGCAAGGAATGGTTTAAAAATTAAAACAACATCATCTAAAACATTTCCAAGCAGAAACAAATAAATAGAAATTAAAGAAACAAATCAAATAAGCAAATGGTCATTTTTGCCAATCTTGCTCACTAGGCCACTTTGAGTGTTTCTAGTCCAAGATTTCAAACAGAAACATTTCCATTTATTCACCCCTTGCTAGACCAAGTAAAAGTGAATCAAAGCCCACCTTTCAAACTTACAGAAACATTTGGCAACTTGATTCAAATGACAATTCAAAATTGAATCTTTATCATATGTGAAGATCACCATTTCTCAAAACCCAACCAAACAAATTCCACTTGACCTTTCCAACTAACCAGAGAATCGTTAGTATGTAACCAACACACCCACCAAGTTTGAATCAAAAAATCAAATTTGAATCTCTTTCGGCCATTTCATCAAACACCTTGCAAACAGGAAACAAACAAACATCAAACACTATTAGGAGCAGTGATTTTGGCCTAACTTGTTCCCTCTCTGGTTCACAGCAAGCTATTAGTAGATCATCTAGCCCATTTAACAAGCTTTAGCATCACTGTGAGCTTGCCATAGCTATCAATGGTGACCATGCCGAGATCAACTTGCCAGCCCTCGGTCGACAGCAAGCTAGGATAAGCACCAAGCCTAGCAACCATGTCTGGGACACTCTCCACCGTCCACCGCCACCCCCTGTCCAAGCCTCGAGCACTGCCAGCCCCTAGACCACACAGCCTGAGCGCTCCCAGCTTCTCTGCGAGCGTGCCGAGAGCGCGCCAGAGCGTCACCCACAACACACGCCCACAGACCGCGCGCCGCCCTTGCCGCGTGCAAGCATGATCGCCACCGCCCCAGGAACACCCCAGACATGCCCGTTGACCGACGTGCGACCCGTATCACCTGTGCGCCATTAAAACGACCGTTGGACCCGCTTAGAGCACCACGATGTTCTGACCATCTCGCACCGCCCCACGCCGCTTAACCATGCCGTTGAGCTTCACCGGGAAACACAACACCACCCCTATCATCGCCCATGCCTTTAGCTCGCTGTGCCGACGACCACGACGAGCTCAGCCCGCGCCCTTCGGTCCCCTTCAGGCACTATAAATAGAGGCCACCCCAGCACGAATTGTTCACACCATATCACTCCCCTCTCTCTCTCAGAAGCACCCCACCTCACTCCCGGAGCAAGGCTAGCAGTGCATCGCCGGAATTTCGCCGGAGTTTGCCGCTGTTGGAGGAGAAGGGCGTCGTTGATTGGAGCCGCCCCAAGAGGAGCTATCGGTACCAGGAGGATTGCGGTCGTCGACTTCGTCGTTCACCCCCTTCGCCGACCCTCGCCTGAGCCCTGATGAGCCTCCCATGACCCCCACTAGCCGCGCTAGGGTTCTGTCTCGCCGTTGCCCGACGTGGACGATGAACAACAACCGTAGGATTAGAGTTTGATCGTGCGGTCCACATTCCCCCATACCGCTTCGCACCCCCTATCTCGCTGACTGGTGGGGTCGTTCACTTAAACCCTCCCGCGCGTGCACTGTGCACCGTGAGCCGGCCCAGTTAACATCCCGCGCAACCCAGTAATTCAAATTTAGGTTTATTATTTTAGTTTCAAACTCAGTTATGTACCCAGATTCAAAAATCAACCCAGCTCGATTCACTGAACCAAAATGCATCAAACCAATTTTGTTAGAAAGGTACTAGAATTCTTAATCCAAGCCCGTTAGATTCAAACCAATTAGATTTGTAGATCTTCTATAGTAAAAATAACAAGGCAGAAGCTTTTTTGCATTCAAACATTTTTTAAAATTCAACCACAAAAACTTTTGAGTTGATTCCAACTCTCAAAAATCACATTTAACCATATCTTTCAGTATATATAAAAATATAGAGGTTTACTTGCAGAAATAATGGTCAAGTAATAAAAGAATGCCTCGTAGGGCCATTCTAGTCACTTTAATTAATTAAAATAAAAAGGTTAAACCTTATTAAATTGTGACACCACTTTAAATCACATTCCCAAGTACTGAAATATGTGGTGATGCCATGTGTCAACATGATCCCATGTTTTAGTTGGAGAATATTAAATCTTAAGTAGTTTTTCAATGAGTAGAAATTACTTTTCTAAAATGAAGGAAATAAAACTATTGCCTTAATCTTTGTAATGTTTGTGATGATACTAGATCATCTAGTGAAAACCTTGGTGTGATAAATAAAAGTAATTAAGTATTGTTTGGTGATTATGTACCTCGTATTTATTTATAGACGCTAGTACCGACCAAGGATACGAGGAAGAAGACGAGGAGAACTTCAACCATTTCTCTGCACAAGGCAAGATTAATACTACCAGTTGACTTGGCAAGCTAAAACTTGCTTGTTACTATGCCAACTAGATGCCTTAAGCATACGCGATTATACCCACTTGATGATACCAAATCCCAGTTTTACTTGCAAGCTTAATTCTTTTATTTCTTTATCAAAGCTTTTATTTGAGTTTACTTAGTGACTTGTAGATATTAGAAAGATATTTAAAGGTATCATAAAGAGCATAAAAATTGGCCTAAGTTAGATAATCTTGATGTCATCCTGAGGCATGAGATTGAACTTAGCTAATTCACACTTGATTACCACCCCTCATTAGTGTTTACCCCCACTTGTAGATGCTAGTGCTAAGCATAAAAGTTGATCACTTTAGATGGGAATACTTGGTGAAAATGGTTATGAAAATCTTAGAATAATGAGTCATTCTACTGAAATGTTTTGACATGTGTTCTTGAACACCAGATGATTTTGATGATGAAAATGTTAAGGCATGATCCTTAGTCCTTTTTAAAACTGATGGTTGTCTGGATGCAATACCATTCCAATTTTACTGTACAACCACAATGCCCGAAATTTGGGTAGGGCTTGACTGGAAATTTATATACCTTAGTATGGGTTCTCTTGCGGCCAAGGTTTGAGCCTAGGCTACCTTGTGAAGATTGTCCACCTATGTAGTTCCCAAGATGATAGTTGGTCATAGTTGGGAGGCCAAACTCATAGGAGAGGTGCCTATACTATGCGTGTAATTGAAAGGTTAGGATTGATTATTCGCATATTGAGTATGGTGAATTTAGGATTGTTCCTGACGGATGTATCGAATGTTGTGGTGAAAGTGTACTACCTCTGCAGAGTGTCAAACTATTCGAATAGCCACGTCCGCGGTTATGGACAGTTGGAGTGGCCATACTGTTCTGTCGTTAGATGTTTTCAAAATGACTTATGAAATGATTTATGACTTTGAATTGACCACAACAGGGTTGTGATATAAAATTCAAGTTCCCACTTAGGTGTTATAAAACTTTTAACTAGCTTTCTTTGCTTCTGAACTCAGTAGAGATAAATCTGGTTTTTTGCAAAACAACCCTAGAGCTTAGTATCCTACTCAAAAACCACTTCACTTGTTAGTACTAGTTTGCGAGTACTTAAAGAGTACTCATGACTCATGGCTTTGTCCCTGGTTATTCTCGTGGCCAGACTATGAAGAGGAGTATCAGGAAGGCAGACAGCAGGAAGGTTACGACAACTAGGATCATCTCCCATCGTTAGCATTGCTTGTGACCATGAAGATGGAGTCTCGCCTACGCTATCATTATTATTACGTTATTCCGTTGCTTGAATTGTATTAAGACTGGATCATGAGATCCTTATTTGTGTAAGACCTTATGTATGGTTTGTTATGGATGATGTACTGTGATATCCAATCTGTTATGTCTCGCAAAAATGGTAATCCTGGGATTGCGATGTATGGCATAACAGGCATCTGGGATTAAAAATCCGGGTGTTGACATTTTCTTTGAAGGTTATGTTTTTTGCCACTTCAAACAATAGATGAAAATCAATAATAATCACATTACTTTATATTTTACTTGTATGTTCAAGATTGTTAACACTTAAGTTCCTTATAAATGTCATTAATTGTAAAGTAAAATTTGAATGATCTTACTATTATATGTTGTTTCACACACACTCACAAGCCTTAATAAGAAGAACAAGTGTGAAGCTAATCTAAAAGTATAACACATTCAAAAGAAACCATTTCCAGTTTCCAAACCTAGATCAGCGCTTATTCTGGGGATACGAGTTTACCAAATTGCATTACATTACTTATGCATAAAAGCATCCTACTTCTTTAAACATTAGTCCTTACCGTACCAATGATGTTGATTTCAGATATTGGATCTTATATTGTCTCGAAGACCGTGAGTGCATAATCTTGCAATCACAAAAGGAAAGTTCACACTAGCTCATGTCCTTTGATTATTTTATATAAAGTATTTTGCAAATCCAGTGTTGTCATCATCTGCATTTCAAAAAGGTCATAAAACACTATTTTCATAATAATATGATTATAGGTTCTTCACCATGAGGTAATAACCTAATATGAAAGTTCTGGTGGTAAAGAAACATATTATCTAGGACGTAATAACCAATGTCGTCAGTGATTCTTGCGCCGTATATCATGCGTTAACCATGAGATTTGGAATGGGACGGAGAAATCAGCTGTATCCTTTTCCTTTCGTATGGAGGCAAGACGACCTTAACGTGACGTTGTGATTCCTTGTGTGGATCCAACATATGGGTGGGCACCCTTAGGCCCCATGATTTTGGTGTCTAGATTATCTATGAGTGGCTGCCGGAGGTATAGCCGGACCTATATGGTACTTGCCAGGGGCATCACAAGCTCATAGAGTCTTTGGGAACTCATCGTGGTTTTAGCCTACCCGAAAAGGGGCTTAACGGAGGTGAGCCAGCCTCGAAGGATCGCACAGACATACGGGGTCGCGAAAAGGGCAGTGATTGGCTTGGATCACCTACTAGGCCCCACATCATGGAATTGTGGACGGGTACGCGGTGTTGTGCAACAAGGAGTTGATCTCTCATGGGAAAAGTAACGCACCTCTGCAGAGTGTAAGAACTGTAACTTGTTACTCCCTGTTCCGGGAAGGAGCTATGAACGCGGTAGGAAAGGAACTCCATGAAAGTTCTGGATAACCTGTGAAGGCTGACGGACATAGCTTTTCAAAATAAAAGCAACTTTTGAAGAAATGTTTACGGAATATTGTATTGCCTATGACCCATGGTCTGTGGCTGTAGATATAGTGAATCAAACACTCCTTTTCTAGTGAACTTGCTGAGTACGCTCGTACTCAACGTATCTTCTTAACCCTTGCTAGATTCTGAAGCCATTAAGATGATGTCTACATCAATTTATGCTCCAAGAATCATCATCAAAATCTTAAGATCTTCAATGAAGTAAAGGAATTCAACATATACATCAACTTACGTGAAGACGAAGTTACTGATTATATAGGAATATAATCTCTAGCCATAGAACCTATTTCTGTAGAGTATTGCAATAGTAGCAATGCCCGTCGAATAGTTCAGATACTAGTCTTATTAGGATGATAGTTTTTGAGTTGACTATTTTTGATTCTTCTTTGTTAGAAGTTTATTTCTCTCTCTTTAACTTAGAGTGTTCTCTGGATCTTATGTAAAGAGTCGAGTTGTAACCATAGTCATGGATTGGACCTACTGTGTTTCTGTTGTACCACTCTGAGGGATGTAATACTAGTGAATGGTGTTTCATTGGTGTTATGTCAACGACTATAGTGTACTACATCATGCAGTGGTATGTTGGGTCACCGCAGCTGGTATCAGAGCATATGATTTGACCTTAGGTTGGAAACCTAGGAAATGGGTAGAACCTGTAGGAAAGTTATCCGCAATGATAAAGAGTTCTCTAGTTATATGATGGATATTCAACTGAGAATAATCCTGTCATGTTGCTAGTGCGATAATTCTTTACTAAGTTGCAATTCAAATAATTACCATGAGTTTTAACTCTATATGACTGGTCATAATTTCTTATCTACAGTTTTAAATGGCACCTCGGTATCCACCCCGAAATGTTCAAGTGTTGAACGGGGCGCTAAATGACTACGGAGGGGACTGGACTTCTAGTCAAGATTTACAGTTACTATGACGGACATGTATTAGCCAAATACCGTGTCATGATTATGTTACCCAAGAAGTTAGGACTTAATGGAGAAATGCTATTAGGAGACGCAAGGTGCATGGCATCTGCATATCAGATTGCAGTAATAGCAGCCATAACCATGATCCAAGAACAGAAATCCCAAGCTCTGGTAGGTAGTACTCACACCATTATACCCCATGAAACCTCAAGTACAGAGCATGAGGTAAATCACTCTACTATGGTCCAAACTGAACCCACTCTAGCCATAGAGTATATGGATCGTTATAGGTATTTACTAAACACCTTCCATAACGCTCACCAAGTCCTAGTTCAGGAGCTGGATACTGTCATTGAGGATTTTACTGATCATGTCAAAGCAATGACACGTAGAAAGAAGTTAGATAAAGAAGCTAAGCATCCCAAAGACATATTTTCAGGTGAAGTGTATGAATAAACCGAATTTGATGATCCACAGTCAGAAAACTATGCCTATTATCAGAATAAACCTCGATCACTTGAAGATCTAGGGACGAAGTATACCTCAGAATAGAAAACTTGGGGAGAAGCCATTCCAAATAATCCTGAAAAGGATTATTATGAATGGGGAGTAGAATCTAAGGATGGGACTATAGGAAATCCTATACCTTGTGATACAGGTATCGGAGAAGAAACCAACTATAACTTTAGCGAGCCTTATGGACCATATGGGGGTAATACCAATCCTATCGACTTAGAGGAATATTCCGGTAATTATAATACCAATATGTATGAATGGATCAAGGAAAAGGCGAAGGAACCATCTTACTTTGAGAAAGCGTTGAAAGAAACATAGGAATATCCTAAAGAAAATCACACTAACTCTAGTCATTTTTCAATGACTAACCTCAGTCTAGGTACTTCTAATCAAGAATACGCACCTCCTGGATGCTCCTACGCTCTAGAAGGCAGTCGTAGGTCTTCACGTCATCATGGATGGAACTCTAGGAAGCACTAGAAGAAGATGAAAGTAAGAATGGAATAAATTCTGAAGGGGAGAGTGCTTGAATAATGTACATAGTGGGTAATGCGTATTGTAGTTTCGGGAGGTTTGTTGAAATAAGTGAGGATATACTCATAGGAACAAGAAGTTCTTGTAAGATAGTTATGTAATGTATATGAGAGGCGAACAGTTGGAATGTTCAGTTCATTTGTAATTTATCTAAAACCTATGTATAATACATGGTATATGTTTTGTTGTTTATTGACTTTTGGATTTTCTTGAATCTTTTTGATTGACTATATCTATACATAAAGTTTGGCTTGGTGTGCAAATGCATGTTGTAACATCCAGTTACTACTTGATCTTATAGACCTAGATAGGAAATGGGAATTCGTGTAAGGGAGTGACGAGTTCTGAAGACCAAGATGAAGACTTACATGAAGAGTGAAGCAAAATATAAGGATGATCAACACAAGTTGAAGGTTGGATCAAGTTTAGATCATTACTAAGCAGTAATAATAAGAAAGACTAGTGTAGAAAATGTATGGAGCAACAAGAAGTAATGAACTTAAGTTCAACCAAAGTAGGTGATGTTGCTAAGAAGTTGATGGAATAGTAGTACCAAGTTCATGAAAGTATCTTGAATAGGTGCAAACAAGTATTCTTGGAACCAAAATGGTATTCAAGCTCTAATAATTCAGAGAGAATTCCAGTAGTATGTCGGAAACCATAGGGTAATACATACACCCTAGGATGATTCGCAACTGGTATTTGATCCATGGCTGGTATTTGGTTGACTTAATTAACCAGATCTTTTTAGAATTGTATAAATAGCATAAAACTTGGCCTAAATTAGAAAGGACATAAAGGAGTATAAAATTAAAGCGATCGTCTTTCGACGCGCTTCGAAAAAGCAGACCTACTAAAGAGAGATTGTCCCAAACAGTAAGTAAGATAAATAATGTCGGAAGATTCACTTCGGAGATCCACAATTGTGTGGGTACACTGTAAGATATTTTATGAGACCTTAAACAGGTAAAGTGTAAGTTGAACAGAGATCAACATTCTAGTGATAAAGCCAATGGTTATTATACTCATAGTTTAGGGACCATTAGTAAACCCTAAGGGGGAGAGTAAACAATAGAAATGGTAGTGTTGTTATCTGATTATCCGAGTAAAGGTTGCAGAAGAAATACTAACCTATAACAACAGGAAGCCTTATTTTCGTAAAGTTAAAATAAGACATAATTATAGAAGTACTCTTGGAAGTCTGTTTGGGTGAAAGATCCAAGTTTATTTCTACATAGTAGGACTCAAATCAAAAGGTAATTAATAAATAAAGTTGAAGAAATATTTAAGGTGATCATAAAAAGTTATCTAAAGCTTATTAAGGTAAAATCTTGAGGGAGATAAAATAGATTAGTCCTAACAAACTAATCCTAGAGGAAATAAAACACATCCAAATTAAGGATCTTATAATCAGAACATATCCTTAAGTGACTATAGTAAAAAAACTTTGAGTATTGGAGACAACAAGTTTGAGAATTTTCAAGTATAATGAGAATTCAAGAAAAAGATTTGGATATGGGATACTGCAATTATTCTCATTTAGGTTACCATGGAGCTAATACGTGTCGTGACCAATACAGGACAATTCCTCATTCAGAAATGTGAAAGTATACGAACTTTGAGGACGAAGTTTAAGAGTCTGTAACATCCCAGCATTAGAGCTTAGAAATAAGTTGGGCACAGATGCGTGCATTGCATTCATGCATAGAAAATCCGAATAATTTTTGCGCTTTTGAACAAAACTTGGCAAAGTGATTGAAGCTTCTCTCAACTTGATAGAATTGAAGTAGATCATCAAGCTGACTGCGATGAGTTTCAACATGAACTTTGCTAAAACCTTATTTTGGTAAATATGATTTGATCTAAGGGTAGATCAAATGCAATAAAACTAAATAACAACATATTACTTAATGATTAATATCTGATCCTTAAGTGATATTTCCATAGTATTCATTACAATAACCTATGAATACCAAGCTATGAATATAATCCAAGTAACAAGAATGTAATAATTAAACCTTAGCATGTCTTATTCTTATCTATTACTACCAGGAGCATCATGGTAGTTCTTTAACACTAATTCTTTATCACTTGTTGGTAGGAAGGAAATTAAGTCAAGATCATTCATCACATATATTTCTTTCCATAACAATCCTTATTATCTCTATTGAATCATATCTTAATATCTGTTGTTCATCAATCTTGAGTAATCAACATTTGATTCACCAATTCTTAGCTTATTAACTCTGGATCTATCAATCTTTAACCTATCAATTATTGATCTATTAACTCTTGTCCTTATCATAGCATTCATTTTAAATCCTTTAGAGAAATAAGTAAGAAGAAGTAGGTGGTAATGCTAGTTTTAGATATCATATATAGGATGGGAGTGTTGGAAGAAAATAAGATCAATATGATAGTTGATGGAGTTAAATCACTCCTGAATGGATAGAAGAGTTATTTTAAATAAAGGTATATGTGGTAACAAAGAGGATTGTAAGGATGAATTCTGAAGATAGTTACTAGGAGTAATCCTATTGGATCAAGTAGGTATAGTCAATGAATAATATCTTCTAGTTAGTAATAGATACTGAGAAGATAATTATAATACAACTGTAATGTTGTATTGATAAAGCCTTGATTAAGCCACTGGAAACTTAAGCCATAAATGATCAAAGGATTTTAACAATCATGCTCAATCCACTAAAAGTAATTTATTATATCATGTATAAGTGACATTGGTGGATAGAACATGATTAAACCAAAGCATAGGTGTGTTATCCTAGGTTAGTCATGATAAGTCACATTAATATAATGTTAAGTTGGGGTATGAGTTACTAAGACAAGTAAATGATAAGATAGTAGGATAAAGCTGATACTATAGCAACATTGAGACTTAGAAGTAGTAATATTACTCTTAGAGAATAGTAAGCACTTGAGGTGTGGCACCCCGGATTTACGGTCCGAGAATACCATTATGCATACAATTCACGTTCCCATGATCAGTGAGCCGTGAGCATAACCGACCTCTATCATTAGAACATCCAGAGAGTATGATTATAGAACCTACAAAGTGGTTGTTATGGCGATTACAACACAAGTAGCTAAAGTCTTCAAGGCAGATCCCGTGTCATGCCTTAACCTACAGGCAGCTGACTGGGAAGACGGCCTAGCTCGCATAGACATTAGCACCTTCGTCACTGCTTAACATCTACAATTTGGCCAAGTAAATATCCAGGGACAATGCCGGTGAGTACTTTGAATGTACTCGTAAACCACCTTAGGAGAACAATAATAAAGGATATGCAATATGTCTGTAGTAGTATGGCTCCATAAGAAGTTCTTTTATAGACTAGTTTCTCTTGTAGATATAGTATATCTCTACATCTTTATTGAAAAACTTTTGTAAAACAATTTAGAAACCTTTTTGAAAAGTTTTTAAGAAAACACCAGGATTGGGTCACCCATTTGTTTTTCCTTCTGGTCATCTCATGACCAAACTCCTTCCTCCTTTTTCCCGACCATCCCATGGTCAAAACATTTCCAAGCCATTGCTTTCCGAAGTCCTTTTTGAAAACAAAACCATAACCCGCCGTACAGTCGCCAGCACAACCGTCCATGACTGAGGAATCGGCTATTCAAATAGATTTACACTCTATAGAGGTTGTACACTGTACCCACACCATCCGATTACCCGTCCCTGATCTACACCGATCGTGGGTCTAATAACCGATCAAGACCTTCCGGATGCCCTCTCCGATACAACTGCCTTCCCTATGAGGTTAATCCCCTCAAAACCGGGACACCCTATATAGTCACAAGCCAACCGAAGCGCGTTTTGCACCAAGTCGGGTGTGCGCTTTCAATGAGGGGCTCATAGTATCGTCTGGCCGTCCATAGACAGTATGTATCTTCTCCAGACCGATGTTTCACATGGGCCTTACAGGTGAAGGCCCAGCCTCCGGGGATTTATCCTCCCCCTTAGTAGTTCGAGGCACCTATACCGGATTAGACAAACTTCCAGCCTAGCCCCGTCTGGTTCCAGAGTAATGTGGTTGCACGGGTTAATTGTTCTAGTATAGTAAACTATACAGCCCAGCGTGTTTTCGTAAAGATTTTTCCTCCATCACTTGTCCAACCATTTTGTAAAAACAAAACCTTCCTCATTTTCCAATCCACTTGGTAGGCCAAACCTCACCAAGGTTTTCTCATAAAACTTTTTTGTAAGCCTTTATCCGGGGTCTTCCCATCCCATAGTTTTTGCTTTGGCTAAAAAGGGGTTTCCAAAGGGGCATGGTGTTATGCACCATCTATCATACTAGGGGAAAGTAGGTGTCATCAAAGGGGTGGAACTTAATAGTACAAGTGGTATTAGCTGGAGGAGCCAAACATTCCCACATATAAAACATAAAAAAGGTAAACTGTGCAATCTAAGTAAACCATTTGAATAACATGCATAAGTAAAACGGTAGGACAAGGCTTATGAGCAACAAGGTGGCTTGCATGTGACCAACGAGATTTCTCGTGACTTCTTTAGAATACTAGAATACCTAATACAATAATAATAAGAATATCATGATACTTCCTTCTTCTCGGGGTCACATAATCCCAACTATCGCCGTCGTCGAGCAACATGCAAGCAAACAACACCACAATCAATACAATGCATACCAACACCAAAGAATACAGCAAGCAATGGACAAAACAAGTTTATAGATCAGTAGATGTTGAGGATTTGGTTGGGGATACAAGGGAAATGCTTGGGTTACATTTGTGGATTTTCTAATTAGGATTTATAGTCCAAATTTAACTAGATAGGGGGTTTTATAGCAAGGTCAAGTTCTGTATGCTAACGTTGAGTAAAGATGATATCATTATATATATATATTGATAAACTGAAACCAATAAAAGTGGTTTCACTATTTTATCAATTATCATTGATTTATAATGGATTTTATAGTGATTAAAACTCTAGTTTTAGGAAATAATTCACAAGAACTTTTATGGAGTTCCAAAAATTATTTCCTTGGGTTATTAGATAGTATTTGATGGACTGATTCACTGAGAGTTGGATTCACCTCAAAACATTTACCAGAATGCCCTTGAGAAATTCCCAAATACAATACTAGATGGTTTTCCTCTTTTTCACCAGATTAAATATACAGGAGATTTTTATGTTATTCAAAATATATATGTAATTTATTGGAAATACCTTTCTGTAGAAATTGGGATAACCCTTTTTGTAGTTACAGAGCTACTGTTATGAATTTATTAGTGAATAAACAATACACGGAACAGTTTAATTCACCAAAACTCAACAGGGGTTCCTAAAATTTTGGGCTCCTGGTGTTTGATACTTATAGGTATGGAGGTTGTCTGGGAGTTGGAATTGGGTCAAAACCATATTTGGTTTTTCCTAGAAAATTTTATAAAGGCAAAAATGGCTTGGTTTTATAATTTTTGTTGTGGGTGAACCTGGAAGCAATTTGAGCAGGGCCAGGGTGACATGCATGGCATGGCCAATACCTTGCATTGCCAATTGTATTTACTCCGTTTGGATTTACCAAACTCTCTGAAAGCATTTGTTAGTGGAAGGAATAAGCTTGGCTATTTTATTTTCTATGATTTATCTATTTAGTAAATTGGTCCAGAACCAATTATGCATGTTAGAGTGGAGACTTAGGTACTTGCTAAAAATATTAGATAAATTTATTTAGGGCATTTCCCTTTTTATTTGCATTTAAACCAAACTACAAAATATACCAGATCTAGAAAAAGATTAAAAATGAGAAGAGGACGGGGGCTACTAGGCCTTACTGTGGCGGTTTCGGCCAACTCTGTGGCAGCGAGCATGCGCGGGCTCCCTTTCAAACCGACGGGTGGGAGCCCACCCATCAGCGGGGCGACGTGGCGAAGGGGTAAGGAGGAATGAGGGTCGCTGGATCTAAGGAAGATCAATGGCACATGGTCATCCCCTTCCTCTAGACGCGCTGAATAGAGGGGAAACCCTAGAGCAGGGATGGCGCTCATCGGGGGCTCACCTAGGGGCGGTTTCCAGCAAAGAGAAGGACGCAGGGAGACGCGGTGTAGGGCGACGACTCCGAAGAGGGTCGGCATCATGGGATTTGACGCTCGGAGTGGTCTCGCGCCTGTACGCCCGAGGCAAGCTCGTCGGAGCTTGACGGTGTACGGGCTTCCCGTGGTTCCTGACCAAGAAGGAAGGAGAGGTTAGATGCTTAGGGATTAGGGGACCCTAGGGAGGCCACATGCAGCAGGGGGTAGCAGGGGAGAGAGCACCCGAGCTAGATCTTGGCCGAGGTCGAAAATGGAGGTTCCTCCTTTTCCTTGGCAACAGAGGGGGTGAGAGTAGTGGGGTTCCATAGGGGTGAGAGGGAATGGGTAGGTGGACGGAAATGAGCCATAGGTGGGGGTGGTACTGGCCTCTAGCCTTATAAACAAAGGAATATGGTCCATGGTGGACATGGTGTATGAGAGGCTTGGGGAGGAGGTACTGGCCATGGATTGGTTGTGCTGGGGGTGCTAGGAGAGGGTGGGCCTGGTGCTCGACCCACAGAGTGGAGGAGAGGGGTGGTGGATGCTGGTTTGGACAAGCAAGATATTTGTGCTCTCCCTCCCTCCTTTTCTTATTCTTTAGACAAAACACAAGAGGGCAAGGATGCTACAGTTCCATGCCATAGTGTAGCACGACCAGGAGGGAGTGTAGGTGTTGTGGAGGAGTTATTGGGAAGATTATAGGGGGATTTGAGTTGGTTTCAATCAAGGTTTGATTTATTTTTCAAACTTGATCAAATGATTGCTTGTGAAGGAAGTTGAAAATTTTGCATTGGCGAAGGTGTGCAAATGGTATTGGTAGATAGAGTAGGTCAATTCATCTTTTCAAGATTTATTTGGGATTTTTCTAATGATTAAAATCCCATTTAAAAGCATTTATTCAAATAGTGCAGAGATGGTTTCTAGAAGCTAATTTGATATTTTTACATTGGAAAAGGTTGGTTTTTTACGTGATATGGTCCGGAATACCATAATACACATTGGGGAATTTTATTGGAATTTATTTGGATAGAAAAGTATTTTTAAGGAATTATTTCTTATTTTTGACATTTAAGAAAAAGGGCAAAAAGAAATAATAAGGAAACTCAAAAATATTCATTTTTTAGATGGGAAGGTGGAGTATAATGTATAGAACTCAAATATGCATTGAGTTATCAAAGTGGTTTAGATAAAAGCAAACTTGCCTTTGAAGACAAGGTTTGGAGGATTTTGTCTAAAATGGATATTAAATAGTTTTAGGCTCCAAATAATTACGGAGAATATTTGGGGAACTATCATAACCAAGGTAGAGGATGTAAACTTGAATTATCCATCATAATAAACCTTGGGTTGTGGATTCTCACTTAATAAATGGGGAGAAGGTAGATGGGGATGATCTAGGGTTTTGATCTTTTTATACCACCTAAACCAGGTTGGATTAGTGAGCTCAGAGATCAACTTGGTGCAAGGGGTATATAGGTAGCTATAACAAGTTATATAGATGATCATGTAATCAAGAATTGGGCTTAGATGCAATTGAGGTGATATAGGGGAGATGGCAAACTTTGTTGAAAATAAGGTTGCCATATCAGAGTTGTCATGATACCTGATAAACCAAGGGGGTTTAAGAAGCACAAAGCTCAATTGGAAACAAGTGATGGAGGGGTTGATAGTACATGATTAATATATCATAACCATGCAAATATTTGGTCAAGGGGGGTAGCATATAGATGTGAGCTTCTGCCAAAGTAGGCAAGATCATAAGATTTGCATAAAGGATTATTATCTTGACTACAAAACCATCATGGAAGAGTGGGAACCATAATGGCTTAGCAAAAGAAAAGGGTGGGATTTGGTAGTACTAATGATGTACAACAAGATGGTTCAAATGCATTCTCAAGATTGCATATAGGTTGGAAAAGGTAGAGCTCCAAAGATTGAATCTAGACCACTGAGTTGGAAACTATCAAAGGGGATTATCCTTGGATTAATCTGAGTAGGAGATTAGATGGTCACTTTAGTGGCTTAGGGTAAATCCAGCTTTGGATGCTTGGTTTGAGAATGATGATCACAATCATAGATTGGGTCCTAAGGAATGACCTACTAGATTAGCTCACTCTAGTTCCTAGGCAAGCAATGCAATCAGTAGATCAAGGCAATTCATCAGACAGCAGATCAAGGCAATTCATCCTATCAAACTTATCCAAATACTACTAGGGTTACCATCAAGCCTAGCTTGAGGTAGGGATGGGTATTTTGAATTGGTTATGTTTTGAAGTAATATAAGTACCTCTTGGTATTTCTACCAAGATTGGAGGAGAATTTTTTTGGAAAGGTTTTGGAAAAACCTAGAGGTAAGGGTAGCTGATGTTCTGTCTTGAAAACATAAGGAGATAATATGTAGGTATACATAGTTTTGTTAATAGAATTAGTAAAATAGTTGGTTTATCAAAGTCATCTTGGCTCGGGTTTGGAATGCTAGAATATTTGGGAATATTAAAGAGGGGCCAAGACATCTCCTTTGAAAAATGGTACTTGTTAGCTAGTGTTGAGATAAGGAGTATATCACCTAATACACAATTAGTTGCTTGAACACAAGCAAACAAGTAAGCAAACATTGCAACACTTAACAAGAAAAACTTTTTGTTCCCCCTAATTTTTGTGTTTTGGATAGCAAATCAGGGCTGCTAAAATTGGGATGTTACATGAGGAAAATAGAATTTGATATATAAATCTAGTTGGAGTAATATTTGTGATGGACGATCAAGAAAGAGTATGAATTGAGTTATAAGTACCTACTGGTTGTATTGGAGATTATTATCAGTAGAGTAGTTTGATATAACCAAGTATAGATAGAAGAAAGATTATGAAAAGCTTCAGCAACAAGATTATAAAATTTATAAGTGAGATTACAAAGTAATTTGTGAAGTATAAGAGAAATCATTCAAATGTAATTGGATTCATTAGAAGCATTCCAGAAGTGGGAGGTATTTCTATGAAGAAATCATGTAGAGCTTAAGTGCCAAGCTCATTGGATTTATAAAATGGATTTAGAAGCAGAAATGATTGGTAAGAATATACTTGTAAACTAAAATCTCATCATGTTAACACATGATGATGGATATGAAGAAATAGTATATCTAGGAAAGGAATTCCTTAATTATAAGTCAAGAATTATCAACTATGGAAGATAGGAGTTCTTGGTAAATACTAAACCTTACATCTATAGTCACATTTAATATCTATTTCATCTACTTGATCTATCATCCTATTTCCCATTGGTTTATAGGAATATTTACCTATAGCAAATCATTTAAGCACATCTTTGTCATTTCCAACTATCATAATCACATATGCTTAGAAACCATCCTTATCAATTCTTTTCCTTAAGCCATCCTAAAGAACAACCCTATTATTTTACTTTAAATAGTGGTATCATTCCTAACCACAAGAACAAAGACAATATGTCTTACACTTTAAATGTTATTCCTATCTATAAAATAATATATATTAAATCTCCTAAAACTCATAGTAGACAGTTATAATTTTAAACCCTAACTTGTATGCAAGATATAGCAAACTATTTATCTTAATATCATTTAAGCTCATGGGAATAATACCAAACATATTAATTCTCTATTATTTTATGTGCCATATAATAATGAAGGCTGACCATATAAAAAATTCTTAAATGTTATAAGTTGTTAAGAATCAAACTTATGAATTAATAGTAATGCATCCTTTAATAAGTTTTGGTTTATATAGGTAAATCAAATCCATAACAAAAGCCTCTACCACATATTAATAGGAAAAGGACCTATATAATGGAAATAAAGAAACAATAAACACTATATAAATAAAAGTTCACCATATGATATTAAATATACTTTATTTTCACTGCAAGTATTTAGCAAATAAAATCCTATAAGAAATATTCAAAATAATTGTTAAAATACAAAAGCTACAAAAGTAAACAGAATTTGAAAAGAAAAAATCAAATAAACTATCCAGCCTAGAATCTGGCCCAAGGCCCATTTCATATCCTTCTATCTGCTACTCACGCGCAGTACACAGCAGCCCAGTAACGGCCCAACAACTATCCCGGCTCACTCTTCTCTCTGGCTGACAGGTGGGACACCGCGAGGGACCGCGGGTTCATTCCAAAGAAACTCAGGGGGGTTTATGCAAAATGACCATCGTCGTCATCCTCACGCACACAGGCGGCTGCGTGCGTACCTACGATGTCGTTTGCCGTCGTCATCCAAATTCGACCACCGTGATGCTCGCCGCCGATCCTGAGAGGTGTAGATAAGACCACCGCGTCCTCCTCTCTCTGTCCATACCAATCTTATCCTCTCTCTCTCTCTCGCCCTCTAGAGAAAATCCCCTTTTCTCACTGAAAACCCTAGATCAGAGGGAATCGGTGTCGTCGAATTCGTGCTCGCCTTGACCAGATGAGACCACGGTGAAGACCGCTGTGCTGCCCTCGTTCTTTTGCCGCAACTCGCGCAAGCTAGGGAGGTTCTCATCAGTCCAATTGCAACCTCGGTCACCGACGTTGTTCATCGACCTCACCGTCGTTTTTGATCTCGCCTTGCTTCACCGGATGCACCATCGTGTTCCTGGTGAGTTACTGATCACGCTAGTGCCATCCATTTTCAAGATTGCTTCTGAAATCACCGCCTCCACGAACACCTGACACCATCGTCGTTGTTCATCGTCGTTTCCCAGCCTCCGATGACCATTATCTAGCGGCGCCGCCACTATCCAACGCCACCCTCTGTAGCCGCACGCATGCATCCAATAGGCCGATGGATCCTCGATCTGAGAGGATCAGCTCGTGCTGACGTCATCTCGACGTCATGCTCGCGTCACCCTTGACCCAGTCCACCATTTGACCAGTCCACGCTTAGGTGGCAGATGACATGGTACTGACCCCACTGGTCAGTGACCTAGAGTAGGTTTGGGTTTGGTGTAAAAAAGTATTCCCTATTTAGGAAATAGATAAAACAATATAAATTCAAATATAAGTATTTCCAGAAATTAAATAAAATGAATAAACCTTATAAATTCAATAACTTTTGTTTCTATTCCATTATTATATTAAGAAACCACTACTCAAATAAAAGTATCACCACTCTTAAGTACTTTAAGGAAAATATTATAAAGTGAACAAAGTAGTACAAATATCATAAATACTGCACCGTAAATTCATCCATGTTCTTAAAGTTAAACTTTAGTCTACAAGACAATAAACATTACGATAAAGACTTTATCATGTATTTTATAGTTTACTTTGGTTTGTTTCAATTAAGACCGGACGCATCTCAAGACCAAACTAACCGAGTAAACACCAAGAGGCATTGACCACATTCTATTAACCATCAAGATTGTTTAAACCTAAGGAAAGAAACCTTTTCTTCGAAGGTTATCCTTTCTGCCACTTCAAACAATAGATGACAATCAATAATAATCACATTACTTTATATTTTACTTGTATGTTCAAGATTGTTAACACTTAAGTTCCTTATAAATGTCATTACTTGTAAAGTAAAATTTGAATGATCTTACTATTATATGTTGTTTCACACACACTCACAAGCCTTAATAAGAAGCACATGTGTGAAGCTTATCTAAAAGTATAAGACATTCAAAAGAAACCATTTCCAGTTTCCAAACCTATATCAACGCTTATTCTGGGGATACGAGTTTACCAAATTGCATTACATTACTTATGCATAATAGCATCCTTCTTTAAATAATAGTCCTTACCGAACCAATGATGCTGATTTCAGATATTGGATCTTATATTGTCTCAAAGACCATGAGTGCATAATCTTGAAATCACAAAAGGCAAGTTCACACTTGCTCATGTCCTTTGATTATTTTCTGTAAAGTATTTTGCAAATCCAGTGTTGTCATCACCTGCATTTCAAAAAGGTTAGAAAACACTATTTTCATAATAATATGATTATAGGTTATTCACCATGAGGTAATAACCTAATTTGAAAGTTCTGGTGGTAAAGGAATATATTATCTAGGACTTAATAACCAATGTCGCCAGTGATTCTTGTGTTGTATATCACGCGTTAACCATGAGATTTGAAATGGGACGGAGAAGTCAGCTATATCCTTTTCCTTTCGTATGGAGGCAAGACGACCTTAACGTGACGTTGTGATTCCTTGTGCGGATCCAACATATGGGTGGGCACCCGTAGGCCCCACGATTTTGGTGTCTAGATTATCTATGAGTGGCTGCCAGAGGTATAGCCGGACCTATATGGTACTTGTCAGGGGCATCACCAGCTCATAGAGTAATTGGGAACTCATCAAGGTTTTAGCCTGCCCGAAAGGGGGCTTAATGGAGGTAAGACAGCCCCGAAGGATCGCGTAGACATACGGGGTCGCGGAATGGACAGTGGTTGTGCAACAAGGAGATCTCTCATGGGAAAAGTAATGCACCTCTACAGAGTGTAAGAACTGCAACTTGTTACTCCCTGTTCCGGAAAGGAGCTACGAACGCGGCAGGAAAGGAACTCCATGAAAGTTCTGGTTAACCTGTGAAGGCTGACGAACATAGATTTTCAGAATAAAAGCAACTTTTGAAGAAATGTTTACGAAAACCTGCATTGCCTACGACCCATGGTATGTGGTTGTAGATATAGTGCATCAAACACTCCTTTTCTAGTGAACTTGTTGAGTACGCTCGTACTCAACGTATCTTCTTGACCCTTGCTAGATTCTAAAGCCATTAAGATGACATCTACATCAATTTATGCTCCAAGAATCATCATCAAAAGATTAAGCTCTTCAATGAAGTGAAGGAAGTCAACATATACGTCAACTTACGTGAAGACGAAGTTGCTGATTAGATAGGAATATAATCTCTAGCCATAGAACCTATTTTTGTAGAGTATTGCAATAGTAGCAATGCTCGTCCAATAGTTCGGATACTAGTCTTATTAGTATGATAGTTTTTGAGTTGACTATTTCTGATTCTTCTTTGTTAGAAATTTATTTCTCTCTCTTTAACTTAGAGTGTTCTCTGGATCTTATGTAAAGAGTCGAGTTGTAACCATAGTCATGGATTGGACCTACTGTGTTTCTGTTGTACCACTCCGAGGGATGTAATACTAGTGAACGGTGTTTCATTGGTGTTATGTAAACGACTATAATATACTACATCATGTAGTGGTATGCTGGATCACCGCACGCCCGCCACTCAAGCCACTCCTACCACTATAGCTAGATGTAGCAGCACGTAAACCTCTAGCCAGATGAGGAAGATCATCACCAGATATTGCGCCTCCCGGAAGGATCTCGGGGAAAAAATAGTGGCGGAATAGGGCGACCGATGGAAGCACGCCGACAAACTACTCGCCCAACCATTGGAAGACTGCGAGCGCGATGATCGACGTGGGATGAAGATGCGCCAGGTAAAGACCGTAGACCATGAGCATAGTATGTAGGAATGCTGACATCACTGGTACCGCCCTCGCCGTCAAGAAGTCTAGAAAGATCCACACGTCAAGGACCGGGTGAAGCAGCTCGGGGGGGCAGTCCACAGGCGGTGCAACGGTGGTGCCATGCTCATTGTCCTTCGATGCGACGATGATCTAGTATGCTTCAAGTTCGTCATCACTCAGTTTGTACGAGAAGAAGACCTCGTGAGTGCGCTGCTCCTCATTGTTGGGCCCTCTCTCCAGGTTCCTCTTGGGGCCATGGATTGGGAGGGGATCTAGAGAAAGGGGGAGGGAACGCTGGGAGAGGAACAGGGCGAGGCGAGGGTAACTCCTGACTGCGACCCAACCCTTACCTTTTATGCAGGAAGACGGCATGGGCACGTGGGCGGTTGCACTCCCTCCCAACAGCAACCACCATGTGTTTCCCATGGCGCACTAAATGGGCAAATGATCTACTACGTGCGCAATCACTGCTCTGCGCGAAAGCTAAGGCACGAGCAGTCATTGCGCAAAGCCCGAACCATCATAATCCCCTTGCGTCACCTCGATCCTACTACCACTCGAGCACGCGGGGGCAGAGATGCGACCACTACGCAGACCAGGAGCTGACTGTAATGTCACGTCGCGAATCTTCTTCTAATCAGGCCCACGTGCCGCTTGGGGCACAGACCGCCAACCCGCGACATAAGAGACAAGCAAGAGAGTGTTCTGGAAAGTTTTCGGCCCATGCGCGGGCGCTACTATCCACATACTGGCTTCCGGGGTACCCCCTATTGTGCTGAGGCGCATGGCCCATATAGGAGAGGTAAGCCGCTAGATTAACCATACCACACACATAAGCAACTATATGCCTCTCTCAATATCATTAACCCGTCAAGAGAGGCATGGAGATCTATAAGATCTACCTCTTATAGGGGAAGCCCCCGCAAGGCCTGGTCTTGCGGGGCATAGATCATCCGGCAAGCACGGGCATGCGAGGAACTCGCACCTGCAGACACTGCGGGCCGAGAACCCGAGTAAACAGCGTGAGCAGCTTTGGCAGAGCGCTGGACGACATGAAGCACGTGTGGCATACCTGTCCTGGTGGATCTGCCCCAGCATTTATAGCACTACAGGCGCGCCAGAAGGGACAAGACGGGATAGTGGCCGTCCCAGCCCAACACACGGGAGTGGCTCGCATCACCACCCATTTGCATCCACAGCACGTGGTGAGAAGTACCCGACCCCGGAACCCATGTCTGCCACGCATGCAGGATAGCAATGTGGTGACCCATTTTCATATAAAATGAGGTCCTCTATACATAGGAAGGAAGAGTCTACCATTGATAGGTAGCATGATGCTAAGTGAGGCACAAGAGAAAGAATATAATAGAAAGGCTTAACCAGTGGAAGAGAACATAGATACAGTAGAGGGAAAGAGAAGAGAAAACGAGAAGAAGAAATGGAAGCCCGAGTGGCATTATTGCTGCCCGACAAGAGAGTTCATCTACTCTGCAACATTATAAATCACTAGATAATACAGAAGGCAAGACGTAAGGTTGTTATCCAAACAAATAGGGGGTTCCTCGCATCCTCGGTATCTATGTTCCGACACGCGACAGTTCCCTACTTCCTCTAGCTCTTTGTTCCCTTCTTCATTATCAGACCACATCGATTCATCGTCATGTACACTTATCCACCATGTGAAACCCCTCATGAAGCCACTTCGGAGCAAGTGAGACTACGCAGTGCCTCGGGTGGGTTCGAACAAAACCCGGTTTTTGCATTTTGCATATGGACATGATATCTCATCGCGACCATGTTGAATCATATGTTCCACCACGTGCCTAAAATATTTAGACACCTTTCGCCCAATCTCCGGATCCATGATAAACCGCTAGCTCGATCGATGAATTCCCTACAAGGTATAAGAAAGAGAAGATTAATTAGAAGTAGATTAAGGAGGTAATAAAAAATTCTCTGCAAAATAAATGCATATATAATGCGCGAAATGGTTCACGAGCACAACACACACACACCACACACACACAACAATGTCGCGGACCACCGGCCGGCCGTATGTACCACCAATACATATCAAGATCTTGATCACATGCATGCATAGAATATTTCAGTTCAATCTACTACAACAACAATTAAGGTGGTTCACATACACAAGAGTACGAGAATGAAACCGACACATGATCGAGCGGGACGTCGATCAAGCGGGTAAAAAGATACTTAATGCGTCAATAATTATTTTAGAAGCTAATTAAGCTATGAGTGGAAGCTAGCTTTTAAGAAGAATGGGAGGCTAATTAAGTGAAAGACGCTAGTACAAATGTGGGAGAGTGGATGAGGAAAGGAAAGAACTAATAAATGGGGAAGAGAGAAAAAAAAGTAAGGAGGAAAAAGAGAGATAGGTGGGGAGTGCATATGGAAACAGTGGTCTGCGACCACTAGTGGTGTGGCAACTAATATAACACGCCACTAATTGGTTTATTTGGCACACCACTAGCAAAAGGGACCACCAACGCTCTGGGATTGTCTGTAGTGGTGGCGTGCAAGATTTTTGACGTGCCACTAACTAGTGGCATGTGATTTATTTGCTACGCACTAACGTTTTCTATTGGCTTGACTGGTAGGTCCCACTTACTAGTGGCGTCTCCTCTACACGCCATCGGTAAAACTAGTTGTGTATGGAACACAACTAGTAAATAAACCACCTATGAGCAAATCTCTACTAGTGTTAGGGCCTCACCCAATGCACAATCCCCATTCCCTTTTCTCTTAGCTATATTATCCCTAGAAGGGAGCCGGCCTCTATTTAGTTGCCACAAAAAGATTTTGATCTTAAATGGAATTTTTATTTTTCCAAATATCTCTAAAATTGACCAAAGTCGTGCCCTTCAATCTAAGAGATTTCGTCCCTTTCATCTTCTCCTTGGTCTACCTCCATCTCTATCTCTCTGGTTAAGTTAACCCAGTTTATGTTCTCTTCAGGCCTCAGTCTCCTTCGTCAAGATAGATCCCAGCCTAGCCCATCGGTCGCTCTCTACGACCATGATCTTCTGGTCGCCGCATATGTCAAAAAACCTAGGATACCTCTTTTTGATTGGGCCCCTGCCAATCCACCAATCATGAATTCCTACATGATATGGGAACAAGTGAATTTTAAAAGTGTCCTTGAGTGCACACTATACAAGCATAGAAATTCTAGACAACCGGGACTTCTATATTATGCTCTCCCTTCCTATTGAGGTAGCATACTTCAATAGGTTTTTCTTTTGTCCATGGTTTCAGTTAACCCATTATCAGGTTGTAGACATTGTTCTCTTTATTTAATATAAATCTTGTTAATTTTAAGAAAAACGCCCCTAGATACTGAGACGAAAAACAAAATAATATATATACTTGGAGGATGCCGATCTTCCACGTTGTAAGGCCAACTCTAACGCAGCCCCGTAAACAAACTTCACGGGTCCGATTCAGTCTGGACAGACATAAACCATTCCCAATGAGCCACCACAAACTTATTTTATCCAATTTTTGAATCGGACGGACGTATTTCGTCCGAAGATTTCCACCCAGTTTGCGGGAGCACGGACAAAACGGAAGCGTCCGGCCTGTACTTTTAAGACCATCCTGGCGCACGCTGCAGTCACTCACCCACCCCACCTCCTCTCTCTCCTTTCTCTAAAAAAAAATCAACCGTCGCCACTCCTTCTCTGCACTCACAGGAGACCTCCTCCTCGCCTGCACCACCACGCCGCTGGCGAGCCTCCTCCCTTGTCCGACCGCGCGTCCTCCCCTGGCCGCCCCTCCTCCCATGTGAACGCACACCGTCCACCGCCGCCCTCCTCCCCTACAAGTGCACGTCGGCCGCCGCCACTCCTCCTTCCTTCGAGCTCGCCGTCACCCCGCCCCGCGCCATCGTCACGACAGCTCGCTCGCCCACAGACCGTCCGCGACACCGCCTCCTCGCGAGCCGCCATCGCCTCAGACGCTTCTCTCCTCCTCGCCAGCCTGTAAGCTCACATCGCTTCTGCATCACGCGCCTCCGCTCACGCCTTGCGCCGACGTGAGCTCGTCGTCGCCCTGCCCCATGCCTAGCACCACTGCCCGTCGCGACGAGCCACGCTTCTTCAGCGGCATCAATTTTTCAGTCTGTAAGAGAAGCCCGTGAAAGCATGTGCAAAAGTGGGTCGGACACCCGTCCGTTTTTGGGCCAGATCACCCCAGAAACAAACTAAATTAGACAAATCCGGTGCCCGATTTGGGCTGGCCAGATCACCCCACAAACAAACTAAATTAGACAAATCCGGTGCCCGATTTCGTCTAGCCCGTTGGAGTTGCCTAACGTGCCACTGTACAGTGCAATATTTACCGGGAGTGCGAGTCGTTAGAAGGTTGTTCAAGCTCTTAGCGGACAGGTGGGCAGATGATAAACACAACTCCCTCCGTTTCAGAAACAAGTGCCGCGCATTTGTCTAGATACACATATGTATCTAACAGTAAAACACGTTTAGATACATATGAACCTAGACAAATTTGTGATACTTATTTCCAAACGGATGAAGTACATGCCTCTAAAACTTCTGGTTCGATACCACATTTAAAATCAAACGAAAAGTATGTATACATCGGTGTCAAGACAATAGAGCAATCGTCCTGTGCTTCGAAAGGATGTCAAACACACAGCAGAAGGAATCCGGGTCGACATGGATAAAGATTCCTCTCTGCTTTTTCACAGCCGTGCTATGATTGCTTCGACCTCTGCAGGGGTGTAGAGGTGGTAGTTCGGTGCGACCTTGGCGATGTCAACATTGTTTGGAGTTACCTGTTGCAGATAGCAATTTCAACTCCAGACACTTGGTAGAGGTTCTTAGTGGCTCAAATCACAACAAATGAGACTGGATCGAGACGCCTTTACCTTTTCTTCCATAACCTGCTTGAGGATAGATAGAGCAATGTTTTCAGCCTCCTCAAGGGTCAGCTCCTGAACAAGAAACTCAATCAGCAGTTTCACAGGCATAGCTGGAAGTATCCACATACAACACAAGGTGGTGTGTTCCATAATGGTTTTCTTGGCAGAAGATCAGAAACATGCCACTTTCAACAATAGCCTCTTAGCTATATGATTCCAGAAAAATCCATATTATGCTATCGAGGTAGCATTACAACTGGCTAAGCAGCATGTAAACTTCCTTTGCATATATACAAACATAGTATAGTTGAGAGCCATTTTGATATTTGTGTGTTACCTTGTTAAACTGCTCCTGTAAAGAGCTATTGGCACCTTCAGAACCCGATCCAATCGCCTTGGCATTGCACTGCCAAAAGGTGCCAGATGGGTCGGTGTAGTACCTGAAGAGAGCAAAATGCAAACAGAAAACTTCAACAAATTATATGGACATATAGATGTTCTTTCTTTTACACCTTCTGGCAACTCCTAATATGCGCTTGCAAAAAGAAGCCTAATATGCAACAATGTGCTGTGAGGCTTAGTAGAAAACATAACTTCAAAAGGGAAGGTGTAGAAAAATTGTTTCCACACACAACACAGAGAATGTGTTGAAGATGTCAAAAAGACAAACTTATAACCAAGACAGCATTTTGAAGCTTGATATTTAATTATATCTTTCTGACGATATATCCTAAGCTCACACATCAAATTTACTTGGTGGAAGCAAAGTGGTTCCTATTTTTGACATGCAGAGAATAATATCAGCACAGAGTAAGCCAAAACAATGTGAAGCAACATGTAATCTTTTGTTGGCAGTCAAATTATAATTCTGCTACCGACAAGTGATAATCTTATTTATAACAATAGGAGAAGATAACGAACGATTTTCCCTAGAGGAATGGTCATTGCAGAAGCTATTGATTATAAGCCAGAATGTTTGGCCCTAGCAGCAGGTGCAGCAGCGATGCAAGAGAGTGTGGTAGCACTCTCTAGGTGCATGAGCGCACTACCCTTAGTTGTCAACTCCAATCTTCCAATCTTAGGTGAAGGTAAGATCATAAAATATTGTTTCAAGAGTTGGGTAAGAGATACAGTCAACAAGAGTTATCAAGTCAAATCTGTCCAGTTAAGAAAATGTTGTGAGAAGCTAAACAACCTCTATATAAGAATGTCCTCAAACTTTTACTAATAGTAAGGAGTGAACAACCAAAGACCAAGTTTTGGTACCCCTTTGTGAAGATTCAGACGGTGAAAAATCTATACCTAATAATAAAGGACGGAGTGTTTCTCGCCGTTCCTACACTTTTTTAGACTGTTTTACCCTTCCACCAAACTACAAATATCGCACCAATGACATTATACCGGTTAGTAAAAAAACACGCACACACGGTCAACACACCCACGACTCCCATCTCCCAAAGACTTTCTTCTCCACGTCGCCAGCTTCCTGTGAAAGAACATGCTCCCAAAGCCTTCCTTCTCACCGCCGCCTGGCCTCAGCCTCTTGCCCCCCACCTCTGGCAGGCCCAGCGGGGCTGCCCTCTTCCTCGCATGCCTCCATGGCCCATGCATTCAGCACGATCAGAGCAGCAACGAGACGCTATGCCTTGTGCTCAATCAGCGCATGCATCACCAGCGACGGACAAACCAGCCAGCGAACAGAGCGAAGCCAACCGCGTCCCCTCGCCGTCCACTCCAAGGCCACCTCAGTCCAGCAAAGGGAGGCCCACCGGAGCACCTTCCGGCGCGTCACCATCCTTGCATGTCGCGCTGATTTGTCTGCGTCCGGTTCAGCCCCCGTAATCCGCCGTGCACATGACGGGAACACACGTACTTCAACTTGATCGATCCATGCATGTTTGATCAAGCTAGCTCTGAATGGTTGTATGCATCAGGAGTACATTTAATTATCTTTTACAAAATCGATAAGGTTTGTGCTTGAGGAATATTTGCTGCTTACATCCATATGCAAATCTCCTTGAATGACTGTTAGTGGCATTCTTATTCTCGTATTGCTTAGTGTCAGGTTTTATCTATACAAAAAAAAGTCAGGTTGTCTGTATATAGCATCCATATCCACATGTATGCCAGGTTCTAGGTACGAAGATAAAGCACACTTGATGGAGGGGTTAACCTCTTGGGTGCCCGATCTTCACGGATCTCGTGGTCAAATCGATGGGAAAGCGAGGGGAAAGGGAGAAGGTAGCGGAAGCGAACACACACCTCGCGAAGAACACGATGAACACACGCAAAACTCACACGATACAAGGCCGATTGCTCCCGAACGGTGGCCACCGGTCCGATAGAATCCTCGCAAGGAAAGATCGGTCAACGTGCTCCCTCAAATCCACATCGGAGAGGGAAGAACACCTTGGGGAGGGTCTTGACAACTTGGAGACGAGACAATGAACTCCAAGGCCTTGTTCAACGATGGATGTGTGATGCCAAGTCCAATCGAGGTTGGTGACGATAGTCGGTCCCCTTGGGTAAGGGGATGAGGCAAAACTAGAGATTCCACAATGGGGGGTGTCTTTAGTCTATCATCTATGCCTTCAGGGATACATGAAGGGGTGGGGGCTCTATTTATAGGCCAGCCACATAAACAGGGGTAGTTTGGGGATAAAACTAGGGTTTGGACGAGATAGAGGGGTACATGGGCCGAAGGCCCATGCGGGTGAGGCCCATCGTGAAGGCCGGAGACTCGGGTCCGGAGGATTCCGGTCTAGGCCGGAGATTCAGTCTGTCTCTGTGTCGTCTCCGGAGTGGCCTGACCGCCCCTCGGGCGGTTGCTGGGGTCGGTCCGGAGGTAGGTCCGGAGACTCCGGTGTAGCAGGACCGGAGACTCCGGTGTAGGCAGGAGACTCCGGTGGTTCAGCCGTGGCTTCTTCCGTCTCCTCTTCCAAGCCTCCGTCTTGTCGGGCTTGATGTCCCGGGCTTCCTCCCTAGCCTCCGTACTTGTCGGTGCGAACCTATGATGCATATGTGACGGAGTATGAAGTAGCATACCATTCAATAGGGTAGAAAGTGGGCGCGCATAGAGGAACGGATTCACCTTTGGAGTCCATGACGACTTGGCGTAAGTTGGAGACCAAGATGTGGTAACGACCGTAGGTCGGGCTACATCAACACTCATCAGTTTTTTCAGCATCCAGGAGCTGCACCATGGACTGAACTTGGATTCTAGGTTAGTGTCTAGGGGGATGAGGATGGAGTGGAGTGGAGACGGTTTCCTGTGTACCGTGTTCCCCTGCTAGCAGTTTGGATCTGAGGATTGGAGATTGAAGATGAATAACATAATGGCATTGTGGGAGCGTATGGGTTCAGTTGCATCGTGAGGGAATGGAAATTATATTGGAGTAGTGGGCCTCTAGAGAAAGATAATACTTAGATGAAAATTTAAAACGTACAAAAGAGTATATGAAATAAACATATATCCCATATTAAAATTCAAAGATTTGGACGGAAGAAAAAATGACCATTAGCATTAAAAGGGGTCCAACTTAGAGTATTCAGTGGTGTCACGAAGAGAAACAAGTTTGGGGATTTTCTTGAACTGGCCTTAGCCACACCAATATATAGACAGCAAGCCAATTGTTTTCACCTCCAACGTGCACACGCGTAGATAAGTATTCTATGTAGCAAGTGCTACACAAGACTACCCCTTGACTAAATTCAAACTGATTTCTCGACTGCGCTGAACATTGCCGCGTCAGGGAATCCCTTCGCGGCGTGCATGCATTCACATCTTGCACTGGCTGGGTTTTTCTTTTATTGGATTGGATGAAGACAAGCTGCTTTTTTGGCTTGAACTATTTATGATTTATTTTTCCGGTGCAACTCACAGGCACTTTTGCTAGTAAGAGTAAAGGAAGGTAGGCACTAAGAAAGAGCAAGCTTAGAATCGATATTATTAGTAGAAGTTTGGGGACACTATAGTTGTGTATAGTATTCCCTCCGTCCAAAATTAATTGACTCGACTTTGTTTAGATACGCACGTATCTAGACAAAGTTGAGTCAATAATTTGGGATGGAGGGAGTAGTAACATAAAACATGCAAATAGAGTAAACACAACCAAAACTGAACATGTAGTCACAATGGTGCAAGTATACTTCCTGAATTCAGTTAAAGAATGTTTTCGTCAAGTTGTAAGGATTGGTACTTACAAGCTGGGGCCATTTTCATCATGACCAGCGATAAGGAGAGAAACTCCAAAAGGTCGTGACTGCAGAAGCATATGAGTAGATCAGAAACTTCAGTGGTAGTGTTGTGTTCTGATAGTAGTAGTAAAAAAATGCTCACCATTGACTCCTCTTCGCCTTCTCCAAAGCGAAGAGCTAGATCACAAATAGCTTGTGTGGTGGACTCAACTGTCATTGGTTCCCCATATGAGAATCTATGATTCTGAGAATGAAAGTAATGAAAAGAGAATGAAGTACACGAGATTAGAAAAGTACTTGGGTCTCCACACGAGCATGCTCAACCAATGTCCTCGCATCAGCAATAAGGCCACTCATGGCACAACCAACATGCTCATCAATTTCCATAATTTTCTCAACACTGCTAGGTTCCTATATGAAAGGAAAATTTTGGTAATCTTTATTTTGACACAATTGGAGATGGTGTAAAGTCATACAATAAGTGAGGAAAGACATAAAAAAAAGAGGGGAATAAGTAAAAAACTGTAGCAAACCAGGAACACGTATAATACTTTTGAAAAATAGAAATGATAAATGGGATTTAACCAGTTAGTTGCCAGAAAATATTATAGCTAAGGTGTGCATATCTAATATCCAGGAGATATTTTGTCAGAAAATATTATAGCTCAGGTGTGCATATCAAATATTCAGGAGGTAATGTCATAAGTTGCAATATATTTGAAAATTTTGATGTATGGCAGTCAACTATAATATATACATCATTACAGAATGAGGACACCAAGAAGTGAGGGGAAAGAACCCATCATGGTGGACCTAACACTTCAGATGTGGCTTTACAGTGCATAGTAGAATGTTGGAACATCACAATTCACCCATACCATACAACAACAGACATCTATATGGAACATAAACCAGAAAATTTATAGTACCCTCAAATCCTGAGCAAGAATATTACTGAGGAGAAGAATTAATCAACTGAGACATTGGAGAAATAAGAAGCCTCAAAATGAAGTCCCTAAGATGACAGAATTATGCTAAAGAAAAACCAAGCATAAGAACTCATCCATGACGCTGAAAGCTCAAGGTTCAGTGACATGTGAATTTAGGATTGTCGGACTGAAGTTGGGTACTAAAAAAACAGTCCCACTCAGTTTCGAAAGTACACTTCAATTCAGCCAACAGCAGTTACCAGCAACGGAGATGTCACACGTTTCTCCACAGCAAGAACAACCCCATCCTTCGTCTTCAACCCAATAGCAGTAGAGCCCAACTGCAAAAGGCATGAGCATTAACAAAAGCCATCACTCATATGTACACAACCAAGCCAATACAGTATTAAACAGCTTAGTTACAGCTGAATATGGCTATACAACTATCCCCACAATGACCCAGAAAATGCAAATGATACGATCATCGAAATCAACCTGGCAAAAAACACACTACAGAGATGTGAGCCTACAAGAAGAGACGACCCCTAGCTAGGCATCTAATCATTTAATTCATCACAAATGACAAAGGAAAATGATACGGATCCTCCGGGGGATCGAAGAAAACGATCCCCCGGGTCGCTTCCTCACGCTCGCTTCCTCACGCTCGACGCCTGTACGGGAGGGCCCACCTCATCTCTTTCCCAACCACTCCTTCTTTTCTTCATCTCCTCAGTCGCCCCCGTCGGAACCCACCGTCCCCGCCGCCATCCCCACCCTCTGCCCCGCTCGCCTCTCCTCCTAGCACCGCCCCTTCCTCTCCTGCCGCCGCCGCCGCTGCGTGGCCATCGCCAGCCCACGCGCCGCTCCCCTTCTTCTCGTCCTCGCCAGCGCCAGAGGCCGCACCCGCAGCAACCGCACCGAGCCGCCTGCTGCCCCTCCACCTCTGCGAGTCAGCCCTGCGCTGGGTCCCCTCCTCGCCGGTCGCCGCCCCTGCCCCTGCCGGCAACCGCCGCCACCGTGGGTGCCCTGCTCGTCCTCGTCGTTCCCCAGCTCAAGATCGTTGGCCTCTGTCCGCTGCGCACCTGCAGGTTGTCGCTGCACGCCTATTGGTGTCCCGCGGGTTTTGCTTCCAGTCCGGGCACGTCTCCGTTTGCCGGTGATTGCGTCGGCGGCGATAGGTGCTACCCCGCGTCGGTGGCAGTGCTACTCCTTGCCCAGCTGTGTGAGGCTTTGCTACAAGCGATCACCGGATTTGCTAAGTACGACAGACGGAGGTGCTACGAGGGACGTTTGAGTTTGCTACGTGCGATTGTACGAGACCTCCATCGGTGCTATGAGCAGCGTTGGATTTTTGCTACATTAGTTTTATTGTTTTGCTATAATAGTATATAGTTTTTGCTATGCGATCTCCGTCGAGGTCATCGACGAAATCAAATTTGCTACAATAGAAAATTTTATTTGCTACATACCTTTTGTGGTTTTGCTACAGTAGCGTAAATTTTTTGCTACAAGGTCTTCGGCGCAAGTCTCCGGCGAAAATATCCGGCGAGGTCTCCGGTGAGGTCGGGTTTTGCTACAATAGCAAAATATTTTTTCTACATGGTCTCCAGCGAAATCTCCGGCGAGGCTCAGTCTGTTTTTCTATTTTCTGAACTGAACCGTTTTTTGCTACATGCAGCAAAACCGAAACAATATATAGCAAAAACGGGTTTTTGACCAAAAAAAGAGGACACGTGGTTGGCTGGGACCCAGGGGATAAAAAGCACAAATCCCCAAGGGGACGCCTAGTCCTGCCCAATGACAAAGCTAGAAAACACAGTTGAGGTTTGTACCCAAAGCCCGAAATACATCTAGAGGCCTACAAATGAAACTGCAGATAGACCACAAACAACTCTAACATTTGCATCCCAGAGTAGAGAGTACCATCAGCTCATACAGTGAAACAACACGAATCAGGCAACCTCCCAACGCATACATCAGCCCCAAACAGCCCTGGACTCCGACAGGGCAGCCACCGCATCGCCGTCGCTCATGCGGTGGAGACAAACCGATTCAGAACAACACACTCCAGCTGCGTCCTCACCAAACCTACGCCGAGATCGCGAGAAAAAGAGGGGTGCTCAGGAGGGGTAGGCAGGCTCGCTCACCTTGATGGCCTCGATGGCGTACTCGACCTGGAACAGCCGCCCCTCCGGGGAGAAGGTGTTCACGCCGCGGTCGTACTCCGTCCTGCGTGAGACACCCCCATAACAAAAAAATAAATCCCGAAATAAGATGAAAAATCGACAAGAAAAGCAGCCCCACCGACCCTGAATCCTGCTGCGGATCGGGAGATGGGGTTTTTTTTTTGGAGGAGAAGGGGCGACTCTTACCTCGTGAGGAACATGGTGGCGCGCGGTTTGCTTGGGCTCGGGGAAGAAGGGTTTGTGGGAGACGAGAAGAAGGTTGCAGTTCTGCTTGAGAAAGAAGTAGAGCAGAGGGAGGTAGATGATAGGTCCCACCTGGCGGTGTCTATTCAGACGATTCTTCCGTGAGATAATTTCTTTTCTTCGGCAAGTTCCTATGCTCGAGCCTTTATTAATTTTTTTTAATTCAGTAATGCCTCGAAAAATATTTCGAAATAAAATTTCGTAAAATCTAGTTTTTGGCTGACCACAAACTTAGCTTATGGCGTGCTCAGCGCGTGCGCCGTGCCATCGGCATCATGCGGTTGCCACACCACCTCGTGTCGTCGGTGCTGGCCCTTCGATAGATCCAGTCCTCACGTCGGTTCCGAGAGAGTCGTCCCCATTTCTTCCCCAAATCCCACCTCCTCCGTCGACCTCCATTGCTGACCTCGTTTTTTCTTGTCCTTAGCGGATCTCGTCGCCGATTAGCGGGGGCCTGTGGTCGTTCGCATCCGTACAGATTTCAAGGGTGAGCCGACGGAGTTGCAGATCCGTGAGCGCGAACTTCGTGGCGACTTCCAGTTGCTTTGCCAAGGCAATGGATTATCCATCCTGACGTAGTGCGGTGTGGGACTGTGGATGTGGGGCACTTTGTGTTCATATGCGACGCTGGCGCCATTCTTGCCGACGCATGGGCGGACGAACGATAAGCTGAGTGCAGGCACTCAATTTTCAGTCCGCAGTGACCCGATTAATCCAGTACTAGCAGCCAATTCAGCTTAACCCGGCTCCTTTTATAAATCCAAGGAAGAAAAGCAAGGTGATCCAAGACAATTTCTTATGTCTCATGCTACACGTGTGTCTCCATTCTCGACGACTATGGTGATCCTGCGGGGTGAACTTCACTTCGACTGCAGATTAAGAGAGTTGTTATCCGCTTGAATTCTTTCATGGTCGCCGATTCGGTGTCACCACCGCCAATCCATCGTGTGTCAGTGTCGTCGACAAGCTGTCCCGCTGATACGTTCAAAACATATTTACTTTCCCAAATATTTTTGCTATTGTTTCTTCTCTAAACTTGTATTATTTGGATACAACTAACACGAACTGACGTTGTTTTCAACAGAATTACTTTGGTGTCTAGTTTTTGTGCAGAAAATCAACTATCAGAAAAAAATCAAAAAAATGCAAAAAAAAATTTCATTTCGAAGACTCACGGATCCGAACACGAGATTTGGTAGGAGCACGAGGGCCCCACACACCTTTGCGCTGGAGGCCAAAAAAGAGTTTCGCCACACCGCCCACACCCATAAACCGTGATTCGGAACCAGAAACTCCGTTTTGGCACCCTGCTGGGACGGAAAATTTGGAGAGGATCATCGCCATCATCATCATCATCGACGTCTCTCCATCAACCATCCATGTTTCCCTCATCCATGAGTGAGTATTCCCCCGTTGTAGTCTATGGGGATGGTAGGGATTGGATGAGTTCTATCACATAATCGAATAAGATTGTTAGGGCATGGTGCCTAGTATCTCTATTAGTGCTATTTGACTTTGTTGCAACTTGTTGTGCTTAATGCTTGTCACTAGGGCCCGAGTGCCATGATCTCATATCTGAACTTATTATTGATTCATGATGATAGTATTGTTTGTGATATTATCTGCAAGTTGTGTACATATCATTGTGTCCATCAAAGGCCACAGTGACAAAAACAAAAGGACAGAGAGAGATGCATTTGTGATATTATTCCAAGTTACATATACACATTATCATTGTCCCAAAAAAAGGCCACTTAAGAAAAAAACTTACAACATCCGGATGTGAGGATCACGTGTGTTCACGGAGCGTTAATGCTTTGCTCCGGTGCTCTATTAGAAGGAGTATCTTAATTGTCAGTAGATTCCCTTGAGGCCCCGCTGCAACGGGCTGGCGGGACAAAAGATGTTGTGCAAGTTCTCATTGCAAGCACGTATGACTTTAGATGGAACACATGCCTATGATTGTTTAGTACTTGGATGCTTATTCTTATTTATCTGCAATTGTCCTAGATCTTGAAGTTACATATTTAGACTTGTCCATGCAACGCCCGTCCATCCATCCCTATGCCTACCGCACTCATATGCTATTGTTTGCCACTACTGTTACTATTGCTTTTGTTCTACTGCTGCTGTTACTTGCTATTGCACTACAAAACTGTTGCTACTTATAAACTACTATGAGCAAGACTATTTCCAGGTGCATCTGAATTGACAACTCAGATGTTAAGGCTTATAAGTATTCTTTGGATCTCCTTGTGTCAAATCAATAAAATGGATAATACTACCCTCGAAGACTGTTGCGATCCCCTATACTTGTGGGTCATCAAGAATATTTTCTGGCGTCGTTGCCGGGGAGCATAGCTTTATTTGTAAGTTCACTTGGATCTATTATTGTTCATTGCTATTCCTTTCATCATGGGGAAGTCTCATGATGGAAAGTTTCCTGTTTTACCATCCACTACAAGAAGATGTACAGTCCGAAACACCTCTGCTGCTCTTGATTCACTGTCTGTTATAAGTAAGCTTGTTACACCACCACCACATACACACACTGCTACAACTACTGAATATGAAATTGCTTCTGATACTCATGATGTTACTTCTATTGTACTTGATGCGAGTGGTTCATTAGGTCCTTTCCTAGATGCTACAATTGCTAGAACTATTTTGGGGAACACTGAAACTCCTAGTGAAGACACTATTACACCTGTTAGCTCACCTGGGTCTAGAGAGAGAGATGATATTAGTGATGGTTACATTGAAATGGCTGATGAATTTATTAAAGAGTACCAAAACACACATGATGCTAGTGCTATTAGGAGTCTCCTTGAGAGACGTACCATTATTCCTAAACTGTCTTCTGATGCTAAGTATGCCACTTCTCCCATAGATATTAAAGATAAAGATTATGATTTCTCTCTTGATTTATCCTATATAGACATTGTTGGGAAAGAACCCTTTTTGTGGGACTGAGAGTGTTGTGACACATATGAATGAGCTTTCCACTATGAGTGTTTTATTCTCTGATGATTTTAAGATGCGCAAGTATTTTGTTACAAAGATCTTCCCTTTTTCACTTAAAGGAGAAGCTAAAGCTTGGTTTAATAGATTACCTCCTGGATCCATTGATAGCCCTGATTATTTAATTGCTCCTTTCTTCTAGAAATATTCTCCTCCCAGTGCTAGATATGCTGCTTTGCAGAAACTTTTTGATTTTAAACAGGGAGAAGATAAATTGCCTGAGTCATGGAAGGTTCTATGCCTTGATTCATGCACATCCTGGATGTCCATTACCTAAAAATGAGCTTCTTGATATTTATTATAATGGACTAACTTATGATTCTTGGACATACCTAGATAGTTTTGTTGATTGTGTTTTCAGGAAAAGAACTCCTACAGATGCTAAAGAATTAATGGCTAAAATAAGCAATAATTATGATGATTGGACTTCAACTGAGCTAAATACACCTGAGCCTCCTACTCCTGAACCAGTTGTGCCTGAACCAGTTCCAACACCAACACCAAGGAAGAGGTGAATGATTGCATTAAATGATGAAGTGATGAAAGAAGCTAAGAAATGTCTTAAGGAGAAAGGTATTAGAGCTGAAGATGTGAAGAATCTACCTCCTATAGAAGAATTATATAAGAATTATATTCCCTATGGTAAACCTCCTGATCAATGTTTAGAGGAACTTGACACTTTTATTGTTAAACAAGGTAATTTTAACAAACAAGTTCAGAATCATTTATTGGAAAACTCTAGAGCTATTAATGAGTTGAAAGATATTGTGGAAAGAACTGCTAATGATGTTAAAATGCTTTGTAAACACTTTCAAATGGTTCAAACCCAAATTGATCAACTTGCTAAGGTACAAAAAGATACGCTAGTTAATGCCTCAGGAGATAAACATGCTTATGGAATTAGAACTAGGAGTGTTATAGCCACTCAAGATCCTTTATATCCTGAAGGACATCCTAAAAGAATTGAGCAGGATTCTTAGCAAGGTGAAAGTAGTGGTAGTCCTCATAAGAGAAAGGAAAGGAAACATAAAATAGTCGAGGAACCCTCTAAACCTGATGTAGATCCCAATAGTATATCTGTCTCTGATGCTGAAACTGAAAGTGGTGATAAAAAATGATGCTCCTAATAAGGAAGAAATTGAGGAAGAACCTGAGAAGCACACTAAGAACACTAGGTACACTAAGGAAGATTTTATTGCTAATAAACATGGTAGTGAAAGAGAACCTTGGGTGCAGAAACCTATGCCTTTTCCTAATAAGAAACACAAGTCAAAGGAGGAAGAACACTATAACAAGTTTTGTGAGTGGATGAAACCTTTATTTCTGCAAATTCCTTTGACTGATGCTATTAAGTTTCCTCCTTATTCAAAGTATATGAAGGATATTGTCTCTAATAAAAGGAAGATTCCTAATGAGGAAATTTCTACTTTGCTTGCTAATTATTCCTTCAATGGTAAGGTTCCAAAGAAACTTGGTGATCCAAGTATACCAACTATTCCTTGATCTATTAAGAATAATTATGTTAGAACTGCTTTATGTGATTTGGGAGCTAGAGTTAGTGTTATGCATTTTTCTCTCTACAAGAGACTCCAGCTAGAAAATTTGATACCAACTGATATATCTTTGCAAATGGATGACAAGTCTACTACTATTCCTGTTGGTATATGTGAGGATGTTCCTGTTCAAGTGGCTCATAATTGCTTGGTTTTAACTGATTTTGTTGTGCTTGAGATGCCTGAAGATGATAATATGTCTATTATTCTTGGGAGACCTTTTCTTAATACTGCAGGTGCTATCATCAATTGTAATCAAGGAAGAGCATACTGTATATTTCCCCAAGAAGGTTGATAAGAGCTATTGCCTGAATTCCATTGAAAATATTGAGAGCATCAAAGTTGGAGAAATATATTGTTCCATTCCACAAGAAAGTTTTAAAACTATTATGATTGGGACTATTGCTATCAAGTTTGAGGTAACATAATCACTTTGTGGAATGCAAAGTTTTGCTTCATATAAGATTGTTTTGGTAACAAGACTTGATCAACCTTGTTAGCAAAGGGATTTTTATGAACAAAATAATGCTTTCACAGTGGTTATACTTGCTCACTTTTATTTTTCTCCTTTCCGGTCTTTGCTCCTAGTCTTAGTTTTGCTAGTTGTTTGCTTGTTAGAGTGTCTTGGAACTTCTGTAGTTTTTTTTTTGCTTTTTGCTTCCTCTAAAAAATCTTTTTCTATGAGAAAATCAATTTTCATAACATGAAAATTTGCAAAAAATAAAGTTTTCCGAAAATTCCAGAAAATTCATATTAAATTTTTTCTCGAAAAAGGGGCAGAGGGACACCTGGAGTGGCCTAGGGGGACCCATGTACCACCCTCAGAATCGGCCCTATGCAATTCTTAGCGATTCTCGTCAAACCCGCATAGAAACGATTCAAAGGTGCCCACCAGACACTTGCGTGCGGGTGGAAAACGAAGTAATATCATTGCACAATAGTCCATGATGGAACCCACAAAACAGATATATACAACAACGACTCCATGAGTCAAGAATACAAATATATAATACAAAGATCCAAATCACCTTGATAAAGATACAGCGTCCGAGTACGGACAAGATGCAAATTAGGCTAAGAGCCCTGAAGAATAACCAATGGCGTCCATAACCCTGCCCAGGCCAAGCCGGAAGGGTAACCCTGCTAACGACGTCGATCTCAAAACCTGCTTAAACAAAAGGGGTGCTGACAAAGGGCAAAGGAAAAAAGAGAGCGGTCAATACTGAGGCCAGTACACGGCGAGACTAGAATTCGGCGGTCCTCGCCTACATAGGTATGGTGAACTGAAGGGGCAGCGCATCATGCACTAAACAACCTACAGAGACTCAATACAACCGGCGGCTATCAGATAGGGATAAGAAAGACCTATTCGGACCCAACCTGAAACTATCACCAAGCATACCCATCATGGTATTTCCCCCTCGAGACCAAACGAGGAAGTTAACCGAGAAACTCACACAGTTGGCAGTTTTATTCATTTCGTTATAGTTGCTGCAATTACTAGTCAGATATAGATAGCATGAGTCATCCTGATATAATAAGCAGTGGGCAGTTTTAGTTAACCATTATGTTATAGTTATAGTACTTACTAGTCAGATGCATATAGCATGAGGCATCCCAAAACCCAGCAGTTGTTGGTATTTTTATTTAGCCATTCCGTTGTAGTGAAGCTGATTACTAGTCATTATAAAGTCAAATTTATAGCACTACTTTAGTTATAGTTGTCTACGATCGAGATACTGTGCTCCAAGTCGTCCATAACCGCGGACACAGCTTTCAGAAAGTTTTACCCTGCATGGGGGCACAAATAGCAACACACGCACGATCAACCTCGGAAAAACCAAATGAAAACCCAACGAGGCATCACGACAAAGAAATCGCAAGATTCATATAATATTTCAGGGGGCCACCCCACCAAGCTACCCGCGACGAAGTTGGCCGGCTCCGAAACGGACCCAGAGGTTTGTGCCAATGGATGTAAATGACTGGGAACCCGGAAGTGTGACTGGGCTTGTCGATACCGCGAAAACATTCCACATTTGTCCCTAAACAGTACAGGTGCTCCACGCGCAATCGTAAATAAAACAGTAAAGCATGGCATAATCATGGCATAAGTACGAGATTGTAATAAAGCCCCAAACTACGTTGTTGCCCCAAGAAATAAGATATGACTCAAGCTCATGCTAAGGGGATTCATGGGCCCACATGCGGATAGTGCGAATATTCAAGGAACATGTATCAAGTACTTGGGGTCCTACGGGACACAAGTGGATGGTTAAAAACCAAATAACATCTATTGCCCACCTGTGCCTCTGCATTATTTACTTACTTTCAATATTAGTTATTAAACGGTAATTAAAGTCATGATCATCTCCAACATTAAACATGAGGCATTACTCCAACAACTGTGGAACATCGACGGCGCGATACATCACCTGCGCAAGCAACTACGACTCGCAAGGCCGACTATCTACCAAACAACAGGTAATAGGATGTGTCCATGGCAATATAAGAGCTGCTGAAAAGTATAACGGGGTACGGAATCTATAGCATCGCAACACAGATAGCAATAGATCAATAAGAGGAAGTAAAGACTAGAAATGTAAAATAGGTAGAAAGAGGGAGAATGCTCGCCTGAAAACATTGTCGAAGATTCATCCGAAGATCGGGTCGACACTCGCATCAACTCATCGGCCTAATCCATGAAGAAGCAAAGCACTAGCAGAAACACTGGATGCAATATTTAATACTACGGTTGAAGATCGGGCATGATGCATATATGATGCATGACATGGCAAAGGTGCGATGCAATTAGGCAATATTAAGCGGGACCAAGGTCCTACAATTATTTAGATGATTCAAGTTGTTTAGATACCCGCAATTTAAATGTTGTCTTAACATGGAAAATTATATCACCGATTCGCTACACAATTTTAAATGGAGCCAAAATAAGACTAGAATCGCCCGCATATGCGCTCCATATTAGGTGAATCGGCATAATGCCCCCAAATGACAATGTATGTATGCAAGCATGAATAATTTATATGCAACAAGTAGATATTATATATTATAAAAATATATGGGTCTTGAAAAGGGGTCACACATGTCGGATTGGCGATCTTGGGGTTCAGAGGGGTTCGGGCTTCGGACGTCGGGATCGGTGCGGGGTCTCGGCCATCAGATCCTTGAAGGAGGTCATGGCGGTTCCATCCAACCCATGAAGGAGATCTTGTAGCTCGGTGTCCGTGTAGGAGAACTCGAGGTCGACGGCGAACTTGTTTGGTACCGGGGTCTTCCGGAGATCTTGGCGAACCATCTTAGCGAGGAGACGGCGAAACAAAGTTGTTGCACTAGCGGTTTCACCGGACTGATGTTCCTTCAAAGGTAAGTGTGGCAAAGGGGCCAAACTTACGGAAGTAGTCTGTCGAGCGCGTTAGCCACACTGGACATGAGCAGGTATGTCAGACATTTTAACAAACACTTTGCGAGCAGACACATAGGACTGCTACACATGGCACGTACAACCAGAAACAAAGCCACCGGACGAAGGGCAGCAAAAGGAGGAGGTGCAGGGGCACAATGCTCGGGGACGCAGGGGTGCAGCACTTGCGGCGGTGCGGGAGAAGGCGGCCCGACGCAGAGGACGATGCGGCGAGGACGGGCGCGCAGGGGCGTCTGTGCTCATGGCGGGGTCGACAGGGGAGCTCGGGGAGGCGGCAGAGGGGGCTCGGCCACAGATGGAGAAGATGTGAGGGTGGCAGATGCGTGGGCTCGCGCGGCGGTTGGTCGCGTGGCTACCGGAGGACGATGGCTGCCCAGCGAGCTTGCCGCAGAAAGGGAGGGTCGACGACACGGGCGACCGAAGGAGGAGGCGACAACAGGGTGCGGCAACGAGGGGCTCGCCGGCCAGGCGCAGAGGGGCGTCACGGGCGCTCTGCCACGGGAGGAGGGCAACCTCGCGCGGGGCTCTGGCGACGCGACACCGCGGATGGGAGGCCCAGGGACGACGTGGAGGCGTTAAGGCAAGGAGGAGGCGGCCAAGGCGGTCAGCGGTAGGGCTGGTCAAAGCTCGTGGGGTCGATAGGCTCGGCGGGGACGGCCACTGTAGAGGAGAGACGGCGGCGGCGAGGTAGGCGAGAGACGACCCGAGGCGGCGGGGTAGGCGACATCTGCGGGAGGAATCGGGGAGGGCGGCGGCGGTTTCCGTTTGCGGGAGAAGAAAGAGGAGCATCTGGGGGAGGAGGCAGGCCTGGGAATCGTGGGAAGGTGGGTACAAGGAGGTGGGGCCATGCGGGCAGACAGGCTCGGGGATGGGTTGCCGTCGGTCTCACGCAATGGACCAGGTCAAGCAGTAACAGGCAGGGGTAGCGAGGGATCGAGTGGGGCACACGGGGTGTAGCTGCCACGCTGGTTGGCCGCTGGGTGTGGCGGCGGGGTGGTGGGAGTAGGGATTAGGTGGGATGCTAGGGTTTTCATGTGGGTGGGTTGAGTCTAGGGGATTAGGGTTTGGAGGTTTTGTCTAGATGGGCCGGGTAGTAGGCTGGCGGCTTTTCAGCCAGCACAGTGGTAGCGATCTCCCTAGACAAAAATAGTTTTATTATTAATATAAAATAAGACATTTTGAAACATAGTTTTAGATAAATACAAGATATAGAAAAGACCGAGGTTTTACATTTTAAAATGAAGATAGGGAATATCTAGAAAACAAAGAAGGGATTTTCAAAAATAGTTTTAGTTAAAACATGCATGCAGATATCATGATGATGCACATATGTAAATGCAGGCGATTTTATAGTAGTGTATTTACCGGGGTGCTACAACCCACCAGGCCACCACACCCCCTGGTGGCGCGGCCAGCCCCAGGGTGCGCCTGGCCTGGGTGGGGCCCACCTTTGGCCCTCCAAGTTGTCTCCTCCCAGCCACTTCTTTCTCTCTCTCGAAAAATACCAGAAAACTTTCTCAAGCTCGAGTTCCTGCTCCCGATTTTCGATCTCCTTGCTCAACCCATATTTACTGCTGATTTTTGGAGGTATTGCTCCTTGGTATGTGCCTCCTCCGCTTGTCCAATTAGATTTGTGATTGGTAGATTGTATCTTGAGTATTTTGTTGCTATAGGTGTCAGGTTATGTGAGCTTGCATGCTTGTTCTATGCTTAGAGATTTCATTTTGATGCATGTTTATCCCTCTAGCAAGTTCCTATAGTAGTTCCTCATCATTTATCAACTTGGAAATTACTTGGTTTTATGTTTGTCTAAAAATTTCAGAAAAAGGGTCATGAACAACCACACCTTTGGAGAAGTGTTTGAGAGTGATGTACCTAGGAGGACAAGGCCTTCAAGATCATCCTCCCGAGCTAGGCCATCATACAATGAGGATCTCATTACACCGCGTTTTGGCAACGAGGGAGATGAGGGTGATGCCCACCCTTCTACCTTCCCTTATTTTACCTTTTTGCAGGCTGCAGGGATTCTCAATGATTTTCTAACCTTGGTTCAGAGGGTTGGACTAACTAGTTGTATGTAGGATGAGAGTGAGCAATATGCTATGCTCACCAAAACTTTTGTGGAGAGTTTCTCTTTTGCTAATAATCCTTTCAGGTCAGAGGTGCATTCAAAATTTATAATAGGCCCTTCACCATGACAATGAAGAAATTTTGCGAAATATTGGGTATTGGCACGGCTGGGACGGTGAAGAAGATTCCATCTCAACCCGCTGATTTGTTGGAGCTCTACCTCGGGGTAACTAATTATGATGACCGCAGCGCCCATCGTAGAAAGATAAGAAATATTCAACTCCCAACTATCAGATATTTTTCTTATTATCTTGCCACTAGTATTCTTGGTAGGGAGAACACTAGCAATATTTTCAACTATCATTTGGCCTTTCTAGCTGCTGCACTCAACAATGAAACCAGGTACGATCTTAGTTCTCTCATTGCTTGTCGCTTAGCTGCTAAGGGACCTATTTATGGGGGTATTATTGCTGCACGTGTTGTTGCTGCCTTAGAACTATCTATTGATCCAAATGATATGATTTTGGCTCCTCAGAGGCTTGATTTATCTGCCATGAAAGCGCATCACTTTGTCACTACTAGATCTACCCTTGAGAGTTTGGTTTACAGGATGATGTTTACTGACGGGGAAGAGAGAGAAATTCCTTTGCCCCAAACCACTTTGTTTAGTATTTGCCAGGGACCTTGGTCACGCTCCAAAGAGGAGATGGACGAGCAGCTACGCATTCGTGGTTTTCACGGACACTACCAGGGGCGTCCTCGAGCTCATACCAAGATGAAGGAGCCTCTTCATCGTATTACAGAGGTGCACCTTCTTGGTCACCATGGAGTTGAGCCCCACTTAGGCCAAAAGCCTAAGCTTGGGGGAGGTAAAACGACATCACACTCATCTATATATCATGTTTCGTCGGTTCTTTGTATATCCATGTTTCGCTTTCTTTTTTTGTTTTTGTTTCTGCTTTCTCAAAACACAAAAAGACCAAAAATATTTTTGTTGTTTCTCTTGGTTTGTTTCTTTGTTTTTTAGCTTTGGTTTTCCTTAAAGAAAAAATCCAAAAAGATTTTGCTTTGTTTGTTTTTTGTTTGTGTGCTTGCTTTAAAAAAATCGAAAACACCAAAAATATTTGTTGTTCTTCTTTGGTTTTGTGAAGTTCTTTGCATGGTTCAGCAGTCCTCGGTGTAGTATGGTTTCATGTTATTATTCAAGCCACACAAGTGAAGGGCAATAATGAAGATTAAGACAACTTGAGGTGTGGCAAGAGGCTGGTAAAGAACTCTATTTGTTTTCATTTTTGTACATATACTCATCATTGTGGGCATGCTTAGTCTATTCATGTAAGCTGTATGTTATTTATGGATGCTTAGTAGTTCTTGCTCTCTTATGATTAGTTCCAGCTTGCTAATAGTTTGTAGCATGTCATATGAATGTTTGATTGCATTGTTTTATTCATAACTTGGTATGATATTGTGGTATGCTCCTCAGAATGTTTCATTTGAATCAACTTGGCACATGCTCACGCATGCATATGACTAAACAATAGTCAGTTAAGCCTCGATGATTTATTTTTCCTCACAGTTCTTGTATCACTTTAATGCCATAATTAGTCCTATTTTGTTGCAAGCATGATTATGACAGTTATTGCTCTCTCGTTTGTTGCTCCCTCTCTATTATTAGCCTTTACTTGCACTGAGTATGAGCTCTACTCGTGTTTCCATCCCCCAAAACCAACATTGCCAAAAGTGTCCACCATACCTACCTACTAGCATCATTTGCTATTCCGTGCATATTCATTATGCCTTGTGTTCTTCCAAATAAAATGTTTGCTTGTTATGAGAAAGTTGGTTAGTAAAGCTCTCACAAACTTGATGGCACACTTTATTCCTTACACTAAATAAACTTGAACCATTGTGACTGTCCATGAAAGTTATATGCTTGCAAATTATAGGCTGGGAGTTAGCAGAACTGTGCTGTCACGGGGAACGCTTTCAACATTGCACATGTACATTGTACCCGGTTGATATCATGCTCTTTTGTTTACAGATGTCGTCGGTGTGAAATAAAAGGGGAGCTTATAAGTTCATGGAGTTATATATATGTGTTAGAGAAACGTCTGGGCCGCTAGCCTAAGCCATGCCTAATCATGGTGGAAACATGCAACATAACCTTAATGAGCAATCTGTGAAGCATCCTCAATAAAATCCTATGCAAATAACAAATAAAAATATCGCTGAGATGCTCATTGTCTTCTTGCCTTGTCAATTTAATTATGGGATAGCTCCTGTATCATGTACAAGGGGTACCCCGTTGGCGGTTCTCTATGATACACATGAATTTACTATGACAAGAACTTGCCGGTAACTAAAGTTGAGTAGCATGAGGAGCGGCCCTCGTATTCAAGGGACATGAGATTTCCAGTTTATGGTCTGTCAAGCTGATGACCCACAAGTATAGGGGATCGCAACAGTCTTTAAGGGTAGTATTACCCAATTTATTGATTCGACACAAGGGGAGCCAAAGAATACTTGCAAGCCTTAACAACTGAGTTGTCAATTCAGCTACACCTAGAAATAGTTCTTGCTCACAGAAGTTTATCAGTAGCAACAGTTTGTAGTAGCAACAACAAAGCAACAACAATAGCAAAACAGGAGCAATAGTAACAGTAGCAGCAAACAGTAGGATATGAGCGCGGTAGCCATAAGGATGGATGGACGGGCGTTGCTTGGACGAGTCTAAACATGTAACTTCAAGATCTTGGGCAATTGCAAATAAATCAGAATAAGCATCCAAGTACTAAACAATCATAGGCATGTTCTCCATATATAGTCATGCGTGCTCGCAATGAGAACTTGCACATCATCTTTTGTCCTGCCAGCCCGTTGCAACGGGGCCTCAAGGGAACTACTGGAAATTGAGCTGCTCCTTTTAATAGAGCACCGAAGCAAAGCATTAACACTCCATGAACACATGTGATCCTCACATCACAACCATCCCCTCAGGTTGTCCCAATTTCTGTCATTTCGGGGCCTTTGGATCCGGACAATGATATGTGTACACAACTTGCAGATAAGATCACAAACAATACTATCATAATGATTCAATAATAAGTTCAGATCTGAGATCATGGCACTCGGGCCCTAGTGACAAGCATTAAGCACAACAAGTTGCAACAAAGTCAAATAGCACTAATAGAGATACTAGGCACTATGCCCTAACAATCTTATTCGATTACATGACAGAACTCATCCAATCCATACCATCCCCATAGAATACAACGGGGGATTACTCACTCATGGATGAGGGAAACATTGATGGTTGATGGAGAGGCGTTGGTGATGAGGATGGCGATGATCCTCCCAAAATTTCTCGTCCCGGCAGGGTGCCAGGACGGAGTTTCTGGTTCCGAATCGCGGCTTCTGGTACTGGCGGCACAACGGAACTCTTTCGAAAAACGACGAACTCCCCTCTGTTTTTAGGTCAAGAGGCTTATTATAGGCGAAGAGAGAGACCGAGGGGGTGCCTGGGATGGCCACACCCCTCCCAGGCGCGGGGTGGGCCCACCCGCGCGGCAGGGGGTGTGGGCCACCCAGGGCTCCCCTCCGTCTCGTACTTTGGCTCCGTGGATCTTCTGGTGAAATAGGATTTTTGGCATATTTTCCGGGATTTTTCCTGATAGTTGATTTTCATCACAAAAACTAGACACCAAGGTAATTCTGCTGAAAACAGCGTCAGTCCGTGTTAGTTGTATCAAAATCACACAAGTTTAGAGGAGAAACAATAGAAAAAGTGTTCGAGAAAGTAGATACGTTTTGGACGTATCAACTCCCCCCAAGCTTAGCTTATTGCTTGTCCTCAAGCAATTCAGTTGAAAATTGGGTACGATAAAAGAACTTTCATGAACCCATTTGCTTCATATGATGTAAATATTCTCAGCACAGGAGTAGACACTTAAACCATTCATAATAATAAGTACGCAACCAAGTCTACTCAATAGTCAATGCAAGCTATGAAGAGAAACCAACTCAATAATAATAAGTAGCATGGAACATAAACATAAGAAACATTGCAATGCTCATAAAAAGGTATGATAGAGTGGTATCTCGCTTGCCTTTGTTTGCAGAGCACAATATAAATGCCAAGGCACCTCTGAAGTTCAAGTGAAGACTAGAAGTAAAGATATCAGAGATACAAGCATCAAAGTCATGACATAATTAACCAAGTTTTGAGACAAACACAAGAATGACAACTATGCTCTTTAGAAGGTGCTCATAGAATAAGTGGAGACTCAATAAGGAAGTGAAAAGGGTTTTGAAAAGTTTGAAAGGCTTCCAAATACTGAAAGGAAGGTACTCACTAGCTTTGAGCTCTCATTGCCCATATCATAGGCATCTTTATGTGGTTAATGGTGAAAGTGAGGTCCAATATGAGTTATATCACTACAAGAAATGTGTTGACTTATGACCTTCTCATAGTGATGGGGAATAAAATCGTCATAGATCTATGACGATTTCACACAAGATGGTTGTAAGCTATTTGAGAGGGCCAAAACCTTATTAAATTACGACGATTTTGGCTAAAACGTCATAATTTTAATAGACAAAATCGTCATAACATGTTTGATACAGTCTAAGACCTTATGTATGGCGGAATCTGACCAAATTAAATCGTTATATTGTCTAAAATAAAATAGGTTTAAATGACTGGTCTGCCACCTCATCATTTATGCCTATGTGTCATTTTTATGTATTAATTTTTGACTATGTAACGAGTCTACGTGTCCATTTTTATTTCTGTGTCTACTTACACCGGCGGACCTGACGTTGAGGCCCAACCAAATTCCAACAGTGTTGCCAATTAAAAGGGCAAAAATAGGGGGCGCGGGGGATCGAACTAGCGATGCCTTGCTTGATAGCTTGAAAGCCAACCACTACACCACTCGTCGGTTTGTGTGTTGACATAGAGCCCATTCTATTTGAACATATCCTTGTTTCCTTAATTCAAATAATAGACAAAAAAGACAGAGGACTGGGGGTCGAACCCGGGACCTCGCGTCCATTCTAGCGCACCACAACCACCAGGCCAGCATTTCAGGACTGTCTACAAACACGCGCCACAGTATATATAGGTTCCAAACCTCCAGTTTTTTTTCAGCCTGGGAAGGGAGGCGGCCTGCGTATTCTCTTGGGCCGAAATGGGCCTTGGCGCGACAGATTAGGTCCGGGCCAACTTTGCTGGTCCGGTTAGGATAGATTTTTTTCTTTTTTTATAATTCTTTTGTATCTTTTTTGTAGTATGTCTAAAAATGAAAAAAATGTATCTAAATTTTTATAAATTCAGTAGATCATCTTAGGATGTTAATTAACAATGATTCTATTATTTAACAATACTTTATTTACTAATCCAACATTGTTCGATGGTAGGGATAATATTATAATTCAAAAATATAATTTTAAAATTAGGGGTTTGAATTAAAAATTTGGGGATTGAGCCTCGCTAAACTTGCATTGGATCTCTGAAGAAATAGCATATTGTGAGTCTAAAAATGAATTTTGCCAAAAATCATGAGCATCGGATCATGTACCTGTAGTTCAAACAGGACCCATTTCCTACCGATTCGGCAGGAATTTATCTTTTTTGCCCGAGGTGAACGAAAAGGTTTGATATACCCCGTTTGGGACATTTTTCATACAAGGTGGTCTAATATTTTTACAAAATATGTTGGTACCATTCTAAAATTGTCATTTGGTGGTTGCTTCACAAAACACCCCGTTTTTTGCGCTCGGAAAATGGAAAATGGATTTTCCGTGCGTCGAGAAGGAAAACTTTCTCCTGTTCGCCATACCATGATACATATGTATGCACAATATGGGCACATTATCACAAACTATGACCTGATTCTAGCCATAACATTGGTCGTTTGGTCCGAAAGCCATGAAACCTCGGACATGATAGGTAATTTCTGAGAAGGTTTTTTTGAGACACTTGCAATCTACCAAGGTTTGTATTTTTCCTTGAAACTATGTCACATAATAAGACACCACGCGAAGGATTTGCATTGATCGGGCCGTTTTTCAATTTTTTATGCCTGTTTCAAACTATGGTCAAAACGGCGGGCATGAAGGTTCTTAGCTAGGGGCTGAGCCTCGCTAAACTTGCATTGGATCTCTGAAGAAATAGCATATTGTGAGTCTAAAAATGAATTTTGCCAAAAATCATGAGCATCGGATCATGTACCTATAGTTCAAATAGGACCCACTTCCTACTGATTCGGCAGGAATTTGTCTTTTTCGCCAGAGGTGAATGGAAAGGTTTGAGATACCCCGGTTGGGACATTGTTCATACAAGGTGGTCTAATATTTTTACAAAATGTGTTGGTACCATTCTAAAATTGTCATTTGGTGGTTGCTTCACAAAACGCCCCGTTTTTTGCGCTCGGAAAATGGAAAATGGATTTTCCGTGCATCGAGAAGGAAAACTTTCTCCTACAACATTGTTCCCCATACCATGATACATATGTGTGCACAATATGGGCATATTATCACAAACTATGACCTGATTCTAGCCATAACATTGGTCGTTTGGTCCGAAAGTCATGAAACCTCGGACATGATAGGTAATTTCTGAGAAGGTTTTTTTGAGACACTTGCAATCTACCAAGGTTTGTATTTTTCCTTGAAACTATGTCACATAAGAAGACACCACGCGAAGGATTTGCATTGATCGGGCCGTTTTTGAATTTTTTATGCCCGTTTCAAACTATGGTCAAAACGGCGGGCATGAAGGTTCTTAGATAGGGGCTGAGCCTCGCTAAACTTGCATTGGATCTCTGAAGAAATAGCATATTATGAGTCTAAAATTAATTTTGCCAAAAATCATGAGCATCGGATCATGTACCTGTAGTTAAAACAGTACCCACTTCCTACCGATTCGACAGGAATTTGTCTTTTTCGCCAGAGGTGAACGGAAAGGTTTGAGATACCCCGGTTGGGACATTGTTCATATAAGGTGGTCTAATATTTTTACAAAATATGTTGGTACCATTCTAAAATTGTCATTTGGTGGTTGCTTCACAAAACGCCTCGTTTTTTGCGCTCGGAAAATGGAAAATGGATTTTCCGTGCGTCGAGAAGGAAAACTTTCTCCTGCAACATTGTTTTCCATACCATGATACATATGTGTGCACAATATGGGCACATTATCACAAACTATGACCTGATTCTAGCCATAACATTGGTCGTTTGGTCCGAAAGCCATGAAACCTCGGACATGATAGGTAATTTCTGAGCAGGTTTTTTTGAGACACTTGCAATCTACCAAGGTTTGTATTTTTCCTTGAAACTATGTCACATAAGAAGACACCACGCGAAGGATTTGTATTGATCGGGCCGTTTTTGAATTTTTTATGCCCGTTTCAAACTATGGTCAAAACGGCGGGCATGAAGGTTCTTAGCTAGGGGCTGAGCTTCGCTAAACTTGCATTGGATCTCTGAAGAAATAGCATATTGTGAGTCTAAAAATAAATTTTCCAAAAATCATGAGCATCGGATCATGTGCATGTAGTTCAAACAGTACCCACTTCCTACCGATTGGGCAGGAATTTGTCTTTTTCGCCAGAGGTGAACGAAAAGGTTTGAGATACCCCGGTTGGGACATTGTTCATATAAGGTGGTCTAATATTTTTACAAAATGTGTTGGTACCATTCTAAAATTGTCATTTGGTGGTTGCTTCACAAAACGCCCCGTTTTTTGCGCTCGGAAAATGGAAAATGGATTTTCCGTGCGTCGAGAAGGAAAACTTTCTCCTGCAACATTGTTCTCCATACCATGATACATATGTGTGCACAATATGGGCATATTATCACAAACTATGACCTGATTCTAGCCATAACATTGGTCGTTTGGTCCGAAAGCCATGAAACCTCGGACATGATAGGTAATTTCTGAGAAGGTTTTTTTGAGACACTTGCAATCTACCAAGGTTTGTATTTTTCCTTGAAACTATGTCACCTAAGAAGACACCACGCGAAGTATTTGCATTGATCGGGTCGTTTTTGAATTTTTTATGCCTGTTTCAAACTATGGTCCAAACGGCGGGCATGAAGGTTCTTAGCTAGGGGCTGAGCCTCGCTAAACTTGCATTGGATCTCTAAAGAAATAGCATATTGTGAGTCTAAAAATGAATTTTTCCAAAAATCATGAGCATCGGATCATGTACCTGTAGTTCAAACAGGACCCACTTCTTGCTGATTCGGCAGGAATTTGTCTTTTTCGCCAGGGGTGAAGGGAAAGGTTTGAGAACCCCCAGTTGAGACATTGTGCATGTTAGGTGGTCTAGTATTTTTGAAAAATAGGATAGTAACATTTTAGAACTTTTATTTGGTGGTAGCTTGACAACACAACCCTTTTTGGCACTCAAAAAATTGTTTTTATTTTGCGACCAATCAAATTGCAGGAATCTGGCTTCCACGGATCGGCCATCCGTGACTGATCTGGCTCATTCAATTTCCATCCAAGGGCCATCCTTTGCAGAAACAAACACACGCCCCCACTCTTCCAGATCGCCTCCACCCGAACCCTAACCTCCAGATCGCCTCCAGATCCTCCAGATCGCCTCCCTGTGCGCCGCCCCCATTACTTACCGTGCGCCGCGGATCTCCCCGGCGCCGAGCCTCCAAACCCTAGCGCTCTCCTCCGTGTGCGCCGCCGCCACCCCTCGATCCTCGCTGCCACCACCTAACCTCCAGATCGCCATCACCTCCAGACCTCATCGCTGCGCTCCCCCCACGCACATCCCACCCAACACCCCCCCCCCCCACGCACATGCCTTCCGTTTCGCTGCCTAGGAGGCGAAGAGAGGCGGATGTACTCAATGACACCAAAGGGCAACTCACGCTGCTTGGGAACACTGTGGAAGGAGCATGTCGAGGGCGGAGGCGACGCCAGGGCAGGGACCAGAGGCGACGGCGTGGACGTTTCGTGTGGAGATCTTCTCCGACCTCTCCGCCGCCACCGCCACCCCCACCCCCATCACGCCCGATCCCATCTGGAGAACCACATCGTCGATCTCCGCTCACCCTCTCGCTCCCCCAGCACCACAACCTCCCCCTCTATCTCTCTCCTCCCAAACACCACCCAGGAGACCTAGATCGCGTACACGCCACCGCAAGGCCTGCAGGGGATCTCGCGCGAGAAGCTGCTCGCGGAGGGCGGGTTCGGGTGCGTGTTCAAGTCCACGCTGTGCGACGACAGGAAGGTGGCCGTGAAGAAGCTCAAGGGCAGCGGCGGGCAGGGGGAGCGGGAGTTCCAGGCGGAGGTGGAGATCATCAACCGCGTCCAACACCGCCACCTCGTCTCCCCCGTCAGCTACTGCATCTCCGAGGACCACCGTCTCCTTGTCTATGACTTCATCGCCAGCGACACCATGCACCACAAGCTCCACGGTACGACTTTTGACACGACACCACCAGTCACCAGCTCCACTTCATCATTCTGGAACGGCTGTTGCTTACCGGTGAGGACTGTAAGATGTCGACGCGTTTAATCTATTTATTTATTTAGGTGTGTATGTGTCTGGTTGGAATTAGATCTGAATTATCTTGTTGTTCCTTGATGTCACCCACCTGCTTGCCTAGGTAGCTTTGTTCTGGAATTGGATGTAGTAAAATGCAATGCTATCTCTGTTAAACGGGCTTTGATATTATGAGGTTTCTTGTAGGATTAAGTGCAGTAGCATTGTTGTTTATATTCGACATTACATATTTGATTTTGCTTTCTAGATCTTCTACTAGCTTGTAGTGATGTATAGTATTGCGTGCAGGCTGCTTACCGAAACCTGAAGTGATCTGCTACTAGCTGGAATATTCTGCTTGCTGGTGGTGTAGTTGATCTTATCTCCATGCTTGTTAGTATTCTAGTTGCACACAATTGATCTAGATAGGCTGTTGGTATAATCCTCCCAGGGATTCTATGTTGGTTCCTTCTGCTCGTTAATCAAATACTGTAAAACAGCATCCATCTCATTGGATACAAACTATTCTACTAGGTACTTCATATATATTTTTTACATCCATCTCGTGTTGAACATTTTATACTAACTCAATTCCATGTGAATGATTGCTTATTGTATCCAATATAATGTTAATTACAAGTTGTTAGTCAAGATAATTTCAGAAATATGCATATAAAACTAGGCCTTTTCCCATACTGAATAAGGACACACAACTACTAATGTTTGATGATGGAAGAAACATAATGGCAAGTGTTTGTAAGCAGAAAATATGGTTCATGTGGTTTCGGCCACTTCCTGTAGTATTAGTAAGACATCTAGGACAATTAGTATCCATAGGATTACTTCTGTATCATCATTCTTTTTTGTTGAAGAAACTGCATGTTCATCGTATAGTTGAAATTAAGAGGTTTTTTGCTGGTTATTTGTGCATCTTTGCTATGGTTCTGCTTTCTAAGATGATGGTTTTTGCTGGTTGTTGCTTCTTGTCGACCCATGTCCACGAGGTGCACTTGTGATGAGTTAGCTAGAACAGACAATCTTTGAATTTTGTGAACATTAATAGCTAACTAAGTTGTGCACAATTGATGTTCTGATAGAAGTATAACCAGTCAACCACTATATAGCTCTCTGTATATGTGTTTTATAGTTTTTATAAATGATATGTTCTGCAAGATGTGCACATGCTAATTTTCATTGACATGATAGGCCAGTTGGATTTCTCAATGCTAGAATGCGTAGCTACATTCCAATTCACAGGTTCTAAAATTGTATGTTGTTTCAGGTTTCCTTGAAAAATAGTGTCATGTAAAATTTTTAGTCGAGTGAAATTTTTTACTCCCTTTATATCAGTACTGCTACCACTCCATGTAGTCAAGTGAAAACTGCTATTAACCATGTTGTAGCACTGCTTATTTGTAGTAGCTGTAGAAGGAATTCATCTATGGGTTCAGTTAGGCCATGTTGTCGTCTTTAGAATTTATTCTGGTGATTTCTTTGTTCATGTGTGTGCTGCAGGTTACCCAAGGGAGTCATGGAGCAAGGCGGCGTGATTGCGAAGAAGGCGCACCGGGGGCAACACCATGTCCAGGGTCGAGAAGGGCTTCATCGAAGGATGGTAGGCTGCTTTAACATTGAAGGACATCCTTCGTACTCCTGATGCATGTGACTAGAGATCTGAAATGCATGCTTTTGTTGTCAAGAAAATTTGGAAGTACGAGTGCATTGGTTTGTCATATCTGATGGTAAATTGCTTTGCTTCTACGCATGATGACCATCTATGTTAATTTTGAGCTTGTGTTGCTGTGAGAAAGTATGTTACCGATATCATCTGAGAATTTATTGTACACTTTTTGCATGAATAGGGATTATTGTAGTTCCATTGCATCATTCTGTTAGGCACAATGAAATCAGATAATGAGCAGTGTTTGTTCTTTAGCAAATCAATACTTGTAAAGTAACTAGTATCTATTTTGATGCTTATTAATAATCTCTTTTACCAAATTTAGTAATTGTCATGCGTTTTTGTGCTAGAACCAAACATATATAAGGAGTTGTGGTGGCCGGCAGCGGCGGCTGGCAGCATGGAGCTGGAGTGGCGGCTGGCAGCATGAGGAGCCGTAGCAACTCCCCTAGGATCTGGGTGGCTAATAGCATGGTCGTTCTCATGCTGAGCTTGTCTGTTGGTTGATTGTTATGCTTTCTAGTCTTTCAAATCCTTTTTAGCTGTGTTGATTATTAACAGATGAGACATATGTGTGGTAAATGTTTAGATGCACTATTGTATTAGTTGTTCTGATCGGCTGCTGTACTATTGTATTAGTTGTTCATAATTTGTTCTGATTGGCTGTTGTACTATTGTACTAGTGAAATGCATTGTACGTGGGCTCTTAAATGGGCCAGAACAGCCCATGCACATTTCAGCTAGAAAGGGTGAAGCCCACTAATAAAATGGACCAAACGAAAAATAAATTAACCATGAAAAGGTTGAAGCCCCTGAAAATAAATGGACAAAAAGTCCAAAAGCCAATATTGCAATGCATTATAAAAAAAGCACCAAAAAGGCCAGGCCCATTTAATAAATGGCTGAATTGTTGGGCTCAGCCCATATAGAACACTGAAATGGACCGGGCTGAATTCCAATTACGACGATCTCGTTTTGTCATAATTTTGCCACGTCGGATCAGCCACGTAGGATCTGACCTAGCTTGGTTATATGTCCCATGACGATAATGGATCGTCATAATGGTTATGACGATCTAATATCGTCATGGATGGTTATGACGATTTCGGGAAAAACGTCGTTGTATGCAATTACTGACGCTCAGTTTTTGACGATATGTTTTTCGTCATAAGATCGTCATATATTATAGACAATGACGATTCAGTGACGAAAATGGAGGGTCATGTATCAATAGATTCCTTGTAGTGTATGCTTGACAGACCATAAATTGGAAATCCCATGTCCCTTGAGTACGAGGGCCGCTCCTCGTGCTACTCAACTTTAGTCACCTGTAAGTTCTTGTCATCATAAATACATGCATATCATAGGGAACTGCCAACAGGGTACCCCTTGCACATGATACAGGAGCTATCCCATGATCAAAATGACAAGGCAAGCAGATAATGAGCATCTCAGCGATCTTTTTATTTGCTATTTGCATATGTTTTTATTAAGGATGCCTCATAGATGCTCATTATGGTAATGCTGCAAGTTTCCACCATGATTAGGCATGGCTTAGGATAGCGGTCCAATCGTTTCTCTAACACATATATATATAACTCCATGAACTCACAAGCTCCCCTTTTATTTCACACCGACGACATCCGCAAAAAAGAGCATGGTATCACTTGGATATGTATCCATAAGTGTTGAAAGCGTTCCCAGTGATAGCACGGTTCTGCTAACTCCTAGCCTATAATTTGCAAGCATATAACTTTCATGGACAGTCACAATGGTTTAGGTTTATTAAGTGCGAGAAATAAAGTGTGCCATCAAGTTCGTGCGAGCTTTACTAACTAACTTTATCAAAACAGACAAACATTTTATTTGGAAGAAAACAAGGCATAACGAATATGCACTGAATAGCAAATGATGCTAATAGGTAGCTATGGTGGACATTGTTGGCAATATTGGTTTTGGGGAGTTGGATGCACAAGTAGAGCTCATACTCAGTGCAAGTGAAGGCTAGCAAAAGAGAGGGAGCAACAAACGAGAGAGCAATAATTGTCATAATCATGCTTGCAACAAAATAGGACTAATTATGGCATGAAAGTGATAAAATAACTCTGAGAAAAAATAAATCGTCGTGGCTTACTAACTATTGTTTAGTCATATGCATGTCTGAGCATGTGCCAAGTCGATTCACATGAAACATTCAGAGGAGGATACCACAATATCATACCAAAATATGAATAGAACAATGCAAGCAAACATTCATATGACATGCTACAAACTATTAGCAAGCTGGAGCTAATCATAAGAAAGCAAGAACTACTAAGCATCCATAAATAACATACACCTTACATGAACAGACTAAGCATGCTCACAATGATGAGTATATGTACAAAAACGAAAACACATAGAGTTCGTTACCAACCTCTTACCACACCTCAAGTTGTATTAATCTTCATCATTGCCCTTCACTTGTGTCACTTGAATAATAACATGAAACCAAACTCCATTAAGGACGGCTGAACCTTGCAAAGAACTCACAAAACCAAAGAAGAACAACAATTTTTTTTGGTGTTTTCGATTTTTCAAACAAGCAAACAAAGCAAAAACAAACAAAGCAAAATATTTTTGGATTTTTCTTTAAGGAAAACCAAAGCTAAAAAGCAAATAAACAAACCAAGAGAAACAACAAAAATATTTTTGGTATTTTTGTGTTTTGGGAAAGCAGAAACAAAAACCAAAAAGAAAGCGAAACAATGGATATACAAAGAACCGACAAAACATGATATATAGATGAGTGTGATGTCGGTATACCTCCCCCCAAGCTTAGGCTTTTGGCCTAAGTGGGGCTCAACTCCATGGTGACCAAGTGGGTGCACCTCCGTAGTACGACGAGGAGGCCCCTTCGTCCTAGTAAGAGCTCGAGGACTCCCTTGTGTAGTGCACAGAGGGGTCGTATGAGGGCGTGTCCCCCTGATAGTGTTCATGGAAGCCAAGAATGTGTAGCTTATCATCCATCTCCTCCTTGGAGCGTGACAAAGTTCCCTGGGAAATACTGAACAAAGTGGTTTGGGGTAGAGGGATCTCTCTCTCTTCCCCGTCAGTAAACAACATTCTATAAACCAAACTCTCAAGGGTAGAGCTAGCAGTGACAAAGTGATGCGCTTTCATGGCAGCAAGATCAAGCCTCTAAGGAGCCAAAACTGTATCATTTGGATCAACAGCAAGATCCAAGGCAGCAACAACACATGCAACAATAATTCCCCCATAAATGGGTCCCTTAGCAGCTAAGCGACGAGCAATGAGAGAACCAAGGTTGTACCTAGTTTCATTGTTGAGCGCAACAGCTATGAAGGCCAAATGATAGTTGGAAATATTGCTAGTGTTCTCCCTACTAAGAACACTAGTGGCAAGATAATAAGAAAAGTACCTGATAGCTGGGAGCTGAATATTTCTTATCTTTCCTCGCTTGGCTCTACGGCCATCATCATTGGTTATCCCACGGCAGAGCTCCAACAAATCAGTGGATTGAGCTGGAATCTTCTTCGCCGACCCAGTTGTACCAAGTCCCAGGATCTCACAAAATTTCTTCAATGTCAAGGTGTAAGGCCTGCCATAAATTTTGAAAGACACATCTGGCTTGAACAAGCTGATAGAAAAAGAGAAGCTCTCCACAAATGTTTTAGTGAGCGTAGCATATTGAACACTCTCATCCTGCATATAGCTTGTTAGTCCAACCCTCCGAACCAAGGTTAGAAAATCCTCAAGAATCCCAGCAGCCCGCAAAAAGGTTGGGCAAGGAAAGGTGGAAGGGTGCGCATCCCCCTCATCTCCCTCGTCGCCAAATCACGGTGTAATGATATCATCATTATATGAGGGCCTAGCTCGGGAGGATGATCTTGAAGGCCTTGACCTCCTAGGTGCATCACTCTCAAATATTTCACCAAAGGTGTGGTTGTCCATGACCTCTTTTTTTTCTGAAAATTTTAGACGAACATCAAACCAAGTGATTTCCAAGTTGATAAATGATGAGAAACTACTATAGGAACATGCTAGAGGGCTACACATGCATCAAAATGGAATCTCTAAGCATAGAACAAGCATTCAAGCTCACACAACCTGTCACCTATAGAAGCAAAATACTCAAGATATAATCTACCAATCACAAATCTAATTGGACAAGCGGAGGAGGCACATATCAAGGAGCAATCCCTCCAAAAATCAGCAGCAAAGATGGGCTGAGCAGGGAGATCGCAAATCGGGAGCAAGAACAGCAGGAACTCGAGCTTGAGAAAGTTTTCCGGTGTTTTTCAGGAGAAAGAAAGAAGATGGCTGGGAGGAGGCATCTTGGAGGACCACATGTGGGCCACACCCATGCCAGGCGCCACCTAGGGGCTAGCGCACCGCCCAGGGGTGTCCTGGACTGGGGTGGCCCCCTGGGTCACTCCAGGTGTCCCTCTGCCCCTTTTTTGAGGAAAAATTTATTTTGAATTTTCTGGGATTTTTCGAGAAACTTTATTTTTTGCCAATTTTCAGGGTATGAAAATTGATTTTCTCGCAGAAATGATTTTTTTTTAGAAGAAGCAAAAGCAAACCAAAACCAAACTACAGAAGTTCTAAGACACTCTAACAAGCAAACAACTAACAAAACCAATGCTAACAAGAGAAAGGGCAAAGACTAGGAAGGAGAAAAGTAAAAGTAAGCAAGTATTACCATAATGAAACATTATTTTGTTCATTAAAATCCTTTTGTTAACAAGTTTGATCAAGTCTTGTTACCAAAACAATCTTATATGAAACAAAACTTTGCATTCCACAAGGTGATTATGTTACCTCAAACTTGATAGCAATGGTCCCAATCATAATAGTTTCAAAATTTTCTTGTGGAATGGGACAATATATTTCTCCAACCTTGATGCTCTCAATATTTTCAGTGGAATTCAGGCAATAGCTCTTAGCAACCTTCTTGGGAAAATAGACAGTATGCTCTTTGTCATTAATATTAAATGTTACTTTTCCTTGATTGCAATTGATGACAACACCTGCAGTATTAAGAAAAGGTCTCCCAATAATAATAGACATATTATCATCTTCAGGCATTTCAAGCACAACACGTTAAAATCAAGCAATTATGATCCACTTGAACAGGAACGTCCTCACATATAACTATAGGAATAGTAGTTGACTAATCAGCCATTTGCAAAGATATATCAGTTGGTATCAACTTTTCTAGCTAGAGTCTCTTGTAGAGAGAAAAATGCATAACACTAACTCCATCTTCCAAATCACATAAAGCAGTTCTAACATAATTGTTCTTAATAGAGCAAGGAATAGTTGGTATACCTGGATCACCAAGTTTCTTTGGAACCTTACCATTGAAGGAATAATTAGCAAGCAAAGTATAAATTTCCTCATTAGGAATCTTCCTTTTATTAGAGACAATATCCTTCATATACTTTGAATAAGGAGGCAACTTAATAGGATCATTCAAAGGAATTTGCAAAAATAAAGGCTTCGTCCACTCACAAAACTTGTTGTAGTGTTATTCCTCCTTTGACTTGTGTTTCTTACCTAGAAAAGGCATAGGTTTCTGCACCCAAGGTTCTCTCTCACTACCATGTTTCTTAGCAATAAAATCTTCCTTAGTGTACCTAGTGTTCTTAGTGTGATTCTCAGGTTCTTCCTCAACTTCCTCCTTATCAGGAGCATCATTTTTATCATTACCACTCTCATTTTTAGCATCAGTGACATATATACTATTAGGATCTACAGCAGGTTCAAGTGGTTCCTCAACTATTTTATGTTTATTTTTCTTTCTCTTACGAGGACTACCACTACTTTAACCTTGTTGAGAATCCTGCTCAATTCTTTTAGGGTGTCCTTCAGGATATAAAGGGTCTTGAGTAGATGTACAACTCCTAGTTCTAATTCCATAAGCATGTTTATCTCCTGAGGCATTAACTAGCATATCTTTTTTTTCCTTAGCAAGTTGATCAATTTGGTTTTGAACCATTTGAAAGTGTTTACAAAGCATTTTAATATCATTAGAAGTTCTTTCCACAATATCTTTCAACTTATTAATAGCTCTAGAGTTTTCTAATAAATCATTCTGAACTTGTTTATTAAAATTACCTTGTTTAACTATAAATGTGTCAAGTTCCTCTAAGCATTGATCAGGAGTCTTACCATAAGGAATATCACCTTCATCAAAGTGGAGAGAGTGTACCTCAATAGTAGATGAGTGGGGAATTGGCTTACATAATTCTTCTATAGGAGGTAGATTCTTCACATCTTCAGCTCTAATACCTTTCTCCTTTAGACATTTCTTAGCTTCTTTCATCAATTCATCATTTAATGCAATAACTCCCCTCTTCTTTGGTGTTGGTATTGGAACTGGTTCAGGAGTAATAGGCTCAGGTGCATTTAGCTCAGTTGAAGTCCAATCATCATAATTCTTGCTTATTTTATCCATTAATTCTTCAGCATCTGTAGGAGTTCTTTTCCTGAAAATACAATCAGCAAAATATCTAGGTATGTCCTAGAATCATTAGTTAGTCCATTATAATAAATATCAAGAAGCTCATTTTTAGGTAATGGACATTCAGGATGTGCATGAATCAAGGCACAGAACCTTGTCCATGACTTGGCAATTTCTCTTCTTCTCCTTGTTTAAAATCAAAAAGTCTCTGCAAAGCAGCATGTCTAGCACTGGGAGGAAAATATTTCTGGAAGAAAGAATCAATCAAGCAATCAGGGCTATCAATAGAACCAGGAGGCAATCTATTAAACCAAGCCTTAGCTTCTCCTTTTAGTGAAAAAGGGAAGATCTTAGTAACAAAGTACTTGCGCATCTTAAAATCATCAGAGAATAAAGCACTGATAGTGGAAAGCTCATTCATATGAGCTACATCACTCTCATTTTCAGTCCCACGAAAATGTTCTTTATCAACAATGTCTAAATAGGATAAATCAAGAGATAAATCATAATCTTTATCTTTGATATCTATGGGAGAGGTGGCAAACTTAGGATTAGAGGACAGTTTTGGAATAATGATACGTCTTGCGAGGAGAGTCTTAATAGCACTAGCACCATGTGTGTTTTGGCACTCTTCAACAAATTCATCAATAAACTCAATGTAGCCATCATTAATATCATAACTCTCTCTAGACTCAGGTGAGCTAACAGGTGTAACAGTGTCTTCACTAGGAGTTTCAGTATTTCCTAGACCAGCCATAGTAGCATCTAGGAAAGGACCTCATGAACCACTTGCATCAAGCACAATAGAAGTAAAATCATGAGTATCAGAAGCAATTTCAGATTCAGTAGTGTGTGTAGCATGTGTATGTGGTGGTGGTGTAACAAGCTTACTTATAATAGACAATGAATCAAGAGCAGCAGAGGTGTTTAGGACTGTACCTCTTCTTGTAGTGGATGGTAAAATAGGAAACTTTCCATCACGAGACTTCCCCATGATGAAAGGAGTAGCAGTGAACAACAATAGATCCAAGTGAACTTACAAATAAAGCCATGCTCCCCGGCAACGGCGCCAGAAAATAGTCTTGATGACCCATAAGTATAGGGGATCGCAACAGTCTTCGAGGGTAGTATTACTCAATTTATTGATTTGAAACAAGGGGAGCCAAAGAATACTTGCAAGCCTTAACAACTGAGTTGTTAATTCAGCTGCACCTGGAAATAGTTCTTGCTCATAGAAGTTTATCAGTAGCAACAACAACAGCAAAACAAGAGCAATAGTAACAGTAGCAGCAAACAGTAGGATATGAGCGCGGTAGGCATAGGGATGGATGGACGGGCGTTGCATGGACAAATCTAATCATGTAACTTTAAGATCTAGGGCAATTGTAGATAAATCCGAATAAGTATCCAAGTACTAAACAATCATAGGCATGTGATCCATATATAGTCATGCGTGCTTGCAATGAGAACTTGTACAACATCTTTTGTCCTGCCAGCCCGTTGCAGCGGGGCCTCAAGGAAACTACTGGCAATTAAGGTGCTCCTTTTAATGGAGCACCGGAGCAAAGCATTAACACTCCATGAACACATGTGATCCTCATATCACAGCCATCACCTCAGGTTGTCCCAATTTCTATCACTTCGGGGCCTTTGGATCCGGACAATGATATGTGTACACAACTTGCAAATAAGATCACAAACAATACTATCATAATGATTCAATAATAAGTTCAGATCTGAGATCATGGCACTCGGGCCCTAGTGACAAGCATTAAGCACAACAAGTTGCAACAAAGTCAAATAGCACTAATAGAGATGCTAGGCACTATGCCCTAACAATCTTATTCGTTTACATTATAGAACTCATCCAATCCCTACCATCCCCATAGCCTACAGCGGGCGATTACTCACTCATGGATGAGGGAAACATTGATGGTTGATGGAGAGGCATTGGTGATGATGATGGCGATGATCCTCCCCAAATTCCCCGTCCCGACAGGGTGCCAGAACGGAGTTTCTGGTTCCAAATCGCAGCTTCTGGTGGTGGTGGCATAGCGGAACTCTTTCTGGAAAAACGACGCCCCCCTCGGTTTTTAGGTCAAGAGGCTTCTTATAGGCGAAGAGAGAGACCGAGGGGGTGCCTAGGCTGGCCACACCCCTCCCAGGCGCAGGGTGGGCCCACCCGCGCGGCAGGGGGTATGGGCCACCTAGGGCTCCCCTCCATATCGTACTCTGGCTCTATGGATCTTCTGGTGAAATAGGATTTTTGGCATATTTTCCGAGATTTTTCCCGATAGTTAATTTTCTGTACAAAAACTAGACACCAAGGTAATTCTGCTGAAAACCGCGTCAGTCCGTGTTAGTTGTATCCAAATCACACAAGTTTAGAGGAGAAACAATAGCAAAAATGTTCGGGAAAGTAGATATGTTTTGGACGTATCACAAGCATATAACTCATATTGGACCTTAATTTCACCCTTAACCATCTAAAGATGCCTATGATAGGGGCAATGAGAGCTCAAAGCTAATGAGTACCATACTTTCAGCATTTGGAAGCCTTTCAAACTTTTCAAAACCTTTTCACTTCCTTGTTGAGTCACCATTTATTCTATGAGCACCTTCTTGAGAGCATAGTTGTCATTCTTAGTGTAATGTGTTTGTCTCAAAACTTGGTTAATTATGTCATGACTTTGATGCTTGTATCTCTGATATCTTTACTTCTAGTCTTCGCTTGAACTTCAGAGGTGCCTTGGCATTTATTTTGTGCTCTACAAACAAAGGCAAGCGAGATACCACTCTATCATACCTTATTATGAGCATTGCAATGTTGCTTATGTTTATGTTTATATTTCATGCTACTTATTATTATTGAATTGGAATCTCTTCATAGCTTGCAATGACTATTGAGTAGACTTAGTTGCATACTCCTTATTATTAATTGTCTAAGTATCTGCTCATGTGTTGAGAATATATATATCATATGAAGCAAATGTGTTCGTGAAAGTTCTTATATCGCACTCAGTTTTCAACTGAATTGCTTGAGGACAAGCAATAATCTAAGCTTGGGGGAAGTTGATACGTCCAAAACGTATCTACTTTCCCGAACACTTTTGCTATTGTTTCTCCTCTAAACTTGTGTGATTTGGATACAACAACTAATAACCGACTGTGTTTTCAGCTGAATTACCTTGGTGTCTAGTTTTTGTGTAGAAAATAAACTATCAGGAAAAATCCCGGAAAATATGCCAAAAATCCTATTTCACTAGAAGACTCACGGAGCTAGAACACGAGATGTAGTAGGGGCCTAGGGGCCCATACCCCTGCCATGCGAGCCAGGCCTGGCTGTGCCTGGAGGGGGTGTGGCCGCCTGAGGCACCCCCTCGCCCTCCCTCTTCGCCTATAAGTTGCCTTCTGACCTAAAAACTCAGGGGGAGTTCGACATTTTTCCAGAAAGAGTTCCGCTACGCCGCCATCACCAGAAACCACGATTCGGAACCAGAAACTCCATTCTGGCACCCTGCCGGGATGAGGAATTTGAGGAGGATCATCATCATCATCATCGATGCCTCTCCATCAACCATCCATCTTTCCCTCATCCATGAGTGAGTAATCCCATGTTGTAGGCTATGGGGACGGTAGGGATTGGATGAGTTCTATCATGTAATCGAATAAGATTGTTAGGGCATGGTGCCTAGTATCTCTATTAGTGCTATTTAATTTTGTTGCAACTTGTTGTGCTTAATGCTTGTCACTAGGGCCTCAGTGCCATGATCTCAGATCTGAACTTATTATTGATTCATGATGATAGTATTGTTTGTGATATTATCTGCAAGTTGTGTACACATATAATTGTCCGGACCCAAAGGCCCCGAAGTGACAGAAATTGGGAGAACCGGAGGGGATGGCTGTGATGTGAGGATCACGTGTGTTCACGGAGTGTTAATTCTTTGCTCCGGTGCTCTATTAAAAGGAGTACCTTAATTGTCAGTAGATTCCCTTGAGTCCCCACTGCAATGGGCTAACAGGACAAAATATGTTGTGCAAGTTCTCATTGCGAGCACGTATGACAATAGATGGAACACATGCGTATGATTGTTTAGTACTTGGATGCTTATTATTATTTATCTACAATTTTCGTAGATCTTGAAGTTACATGTTTAGACTTATCCATGCAACGCTCGTCCATCCATCCATATGCCTACCGCACTCATATCCTACTGTTTGCCACTACTGTTACTATTGCTTTTGTTCTACTGCTGCTATTATTTTGCTATTGCTACTACAAAACTGTTGCTACTGATAAACTAATGTGAGAAAGACTATTTCCAGGTGTAGCTAAATTGACATTTTAGTTGTTAAGGCTTATAAGTATTCTTTGGCTCTCCTTGTGTCGAATCAATAAATAGGGTAATACTATCCTCGAAGACTGTTACGATCCCCTATACTTGTGGGTCATCAGACCGCCTCCTCGACATTTATTGCAGCAGGCTAATCCCCAAATATACCTAATGTAAGCACTAAGCGCAATTTGTTTTTGAAAAAAGAGTTGTGTATTAATTAATCAGTAAACTGTTCATACAATCTTGCAGGACAAAATCCATCACACATGACGGAACCTGACTTTGCATAACACCACATCACAACTCTCTATGCCCTAGCTGAGCCAGATTATGAGAAACCATATTTGTTTGTCTACTAACATGAGCTAGCTTAAACAATCTCCCTTCCGGCTTCATATAGTTAAAATATTCCGCGAGATTCTCACCAGCGACCTATCATCAGCACCTGGATCAAAGATCTTTATAAGAAAACTGCAATCAGTTTCAAAAATTAGATTCTCAATAGTGAGATTTGCTTAACAAACCAATTTAATTAGGGTTCTTTGGTGTTTATATAATCTTATTTAACCTCATTCTTATGATCTTTTCCATGTCAAATGAAATGCGATTCCCTACTGGTACATGCATGAAACATCATATTTTTATAGGATTAGATTGAAATGGTATATTACCCGTAACCCAATTTCTAGATTTTGGGAATTTCGTATGCAATGCAATCTGGCAAACCAATCTGGTCCTATTGATATTTCTCGTTGTGTGATAGCCTTCTCATAATAGTATAGTGTGTTTAAAAATTTATACAGTTGGTGTTTCAATGATTTGGCAGGGAAGGACTATGGAGAAATATTTGTTAAAAACAATTGTCAACAATACCAAAAATCAGGGGCCTATGAGGAGTTTAACTAGAAATGCACCAAGATCTGTACTGGAATATAATTATGTTGTGCCAGAACTAATTGATTTAGACAAGCTTCCTCTACATCCAGCTAAAAGGAAGAGAACGATTATCACAACAATCCACGTGACTAGGTCAGGAGAAAACATTTAATTTGTGTATCTCATCACATGTAACAACATTTATTTGCAAGAAAAATATTCTCTATTGCAACATATAACTATTCAGACATCTAAGTGTTTTGTCTATATTCATTTTATTAGAAGAAGTATTCTATGACTAATGAGAAAACAACTACTTATATATACTACATTTAAACACTTGTAAGTTTATTTGTTTCCTATACACGAGTACCCACAGACCCTTTTTCCCATGGGTCTGTGGTTTGCCTCTGGTTGCGTTTGTCCTTTTGTTCTCTATGTCGTTGTTCTGTTGCAGCGAGACTCATGGAGTTCATCGTTCATCTGATTCCGTAGTGTTCTCCATTCATTTAGTTCATGCTTTACCCACCGCCTTGCCTTACTCACAGTCACACTTGTGCTATCTGATTGCTCCCTGCTCCTCCCCTAGCTAGATTGGTCTATGTATATTAGCATGTCAGTGGATGTATATTAGCATCTGGGCGGATGCCAGTCCATGTCTATCTATATGTATGTTTTAGTCCCTGTATATATACATGTATATTATATTTTTCTAGATGTATATTAGTCTGCATCTAGATTTATATTAGCCTGTATCAATAGGTATATTAGCTTGTATCCAGATGTATATTAATTCATGTACATATGTACCTTTTTTATGTGTATAATAAGGTTCTACCTTGATTTTTTCTAGGTGGATGCATGTTTAGGTAGCACTGGATGCTTTTTAGTTCATGCCTTGATGGCAGGTTGTAGCTACATGTATGTTAACTTCTCTCTAGATGTACACTTTAGCTTCTATCTATCTAGCTTATGTATTTTGCTTGTATCTAGATGTATATTAGCTAGTATCTAGATATACATTAGCATATAGGTGGATGTATGCTAGCACATAGGTGGATTTATGTTTAGTACCTTTCTAGCTAGATGTATATTACCTTTACCTAAATGTATAATAGCATATAAGTGGAAGTATGTTTTAGTCCTTGTATAGTCCTTGTATGTCTAGATGTATATTAGCTTTTACCTAAATGTATAATAGCATATAAGTGGAAGTATGTTTTAGTCCCTATACATCTAGATGTATATTAGCTTTTACATAGATGTATATTAGCTTTGCGTACTTGTTGTAGTGAACTTGGGCCTTCTCCCAAGTATCACATTTCATGCCAAGGAATGGCTTCCGTGGGACAAGTCTTTCAGGAGTTGATTGGACTTCATATTTACCAGCACTATACTCGCTAGAAATTGTCACTCTTATTGCTCCCAGGACTGGTCTTGAGATTTCGGGGGCCCGAGGCGAAACTAAAATTTTGGGCCTCTTAGTATAATTTTTTTATGCATATATGAGATGATGAAAAATAAATATTTTAAGTAGACTTCCAACTATAATATTCATATAAAAATGACAATGTTTGCATGATACCTTAAAATTTTCTCCGAAAATTCATAGAAGCAAATTCCGTCATGATGGAATCAATATCAATCTCGTCCACTAACTTCTTCTCGATGCATAGTGATACGTCCAAAACGTATCTACTTTCTCGAACACTTTGCTATTGTTTCTTCTCTAAACTTGTGTGATTTGGATACAACTAACACGGACTGACGCTGTTTTTAGCAGAATTACCTTGGTGTCTTATTTTTGTGCAGAAAATGAACTATCACGAAAAATCCCGGAAAATATGCCAAAAATTATATTTCACCGGAAGATCCACTGAGCCAGAAGAAGAGACAGAGGGGAGTCCTAGGGGGCCCAGACCCACCCCAGGCGCGGGCCCACCTGACCCTGCGCCTGGTGGGGGTGTGGACACCCCAGGCAGCTCCTCATCCTTCCTCTACGCCTATAAGTTGCCTTTCGACCTAAAAACCCGGGGCGGTTCGATAGTTTTTCAGAAAGAGTTCCGCTCCACCGTCGCCCCCAGAAACGAAGATTCGGATCTAGAAACTCCGTTCTGGCACCCTGCCGGGACGGGGAATTTGGAGAGGATCATCGCCATCATCATCACCAACGCATCTCCATCAACCACCGATGTTTTCCTCATCCATAAGTGAGTAATCCCCCGCTGTAGGCTTGGGGATGGTAGGGATTGGATGAGTTCTATCATGTAATCGAATAAGATCTGTTAGGGCATAGTGCCTAGTATCTCTATTAGTGATATTTTACTTTGTTGCAACTTGTTGTGCTTAATGCTTGTCACTAGGGCCCGAGTGCCATGATCTCAGATCTGAACTTATTATTGAATCATTATGATAATATTATTTGTGATGTTATCTGCAAGTTGTGTACACATATCATTTTCCGGATCCAAAGACCCCAAAGTGACAATAATTGGGACAACCGGAGGGGATAGATGTGGTGTGAGGATCACATGTATTCATGGAGTGTTAATGCTTTGCTCTAGTGCTCTATTAAAAGGAGCACCTTAATTGCTAGTAGTTCCCTAGAGGCCCCGCTGCCACGGGCTGACTGGACAGAAGATGTTATGCAAGTTCTCATTGCGAGCATGTATGACTATATTTGGAGCACATGCCTAGGATTGTTTAGTACTTGGATGCTTTTTTTATCTGCAATGCCCTAGATCTTGAAGTTACATGTTTAGACTTATCCATGCAACGCCCGTCCATCCATCCCTATGCCTACCGCACTCGAATCCTACTATTACCGTTACTGTTACTATTGCTCCTATTTCACTGTTGCTGTTCCTGTTGCTATTGCTTTGTTGTTGCTACTACAAACTGTTGCTACTGATAAACTTCTATGAGCAAGAACTATTTCCAGGTGCAGCTGAACTAACAACTCAGTTGTTAAGGTTTGCAAGTATTCTTTGGCTCCCCTTGTGTCGAATCAATAAATTGGGTAATACTACCATGAGACTGCTATGATCCCCTATACTTGTGGGTCATCAAGACTATTTTCTGGCGCCGTTTTCGGGGAGCATAGCTTTATTTGTAAGTTCACTTGGATCTATTATTGTTCACTGCTACTCCTTTCATCATGGGGAAGTCTCGTGATGGAAAGTTCCCTATTTTACCATCCACTACAAGAAGAGGTACAGTCCTAAACACCTCTGCTGCTCTTGATTCACCGTTTGTTATAAGTAAGCTTGTCACACCACCACCACATACTCATGCTACACACACTGCTACTACTGCTGAGTCTGAAACTTATTTTGATGCTCATGATGTTACTTCTACTATGCTTGATGCGAGTGGTTCATTAGGTCCTTTTCTAGATGCTACTATGGCTGGTCTAGGAAATACCGAAACTCCTAGTGAAGACATTGTTACACCTGTCAGCTCACCTGAGGCTAGTGAGAGTTATGATATTAATGATGGTTACATTGAGTTCACTGATGATTTTGTTGAAGAGTGCCGAAACACACATGGTAATAGTGCTATGAAGAGTCTCCTTGCTAGACGTACTATTATGCCTAAGTTGTCCTCTGATCCTAAGTTTTGCACTTCTCCCATAGATATTAAAGATGAAGATTATGATTTCTCTCTTGATTTATCTTATTTAGATATTGTTGAGAAAGAACCTTTTTGTGGTACTGAAAATGAGAGTGTTGTGGCTCATATGAATGAGCTTTCTACTATGAGTTCCTTGTTCTCTGATGATTTTAAGATGCGCAAGTACTTTGTTGCTAAGATCTTCCCTTTTTCACTAAAAGGAGAAGCTAGGGCTTGGTTTAATAGATTACCTCCCGGTTCCATTGATAGCCCTGATCGCTTGATTGCTTCTTTCTTCTAGAAATATTTTCCTCCCAGTCCTAGACATGCTGCTTTGCAGAGACTTTTTGATTTTAAACAGGGAGAAGAGGAGAAATTGCCTGAGTCATGGAAAAGATTTTGTGCCTTGATTCATGCACATCCTGGATGTCCATTGCCTAAGAATGAACTTCTTGATATTTATTATAATGGACTAACTGATGATTCTAGGACCTACCTAGATAGCTTTGCTGATTGTGTTTTCAGGAAAAGGACTCCTACAGATGCTGAAGAATTAATGACTAAGATAAGCAAGAATTATGATGATTGGACTTCAACTGAGCTGAATGCACCTGAGCCTGTTACTCCTGAACCAGCTATGCTTGAACCAGTTCCAACACTAACAACAAAGAAGAGGGGAGTTATTGCATTAAATGATGAAGTGATGAAGGAAGCTAAGAAGTGTCTAAAGGAGAAAGGTATTAGAGCTGAAGATGTGAAGAGTCTACCTCCTATAGAAGAATTATGTAAGACAATTCCACACTCATCTACTATTGAGGTACACTCTCTCCAACACTTTGATGAAGGTGATATTCCTTATGGTAAGCCTCCTGATCAATGTTTAGAGGAACTTGACACTTTTATTGTTAAGCAAGGGTATTTTAATAAACAAGTTCAGAATCATTTATTGGAAAACTCTAGAGCTATCCATGAGTTGAAAGGTATTGTGCAAAGAACTTCTAATGATATTAAAATTCTTTGTAAACACTTTCAAATGGTTCAAACCCAACTTGATCAACTTGCTAAGGTACAAAAGGATATGCTAGTTAATGCTTTAGGAGATAAACATGCTTATGGAATTAGAACTAGGAGTGGTATAGCTACTCAAGATCCTTTATATCCTGAAGGACACCCTAAAAGAATTGAGCAGGATTTTCAACAAGGTGAAGATAGTGGTAGTCCCCGTAAGAGAAAGAAAAAGAAACATAAGATAGTTGAGGAACCACTTGAACCTGCTGTAGATCCTAATAGTATATCTGTCTCTGATGCTGAAACTGAGAGTGGTAATATTAATAATGAGTCTCCTGATAAGAAGGAAGGTGAGGAAGAACCTGAGAAGCACACTAAGAACACTAGGTACACAAAGGAAGATTTTATTGCTAATAAACATGGTAAAGAGAGAGAACCTTCGGTGCAGAAACCTATGCCTTTTCCAGGTAAGAAACACAAGTCAAAGGAGGAAGAACACTACAACAAGTTTTGTGAGTGGATGAAACCTTTATTCTTGAAAATTCCTTTGACTGATGCTATTAAGTTGCCTCCTTATTCAAAGTATATGAAGGATATTGTCTCTAATAAAAGGAAGATTCCTAATGAGGAGATTTCTACTCTGCTTGCTAATTATTCCTTCAATGGTAAGGTTCCAAAGAAACTTGGTGATCCAGGTATACCAACTATTCCTTGCTCCATTAAGAATAATTATGTTAGAACTGCTTTATGTGATTTGGGAGCTGGAGTTAGTGTTATGCCTTTCTCTCTACAAGAGACTCCAGCTAGAAAAGTTGATACCAACTGATATTTCTTTGCAAATGGCTGATAAGTCAACTATTATCCCTGTTGGTATATGTGAGGATGTTCCTGTTCAAGTTGCTCATAATTGCATGGTTCTAACTGATTTTGTGATGCTTGAAATGCCTGAAGATGATAATATGTCTATTATTCTTGGGAGACCTTTTCTTAATACTACAGGTGCTGTCAGCAATTGCAATCAAGGAAAAATAACATTCAATATTAATGACAGAGAGCACACTGTCTATTTTCCCAAGAAGGTTGTTAAGAGCTATTGCCTGAATTCTATTGAAAACATTGAAGGCATTAAGGTTGGAGAAATATATTGTCCCATTCCACAAGAAAGTTTTAAACTATTATGATTGGGACCATTGCTATCAAGTATTGGGTAACATAATCACCTTGTGGAATGCAAAGTTTTGTTTCATATAAGATTGTTTTGGTAACAAGACTTGATCAACCTTGTTAACAAAAGGATTTTTATGAACAAAATAATGTTTCCACTATGGTTATACTGGCTTTCTTTTTCCTTTCTCCTTCCTAGTCTTTGCTTTAGCTTTAGTTTCGCTAGTTGTTTTCTTGTTTGAGTTTCTTAAAGCTCCTGTAGTTTGGCTTTTGGTTTGCTTTTGCTTCTTCTGAAAAAACTATTTCTGCGAGAAAATCAATTTTCATACCCTGAAAATTGGCCAAAAATAAAGTTTCCCGAAAAATCCCAGAAAAATCAAAATAAATTTTTCCTCGAAAAAAGGGGCAGAATGGCACCTAAGATGACCCAGGGGGCCACCCCAGGCCACCATACCCCTGGTAGGCGCGGCCTACTAGGTGGCGACGCCTGGGGGAGGTCTGGCCCACCTAGGCCCCTCTAGGCTGCCTCCTCAAAGCCACCTTCTTTCTCTCTCCCGAAAAACACCAGAAAACTTGGTCAAGCTCGTGTTCTTGCTGTTCTTGCTTGCAATTTTCGATCTCCTTGTTCAGCCCATCTCAAGTGCTGATTTTTGGAGGGATTGCTCCTTGATATGTGCCTCCTCCACTTGTCCAATTAGATTTGTGATTGGTAGATTGTATCTTGAGTATTTTGCTGCTATAGGTGACATGTTGTTTGAGCTTACATGCTTGTTCTTTGCTTAGAAACTTTGTTTTGATGCATGTGTAGTCCTCTAGCAAATTCCTATAGTAGTTGCTCATTATTTATCAACTTAGAAATCACTTGGTTTGATGGTTGTCTAAAAATTTCAGCAAGGAAGATGAGTGCTTATCCACTGAATCAATATGACTTGATGGTGCATGAGCCAATGAGGGTTCATCGTGAGGAGGCAGTTTTCCCTTCCATATATCCATGCCATGAATTTATGAGAGCTGCAGAGATCCTCCAAGACTTCCAAACTATGGTTACAAATACAGGGTTGGAACACTTTGTTGAAGGAGAACCAATCCAATATGTTAAGCTAACCATGGCTTTTGTGTAGGACTTCCGGTTCACTTGGTCTACTTTTAATCCCATGGTCTATTACAAAATATATAATATACCCGTCGACCTGCCTTTTGCTGATTTCTGTGCAACAATTAGAGTACCTCAGCGGGGATCTTGTGAGAAGATCAAGGAGCGGCCTAAGTCACTTGTGGATTTGTATACTAAGATTTGCCAAGGTTTCGACTTCTCAAAGGAAAATGGTAAAATTCGGAACATTCAGCTATTAGATACTTTTCCTATTTCATTACCAAGTGTGTTCTTGCTAGAAAGATTGCTAGAAAGTTGTCTTCTTTTGATCTAGCTTTTATCGCAGCTGCTCTGAATAGGAATAGTTCTTATAGTCTGGGTGCTTTGATAGCTCACCATCTCACCACCAACCGTGAGAAGGGTGAAATTTGTGGAGGTCTCATTACTTCTAGGTTGCTAGCTTTCCATGGTTTAGAGCCTCATTATTCAGATTTTCAGTTACCCATAGAGAGCTTGATATTGAATCCATGATTCAACATGGTTTTGTTTCCTTGGGGGCTAATGTGAGGAGTTTACCTTATGAAATATCATTTGCCCAGCAAGGTCGGAGAAAGGGTAGGACTTAGAAAATAGTTTATTTGCCTGCACCTGCTTTGTTTAACTTTGATAACAGGCAAGGATGGTCACTTACAGAGGAGGAGCTTGACAGTTATGTGTGGGGACTCTCCCAGCAAGAAGAGAATGTTGAAGAGGATGCCGAAGACAATTCGGTTCAGCCCTCTAACTTGGGAGAGTCTTCATACCAGCAACCCTCATTTGATTGGGGCGCGTCTTCTTCTTCTTCATCATAGGTGCCTGACTATGATCATTCCTATGATGACCCACCAGCATGGGGGTATTATCTGCGCTATTGAGCCCCACTTAGGCCAAAAGCCTAAGCTTGGGGGGAGGTACACCGACATCACACTCATCTATATATCATGTTCGGTCGATTCTTTGTATATCCATTGTTTCGCTTTCTTTTTGGTTCTTGTTGCTTCTTTCTCAAAAACACAAAAATACCAAAAATATTTTCGTTGTTTCTCTTGGTTTGTTTCTTTGTTTCTTTGCTTTGGTTTGCCTTAAAAGAAAAGTGCAAAAAGATTTTGCTTTGTTTGGTTTGCTTTGTTTTTGTTTGGTTTTTATTTGTTTGCTTGTTTCTAAAAAATCAAAAACACCAAAAATATTTGTTGTTCTTCTTTGGTTTTGTGAGTTCTTTGCAGGGTTCAGCCGTCCTCAGTGGATTTTGGTTTCATGTTAATTATTCAAGTCACACAAGTGAAGGGCAATAATGAAGATTAAGACAACTCGAGGTGTGGTAAGAGGTTGGTAGCAAACTCTGTTTGTTTCATTTTTGTACATATACTCTTCATTGTGAGCATGCTTAGCCTGTTTGTGTAAGGTGTATGTCATTATGGATGCTTAGTAGTTCTTGCTTGTCTATGATCAGCTCCAGCTTGCTAATAGTTTGTAGCATGTCATATGAATGTTTGCTTGCATTGCTTTATTCATACTTTGGTATGACATTGTGGTATCCTCCTCTGACTGTTCATGTGAATCGACTTGGCACATGCTCACGCATGCATATGACTAATCAATAGTCAGTAAGCCTCGATGATTTATTTTGCCTCAGAGTTCTTGTATAACTTTCATGCCATAATTAGTCTTGTTTTGTTGCAAGCATGATTATGACAGCTATTGCTCTCTCGTTTGTCGCTTCCTCTCTTTTGCTAGCCTTCACCTGCACTGAGTATGTGCTCTACCTGTGCTTCCAACTACCCAAAACCAATATTGCCAGCTATGTCCACCATACCTACCTATTAGCATCATTTGCTACTTCAGCGCATATTTTATATGCCGTGTTTTCTTCCAAAATAGAATGTTTGTCTGTTTTGAGAAAGTTAGTTAGTAAAGCTCTCACGAACTTGATGGCACACTTTATTCCTTGCGCTTAATAATTCTGAACCATTGTGACTAGTCCATGAAAGTTATATGCTTGCTAATTATATACTGGGAGTCAACAGAACCGTGCTGTCAGGGGAACACTTTCAACACTTTTTGGATATCTCAACCAGTTGATTCCTTGCTCTTTTGTTTACGGATGTCGACGATGTGAAATAAAAGGGGAGGTTATGGTTTCATGGAGTTTATACATTGTGTTAGAGAAACGCCTGGGCCGCTAGCCTAAGCCATGCTTAATCATGGTGGAAACTTGCAGCATCACTATAATGAGCATCTATGAAGCATCCTCAATAAAAAGCTATGAATGTGGTAAATAAAAAGATTGCTGAGATGCTCATTGTCTGCTTTCCTTGTCATTTTGGTTATAGGAAAACTCCTGTACCATGTGCAAGGGGTACCCCATTGGCGGTTCTCTATGATATGCATGTATTTACAATGACAAGAACTTCCAGGTGACCAAAGTTGAGTAGCATGCGGAGCGACCCTCGTACTCAAGGGACTTGGGATTTCCAGTCTATGGTCGGTCAAGCATATGATTCAGAGTGGACCTCACTTTCACCTTAACCACATGAAGATGCATATGATAGGGGCAATGAGAGCTCAAAGCTAATGAGTACCTTCCTTTCAGCATTGGAAAGCCTTTCAAACCTTCACAAAACCGTTTTCACAACCTTGTTGAGTCACCACTTATTCTATGAGCACCTTCTTGAGAGCATAGTTGTCATTTTTGTGTTTGTTCCAAAACTTGGTTAACTATGTCATGACTTTGATGCTTGTATCTCTAATATCTTTATCTCTAGTCTTCATGTGAACTTCAGAGGTGCCTTGGCATTTATATTATGCTCTTCAAACAAAGGCAAGCGAGATACCACTCTATCATACCTTATTATGAGCATTGCAATGTTGCTTATGTTTTTGTTTCATGCTACTTATTATTATTGAGTTGGTTTCTCTTCATAGCTTGCAATGACTATTGAGTAGACTTAGTTGCATACTCCTTATTATGAATTGTCTAAGCATCTACTCCCGTGCTGAGAATATTTACATCATATGAAGCAAAGTGTTCGTGAAAATTCTTTTATCGCACTCAGTTTTCAACTGAACTGCTTGAGGACAAGCAATAAACTAAGCTTGGGGGGAGTTGATACGTCCAAAACGTATCTACATTTTCGAACACTTTTCTATTGTTTCTTCTCTAAACTTGTGTGATTTGGATACAACTAACACGGACTGACGCTGTTTTCAGCAGAATTACCTTGGTGTCTTGTTTTTGTGCAGAAAATGAACTATCAGGAAAAATACCGGAAAATATGCCGAAAATTATATTTCACTAGAAGATCCACGGAGCTAGAAGAAGAGACGGAGGGGAGGCTTGGGGGGGCCAGACCCACCCCAGGCGCGGGCCCACCTGACCCGCGCCTGGCGGGGGTGTGGCCACCCCAGGCAGCTCCTCGGCCTCCCTCTACGCCTATAAGTTGCCTTTCGACCTAAAAACCCCGGGGAGGGGGGGTCGATAGTTTTTCAGAAAGAGTTTCGCTCCACCGCCGCCCCCAGAAACGAAGATTCGGATCCAGAAACTCCGTTCTGGCACCCTGCCGGGACGGGGAATTTGGAGAGGATTATCGCCATCGTCATCACCAACGCATCTCCATCAACCACTGATGTTTCCCTCATCCATGAGTGAGTAATCCCCCATTGTAGGCTTGGGGATGGTAGGGATTGGATGAGTTCTATCATGTAATCGAATAAGATCTGTTAGGGCATAGTGCCTACTACCTCTATTAGTGCTATTTGACTTCAGTGCAACTTGTTGTGCTTAATGCTTGTCACTAGGGCCCGAGTGCCATGATCTGAGATCTGAACTTATTATTGAATCATTATGATAGTATTGTTTGTGATGTTATCTGCAAGTTGTGTACACATATCATTGTCCGGATCCAAAGGCCCCAAAGTGACAATAATTGGGACAACCGGAGGGAATAGCTGTGGTGTGAGGATCACATGTGTTCACGGAGTGTTAATGCTTTGCTACAGTGCTCTATTAAAAAGAGCACCTTAATTGCTAGTAGTTCCCTAGAGGCCCCGCTGCCACGGGCTGGCTGGACAGAAGATGTTGTGCAAGTTCTCATTGCAAGCACGTATGACTATATTTGGAGCACATGCCTAGGATTGTTTAGTACTTGGATGCTTGTTATTATTTATCTGCAATGCCCTAGATTTTGAAGTTACATGTTTAGACTCGTCCATGCAATGTCCGTCCATCCATCCCTATGCCTAATGCACTCGAATCCTACTTTTACCGTTAATGTTACTATTGCTCCTGTTTCACTGTTGCTGTTGCTGTTGCTACTACAAACTGTTGCTACTGATAAACTTCTGTGAGCAAGAACTATTTCCAGGTGCAGCTGAACTGACCAAGGCTTGCAAGTATTCTTTGGCTCCCCTTGTGTCGAATCAATAAATTGGGTAATACTACCCGCAAAGACTGTTGCGATCCCCTATACTTATGGGTCATCACATAGACTTGCCAAACCATTTAACCTCTCCTGGCACTAGATTCGGATGCCATAATCAATTAACCTCGCTCTCTACAAACAAGAACAACAATTAGAATTAAGAATTAAAAATTAGGGCGAGTGTAATCAGTAGAGGCATGAGCTGAGCGGGGGCGGGAGCGGACCGGTAGGCTGTAGGCGGTCGATCGTCGATGGACGATGGTCGCGTCGTGCCTAGGCGATGGTGGACTGGCTGTCCGCGGTCGATCGTCGAGAGGAGTCCTGCTGCGCTGAAGTGATCCGATCTAGGAACAGGGGAAGCAACGCAGGGCCTGATGCGATGGGAGAAGTAGACTGACGGTCTCCCCTATTTCTTCTTTCCTCAGCCCCACAAGGGGAAACAGAGCGATCACGGAGGGGAGAGCGATCAAGTGATCAACGCAGGGCGACTCGTCAGGTCAGGCCGTCAGGGAAAAGCACACGCGGCAAGGAGGGGCACTCGTAGTGTCTTGCAGGGGAAAACGGAAACGACGCGTCGTGCAGGGCCTGACTACCAGGGAAAACGGAAAGGAATCCAAGGACACGACGCGCAGGGACTGACACGATGCGACACACCCGGAATCTCAGGGCGCGATGCCGCGATCGTGTCTGAGGCATGACTCAGCCTCGCGATCGTGTCGAGAGAAAGGAAAGGAAGCGTCGAGCGGTTGCCTGTTATACGATGTATAGAAGGTTCACGTTTTTTTGGACCCCAGGTTTTTTTGGGCCCGGGGCGGCTGCCCCGCAGGTCCCCCTTCCCCCCCCCTCCCCCCCCTCCCCCCCCCCCCGACCGGCCCTGACTGCTCCCTGTATGTTCTGGACCATCCAACTACCTTTGAGGTGGTTCATTAAGATCCACATCATCTGTTACAGAAATGAAATTTCATGTTACAAATAGTGCAAGGTAGAAGCTGTTATACACTAGAAAAATACCAGATTACTTCTGCCACAAAAGGCATGAAACATGATGTTTTCTTTTTCACTTCTTAATGTTATTTTTTCATGCATTTCTATAGCCACGGAAGCCACAAAATGTATTACATTCTCAAGCGTTTTTGTTTACTTTATGCAGGCATCAATTTTCAGCATTCTGAAGCAATTTAATATAGGCGGTGGCATCATTGCATGTACATTTGTCAGATGTATGTTCAGTTTTTGCATGTTTCTAGATAGGAATAATCGTATACTTGCTCTGACCCATATTATTTGACTTGAATTTGTCAAAATTTGGATGAATCCATATACTAAATAGTGTCTAGATTCATCAAATCTAGACAAAATTTAAATCAACTAATATGGGTCGGAGGGAGCACATTTGGTGACCTACTTCACTTCCTGATTGGGAGAAACTTGCTCTTGCTCTGAAGGATGCAGTTTTCTAGCAGTTTTAAACATATATTTCAGCAACAACTACTTATGTTCTTTCAATGCATGTATTACATGTAAGATCGGTGCCAAGGAAACATTAATCTCTTAGTTTTCTCCTTTGTCAGTTACTTCCATGTTGTACTTTGCAAGTTATCAAGGTAAACTTTTGCAAAAGTTAATTTCTTTCCTTGCAACAAGAATCTAATTGGATGCAGTTCCTTGTGTTGTCGGGCTCTATTTTATGTTCATGTTAGAAAAGTAAGAACAACCATCCTGTGATATAGACAAACAAATCTGGGAGGAAGCAGCATGTTCAGATCTATAGAGGAAAAAAGGGATGTTACATTCCCATGGGTGGATAGAGATTCCAGCGATGTACTATATCCTTCTCTACCCAGTCTAGTACGTTGAGTTTCCTAGGATCTTCCTTTGGATTTTATCAAGATGTATCTTGATTGGTTTTTAGAGGCGTTGGAGGCGACTGGAGGAATATAGGAGGAAGACAATGGGAGTTGGTGGTTTAGTGTTTGCTTTCCTGCGGTTATGCTGATCCCAGGTAGCGTGAGGTACCTTACGCGCGTGAGCAGCCGCGTGTCCGGGTTCTTTCCCTTTTTAGGCAAGAGTACTTCTTATGATGTTTCTAAAAATGGAAAGTCCACCTGGTCTGAACTGACCACACAATAAGGCTAAATAGTGGCTGACCACTTTGTAGTCCCGTCCATAAAATTTTGTGTTATTTTATTTTCCGTATAATCATAACATCGTCATGTATTTTTTTGCCTAAAAATGTTTTCGCCAAAATTCTATTTTATTTCTGATTAGTCTCTTCCTTTAATTTCAAATCAAAACACTTGTCTTTTCCAGATATATTATTTGCAAAAAACTATTTATAAAAACCTATCTAAAAATAAAACAAATAATATAAAATAAAAATGTTTTTAGGGAGGCAGCCGGCCGGGCCAAAAGACCCAGCTAGCCAGCCTACAACCCGGCGACCCAAACCCAAACAAAACCCTAACCGGGTCTTAACCCTAACCACAACGGTCGCCGCCGCCACAGACACAATAGCACACATGCACCTGACCCAACACACAGCCAGACCACGCCACACCGCACGCTACGCATCGCCACACACCCAGACCCACGCGACACACGCCCCGCATCACGCCAACACGCGACCCCGCCTCGATCCCATCGCCATACCGCGTCCCCCCGGGAATCCCCTCACGTGCCTCCTTCCTCCCGCAGAACCACCGCCGCCGCCAGCCTCTCCCTGCCTGGCCCCCCTGACACCGCCTCTCTTACCTCTGCATCACACGTGCCATGCCAACAGCTCGCCTCCACCCAAGCCCACGCGCCCCTAGCCCGTGAGCGCCCCGCCGCCAGCTCCTCCCCGCCTGCGTCTCTAGCCGCCCGCCGCCTTGCCCCTAAGAGCTCCGCCTGCAGCCGTGGGAGCCCAAGCCCCATTGGCATCGAGCCCATCCAAGCCGCCTCCAACGCCTAGGCCTCAAGACGCCACCATCGCTCGGACGTGCTTCCATCCCCGATGACCTCGCCTCTGCCACGAGCCCGTGTCCCCGGCTCCCATCCCCGATGACCTACGCGCCTCTCGTACCCCATCTTCTGACGCATCGCCATGTCCTCTGTCCTCCAGGCCACCGTCGGCCTCGCATGAGCTATGCCTCCACTACGCTCCTGGCCACCTCCTCTCTAGGCTACACGCGCCTGTCATCGTACATCATGCCACCGCCTCCTCCGCGACATGGACACCATCATCACATGCTTCCTCGACGTGGCCCTGTCTCCAGCGTTGGCCCCGCCACCTGCAGCCGACCAAGCAACGCCACGCTGACTGCTGCTGTTGTTGACATGGATATACCCTACGGGTGCATACGATTGGTATACCCAGTTTAGCCCAAGGAAGGCCCATGCGGAGGCCTGCAGTCCAGGGAGATTTTGGGTGGCCCAAGCCTATGGTGGGTTCGACTCCTTGGAGGACAAGTCTAGATGAAGATAGAATTTCAAAGGGTCCAACCCTAATCTGTAACCGACTCGACCTATCCCCGGGACCTGGCCTATCAATATAAAGGCCAGGAGGGCACGACGAGAAGGATCTCAACACCTCATACACACACCTCCACGCCAGATTGCATCTGCGCACCCCTATAACCTTCGGTTCCGCCGTAATCAAGAACGGACAAGCAGGAGTAGGGTTTTCCCTCTGGGGGCCTGAACCTGGGTAAACCTTGTGTCCCCGTGTTGCTTGCCTGTTAACTATCTCGCGATTTCCATCATCCCCATCTTCTCCAAAACCCAAGTCCATAACAATGGGCATTGACGAGTCGAACCCTCGTCAATTGGCGCCATATGTGGGAAACGGGGACGCTGATCGTGCGGTCGTGACTGTCCCATCCGGAGCGATCTACGATTCCTCGGTGACAGGGAATCACCTCCTCTTCGGCACTTTCGACCTCACCGCCCACTCACCGGCCACCCGTAGAGATTTTGAGTCTGTGGGTGACGAAATCGAGATGCTGTTCGGAAGCTTCGGCTTCCAGGTAGGGCAGACTGGCACCCTCCGCCTCCCTGAGCGGGTGCCACTTCCATCGATCATTCCCGCCTCATGGTTCCCACCCATTGACGCCCTGCGCACGACGATGATGACGGGCGATTCGGATAACAGCAGCTGCTGTAACTCTGATCTGTGCGACCCCCTTTGGATGAAGGAACCTATGGCTCCGGATCTGAGAGCTGCGGAAGCAGCGACCCACTCCGTGAGCGCTACCTATGCACCGTCATCCACGGTGGCGATGTCAACAACGGATCCGATCCACCACTTGACCCTCCTCCCAATCCCCCTCCCAACCCTCAATTTGAGAACGCCGGAACCAGGGTGAACCCGACAAATAGGGGAGCTGAGGGCGTAAACCGTCCCCACAACCAAATCCACCTCAACGAGGAAGGCTGGGAGATTGCACGCGAAGCTGTGCGGGGCAATCACATCCTACCTATAGATTACTCACGTGACTTGCTGATGGCCTATCACTGGCTCCTGATCGATGAACACAATCGGCAGGTCACGCCATGAGACGAGCTCAAGCATGCGGGCGAGCTGCTCACTGGGCGGCTCCTCTTCTCAAGGGAACAACACCAACAAGTACCACTCCCTCCTTGAGCGCATGGACCCTGCCGCATGGCGCGAGGTCAGCAAGGCACTCGACACATCCTTCATGATGATGGACTCGCAAGGCAACATCATGCCGAAAACGCCGCAGGCTGCGATCACGGAGGCCACCACCTATCTTGCGTCCAACCCGCCACCGGCGGGAGACTCGAAGAACGCGATCCACAAGTCTGCACTAGTAGGCCTCAGACTCGTTGGAGCCGCGCTCCATGACAACACCCCCTCAGAGCCGAAGAAAAAGGCCGCGGTCAAGTTCACTCGCAGCCGCACACCCTCATCTGAGGAAGAGAAGCATGACATGCCTCTCCGCTGTCGGATCCCACGACGCCGCATTAGCAACTATGATGCTTGTAGCGAGCTCACACAACGCAAGATCGACAAATCGCGTGCTAAGCGCGCATGCTCAACTGAGTCCGAGGAGGAGGATGACGGAGAAATGTGCGGAGCCAGATGCTTCAGTAGATCTGTTTGGCAATCACGGATGCCGAGAAACTTCAAGCTCCCTTCGGACAACCTGAAGTTCGATGGCGCGCAGGAGCCAAAAACCTGGCTCGACGATCATCTATCGTCAGTCAAGCTCCACGGCGGGAACAAGAACGCCTCCCTAAAGTTCCTTCAGCTGCAGTTGACAGGCGCAGCCAGGGTCTGGCTCAGCAGCCTCCCCTTCGGCTCCATCCAAAGATGGGAAGAACTGGCGTGCAACTTCATCCGCAACTTCAAGGGCACCAGTAAGAGGCCAGCCTCAATCGAAGAACTGCAGCCTGCACCCAACGAACTAACGACTCCATTCGCTCGTACATACTACGCTGGTCTCACATTAAGAACTCCGCCGCAAACATCTCCGAGGAGAGGGCAATCAATGCCTTCAAGGACGGCGTCAAGCGCCGCGAATTCAAGGAGGAGCTCGGGCGCGTCAAGCCCAATACCCCTCATCACCTCATGGACATCGCCAACCGCTGGGCAGATGGCGAAGATTCCGTCAACCGAATGCATTCGGATGATGACAATGACTTTGTCCACGAGCGTGATCGCCGCAGCAAGAGAAGACCGCGCGTCTATGACGATCGCGAGGAAGTTGATATGTCACGGCTGACTACGCTGATCACCGCGATGATGGCAACCGCAACAACGGATACCACGATAGAAACTACCGTGACGGTGGACGACCCACCCAAACATGTCAACGTCGCAACCGTGACGACGAGCCTTTAGCATACGACAAGCTATTAGGTCCCTACACCTCCACTTCTACATCGACAAGTAGGATCGCAAGAATAAGGCCAGACACATGCTCAAGGACTGCCGAGAGTTCCAGAAGCTCAGCGAGGGTCTCACCCAGATGCCACGCCAAGCGGTGAACCCAGGATTCTCACCAACCCTAGGGGCCGTCGCCCACGGAGCTCCTCTACCACCACCTGGAGGACCCTCGTGATGAGTGCGTGAACACTTCGTTGGGTGACCCCAAGAGGAAGGTATGATGAGCATAGCAGCAAGTTTTCTCTCAGTAATAAACCAAGGTTATCGAACTAGTAGGAGGAAGGAAACGACTCAAAGTTGTTGCTAGCAACTTGGAGACCTGCACAACACAAACTCAAGACTTCGCCCCAACGAACAGTGAGGTTATCAATCTCACCGGTTTGCTGTAACAAAGGATTAACTACAAGGTGTGGAAGGTAATAGTGGTTTACAACAAGTAAACAATAAACAATGGAAGATGTATCAATGGTAAATATTGGACCGGGTCCATAGTTCACTAGAGGTGTTCTCCTTAGATAAACAAACATGGCATGCTGGGTAAACAAATTACAGCAGGGCAATTGACAGGACGGAGCAAGGCATAACAATGCAATACTAGACATTCAAGATCCTATGAGATTCGATTGGGCAATAAAACAAGATGCATAGACCGACATCCAACTGCATCTATGACTAGAAGTCGACCTTTGGGTTATCATCCGAACCCCCTCCAGTATTAAGTTGCAAGCAACAGACAACTGCTTTAAGCAAAGTGTGTAAGGTAAACAATCCACTTGTTCCATGAACAAGAGACCATTGTTTTCTCCCTAGTGGCAACAACACATATACAACTTTAGAGATTTCTGTCACTTACCTTAGATTAAATAGAGGCATGAACCCACTATCGAGCAGAAATACCCCCTCTTGGCGTCACTAGCAACTATTTGGCCAAGATAGCTACTAACAACGGAGAGCATGCAAGATCACAAACAACACATACATGATAGAATCAATAAGACAAAACCATTAATCAATATGACATAGTAATCTCAATATCCATCGGATCCCCGCAAACATAACATGCATGATTACAAATAGATGAGATCTTGATCCTGAACAGAGCTCACAAGATCTAGACATAAAAGCACAAAGGAGGAGATACAACCATCTAGCTACTACATGGACCCGTAGTCCAAGGTGGAACTACTCACGCTTTATACCGGAGGCTGGCATGACTAAGAAGAAGGCCTCAGGGATGATCTCCCCTCCGACAGGGTGCCGGGAAGAGCTTCAAACCCCCCGATCTAGGGATGATGGTGGCGGCTACAGATGGTTTCGTGGAATTTTTATCGGGTACTTAGGGTTTAGGCATCGGGGGATTCTTATAGGCGAAGAGGGAGGCCGAGGGGGTGCCCGAGGTGGCTGCACCCCCCAGGTGTGGGGTGGGCCAACCCGTGAGGCCAGGGGTGTGGCCCCCTCGAGGCCCTCCTCCGTCTCATCTTCTGGCTCCATGTTCCCCACGGTAAAATATTGACTTTGGCTTTTGTCCCGGCCAATTCCGAGAATATTGATTTCTGCCTTTCTGGAACCAAAAACAGAAGAAAATAGGCAACTGGCACTGTGGCATCTTGTTAATAGGTTAGTACTAAAAAAAATATAAAACACCTCAAAGTGTAGACAAGGCAAAGCAAAGTAGATACTAAACAAGCATGGAACATCAAAAGTTATATATACGTTTCTGACGTATCACCTCGCAGCCGCCGGCTGCACCAGCACCGAATAATGGTGCAGATGGGTACCTGCCACCGATAGGGTCCATGATGATCCAGAAAGGGCAAGAAAAAGATCACCCGCCAAGTCAATCTAGCCATGACCTCCCCACCGGCCATACCTGATTACCTTAGCGGCTCAGAGTCATGCATCACATTCGATAGTCCGGATCACCCACGTCAGATACCTTTCCCATGTCACTCTGCCCTGGTGCTCGAGGCCTAGATCAGAGGGTTCGAGATGAGCCGCGTCTTTATGGATGGCGGTAGCGGCATCAACCTGATGTTCTCCAGCACACTCGCAGCCATGCGGATCCTGCTCTCCAGCCTAGAGCCGTTGGACACGACATTCCATGGCATTGTCCCAGGGAAGGGCATATACCCCTTGGGAAAGATATGGCTCGACGTCATCTTCAGCAAGCCTAAAAACTTATGGCATGAGAGGCTGGAGTTTGAAGTGGTGGACTGGCCATCACAGTTCGACGCCATCCTTAGGCGCGTGGCATTCGCAAGATTCCTAGCAGTATCGCACTACGCATACCTTCTACTAAAGATGCCAGGACCCAGGGGCGTCATCCCCATCCCAGGAAGCTTCACCAGGTCGGCAGCTATGACAGAGACTTCAACAGAATCTCCCAGTCGTTCGGCATGCAGGAGGAGCTCACAAGGCTCAAGGAGGTCACAGACAACGGGGCACCCCCAGTTACTAGGAAAAACACACCTGATATGTCGTTCGACTCCATAGTCAACACAAAGAAGGTGCAGGTCCATCTGACGGACGCCTCCAAGACGGCGTTGATCGCCAACGACCTGAGTCCCGCATAGGAAAGCATGCTCGTCGAATTCCTCCGTGAGTGTTGGGAAATTTTTGCCTTGTGTCCTGCGGACATGCCAGGAGTTCCCAGGGAATTCGCCGAGCATGCACTCAATGTGTTTCCAGATGCGAAGCCAGTCAAGCAGTCGACCCCGTCGATTGTCTGAGCCAAGAGCCGAAGCCGTTGGTATCAAAGTCAATAGACTCCTCGACGCCAACTTCATCAGGGAGATCAAGGAAAGTGAGTGGCTGGCCAACCCCGTATTGGTCCCCAAGAAGGACACGGACATCATGCGGATGTGCGTGGACTTCACATCGCTTAACAAGCATTGTCCCAAGGACCACTTTCCTCTCCCTCGGATCGATCAAATCATCGACTCCACTGCAGGATACGAGAAACTCTCCTTCCTCGGCGCCTACTCGGGCTATAACCAAATTCGTTTGAAGGCTGAAGATCAGGAGAAAACAGCGTTCATCACACCATTCGGGGTGTTCTTCTACAATACAATGCCCTTCGGGCTAAAGAATCCAGGCGCCACTTACCAGAGATGCATGCAAGCATGTCTGAAGGACCAGATTGGTCGCAACGTCCACGTCTATGTCGACGACATAGTGATCAAAACCAAGGAGCCAAGACGCTGTGACACCCCCGGGATCAGGGCTAAACAAATCCCAGACCTCCGTCTGACATAAGCTTAACCTTGAGCTCGAGAATATCCAGTGAAGAATCGGTAACACGGCAGTGACCCTAGGACACAAAAATTTATTATAGCAAACTCATAACTGAGCAGAGAACCAAATTATTACAAGCAGGGGTCACTAACCACAAACATCAAACAACGGAAGGCAGGTTATGCTATTAAGTATAGCAAACTTAACAAATGGCCTAAGAGGCCTGAAGCATAACGATGACGTCCCAGCCCATAGATTCTAGGCTGCCGGCCGGGAACCCCAAGCTACTCATCGATGTCGATGTAGTACGGAACTCGTCTTCAGGTGAACACGTACTCTGCTACAAAAGTATCAACAAAGCAAGGGTGAGTACAGGATGTACTCCGCAAGACTTATGGCTGGTGGAGTTGTTTTGCATAAATCCATCTTTGTTTATAAATTGAGAGAGGGAAGAAGCTCGTCTAATCAGAATATTTTAAAAGGGGATATGTAGCATCCCAATTGTCTAACAATTGTAATGCTACTTGGTCTAGTAATATAATGGCTACTTCAAATATATAATTGTTGCATCATAATTATATCATGCTCATGTCATCATGCCACCTTGCATTTGAGCATCATATAAAACCCTTTTTGTTTTGGTTTTTCTCTCATATGCATTGTAAATTGTATTGCCTCTTGATATTGTATTTGGTTCTTGATATATTGTTCAAATGCCCAAGTTGAGTTGGGGGCATATCTTTTATTAACTCCACCACCCTTTCTTTTCACCACCTTATATTCCACCATCCAACTAAATATGAGCTTTGCACTTTATTGGGTTTTACCTCTAGCTCATGTGGGTTGGGATGGATCCAATTCTATTTTCCACATGCTCTCATCTTAGCATCATGTTGTTTTCACATTATTGATATATGAGAGCCACATGGCCACCTTTGCATGCCTTGTGAGTGGAACCCTTTTCCTAGCTTCCATATGGATTATTATGGGTTTATGATCATGTGGGGATATTTTTGGGAATAGTAAGCATCTAGTGGAATATACACACTAGCAAGTCCCAATTATAATCAAATGTGATCATCTCCATCTACTCCACTTGGAACTTCCTTTTAAATTCTTTTGCTTAGGCCTTACTCCACATTTTGGAATGCATAGGAATAATGCCATGTAAATAATCTTGTTTTCACAAAAATAAGCATGGTATTAATTATTTATGCATGGGCCATGCAAGTACCACCACAATTAAGTCTTTTGGATTTTTTATTTGAATTCTTGGGTGGTTCATCTCTCTCTCTCCCTCTCCTTTCTTTTGGCTTGATCTTGTTTGAGTTTGCTAAACCCTACACCTTTTCCACATGTTCTTGTTGGATCTATTTTGGTGCATGCAAGCATCTAAAATTCTAACTCTAATCCTAGACCTACCTCACCCTCTTCTTTTCACCTATGCCGAGCCCTCTCTCTCTAGCAAACCCTAAAACCCCTTTCTCTCTAGCTCCTCTCTCTCCAAACCTCTACCCTAACCACCTGCCAAGGCTACCCCACCTAGCTACCTAACCCCGTGTCAAGCCTAACCTCACCCTAAAGCCCTAACCCGAGCCACCCTCTTCCCTCTAACCTAGCTCCAACCCGAGCTTCCCCTCTAGCTCTCTCTCTCTGCCACCCTAGCCCCACCAGCCCGAGCCTCCCCCTGCCTGCCTGGCCTCGCCCTGACCCCACCTGCCAGCTCCCTACCCCGCTCCTGCCCTGCCGAGCCAGCTAGCGCACGTGAAGGAGGAGGGAAAAAGGTGGCCGAGCCACCTTTAACCTACCCACTCCCCCACGACCCCCTCTCCTCTTCGCTATCTACCACCATCCTGGGCTCTCTCTCTGTCTCCCAGATCCGTCCAGTGACCTCCTCTCCCTCTTCTCCACCGCCTCCGTCACCCCATCGCCGTGCAAAACCTCGGCCTCCACCGCTTCTTCTCTTCCAGCCGTGGCGTGGCGCTCAAGGCCGAGGAAGACGTGACGGTACCCTCACACCTGGACCACGCCGTCGAGGAGGAGAAGGGCTGGAACCGCCAGGACCGACGCCGCTCCGACAAAACCCTAGCTCCGCCCGGCGTCTGCCTCGTCGCCGATCGACCGCTCCGCAAGCCGATCCAGCTACACCAACATCTCCTCGGTGAGCCCCTAAACCCCCTGGACATGTCCCGCCTCGCCGTACCGCCCTAGATCCGCTGCCCTTCCGCCGAGCACCCTCGGGTGCGACGAAAGGCTGTCTCGCCATTCCCACGTCACAAAACCCTACCTAGGCCACGCCTACCTCCCTCGACACCAACCCCAGCCACGATGGTTCAGACCCACAAGCACCAAGAACGCCCCGGATCGATCCCCGCGCCACAGCCGATCCGTCGCTTCGTGCAGAGAGAGAAGAAGCACAGTGCATCGCGATGTCGTTTTGCGTTAAACCCCCCATAGATTTTTACTCCTAAACCCGCGGTCCAGCCTGCCCCACCGTCAGCCTCTCTGCATGTTTTACAGAACACCCCCTAGCCTTTTTAAAACTCAACCCAGACTTCTGGATCGCCCACGTGTCGCGTCACCGCTGGCTCGCCCGCGTGTGGCCACCTGAGATGTCAGGGCCCCACGTCATTTGGGGCTAGAACAGCCATGGTGATAAAAGCTTTTCATGTTGTCTTTGCTAAGTCAGTAGCTGGACCCACTGGTCGATGTTTGTGGCTAGGTTGAAGCGAGTGACAAAAGTTTTTCTGTAATCTGTTTTAATTCAAATCTTTTCAAAATTAATTCAAATTCAAATTTAAATCTGTTTTTAAATATCTTTTAACATATAAATCCAAATAATGCAAATAATATATGTTTTCAAATCAGAAAAATGTGAGGAATTCAAATATGGCCTTCAAAATATATTTTGAACATTTAAAATTTCGAGTTGATTAAAATTACAATAAAATGCTCTTTTTCTTAATGAATTAATAACTTTTGTTTTATAACTCCAAATTTAACAAATAATATGTCTAAAATGATTAGCTCGACGAGACCTTTCTGTTTATGCATTCCATTGTCTGTTTTGCAGCATGCATCATATAAAAATACAGTATACAGCAACTAATATGAGGTTAAAATGGGGCCAAAACTCAATAAAATGATTTATTCTTGTATTCCACACCTCACCCATGCCATGCTACTTTATTGCCATGCAAATTGTGCATCATTCATCATGGCATGATTGTTTGCTTGTCGCATTTTATTCATATGCTTGTGCACTTTATTTATGTTGGCCCTTGTTTGTTTGGTTCTTCTTCGAATAGACGCTGAGCAGGGGATATATCAAGAGACCCAGGAGCACTACCCAGATCCTTCTCTCGCTTCAACTGAGCTGCCAGGCAAGCACTACCACATGCTTGCATACATATAGTACCTATTGCCTCTTTCTTATTCTTGCATCATTGAGTCGCGATTGCATTAAATTGAATCCCAAGTATTGCATAGCCTTTACTTTTAAACCCCACCGAAGCTTGTTCCTCCATCCCATGAGCCATTACTGGAGTTATGCGAGCCATGCGAGTAGTAGAACAACATGTGTAGGGTATGTGAGTGTCTGATGGATAACGAGGTACCTAAACAACTTAACCTGAGTAGTAATGGGATAACTAATGAAAGTGGCATCGGTGAGCCATATTCGCTATTTGGTTTTTCAGGCTCACTTGTGTCCCGTAGGACCCCGAGTACTTGATTCCTGTTCCTTGAATATTCACGCTATCCACATCCGGGAGGCTTATGAACCCCACAGGCGAGCTTGATTCATTCGTATGTCTTGGGGACACAAACTCGTGTGTGGTTTTATTTACTATCCTGTACTTATGCCATGCTTTATCGCTTTATTTAAATTGTGCGAGGTACGCTTAATCGCATCGCTTAGGTAAGCGGAGTGTTTTCGCGGTATCGACAAGCCCAGTCAATATTTTCGGGTTCCCAGCCGTTTACAGCCATTGACGCAAACCTTGAGTCCGTCTCGGAGTCGGCCAACTTCGTCGCGGGTAGCTCAATGGGGTGGCCCCCTGAAATATTTCTGAATCCTGTGATCGCTTTGTCGTGACTGCCTCGTTGGGTTTTGATTTGGTTTTTCCGAGGTTGATCGAGTGTGTGTTGCTATTTGTGCACCCCTGCAGGGTAAAACTTTCTGAAAGCCGTGTCCGCGGTTATGGACGACTTGGAGCACAGTTTCTCGATCATAGACAAGCATAACTAAAGTACCGCTTTTAATTTGACTAAGTAACTGACTAGTAAATAGTGCAACACTCATGGAATGGTTAATAAAACTGCCAACGGATGGGAGGGGTTGTTCGTCCGCTTCCTCGTCGGTAAGCGAGGGGGAGGATGGATCTGTTAAGATTACCGTTATAACTGTTGTTATTAATTCACGAACACCCGTCTATCTATGGTTAGGCGGATGGTTAGCGAGTATCTATAGAATTGTTAGGGTTTATCTTTTGCTGCAATTGCGTCACCCCAGGTTGTGTCCCCTTTAGAGGCATAAAGACTTGCTGAGTACCCCTAGGGTCTCACACGATAAATTATTTGATTCAGATGAACAGGTACCCTCGCAAGATGGATACTGGGTGGAGGAGACGGACGTTGTGGGCAACGATCACTCGGTGTAGAGATTCCGGGAACGGGGATCCGTGAGATCTGTGGGCGGGATGTGTTTATTTATGGGGCATCTTATGCCGATTTGCTTCTTATCCGTACTCGGATCTTGTTTTCCGCTTCCGCTTGATACTCTGATGTTTGATGTATGAGGAGATATCCTAAACTATTATATCTATCTAGGATATTTGGATCTTGCCGTATGGCGTTGCTATATTTCCTTTCTTTTTAGATGGAATGGCTCTGATGTACTGTTGTATGGTGGCTTGCATACATACTCATTTGTGTATGTAGTTGATCCCTTCACGCCGACACGCCCTGTTCTTGTCCCGATGATTGGAAATGGTTAGGACGGCCGAAGGTTCACCTGTGAGTGGCATTTGGGCCCCACCGTACTATTTTAACCATTTCCGCTCATCCAGGCTTGTAACTAGGAGCGTAATTCACCGAGGTAGTTACAATTGGTATCAGAGCCATCCCGCCCTTCAGGGTCTCAGCCAAATGGTCGTTGTCTGTCTAGCAAATATTTTTGGTAGTTATGTATACTAGGGAAAAACAAAACGCGAGAGTAGGACTGCTTCCACTTTTCTTCTTACCCACCCACCATTTTTCTGGTAAGGAAGTGTACGTTTTCTATCCTCTTCTTAAAATTCAAACTAGGATTCACGTGTTCTGGGTTTCCGTAGTACCATAGGTTGTGTGTGTGTGTGAATTCTTTGTCTATCTGTTGCATCCAAGTTGTTATCTTTATCGGCCTTTTGGTTATCAACTGTTGGTACATTCCCTACCGACAGGCTTTTGCAAACCGACGCGATCTATCTGATTCGTTGTATACCGCCGTGATCTGTCTTACTCTTTGTTATCCGACGTTATCTTGTTTGGGGTGTTCGTTTCCGTAGTTACTAATCTTTAGGTTCATCGTGAGAAGAAGGGGTTGGGATATGTGTTCTACTTATTCATGTGCGGAGTAATGATTTGAGTGCGGGATGGAGTCGCGACCATACCACTACTCTTATCATTCGCTCTTGTATATTGAATTGGTAGAGTCATTAATCTTGATTCGTTAAGTGATTTTGCGCATCTATTGGTATTTTAATGCCGAAATTTGCGGAAAATTTTTCTTTGATATATCTGTGTACCACACTCCTTTTCAGTCGTGTGCGATATGCTTAATATCTTCTAGGTGCTTTGAACTTTGTTGATATTTTAATATCATCTTAGTAAATTGTATCCTTTAATCTTGATTAATTCCATCTTGGTACTATTTTGGATTATTATTATTCTCCATCATAGTAATTTGACTTGTGTTTTATATCAATAACGAGGATGGCACCACCACGCTGTTCGAGGAGGACATACAACCTGAACTGGGGCAGCATTGTCAAGCATCGCCAATGCCTTGGCAGCAATGCAAGAACCAGCGTTTTGAAGAAAGTGTCGAGGAATGTGTTTATTCCGCTACCTCCACCTCCCAAGCGAGGAGACATCAAAAGCTTCAAGTTCAACCCACGCCAGTTTGATGTTTCGATCAACCACTTGATGCTGATGATTGGTTGCGTGAGATGTCAAGGCTCATTGATGGCTGATGTTCCCGAGCAAGAATGGGTAAAGTGTGCTACTCACCTTGAAGGAGATGCACTCTCGTGGGAGAATTACGAAGGCAAACCGCCGGTTTTCAGCCTACTTGGGGACAGTTCACGGAGCTTTCAAAGAGCGATTCTGTCGAAATTGTCATGGAGAGGATGAAGGAAGTGTTTCTCAACCTCAAGCGGGGCAATGACAATGTCAATACCTACATCAGAACTTCATGAACCTTTCGTTATGGTGGCGATGAGATCTCGATGACAAGAAGAAGCAAAAGAGGTTCGTGCAAGGGCTCAATGCATCGATTAAATATGCAATCACACATGCAAGGCCGGCGTTTTTGGAACTTCAGCATACTCTGCAGGAAGAGGCAAGTAGGCAAGTGTTTGAGGAGTCAAAGAAACACAGCCGTGATGCAAAGCTCTTGACTATGTCGGCTCCTTCTAAGCCGTGTCCGGGTTCCTAACACCCCACCGTCGCCTCGGCTCCACCAAGACCTTCAAGCTACGCAGCAAGGCCACCAAACTTCCTCACTGCTGCTCCCAGGGGCTACAACCACCACTACCGTGGAGCGCCTGGCGGAGTCCCTGGCTACGGTGCTCCACGTCCACCTGGTGCTTGTTACACGTGTGGAAACACTGGGCATCAATACTGGAACTGTCCGTTGAAAAACAAGGCTCTTCCTCCACCACCTCCAAGATCTGCGGCAAGCTCTCCTTTGGTTCGTGCACCACCACCTCGGGCTCTCAACATCAACACCAAGCCCGGGTCTACTGTTGCTCGTGCCAACTGTGTCAACGCCGCTCAAGCTGAGCATGCACCTGGAGTTGTGATGGGTATGCTTTCCGTTAACTCAGTCCCTGCACGAGTTTTGTTTGATTCTGGTGCATCGCATTCTTTTGTGTCTCACAAGTTTGCAAATGAGAATGAGTTAGCTATGGATCCTCTCCTTAAGCGGTTAATGGTCCTTTCTCCTGGAGCAACAATGGCAGCTTCTAAAATCAGCCATGGCAATCAAATTGAGATTGGTGGCTCTTCGTTCTCGGCTTCCTTAATTGTTCTAGGCAATTCTGACATTGATGTCATCTTGGGCATGGATCGGTTGATAGCAAATGCAGCTGTGATTGATTGTGCTGAACGCTCGGTTTCTCTGAAGATTCCTGAAGGCCATATAGTCTATTCTCCAAGTCAGACTCCTGCTATCCAGCTTTTCTCTTTGGCGGCTCTGAATGATGATGCTATGGAAGCTATTCAGAGTGTTCCGGTGGTCTGTGAGTTCCCAGATGTCTTTCCTGAAGAGTTGCCAGGTATGCCTCCGGATCGTGAGGTTGAGTTTGTAATTGAGCTTGAACCTGGTACCGCTCCTATCTCCAAGCGGACTTATAAAATGGGTCCTGCTGAGTTGGCTAAACTCAAACGTCAACTTGATGAACAAGAGAAGTTGGGTTTCATTCAAGACAAGATTTCTTCTTGGGGTAGCCCAACAGTCTTTGTGAAGAAGCGAGACAAGACTGATAGACTTTGTGTTGACTATCGGGCTCTCAATGCTAAAACCATCAAGAATAAATATCCCCTTCCGCGGATTAATGATCTCTTCGATCAGCTAGCTGGAGCTGTGGTATTCTCTAAGCTCGACTAGAGAAGTGGCTATCACCAAATCAAGATTCGCAAGGAAGATGTTCCTAAAACAGCTTTCACCACCCGCTATGGCCTGTATGAGTACACGGTCATGTCTTTCGGTCTCACCAACGCACCTGCCACCTTCTCGAGGCTCATGAACTCGGTTTTCATGGAGTATCTTGATAAGTTCGTTGTGGTCTACCTGGATGACATCCTAGTCTATTCTAAGTCAAAGGAAGAACATGAAGAACACCTTCGGTGTGTCCTAAACAAGCTTCGTGAGAACTGCTTGTATGCAAAGTTCTCCAAGTGTGAGTTTTTGCTGCCTCAAGTAACCTATCTTGGTCACGTCATCTCTGCCAAGGGCATTGCAGTCAATCCGGAAACTGTGAAGACGATTGTTGAATGGCTTCCTCTTGTAAATGTCAAAGAAGTGCGGAGTTTCCTTGGTTTGGCTAGTTATTGCCGTTGCTTCGTTCAGAACTTTTCGAAGATAGCAAAGCCTCTTACCGATCTCCTCAAGAAAGGCAAGAAATACCTTTGGACTCCTGCATGTCAAGCAAGCTTTGAGACACTCAAAGAGAAGCTCACTTCCACACCAGTCTTGGTTCCTCCGGATACATCCAAGCCTTTCCAGATCTTCATGGCGCATCTTTGCAAGGATTGAGTGCGGTCCTTATGCAAGAAAAACAAGTTGTTGCTTATGCCTCTCGAGCTTGAAGACGCATGAGATCAACTATCCTACACATGACCTCGAGCTCATAGCAGCTTGTCTTTGCTTTGAAAGTATGGAGGCACTACTTGCTTGGCAAACTGCTAGAGATCTTTCTGATCACAAGAATTTGAAGTATATCTTCACTCAGCCTGATCTCAACCTTTGGCAGAGGAGATGGATTGAAGCAATCAATGATTTTGATTTGACCATCAACTACACTCCGGGCAAAGCTAATGTCATGGCCGATGCTCTCAGCCGCAAAGCTTATGTCAACAACCTCATGATGGAAGAACAACAGCCTCTCTTGTGCGAGGAATTCCGTCAGCTCAACCTTGAAATTGTGGAACAAGGGTATCTCCTGAACCTTCTAGCAACTCCTCTCTTGGAAGAAAAGGTTCGCTCCTTTCAGCTTGGCGATCCGTACACAAGAAAGATCATCTCCAAACTTCAGCTTCCGAAGTATGAGTCCTTCCACGTCGATGATCGAGGCACGCTTTTCTTTGAACACCGGATGTTTGTTCCGAACTACCCGGGTTTGAGAGAGCAAGTTCTCAAGGAGGCGCATGATTTTGTTCTTTCTATCCATCCTGGCAGCACAAAGATGTACATGGACTTGAAAACACAATATTGGTGGCCGGGTTTGAAACGATATTGTGCCAAGTATGTCTCGGAGTGTGATGTCTGCCGCAGAGTTAAAGCTGTTCATCAGAAACCTTCCGGTCTTCTACAGCCATTGAAACCCCCGGAATGGAAATGGGAGAAAGTAGAGATGGACTTCATCACTAGTTTCCCAAGGTCGCAGAAGGGCAACAATGCAATCTTTGTTGTCGTTGACAGGCTTTCTAAAGTGGCTCACTTCTTCCCCGTCAAGGAAACCATTTCTGCAATTCAGTTGGCTGAGCTCTATATCAACAGAATTGTCTCTCTGTATGGGGTTCCGCTTGAGATCAGTTCAGACCGTGGAAGCATCTTCACTTCCAAGTTCTGGGAAAGTTTCCAAAATGCTTTGGGAACAAAGTTGAACTTCAGCACAACTTACCACCCTCAGTCGCAAGGACAAGTTGAAAGGATCAATCAGATTCTGGAGGATATGCTTCGTGCTTGCGTCATCTCTTTTGGCATGAAGTGGGAAGAATGTCTTCCTTATGCTGAATTCTCTTACAATAACAGCTTCCAGAAAGTCTAAAGATGGCACCATTGGAGGCTCTCTATGGCTGCAAATGCAGAACTCCGATTGGTTGGTCGGGTGCAGGAGAAAGAATATTGTTTGGCCCTGACATTGTAACTCAAGCGGAGGAGAAAGTTCACATCATTCTTGAAAATCTGAAGATTGCTCAAAGTCGCCAGAAGAGCAATTATGACAGAAAGCACATGGACATGGAGTATGTCCCTGGTGATCTCGTTTACCTTCGTGTCACTCCCATGAGAGGCACGCACCGTTTTGGTATCAAAGGAAAGCTGGCTCCTAGATACATCGGTCCATTCAAAATTCGTGGAAGAAGAGGAGAAGTTGCTTATGCTCTTGAGCTCCCGGAAAAACTCAAAGTCCATGATGTTTTCCACATCTCTCAGCTCAAGAAGTGCTTCAAGGATCCCGGCAGGACCGTGGACCATGAGCTTATCAATCTTCAAGAAGACCTGTCTTATCAAGAACACCCCACAAAAATCCTTGAAACCGCAGAAAGAAGGACTCGCAACAAGTCCATCAAGTTCTGCAAGGTGCAGTGGTCGCACCATTCCGTTGATGAAGCCACTTGGGAACGTGAAGATGAGCTCCGTGCCAAGTATCCTACCCTGTTTGAGTCTTCTTCTTCTTCCTAGAATCTCGGGGCGAGATTCCTGTTTAGTGGGGGAGAGTTGTAGCATCCCAATTGTCTAACAATTGTAATGCTACTTGGTCTAGTAATATAATGGCTACTTCAAATATATAATTGTTGCATCATAATTATATCATGATCATGTCATCATGCCACCTTGCATTTGAGCATCATATAAAACCCTTTTTGTTTTGGTTTTTCTCTCATATGCATTGTAAATTGTATTGCCTCTTGATATTGTATTTGGTTCTTGATATATTGTTTAAATGCCCAAGTTGAGTTGGGGGCATATCTTTTATTAACTCCACCACCCTTTCTTTTCACCACCTTATATTCCACCATCCAACTAAATATGAGCTTTGCACTTTATTGGGTTTTACCTCTAGCTCATGTGGGTTGGGATGGATCCAATTCTATTTTCCACATGCTCTCATCTTAGCATCATGTTGTTTTCACATTATTGATATATGAGAGCCACATGGCCACCTTTGCATGCCTTGTGAGTGGAACCCTTTTCCTAGCTTCCATATGGATTATTATGGGTTTATGATCATGTGGGGATATTTTTGGGAATAGTAAGCATCTAGTGGAATATACACACTAGCAAGTCCCAATTATAATCAAATGTGATCATCTCCATCTACTCCACTTGGAACTTCCTTTTAAATTCTTTTGCTTAGGCCTTACTCCACATTTTGGAATGCATAGGAATAATGCCATGTAAATAATCTTGTTTTCACAAAAATAAGCATGGTATTAATTATTTATGCATGGGCCATGCAAGTACCACCACAATTAAGTCTTTTGGATTTTTTATTTGAATTCTTGGGTGGTTCATCTCTCTCTCTCTCCCTCTCCTTTCTTTTGGCTTGATCTTGTTTGAGTTTGCTAAACCCTACACCTTTTCCACATGTTCTTGTTGGATCTATTTTGGTGCATGCAAGCATCTAAAATTCTAACTCTAATCCTAGACCTACCTCACCCTCTTCTTTTCACCTATGCCGAGCCCTCTCTCTCTAGCAAACCCTAAAACCCCTTTCTCTCTAGCTCCTCTCTCTCCAAACCTCTACCCTAACCACCTGCCAAGGCTACCCCACCTAGCTACCTAACCCCAGGCCGAAGCCTAACCTAACCCTAAAGCCCTAACCCGAGCCACCCTCTTCCCTCTAACCTAGCTCCAACCCGAGCTTCCCCTCTAGCTCTCTCTCTCTGCCACCCTAGCCCCACCAGCCCGAGCCTCCCCCTGCCTGCCTGGCCTCGCCTCGACCCCACCTCGCCAGCCTCCCTACCCCGCCTCCCGCCTCGCTGAGCTAAGCGACGTGAAGGAGGGAAAAAGGTGGCCGAGCCACCTTAACCTACCCCACCCCCACGGCACCCCCTCTCCTCTCTCGCTATCTACCACCATCGCCTGGCCTCCTCTCGTCTCCCAGATCCGCCCCAGACCCTGCCTTCCCCTCTTCTCCACCGCCTCCGTCTACCCCATCACCGCAAAACTCGGCCCACCGCCTTCTTCTCTTCCAGCCGGTGGCGTGGCGCTCAAGGCCGAGGAAGACCGACGGCCCTTCGTCACCTGGACCGCGCCACCGAGGAGTAGAAGGGCTAGAACCGCCAGACCAACGCCGCAAGACGAAACCCTAGCTCGCCGCTCGCTTCGTCAGCCGATCGACCGCTTCCCAAGCCGATCCAGCTACACCAACATCTCCTCGGTGAGCCCCTAAACCCCTGGACATGTCCTCGCCAGCCGCCCTAGATCCGCTGCCCTTCCGTCGAGCACCCTCGGTGCGACGAAGCAGCGCGTCTCGCCGCTTCCCACGTCGCGCAAAAACCCTACCTAGGCCACGCCACCTCCCGACACCAACCCAGCCCACAGGCTGGTTCGCACTTTCAGCGCACCGAACGCCCCTGGATCGATCCTCGCCACACAAGACCGATCCGTCGCCGGTGCGTAGAGAGAAGAAGCACATGCATCGCGATGTCGCTTTTATGTTAAACCCCCATAGCTTTTTACTCCTAAACCATGTCCAGCGGCCCACCGTCACCCTCTCGCACGCTTTTACGTAACACTCCTAGCCTTTTTAAAACTCAACCAGCATTCTGGATCGCCCACGTGTCGCGTCACCGCTGGCTCGCCCGCGTGTGGCCTTGGAGATGCTGTGGCCCCACCGTCATTCATTGAGGCTAGAACATTTCATGGTGATAAAGCTTTTCACAACATTGTCGCTAAGTCAGCACTGGACCCACTGGTCAGTGTCTGTGGCTAGGTTCGAGCGAGTGACAAAAGTTTTTCCTGTAATCTGTTTTAATTCAAATCTTTTCAAAATTAATTCAAATTCAAATTTAAATCTGTTTTTAAATATCTTTTAACATATAAATCCAAATAATGCAAATAATATATGTTTTCAAATCAGAAAAATGTGAGGAATTCAAATATGGCCTTCAAAATATATTTTGAACATTTAAAATTTCGAGTTGATTAAAATTACAATAAAATGCCCTTTTTCTTAATGAATTAATAACTTTTGTTTTATAACTCCAAATTTAACAAATAATATGTCTAAAATGATTAGCTCGACGAGACCTTTCTGTTTATGCATTCAATTGTCTGTTTTGCAGCATGCATCATATAAAAATAAAGTATACAGCAACTAATATGAGGTTAAAATGGGGCCACAACTCAATAAAATGATTTATTCTTGTATTCCACACCTCACCCATGCCATGCTACTTTATTGCCATGCAAATTGTGCATCATTCATCATGGCATGATTGTTTGCTTGTCGCATTTTATTCATATGCTTGTGCACTTTATTTATGTTGGCCCTTGTTTGTTTGGTTCTTCTTGAATAAATGGCTGAAGGGGATATATCAAGAGACCCAGAGCACTACCAGATCCTTCTCTCGCTTCAATCGAGCTGCCAGGCAAGCACTACCACATGCTTGCATACATATAGTACCTATTGCCTCTTTCTTATTCTTGCATCATTGAGTCGCGATTGCATTAAATTGAATCCCAAGTATTGCATAGCCTTTACTTTTAAACCCCACCGAAGCTTGTTCCTCCATCCCATGAGCCATTACTACAGGAGTTGTCTGAGCCATGCGAGTAGTAGAACAGCATGTGTAGGGTATGTGAGTGTCTGATGGATAACGAGGTACCTAAACAACTTAACCTGAGTAGTAATGGGATAACTAATGAAAGTGGCATCGGTGAGCCATATTCGCTATTTGGTTTTCAGCTCACTTGTGTCCCGTGGGACCCCGAGTACTTGATTCCTGTTCCTTGAATATTCGCTATCCACATCCGGAGGCTTATGAACCCCCCTGAGCCAGAGCTTGATTCATTCTTATTTCTTGGGGCCACAAACTAGTTTGAGGTTTTATTTACTATCCTGTACTTATGCCATGCTTTACTGCTTTATTTAAATTGTGCGAGGTACTGCACACTGTACTGTTTAGGTAAGCGGAGTGTTTTCGCGGTATCGACAAGCCCAGTCAATATTTTCGGGTTCCTAGTCGTTTACAGCCATTGACGCAAACCTTGAGTCCGTCTCGGAGTCGGCCAACTTCGTCGCGGGTAGCTCAATGGGGTGGCCCCCTGAAATATTTTTGAATCTCGTGATCGCTTTGTCGGATCGCCTCGTTTTGATTTGGTTTTTCCGAGGTTGATCGAGTGTGTTGTTATTTGTGCACCGCAGGTAAAACTTTCAAAGCCGTGTCCGCGGTTATGGACGACTTGGAGCACGGTTCTCGATCATAGACAAGCATAACTAAAGTACCGCTTTTAATTTGACTAAGTAACCGACTAGTAAATAGTGCAACACTCATGGGATGGTTAATAAACTGCCAGCGGATGGGAGGGTTGTTCGTCCGCTTCCTGGGTGGCGAGGGAGGATGGATCTGTTAAGATTACCGTTATAATCGTTGTTATTAATTCACGAACACCGCTATCTATGGTTAGGCGGATGGTTAGCAGTATCTATAGAATTGTTAGGGTTTATCTTTTGCTGCAATTCGTCACCCCTGTGTTGTGTCCCTTTAGAGGCATAAAGACTTGCCGAAAATTCTAGGGTCTCACACGATAAATTATTTGATTCGATGAACAGTACCGCAAGATGGATACTGGGTGGAGGAGACGGACGTTGTGGGCAACGATCACTCGGTGTAGAGATTCCGGGAACGGGGATCCGTGAGATCTGTGGGCGGGATGTGTTTATTTATGGGGCATCTTATGCCGATTTGCTTCTTATCCGTACTCGGATCTTGTTTTCCGCTTCCGCTTGATACTCTGATGTTTGATGTATGAGGAGATATCCTAAACTATTATATCTATCTAGGATATTTGGATCTTCGTGTAGGCGCTGCTATATTTCCTTTCTTTTTAGATGGAATGGCTCGATGTAATGTTGTATGGTGGCTTGCATACATACTCATTTGTGTATGTAGTTGATCCTTCGCTTACACGATTCGCCTCGTTCTTGTCCCGATGATTGGAAATGGTTAGGACGGCCGAAAGGTCTACCTGTGAGTGGCATTTGGGCCCCACCGTACTATTTTAACCATTTCCGCTCATCCAGGCTTGTAACTAGGAGCGTAATTCACCGAGGTAGTTACAGGATAAGAGAGCGTCATCTCCGAAATATTGATCATCATCTTTTGATATCCACCAAATCATCATCATCCCCTGAACTAGGATCACCCCCTCGTACCCATGAGGAAGCATCTTTAATAAACATTAGTTGCCAAGTTCTACGATTAGGTTAAAGTTCTCTATGATCTTAGAATCTGGTCACCAAGCGTTCATAACCGTGAACACGGCTTTTCAAAAAGATTTAACCCTGCAGGGGTGTACAACTTTACCCACACGTACCAACCGACTCTTAATGCCAACGTTATTAGCCCTCTTCCTTGGAAGGCCGACAGAGGGTGGTTGGCCACGACCTTTACCTTGCTTTCGCCGAGACCATGAGTCACGCAATAAGTATGGTTCCGCCGTAACGGGTCAAATCCCGAAGCCGGTACTTAAAGATGTGAGGCGAGGTTGGTTCACCAGGGGCTCCATCGACCCCAAGCAACCCCGCCACGCCACTCACCTGTTATGAATGCACCAACTTCACCCGACAAATCTTTCAAAAGATTTTCTATGCATATGTCGAATGGAACGCCTGAACTATGTGACTCATGGAATCTACTAGGCAAGTTAATTAGGAGAGGGGTTCCCAAGCCCCGTGTGGTTGTACGCTCGTCTCGGTTCCAAGGGCAAGAGCTCGGTTCCTAGTGGTGGTGAGCATGGGACTAGAAAAACCACATCCCACCGTGGCCTCCCATACAAGCCTTAGCATGTTTAATCTCATATCACCTCTGATATCACATCATAACGTTTTCCCGTCATACTAGATTCTCTGCATTTGAATACATCATCTGGATGAACCAAAACTGACAGCTATGCATGGCTAAGCATGACACAGATATAAGCTTTAGCAGTGCACATAAGCCAAACCTAGTTATGCTAGGAGCAGGGGATCAGGTAATATAAGCTCAAAGAGAGTATGCAATAGATAGGATACTCTATCTATCGATAAAAGACCACAGTAGAATCGTATGCAACATGCAGGAATTGAAATTGCTTTCGAAATCATAGGATTATATCATGGTGGGGCTATGCTTGGCTTTGCCAGTTGATAACCGATAAGCAGATCTTAGGGAACCTTGTACTTGACTTGGTTATAGTTGGTCAAGTATTGTGCGTCGATCTTCGAACTTCGACGGTGTTGATCTTTGGCTGCGAGCTCGATCTCGATCTCGTATTCTACCAGGAAGAACCAAACACTGGAAAGAGAGGGAAACAATCAACACATGGCATCGATGCAATTCTCAAGCAAGTATGATGATATGGCAAGTTAATTTGCTTTGAAATGTAACCCTAAGGCATGCTCGACAACTTAAACGGGGTTCCGAGGGGTGAAAACCCTAACTCGAGGAAACTCCGGAAACACATGAGAGGGGTTGATTTGTTCTTCTATTTAAACTTGTCATTTAAGTTGTTGAACAATGCATGATTATAGCTTAAAGAGACAACTCTCATTTTTTTGAACATTTTGATATATTATTTGTATTTTTCTGACTTAAAATGAATTAGTTATGACTTTTCTCAATTTAAATTCATTTTAAATCATTTTAGGAAATTATAAAACATTTTTGGATTATTTAAATTATTTTCCAAGTTTGGCCCACATGTCTTAAGTTTAATCATTTCAGAAAATTTTTTCCAGAATTATTAAAATCCTGACAGGGGTGGCCCACATGGGTATTTATTAATTCCAGAAATGAATTTATAAAACATTTAAATAAAGCAAAAAGGATTATGACCTCATGCTGATGTCATGCTGACATCAGCAATGGAGGTGCTCTCTGGTGACGCACGGATCGGGCGATTGAGGGCGCGGGAGCAAACGGGACTAGGGGCGTTCGACGCAGCGCACTGCGCTGAGCCAAATAGAGGTGCCGCTGCTCCGGATTGGTCACCGGAGACGGCGGATCGACGATGGGCAGCGGCGGCGGACAAAGGCGCGTGACGCGAGGGAGAATCAGGAAGCGAGGGGGACGATGGGGAAAACGAGCGTGGTCCTGAGCTCACCAGCATCGCGGTTATGGCGTCGGGGAAGCGAGGGGAGGTCAGGAACCAGCAAATCGATGACGACAACTGCGGCGGCCGATGACACATCGAGCTCGATTCCAGACGATTCGGGGCGCGCCTGCTTGCGCGGTTGGTCTTGGAAGAACGAGGGTGGCGAGGGGAACCTCCTAGAACGGTCATCAGGGCACGGGGTGGCCGGAGATGGTAGGGCGCCGACGAGGTATGGCTAGGGTTTGCGCGCGTGAGAGCCAGAGAGGAAGGGAAGGGAGAGTGGCGTGCTAGGGTTCGTCCTGCGGTGGCGGAGGCAAGTTATAGGCGACCAGGGCGACAATACATCTCGTGATCTCAACGATCAGCATGATCAACGGCAAGGCAAGACATGTAGCCGCCGTTGCTGTCAAGGATTAAGACAATTAATGAGGGTCGAAGGTTCAGGCCAGCTGCAAGTTGGGGCCAAGGTGGGTCGGGGAAAAGAAAGAGAGTAGAGAAAGGTTGCTGGGCTACGACCTGGTGGCTGTTTTGGTAATTTTTTTCTTTCCAAAAATCTTTTCCTTTTCTGTTTTGTGTTTTTCTCTTTGTATTTCATTTTTTAAATACTGTTTTAAACATTCCAAAAATACCAGGTGTTTGTATAAAGTATATAAAACATTTGTGGTGCCCTTTTAACAAGTTGGGCTCCAATTACTTTGGTATTTTTCAAATAGAGGAGGAATATTAGGGTTTTAGGAGTTTGTTGTATTTATTTAATGCACAATTTAAAACATGATGCTCATGATGCACAAACAAACCCTAAATAATGTTTATCTAAAACTGGGGTGTTACAGCTCTATCCCCCTTACGAGAATCTCGACCCGAGATTCCAAAGGTAGGAAGAGAGCAGAGGGAGAAAGAGACAAGGCCACTCTAAAGATAAGAGGGAAACACACTAAACAACACACATAGTATATCATGGTGAACTCATGGATGGAGTGTTCAGAAACAACTCTGAGATGACGACTTGAAACACATCAAGGTAAAGGAGGAAACAGAAGGAGATGGTTTCAAATTGTTAGATAGCTGGTCTTCATAAGAATTGAGACCATGGAGCTCAGAAGGGTTAAACTTCTGAGAAAGAAGGTTTCAACAGAAAGAATATGACCACATACTTCGATAGGGAACCTCTACTAAACGTCTTAAATAGAGATTTTAGGTTCAGAGATATGGATCAACAAAACCAAGCTGTTGAACTACTTTTGACACCGAAGGGTCACTTTTTCATTCAACAGAAGGCCAAGACAGAAAGGTGTTTTGGTGGAGAGGACTCATAAGAGTCTCAAGAAACATGTAACAAGAGAAACTACAGATTACCAAAATCATAGCCGCTCTTCAAACATGTTTGAAAGAAACAAAGGAAACTCTTTATTCATCCACGTATATCAAATTGTTCGCCAAAGATCATGATATCACTTTACACCACTAGATGAATAGGTAAGAAGATTCCTGAGGACACGAGAAAAAGAAACTTCATTCTCAGACTTCAATTACTTGGCACAACAACAGTTGCCAACATAAAAGGTCTGGAGAATCAACCGAGAGACATTTAGCAACACTACTTTAAATGTTCTCCTTGATATTCGAGAAATCAAACATCAAATAAAGGTCAGACTTTGGATACAAAGGAAACCATAAGCACAACTCCTATAATAAATCATAAAAGAAGCCTTATGAAGAGTGGTTATTACTGTCGAATCAAGGAATATGACAAAAGGTCTTTCTGGCTAAGTGTGTCAACCATTACATCAATCTTGCCAGATTTACAAAGAGACCTATGTCAAAACCTTGAGGTGCACCAACCATCATTGCTTCTTGAGATTCATCTTTGGTTAAGTGAAATGATACTTCGGACTCAGCATGTCCGAATAGAAAGTTTGCAACATTTACCACAAGGTAAAGTTACTAGAGTCTTAAGATAGGGACTATAGTGTACATCTCCAAAAGACTGAGCTGGATTGCTATACCCTCATGCAAAGAAGAAAGACACTAACGTGGTCTGCTGTGGACTCCGAAGGTTTTGCTATCGTCTTCCGCATAATGAGTGCACGAGCCTCCCGGCTTGCGGAGCTCGAATCCTCGTCATTGGAGTTGTCCGCCATTTGGGGAGGCAAATACATTGGCTTCGACTCCGTGACAATTTCTTCGGGGTCCTCATCGAGGGACTCCTCTGAATGATGACTACTAGAACTTACAAAGAGCCAAATCAACAACAAGCTAATACTTAGAACATCAACAAAGTAAAAAGATTCGACCAGATAAACTTATGATGGTATGCCTGACAGATTGAAGACATGAGCCTCCTTCTCCTTCTTCTTCTTCTTCTTGGCCGGCGGCTGCGAAGCCACCGCCCGAATAGGCACAACAGGAATGGGTGCAGAGGTCGCACCCTCATCCCCGTCGTGCTGCTCAAGAAAGGAGGGACCCTTCAATGTTGGTGGTGTTGCCCCATCCGAAGTTTCGCTTCGGGACCTCTTTCGGGTCTGCCCTTCGCTCGGCTCAGGGGTTTCCAGGGAAGGAGACTACGCCGGGGGAAGCTCGGATTCAGACTCCGCCTCCTCGTTGTCTGGTGCATCTGTATACTTCTCAGGTAGAGGGGGAATCATCCCCGCTACCTTGAGACCCGGCAAATTGAAGACAAGAGAAGAAACAAGATAAGTAACGGTAACAAAAATCACTCGAAAACAGCGTTACGTGCAACTACAATTTTCACCTGGGGGACTGCTTTCTTGGCACTGAAAGGGGTGGTCAAGGACTTCCCCGGGAGGACCTCATCAGCCTTGTACTTCAGCAGACGCCGAAGCGCCTTATCAAGGTCACTCGAGGACATCTCCTCAGGAATACCCTTGTCGGGTAGTTGGGGCCAGCATACAGAAACATCGGGTGCGCCCTCGCTTGGAGCGGCTGCACCCGACGCTTGAGAAAGGTGTGGATGATGTCAACACCATTGATCTCTTTGCCGGCCACCATCTGTAGATCCTCCACCCGCTTGTAGAGTTTCTCCACCTCTTCGGATTCACCCTCCAAGATGTCGTTCCCCCACGACCTCTTTCAGATGATCTCTTGGGTGGAGTCGAAGGGGACGAGCCCATAATGCTGATCGTCTAGCTTGATGTCATAGATGTAGAACCACTTCCTGCGCCATTGCTGGACGGAATCGCAAAGCGAGAAAGAGAAGAACTAGACAGTGGAGCGGATAGAAATTCCGTAGCCACCCAGTGGATAGACACCGCCGGTGCCAGATTGCCTCTTCACTGAGTAGAGTCTCCGGAAGAGGCCAAAGTGAGGCTCGATTCCGAGCCAGCACTCGCAAAGGGTAATAAAACAAGCAATATGGAGGAGAGAATTGGGAGACAGATGGTGAAGTTGAATCCCATAAAAGAAAAGGAGCCCACGAAGAAATTCGTGGCCAGGAAGCGAAAGACCACGGATAACAAAGTCGTAAAACATCACCCGAAACCCTTCGGGTGGGCAAGGGATTACCTCTTGGCTTGGGAGGACGGTGTCGCCCTTCTCCTTGGAGATTAGGCCGGCCTCACGCAATTTGCGCAAATCCGACTCGCGCATCTCCATGCACCGCCACCCGCCATTAGTGGTGCAGCTCAGAGCAGCGGCTTTCTTCACGGCGCCGACGACGCTCCCGCTGTAGTGGAGGAAGCCATCTTGGACATGCCCATCGCGGAGCGGTGAGTGCGACGATGCGAGCAGAGAAAAGCAGAGGGAAATACGCGGAAGACGCCCAGTGCGCAATGAAAGCAAGAACTCAAGAAATGGTGGCAATGGCGAAGAAGCAGAGGAAAATGGCGAAGGGTAAAATTCGCTGTTTTACCCACGGTATAAAATGGCGAAAACGATGCAGAAGAGCCGTCGATTGAGAAGCCCTAACGCGTGCCTCAGATCTCACCGTCCACGTGTCAGCACCAAACTGAACCGTCACCAGCACGCTGTCCACTACACGCGGAAATCGAGGAAACACCATAACTTTCGCCACGTTATGCGTGACTAGTCAAATTCATGTCAGGCCATGGGACCCACGATCGTCCCGTCACATCGTCTCTGCTGCCACAGACGGTTGAGCTCACCAATCATCAGCAATGACATCATCAAAGAGAAGCCCGCAATGGCTCGAAGATTTCGACTGAGCATAAAGTACTTACTTGAGTCTACGACTCAACCAATTACTCGGGGGCTACTCCTATCAGGAGCGCTAGCCGCGCACCTGAGAAATTACAAAGAAAAATGAACCTCGAAAAGATCTTCGAGTCCTACTTCGACTCTGCGACTCCACTAGGGACTCGGGGGCTTCTCCCGTAGGGAGCGCTGGTCACGCATTCGAAAAAAATGCGTCCTTCTGACTAATAATGGAAACATGCACAAATGACTAAACTAAAGTTTCTGCTCGAGTCTGCGACTGGAACATACACTCGGGGGGCTACTCCCATAGGGAGCGTTGGTCGTGCACCCTATGAACTATTCGACTGAGATCCTTCAGATCAAACACGATAAAAATCTTTTGGCAGCTTTGCCCAAATGAACGCTAGGTGAGAAAACAGTCTCCTTGGTCACCCGAAACACCTCCGCGGTGATAAAACTTCGGATGATGCGTATACAACCCAAATATAAGTCCTACAGATATCGTCTGATGGCCTGTTAATGCACCAGACTGTGCTCTGCCAATAAATTCCCGTGTCAACATGCACGATGAAAATCTCGACGGACGCGATGGGTACATTACTTGAAAAGCACTAGGATTCGACTCCTATGAGACCTCAACGGCCTGAGTCGAATTACACCAGCATTCGTTCTGGATTTGAGTCCGGGGACTCGAGTCTGATGAACATCATGTTGTTTTGTCCTATGACAGTTAACTGGCCCTGATCCGTCGGGTGAGCCAGGCACACGCATCAACAATCCATAAGAATTAACCTTTTTCCTGTTGACAGGCTCAAAAACAAAGCACCCAAAAGATTATAGAGTCTCCAGTCGTATCTACGATTCGAATGAACACTCGGGGGCTACTGACATGGATATACCATACGGGTGCATAAGATTGGTATACCCGGTTTAGCCCAAGGAAGGCCATGCAGAGTCCTGCAGCCAGGGAGATTTCGGGTGGCCCAAGCCCATGGCGGGTTTGACTCCTTGGAGGACAAGTCTAAAAGAAGATAGAATTTCAAAGGGTCCAACCCTAATCTGTAACCGACTCGACCTATCCCCGGGACCTGGCCTATCTATATAAAGGCTAGGAGGGCATGGCGATAAGGATCTCAACACCTCATACACACACCTCCACACCAGATTGCATCTGTGTACCCCTATAACCTTCGGTTCCGCCGTAATCAAGAACAAACAAGCAGAAGTAGGGTTTTCCCTCCGGGGGCCTGAACCTGGATAAACCTTGTGTCCCCATGTTGCTTGCCTGTTAACTGTCTTGCAACTTCCAGCATCCCCATCTTCTCCAAAATCCAAGTCCATAACAATGGGCATTGACGAGTCGAACCCTCATCAGTTGTGTTTATGTTTCCGTGAACTATTGTTGATACCCCGTGATGTGCTGATGCCTGACAAAAAGTCCGTGTGTGTATGGCCACGTTAATGTGGTGTTTTGGACGCCCACATTTTCTACATCCATCTCTGATGCTGACAAGATCTCCTGATGTCGTGGATATTTTGCTGCCTAACTTCGTCCACGAGACCCTGACGGCGATTCCAAGCTCTCCACCGATGAATAAGGTGAAACCCCAAGGACTTCGACACGGAACGACAAGATCATCGTCATGGACGTCAAGGCCCTAGAACACCGAGCTCTCCCTCCTGGAACCTCAAGATCGAACCCGGCGTCCTTCTCCCTCTCGGATCCAAAGCCCCGATCTCGCCGAGACCGAACCCAAACCGCATCGAACCAAGATCGCCGAGTCCCCCATGTGTGACCCCTTCCCGATGGACTATTTTGATAAATATAATATCAGTTGTGCATATTAAATTATCCATGCTTGCATACATATATTATTATTCGGGGTTATATGGTGATTTATCAACTAAATAAATATGGAATATATGGGAGTGCTATTTGTCTTGTCCTAGTTCCATTTCATTTGTGTAGCGAACCGATGACATGCTTTGCCTTGTTAACTCAACATTTAAATTTGCGGGGTAGCTAAACAACTTGAACCTCCTATTTAAATGTAGGGATACCGATTCCGCTTAATATTGCCATGTCATACATCATATCATCAACATGCTAGATCTTTCGCCCTAGTATTAAATAGTGCATCTGGTGTTTCTTTCTAGTGCTTTGCTTCTTCTCAGATAGGCCATTGAGTTGGTGTGAGATATGACAAGCCTTCGATCACTGACTTTGTCTCATAGGTGAGAATTCTCCCCCTTCTAACTATTTTGTATTTATAGTCTTTACTTCTTCCTATTGATCTATTGCTATCCTTATTATCGATGCTTTAGTATTGTTTCCTTATTTTACCTGCTCTACTATATTGTCTTGATTATCCTATTGCCTTGTTTGAGTAGCTAGTCTATCCCTGCGAGTCCTAGGCATGCTTAATAATGCTCTTATACCGGTGGAACATGATACTTGGATATTGTTGGTGATAAGATAAATTAAATTGGCGATATTGGTTATGATTATGGTTTCACCTAATGATAAGGCCTCAGCAAGGACCACCTTTGGGATCTGCTTGAGCCGACCTAGGACCCGTTCATTTTATGATACTAAATCTAAGTTGATCGCGCTAACCAAATGTGGGGGCCTTTGGGATCCCCCTATCAACTAACAACGCTATTCGTTTATCCAGAGGGTTACAAAATTGGTTTTCCATTTGGTGTATATGCGTAATATGTCTTTGGATATGGGTGAGTTGATATGTCTTCAGACTTGATATTTTGGTGGAATGCCATGGCTTGCATTGCGTAAAATTGGGATATCGTGTCGAAGGTGGGATGGATCTCTACTAGTTATCTTCCGATCATCGCCCGTAGGTATACTTAAACGTTGTGCCTTCCTTGGGAATCGCCATTCCTCTTGGTTGGATCAACACAGTAGGTGATGCCTCTGGATACTAGCGTAGTTAAGGGACAATTCTTGTTGTGAGATTTGGAGCATGATATGTTGCCTGAAGGGTTGAACATGCGTTTGGGTACAGTAGTGCATCCCTGCAGGGTAAATCTTTTCGAGAAGCTATGTGTCCATGGTTATGGACGCCTTAGGAGTACGTTGTCATGATCATAGACAATGCCACTAATGCTTTGCCTGTTGGGGATATGCTATATGGGTATCCTCATAGCATGTCTGTTATCCGGATAACCCGGGTGGCCCACAATTGGTAGCAAGGCCTATGGCCTGCTGGGCGGCCCAGTTAGATGGATCCAGAAGGGAGGCCCATGCCGGATGAAGGAAGACTACAGAGGAGTCACCAACGTACCCGGAGCCTTGGAGTGCAAGACACGTTAGACTGATTGTACACCGTATAGGACTCTATAACCTGTCCGGCTAGGACTTTGCCTGTAACCCTAGGATCTAGCGACTATATAAGTCGGACCTATGGGAGCCTTTAGGGCATGATTCAACATACACCTCGCACATCGAACCGATCCTTGTAACTTGGCGTATTGTCATTATAGTGATTTATAGCAGGAGTAGGATTCCGCCACCGTCGTGAGATCTGAACCTAGGTAAGCTGTGTTACCTCATACCCGTCAACCATCCGCCTTACCCCACGTCTCTAAACACGCACTGTGAGGACCCCTCCATGATGTACTCGTCAGCAATACCATGACAGCTGGCACCCACCATGGTGGAGGAGGCCCATGTTGTTCACGCAGCCCTTCCCCTGGTGGCAAGAAGAAAAGAGCAAGCCCAAAGACATACGACGCACGTTCACGCCTGGACAAGATTCACGAGGCCCGGGAAGGACAATACCTGGGACCATGTTGCTTTGGACCTGTAATACGGACCGCAACTTACCCCAAGGGTTTCCGGATTGACAAGACCATCAAGCCCTATGACGGCACCGCCAAACCAGCTACGTGGTTGCAGGATTACGACAACGTGGTGGAGATCGCAGGGGGTAACCCCAAAGTCGCCGTCAAGTACCTCCCACTAATGCTGGCGGGCACTGCCCAACAATGGATCGATGAATTGCCGGAGAAGTCCATCTGCAATTGGTTGGACATGCAAGAAATGTTCACCAAGAACTTCGAGGGTACGTATAAGCGTCCCTGCACTGTTGGCGATTTACAGCGGTGCGTGCAGGAGAAAGACGAGTCATCGTGCGCCTACCTCTCTCGCTGGCTGGACATGAAGAATTCCTGCACAGGAGTGCATGCTCAGACAGCCATGGCCGCCTTCATCGATGGGTTGGAGAAAGGTACGTTGCTCCGACATAAGTTGAAGCACTTGTAGGACAATCACCAGCTAGATCTCAACCAGATGATCTAGCTGGCTAGTGAGTTCGCAGCTGCCGACGACGATGCTCGCGACTCCCTGCCGGCAACGACCTTTCCAACTCAATCTAGGAGGAACAACAACACCAAGCAGAAAGAACTAGGGCATGAGTACGGAGTTCAACGACCAGTTTAATATGTAAGCGAGGTCTTGACGGAGTCCAAGCAGCGTTACCCTCACTACCAGAAGATAGCTTATGGAGTGTTCCTTGCTTCTCGGAAGCTAAGGCACTACTTCCAGGAGAACCCTATCACAGTTGTGAGCAAAGCTCCACTGTCCGACATCATCAACAACAGCGATGCTACATGAAGAGTCGCAAAGTGGGGCATTGAGCTTGCTGCCTTCGAGATCACCTACAAGAGACGCGACGCTATCAAGTCACAAGCCTTGGCGGATTTCATCGCAGATTGGACGGAGATGCCAGATGCTACCCCTATGCTGGAGCCAGAATACTGGGTGATGCACTTTGATGGATCAAAGATACTCAATGGCTCGGGGGCTGGTGTACTATTACATTCACCAACCGGGGAAAATCTACACTATGCTTTGCAGATCCACTTCGAGGCTACAAACAACATGGCAGAGTATGAAGCACTCATTCACGGACTACACGTAGCCAAGGATATTGGCATCAAGCGCATATTTTGCTGTGGAGATTCCGACTTGGTAGCCCAGCAGGTGGCTGGCACCTGGAACGCGTGGAACCCTATGATGGCGGCATATTGAGAAGAAGTGGATGAGATAGCCAAGAGCTTCTTAGGATACGAAGTCAAGTATGTCCCAAGGGAGCAAAATGAGGCGGCTGGTCTACTGTCAAAACTTGGATCAAGGCGCAAACAAATTTCATCTGGCATTTTCCTGGAGCATCTACGGACACCATCCGTGAAGGGAGCGGACACCGAGAATCCAGACAGAGTTGACTCTTTCTTTCACACAGTGACAAAGGTCCCTCCGGCTTGGACAAAACCGTTCATGGAGTATCTCATACACGGAACTTTTCCCATCGATGAGGTCGAAAGTTGGCAGATAGTACGTTGAGCAAAGGGCTATACCATAATCAATGGACAACTCTACAAAAGAAGCACTACTGGTGTATACCTAAGCATGTTTCCCAGCAGGAGGGTATTGAAATCCTTCGTGAGATCCATCTCGGAGATTGCGGGCATCATGCCGCTCCTCGATCGTTGGTCTCCAAAGCCTTCCAGCAAGGATTCTACTGGCCTACCGCGAAGGCGGACGCTGACAAGCTGGTTGAGACGTGCATGTGATGCCAGTACTATGCCCGACACCCACATGTTCCAGCTGAAGAATTGCTAACAATACCAATAACTTGGCTGTTTGCAGTCTAGGGGCTAGACATGGTTGGTCCGTTGCGAATATCACCATGTGGATTTACGCATATGCTAGTAGCAGTTGATAAATTCACCAAGTGGATAGAAGCTAAACCCATTAGAAAGCTTGATGGGGCAATTGCCCTTAGGTTTGTCCGGGATCTAGTGGTGAGATTTGGTCTCCCACATAGCATTATCACCGACAACGGCAGCAACTTGTCACTCGGATAAGTGAAAGCTTATTGTTGGGAGAAGGGCATACGACTTGACCTAGAATCTATGCCACACCCACAGTCCAATGGTCAGGTTGAGCGAGCCAATGGATTAATTATGCAGGGAATCAAGCCACGTCTAGAGGCACTGCTACATAGAGCAGCTGGAGCCTGGGTAGAGGAATTACCATCTGTGCTGTGGATTTTACGAACTACACCCTACAGATCTACCGGCTACACCCCTTATTTCATGGTATATGGAGCAGAATCCATCCTGCCTTCTGACATCCTTCACGATTCACCAAGAGTTGACGCCTACGACGAAGATGACGCTGAAGAATCCAGACGCCTAGATGTGGACCTTCTCGAGGAAGAGCGCGTTTTGGCCTGCCAAAGATCCGCCATCTACCAGCAGAAGCTACACAGCTTTTCATAGTCGCCGCGTTCGGCATCGCTCGTTTAAAGAGGGGGATCTGGTGCTCCGACTTAAGCAGAAGAGGTCACACAAATTATCCCCTCCATGGGAAGGACCATTCATCATAAGCAAGACACTACTCAATGGGTCTTACTACCTCGTTGACAATCATGAACTTGAGGATAGACCCAACGATGATCATAAGCGTAAGCGACGTGACCCGGATGATGACTACCCGGAGCTTGATCGACCATGGAACATAGCACATCTACGTCCTTTTTACACTTAGCATATTTTTTATCTACTGTGTACCTCTTATATGATCAATGAAATAAAGCTCTCTGGTTCACTCATATTTCTGAGTCTTTTACCTCCTTTAGTGTTCATTTTTGGATCATATAAAACCTTTATGTGCAAGCTTTGCATTTGCACTTGTGAAAATTCCGCCTATGGGTGTTGTAGGGGTTCGTAGCATGGAAAACAAAAATTTTCTATCGCATACAAACAAACAAGCCAAGATCTATCTATTAGATTGCGGCAACGAGTCGATGGAATAACTCACCCTCGAAGATTCCAAAGTGTTTAACGAGAGCAGATTCTCGTGGGTGATGTAGTCGTACTCTTTCCGATCTCAAGATCGCGTAGACGATCCTTCCGGCGCCACGTTCCGGCAGCGCTCCCGTAGTCGGTCACACGTTCGGTACTCGACGAAGACCTTCCTCTCCCTTGTTCCAGCAGGTAGCGGAGGTTGTAGCACTCTCGCGATTCCCGTGACAACGTGGCGTGGTACCGAAGTAGAGGGAAATCCCATGAGGCTTCGCCTTAAGCCGGTGCGAGTATGGTGGAGCTTATGAGAGAGGCTATTAGTGGTCTAGTAATTAGACACACCAATTAGAAGGCTCTAAACCAATTAGAAGGCTCTAAACCGCTGGCTAAAGCAATTAGAAGCTCTAAACCAAAACGGCTCTAAACCGGAGATTAGAGGTGGAAACTTGTGTGTGCTAGGAGGGGCAGCCCTGCCCCTCCCTTTATAGGTGGGAGGGCAGCCAAGGGAGGAGTCCCTCCCAAGTCGGCCTTGGGAGGCGCCCGCCAAGGGACTCCTCCCCAAGTCGTGTTCCTCTTCTCCTCCTCTTTCCACTTTCCAAAACTTGCCGTTTGACTTTCAAACTAGCCGTTTGACTTTTCAATTTAGGATTTAAATAAACCCTTTATTTTGGACAGCAAAGACACCTAGTACATGATGCAATCATTCCAATATGTAATGACACATTCATGTACCCTTCCCCCCTCCGGAGTGCCGGACATTCCGGGACCTTCTAGAATGTTCCCGATGAAAACACCGGAACCATTCCCCAACTCCAAAACGGGACTTTCCTTATATGAATCTTATTCTGGACCATTCCGGATCACCTCGTGATATCCGGATCCCATCCGAGACTCGAACAACATTCGGTCTCTTTCTCATAATACCATAACTACTCAAACAACGTCAATCCTTAAGTGTGTCTCCCTACGGTTCGTGAATTATGCGGACATGATCGAGACACTTCTCGAACAATAACCAATAGAGGAATCTGGAAATTCATATGGCTCCACATATTTCTACGATTACATTGCGATCGAATGAACCACTTACATACGATACCAATTTCCCTTTGTCTCACGATATGTTACTTATCCGAGGTTATGATCGCTGTATCTCTGCATATCTAGTTCATCCTCGTTCTTGATAAGTACTCTTTCTCGTTCCGTGATATGTGATCCCTTGTGAGCCAGTCACATGCTTGCAAGCTAATTGGATGACATTTCACCGAGAGGGCCCAGTATATCTATCCGTCATATGGATGGACAAATCCACTCTTGATCCATGTGTTTCAACCAATACTTTCCGAACACTCAATACCACCTTTATAGCCACCACCTGTTACGGTGTGGTGTTTGATGACATCAAAGCATCCATCCAAGAAAGGTGATATGCATGATCTCATGGTCGAAGGAATTAGGTTACTATGTATCAGAAAGCATATAGCAATTGAACTATTGAAATGACTTGATCTTTATGCTACGCTTGTCTATAGGAGTATGTCCACCATATCATTCTCCTAACGATATGATCTTGTTGTTGATAACATCTCAATGTTCATGATAGGGAAACCACAATCATCAATCAACCAACAAGCTAGTGAAGTATAGAGGCTATACTAGGGACTTCAAATTAAGTTTACAAATCACACAAGTATTAATGTTTCCTTGTTAATACTATTATAGCATGAATGTAAACATTTATCATAAACACAAAGATATATAATAATAACTACATTTATTATTGCCTCTAGGGCATATCTCCAACAGTCTCCCACTTGCACTAGAGTCATCTAATCTAGATTACATGGTAATATACCGAACACCCATGGCAGCTTGGTGTTGGTCATGTTTTGCCCTCGGGAGAGGTTTAGTCAACGGATCCGCCACATTCAGATCTGTGTGTACTTTGCAAATCTTTATATCCCCATCCTGGATATGTTCTCGAATAGCGTGGAAACGCAGCTTGATATGCTTCAGCTTCTTGTGTGACCTTGGTTCTTGCGCATTGGCTATGGCGCCCATGTTATCACAGTAGATAGACATTGGGTCCAGCGCACTAGGAACCACACCCAGCTCTGTAATGAACTCTTTCATCCATATCGCTTCTTGTGAAGCCTCCGAAGCAGCCATGTATTCCGATTCAGTTGAAGATCTCGCCACAACGCTTTGTTTTGCACTCCTCCATTAATCGCTGCACCATTCAAAATAAATATTATCCAGTTGTGATTTAGAATCATCCGGATCGGTGTTCCAACTAGCATCGGTGTAACCATTAACAACGAGCTGTTCATCACCTCCATAAGAAAGAACCATATCCTTAGTTCTTCTCAAGTACTTAAGGATGTTTTTGACCGCCGTCCAATGATCCACTCCTGGATCACTTTGATATCTGCTAGTTAAACTAACAACATATGCAATGTCGGGTCTAGTACATAGCATGGCATACATTAGAGATCCTATGGCTGATGCATAGGGAGTCTTACTCATCCTTTCTCTATCTTCTGCCGATGTCGGACTTTGAGTTTTACTCAAGGTCGTATTGGGCAACATGGGCAAGAACCCTTTCTTGCTATCTTCCATTCAAACCTCTTTAGAACTTTGTCCAAATATGTACTTTGTGACAATGATATTTGGCGTTCGATCTATCTCTATAAATCTTTATGCCTAATATGTAAGCTGCTTCACAAGATCCTTCATTGAAAAACTATTATTCAAATATTCCTTGACACTATTAAGAAGGTCTACATCATTCCCAATCAACAATATGTCATCCACATACAGTATTAAGAATGCTACTGAGCTCCACTCACTTTCTTGTAAATACAAGCTTCTCCATAAGTTTGTATAAAACCAAAACTTTTGATTACCTTATCAAAGCGTTGATTCCAACTTCGGATGCTTGCTTCAATCCATAGATGGACCGTTGAAGCTTGCATACCTTGTTAGCATCTTTAGGATCGACAAAACCTTTGGGTTGCATCATATACAACTCTTCATCAATGTCTCCATTGAGGAATGCTGTTTGACATCCATCGCCATATCTCATAATCATAATATGCAGCGATTGCTAACATAATCCTCACAGATTTTAGCTTCTTTGGTGAGAAAGTCTCATCGTAGTCAACTCCTTGAATTTGTCGAAACCCTTTTGCGACAAGTCGAGCTTTATAGACAAGAACATTACCATCACATCTGCTTTCTTCTTGAAAATCCATTTGTTCTCGACCTTTCGGCCATCCGGTAAGTCAACCAAAGTCCATAATTGGTTTTCGTACATGGATCCAATCTCGGATTTAATGGCTTCTTGCCATTTATTGGAATATGGGCTCATCATCGCTTCATCATATGTCTCGGTGTCATCTGTTGTCCACCACCATGACATTCATAACGGAATCATACCAATGGAGTGGTACGAGTTCTCGTTGACCTCGAGGCTCTGTAGTAACCTCAGAAGTTTCATGATCACCATCATTAGCTTCCTCTCTTATTGGTGCAGGCACCACAGAACTTCTTCGGTGCTGCGCTACTCGCAATTCGAGAGAAGGTTCGACAACCTCGTCGAGTTCTACTTTCCTTCAGTCACTTCTTTCGAGAGAAATTCCTTCTCTAGAAAGGATCCATTCTTAACAACGAAGATTTTGCCTTCGGATCTATGATAGAAGGTATACCCAATAGTTTCCTTCGGGTATCCTATGAAGACGCATTTTTCCGCTTTGGGTTCAAGATTGTCCGGCTGTAACTTCTTTACATAGGCTTCGCATCCCCAAACTTTAAGGAACGACAATTTAGGTTTCTTCCCAAACCATAATTCATATGGTGTCGTTTCAACGGATTTAGACGGTGCCCTATTTAAAGTGAATGCGGCTGTTTCTAATGCATAACCCCAAAATGATAGAGGTAAATATGTAAGTGACATCATATAAAGAACAATATCTAAGAGAGTTCGATTCTGACGTTCGGACACACCATTCTGTTGTGGTGTTCCCGGCGGTGTCAACTGCGAAAGTATTCCACATTTCTTCAAATGCTCGCCAAACTCGTAACTTAGATATTCACCTCCACGATAAGAACGTAGAAATTTAATCTTCTTGTTACGTTGATTCTCTACCTCACTTTGAAACTCCTTAAACTTCTCGAAAGTTTCGGACTTATGTTTCATGAAATAGATATACCCATATCTACTCAAGTCATCCGTGAAGGTAAGAACATAACGATAACCATCATGCGATGCTACACTCGTTGGACCACACATCGGTATGTATGATTTCCAATAAGTCCGTAGCTCGCTCCATTAGACCGTAAAACGGAGTCTTATTCATTTTACCAATCAGACATGCCTCTCATCTTTCAAGTGATTCAAAATCAAGTGATTCTAGAAGTCCATCGAATGGAGTTTCTTCATACGCTTCACTCCAATGTGACCAAGGCAGCGATTGCCACATATAGGTCGAGTTATCGCTTGATTTCAATCGTTTAGCTTCAATGTTATTAATATGTGTATTTCTACTATCGAGATTCAACAAGAATAGACCATCTATCAAAGGTGCATGTGCATAAAACATATTACTCATATAAATCGAACAACTATTATTCTCGGATTTAAACAAGTAACCGTCTATAATAAACAAGATCCCGATATAATGTTCATGCTTAACGCAGCACCAAATAACAATTATTTAAGTATAAAACTAATCCCGATGGTAGATGAAGAGGTAGCGTGCCAAGCGTTCACATCAACCTTTGATCCGCTTCCTACGCGCATCGTCACCTCGTTCTTCACTAGCTTCCGTTTATTCGCAGCTCCTGTTTGAGTTACAAATATGAGCAACCGAACCAGTATCAAATACCGTGCACTACTACGAATACTAGTGAGATACATCAATAACATGTATATCAGATATACCTTTCTTCTTGATGTTGCCGTTCTTCAAATCCGCCAAGTACTTTGGGCAATTCCGCTTCCATTGACCTTCTCCCTTGCAGTAAAAGCACTCAGTACCAGGCTTAGGTCCAGCCTTGGTCTTCTTCGTCGGCGTGGTAACTTTCTTACCACCCTTCTTGAAGTGTCCCTTAGACTTGCCTTTCTTGAATTTGGTGGTCTTATTGACCATCAACACTTGGTGCTCTTTCTTGATCTCCACTTCTGCAGATTTTAACATAGCAAACAGTTCTGGCAACTCTTTGTTCATGTTCTGCATGTTGTAGTTCATCACAAAGTTCTTGTAACTTGGTGGTAGTGATTGGAGGATGGTAAACCCCAAAGTATTAGGAATCACTATACCCAAGCTTTGAAGTTTATTTGCGTGCCCGGACATCTTAAGCACATGCTCAGCGGCCAGCTGCCCTCTTCCATCTTGCGGTTAAAGAACTTTTGAAGCTTCATAACTTTCAATTGCCGCATGAGTCTCAAAAAATTAATTTGAGATCCTCGACAATATCATATGGGTCGACTCTTCAAACCTTTTACGAAGCTCGATTCTAAACCATACAAGATAGCACACTGAACTATGGAGTCTTGGTTCTTCCGGCGAGGTAAACATTCTTTACTTCATCGGTAGCATCAGCTGCAGTGGGTCACCCAGTGCATCCAGCACATAGGTCAAATTACCAGGTGAGGACAATCCTCAAATTGCGGAACCAATCCATGATTGCTTCCATTGTTTTCAACTTTTCTTTCTCTAGGAGCATTAAAATTGATGGTAGGCTGCCATTGATCTACAACATATTTGCAATAGTTTAGACTAAGTTTATGACAAATTGAGTTCAAATTAATTAATGAAATTAAACTAGGTGAACTCCCACTCAAAACAACATCCCTCACATTGTTTTAGTGATCACACGAACCAAATCCACTACATCAACACCGATCATCACGAGAGTTGATATAGTTTCAATGGCGAACAATCATCATGTTCATCATATCTACTATATGATTCACGCTTTACCTTTCGGCGATCCGTGTTCCTGAGGCCATGTCTGCGTACATGCTAGGCTCGTCAAGATCAAACCTTAGCTACCGCATAAGCAAATCTGGCTTGCTTACGTTGTATTCACCAGCGGAATCAAAGACACCCGATCATCACGTGGTGCTTGAGCGACAAGCTTTGTAGCAGTGCATACTAAGGGTGAACACTTTAGAACTTGAAATTTATGTGCATGAGGGATCATCTTATAATGCTACCGTGTCTACTAAGCAATACAAGATGCATAAAGGATTAACATCACATGCAATTCATAATATGTGATATGATATGGCCTTTCTTCTTTGTGCTTCCGATCTCCATCTTCAAGCACGAACATGATCTCCATCATCACCGGCATAGCATCAAGGTCAATGGCTTCTTCATGGTTGTCGCCCACCAGCTTCAACTATTACAACTATTTTGAATAGACACGCAGGTCTTAACGAAATTAAAGACAACCATATGGCTCCGCCGTGCCAACTTACAATAAGGAACATTGCATACATCAAATATAATCACAATCATGGCCATATCACATCATGCACACCCCGCAAAACAAAGTTAGACGCTTCTACTTTCTTTGCCTATTTTACGTGGTTTGGGGCTTGCCATAAGTGTCGTTCTAACAAGAACCACCACATTGATACTAGCAGTGGTGATTCCCCGTTGTGAATTGGATCTTTACTATGCTAGGAGAAACAGGCACCATAAAGCCACTTATGCAATACGAGTTGCATGTCAGCGTGGAGCAAGTCTCATGAACGATGTCATGTAAGGTTAGCCGGCCGCTTCATCCCAACATACCGCAAGATGCAAAGTACACAAAAGCAATCTACAATAAAAGCATCAACGCCCACAATGACCATTGTGTTCTACTCTGCAACAGATCTACATATAGACACGGCTCGATACCCTTTGTAGGGGTTCAGCATGGAAAACAAAAATTTTCTATCGCATACAAACAAACAAGCCAAGATCTATCTATTAGATTGCGCAACGAGTCGATGGAATAACTCCCCCTCGACGAGACCACAGTGTATCACGAGAGCAGATTCTCGTGGGAGATGTAGGCGTACTCTTTCCGATCTCACGATCGCGTAGACGATCCTACCGGCGCCGCGTTCCCGCAGCGCTCCCGTAATCGGTCACATCTCGGTTTGACTTAAGACCTTCCTCTCCCTTGTTCCAGCAGCGGAGGTTGTAGCACTCTCCTCGCGATTCCCAAGCACAACGGCGTGGTCAGGAAGTAGAGGGGAAATCCCTGAGGCTTCGCCTTAAGCGGTGCGAGTATGGTGGAGCTTATGAGAGAGGCTATTAGTGGTCTAGTAATTAGACACACCAATTAGAAGGCTCTAAACCAATTAGAAGGCTCTAAACCGGGCTAAAGCAATTAGAAGCTCTAAACCAAAAGCGGCTCTAAACCGGAGATTAGAGGTGGAAACTTGTGTGTGCTAGGAGGGGCCACGCCTCCCTTTATAGGTGGGAGGGCGGCCAAGGGGAGAGTCCCTCCCAAGTCGGCCTTGGGAGGCGCCCGGCCAAGGGACTCCTCCCCAAGTCGGTTTCCTCTTCTCCTCCTCTTTCCACTTTCCAAAACTTGCCGTTTGACTTTCAAACTAGCCGCTTGACTTTTCAATTTAGGATTTAAATAAACCCTTTATTTTGGACAGCAAGACACCTAGTACATGATGCAATCATTCCAATATGTAATGACACATTCATGTACCCTTCCCCCTCCGAGTGCGGACATTCGGACCTTCTAGAATGTTCCCGATGAAAACACCTAACCATTCCCCAACTCCAAAGCAGGACTTTCCTTATATGAATCTTATTCTCCGGACCATTCCGGATCACCTCGTGATATCCGGATCCCATCCGAGACTCGAACAACATTCGGTCTCTTTCTCATAATACCATAACTACTCAAACAACGAATCCTTAAGTGTGTCTCCCTACGGTTCGTGAATTATGCGGACATGATCGAGACACTTCTCCTAACAATAACCAATAGAGGAATCTGAAATTCATATGGCTCCCACATATTTCTACGATTACATTGCGATCGAATGAACCACTTACATACGATACCAATTTCCCTTTGTCTCACGATATGTTACTTATCCGAGGTTATGATCGTCGGTATCTCCGCATATCTAGTTCATCCTCGTTCTCGATAAGTACTCTTTTCTCGTTCCCGTGATATGTGATCCCTTGTGAGCCAGTCACATGCTTGCAAGCTAATTGGATGACATTTCACCGAGAGGGCCTAGAGTATATCTATCCGTCATATGGATGGACAAATCCCACTCTTGATCCATGTGTTTCAACCAATACTTTCCGAACACTCAATACCACCTTTATAGCCACCCTGTTACGGTGTGGTGTTTGATGACATCAAAGCATCCATCCAGTAAAGGTGATATGCATGATCTCATGGTCGAAGGAATTAGGTTACTATGTATCAGAAAGCATATAGCAATTGAACTATTGAAATGACTTGATCTTTATGCTACGCTTGTCTATAGGAGTATGTCCACCATATCATTCTCCTAACGATATGATCTTGTTGTTGATAACATCTCAATGTTCATGATAGGGAAACCACAATCATCAATCAACCAACAAGCTAGTGAAGTATAGAGGCTATACTAGGGACTTCAAATTAAGTTTACAAATCACACAAGTATTAATGTTTCCTTGTTAATACTATTATAGCATGAATGTAAACATTTATCATAAACACAAAGATATATAATAATAACTACATTTATTATTGCCTCTAGGGCATATCTCCAACAGGTGTTAGATTCAGTTTTCTGGTCTACACGTTCTTTGTTGTTTTTATGTGGATTCTGGAGTAGTGACTTTTGGCACTTGAAGTCGGTGATTTTGTGCTTAGATTTTTGACGGTGCCATTGGGCATCATCACCTGAGCGCATGGTTCCTACTACGAGTCTTCCGACTCACGAAAGGTCAAGCATAAAAACCAAAGTAATGGATAAACCAGCACTTGCTTAAAAATATTTACATGCCGGAACCAGTACTTGAGTAGAAGGAAATTATAACTGTTGTTTTTTCGCCTTAAGTTAACATAGTAATTTTTCCGCATACACCAAACCAGAGGAAACAAATATTACAAAGTGGTTTTTATTCCTCTGGCGCAGGAGACTTTGATGCAGCATCGTCGGCAGCAGGAGAGCCATCCTCTTTGAAGACGGTGGTCTTGAGGGACTCGGAGGAGCCTTGGCCTTGGCGATAGCTTCTGCAAGTGGAGAAAAAACAACACAGAATGAGTAGTCGGAAAAGTGATGGCACAGGACCAAGTTTGAGTACGAAAACAAAAGGAAAAATAGACTCTTGCTCTTGGTGATTTGTTCCTTCAAGCAGGAAGTTTTACCCTTTTCGGCTTCCAGCTCTACGCGCATCTTATGGAACTTCTCGTTGACGACGCCTCTCTGAGCATTCTCGTTCTGTGCAAAGAAGATCAAAATCACTTAGGCTGCGTTTGGATGTATGCATTTAGCCTAGGCATTGGGTATTGGGGCATTCAAGAGCCGAATATCTAAAACTTGAGCGTTTGGATGTACTAGGTATTCGGGCTCGATATTGAGATGGCCCAAATCAACTAGCAAGACCTCCTCCCGAAAGATGAGCCTTACCCCTCGACATTGCGTGGTATTCGGCTGAAGCGTTTTTTCCTCTCGTTCCCGAGCGTCACCCCTGGACACCGCCGCCTCCCTCCTTCTCCGCCACTGACGAGGATGGGCACCGCCGCCTCCCTCCCCGACCTCGCCGCCTCGACCCCACCGCCTCCCTCCCTGACCTCGCCGCCTCGACCCCACCGCCTCCCTCCCTGACCTCGCCGCCTCGACCCCGCCGCCTCCCTCCCCGACCTTGCCGCCCCCCTCCTTCTCCGCCTCCGGCTAGGCTGGACACCGCCGCCTCCCTCCTTCTCCGCCTCCGACGAGGCTAGGCACCACCGCTTCCCTTCCCGACCCTGTCGTCTCCATCCTCCTCTCCGGACCTCAGATCGAGCGAGGGCATAGATAAATCGAGCAACCACCGGCGGCCTCCATCTTTGAGCCTCTATCCTCCAGCCTCCATCCTTTGGCAGCCACCGGCGCCGTTGCCCTCCACCTCGGCCTCCATCCCCTCCGCCTGTTCCTGTCGCCCCCCTCAAATTCTCTCTCTGCAAAATTTGACCATCCAAATGCAATACACCACTTTGACCATCCAAACAAGATTTGTCATTCAACTAGGATATCAATTCTAGCTACCAAATATCTAAATATCCAAACAAAAATATTGACATTGATCTCAACGCATACATCCAAACGGAGCCTTAGTCTACTTGGAGCATCCAGCTGGATAAATACCCACCTAGAGGCTTGGGGGAGACTGTGAGAGTTTTTTAACTCAGCAACATGCTTAGTCTTTCTTTAAGCATCTAGTCGGAACTAATTCTGTTTCAACTAAAAGCTTGGGGGCTACAGTAAGAGTTTTTAACTCGGCAAAATGCTTAGTCTTTCTTTAAGAATCTAGTATGAACTAATTCAGTTTCAACTAGAGGCTTGGGGGCTACAGTATTGAAATTTACAAACACTGTGTATGCTACTCTAAAAGTATCTAGTTGGAATAATTCATTCAAACTAAATACTTGGGGGCTACAGTGAGAAGTTTTCTAGCTTAGTCACTCTTAGAGCATTCAGATGCAAAGACCTATGGTTTTTCGTCTAAATCCTTGGGGGCTACAGTGGGATACTAGTTATGAAAAGCACAACTTACAAGTGCGATGATCTTGAGGTTGGTGGCGCTCTCGGCAAATATCTTGCTAAAGGAAAGACTGTTTCCTCGCAGGATATCCGCTTGCTTGAGAAGCTCCTCAAGGCTGCAAGTCGGAGAAGTTGGAGCCGCACCAGGAGCCAGAGTTGAGCTACTCTGCATGAGCACTGGGTAGACTATCTTCGAAAGCTCTGTTGACGTCCTGGATGCAGTAGCGCCGCCTTCGGCAGATGTTCCACCTACCACCATCGCCTTACCGCTACCGATGGATCCTTAGCTGGAGCTTCAGCCATTTTGGTTGCGGTGCTTTCTTGCGTCGCCTGTTCGCCGGTAACGACGAGCTCCACGGAGACAACTGGGTCCACTTCCATGTCAGAAGGGCCAGATGCATCCTTAGCCGGAGAGCTTGTCCGAGCGGCGGCAGGCTAGGCGCGCTGGGAGTGGCAGGGGCGATGGTAGGAGATGCTTGGTGCGACACATCTCGGTGCAACATATCTCTAATGTTTTTAGAAGCCCCCGATGGTTTGGAGGACTTCTTCAAACTTATACTGGCCTTCTTCCTGAAACGTGCAAAAGTATAAGTATAGGAATAAGACGAGCAATGGACAATGTCAGAGGATAAGAAGCTTACACAATAGTGGGTGCTTTGGTGAAAGGGATCCCGGTAATTCTTATTTTTTCTGCCTCCAGGGCGGCAGTGGACTTCTTGGAGGCTCCACCCTCCGTCTTCTTCTTCTTGCCTCCGTCGACAGCGTCAGAGGTGGAGCTCTTCCGCTTACGCGCCAACGGAACATCGTATTCGGACACGACGGTGACTTCCTTCATCTTGGGGTCATAGATTTGGGCAGCCATGCTATCCTCCTCTAGACTTTTGAGCTGTTAAGAGAAATCCCAAAATGTTAGATGAGATGGTGATGGCTAGATGGAAGAACTGGAGTATATGTCATACACGGAAAATAAATACATACCTCTGGGCACGTGCTGTCAACGAACATGTCGTAGGTGATGGTGAAGCCACACTTCCTGTCCTTCACCTTGACGATGTCCTTGAGGCGGAGCTTAATGGAGTCACTCGAGAAATTGTCCTCGGAGATGCGGAGGCTATCTTTCCTATTCTTGGTGTCCTGGTGCATCAGCTTCGAGCGGTGCTTTAGAGGCTGGATCCGCCTGACGAACCAGCACATGGCTAGGTCCAACCCGGTCAGACCCGTATCTATGAACCACTCTATCCGCCTTATGGCACGGGAAGCGTCGTTGTCGGAGGGAAGGGTGTCCTGGGATCTCCATGTCGGGGCTTCAACGGCGGCCCCATCGACGAAGTCCGGGTACGTTTCTTCTCGGCCAGCCACAGGGATATCTGGGCCGTAGAAGTACGTCTACTGCCAGTTCTTGCAAGACTCGTGGCCGACAATGTCGGGGAACCGCCGGCTGGGCCGAATCTTGAAACTAATGGTTCCGCAGCTCCTAAGCTCGTCCTTTCTTGCTCCGGCTTCCCTCTTGACAATGAAGAAATAAATAAACAGATCTAACCTAGGCCTAATCCCTAGGTAACCCTCACAAAGCGCGCGTAGTTGCTAAGTGTGAGGATGCTATTGGGGGATAGGTTCTGAGGTTGAACCCGGTAGTGTCTAGGGACAGAAAAGAAGAAGTCGGAGATCGGGAGGGAGAAGCCGCATACCAATTGCGCTTTGAGGTACACCTTCTCTCCGTCTTGGGGAGAAGGGGTGACCTCTCCGGCCGGCGCCACCCGCCAGAAAAGCCCCTCCATCGCGAGGAGGTAGCCTTCGACGAGCAGCTCTTTGATATCGTTGTTGGTGATACCACAACCGCGCCACTCCCCGTTATGGGAGTCACCCTCCTCCTCCAGCGGCTCTAGCGCCACTGGAATATGGTCATCACCGGTGGACTCCACCACCATGGACCATGGCAGCACCATACCTTCAGGGGCACTGGGGACGAGCTCACTGCGGCCGCAAAGATCGTCTGCGTTCGCCATGGATGGGTTAGAGCTGCTGCTCGCCATTGGAAGGGGAGAGAGGTGACTGGGAGATTGGGGAGATTAGGGTTTTTCGCGTGCACGCGGAGGGCTCGAGGAGATGCTCGCAGGAGGAAGACGATGACGCAGGGGGAGAATGAGGTGAAGAGATAAAAACCTGCCATGGTTGAAATTTATAACCCCCAGTGTCAAGATTCGTGCAAAGTGATCGAATGGTTGTTGCGTGGACGACATTTGCGTGCGCGTGTGCGGAAATTTCGTCACGTTCTCAACCGCCGCCACCAACGGTTCGTATCCTTTGCGCGGGAAAAAACGAACATGATTGTGTTCTCTGCATGTGTGAGTTACGAGGCGTCGCTGACCTATGTCTATGTTGCTCTAGCTAACACGGGTAGATTAACCATCCCATCGGAAGATTCCGGCATGGACGGATCCAGTCCGGCTACGAAAAGAGTACAATGGAAGATTTCGCATTTCTCTGACTTACAAGTTGAAGACTGAGAGTATTGCAGGGTTCTTGGGAGGATTACAAGATATTGCTTGACGATTTGCCGACATTCACATAGACAGAGCATTATGGGTTCTCCGGGGGCTACTGTTGGGCATATGCTATATGGGTATCCTCATAGCATGTCTCTTATCCGGATAGCCCGGGTGACCCACAGTTGGTAGAAAGGCCTATGGCCTGCTGGGCGGCCCAGTTAGATGGATCCAGAAGGGAGGCCCATGCCGGGTGAAGGAAGGCTACGAAGGAGTCACCAACGTACCCAGAGCCTTGGAGTGCAAGACACGTTAGACTAATTGTACACAGTATAGGACTCTATAACCTGTACGGCTAGGACTTTGCCTTTAACCCTAGGATCTGACGACTATATAAGCCGGACCTATGGGAGCCTTTAGGGTATGATTCAACATACACCTCGCACAGTGAACTGATTCCTATAACTCGGTGTATTGTCATTATAGTGATTTATAGCAGGAGTAGGATTCCGCCACCGTCGTGGGATCTGAACCTGGGTAAGCTGTGTTACCTTGTACCCTTCAACCGTCCGCCTTACCCCACGTCTCTAAACACGCACTGCGAGGACCCCTCCATGGCGTACTCGTCGGCAAACCACGACATTGCCTCTAATAATATGACTATTAATTAGCCTTGTCAACTAAACAACTGCTTAACTAAAATTACCACCGTGTGTGTTCCGCAAGAGGACTTCCTCGACTGGTTGTTGAGGGGGAATCCTTCAGATGGGTTATGTTTGGTGTTATATTATAGTTATCGTATAACGCTTTCTTATCTCGCTCTACTAGCCAAAGTTGTAGCGTTTCTCTATAAGTTAGATAGTGCAAGCTTTTCTATCACTGAGCCCACCATACCTATGTAGGCGAGGACCACCGAATTCTAGTCTCGCCGTGTACTGGCCTCAATGCTGACTGCTCTCTTTCTGTTTTCCTTTGCCCTTTGTCGGTATCCTTTGGACTGACAGGTATGTGTTAACGATGTTAGTAAGGTTACCCTTCCGGCTTGGTCTGGGCAGGGTTATGGACACCGCTTAGTTATTTCTTAGGACTCTTAGTCCCATTTGGTTCTTATCCGTAGTCTGATACTATTTTGCGTCCTTCTTGAATATTGTAATCTTGACTCGTATATATATGTTTCTTGTGGTTTCTGTTGTAAACTACTGTGACGTGACTACTTATAATAAAATCCCACGCACACGAAAGTGTCTGATAGGCGTCCTTGAATTGCTTCTATGTGGATTTCGGCGGAAAATGCTGAGACCTGCATAGACCCAATTCGGGAACGTTACACCCCGTCCCAAAAAAGATGTCGCACCGTTCATTTTGAAAAAATGCCTTGACTAAATTCTGAGCAAACCCGCACTCCTCTTTTCCTTCTTCTCTTCCTCGCTCGGCTCGCTCGCTCTTCGGTCTGCCCACACTGCCGCTCGCTGGCCCAGTCCGCCTTGTTCCCCCACCCCTGCCCCAGGACGCCGCCTCGTTTCCCCCACGCCGTGCAGCTGCAGCCTTGCCCGCTGTGCCTCATTTTCCCTCTCATAGTTTGAAGAGAACCGAGCATGAGACTCCGGTGCTCATGGTTGGATTTTCCGTCCAAGACACCACCGCCGCCGCGCTTCCCCCATGGCGCCGCGCTGGATTTGTGAGCGGCTCTGTTTGATCTGCTCTCTGACGGAGGGAGAAGATCCAGTTCACCATCCTCGTTCTTCACTGACCCTAGCAAAGCATGGGGAGCACCGAAGCACAGGATATTCGAGGCATGATTTTTCTATCCAAGGCTCAAGATCTGTGAGCGGCAAGGCTGACTCCTTCTCTTGCGGCTACGAGCTCTGCGAGTCAACCCAAACCAGGCATGGAGTCCGTCGATGCAAGCGACAAGTTGTGTCCCTATAGCTCTTCCTTCACCGGTGATTTTTGGTGAGCTCATGAAACATAGTTCAGTTCAATCTCTAGAACACTGAATAATTCAGAGAGATGCCTTGTTCATGTGGTGATGCTTGGTATCTTCGTTGCCCTGTTTTGGTTCTCTGGTCATCTTCTGTGTAGTTTCTTTCTGATCGAGTGGTGGTGAAATTGGTCATGAACCATGTTTATTTCGCCTAGATGAACGAACTGCTTTGGTGGTGAAGTTGGTCATGAACCCTATTACTTTCGTCTTGATGAACTAATTTGGTGGCGAAATCGGTCGTTAACTCACTTGATTTAAACTAGATGTACTAATTTGGTGATCAAATTGTGTTGATTTCATGATTGCGGTGATAAATGGGACTGGTCGATGGTTGCCGATCACTGTTATGTGAAACTCTTTCCTTTATCCTATTCTATACTTGGCACAACCTGCTGCACCAGTTTGAAGTTGTAGTGTTTGCACAATTACGATTTACGATCTGGTATGATTAGCCACACGGTGGTGGTGAAACTGGTCATGAAAACTTTGTTGATTTCCTAAGTACATTGGCATGATGAACTCCTTTGGTGGTAAACTAGTAGTTAATGATTGATGTTTGTTTGTCAGTGCTCGTCGGTGTTTGTTAGTGTTAATGATTAATGTTTCGTGGTAAACTGGTAGTGTCGTGGTGGTGGCATGGCAGATGGCATGAGTAGGCTAAAGATGGGGCCAATGTGTGCTAGTGGTATCCAGGAAGGGATGCTGCAGTGGTTTCTACACACGAAGAAGTCTCTCACGATCCTTTCTTAGATCAACAATGGTTACACTTGCTCCTTGAGCTGTATCAGAGGGAGAGGAGGAAGAAGCACTCAACTACCCTCTAAGTGTAAAATGAATCGATCCCCCTCTTTGGAGGTCCTGGATCACCTTATAAAGGGGTGTCTAGGTTACATTAGGGATGGCATGCATGGCATATTCCTCGAATATGCTCACCCCAAAATAGTAATTCGGTGAGAGCCTTTCCTTGTCTCCCTTCTATCGACGGAAATAACCGAGAGCCCACGACATGTGAGCGTTGGGATATGGGACTATCACCTCCGTGACACCTCTCCTGACGGTTGTCTGTAGCACTTGGCACTTTATAGATTCCTGGTGAAGAGACAGAGGGTAGTGTTGACTTTGGGGCTGGTTTTCTCCTTCTCAAGCAAGATTCCCTGTGACTCGCCTTCGCCTAGCATGACTCGTCCAAGATCACACCTAAAAGTACAAAGCATAGTATATTATGTGCCGACATATGTAATATGTCAGCCGAGTCAAGCCTTATCAGCCTTACTCGGATTAATCCGGTCCTTATTCGGCCGGCATTCGTATTACTCGGCCAAGTCATCCTTTGACCCGGCCAATATCCCCGGTGGATCTTGCCCTTTTACCTTAGCTCGACCCTACCTGGGGTCATCCCCCCAACAGGTAGGAACATACTTGTAGCATCCCATCTGTCTAACATCTGTAATACTACATGGTTCCTAATAAAATGCTACTTCCTACATATTATTCTTATATTGCATCATCATTGTATCATGCTCATGTCATCATGCCACCTTGCATTTCAGCATCATATAAAACCCTTTATCTGGTTCTTCTTTGATATGCACTTGTATCCTAATTAATACTAGCATAATGCCCGTGCATTGCTATGGGTTAACAAATTACTTGTATATGAAAGATACAATCTAACATGCTATGCAATTTTACTGATATCCTGTGTGAAGTGCAGTATTGAACAAAATGCAGAACCCTAAAATTGTTTTGCTAATTTGTACCTGAAGTGAGATACCTGAACCAACTATTTCACCCAAAAAATATAACAATATGACAATTGGCAAAAATGAGACATAAATATGTGCTATTTGGACTGATAGAAATAAAATTGCAAAATAAAATGATAGAATATAGTGAAATGATATGATTTTGGTTTTTTTGTCGAGCTGAATTTGTTTGTTTTTTATATTAACAGCTAATTATTATCTCATATGCCAATAATCTTTTTTTTGTAAATGGTAGCAAATGATAGTTACATGTTTTTTTATCGAAAACAAAAGAGACTTACGTAAATAAAACACGGTACTGACACACACATGATACCTTAGATACCCACACGTGCAGTGGTAGCTTACATATACACACACGCTGACACGCACCCACAGAGTGGCCAGTCCAAGCAAAAAAAGTCGCCAGCGGTCGAGCACATAACATGGTGGACACAACACATCCGCATCCGACACGTCTCCAACGCACAGACACACGCCCCACGCGATCCCACCTATCGATCAATCCCACCTAGCCCATGTCTTCCTACATTGCGAGCACCGCCACTGACCTCGGTCCCTGCCTGGTTCGGTCGCCTCCTTCCTCCCTTTGTGCTAGCGCTCGAGCTCCGGGCGTCCCCGTTGTGCCCTTGTCGCCTGAGGTCCTCGTCGCCACCTCTACCTCGCGCGTGCCCCGCTCCTCTTTCCGGCCACGCCAACACGGGGCCCTCGCCCCTCCACTCAAGAACAGTCGTCGCTGTCTCCACATCGCCTCCACCCGGCGGCATCGCGCGAGGCCACCCCTGCACTGCAGACCACGAGAGAACCTAGCTGACAAACATGCAAAACACAAGGGACAGATGGGTCGGAGAGGCGACGGGCGATGGAACAGGGGCAGCGCTGTGAGCTCACATGGGTTGGGAAAGGCCGTTGGGGCGGGAAGGGCGCTTGCAGAGGCAGGCGTAGGGCGACGGTGACGCGCGTGGCTTGGCGAGGAGCAGCGAGCGGCGACAGGGCCGTGGCTGACGATACCGATGGAGGGCAGGGGCGCGCGGGGCCACGGCCGGGATGCCGGGCGACGCATGCGGCTGGGATTGCTGGCGGAGGAGGCGGAGAGGGCGTCGGCTACCGGAGACGGTGGCGTGGCTGTGGCCTCAGAGGTGTCGGGCGGAAGGCGCAGGCGGGCGGGAGTTGGTGGCATGGTTTGCAGGAGGGAGAGAGCAGAGGAGTGCGGGGTCGATCATGGTTGGGTCCCGCGGGGAGCGTCACTAGGTGGGGTGGAGATTGAACAGTTCTGGCTTTTTATTTTGCGGTGGCAGGCCTTATAATTTGTCCAAACAGTCAAATCGTCCCAGAAAAATCAGAACGAAAATCAGGGGTACGGACGAACCTACCTCTGTGTAAATTAGTAGATAGATATAATTGCTTCTTGATATATATTGTATTTGGTTATTGATTATTGTTACATGCCCAATATGAGTTGACAGAATCTCTTTTAAAATCCTTCCACCTACTAACTTGATAATGTTAACTTCCTTTAGATACCATCTATCTCTACCGTACCTTATATAGGTGGGCATTATATATTCTCTTGGCATTTAAATTCTTAGCTCACATATAGACTCATTTGGATCTTGTTTCTTTGTTTTCTCTTATTCTTGTAAGAAGCCCAAATTGTTTTGGAGGCATCCTTCTTTTTCCTGCCTTCCTACCGCATGGCTGTCTTTTATCTCTATTTCTCTTCCTACATCAGATTTAACACAGTTCCAATTGTTTTCTTTTGTTAGAAAACATCTTGTGTCAATTCTCCAAAAAGCTGGCCATTCTCCTATTCTTGCAAATACCCATATCTAGTAATCTTGGTTTTTCTTGTTGCTGGCTTTAGAGTTTCTAACCATATCCTTGTTTTTTATTCTGTGCTATCTCTAATCCTAGCTCTTCTCAGTTACTGGACAAACCAGTGTTTTGGTTCGGTTCCTGTTCTGACGCAGAGAGCTGCTGCAGCAGCGATCGCTAGCAGCAACCAAGTCGCATCCTCCAGCGCTACTAGCACTTGCGACCCAGGACCGCAGCAGCAGTGCAGCCCAGGCAGCGCTCCATCTGCTTCCAGTTTCCCTCCCTGCCGCCGTCATGACTGCGCTGACAGTAGTTCCAGCGCCCGCTTGAGCACCGCTGCTGCAACCGTCGACCTCGCGCCGGAGGCAACCCGGGCTTGTCTCCGCCGTCTACTTCCTGGAGCGAGGAGGAGCAGGCGAGGCCGACGTGCTCCGTTCTTGTTGCTAGAGTTGCAGTCTCCCGTCTCCGCCGGCCGATCGCTGCCGACCATCTCTCGGTGAGCCTTCCGTCTCGAGCCTCTCTGGTCTTGCCTTGCATCGTCGCCGCAAGCTGCGCGCGCCATGTTCTGCAAACGGCAGTAGCAGCAGCCGCGCCTAGCAGTAGCAGCAGTGCCGCGCGCACCGGAGCCCCGCTGCCCTCTTTTTCCCTGCCAACCACGACCACTGCAGCCTGCCTCCGTCGATGCTCCAAACACCAAAATTGTAGCCGGCTGTCCCCTCGTTCCATCCCATAAAGAATCACTCAAAAAATACCTCTCAGTCTATCGGAATCGTCCGGAGAAGATAGCTCGATCTCAGCCTCTTTTTCTGAATTTATATCCCGTCTGATCTACAATTTTTTTTTTTACGGCGTCGAGAGATCTGTATTCATTTGCTCGCCATCGTCGACCGGAGTAGGGATCAGCTAACAGTTTTTGCAGGTTTTCCAGTTCAGTATCGTCAGTAAAACGCCTTATTTTGCCTTATGTTCATCGCAAGATCGCTTCGTCCTCCATCCACCTCCCGCCGTGTTCTCTTCTCCAAAACAATCTCGATGTTTTTCTCTTTCCAACAAGCTCTATCACGATCAATTCGGAGCACCACACCCTCAGCATCGTCGATGCACCTTGGTACAAATCACTGTCAGTTTACGTACGTCTGCGACAGTTTGTTTTGGAACATGTTCCCAATTTTTTTCCCTTCCAGATCAATAGATCTCCGACGAATCTTTTGATGCTAATCTATCCTCCAATGTACCAGATCCATCTTGCTTCAAACGATATACAAAACGGAGTTTCCAGTCGATTGTAATTTTTCATCAAAGTTCGGCCGAATTCACTGTATCGCGCTGAAAAGGTTCAGTTTCATTTCAGTTAACCCGAACACGGCCAAATCAATCTTTTCATATCGTCGATCTGCTTTTTTTTTCATTAGATTCAAGTGTCCTAGAGGCTATAGCCCTTGTGCCCATAACCGTGTGGTCTAGAGAGCAAATTGTTGAAATTTGGTGAGTTTTGGTCCGTTGGCCTATTAGACAAACTCTGAAATTCTCTTTGGTCCACTTGTATATGGTAGCATATGGCTGTGCTACTGGTGCTAAAGTTTTGTCCCACATTGCTAGTTGAAGGGGAGTTGGACCACCTTATATAGTTGAGTGTTGCACCACTCACTAAGGTGTGACAAGAAGAGTAGCCCTTGCGCACTCCTCCTCCGACGTCGCCTGGCCACGACGCTGCCGTGCTGGGTTATGGGAATCAAGAACCCACGACGTCGTCCGACGACGAGTTTCCGAACGACGACTTCTTTCCGGACGTCAGCGACCTCTTCGACAACCTCAACATGGGCGACGCTGCTGCTACTGCTGCTATTCAGCCTACACTGTACGTGATACTCAACTGTCTTTTACGGATTATGCTAGAGTTCTCTGTTCTAGCGTTTGGTGTAGATGTGATAGGTTTATCTTCTATAGATGTAATCTATTCATCTATTTTATTGATCTGCATAATTGGTTTTAGTACCGTTTGTATGATCATGTTTTATCAATTTATTATTCGGATTAAATCATATGGATTATTGCTTATATTTTCAACAATCCAAAAACCTGATTATAGGCAACTGAATTCCACTGGTGTAGCCGCGGCTACTAGGCCGTCTCCTTTTGATGGCATGCACTATAAGAGATGGCGCAAGAGAGCAGTTCTCTGGTTTGAAAACCTAAACTGCTATAGCGCCACTCTTGGCAAGCCTGAAGGAGATCTTTCTGCTGAGCAGAAAGCGAACTTCAAGAAAGCCGATACCATGTTTATAGCGGCTTTGCTCAGTGTTCTTGGAGACAACATTATTGACCCTTATATGTCATTTGATAATGGCAAGGACGCGTGGGAAGCGCTCGAGGCCAAGTTTGGGGTCTCGGACGCTGACACTGAGTTGTATGTCATGGAGCAATTCTATGACTACAGGATGGTTGATGAGCGCTCCTTCGTTGAGCAAGCTCATGAGATACAATCACTTGCCAAAGAACTTGAGCAGTTCAAGTGTTCCTTACCTGACAAATTTGTGGCTGGTGGCATTATTGCCAAGCTTCCTCCTTCATGGAGGAACTTTTCTACTTCTCTGAAACATAAGAGACAAGAGTTTTCCGTTACGGATCTCATTAGGTCTCTTCATGTGGAAGAGAATGCGAGAGCAAAAGACAAAACTGCTCGAGGGTTTGAGGGATCTTCTAGTGCCAATTTGGTACAGAAGAAAAACTTCCAATCCCACAAGTTCAAAAACAAGAACAAATCTGAAGGCAAAGGGAAGTTTGATGGCAAGAACAAGGCCACATACTCAACCAACTTCAAGAAGAAAAATGATAAGAGGAAAGGCTCTTGCCACGTCTGTGGTGATACTGATCATTGGGCTCCTAGCTGCCCTAATCGCTTTGATAAGAGTCAACATGGGAACAGCGGCAAGACCGCTAATATTGTTATTAGCGATACTGAGGTGAAGGATGCTGGGTACGGTATTTTATCTACTATCCTTTCAGTATGTCATTCTCCTGATTGGTGGATAGACACGGGTGCTAATACACATGTATGTTTTGATATTTCCATGTTTTCCTCTTATTAGTTCTCAAGGACATCTTCCCTGCTGATGGGAAACAGCTCACGTGCTTCTATTCATGGTGTTGGTACGGTAGATCTGAAGTTTACTTCGGGGAAGACCGTACAGCTAAAGAATGTGCAACATGTTCCATCCATCAATAAGAATCTCGTCAGCGGTTCACTTTTATGTCGAGATGGATTTAAGTTGGTGTTTGAGTCCAATAAAGTTATAATTTTTAAGTATATACAATTTGTTGGAAAGGGTTATGAGTGCGGAGGTCTGTTCCGCTTGTCTTTGTCAGACTCATGTACTAAAGTTATTAATCATATTTGCAATGATAATGAGTCCAATGTTTGGCATTCACGACTCTGTCATATTAACTTTGGTTGCATGACGCAGCTAGCCAATATGAGTTTAATTCCGAAATTTACCACTCTCAAAGGTTCTAAGTGCCAAGTTTGTGTGTAAGCAAAGCAACCCCGCAAGTCTCATACAGCTGCGGAACCGAGAAACTTAGGACCGCTAGAACTTATACATTCAGATCTTTGTGAGATGAATGGTGTGTTGACAAAAGGTGGAAAAAGATACTTTATGACGTTAATTGATGACTCCACTAGATACTGCTATGTTTATCTTCTGAAATCTAAAGATGAAGCTTTGAACTACTTCAAAATCTATAAAGCTGAGGCAGAAAACCAAGTTGATCTTAAAATCAAGCGGCTAAGGTCGGATCGTGGTGGAGAGTACTTTTCAAATGAATTTGATTTATTCTATATGGAACATGGTATTATACATGAGAGGACGCCTCCCTACTCACCTCAGTCAAATGGGGTGGCCAAAAGGAAGAACCCCACTCTAACTGATTTGGTTAACGCCATGTTAGATACATCGGGTCTTTCCAAGGAATGGTGGGGGGAGGCGCTAATGATCGCGTGTCATGTCCTAAACCGTGTTCCTATAAAGGATAAAACCACGACTCCATTTGAGGAATGGGAATAGAAAAGGCTTAAACTCTCTTACTTACGAACTTGGGGTTGTTTGGCGAAAGTCAATATTCCAATACCCACGAAGCGAAAGCTTGGACCAAAAACCGTGGATTGTGTTTTTCTGGGATATGCTTTTCATAGCATTGGCTATAGATTTTTGATAGTAAAATCTGAGGTATCCGACATGCATGTTGATACAATTATGGAGTCAAATGATGCGACTTTCTTTGAGGACATCTTTCCTATGAAAGGTATGTCTAGCTCATCAAATCAGGAGATGACTAGCTCATCTAGTCAGGAATTTGCTATAATTCCTGAACCCACTATGCCGATAGAACACCATGATGATCATGTGGAGGATGGCAATGAAGCTCCCAAAAGGAGCAAGAGACAAAGGACTACAAAGTCATTTGGTGATGATTTCATTGTGCACCTTGTGGATGATACTCCCACTTCTATCTCAGAAGCCTATGCATCTCAAGATGCTGACTACTGGAAGGAAGCTGTCCGAAGCGAGATGGACTCCATCTTAGCTAATGGTACTTGGGAGATCACTGATCGTCCTTATGGGTGTAAACCTATAGGATGTAAATGGGTGTTCAAGAAAAAGCTTAGACCTGATGGTACTATTGAAAAGTACAAGGCACGTCTTGTGGCTAAGGGTTATACCCAAAAGGAAGGTGAAGACTTCTTCGATACCTACTTACCTGTAGTCAGATTGAACACTATTCGAGTACTACTTTCCTTGGCTGCCTCACATGGTCTTCTCGTTCATCAAATGGACGTTAAGACAACTTTTCTAAATGGAGAGCTAGATGAGGAAATTTATATGGAGCAGCCTGACGGATTTGTAGTAGATGGTCAAGAAGGAAAGGTGTGTAAGTTAGTGAAGTCTTTGTATGGTCTTAAGCAAGCTCCTAAGCAGTGGCACGAGAAGTTTGAAAGAACTTTAACTGCTGAAGGCTTTGTTGTAAATGAAGCTGATAAATGTGTGTACTATCGCCATGGTGGGGGCGAGGGAGTTATTATGTGTCTCTATGTTGATGACATATTGATATTCGGGACCAACCTCGCTGTTATCGAGGAGGTTAAAGAGTTCCTATCTCGCTGCTTTGAGATGAAGGACTTGGGAGTGGCTGATGTAATCTTAAACATCAAGCTACTAAAGGATGACAATGGTGGGATTACATTGCTTCAGTCTCACTATGTGGAAAAGATATTGAGTCGCTTCGGGTATAGCAACTGCAATTCTTCTCCAACGCCTTATGATCCGAGTGTGCTACTTCGAAAGAATCGAAGGATTGCTAAAGATCAATTGAGATATTCTCAAATTATTGGCTCGCTCATGTATTTAGCCATCGCTACTAGACCTGACATCTCCTTTGCTGTAAGCAAACTGAGTCGATTTGTGTCAAATCCTGGAGATGATCATTGGCATGCTCTTGAAAGAGTTTTGTGCTATTTGAAAGGCACTGTGAGTTATGGTATTCACTATACTGGGTATCCACAGGTACTTGAGGGTTATAGTGATTCAAACTGGATATCTGATGCTGATGAGATTAAGGCCACAAGTGGTTATTTGTTTACACTTGGTGTTGGCGCTGTTTCCTGGAAGTCTTGCAAGCAGACCATCTTAACGAGGTCAACAATGAAAGTAGAACTCACAGCATTAGACACAGCCACTGTTGAAGCAGAGTGGCTTCGCTAGCTCTTTGATGGACTTTCCTCTGGTTGAAAAACCAATACCCGCCATCCCGATGAACTGTGATAATCAAATTGTGATCGTCAAAGTAAATAGTTCTAAGGATAATATGAAGTCATCAAGGCATGTGAAGAGGAGATTGAAATCTGTCAGGAAACTGAGAAAATCCGGAGTTATTGCGTTGGATTACATCCAAACATCTAAGAATCTGGCAGATCCCTTCACAATGGGTTTATCACGCAATGTGATAGATAATGCATCGAGGGAGATGGGTTTGAGACCCACGCTATGAGTTGATCCCAGTGGCAACCCACTCTATGTGATCGGAGATCCCGTGAATTAGAGCTGGGAGACAAGCTGTTGGTCAGCTGAGAGGAGAGTATCCCCATATTATATTTACATCTCCATAAAGATATAATACTCTCTTAATCTGCATGGCAGGTTGATATTTATCTTAATGTGTTCCAAGTGGCTTTTTATAAGCGGAGATGTTGTCCTGCAGAACATCTCTTGAGGAACACACCTATATGAGTCTGACTCGCAGTCCGTGAGAGTTGGATGCTCTCTAATAAACTCATGAAAGACCCCGGAGTATGACGCATAAGCTCTAAACCGCGGGGAAGCCGACGGTAGCCCTGTACCGGTCTAGATTTTGTGTAAAACTAGCGCGCAGAAAACTTGTAGTTCAAGGCATAGTCCACTATTCAAGTTGCTAGCTAGCGTAGCATGAAGTTTAACGTGGAAGTTCAACTTAACAGTCTCCACTACACACCGTTATATAAAACAATGTTCTGAAAGAAAAGTGATGTGATGTGCCAATGAGACTTTGTGGGGGATTGTTGGAATTTGGTGAGTTTTAGGCTGTTGGCTCATTAGACAAATTCTGAAATTCTCTTTGGCCCACTTGTATATGGCAGCATATGACTGTGCTAGTGGTGCTAAAGTTTAGTCCCACATTGCTAGTTGAAGGGGAGTTGGACCACCTTATATAGTTGAGTGTTGCACCACTCACTAAGGTGTGACAAGAAGAGTAGCCCTCGTGAACTCCTCCTCCGACGCCGCCTGCCTCGCCTCGTCACGACGGGTGCGCGCGCCGCGGGTTGCGGGAATCTCGCCGAGCCGAGCTTTATTTTCTGGTTGGGAAAACTGATTATGAGTCATTAACAGATGCGTTAATTACAACTGTTTCCAGTTTTTATGGACGTGGCTGTTACCGACTCGGACGTGGGCTGAGCCCACGATCTTCCTAACCTGCACTATATAAGCGTCTGCGCTAAACCTAATTGGTGAATCAATCCACACACGCGCCTACCTCCAGAACCTTGCGCCACCGCTTTCGTCTTCCTCATCCCGGCTTGCGACGTGCACCGCAGATCAGGACAGTAGGCCTCCGGAATCCCGCTTCTCGTGAACCTGTACGGGTAAGGGGCGATCAGGTTTTTGGGGAGCACTCAAGCGCGGCTACTGGCAACCATGACATTGTCCGACGACGAGTTTCCGAACGACGACTTCTTCCCGGACGTCAGCGACCTCTTCGACAACCTCAACATGGGCGAAGCTACTGCAACCGCTGCGGCTGCTGTTCAGATTACACTGTACGTGATACTCAACTGTCTCTTACGGATTATGCTAGAGTTCTCTATTCTAGCGTTTGGTGTAGATGTGATAGGTTTATCTCCTATAGATTTAATCTGTTCATCTACTTTGTTTATCTGTATAATTGGTTTTAGTAGCGTTTGTATGATCATGTTTTATCAATTTATTATTCGAATTAAATCATATGGACTATTGCTTATATTTCCAACACAAATCCTAGATCCGGTTTTACCAGCTTTTATTTTTATCTCTCTCAATTGTTACTCTGGTCTGAACCTAAAGCTAATCCTAATTCAGTTAAGCTTATTTCTCACGTTGGCTCATGTGCTTATAAGCACAATTGCATTACCAGGTCCCTATCCACACAAGCTTTTGCACAACAAATCCCCAGATTCATATATCCTATCTTCCAAAACCTTAGCTCTAAACCATATGATGTAACCATGAAGAGTTTTGTTTTTGTTTGATCCAAACATTTTGAATATAAATTTCTTATACTGTTTGGATGCTCCTAAATAGTCAAACGATTAACCACTTTGCCATTTTATATTAATCATGCAATAATTCATATATTTCAATCCATACTTCCAAATTTGACATATAATATATGTTTTTGAATCAGAAAAACATGAGGAATCTGTTTATGCTATTTAAAATATCTTTTGAGCAATTTAAAAATTTCGAAATAATTTAATTGTTAATAAATGCCATTTCTTAAATATTGCATAACTTTAAATCCGTAACTCCGAATTCGACAAATGATATGTCTAAGTCGATTAGCTCGGCGAGCCCGTTCTAACTATGCATTCCATGATATGGATTGTAGCATGCATCATATAACTATTAATTAATCAGAACTGTTTATGAAAGTAAAACATGCCCAAGTAAATCAACAAAGTGCTTTATTATTGTTTTCACTTCTCACCCATGCCATGCTATGTTATACCATATAAATTGTGCATCATATCATCATGGCATACCTTATTTGCTTGTTGCATATGATTTATATGATTGTGCAATCTATTTATTTCGGTCCCTTGTGTGTTTGGTTTTTATTCGGATAGACGCTGAGCAAGGAGCTTACCAGGAGACTCAGGAGTTCTACTCGGAGCCAATTTATTTTGCAACTGAACCTTCAGGCAAGCATTTCCCCATGCTTGCACTATATATAGTACCTATTGCATCTATCTTATTCTTACATCATGTGTCGCGATTCGAATAAAATTGAATCCCAAGTATTGCATAGCCTTTATTTTTAAACCCCACCGCAGCTTGTTCCCCAATCCTCTGGGCCATTACTATAGGAGTTGTTTGAGCCACGCGGGCCGTAAAAGTGCATCTGTATGGTTTGTGAGTGTATTTGAAGAATGAGATACCTAAATAACTGAATTGAGTAGTAATGAAATAACTAAAGAAAGAGGCGCCGGTGGGCAATAACTGAGATCTGGTTTTTATCCGTCCACTTGTGTTCCGTAGGACCCCAAGTACTTGATACATGTTCCTCGACTATCGCGCTATCCGCATGTGGGACCATGAATCCCCTTAGTCCTAGCTTGAGTCATATTTAATTTCTCGGGGCCACAAAGTAGTTTGGGGCTTTATTACTATCATGTACTTATGTCATGCTTTACTGATTTATGTACTATTACGCGTGGAGCGTCTGTACTGTTTAGGAATTGTGATACGTTTATGTGGTATTGACAAGCCACTCACACTTTCGGGTTCCCAGTCGTTTACAGCCGTTGATACAAACCTCTGGGTCCGTCTCAGAGCCGTCCAACTTCGTCGCGGGGCTTAGGGGGGTGGCCCTTGAAATCAACTATGAATCTTGCGAATGCTTCATCGTGATGCCTCGTTGGGTTTTCATTTGGTTTTTCCGAGGTTGATCGTGCGTGTGTTGCTATTTGTGCATCCCTACAGGGTAAATCTTTCTGAAAGCCGTGTCCGCGTTTATGGACGACTTGGAGCACAGTTTCTCGATCATATACAAGCATAACTACAACACCGCTTTTAAAATGACTAAGACTTGACTAGTAATAGCGCAATACTCATGGAATGATTAATAAAATTTCCAACAGATGGGATGTTCTTCCACCTTCTCATTTGGGAACGGGGAGGTGGGCGAGAAAGATGTATTATTGTTGATATATATCGGTTGGACAATTCATGTTTAATTAACGAGCGTCTGTCTATATTTGGTTGGGCAGATGTGGTAGCGTGTCTCTATAGAACTGCTAGGCTTTATTTTCGCTGCAATTGCGTCCCCCAGGTCGTTCCCTTTAGATGCATAAAGACTTGCTGAGCCCCCTAGGTACTCACACGATAAATATTTGGTTCAGATGGACAGGTTTACCCACACAAAGGATAATAGGTTGAAGAGACCGATGATGGAGGCAACAACCATCATGCGTAGAGTTTCCGGGGCTTGGAGATCTTGAGATCATGTGGGCGGGATGTGCTTATTTTCAGGGCGTCTTACGCAGATTTGCTTTTTGTCCGTACTCGGATCTTGTCTTCCGCTTCCGCTTGATACTCTGATGTATGCTATTTGATGATGTATCCTAAACTATTAGAATTATCTAGGATATTGGATCTTGCCGTATGGTGTTGAATATTTCTATTTCTTTTAGATGGTCTGGCTCTGATGTACTCTTGTATGTCGCTGACATACACACTTGTGTATGTTATGTTGTCGCATGCCTATCGACTATGCCGCTCGTACTTGTCCCGATGTTCTTGCAAAGTGGATGGAGTGTTTGCCGGTACCGCGTCCTGTTCTGCTCAGACGGGACCTACCCGTGGGTGGCCCTGGGCCTCCTAGGTAGGACACCTCATGCACTTTGGGTTCATTCCAGGCTTGTTATTTAGAGCGTAGTGTCCGAGGTATTAGAATACTACTGTTAGGTTCTTATTAATTCTTTGACTCGAACTTACTGCTGTTAGAAATTTATTGTTTATGTTAGGAGGAGATGTAAATTAGTGCTGGTTGATTTACTGAAATGGGAGTGCATCAATTTATTGAAATAGGAGTGAATCAGTTTATTGAAATTCTGTACTTGAGTGCATATGTGAGTGTTGTTTGATTTAGACTCCTAGATGCAGTAATGCATAAATGGGAGTTTGAGTGAATCCGTACAAAGAAATAACTATTTCTACCTTAGTAAATTATTAGTAGTCTTGTTAACTTGGAAGGTGAGCTTCTTAGCTCTAGAAGGATCATATGCTGTTACATGAATAGTAACTATGATTTCTCTTTTAACTTAATGACTTGTTCATTGAAATAGACAGTCTGTGACCTATCAACTTGTGTCAAGTTTTTTTCAAGAGATAGAGACCTAATTGAAGTCATCTACATAGCTTTATGTAACTTTGTTACCTAATGATAATACTTCTATTATTATAGTTACTGAAGCAATCTAAAGGAGCTATCTACATACTACAGAGATGGGTTCCCAGCTCAGCATGGATCTTCACCTTGACCAATAAGCTTTCTAGAGAAACGCAAGACAGTCAAAACTAGACTTGTCCTTGTAGTTCTAAGAAGGTTGAAGAGATAGTCTACGTGCTCGACCTGAGTAGCATCGGGGACCTCAGTAAAGATAGAGACCTCCTAGATCTGCAAGGACCTCAGTAGCATCGGGGACACCGGTATGTTCTGTCCCAATCTTTTCTCTGTTTGTTATGCTCTAGTTAAAAACAGTAAATGGAGTACATGAATATTTTTGCATTATTCATTTTTTTGCATATAAAAACAAAATTCAGAAGCAGCTTCACCTTTGAAGTATGTCTGCCGTGGTTTCAACTACAGAAAAAGAACCAAAATTCTGCTTGGCACTATTTTGTCTCAACTTCCAAGTCTATTTGCATGCAGATTATTTACTCCTTTATTGAGAACTAGTTTCTTGGCTCAATTATACTTATATAAATTTTCTAATATTTCATATTTACCTTGAACTAGGATCAAGAAAAAAAGCTTATGGATGCACTTCTTGAACTCTCTGAAATATCATTTGCTTGTAGTATTAGTTCAGAAACACTACATCCCACAGCAACCCCAAGGACAAGGATCCCCGCCGGAGTTATGGAAGGTACATGACAAGGCAAACTTTTTTTCTTCAATGGTTCATGTATTTGAGGTAATTACTCGAGAAACAAAATTCTTCTTTCGTAATTTTACCATTCTTTGCTCAATTTGACTATACAAATCAGTTTAATCAGAGCATTTCTCAATTGCATCTCTAAGTAACATGATAGCAGAAACAATCTACTAATTACACGAAAACAAAAAGTTACCGGTCACTACAATCTTTTACAACAAACACACTAATGTGATTAACACTAGATTCCTCCTGCTTTTGTTCTTGATGGAGTATATTTCTTCATCTTCTCCACACCTTCTACCTGAAATTCTGAACTACTTTTTCCATAAATCAGAGGCCAGCATCTGAATGAGGCGATGAGGATCATAGGCTAGAATCTAAATGACCAGCTTCTTGAAGCAGGTACACACCAATCAAACTGTGTTCTCTGCTTCTTCTTCAGGGTGCATGTTCAAGCACACTTGTATATTCATTGTCTTGTTTCTGCTAGACTTCAAGGATGTGTTTTATGGAATTGCTACAAATTAATTCCATTTTTTTTTCTTTACACCTGTTTATTGCTACTAAGAATTAATATCCTACCATTACAACACTTAAGCTCTGATGTACTTGCAGCTCTGAACATGTAGCTTATACGTTCTTATTCTTCAGAAACTCTGAATCTCGATGGGAGGGGAGTAGAAGTAGAAAGTTCCAGCGGCGGCTAGGGAGAACCTGTAGAAGTGGCAGTTCCCGTGGCAGTACTACATGAAGTAGCCGCATCTCTAGGTACACAAACGCTGGTGAGTTGGACACGATCGGGTGCTCGCGTTCAGGAGCTGCACGAGGCCATAGAGCTTGGGAGCTAGATGTCGGTGAGCTCGCCCAGTGCCGCCATCACACGATGAGCGGGACAACGGAATTAATCTATCGTCCTGTGCCGCCTCGAATCCATGGATGCCGCTGAGCTGTAGGCATCCCGGAACTTGGTGCCAGTGAGCTCGCCCAACATCGACATCTTAGGACGAGCAATGGGATTCTTCTAACAACGAGCATGGTCAAGATGGGGCGAACCATGTGGGATCCCTCTGACAGTGACCAGAGCAGCGGTGCGATGCGAGGGAGCAAGGATGCTGGAGACTGCCGGGGGAGCAGGCGGACTGCGGTGCATCCACAAGATTTGATTTTGATTCGACGAAATTTGATACAGTTTAACTGTATTAGGGAGTTTTTTGCAGAAAAAAATCAACTAGAAGGGGGAGGATCCGCGACATCTTTTATGGGACGAAGGGAGTATTAAAAATCATCATTAACAACAATATAAACATGCCTAAAAGTAATAAGAAATACAATTAGGCCATTGGGTCATCTACCAACGACTACAAACACTAGCACGAGTCAAAGGCGCACCGCCGTCCTCGGCTCTCCATCAATGGAGCCCGAAAAATCTTGTCATAGTAGAGCTTGTTGTAGTAGAGGGGAAGTCATCGTGCTAAGGTCAAGATGGACTAGCGCACCAGAACAACAACCATGCTAATGATGGCAACCGTAGATCGAACGATACTGACCTGAAATCACACCAACGAACATGAAAATAGGTCAGATCCCGGAAGATTTGCCGGACAGACAACTCCGTGCACCCTTCATCGGTGCTAGATACACCACCAGAACGAGGACTTGTTTGGACAAGTTTCTGCGTATATTATTCTCAAAGAATATGGAATAAAATCCCCCTACATAATAATAACACAAGATAAAAGTGGTAAATAAAGATATATATATACTACATCCATTTCAATGAATAAGGTGTTTGGGATATGCTATATGGGTATCCTCATAGCATGTCTCTTATCCGGATAACCCGGGTGGCCCACAGTTGGTAGCATGGCCCATGGTCTGCTGGGCGGGTCCGTTAGATGGATCCAGAAGGGAGACCCATGCCGAATAAAGGAAGCTACGGTGGAGTCACCAGCGTACCGGGAGACTTGGAGTACAAGACATACTAGACTAGTAGTAGACGGTGTAAGACTCTGTAACCTGTCCGGCTAGGACTTTTCCCTGTAACCCTAGGATCTGGCGACTATATAAAGTCAGGCCTATGGGAGCCTTTAGGACACAACTTCACATAACCTCGCATAGCGAACCTATCTCTGTAACTCAGCATATTGCCAATATAGTGATTTATAGCAGTAGTAGGATTCCGCCACCGTTGTGGGATCTGAACCTGGGTAAGCTGTGTTACCTCGTACCCGTTAACCGTCCGCCTTCCCCCATGTCTCTAAACACGCACTTTGAGGACCCCTCCATGGCGTACTCATCGACAATACCACGATAGTTGGTAGCCCACCGTGGGGCAAGAGGCGCTTCAGGCTCTTCAGCGGGCGAGGACCAAGATCTTCGCAGGAATAGGCGAAACCGTAGCCATCGCTCGCGTTCTCTTCTCCGGAAACGTTCCGATCATCCCTCCCGACGAATTCTAGATCCCGGCGAAGACGAACCCTACACGGTGTTCGATCGTTCCTATCAGAGACATCCACCTCTTCATTGGAGAAACCGACTCGGGCACTAGTTCCCTGGGAGTCGGAGGAGCATCAAGACCCGCACGGACCGCCTACGGGCAGGATACATTCACAGAAGGATCGATGTCGGATCTCTCCTTGGAGTTTGCCGGCAAAGATTGGAAAAATTCAAGACCCACCCAAACCGCCCCTGTGCAGGATATAACGGTGGAAGATCACTGCAAGTCCGCCGGCTTCGTCCGTGCGTCTGGACAGGAGAGATCCAAGTTCGTCGGCGTGGTTACCATCTTCGATCTGGCGCGTTGCGTTCAGAGAGAGGGTGAAAACACCCACGATTACCTTGCTAGGTGGCTCCGTATACGAGCCGATCTGGCGCACTACCCCAATGATGATGCCATGTATCACTTTGTGGAAGGACTAGACCACGGCACGCTTCTCCGGCATTCCCTAAGGCGCCAGCAGGCTTCGGGACGCCTTACCTTCGAAGGCATGGTAAACATCGTCAACAACTATGCGGAGACCGAAGCGGCAGCTCAGACAACGCTTGCACTCATTGACGGAGCCCCTCCGATTCAGCCACCACCACCACTGCCTCCGGCCGCCATAGCCGCAGTTGCGCCACCACCTCCAGTCATCGTCGCCGCTGTTGCACCTCCACCCCCAGTCATCGAGGAAGTCCTAGCACCCTCCGACTCTATGATTGACGCGCTATACGCTGACTTCAGTGCAGATTCAGAGGAGATATATTTCAGTCCAGAGGAACTAGACTCCGCCATGCAGGAGAAGGAGGAGGAGTACACGCGCGACGAGCAAGCCAACAACACCGTGACGTCTCGAGAGGTGTTCGTCACCATTGGGACGGCGATGGATGAAGATCAACCCGGACGAGCTCCGCCTATAGCTCTGGACAAAGGGAAGGGACCACCTATTGCTACCAACGATGATCGCGCAAAGGTCATGCACCCTCCGCCTAACCCAGTGCAACATCCACAGGAACTCGGCACCGGCCCGAACAACAACACCGCAAACCTGCCACCTCCAGCATCTACGTCTACTGCTGCCCAAGTTACTCCAGCTGATAGAGTGATGTACGACAATCTCCTCGTCGAGCCACTGACCGTCGCTCATATCCTGAACGTGACCCAGCTTGACGAGAAGCTCTAGCAGCTGCTAGAGGAAGCGCAGGACATCGCGGAGCAAGGCGCTAATCGAGATCTGGTCAACGCGCAGAAATCCATAGAGAAAGCTAGAGCAATGGAGGCCGAGTACAAGACTCTGCTGTAGCAGCATAAGGCCAAGAAATCTCCGGCTCACGTCATCAACGATCCTGGTGTACGGCGAAACTTAGGGTGGGCTCCCCACAAGACGGCACAAGCTAAGCCATACATTGACAGTGAAGGCAGACAGGTGATGCCCACTCCTCTCCTCAACTTCGCCATCGCCAAGACCCTTCTGGAGCAGGATAGATCGCCCGAGGCAGTGGACCAGGTCTATGACCTAGTGGCAAAGGTGGTGAAGCAGCAGGAAAAGGCCACCTCTCAGAGGCTTGAGTCTGACCCAACGTTTTGCCAGTCTAGCCAGCATAAGCCGCCAAGGGACAAATCTCCTCTTAATGTCGGGTCCCAGACGGGTTCATCAGAACAAAGACGGAGGGATGCGCGCAACAGGAAGGATGCTATCCCCATATCCTCCGACCACGGAGAAAAGGCCCAACCTCGTCGCCCATCGCCACCGCCCCGCTCCCCCCGACATCGCGAAGACCCCAAGGCTCGCCACCGTACGGATATGCCCCCACCAAGGCAGTGCGGCATCGTCATCCGCGGCAACAAGGAGCAGACCCGTCATGACGGAGAGCGTAACCAGGGACACAAGAGTAGGTCGCGCCATGATCCTCCGCATCCGGCAAGCAATCGTGATAGGCGTGAGGCGTCGTAGGAGGGTAATATCAAGAAGGCTAACCCACCGCCACCTCCGCCTCCGTCGCCACCTAGTAGTCACCATGGCAGAGGAGGCCCGCATCATTCACGCAGCCCATCCCCTGTTGACAAGAAGAAAAGAAACCCGGAGCCATACGATGCACGTTCACGGATCGATAAGATCCACGAGGCCCGGGAAGGACCATATCTGGGACCACGTTGCTTTGGACATGTGATACGGTCCGCAACTTACCCCAAAGGTTTCCGGATTGACAATACCATCAAGCCCTATGACGGCACCGCTAAGCCAGCTACATGGTTGCAGGATTACAGCAACGCGGTAGAGATTGCCGGGGGTAATCCCAACGTTGCCGTCAAGTACCTCCCATTGATGTTGGCGGGCACAGCCCGTCAATGGATTGATGACTTGCCGGGGAAATCCATCTGCAATTGGTTGGATATGCAAGAAGCGTTCACCAAGAACTCCGAGGGTACGTACAAATGTCCCTACACTATTGGCGATCTACAGTAGTGCGTGCAAGAGAAAGATGAGACATCTCGCGCCTACCTCTCCCGCTGGCTGGATATGAAAAATTCCTGCGCAGGAGTGCACGCTCAGACCGCCATGGCCGCATTCATTGATGGGTTGAAAAGGGGCACGTTGCTCCGACATAAGCTGAAGCGCTTGCAGGACAATCACCAACTTGACTTGAACCAGATGATTCAGTTGGCTAGTGAGTTCGCAGCTGCCGACGACGATGCTCACGGCTCTCTGCCGGCAACGGCCATTCCAACTCAAGCTCGGAGGAATAGCAGCACAAAGCGGAAAACCGCTCTAGAAGAAAAGCAAACTCCCGACATGGTCGCTATGACCTTTGCAGGATGAGGTGATGGCGGACAACGTGGAGCTGGTCGTGGGTAGCAGCGAGGAAGTGAAACTACCTCGACAGCGCTCCGCGTTCCCCAAACCTACAGAGTACCGCGATATGTCGTGCCTCATACACCTTGATGTCAACGGCAAGGCGACCCATACCAATCGACCCTGCAAGTTCTTCAACGACCTCAAGGAGGACCCGGAGTCTGGCTACAAGCAAAGTCGGAAGAACAGACCGCGAGGCAAGGGCAAGGGGAAGAAGAAGAAGGAGGAGTCCAAGGATTTAAGTGACATTGACGAGGATATTGACCCCAAGCACGCCGCCAAGAGCGACGGCAAAGGCAAGAACCCCTTCGAGAAGAAGGCGACCGTTTACCATACTTTCCTTGGCACCCCCACCGTCCGACAACAGAAGACCTCTATGAGGATACTGATGGCTACTCTACCCCCAGTTCCCTAGTACCTGCGCTGGTCGGAGGTTCCAATTACTTGGGATAGGAAGGATCACCCAGACCTTATCCCTACGGAGAACCAATACGCCATGGTCATCAACCCCTTGATTGATGGCATTGAGTTCACCAAATGTATGGTGGATAGTGGAAGCAGCATCAACATCATGTACCTGGATACACTGCAGAAGATGAACTCGATGGAGGCAAACCTAAGGTGGACCAACACTATCTTCCACGACGTAGTTCCTGGTCGGGAGGCTCGGTCCCTTGGGTGCATCACACTTCAGGTTGCCTTTGGCGATGTTAATAATTACCTCCAAGAGCGCATGACCTTTGAGGTGGTCCCCTTCAAGAGCGTGTACCACGTCATATTCGGCCGCGACATATCCACACCTTCATGTCCAAGCCATGCTTCGTCTACAACAAACTCAAGATACCCGGACCAAACGGTGTCATCACCGTATCCGGAAGCTTTACCAAAGCAAGAGACTGCAAGATTAATGAAGCAGCCTACGCGGAAGCTGTCCTCTACAGCGAAGAATTCAAAGAGATCTAGAGCAAGGTCGATGCTTCAGAGATGTCCGCGTCGAAGAAAAAGATCTCCGACTCCGCTCCAGCATTCAAGGCCGCCATCCAGACCAAGCCGGTGGAACTTGTGGTTGGCGATGCCTCCAAGACCACCGCCATTGGGACGAACCTGGATCCCAAATAGGAAAGCGCACTCGTCGAGTTCCTCTGTGAGAATAGGGACATCTTTGCCTGGCAACCTGCCAACATGAAAGGTGTACCTAGGGAACTTGCCGAGCACAGCTTAAACATTGATCCAAAATGCAAACCAGTGTAGCAACCTCTACGACGCTTTGGAGATGAGAAGAGGCGCGCCATAGGCAAAGAGATAGCTAGGTTACTTAAGGCTAGTTTTATCCGAGAAGTCCTTCACACCCAATGGATGGCCAATCTTGTACTTGTCCCTAAAAAGGGAACCAAAGAATTAAGAATGTGCGTTGATTACACCAGCTTAAACAAAGCATGCCCCAAAGATCCGTTTGCTTTGCCTCACATTGACCAAGTCATTGACTCGATGGCTGGCTCGGAACTTTTGTGTTTTCTCGATGCATACTCAGGATACCACCAGATCATGATGAGGAAGTCAGACCAATTGTCCATTTCGTTCACTACTCCATACAACATGTTTTGATATGTTACGATGCCCTTTGGGATGAAAAACGCAGGTGCTACGTACCAGCGGACAATGCAACATTGCCTGCACGACCAAATTGGTCGAAACGTTCACGCCTATGTGGACGATATAGCGGTGATGTCTAAAAAGTCAAATGACTTAATCTCCGACTTAAAAGATACCTTTGATAATCTCCGGAAATACAACATGATGCTTAACCCCAAGAAGTGTGTCTTCAGGTTTCTAGCCGGCAAATTGTTGGGCTTCATCATTTCCCAGCGTGGAATCGAGGTCAACCCAGAGAAAATCAAGGCCATCTTGAACATAAACCGTCCGACATGCCTAAAGGACATTCAACGACTAATAGGTTGTGTTGCAGCAGTTAGTCGGTTCGTCAGCTGACTTGGAGAGAAGGCCCTGCCGCTGTACAAGTTGCTGAAGAAGGCAAACAAATTCACGTGGACGGACGAAGAAGGTGAAACATTGAAGAAGCTCAAGGAGATTCTTTCCTCAGCGCCCATCCTTGCAGCACCCGAGCCTGGAGAGCCCATGTTAATTTACATGGCGACAACCAACCGGGTAATCAGCATCGTCGTCATGGTAGAGCGGAAGGAACCAGGCTATGAGCACGGATTTCAACGACAAGTTTACTACGTAAGCGAGGTCTTGACGGAGTCCAAGCAGCGTTACCCGCACTACCATAAGATAGCTTATGGAGTATTCCTTGCTTCTCAGAAGCTAAGGCATTACTTTCAGGAGCACCCAATTACAGTGGTGAGCAAGACTCCACTGTCCGACATTATCAACAACAGTGACGCTACGGGAAGGGTCGTAAAGTGGGGCATTGAACTTGCCGCCTTCGAGATCACCTACAAGAGAGGCGACGCTATCAAGTCACAAGCCTTGGCGGATTTAATTGCAGATTGGACAGAGATGCCAGATGCTACTCCGTTGTCGGAACTAGAGTACCGGGTGATGCACTTTGACGGATCAAAGCTGCTCAACAGCTCGGGGGCTAGTGTACTGCTACAGCACCAACTGGCGACAAGCTACACTATGTTCTGCAGATCCACTTCGAGGCTACGAACAACATGGCGGAGTATGAAGCACTCATTCACGAATTACGTGTAGCCAAGGATATTGGCATCAAGTGCATAGTTTGCTGTGGAGATTCCGACTTGGTTGCCCAGTAGGTGGCTGGCACCTAGAATGCGCGGAACCCTATGATGGCGGCATATCGAGACGAAGTGGACAAGATAGCCAAGAGCTTCTTGGGCTACGAGGTCAAGTATGTACCTAGGGAGAAAAACGAGGCGGCTGATCTGTTGTCTAAGCTTGGATCAGGGCGCAAACGAATTCCGCCAGGAGTTTTCCTAGAGCATCTACGGACACCATCCGTGAAGGGAGCAAACATCGACAACCCGGATAGAGTTGACTCTTTCGTCCACATGGTGGCAAAGGTCCCTCCGGCTTGGACAAAACCATTCATGGAATATCTCGAACACAGAACTTTGCCCGACGACAAGATTGAAAGATGGCAAATAGTACGTCGAGCGAAGGGTTATACCATAATCAATGGATAGATCTACAAAAGGAGCACTACTAGTGTATACCTTAAGTGTGTTTCCCAGCTAGAAGGTATTGAAATCCTACGTGAAATCCATCTCGGAGATTGCGGGCATCACGCTGCTCCTCGATCATTGGTCGCGAAAGCCTTCCAGCAAGGATTCTACTGGCTGACCACGAAGGCGAACGCCGACAAGCTGGTTGAGACATGCATGGGATGCCAGTATTATGCCCGACAACCACATGTTCCTGCTGAAGAATTGCGAACAATACCAATAACTTGGTCGTTTGCAGTGTGGGGGCTAGACATGGTGGGACCGTTACAGACAGCACCATGTGGGTTTACGCATCTGCTAGTAGCAGTTGATAAATTCACTAAATGGATAGAAGCTAAACCCATTAGAAAGCTTGATGGGGCAACTGCCCTCAGGTTTGTCCGGGATCTGGTGGTGAGATTTGGTCTCCCACATAGCATCATCACCGACAACGGTAGCAACTTGTCACTCGGAGAAGTGGAGTCATATTGTTGGGAGAAGGGAATCCGACTTGACCTTGCATCTGTGGCACATCCACAATCTAATGGTCAGGTTGAGCGAGCCAATGGATTAATTCTGCAGGGAATAAAGCCACGTCTTGAGGCACCGCTACATAGAGCAGCTGGAGCCAGGGCGGAAGAATTGCCATCTGTGCTGTGGAGTTTACGAACTACACCCAAAAAATCCACCGGTTACACCACTTACTTCATGGTATATGGAGCAAAAGCCATCCTACCTTCCGACATACTTCATGATACACCAAGGGTTGCCGCCTATGAAGAGGATGACGCTGAAGAATCCAGACGCCTAGATGTGGACCTTCTCGAGGAGGAGCACGTTTTGGCATGCCAAAGGTCCGCCATCTACCAGCAGAAGCTACACAACTACCATAGTCGCCGCGTTAGACATCGCTCGTTTAAAGAGGGGGATTTAGTGCTCCGACTTAAGCAGAAGAAGTCAAACAAATTATCCCCGCCATGGGAAGGACCGTTCATCATAAGCAAGGCGCTACTCAATGGGTCTTACTACCTCATTGACAATCGTGAACTGAAGGATAGACCCAACGAGGATCATAAGCGTAACCGATGTGACCCGGATGATGACTACCCGGAGCTTGATCGGCCATGGAACATAGCACAGCTACGTCCTTTCTACACTTAGCATTTTTTTCTCTAATTGTGTACCTCTTATATGATCAATGAAATAAAGCTCTTTGGTTCACTCATATTTCTGAGTCTTTTACCTCATTTAGTGTTCATTTTTGGATCATATAAAACCTTTATGCACAAGCTTTGCAATTGCACTTGTGAAAATTCCGCCTACGGGCGTTAGCTTAAGTTTTCTGGTCTACAAGTTCTTTGTCGTTTTTATGTGGATTCTGGAGTAGTGACTTTCGGCACTTATTGTCAGCGATTTTGTGCTTAGGTTATTGACGGTTCCATTGGGCATCATCACCTAAGCGCATGGTTCCGACAACGAGTCTTCCGACTCACGAAAAGTCAAACATAAAAACCAAAGTAATGGATAAGCCAACACTTGCTTAAAAAATATATACATGCTAGAAATAGTTCTTAAGTAGCAGGACATGCACCATTGTTATCCGCCTTAAGTTAACACATAGTTTTTTCCACATACACATTACAGAGGAAACAAATATTACAAATTATTTTTTATTCCTCTGGCGCAGGCGACTTGGAAGCAACATCATCGGCAGCAGGAGAGTCACCCTCGAAGTCGGCAGTGTTGAGGGACTCGGAGGAGCTTTGGTTGCCGCCATCGATGGTTTTCATTGGCACGAAGACGTTAACATCGACTAACTCGGCAACTCTGGTGTCATAACCCGCGAGTGATGCCAAGATAGATTCGTGATTTATCTTTTGGCCTTCGTCATCTACGTTGGGGATACCAGAGGTTACCGTGTCGATGTAGGCATTCTCGTAATTTGCCTTGACCATGGATAGCGCCATCCTTGCACCGGCCCGTGCACATGAAGCTTTCTAGCTTGCGATACGCTCGGGGGCTCGGTGCAGGATCTCAGAGAACTTCGCCACAGAGTCCGATGCCTTGATATTGATCTGGGGGGCTTGGCAATCTCTTTGGCCTGCGCGATGGCGGTGTTGATAAAGTTGCCAGCAAGGACCATCATTCCTTTGGCGGAGGAGGTGACCGGGTTAAACCCATAGGATCTGCGAATTCTCGACAAAGGAGCATATGAGTTCAAAAATTCAGAGTATCTAGACTACAGAAATCCAAGACGGAGAATCGCTTACTGAAGATGCTGGCCTCAGCCTGCCAGAGAGTCTCCGCCATGGAGTCCCATTCTTGTTGGAGGAGCTTGTACGCTTCATGATGGCGTTGATTTTGCTCACCAGCAGCATTCTTCTGCTCTTTCAGGATAGCGATTTCCTCCTTCAAGCGGTTTATCTCCTCGGTGGTGGAGTCCTGCAGGACTTTCTTTGATTCTTCATGCATCTTCAACATGTCCTTCCTCTCCTGCTTGAGGATCTTGTTCTCGCTATCCAGCTGCTGAATATGCTTGGATTTCTCGACAATATCCTTAGCCTTGGAAATGGTTTCTGCAAGTCGGAGAAAAGACAGTACACAATGAGTATTTGGAGAATGCACAAGACCAAGCAGGAGTACGGAAAAAAAAGGAAAAACAGACGCTTTCTCTTGATGATCTATTCCTTCAAGAAGGCAGTTTTACCCTTTTTAGCTTCCAAGTCCGCGTGCATCTTCTGGTACTTGTCGTTGTCCATGCCCCTCCGAGCATTCTCATTCTATGGAGAAAATAAATTTAAACGTTGTTTGGTCTACTTGGAGCATCTAGCCAGAAAATTTCCACCTAGACGCTCGGGGGCTACAGCGAGAGTTTTTTAACTTAGCAATATGCTTAGTCTCCCTTTAAGCATATAGTCGGAACTAATTCAGTTTTTGATTAGAAGCTTGGGGGCTACAGTATAAAGTTTTTAACTCGGATGTATGTTTAGCTTCTCTTTAAGCATCTAGTCAGAACTAATTCAGTTACAACTAGAATCTTGGGGGCTACAATATCGAAATTTATAAACACTGCGTATGCTACTCTTAAAGCATCTAGGCGTAATAAATCATTCCACCTATATGCTTGGGGGCTACAGTGAGAAGTTTTCTAGCTTAGTCACTCTTACAGCATTTAGACGCAAAGTCCTATTGTTTTCCGTCTAAATCCTCAGGGGCTACAGTGGGATATTCATATGAAATGCAAAAAGGCAAATATAACTTACAAGTAAAATGATCTTGAGGTTGGTAGCACTCTCAGCCAGCAGCTTGCCGAAGGATACACTGTTTCCTTGCAGGATTTCTGCTTGCCGGAGAAGCTCCTCGAGACCGCACGTTGGAGATGTCGATGCCGCACCAGGAACCAGAGAGGTGCTACTCGGCATAAGTGTCGGGTAGACTATCTTCGGGAACTCTATGGTCTTCCTGGGGGCGAGGGCGCCGCCTTCGGCAGAAGTACCACCTTCCACCACCTCCTTACTGCTACCGATGGCATCCTTAGTCGGAGCTTCAGCCATTTGGTGTGCGGCACTCTCCTGCGTCGCATGTTCGCCAACAACAGCGAGTTCTGTAGAGGAAACTGAATCCACTTCCATGGCGAAAGGGCCAGCTGCTTCCTTGGCTTGAGAGCTTGTCGGAGCGGACGAAGGCTGGACGATGGGAGTGACAGTGGCGATGGCGGGAGATACGTCGCGATGCAGCATATCCTTGATGGTTCTAGAAGCCCCCGAAGTTTTGGAGGTCTTCTTCAAGCTAGTCGTGGCTTTCTTTCTGAAACGTGCAAAATGCATAAGTATGGGAATAAGACAGACAATGGACAATGTCGGAAGGAAAGAAGCTTACACAAGAGGGGGTGCTTAGCAAAAGGGATCCCTGTAACCTTTCTTTTCTCCGCCTCCAGGGCGGCGGTAGTCTTTTTGGAGGATCCACCCTCCGTCTTCTTCTTCTTGCCTCCGTCGACAGCGTCAGAGGTGGAGCTCTTTCGCTTTCGCGCCAACGGAGCATCATCGTCAGACACGACGGTGACTTCCTTCATCTTTGGATCATAGATTTGAGGAGCCATGTTGTCCTCATCTATGTCGCTAAGCTGTTAAGGTGAAGAACCACCGTGTTAGATGACATGGTAATGGCTAGACGGAAGAACTAGAGTATATGTCATACACAGAAAATAAGCAGTTACCTTTGGGCACTTGCTCTCTACGAACATGTCGTAGGTGATGGCGAAGCCACGCTTCTTATCCTTCACCTTGACAATGTCCTTGAGGCGAAGCTTGACGGAGTCGCTCGAGAAGTTGTCCACGGAGATGCGGAGGCTATCTCTTCTATCGTTGGAATACTCGTGCATCAGCTTCGAGCGATGCTGCAAAGGCTAGATCCGCCTGATGAACCAGCACATGGCTAGGTCCAGTCCGGTCAAACCCATCTCTACGAACCACTCTATCCTCCTTATAGCGCGGGAAGCATCGATGTCGGAGGGAAGGGAGGCCTGGGATCTCCATGTCAAAGTTTCGACGGCTGCTCCATCGACAAAGTCGGGGTACGTTACTTCTCGGCCGACCAGAGGGATATCTGGGCCATAGAAGTAAGTACGCTGCCAGTTCTTGCAGGACTCGTGGCCGACGATGTCGGGGAAGCGCCGGCCAGGCCGGATCTTGAATCTAATGGTACCACAATTTCTAAATTCGTCCTTACTGGCTCCGGCTTCGCGCTTGACGGTGAAGAAATATATGAAGAGATCTAGCCTAGGCTTAATCCCTAAGTAACCCTCGCAAAGCGCCACGTAATTGCTAAGCGCTAGGATACTATTGGGAGAAAGGTTCTGTGGCTGTACTCGGTAATGATTCAAGACAGCGAGGAAGAAATTAGAGATGGGCAGGGAGACGCCGCGTACCAACTGTGCTTTGAGGTACACCTTTTCTTCGCCTTGGGGAGAAGGTGTGACCTCGCCGGCCGGCGCCGCCCGCCAGGCGAGCCCCTCCGTTGCGGGAAGGTAACCTTCGTTGGTCAGCTCTTTTGATGTCGCGGTCCGTGATGTCCGAACCACGCCGGTCGCGTTTGTGGGAGTCATACTCCTCCATCAGCTCCTGCACCGCTGGATTATGGTCGCCACCGGTGGCCTCGACCACCGCAAACCTGGGGATGACCAGGCCCTCTGGGGACACGACGACAGAGCTCGGCGGCTTCGCCGCGGCTCCGCCCGACGCCGCCATCGAAGGGGAGGAGCTGCTGCTGGCCATTGGGTGCGTTGAGAGGTGACTGGTGAGATTGGGAGTTAGGGTTTTTCGTGCGAGGCGCGGAGAGATCGAGGAGACGCTTGCCTGAGGAAGAAGAAGATGAAGGGGAGAATGAGGTGAAAAAGTAAATTTTCCAGCGCAGTTACTATTTATGGTCTCCAGCATCAAGATTCGTGCAGCTTGATCGAATGGTTGCCGCGTAGGCGACGTGTGCGGAGACGTGCGTGGAAATTTCGCCACGTATCAACCGTCGCCGCCAACGGTTCGTATCGCGCGCGCGGGAAAAGTAGACATGATTGCGTTCTCTGCATGTGTGAGTTACGAGGCGTTGCTGACCTATGTATACGTCGCCCTAGCTGACATAGGCAGATGAACCATCACATCACAAGATTCCGGCATGGACGGATCCAATCCGGCTACGGAAGAGTACGATGGAAGATTCAGCAATTCTCTGACTTATGATTTGAAGGCGTAAAAAACTTTGCAGGGTTCTTTGGGAGGACTACAAGATGTTGCTTGATGATTTGCCGACATCCATGTAGATGGAGCATTCAACATGAAGAGGCAAGACGGTGCAAGATCTCGGAGTTCTCCAGGGGTTACTGTTGGGGATATGCTATATGGGTATCCTCATAGCATGTCTCTTATCCGGATAACCCGGGTGGCCCACAGTTGGTAGTATGGCCTATGGCCTGCTGGGCGGCCCAGTTAGATGAATCCAGAAGGGAGGCCCATGACGGATAAAGGAAGGCTACGGTGGAGTCACCAACGTACCCGGAGCCTTGGAGTACAAGACACGCTAGACTAGTAATAGACGGTGTAAGACTCTGTAACCTGTCCGGCTAGGACTTTTTCCTGTAATCCTAGGATCTGGCAACTATATAAAGTCGGGCCTATGGGAGCCTTTAGGGCACAACTTCACATAACCTCGCACAGCGAACCTATCTCTGTAACTCGACGTATTGCCATTATAGTGATTTATAGCAGGAGTAGGATTCTGCCACCATTGTGGGATCTGAACCTGGGTAAGCTGTGTTACCTCGTACCCGTCAACCGTCCGCCTTCCCCCACGTCTCTAAACACGCACTTTGAGGACCCCTCCATGGCGTACTCGTCGGCAATACCACGACATAAGGCTTATAAAAATTTAGTCAAAAATAAAATTTTACTGAGTTTGACCAATCATATTATAAAATATCATAATCTACGATATAATAAATAGATTATAAAAATATATTTTTTGAAAAAATATGTAGAAGTTGGTTTGGTATTGTAATTGTTCATATTTGTTATCAAAATCAGACAATAAATGATCATGGGTGTCAAATGACTTAGTTAATGAGAGATAATGAGGAAGGGTTGTGTACGCCGGACTTATAACGAGGTCATCATGCACTATGGAAGAATTGATACAACAATGTTTTTTTGAATAGGTTACATCGCCTCGTGGGAGCAAGACCTGATACAATGTTAAGAGAGCGTCGAAGGGTTTGAGCATGGACCCAAATCTAAACATGGTTTCCTGGGGGCAAAGTCAAGGTCCCACACAATGTCGGCTCGAGTCGGACATGGCTCCTTGTGTCCAAAAATATAGTCCAACTGGAGCTATAGCCCTCTCCCATCTTGTATTGAATGTGGAGTGAATGAATTAATTTCCACCTCTCTTTTGGTGTTTGGGTTTACCAGGGGTCCTTGATAAATAACCAAGGCTAATCTTCATGGTGGTAGGTATGGAGGATGCAATGTAAAAGCTCTTACATTAGATCATAATGGATGTTAAAGAGAGAGGAGATTGGCTTGATACTACAAAATATGGACGGAGTACATTGAAAAATGTTTTGTGGTTTGGATTTGGGGTCACGCATAATTGATATCAGATAAACAACAAATCCTTGATGGGACCCACATATCAGCTCTTTTTATTTCTATTCCTATTTTTTTATTTTCTTTCCTTCTGCGCTCTTCTTCTTCCTCCGACAGATCATCGACCACTCATTTGACCGACTGTGCACCTGCTCGCCCGGCCGCCTGTCACGCTGCCCTCCTGACCTCCCGCGTGCTTGCTCCGAGCTCCTCCCATGGAGGTGATGTGAGGTGCTTCCATGGAGGTACCAACATGAAGAAACTTGTATGAATTGCAGGGGGTGCGCCGTGAGGTTCTAGGTGCAGCGAATTGGTGAATTACCAACTAAATGCTCTCTAGTGTTTATTAAAAATGGGATGAGGATTTTTCACATGACATTGTTGGTTGCTGCTTCACAAAATAAAGCCGTTTCGGCACCGGGAAAATGGAGAATAGATTTTCTGTGCAGAGAATGTGAAAAATTCCCGAAGCAACAGTGTTTGCCATCATAATATACACACATTTGCGAAATATGTGACAACAAACTATGTTATGGTTTTAGAAGGTAACTGTTAATTTTTAAAATTTTAAGAAGGTAGATGTTTGAGAGGGTGTTTTTTGCATAACCATCATGTACTACACCTTCCTTTGCGGCGGCTAAAATTTATTATTTTTTCTCACTCTGTTCCCCTCCTCTGCTAGAACCCTAGATCAGCGAAACTATTGGAGCACCAGTTATAGGAGAGCTACCATCGGCGGAGTCGTAGTACTGCCGCTGTTTTTCCACCATGTTAACCTCAAGCTCGTCCCGCTCCGTGCAACGCCTCCCAGGCCCTACGATTCTGCTCATCCTCTACCCCAGTTGCGTGTCGTGTAGTGAAGCAATATGTGTCCGGGACGACAGATCACAAAGGATGGGTGTTCTACAAGTGCAAGAGGCATGGGGTATATAATATTTGTAAATGATGTGTGCTCTAGAAGCTTGATTTAACTCATTTTGCATTGTAGATTAATTGAGATTGGATGTGTTTAAATACGTTAGTTCGGTTGCAACTTTTGGCACTAGGAATGGGAGTATGTTGTCTACTTGGCAGAGCACAACTTTGTCCAAGGAAAAGCTACTACTGATGCCGTAGGCTGGGTATGGGAAATAAGGGAGGAGCATGAGCTTAGAAAAAATGAGCAAAATCTGAGCTTGGTGCAACCACAAGACTAGAACATGATGAAGCTGTTAAATGCAGTTAGGGAAATGCTTGTTCTACTGAAGATTGTGGTGGTAGTGCTATGTATGTTGTGTGCAATGTGCCTTTTAATTGTTCTAAATAAGTGAAGTGATGATGATGTAGTGATGACATAGAAGTGAATTAATGTATTAAACCTGTAAATTAGTAATGTGTTGTGATATCATTTTAATATGCATTTTTCAGCCGTAACAATGATATTATAGGATTGATTTATCACAAACTACATCCTTATAACTGAAGATAATTTTGCCGGTGCTGAATACTGAACACAAAAGATAATTTCGAGGGTTGTTGCCTGTGGGACCCACTCATTAGCTTCACAGAAGGTGCCCCTAACCGTGAGACCAAAATCCAATCCCGCATGGGTCGCACTCGTCATGGTGCTCCTTGCTTAACCCTACCTAGTCCCCACCACTCCGCTCTCCCCGGGGACCACCAAATCCGGTCCCCTCCCTGGCAACCACCAAATCCGCTCCCCTACCCAGCAACCACAATATCCCCTCCCTTCCCCGACGATGATGGTGGCAGCAGTGGTTGTAGGCTCACGGGTAAGTGCTCCTTGACCTATCTCAACGCATCTCCTCCATGTTCCATGACTATGCATTGATGCTTGATATAGGTCACCACATCGGCAATGATGTCTAGCTCTAGGTCACCAACGATGGGTCTAGGTCCCCATAGTCGATCTAGGTCTAGGTCCCCGGTAAACACTCGATCTAGGTCTAGGTCCCACATAATAGTAAATCTTGGATTTCTTAAAAAATTCAGATGGACTACACGGTGCTAGATGCCACAAATCTGGAAGCCATCGCGTACAACATCAAGTGCTCCCACGATGCTTGTTTTAGTCACTTGATACTTATTTTATTCATTTGATTCCTGTGCTTCTAATTTAATTCTTGTATTTACTCTCTAGGGCAGGTGGGATGAACTATGAGGATTGCAGGTTCTGCGGTATGAAGGCTAGGGAGATAAATGAGCAGGTTCTAAATTTTTTCTACTGGCACTAACTGTCTCAACATATAGCATCCTTGTTCTATCATAGTAATACTCATAGTAATCCTCAAATTTCTTAATGAATTTCATATGGACTACTCGATGTTGAACGTCACAAATTTGGAAGCCATCGCGCAAAACATCGTGGCGACGACGGTGAGATTGCTCCATCCCATAAAACATCATAAAATGTGAGGATTGCAAGATATAGCACATGAAGTCTAGCGACATACATGAGCAGGTTCTAATTTTTTTCTAATAGTACTAACACAGTAGTGAATCCTACTATATAGCATGCAAAATATTTTAATTAGGGCAATGTCTATTTTAGGCTAAAATGCAAGGGTAGAATGTTCCATATGATGATTAGATGAAGCAACCTGTAGCCAAGAATTTTTATACAATCCTTGCAATTTCCCTTAGACACTTCTTCCCACCGTAATGTAATTTTTTTATTTTAGGTTTGAAGGCGCTCCTTCATCCCTCGTACTCTGGTTTATAATTTATAAAATTACACCGTAGGGGCTTCCCCTACGGTAAAGGTGTCAAAAAAACTATAGACAAGAAAGCCGAGAAACCGAGGGAACTTACTAGAGGCTAGAGTCATATATATTGGCTTAATGTTATAGTCATTCTTATGCCTCTACATATTACTTTATAATATTTTATTTCTATAGTCATTCGACGATTACTACATGTTTGGAAACTATATGATATTGACTTCAAACCAAGCTGCATATCTCAGTTCTTGCTCCTTTACTGTTCTAGCATGTTACTGCATTGACTTGTTACTATATTAGTGCCTCTAGGTCGGCCTGTTACTTTATTGTCTTTTACTACAGTTGAAAGTTCCAAATTTGGGGATGTTCCCCCTCAAGAGGCAGTAGCGCCTCTAGAAGTGGCACGGTCGCACGATTCCTCGAGAGGACCAGCTTCGAGTGGGAATAACCTCTAGAGGATAGATCTCTTATAGGGACCCTGATACTATGCCTCGCCATGCCTCGAAGCTTCGGATACCTTGGAGCGTGCCGGGGGAGGTTTGGTAACCTCATCGGCCGGGGCACGAGCTAGGTCCCGACAAGGAACGCAACACCTCTGCGGCTCCAGTACGCCTCGGTAAAGCAAGACCCGACTTGCCTTCTTTTTTGTAGGGAAAGGACATACGACCTTATCGCGGAATGCTCCTCCCCTTTTCTATTTTAGTGCAAGGAGAAAAAGAAGAGAGCGCCGGATGAAGACAAATGGTGCAAAAGGAAGCAACTTGACGGGGGGACGGAGGAGCACGCGGCTCCCTAGACTTAGCCCACCAAAAGCAGCCTCGTAGACCAAGATCTCGAGGAGCGACACTGTCGAAGCCCTTCCCGCCCAAGAATTGGGGGAAGAGGCCTGGTGCCTCTATATAAGGATCCCTTCTCCTACCTTAGAACAGATCAATCCCAGACGCCTGAAAACCCTAGAATTTCACCCACCATTATACCCTCGCGAAGCACGCGAGTAATACAACAAAGCAGGAGTAGGGGGCTTTACCTCCTCACAAGAGTGCCGAACCTGGGTAAAAAAATCCATGTCAGCTCTTTGTCATGCATTTGATCTGCCATCGTCTCTATCATCGAGACTTCTTCGAACCGCGTGTCCAGCCCCCTCACGAACCAAGGGATAATTGGGACCTAGTTTCCTTCGCGGGACAAATCTCTGACATTTGGTGCACCAGGTAGGGGGCTGCGGTGCACTTTCAAGGCCTTCATCAACCCCGATGCCATGCCGACTCGTGACGAGACCCGTGCCGAGCGCGCCCTGTGATGCTTGGAGAGCAAGGCTCGGACGGAGCTTGCCCAACGGCGAGGCGCCTCTGAGAAGACCCCGTGGATGGAGGACGAAGGGGGATCTTCCTAACGCCCATCGCGGGAGCCCTTGTACTCCTCACGCGGTGCCACATCGTTCTGCCGCACCATGTCTTCACAAGGCCGCTCCGAGCACCTCACGCCGGAGTCCACCAAGCGCATGGTGTACAAGCTCCTGGACCACCCACCAACCGAACCAGACAAAGGAAGGTGGTGTGACCGGCTCACCGAGCTCCTCGACATCGCTACCCTCTTTCTGGACGGGCAGGGGAATCAGGCCGAGGGGAGAGCATCAGGGGCGGTCTCACACCCGGCTTAGCTCCATGAAGATGCCCCTAAGCCTGACAATGCCACTCCCCCACCGAAAAACAACTGCCAAATCGTCTTGCTCCTAGTGGCCACACCACAACCACGTAGGCGCGAAGACTGTCTCGCCGAGGAAATCCCTGCCGTGGGTCAGCAAAACCGCGCAGCGCTCGCCGGCGGCAAGGAGGTGCAGGACAACGCTGCCTCGCTTTCACCAAGGAGCTCTGCCACGTGGTCTGGCCACACAAATTCTGCCCGAAGGTGCCGACGCGCTATGACAGGACAACCAACCCATGAGAGTTCCTGCAACTCTACACCATGGGCATCAAGGCCAGAGGAGGAGACAACTGCATCATGGCAAACTGGTTCCCCCTATGCCTGAAGGACGCCGCTAGCACATGGCTTATGAACCTCCCTGTGGAGTCCATCAACTCTTGGGCGGACCTTACTCCCTTTCATCGCCAACTTCAAGGGATCCTATGAGCACACCCTCACCTACTATGAACTTCGCCAACTACACCAACAACCTGGTGAGACCCTCTTCAAGTTCCTCCAGAGGTGCAGCCAAATCCTCAACAAGATCCCAAAGATCTCGGATTCCAATGTCATCACTGCCTTCTCTGAGGGTGTCACAGATGTCAAGATGAGGGAGAAGATTGACATCCGTGGAGAAAACCTCACCACGACGGTCGAGCTCTTCGTCCTGGCTGAAAAGTGCCCCAAGGCGTAGGCGGGTTGGATGTTTGGCCTTGCCAAGGTGGGGGCCACCCCCAAGGACTCAAGCTCATCCAAAATCAAGGACAATGACCCCAAGCGCAATACGCCGTTGTCCTTTCCGCAGAGTCGGACCGAAATATCCCTCACGAGGGGAACAATGAAGGGGAGTGGGACGAGCGCCCGTACTACCTCCTCCACAAGACGCATGGGAACTCCACCGACGACTACTACGAGCTCAAGAAACTCCGCGACATGCGTACCAACCAGAGGAAAGAAAGGCAAGGCGGAGGGCGAGGCAGCCTGCGAGGCGGTTACCTGGGGGCGAACGCTGGAACAATAACTTCGGCGGCCGTGACCCTCCGCAGGTGTGACGAGGTCGAGGCGTGGCTCACTGAAGCACCCCGAGTAAAACAACTACTAGAAAATTGCGTGTTGTTTTTATTTTGTCCATCATGATGATATCATGCTCATGTCATTATGCCACATTGCATTTGAGCATCATATTAGATCTTTTATTTGCATCTTGTTGTATATTTCTTGTTGATATTGCTATCACTTAAATCTTCCCTCTCTATTTTACCTCTATTTTATTTTCTTCAAATGGGGCCCATGCTAGTGGAACCATTATCTATCAAACAATTTTGTTCCATTTTTAAGAAAACTCCGAATCATGTTCTTGTATAAAATGCCCAAAAGGAATTACTTGGGGCATCCTCTTCTCTTGCATGCTATGTCCCTCTTGTCCTTTTTAACACCCAAAAACCCTGTTCAAATTTCCTATGAAAGGGTTCAAAAGGATTTGAATTAAATCAGTGGTTGGATTTGAATAAAATGGATAACAAAATAAACAACTCAATAAAACACATGAAATAAAAGAGAGAAAGAGAGCTACCTGGTAGACCTTACCAGGCGCAGTCCACAGCAGTAGAGCCACCCGGATCCCTCTCTTCCTTTCCTCTGGGCCAACCCCTACCACCCCATCTCGGCCCATACCTTTTAGACAGAGAGCAAGCGCAGCGTGACTGTTGTCATCTCCCTCCTCTCACAGACTCACATGCTCTCTCTCGCCTCCTCCTCTTGGACCCTCTCTCCCTTCTATTAAAGCTGAGCAGAGCACACCAACTCCTCATCCGCATCAACATATCTCTCTCTCACATCCCCTTCTTCCTCCACAAGAAAACTCATGAACACCTACCACCATTCCATCGCTGTCCACGGTTGCCTCTAGCCACTCTGACTGCCGCAAGGCGCACAGGACGCTGCATCTTCATTGCTTCCCTCTTGTGCTTCGGCCCTGAACACGGAGGATACGTGACTGCACCTGTATGTCGATGCCATGGAGCCGCGCATACCGTCTGTTGGGGATATACTTTTTGGGTATACCCACAGGACTCGCTGACAGGGTGTCCCACCAACGGGTTAGAGCTTTGCTTCATGGGTGGCCTAGTCAGAGAAAGAGGAGGAGTCACTTCCGGCTACAACAAGGCCCAGAAGAGATATCGACTTAGGCCTGTAGTATTACTTGTAGTCCAAGCTGTATCTAGTTACCGACTCTTTAACATAGCCGGATAGGTCTCTCCTGTAACCCTAGGGCCCGGTGACTATATAAACTGGCCCTATGGGAGACTTTAGGGTAATCAATCTTACAACACCACAACCTACTCGCACAGGCAAACCTCTCTTATAATCCGCTGTAACATCCAGCTCTCGCTGGTATATTACTGGGTTGCTAGCAAGAGTAGGATCCGATCACCATAGTCTGATCTGAACCTGGGTAAACTTGTGCTCACCTCTCTCGGAACACCATATGTCTCACACCCCATCTTCTCAATGCCTTTAGGACCCCCTATGGCATACTTGTCGACAATTCGACGATAGTTGATGCCCACCGTGGGGCATGTGACTTTCGAAGCTTCGTTCCGACGGAATCTGCGCGTGCAGGAATCGACACAACAATCGCCATGGGTCGCATGGTCTACGCCAGTGATGTCCCTCTTGTTCTTCTCGACGAGACTTGGATTCCGACTAAGGAACCCGTGACAACCTACACAATCGTGTCCATCAGCGAGATCATCATCTACCTCGCCTTCGCTAAACCCACCCAACCCACCCAAAATCCAGATCTGCTTTGTCCGTAGAGGCAAAAGAGTTCAAGATCCCGGAAAAACCTAAACCCACCCAGCCCGCTCCTGTAGTGGAAGAAGTGGTGGAAGAAAAATTAGGATCGTATCTCCTTGTTGAGATCAGATACACAGATGAGGAGTATATTCTCTTCGGATCCGACTCTATCGACGCTGAAGCAAAAAATTGTTCTCAAGGTACAAAACTGAGAAGACGAGACACTCCTGCACTAACTGCAGGTTCGAGGCGGAAGTCAGGATGCTCCGGTACCCCAAGATCATGAACAGGAAAAAAGCTTTGCTTTGTATACCACATGAGCTCTGGATCCAACTCTATCGATGCTGGAGCCGAAAACGATTCAGTTCTTGATGCAATCGAAGAAAGTGCCGACTTACCTGATTCTCCTCAGGAGTCAATAACATTGCAGGAGCTTTGAGACTTCGAGAAAGAGATGGAGGCATACAAAGAAGAGTATGCCTCCAAACCAGCGCAAGGTGAGCCGGAGACCCCTTCGAGTCCATATGATATCATGGACAAAGATTACACCACGCAATATGACATGGAAACCCGAGATTCATCCGAGGTCTAGAAGCCAACTACTACAGAAAGTACCGACGGAAGACTATCTCCCGATACCAGACCGAAAGTCGTCTTTGCCACCAGTACGCATGTTAAGGCTACCGAACGTTCAAATAAGAAGAAGAAGAACAAGAACCCGACACTGAAAGAGCCGGTCTAGGAAGCCAACGAAGAGCAAGTTGACACAGAGATCGAGATGGAGAATGAGGAAGGAGATCCGATTAATCCCACACTGATCGACACTTTGGTGGAGGGATACGTTGTCACCAAGGGTGAACGTGAAATCTACGGAGACGCTCTCACAATACCAATCCCAACTACTTCAGATCTTACTCCCGATGCACTGGAGAAAAGGGCTGAAGACCTAGAAAAACATCGCCTGTTTTTGCTCGAGGAGGCTGCACTCATCGTCGAGCTCAGACAGCAGATAGACAGTAATCCTGCCCAATACCAGTCAGAATTCAAGCGACTACCAAACAAGACAAGGGGACGTCCGGTTCTTGCTAATAGGAACCCGAATGTCCACAAATATTTATTCGAGGGTAAATCTGGAGAGAAGATCCGAGTCTACAGCATGCTAGTGGAGAACACTGCGGCTGCTCAAGCTATCCTCGCCAATAATCCGTCTCCAGAATAGGTTCGGCAATGCGTAGCGTTGCTTGACAAGGGATTGAAATAGCAGAAGACTGCCGCGTCATTCAGTGGCAAGATGACCACAAATTCAGAATTTTTCCACACTAGCGCATGCCAAAGCGCTGATAAAATACACCGCAGGGATACAGATCAACGTCACTGTCCCCGGGAAGAAGAAAATTCAACGACCGGATCAAACGGTCATCATCGCAGGGCCGTGTGGGACTTGTCGAGAGTTATTCCGGCTACGTCTGAAGAATAATCGCCACAGAGAAGACCCGGAGGTGCGCCGCTAGCGAGAACAAGATCGGATAAGAATGCCACCCCCAAGCCATCTGGCTGGTAACGCTGGACGAAGAGATGAACCAGACCGTCCTGAATCAAGTAGGGACGGGGCCCGAAGAAATAAACCTTGGAGTCAGCATAATTAGGCTCCACCACCGCATCGCTCAGCCGTAAATAACCCACCAGAGCCACCATCACCGTCCGACAGCGACCATGAAGGATCTCATCGCACCCATGGAAGCCACAGGGGCGGAGGTGGCGATGGTTAAAGGAGAAGTAGGAATCCTACTCCGTCGCGCAGAAGCCGCAAGCCTCCAAGGCGCAGATCTCTCTCGCCAAACGACGCTCGCCATCACATTGAGCCAAACATGGCATCGCGACGGTATGAGGAAGAGAACGTATATGTGGGACCTAAATGCTTTGGCTCACGTATCCGTCGAACGAAATTTTCGGTTGACTTCGGCATTGCCAAGCACATTCAACCCTATGACGATGTAGCTCGGCCAGATACTTGGCTTCAAGATTTTTTCTAGGCTTGCTGCATCGCCAAAGGAGGAAATAGCCTAGTTGCAGTCCGATATCTCCCACTTATGTTGCGGAAGATGACTCGATCATGGCTTAATGAGCTACCAGAGAATTCAATTCACAACTGGTATGATATGCAAAGTGCATTTTTTAAAACTTCAAGGGAACATACATGAGGCCCTGCACAGTTGGAGACTTGCAGGGTTGCACTCAGAGACCCGGAGAAACCTGTCGGGAGTACCTCGGACGCTGGATCGACACGAAAAACTCCCGTGTGGGAGTAAACGAGCAAACTGCGATTGAAGCTTTCATTGCAGGACTCCTAGTCGGACTTTTGCATCATAGACTAAAGCATGACCATGTCACAGATCTGGGAGAGATGATAGAAACGGTGAGCAAGTATGCCGACACCGATGATGATTCAGAAGGACTGCTAAATATTCTGGCCAATCCAAATGCGGCCAAGCAGCAGAAGCAACAAACTTAGAAGCGCAAAAATACCTCGGAGGATAAACTGGCTCCGAACAATGCATGAGTTAACGCAACATTCGGATCCGGAGGAAGAGGACGGCGTGGAGACGGCCAGGGATGAGGTCGCGGAACTTCTCGGGTCCAAGGTAGAGGAGATCAACATACCGGAAAATCATATTCCTGGGCTAACATCTCTAATAACCCTGTGTACATCACCTGGACACGAGTGGAGGTTCTACCCACACAAATGCCGAGTGTCGTTTCAATGACGACTTCAAGAAAGACGAATCCGCTAGCTACAAAGCCAAGCGAGGAAAAGGAAAGAAAAATTCCGAGAAGGGCAAGGATCCCAAGGAAGATTTCGACATGGAAGAAGCGGACGCCGCACAACCCAACTCAGACGAAAAGAAGGATTATCCCACAAAGAAAGACGCATACGTCTACTTCCTTGGGACTCAGCTAGCTAAGGTCAAAAAGGCAGTTCTCCATGAGCTCAATGCCACGGTTCCGGCTGTTCCCCAATTCTTGGATTGGTCGGATGTAACCATCACATTTGATCGCCTAGATCACCCGAGAAAACACATCATTGGGGTAAGTACCCTCTGGTCGTCAATCCTCTTATTGATGGCTATGAGTTCTCTAAATCTCTCATGGACGGTGGTAGCAGCATCAACATCTTCTATATTGAAACGCTTCATCGCATGAAGATCCACGAGAGCTAGCTAAGTTACAGCAGTGTAACTTTTCATGGCATTGTAGCAGGGAAACAGGCGGATTCTCTGGGTGAGACCACACTGGACGTGACATCCGGAACCCGAGATAACTATCGGACCAAGCCACTCTCCTTCGAGGTGGTACCATTCAAAAGTGCTTACCACACCATTTTCGAGCGTCCGGCTTACTAGGCATTTATGGCTCGTCCCTATACATTTACAACATGATAAAACTTACAGGTCCAAAGGGTGCCATCACCATCCAGGGAAATCCAAAGAAAATGCGAGACTACAAGGAAGGATCTGCGGCCTTTGCTGAAGACGTGCTGCACGCCCAGGAGTACCAGGAGATCAAGAAGACCATCGACCCGTCCGAGATGCCCGCCATGAAGAACGAGGTGCTGAAGCCAAGCCCGCAGTTCAAGGCATCAGAAGATACGAAGAAGACGTCACTGAAGGAAGAAGATCCCTCCATGATGACGAACGTAGGGGTAGGCTTAGACCGCACATAGGAAAGTGCGCTCATCGAGTTCCTCAAAGCTAATAGTGACATCTTCGCATGGCAGCCTTCTGACATGACTGGAGTACCTAAGGAACTTGCCGAGCACTCTCTTAATGTGTATCCTGACTCTAAACCCATCAAACAGTCCTTATGATGGTTTGGTCATGAGAAGTGCAGAGCTATAGCTAAGGAATTAGCCTGACTAGAATTAGTCGGATTTATCGCAGAGGTCATCTACACTGATTGGGTGGCAAATCCTATACTCGTCCCTAAAAAGGACACTATTGATTTAAGGATATGCATCGATTAATCTGCCTTGAACAAGGCGTGCCCTAAAGATCTGTTCCCTTTGCCCAGAATCGACCAAGTTATCGACTCAATGGAAGGGTCGGAATTACTCTGTTTTCTAGATGCATATTCCGGATATCACCAAATACCGATGAAAGAATTGGATCAACTAATGATGTCTTTCGTCACACCTTTCGGAACCTTCTGCTACAAAACTATGCCTTTTGGCTTAAAGAACGCATGAGCTACGTATTGATACATTTTAAACGTATCTATAATTATTGATGCTCCATGCTTATTTAGTATCAATTTTGTTATGTTTTGTCTACAATTTGAGGTATTTTTATACATTTTTTGGGACTAACCAATTAAGAAGATGCTGTAGTGCCAGTTGTCTGTTTTCTGTTGTTTTTTGTTTCAGAAAAGCTAGTAAGGAAATATTCTCGGAATTAGACGGGCCAAAAGACAAAGTCAATATTTTACCGGAGCAAAGACGGAGTTAAAAGGGCAGCCGAAGTGGGGATACGAGGTGGCCACACCTAGGGCTGGCGCGGCCACCCCCTAGGGCGGGCTTCCACCAGGTGTGGGCCCCTCGGGTGCCCACCGACCTTGCCCCTTTGCCTATAAAGTCACCCTGATGTAGAAACCCTAAGTACCCGATCAAATCTCCACGAAACAGTCCATATCCGCCGCCACCATCGTCCCTAGATCGGGGGGATCTGAAGCTCTTCTCGGCACCCTGCCGGAGGGGAGAGATCATCCCGAAGGCCTTCTTCATCACCATGCCAACCTCCGGAGTGATGCGTGAGTAGTTCACCCTTGGACTATGGGTCCATACAGTAGCTAGGTGGTTGTTTTTACTCCTTTGTGCTATCATTTTTAGATCTTGTGAGCTCCGTTCATGATCAAGATCATCTATTTGTAATCATATATGTTGTGTTTGCGGGGATCCGATGGATATTGAGATACTATGTCAGATTGATTATTGATTCTATCATGTCTATGTTATTTGTGATCTTGCATGCTCTCTGTTGTTAGTATCTATCTTGGCCAAGTAGATGCTTGTAACTCCAAGAGGGAGTATTTATTCTCGATAGTAGGTTCATGCCTCTAGTAATCTGGGGAAGTGACAGAAATCTCTAAGGTTGTAGATGTGTTGTTGCTACTAGGGAGAAAACAACAATCCTTTGTTCATGGAACAATTGTATTGTTTACTTTACACATATTGCTTAATGCAATTATCTGTTGCTTACAGCTTAATACTGGAAGGGGTTCAGATGATAACCTGAAGGTTGATTATTAGTCATAGATGCAGTTGGATAATGGTCTATGTATTATGTTGTAATGCCCAATCAAATCTCGTAGGAGTCAAGATGTCTACTATATGAATTGTTATGCTTTCTCAATCTGTCAATTGCCTCACTATAATTTGTTCACCCATCATGTTATCTATCTTAAGGAGAACACCTCTAGTGAACTATGGACCCCGGTCCAATCTTTATCATTGATACATCATCTACTGTTACTGTTTACTTTCTGCAACTAATCACTATCTTCCACACTATACATTTAATCCTTTGTTTTCAGCAAACCAGTGAGATTGACAACCTCACTGTAAGTTGGGACAAAGTTTTGAGTTTGTGTTGTGAAGATTCCAAGTTGTTAGCAACACCTTGGAGTTGTTTCCTTACTCCTACTAGTTTGATAACCTTGGTTTCATAACTAAGGGAAATTTGCCGCTGTGCTCATCACACCTTGCTCTTGATACGTCTCAGTCTTTGCCTGAGCCTGGAACATACTTTTCAGGCTTTTGATCATATCGTAGGCCTCAATATTCTCGAACTGCTTTTGCAAGTCCGGTTCCATGTGAGCAAGCATAAGACAACTAATATCTGTGGAATCATCCTTAGCCCGATGGTCGGCATTGGTGGTAGCGACAGTCGCATTCTCATTCGGCTCATCTGGAAGTGGGTTGTCTAGGACATGGTCCTTCTTTTCTTGTTTGAGAACAATTCTCAAATTTTGATACCAGTTGGTAAAATTAGTGTCGTTCAGTTTATCTTTCTCAAGAATGGTTCTCAAAGCAAAACCGGATATCTGAGAGTGACTGCTACTTGGTTCCATGATCTACAACAGAAATATGCAAAACACTTAAGACATGTATTCATAAAAGAGCAAACATATTAAACACTTTAATATTTTATGCTCCCACTAGAACCAACACCCCTCCTATGGTTACTTAGTGATTCAGGATCCTAAATAAGCAAGTCGGCTAGTGAGCTTTAGCATCACCGCTAGCTGCCAAGTGATCTAGGTAGACAACTCCTTGTCAATCGCATCTCATACAACTCCTGTAGAACGGGTGGCATCACATGCCCCGTCTCCCATCCGACTTTTCCACGAGCCCCACAACCGTTGTCATAGACCCGTCTAGCTTACCGAGTGTTTCCGTTGTAAGAGTCTGACTCAAACCCACCTAGTTGGAAAGAATTGGCAGCACCTCAATTTTATGAGCCCACTACAAAAAATGTCCGACTTGTGATGGTGCAAACACTGGCGGGAAAACCGACTAGACCTTCTTTAAGGGATTAGATTTTACCGACTATCTAATAGAGGTAAAACAGAGACATATCAATAACACACAATAAAGCAATTATAATGTGAAATCATATGGCTCTCTTCATGGCGATCTCCATCTCCATAAATCCTGTAATCCGACTCATGCCAACTCTTTTCACTTGCCGCATTACTCCATATCCCGACATGTACATTGCCTTGCATGCCATCTGGGTTCTCCATACAGCTACACTAGCTTAGTAAAGTAAATTACATGGAGAATCCGACACATAGGTCGTTATACAATAAATGACAGCACCTAGGCTCTAGCCGGCTGACAAAACCGTGATTCACAGATCACGTATGGATTACACACATACATCATATGCACATGAACCATACCATTCACAACTTCCTGCAAAAGCAAGTTATGCATAGATACACTATCTACCGGCATTGTGAAACTTGCAACGGCATCTAAGGCGCTACAACAGGGAGAAGCTGGCGGTCCCGCTAGCCAGATAGCGGGCGGGGATCGGCGGGGATCGAATAGATTCCGACCATTGTTCCGATTCGATCAAACTCTTTTGATCTTCGATCACTGCTTCTTGATTTACGTGTCATAGTCTAGCCCGATGGTGGAAACCGACCGGTAGGGGTATGTCTTTCCACGACCTCAGCAGTATGATCACAGGAATCAGATCTACCCTTCCTCGAGTATAGTTGATCCAATCAACCTCATACAAAACCGATCTATCTCATAGATCGACCACCAAAATAGCATATAAATCCAATCTACAGCCAACCGCATATCACATATGCAATATCTCAAGCCTAAAACCAGAAGCTATCATTCTGATACCACTGATGGGCCACGTAGAGATAAAACAAAACTTTTTCCTCTAATGTGGTGATCCCAAGATCTAGCAGAGGTAGAAGGCCACAATGTTTACCAGTAGACGCGCAGTTGCGGATTACTGATGTAGCGTGTTAGTTGATGCAGTGCAGTCCTTTGCGATCCGATCTGATCGTATTGGTGCTGATTGTACAACACCTCTGCAGGTATCCACACATACAAGGAGGAGCACGGGCGGCAGGACTGCTGTGGAGCTAGGGTTTCTCACACATGGAATGACCTAACCGATCAACGATTAACCCTTCTAGGTTACTGTGCTCCATTATATATAGGGAGTGAACATGGGCTCCACTCTCGTGGCCCATTCACTAAAGCCCATATAATATTAGTCACCGTGAGTCTGACTCACTGACTCAGTCCAAATCCGGCTCGGGTCCAACCCAACCAGATTTCTCGTTCAGATCCAATCCAAACTTGCTTCCGCTCTTAAGTGTGTGACCCCGCAGGATCATGGCTACTTGGACACGATTGGAGTCTGACTCCAAACGATCAGTTGGTAGCGGCTCCTAGGAGAACGTTCTGACTCCCAAGTACTAATGAGTCATGATGACTTGACTTTCCAATGCGACTTGCGTCTGAGTCCCTTTTGCCTCACGATATACCTTGTCAGACTATAGGCGAATATTTGTCATCCCTTAAATAGTCCGACTCTCTTCTCGATCCGAGATAAGTGATTCACCCGACTAACTCTTAGTCGATCGCCTCGGTTAACACTTAACTGAGTCGTGCATGGCCATGCTTTCCGAATCATATATCCGAGAGGGCCTAGAGAATATCTCTCCAAGTGGAGGGGCAAAATCCCATCTTGGTTATTCACATCATGCAGCTTGATTCTCAGTCGACCCAAACTCTGCTTTTATAACTGCCCAGTTACAAATCAGCGTTTGATAGAACCTAAGTCGGTGATCCTCAACTCGGACTATGCAACAACCTCAGATCTAAGGATTACATTGATTGAGATATACAAATGACAACTTGTTCGTTGTACCTCAATGTGGGTCAATCCGAATCGCTAAACTCTTTAGCCGAATCTGTGTAAGTCGGAATAACATATCCATTCTCATGATAAGTGGAACCGAGTCATCAAGCCGACTTTCACATTGGTATAAGTTTTGTGTCCAACACAACCTCGATGACCAAGGATATTTAGTACAAACAACATGAATGTATAGTTCCACAACCGAATCACATATTCAATGATACACATCAGATGTTTATACAAGGACAACTTAATATCTTTATGAATACAATAGGAAATATCATCATACATGATTGCCTCTAGGGAATATTCCCAACACTGGCGTGCCACCTTGTGGCGGCAGCCGGCCACCAAGTGGTCCAACTGGCCACTTCTTCATTTTCCCCATTGGGGGGTTTTCCTTCATGGGCCATTTCCCCTAGGGTATTGGCCCATTAGGCATGGAATGCCACTTAAATCATATTTAAATCATTAAATAAATGTATAATTCAATAATTAACATATATTTACATATTATTTAAGTCCCATTGCACTGTAACTCCTTCTGGACAACTCTGGACACCCGCTGGACTTTCCAAGAACCCTTTCGATTTTCCCTTCTCTTTTCATAGGTGATTCCTATGATACCAAAACAATCTCCGAGCATTTTCAAACTCTTAAGTGTGCTACCCTAATGGTTTGAAACACTCCAAACATGTTCAAAACCCCTATCAGACTAATGATCATCAGCGGGACCTGGATGTCCATAATGACCCCTATGCATTTCTCGAGAATCTTTGTTGTTGAAACATTAAACATAGAGTCCTATTCCCTTTGGTACTATGATACTTGACTTGTCTGAGACTTGATCAACAACATCACCATTTAGGGTTCAATCTCTTTACCGACAAGTACAACTTTTACTCGTTCTGAGCTTTGCCATCCCCATGACCTAGTCACACGCTGCAGCTTTATGGATGTCATGTCTCTGAGTGAGCCTAGAGTATCTCTCCATCACACGGAAGAAAAAATCCCACTCTTGACACATATGCTTATAAATGCCCCTCTAAATACTTGAAGACACCTTTATGATCACTGTTTTACCGAGTGACATTTGATGCAAACAAGGCACTCTCGGGTGACAGTAATTAGATATGGTCTCACAGTCTAAGGAATTGGTTACTATGTTACCCAATCATTGTAACAGTGAACTTCATGACTTGATTGTGTTACAATTCCTATGTTTGGTATGTCCAGCACATTCATTCACCTAATAAAATGACCCCATTGTCAATTAACATAAATGTCCATGACCAGAAAACGTCGATCATCGATTAACCAATGAACTAGTGTCTAGGTGATCACCATGGACTCTGGTGGTTTACATATCACATGTGTATTGACGTTCCAATCAATACAGTTATAGCATGATATAAAACCTATTATGAACTTAACAAAATATGTCAATTATCTATATTATTATTTGCCTCCAGGGCATATTTCCAATATAAGCACCACTCCATCTTCTTCCTCTTCACTTTATTCGTTTCATCATCGTGCTTCGCCACTGTAGTACCTTATTGTAGATGTCACTCAGATGACCATTCACTAGCGGTGCCACCACTATTAGGTTCCCTGCACCGCACAACATCGATCCCACATAATCGTGTCTCCCCGGAAGACATCCTCCACAGTTCCCGGTGTTATTCCAATGAATATTTGATGATGTGATGTCATGCTGACGTCATGCTTACATCACCTCCACCCGGTCAACAAGTTGACTTGGTCAGTTCCCATGTGGCATCCAATGTGGCTTTACGTCCACCAGTCAGTGACTTGGGCTAGAATTACCCCGATGAAAAATAACTCTACCACACGGTAAGGTCAGCATGACACAATAAAAACATTTAGTTTCTTTATTTTTGGATTTTTAGAAATTGATTAAGTCTTGTAAATTCAATAACCTTTATTTTATAATTCAACAAAATACATATTATATATAAAAATATTTAAAAAATAAAATGTATAATCTAAATCTATTATCATACTTTGTTATACAACTTAAATAAAATACTTTATTATTTTAACAAATAATCTATAAGTATAAAATTTGGAAAAGATATATTTTATTATTGAAAAATAATAAAAATACATATAATATTCTAGAATAATCACAAAAATAAAATCTACACATTAAAATTATAGCATATCACTTTTGAAATAAAATGTGGAGATTTAATAAACCTTATTGAAACCTTTTTCCTTTATTTTTATCCATAAAAAAGTTATATCAAATTTGTTTATGTATTTGATATTATCCATTTTAGACATAATTGTAGTACTAATCCCAATTGATGCTTATAGGAAATAAAAATATTCCAAAACATCTTGAAGGCATTTTCTCCAATTATCATTCTTAAATAATTGTATATTGCTTTCCAAAAGGATTATCTTTATTATTAAAGCATAAAAAATAATAATTTTATTTATTTAACATTTCTACTACCATTTCTCCTACAAGTTTATAAATATAATTAAAATCTAACTAAAATTCCTAAGTAATCCAAATAATATCATTTTCATGTTTATAAAGTATAACCACTAATTCTTAAATAGATAAATGATTCCATCCACTTATAATGTTAAGAAACACTACTCAAATAAAAAATATTAATTTTTTCCACCTTTATGAACTATTATGAAGTAAACAACATATAATGTCATTTCATGTTTAAGACATATAAGTCTCATCTACAAGTTTGGTGTTTAATTCAGATGTAGTAGTGCTTTCTTCCTTGATAATAAGAGTTAGGAAGAAACCTAAAAGTAGTTAACTTCAAATTTAAATACTTTAACTGGTTAAGTCAGATTTTTCTTCAAAAGTTATTATTCTTTTAAGATACATTGTAAGTCTTAACAATTTCCATAATGACTCTAGTTGAGTAACAATCTTTATATAAGAAGTCCTTGGATACAATTCCACATTTGGGTGCTTTATTACTGTATGCTACCTTATTGCACTTGTAAGTTATTTCACATTCTCACAAGCCTAATAAGAAGCATATGTGCGAAACTAATCTAAAATAAAACACATTCTAAAGAAACCATTCCCGATTACCAAAACCCTAGATCATCGAAATTATTTAGGGAGTCGATTTTACAAAGTTGCATTACATTACTTATGCATAATAGCATCTCGCGTCTTTAAAATAGTCCTTACCAAACGAATGATGTTGTTTCCAGATATTGGATCTTCTATTGTCTCGAGGAACATGAGAGAATAATCTTGCAATGACAAAAGGCAAATTCACACTTTCTCATGTTCTTTGATTATTTTCTATCAAGTATTTGCAATATATTATTGTTATCGCCTACATTTCAAAAAGGTCAGAAAACTCTATTTTTATACGGATATGGTAATGGGTTAGTTACCAAGTGGTAATAACCTACTATTACAGTTCCAGGGGTAAATGAACTTAATATCTAAGACTTAACAACTAATGTCAGTAGTGATTCTTGCGCCATATAATACATGTTAACCATGAGATATAGAATGGGACAGTGCAGTCAGCTGGATCTTCTTCCTTCCATATGTCAACGGATGACCATATCGTGATGCTGGGGTTCCTTTCGAGGACCAGTACATGAGTGGGACCCCTCAGTGCCTCGCGATCTTGGTATATAGATCATCTGTCAGGGGCTGTCGGAGGTAGGTCTACCATTTGTTAGGGGCTTCCAGGGACATGATCTGCTCACTAGAGTCCTCAACGGGTCCACCAGAGTTATATCTTCCTATATGGGGGGAGGGGTTAATAGAGGTAGTTCTGCTTGCGGGGTCTTGTTGGCATGGGGAGTCGCGGATAACGTTAGTGATCAGCTTGGATCCTTATAATGGACCTCATATCAAGGAAGTGTGAATGGGTTGACCGCTCAGATGTGCAACATGGATAAGGATCTCTCATCGGTAAAGCAATGGACCTATGCAAAGTGTAAAAAACCGTGACATGTTTCTCGCTGTTCTAGGAAGGATCTACGAACACGGTAGGAAAGGAGCTCCACGAAGTTCTGGAAAACCTATGAAGGCTGACGGACATAGCTTTTCAGAATAAAAGCAACCTTTAAATAAATATTTACAAAAACTACATAACTACAACCTATGGTTTGTGGTTTTGCACTGAGTACATCACATAAAAAACCTAGGTCTTTGTTGTAATATAATTTTTCCCTTCGAGGTCCTATTTGTATTTGCAACACCACTGTTCTATTTTAATGCATCATATAAGTGTAATTGCGAAGGAGACTTTTCCAATAGTTGCCAAAACTCAGGTTTGTCATTTTTTCATGGCAACTAACTACTAGACGCAAGAGGCCGCAATGTGAAAGTTTAGCATTTTTTATTACTCCTTATGTTTTTTGGATTTTTTAGAAGACATGGTTCAAATTTGTCGACATGTCAATTCCTTGCGGGAAGTTGAATCTTTCAAATCTCTTAGTGGTTTTGGATAATTGACTGCTCGGATAACTCAAAAATACTCGTTGTCAATGAATAAGAGCTAGCAACCTATCATACACGTGTAGTTCATTAACTAATATCTATAAATTGACACATAAAGTGGTTTAAGTGTGTGGAATGAGATAGAGAGATTAAAAACTTACGTAATTTGATAACTTCCACAAATTATGGCCCGCTTTGTGTCAAAAATGGGATGGTGGCATTCTAAGCCTTCTTCTTCATGTACTTTCAAAACAATCTATCGAAGTTAACATTGTTTTCCTTGCTAACATGTGCATCTACCAATTATAATTATCATGCCAGATTGATCATTTGTCTTGAAATCCAAGGGTGTACTTGCATGATATACCATATTGCGAAGAAATATTTTGTAAAGTTATCACAACTCATGTTTCATTATACATGACAACTTGTACCCGTAAGAGGATACCGTTGGCATGTTCCACATTTTTTCTTATATCTTGATTTTCTCTTTTCTTAAGCTTGTTTAAACTTGTCGGCCAAAATGTAAGTTCTTTGCAAGAAGTTCACAGTACTAGGAAAAAACACTTCTATGGCGCACATTGTTGGAATTCTGTACCTCATATGGGATACGCCACTATTACATAGCCACTTTTTTCTATGGCAAATATTGATATGCGCCACATAATTTTTTTGAATTTCAAAAAAAAGAGAGATCCGGATCTAGTCCAGAGGTGGGGGTCGTCGGAGGAGGGCTAGGAGGAGGGGGTCGTTGGAGGAGGGATAGGAGGAGGGGGTCGTTGGAGGTGGTGACCGAAGGAGGAGGAGGCCACTGGAGGTGGAGAAAGGGGTCACCGGAGGTGGTGGAGGAGGAGGAGGTCACTAGGATGGTGTGATATGGGGTGGCCCAATATTCTCGGTAATCAAGGGTGGTATATGATGATACCACTATAAGAAATGTTTACTTCCGCAACGACTTGGCCGATTGGTTGTCGTAGAAGGTGTATCTTCCGCGGCGAAGTTCTCGGCTCGACCGTGGCCGATGAAAAACTTTTTTTCGGTTTCACGTATAACACCCCCGGGATCAGGGATAAACAAATCCCAGACGTTCGTCTGACATAACCTTAACGTTGAGCTCGAGGATATCCAGTGAAGAATCGGTAGCACAACAGTGACCCTACGACACAAAATTTAGTACAGCAATCTCATAACTGAGCAAAGGCAAAGAACTAAATTATTACAAGCAGAGGTCACTGACCACAAACATCAAAAAACGGAAGCTAAATTATGCTATTAAGTATAGATAACTTAACAAATGGCCTAAGAGGCCTGAAGCATAGCGATGACGTCCCAGCCCATAGATTCCAGGCTGACGTTCGGGAACCCCAAGATACTCGTCGGTATCAATGTCGTATAGAACTCGTATCCAGGTGAACACTTACTCTTCTATAGAAGTATCAACAAATCAAGGGTGAGTACAGGGTGTACTCCGCAAGACTTATGGTTAGTGGAGTTGGTTTGCATAAAGCCATCTTTGTTTGTAAAACAAAAGGGGGAGATGAAGCTCGTCTATTTAGAATGTTTTAAAAGGGGACAAGAGAGCGACATCTCCAAAGTATTGATCATCATCTTTTGTTACCCACCAAATCATCAGCATCGAACCCTCTCTAGGTTCACCCCATCGTGCCCATGATGAAGCATCCTTAAGCACACATTAGTCTGCCAAGTTTTATGATTAGGTTATAGTTTTTTATGATCTTAGAATTCGGTCACCAAGCGTTCATAACCGTGAACATGGCTTTTAGAAAAGATTAAACCCTGCAGGGGTGTACAACTTTACCCACATGTACCAACCGACTCTTAATGCCACTTAAGATTAACCCTCTTGCTTGGAAGGCCGACAGAGGGTGGTTAGGCATGACCTTTACCTTGCTTTCTCCGAGACCATGAGTCACGCCCTAAGGATTGTTCCTCCGTATTGGGTCAAGTCCCGAAGCTGGTCCCTAGAGATGTGAGGCAAGGTTGGTTTACCAGGGGATCAATCGATCCCAAGCAACCCGGTCCATGCTTCCCTACCTGTTATGATGCACCTTCACCCGCCAAATATTTCAAAAGGTTTTCTATGCATATGTTGAATGGAAAGCCCGAATTATGTGACTCATGGAATCTAATAGGCAATTTCGTTACTCGTGAGGTTGTCCAGGCCCCGTGTGGTTCTTTTCTCATCTCCGTTCCAAAGGCAAGAACCCGGTTCCTAGTGGCGGCGAGCATGGGACTGCAAAAACCACATCCCACCGTGGCCTCCCATACAAGCCTTATCATGTTTAACCTTTACCACTGATCTCATATTATCACGTTCTCCTGTCATACTAGTTTCTCTGCATCTGATACATCATCTGGATGAACCAGCACCAACAGCTAAGCATGGCTAAGAAGAACACAAATATAAGCTCTAGCAGTGCACACAAGCCAATCCTAATTATGCTAGGAGTAGTGGATCATGTAATATAAGCTCAAAGGGAGTAATGCAATAGATAGCTACTCTATCTATCGGTAAAATATGATAGTAAAATCATATGCATCATGGAAATAATTGAAATGTTTTCAAAATCATAGGATTGCATAATGGTGGGCCTTTGCTTTCCTTTGCCTGTTGATAGCAGATAAACTCATCTTTAGAAGCCTTGTACTTGACTTGATTATAGTTGGCCAAGTATTGATCTTCAAGCTTCGACATTGTTGATCTAGGGCTTCGATCTCGATATCGTATTCTACAGGAAAGAAACAAAAACTAAAAAGAAAGGGGAACCAATCAACACATGGCATCTATGAAATTCTCAAGCAAAGATGATGATATGAAAAGTTAAATTGTACTAAAGTAAACCCCTAAAGCATTCTTGACAATTTAAACGGGGTTCCGAGGGGTATAAACGGGGTTCCAAGGGCTCAAGTGGGGCTCGACCAGGTTTGACCGACACTGACCGCACGCGCTGGCGTCACGATGACATCGGCACGACGTCACGCCGGCAGTCACCTCACAGATCGACGGCGGGGACAACACAAGAGGCGGTGCGGGGCTTCGTGGCTTGGCCTAAATGAACCAGGGCATCGAGGCAAAGCTAGAAGTGGTAGCGCTGCTGACTATTGGTCGTCGGAGCAGCATGCACGATGGAGGCCGGCGGTGGGGCTTGCAGGTGGTTGCGGCACCAACAATATAAAGAGGGAGAGGGAAAACGGAGGGCATTGGAAGGTGCAGAGGCTCACCGCGAGTGCAGAGGAGGGGTCGGTGAGGCCGGGCATGGTATAGGTCGACGGCGATGGCGGTGGAAGAGATGGTCGGAGGCGGGGAAGATGTCGTCGATGGCGACGACATGTAGCGCCCTTCCTTGATTCAGCTGGCGAGGAAGATCAGCATGACGAGGTGGTCACCATGGTGGTCCCGGATGTGTGAGGGGAGGATGGAATCGATGGATCTACGCGGCGGCTGGACCTAGGGTTCAGTGGAGAGGGGCTCTGCAGAGAGAGAGAGAGAGAGAGAGAGAGAGAGAGAGGGAAAAAGATAGGGGTATGGGGAGAGATAGGGGAGCGTTGGCATTCTTATCCTTGGCTCCAAGGGCGGCAGCGAGTATCACATTTCTCACGGGATCGACGGCGAGCGGTGGGACAGGCAGCACCTTGCGGCGTCCTTCTGGCCGAAGGAAGAAGAAAGAAGAAAGACAGCGAAGGGGTACGGTCTGGTTGGGCCGTGCTGGGCCAGCTGCAAGCGCGCGTGGGCGGTAGGAAGAGAGGGAGAAGGAATGGGCCGACCTGGGATGTTCTCTGGCTCTGTTTTTATTTGCAAAACTTCTTTTTCTATTTCTGTTTTGTATTTCCTCTTTGTAATTTCATTTGAAAACTGGTTTTAGACATTTCAAAAATGCCACAAGGTTTTGTAAAGATTTAAAATACTATGGGGCCCTTTTATTCTGTTTGGGCTCCAAAAGTTTTGGTAGCTTTCAAAATACTAAAAACATGTTGAGTAGCTTTGAGAGAGAGGTAATTAGGGTTTAGGATTTTGTATATTTCTTTCTTTCTTTCATGCATTTTTAAATATGATGCTCATGAATGCACAATCAACCCTAAATAGTAATTAGGTAAAACTGGGGTGTTACAGCTCTATCCCCCTTACGAGAATCTCAACCCGAGATTCCTAAGGTAGGAAGAGACAGACAGAGAGAAAGAAACATGGTCACTTTAAAGATAAGATGGAACCACACTAAACAACACATAGAGTATCTCATGGTCAACTCATGGAAGGAGTGTTTAGGAACAACTTTGAGATGACGAACATGAAACACGTCAAGATAACAGATGAAACAAAAGGAGATGGTTTCAAATTGTTAGATAGATGGTCTTCATAAGGATTGAGACCATGGAGCTTACAGGAGGGTTTGAAGCTTCTGAAAAGAAAATCTTGCAATACGAAGAACATGACCACAAAATTCGTTAAGGAACCTCTACGAAGCAACTTAAGTAGAGATTTTAGGTTCAGGGATATGGATCAACAAAACCAAGCTATTGAACTACTTTTGACATTGGAGGGTCATTTTTTATTCAATAGAAGACCAAGACAGAAAGATGTTTTCTGGAGAGGACTCATAAGAGTCACAAGAAGCATGTATCAAGAGAACTTTTGATTACCAAAATCGTAGTCGCTCTTCGAACATGGTTGATAAAACAAAGGAAACTCTTTATTCATCTAGGTATATCAAAATCTTTGCAAAAGATCGTGATATCACTTTACACCACCAGATGAATAGGTAAGAAGATTCCTGATGACACGAGAAAAAGGAAACTTCATTCTCAGACTTCAATTATTTGGCACAACAAGATGATTGCCATCATAAAAAGGGGTCTGGAGGATCGACCGAGAGACATTTATCAACTCTACTTTAGATGTTCACCTTGATGTTCGAGAAATCAATCATCAAGTGAAGGTCGGACTTCGGAGACAAAGGAGACCATAAGCACAACTCCTATAATAAGTCATATAAGATGCCTTATGAAGAGTGGTTGTTATTGCTGAATTAAGAGAATATAATAACAGGTCTTTCCAGCTAAGTGTGTCAACCATTACATCAATCTTGCCAGATTTACAAAGAGACCTATGTCAAAGCCTTGAAGAATGCCAACCATCATTGCTGCTTGAGATTCAACCTTGGCTAGGTGAAATGATACTTCACACTCACCATGTATGAAAAGAAAGGATGCAACATTTACCGCAAAGGTAAAGTTACTAGATTCTCAAGTCATGGACTATATTGTAGAGCTCCAAAAGACTGAGCTAGATTTCTAGACCCATGTAGTAGCAACTTGTCGAAAGACAATTGTACACACATAAGTACTAACAATAAAACACACATGTGTCCTTAAGGAACAAGGGCAACTCTACTCAAATCCACGACGACATCTTTCAACAATTGTTCGTGAACCAGAGAAGGTTACTTCTAACATATAGAACAAATTCTTCAAGATGAACCGAAGAAGGTTCTCAAAAGTTTCCAACAGTAATGCCAAATGTTCCACTAGAATCTTTTCTAGCATGGAGAAGGTAAGTATGTCATCGATGGTCTCAACAACAAAATTATCAAGACACTCCATTAAGATGGACTCAAATGTTTCTTAGACGAGGAAAAAGTATTGGTCAGACCAAGGGACATGATAATGTACTCAAGTGAAACATCACAAGTAGAAACACCATCAAGGTAGTCCTTGGAACTGATTTTGATTTGATGATAACCCAAATCAAATCAAAGGTGGGGGAAGATAACATATCCACGAAGGAGATACTACCTTTCTTTAGCACGAACAAAACTAGACATCCCTTTAAAGGAGGAACTAAGTCAGATTGAACTTTTCTCTTGCAGCTCTCCAAGTTGTCGCTTAAGCTCAACCAACTGGTTCAGGGGTATCCAGTACGGATCCTTGGAGAAAAGAGCAGTTTAGGGAACTTGCTTGCTCAATAACTTGACATCACGGTTATAGCAATATGGCGATACTTCTAGTAGACATGTAGAATACCATGAACCACCAATATGTCACTTAGTTCGAGAGGAAACTTGCTTGGTAAGGCAAGGAGATATAGTCTCAGTGTTTCGGCACAAGCCTAACTCTTTGACCAAAGAGAATGTACCATAATAGAGGACTTGGTAGCACAGCCATTCTTTGCTTAGTGATAGGTTTAATCAATCATGTTAAGACTGACACAAATGTCCTTGGAGTTCAAAACAATAAGAATTGCTAAGAATCTCAGATAGCCACATCATTACGCACACGCATCACTCATGATCATGTAAGCTTAGAGGAAGGGTGGGTAATTATGTGTGGGAGTATCACTTTATTAAGGGAGTCATGAAACTCAGCACAACCTCTTAGTATAAAAGGGTGTGGTACTTTGAGGTGGAATAGATAGAAGCTAATCAATGCTTATCGATCTGCGGATTATAAAACTTTGACTTGGTCCTAGGTATGACGAGGTACTGGAGTTTGTTTCTCCTAGACATTCCAAAATGGTTTGTCTTGACGGACCACAAGAGTATCTTGCATCGGACGACACCAATGCACAATTACTACTTGGCTACCAACTGGTAAACAAAGGTCAGAAAACAACAAGGGAAATGAACATGCTCAGAATAGAGTTCCCGAGATGTGAATGCATAGATTAATAATCTTCCAAAAACCAATGCATAGAAGGGGTAAGGTGTGCCAGAGTCACGAGTATAGATGTGAGAATCTCGAGGAGTACTCTTGTCGTGATCTATTTGGTTCCACTAAAGAACATCTGACATAGCTAGTGGTAGGGGAAGTCCTTAGTTTTCACAATTCAATCACGACACTAACCACCAACTTGAAGACTAGAATTGTAGTACCCGCCATCCTGAGGTAATGTGTGAACATTAGCAGCAGGGGTCAAAAGATTGGATTTTGGGTTAAAGGTCAGCTTCATGTACAAGATTCACAACACCAGAATCCAGCACAATCAGGGATCTTTAGTTCAAGTCCAAGGGCTAAAACCGAAAGAAAGGAGTAACTACTACTTGAGTGACATAGCGTACAATACAAGATGGTAATCACGAGGTAGCTTCCAAAATAAGAAATGACTTCTGAAGTACTCAAACAAATAAAAAGGATGCACACGAGGTGACAGGAAACCTCAAAACCTAGAACCACTAGTAGAGAAAACCCTACCGCCGGCGAACAGAAAAGGCTCATCGCCGGCGCTTCGGTGCTCGCCGGCGACCTCCTCGCCGGTGGTCAGTCCTCATCGCCGGCGCCTTCATATTTCGCCGGTGGTAATATGCATCTACTGCCGGCGAGCAACTACGAACGCCAGGGGTAGGTCCACATCATCAGCGCTTTCATATTTCGCCGGTGGTAAAATCCTCCAGCACCAGCGATCACCTACAGATGCCGGGGGTAAGTACGCATCGCCAGCGCCTCCACGTTTCGTCGGTGGTAGTTTAGTATAGGCGAAAGATAATTCATCAGGGATAGCCCCACTATTTCGCCAGGGGTAATATTACCAGGAGTTAAAAAAATAAAATCGATATACATACAGAATACACTGTAATATTGATAGAATACATAGGATAATGACAGAATACACATAGCAGATATAGGAAATACACATATGTTCAAACCATGCAGCAATAACATTCAAAAAGTTCACATAAGTGTAGAAAGTGACCATATATGACATAATATTACAAGTCTCTGGAGTTGGATGACACATTCAAATAGTTTCACATATTCAAACAGTTCATAGTTCATACAACAGATACCTACTGGACTCCAACTAGCAAATAGACTAGAGAGGCGGCGGTGGCTACGAGCATCATCACGACGAAGGGGGTCAACCGGCTCCTCCACATCTCTATCGTCCGCCACGCTAGAAACCTCGCATAGCGAGTTTCCGCCTCCTCCAAAGTGGCATAGCCCTTATAACTATTCCCGCAGAAACAGTGGACCTGCCTCCTACAATCCTCCCAGTCGTCATAGACTCCGGGAACCCTACCCTCGTACACGACATACCACGGCATATGCGCACACACACAAGAAAGAAATGTTAGTGTTGTCACCACATATTCATAATAGAGATATAACATATAGGTGTGCAAAAAATAAAAAGCATCGGGTATAGCTAAGTAATTCTATGACTAACATTTTCATGGAAAGATAGGTATTCAAAAAAGAAAAGCATAAAATAAACTAATCGTAATTCTATGACTAACATTTGCAGGAGACAAGTTTGTGACTCGATCAGGTTTTCTTTGGCTTCAGCAGGAAGGGATGGATGCTACCTAGCATGCTGAATGTCTTCCCATCAGTGACCACAGCTAGGTAGTCCTCGATCTCTGCATTAGTCAGCGGGATACCGCTGTAGTTGAATGTGGCACCTCTAGTCAAGACATCCCTCTTGAGTATCGTTCCAATCTCCCGCTGGATGGCATGGAACTCGGCTCTGATGTTTACATCGGTCGTTTCCTTCATGTCTCTGCACCTTTTCTCGAGACCGGATGGCATCAAGAGTTTCTCCTCATCCTTTGTGTACTCCCTCATCTATAGGATGACGAACCAGGGCTCCATCCCATTGTTAGTCGACGATTGCCTAAGGAAGGGGAAATTGGTTACGTGGGAGTTCACACATATGCCTTTGGATCTTTTCTCATACTTGAGTGGGCCAACCGCTGCTCTGAAACCGTTGAGGGATTTATCAAGAGTAGACTTGACGTCGGTGTAGTCTTTTTGCACGTCTCTCCTGGAGTCGAGATAGATGACATGTGAATAATATGGTTGAAAGGCGATGAGGACGCACCCATTCTCTTTGTGCAAAACTGTTGGAATAAACCATCATCCTCATCTATTAAGGAAATTCACGAAAAAATGTAATAGCGGGAAGTTTAGCGACCGACTACTTACTCGGGAAAGTATGGAAGGAGAAAGCAAGACTTGTCCTTATTCGCCACCAAGAAATCCGTGATATACTTCGCGACAAACGCTTGTTCCTTGTCGGCGGTTCCTACGGTCATGTAGAAGGGGTCCATGATAGCGAGGTGCGGGGTCTTCTCCACGATGATATCGTGCACCATTTTTAGCGATACCAGGCGGACCACGTTTCGATCGAGCCGTAACATGTGGAAGAGCATGAAGATGTCTTCATCGTGATGAAGAACAACTCGCCGGGGGAGGGGGGGTGAAGAATCCACAGTTAGTGGGAACCCTGATCGTGAACATCGGGTAGGAGGGATTTTTATCATGGAGAAGCTCCTGCTCTAGATACCTAACAGTATCATGCAGACTACTCAGGTCCGGCGACAACATCTTGACAATGTGGTCTGGCAAGATCGGTTCACCAAGATAATGCATCGTCCTCCACTTGGCCGACAGCTTGTCGAGAACCACTTTCTTGCTTGCTGCAGCGTCTTTCTCATGCTTCGGCTTCTGCTTCCTGCCCTTCTTATGGCACGGAGGGGTGCCGGATTGTCTTATCACCTCCATGGACGTATCACGGAGTGTCCTCGGGGTAAACTTAGCATGCAGAGAAGCGGTGAAGGCGGTAACGTCTTCCTTCTCGGGAATTTCTTCACAAGGGAAGAACTTCTTCTTAGTCATGGTATCACGGGCGGGTGCCTCGGAAGGAGCAACATCGATGGGAGCCTCCCAATCAGCGATGAACGAATCGATGGGAGCCTTATCGATGTCCACCATGTTGTCGTGCTCATGTGTCTCGGGCTCGGGAGGATCATTGGTAGGTGTAGGAGTGACCCTTTGGCTTGCCGCCGCAGGCACAAATGCTGGAGTGACCCTTCTTGGCTTGCCGCCGTAGGCGCAGACGCTGGAGTAACCCTTTCTTGGCTTGCCGCCGCAGGCACAGACGTTGGAGTGACCATTTCTTCAGCAGTCTTCAACCAAATTAGGGCTTTCGGCCATAGAAGGACATGATTCTTCAGTTGCCCGACCTTCAGCTCGTCTTTGGCACCCGGGGGTTGATGAGGAGGAACCAAGTGTGCGCATCCCGGGAACGACCGATCCACCTCAACCCGGTGCATGCTATCGTCCATAGGCTTGCAGTGGAATGTCCCGTGTGTTGGGTTCATGATGTGACCCCTATCAACATCCTTGAGCTTGTTGTCCACATACATGAGCATGGTGCAAGGAACACTTTGCTCCTATGAAGAAACATGCATGTGTTGGTCAGAGAGGGGCGGCGACGAAGTAATTAACTTGCGTAGAGGCTCAATTAATTACCGTGAGAGCGTCGAGCTCGGCTCGCGTCGGGGGACCGAGGCAGGGCGTGCAACTGACCGAGGGGCTACTGGCTGCCCCCATGGCCGGCGAATCCTCCCTAGCACCTTCATTGGCGTCAAAGGGTGGAGTCACCAATATAGGCGCTTCTTGAGCCTGTGTAGCAGGAGGCCGCATGTGCCCGAGTTGCTACCGCCTAGGCTGATCACCGGGAGTGGTCCCATTTGGCCGTTGGCAAAGTAAGTGGAGATCGACTCCACATTTCCAGCAATGATCTCATTGAACCGGCTGGCCACCATGCCATCAACCTTGCATGCCACCTCTGCCTGGACCCTAGTTTCTACCTCGGCATGGACCGTGGCTTGGACGCGCTGCTCAAAGGTTGCTTCCAAGTTGGCCACCTTCTCCAATAGAGCCGCGTGCTCCTGGTCCTTCTTCGCCTGCAGCGAGTCCTTTGTGGTGGGCACGTCCAAGCCATAATCGACATGCTGGCGACCTCCTCCGGCACCGGGGACACGGCGCCTTGCCAGCCTCTTCAATGATGGCTGCTCCTTCATGATGTTCAAGCCCCTGATAAAAGGGTTGTTCCACGAGACTTTGCCCGTCGACGTCTTTGACGAGGAGCCAGACTCGTTAGCTTCTTCTGCAAACTGTAAGTAGCATGAAGAATTTTAGAGATGGAGTTGTGGTGAGCAGTATGAAACTACTAAGCCGGTAAAATTTCTTACCACTACGTTCTCAACTTGCACCACCTTCGGGTCGGTGACCAAGACAACACCCTCCACCATTTTAGGGCTCGTGACAAGTTTCACATCCATCTCTTTATGGTACTAGGACCTGACAAATGCCCTGAAGAGCGGGTTCTTGTACTTGGCCCAAGGGTTCTCGATGCCCTTCTTTGCGTAGGTCTGGTCCTCCTTCTGCCACTTGTCCGCCTTGCCGTCATAGCCACGGTAGCCGTAGTGATCTTCTCCGGCAGCTCCTTTACCCAGGCCGACTGATCCTTGGTGTAGGCTAGCTCCTCGCTTTCTAGGAAGCGCGCGTAGTCCTCGGGTGTAAGCCGTGGGAAGTGGCGCTTGATCTCTTCCTATGGCTCCTCATCAGCAATCATCCCCCTTAGCATGGTTTTATATCCTCTAAGGTTCCTGGTGAACCTGCCGAGGGCGAACTTTTTCATGATGTTCTCCTTGGGATTCAGGCTCGTGAAGCCCTCGGGGAACATGTACCACGCGTGCAGCCGCAAGAGGAGTTGGTACTACAGATGCTTCTTCTTTTTAGTTTGGAGTTTTGTCTCGCTGAAATTGACGATGTCCCGAAGGATAGCTCCCAGCTGGAGGCCGTACCCCCTCGCGAGATGCTTCGGCTCCGTAGGGATACCGGTCTTGGGGTCCACTGATGTGAATGTCTCCTTCGTGGTGCCGACTGTGTTTGGTCGCCGCTTCTTCCGTTCCCTCTTGGACCACATCGTTGTCTCCAAGTCACCCCCGACGATGCCACTATCGGTGGTCTCATCGCCCCTCTCATGACTGCCATCAAGGCGGTCATTGACGCCCATCTCCTCACCGCCATCATCGGTGGTCTCGTCGTCTTCTTCGCCCCGGCCCCCTACCTCCTCCAGCTCTATCTCCTGGGACATGAGCCTGTAGTGCTCCTCTAAGTCTCGCTGGCCCCGATCGTCTTTGTTGCGGTTTCCAGAAGACGACATGGCTATACCGAGCACTATAAGAAAAAAGAAAGGATTTTAGATACACAAATTCATGGCGAAAATATGGCATGAACTTTGCTAAAAATGGTCATGCATGAGTGCCAGAAATTCGCCGAAACAGATATTAATCGACATTCCGACGAAACATTGGCACTCAATGTACCTGCACAACATTCAGCTACAACCACCATATTTGGCACCAAAACAGGGGTAGCCGCAGGTAAACCACCATAATTCCAACCACCATGTCACAAAAACAGGGGAAGTCATAGCTTAAGCCACCAGAATCCATCTCACAACATCACCATATAAAAAGGTACTCACTGAGGGTGCAAATAACCTGGAGCCTAGGCTTGACGTAGCGCGCGGTTGCGAACGAAGTGGACGTGGCGGTGCACGGGCCTCCTCCTCCATGTTCTTCTGCTAAAAGAAAACATATTAGGAAAATTAGTTAACTAATGAATGACAATATCCATGTGCCATAATATCTAATGTCCATGATCATGATTAGTAAAATTAGTTAACTAATGCCAAAACAGATTAGGAAGGGAGTATTTTTATTATATATTTTATTAAGCAGCATGAATGTTGGATAAAACAAAATGAATGACAGTAACCATTTTTAGACCATCATTCTCAAATATAAAATAACAACTACAAGCCTAATAAGTATTTCCCAAAACATAATTTGTCCAACAGAATGACAGTAGTAACCCAGCCTGATAACCATTTTCAGACCATCATCCTCAAAACAGAATTTGTCAAATAGAATTTGTCAAACATGAAATAACAACTATAGGCCTAAAATAACAGCTACAAGCCTAATAACCCTACTGGGGTGTCATAGATATAGGCGTAGCCATCCTTGTTTACTCGCTTCTCATCGGCCCTGCCTAAGTGCAATGAGTATTGCTTGGTTATGTGACTAGGGAAAATAAGAAACCCTGTTGTAGGTAAGGACGTGTTGTGATCATATGGTTGCAGGCAAGTCTCAAGTGTAGAGTCTGGGTTCTTAAGCTCTGCAGTCTGAACTACATTTCACTATATCCATTGGCATGAAAATGGCATCTCTAAAATGTTCATTCAGAGGCAGGGCAAGCCAACAGTGGAACAGCTCGGCGCTTGCACCGAGCAAAAGACAAGCGACCAATGTGTAAGCCAACCTTTGTTCCAAATCTAGACGTTCCTTCTTATTTCCTAACATCAGTAGTAGATACAATTAGCAACTAAAATAACATGTGTACTGCTCCCTGTATCCCAAAGTGTAACACGTGGATGCACTAAGCAAAGGAAGTGGCCAATGTCTGCCGAGCGGCGCTAACATTTGTTTGTTCTAAAATCCAGACGTTCTTGTTTTATAACATTATTAGTACGTAGCTACAAATAGCAACTAAAAGATCTAATAAAAACACTTAGCAACTAAAGAACATGTGCACCATGTAAGCAAGAGAAGTGACTAGATCTCTAGACACCTAATGGCTTAAAATGTCTTTAGTTAGCTGCAAAAGATGGACCCTAGCATTCTGGGGTTAAAAGGGCCACCTATCCTGGGGGTGAAGCTAAATGGACACAAGGACCATGACGGGTCCTAGCATTCTTTCATGCAGATATGCAGTCAATCTACCAGACGGCAGAGAAAGCGACACACCATAACACCATCGTCACTGCACCTCTAACAGGGAACAAAAGATTCATGTACTACCAGGTTATGTTCCTGGCCTTGTTAAGACTTTCTGGATTATAAGACTGGCGTTGGGCTCCGATGTGTTAAGTTGACCCCTTCAATAATGAAACTGAGAGAGCAATAAGTTCCCAAAACAAACCAAAAACATGCAGTTTATACATGACAACAACTCGATATGATTAACTACCAGAGATAGGGAAACTGTTAAGGCACAAGCTTTGGACATTGTAGGTCAGGAACTTGCCTCTAAAAGGCATCAAGGACAAAATGTTTGGTTTCTAATAGTTACAAAAGATGCTTTAGTAAGTAGTAAGCTTTGTACATCAAGATTTCGAAAACTAACCTACACAAGGCCTGAACAAGAAGATCGCTGGTATATTCTCATAGTTCACAATGATCTTACATGAATGATAAAACCAGATGACAAAATGGAAAATGAAAATAATTTGCACTCCAAACTAGTCAAACTAGGTTTGCATAGGCTTAGGTAGAGCATTGCCAATGCTCAAATAATAAATTATGACCAACTACCTGAACAACACACAAAAAGTACCCATCTGCGACCAGACATACCAAGTTTGATATGCCGGTGAGGTGTGGCGTCAACTGGTCCACCCACCAAGCCTCAAACCCAGGCGGCTCACTGTAAGATCCCTCCTTTATAAAGGAAAAGGATCCCTATGATTGCAATGCTAGTCCCTGGATCATTGCTAGCATCCACAGTTTAAGATAAAGTACACAGAAACAAAGGTAATTATTACAGTCATTCCAGAGACAAACATAGTCTTTACATCTCCAAGGCCACAGGCCTAGTACAAGAGTTTGAATAAGTAAATAAATAAAAGTCTTCATCTTCATGTGCCACAGGCAAACATGTTGAGTGTAGACTTATGACTCCTAATCCTCATCAGAGTAACCTACAACATCACAAGTTACAGCCACAGTGGGTCAATACATTGGAATAGTATTGGCAAGTGATACCTTAGTATAATTTAAATGGACTAGATACTATTTGCAATTTGGCTAAGTATAGCTTGGCTTGCTTTGCTCAAAATAGGTTTTGCCTATTAGTTGAAAACACTAAGTTTTTCTTTGTCAAAACTTTTCCCAAGGAACCACCAATAGACATTGAGGTCCTTCATCCTTGTTCACCCACAAGTTTTACTTAGAAATTGGGATGAGGAGATTCTTGATAGCTTCCATGTCTTGATGCTCAAGTTGTCCTTTTCCAGGGACATGGCTAAGTACTTAGATTCTTCCATCTGCAGAGGTTGTGCACTTTCCCCACCAGACTTGATTTTCACCAAGACAGGACCTTTCAGAAGCCTTCCCTTAGACCAAATGGACGGCTCCAACCTATCATCCCACTACCACCAACTGTCCAAATGGCTAAGTTCTAGCAACCTATGTGATCCAGAGCCCATATTGCCAAGTGGCTGCACTAGAAGCTTCTCAACACTTGGCCTCTAAAATCTCTTTGTTCCTGGGTGGCTTTCCACAAGTGAGATACACAAGGTAAACCATAAAAATGGGCCTTGTGTAACCACTCAACATAAACCAATCCTTCCATTCCACCCAGGTGTTTCATTTACTTAGTTGTTTTATTAGGCAAAACACAAGTACAAAGACTTAGAAATATTTTCATCATAGCATGTATATATTTCACCAACCCTTGGTTGCTACTAGCTAGGCTAAGCATGGCATAGATAGTATCTTAACTTAGAAATTTTCTAGAAATTCTACAACTACTAGGATTTCCCAACATGGCATATAAGCAAAATATAACATGCAAGTCTAACAAAATATTTCTAATGCTTAGTAGAAAACATAGGGATAAAATATTCATGAAGCACCACTTGCCTTGGTAGTTTGGAGAGTAGCTACACTCCTCACAATCACAATCACTAGCACCAAAATCTACACAAAGAATTATAGCAACAAATCACATACAAAACATATACAATCAAAAATATATGCATGCATGCAAAATGATATGTGATGATTTTTAAAACTCAACAAGGCAAGTATACAATACTGGTTCATAAACAAGTTAAAAACTTGCCAAACAACATTTAAATAAACCCTAAAACAATTCTTAAACAATTCATATACTCAATTTAGCCCTACACAAGTTTCTGCAAATAAAACCATTTTAACAGAAGCAAAACATTAAACACATTGCATATTTTGAAAGGGCTTGCTCTCCTGATTCCATTGATATAAAATTTGTCAAATTCTAACGTGGGGATCAAAAGTTATAGCCAAAACAAAATCAAACATCTAATAGATTCAAATTCTGTTTTTAAATCTAATTCCTAGCCACGCGTCTTATTCTGATTGGCCCGTACCGTTTCGCGCTGGATCGCGCTTCTGAGCCGTAGGATCTGACTTAATCGCACGGCTCAGATCTAAAATTAACGCTTCGCTCGCGTTCTATCCTACCCGCAAGATCTAGATCTAACGACGCACAGCACCTTGACCATCCAGTGGCGGCGCTGGCGGCGGCGACAGGCGGCGGCGCCTCTGTCAGAGTAGCTGCCGGCGTTCTAGGTCGCGCGGGAGAGGGGGAAGGGGCTTACCAGAATCGCAGTGTGCTGCTGATGCTCAAGGTGGCGGTGGTTTGGCAAGGGGCGCACGGAGTTGGTCGCTGGAGCTCGTCGGAGTTGTGGGCGGCGTCTGTTGCTTGTTGTCGAGGTCGTTGCCGAGGCTCTGCGTCGTCCTAGCACAAGCCAGAGGGTTTAGGCGATGCACAAGGGTCTGGCGAACAAGACAGTACCAAAGGAGAGGCAAGGGGCGCTCGATTCTTACCGTTATTGCTCGTCGGAGTCGAGCGGTGGCTCTGGTGGTTGCGGGCATGAACGAAGACGGCGTCCTGGGTCACGAGCAGGCAAACCAGGGGTGTTAGCAGATGCAAAAGGACGTGGCGGTCACGATCGTTTGAACCAGAGACAGAGGGGCGGTCGGAGCTTACCGGAATCGCCTGCCGGAGTTGCTCTGTCTGCGGCGGTGCAAGAGCAATTGCGGGCAGCCTGGGGGCATAGAGGTGGCGCTAGGTGAGGGGAAATGGCTGCGGTGCAGAGGGGGTCTTATAGCCAGGGAGGGGGCGAGGATTGCGCGGCGTATCAATGGCAATTAAGCGCGCAGTAACAGCGGCGAGGTAACGGCGGAGCGAGCGTCGCAGGCGCGCGTGATTGACGACGAAGGCGACGTGGTCGCAGGGTCCACTCGTCAGCGAGTTAAACAGCGAGGGGGTGGGGTCGTGCAGTCAGTGACCTGGGGGGTGTGTCTACGGGTGAGCGAGAGAGAGGGAGACCCCGGGTGGGCCTAGTGGGATGGATTAGCAGTTGGGCCAGATAGGTAGCGCTGGACCTTTTCTATTTCTTTTCTCCTTTTCTTTTTCTGTTTTGATTTTCTGGAATGATTTTCAAATCCAAATCAAATGAGTTTGAATTCAAATCTTCTCTAGGTTTTTATACTGCAAACCTTGCACTCAAATGTGTGTCAAACACTACTGTCCATTCCAAACACTTTGATCAAGTGAAAATAAAAATAAAACCAAGCCTTTATGATATATATTCAATAGGCATAATATTGGTTTTATTACTCATTTTGTTTTGAAACTTGTTCAAACTTTTGAAAGTGCCTAAGTTTTAATTTCAAACCTTACTGAACCAAAACAAGTATTCTTCTCCTTGGAAGATAGCATTAAGGCTAGAGCAAACTTACATGAAATATTAAGCATAAAAGCTTCTGTTTTGAAATGTTTTGTTTGAAATGAAATTCATATGATCATGGATGCATGGATGATATGCATGAGTTTGAAACATGATTTTAGGGATGTTACAAATCTAACCCCCTTAAGGTGAATCTCGCCCTCGAGATTCGGATTGGCTAGCAAATAGGTGAGGGTGGTCTTTCCGAAGATCTTCTCTTTCCCATGTTGCTTCCTCTTCGGAATGATGGTTCCACTGAACTTTGCAAAACTTGATAGTCTTAGTCCGTGTGACTCTTTCTGCAGTCTCAAGAATCTTGATAGGTTTCTCTTCATAAGTGAGGTCACTTTCCAATTGGACTTCCTCCAAAGGTATAGTATCCTTCAAAGAAGTTTCTTCCATTTCTGGGTGACATTTCTTAAGCTGACTCACATGAAACACATTGTGAACAACTGACAAAGACTCCGGTAATTCAATTTCATAAGCAACTTCTCCTTTGCGACTCAGAATCTTGAATGGTCCAACATATCTTGGGGCCAACTTTCCTTTGACTCCAAACCTCTTCACTCCACGAAGTGGTGACACTCTAAGGTAAGCTCTATCACCAACTTCGTAGGTGACTTCTCTACGCTTAGGATCTGCGTAGATTTTCTGTCGGGACTGTGCTATCTTCAATCTGTCCTTAACCAACTTGACCTTCTCTTCGGCTTCTTTGATAAGTTCTGGTCTGAACAAACTTCTTTCTCCCACACCATTCCATAACAATGGGGTGGTACACTTTCTCCCGTAGAGAAACCCAAATGGTGCCATCTCAATGCTGGCTTGATAGCTGTTGTTATAAGAAAATTCTGCGTAAGGCAAACTTTCATCCCAACTGGCTCCATAGTCTAGGGCACATGCCCTCAACATGTCTTCAAGAATCTGATTAGTTCTTTCTGTCTGTCCATCAGTTTGAGGATGAAAATCAGTGCTGAATTCCAACCTTGTTCCCAATGACTCATGTAGCTGTCTCCAAAAATGGGAAGTGAATTGAGTTCCCCTATCAGACACAATACTCTTGGGCACTCCATGTAGACATACAATTCTACTCATATAGATTTTGGCCAACTTAGCACTTGTATAAGTTGTCTTCACGGGTATGAAATGAGCCACTTTGGTTAGGCGATCCACTACTACCCAAATAGAATCATATCCTGACCTGGTCCTTGGTAATCCGGTAATGAAATCCATACCAAGCTTGTCCCACTTCCAATCAGGAATAGGTAGTGGTTGAAGTAAACCTGCTGGTTTTTGATGTTCCGCCTTCACTCTACTACACACATCACATAAAGCAATATGTTCAGCGATGTCCTTCTTGAGATTATTCCACTAAAATCTTTCTTTCATATCCATGTACATCTTGGTGTTACCCGGATGAATGGAATACGGTGAGTTGTGTGATTCTTGCAAAATCAGTTTCCGAAGCTCCGGATCTTGTGGAACACAGATACGTTTCCCATGCCATAAAGTACCCTGTTCATCTTCATGGAATCCTTTGGATTTTCCCTTACCAATATTTTCCTTAATCTCTTCAATTTCCTTATCAATCTTCTAGGCTTCTTTGATCTTGTCCAACAAAGTGGGTTGAACATCCAAAGACATGAGATGTCCTTCAGGCACTATCTCCAATCTGAGATCTCTGAATTGGGCACACAAATCATCGGGCAATTCTCCCTTGGTACGGCCATTCTAAAAAACCTTACGGCTTAGAGCATCCGCTACAACATTTGCTTTACCGGGATGGTATTGCAAACTTAAGTCATAGTCCTTGATGAGTTCTAGCCATCTTATTTGTCTCATATTAATTTCCTTCTAGGTGGAGATATACTTCAAACTTTTGTGATCCGTGAACACTTCACAACGCTTTCCCAAAAGGTAGTGTCTCCATGTTTTGAGGGCATGGACAACAGAGGCTAACTCTAAATCATGAGTAGGGTAGTTCACTTCATGAGTTTTGAGTTTTCTCGAGGCATACGCCACAACTTTTCCTTCTTGCATAAGTACTGCACCCAAACCATGATGAGATGCATCACAATATACTTGGAAATCTTTTTCCAAGTCTGGAAAACACAAGACTGGTGCTGTCACAAGTCTCTTCTTCAATTCCTGAAAGCTGAGTTCACAACCTTCAGTCCAAGCAAATTTCTTGTTCTTCTTTAGCAATTCTGTCATAGGCTTAACTACTTTGGAGAAATTCTCAATGAACCTTCTGTAGTAACCTGCTAAGCCAAGGAAACTACGAACTTCTTTCACTGACTTGGGAGATTCCCATTCAGTTACAGCTGAAACTTTAGCGGGATCAACTGCTACACCATCTTTTGTCATAACTTGACCAAGAAAACCAACTTCATTCAACCAGAATTCACACTTGCTGAATTTGGCATACAGTTTATGCTCTCTAAGTTTCTCAAGTATCAAACGCAAATGTCCTTCATGTTCTTCTTTGCTCTTGGAGTAGATCAAAATGTCATCGATGAAAATGACAACAAACTTATCAAGAAATTCCATGAACACCTTGTTCATCATATTCATAAAGTATGCTGGAGCATTGGTCAAACCAAATGGCATCACAGTATACTCATACAAACCATACCTTGTAGTGAAAGCTGTTTTTCGTATGTCTTGTTCTCTTATCTTGAGTTGAAAATATCCTGACCGGAGATCAATATTTGAGAACACACAATCTCCTTCTAGCTGATTAAACAAGTCATTGATTCTAGGCAAAGGGTATTTGTTCTTGATGGTCACCTCATTGAGTGAACGGTAATCAATGCATAACCTTTGACTTCTATCTTTCTTCTCCACGAACAAAACTGGGGATCCCCAAGATGAAGAACTTGGTTGAATAAATCCTTTCTGTAACTGTTCTCCAAGTTGTTTCTTGAGTTCTTTCAGTTCATCCATTGACATCTTGTACGGTCTCTTTGCTATTGGTCCAGATCCTGGTAGCAAATCAATAAGGAACTCCACATCTCTATCTGGTGGCATTCCTGGCAATTCTTCCGGAAACACATCCGGATATTCACTCACAATTGGCACACTATCTATGCTAACCCCCTTAAGAGAATTTAGCATACTCCTTCTTGTTTCAAAGTTGGTCTTGAATCTGATCCTTTTATTTTCTGGAGTTGTGAGTGAGACAGTATGGTTGGCACAATCTATCACTCCTTTGTGCTTAGTCATCCAGTCCATTCCAAAAATGACGTCCAATCCTTGGGAATTTAGGATTATCAAGTTAACGGGAAACTTATATTTCCCAAACTCTATGACTAGATCATGACATCCTGAATTCACTATCATTTCTCCGCCAGGAGAACTTACTTTTATAGGACACCCAATAGTTTCTACCGGCAGTTCATTTCTTTCAACAAATGCTCTTGATATGAATGAATGAGATGCACTAGTATCAAAGAGAACAAATGCTGGAACAGAATTGAGTTTGAACTTACCAGCAACAGCATCAGGCTCCTCATAAATTTCCTCCACATTGATGTGGTTCACTTGTCCCTTCTGAAAAGGGTTGGGCTTGTTGGGTCCTTCAACTTTATTTTTTGGGCATTCATTTGCATAATGCCCCATCTTCTTGCACTTGAAGCATTCAACCTGACTAATGTCCTTCTTGACAGGCTGGCTTCCACTGCCACTTCCATTTCCACTGTGGTGGCTCTTATATCCACCCTTGTGGTTCTTGTACTTGTCATTGTCATGACTACGGTGATGCTTGTTGTCATGACGGTTGTGGTTGTGGTGCTTGTTGAATTTCCCATGCTTGTGGGATCCCGAGCTTCCACTGTCATCATAATGGGAACGTTTGTGAGACGATCCCAAGCTGTGCTTGTCAGAGTGCTTTCTCTTCCTGCTTTCAACTTGCTTCATTTTGCTCTCCAAAATAGCAGCCTTATCACAGAGAGACTGGTATGTGGGAACATAGGCTACTGATAGCTGCAAATTCAGTTCATCATTCATCCCTTCAAGGAACTTTTCCTTCCTCTTGGCATCAGTGTCAACTTCATCCGGTGCATAACGCGCCAGATTGTTGAACTCCTCAATATACTCAGCCACGTTGCGGTGGCGCTGCTTCAGATTATGAAACTCTTTCTTTTTCAGACTCATCACTCCAGATGAGATATGAGCAGTGCGAAAGCCATCCTCAAAGATAGCCCATGTCACATCTTCTATGGGAGTGGTGATCTGGAAGTTATCCCACCAAGTGGCGGCTGGTCCTTCCAGCAAGTGTGCTTAAATCGACCTTTTCGCATCAAGACAACCCACGCTACCAAGTCCTTGTTCACAGAGCGTAGCCAATCATTGGCTACCATGGGATCAGTCGTTCCTGAGAACTTTGCTGGCCTCAACCTCAAGAACCTGGTAAGCATGTCAAAACCCGGTGGGTTGTTGTTGTTGTTGTTGTTGTTGTTGTTATTGTTGTTGTTTTGGTTCTGGATGAACGTCCTCATCATTTGCATCAGCTGAGTTTGAGCGGTCATCATTTGCTGCATTTCTGGAGTGATGTTGTTGTTATTGGGGTTGGGATTGGCACGACGGGGAGGCATCTGTGGTTTGTTCAATAGAGATAAGAATGAGATACCCATAGATGCTTTCATGCACAATACATCACATAAACAATCATAAAGCATGCAACATAGAGATAAAGATTCAACAACTAGATAACAAGTTCACAAAGTAAAACACACACAAATAACAAGCCATCCACATGTTGGATGGTCAAATAACAAGTTCCCAACAACAAGTATGATAATAAATGATAAATGAGTAGTCAAATCTACTCCTCAGCATCAACCTCCTCCTCGACAAAGGTAAGACCTGCGTTCTCCATCGCGGTCTTGTATTCCTCGACGCTGGTGGTCAAGGTCTCTATCTTGGCTTTGAGAGCCCTCTTCTGAGAACGAAGCCTCTCAATCACCGTCCGCTGATGCTCGATCTCGAAGTCCTTGGCCTGCAGTTCTTCAGTCATGTCCCGGATCTTCTTGTTCCTATCCTGGACTCGCTTCTCTTGACTCTTGAACTTTCTGTCATGGCTCTCGAACTTCGCCTCCATCTCCTTGACTATCTCATCTTGCTCCGCGAAGAGCTTGTCCTTCTCGCGAAGCTGCACCTGGAGTTCGTCATTGCTGAGCATGACGTTGGTCCTATCAGAGTCCACGTGCCTAATGAGAGCCTCTAAGTCCTGGAGGTATAGACGAATCGGCTCGGCTGTATCCCTTGCAGTGTCCTCGAAGTCGATGGACTCTCCATCCTCATCAGGTCTACCGAAGACGTGGAAGTGAGTACCTCTAACCTGTCGGGAGTGTCTCCCTAGCAGACGTCCTATCAGATCCTGCATGACTACCTCAAGGCCTCTCTCCTTGTCGTCGTGCATGAGCTTGAAGATGATGGCCACCGTGGTAGGCTCAGTCTGGCGTCTGGGCTGGTTGACCTTGAAACCCCAAAGGTCTGTCCTCTCAAACTTGGTGAGGGGAAGCACCATGATGGTAGGAAGAGGGAGATTGAGCAAAGTAGTAAGCTCAACAATATGAGGACCAAAGCGAGTTCCCTAGAACTCAACAGTGCTGATGGTAACAGTAGGCATCTATTTATAAGATAGAAAAAGTTAGAACAACACATTTCAAGTTAAAACACAAGGAAAAACATCACATACATATCCTTGGAAATCAAAACACACAAGTCATGGCATACATGGATCCATTACAACAACCAAGGTTCAACTTATTTTAAGGCAACATTTGGAAAATAAGGTGATAAGTGGTGGTCCAATTAACGAAGCACGTTTACAATCCTATCTCACTGGATCTGTTGGCTAACATAATGTTTCTAGAAGCAATCAACAAATCTTGCTCACATGACTCCATCACTAAGTCTATAATGTCTCCTCTTAAGGTTTGGTTGGTAGCCTCCAACTCTTGGGTATGTTTCTTCTCTTCTTTCAGGCTATTTTGGATGTTGAACATTCTGCACTTGACTCTTCCACCAAGTTCTTTGATGGTCTTCCAAGCTGCATCCCTTGCTGAGTCAAAGAATGTAGGGTGCATCACTGAATTGGTGAACATGCAGAATCCTGAGTCCTTGTGGTTGTCTTTCTTGTTTTTATACAAGTTAAGTTGCACCCACCAGTACTCAACTCCTTCATCCATTACAGGAAAACCTTCGTACACAGCTGCACCATGTATTTCCATTGCAACCATGAGGTCCTTGAGAGCCTTGGGGAATTCTGTCTCACACTCCAAGGTCATTGTCATGAGTGGTCCTTTCCTCACGGCTTCGTTGATGGAGTTCATCTACAATTAGAGATGAGAAAGAAGATTAGAAAAGTTTACGAGAAGAATAGACAAGTGTAGAAGTTGTTGAATTTTTTTCCTTAGTGGTTTCCAATCCTAGGGTCATAATCCTACAGGCAACACAGTGCTCTGATACCATCTGTAAGATCCCTCCTTTATAAAGGAAAAGGATCCCTATGATTGCAATGCTAGTCCCTGGATCATTTCTAGCATCCACAGTTTAAGATGAAGTACACAGAAACAAAGGTCATTATTACAGTCATTTCAGAGACAAACATAGTCTTTACATCTCCAAGGCCACATGCCTAGTACAAGAGTTTGAATAAGTAAATAAATAAAAGTCTTCATCTTCATGTGCCACAGGCAAACATGTTGAGTGTAGACTTATGACTCCTAATCCTCATCAGAGTAACCTACAACATCACAAGTTACAGCCACAGTGGGTCAATACATTGGAATAGTATTGGCAAGTGATACCTTAGTATAATTTAAATGGACTAGATACTATTTGCAATTTGGCTAAGTATAGCTTGGCTTGCTTTGCTCAAAATAGGTTTTGCCTATTAGTTGAAAACACTAAGTTTTTCTTTGTCAAAACTTTTCCCAAGGAACCACCAATAGACATTGAGGTCCTTCATCCTTGTTCACCCACAAGTTTTACTTAGAAATTGGGATGAGGAGATTCTTGATAGCTTCCATGTCTTGATGCTCAAGTTGTCCTTTTCCAGGGACATGGCTAAGTACTTAGATTCTTCCATCTGCAGAGGTTGTGCACTTTCCCCACCAGACTTGATTTTCACCAAGACAGGACCTTTCAGAAGCCTTCCCTTAGACCAAATGGACGCGTTCCAACCTATCATCCCACTACCACCAACTGTCCAAATGGCTAAGTTCTAGCAACCTATGTGATCCAGGCAGAGCCCATATTGCCAAGTGGCTGCACTAGAAGCTTCTCAACACTTGGCCTCTAAAATCTCTTTGTTCCTGGGTGGCTTTCCACAAGTGAGATACACAAGGTAAACCATAAAAATGGGCCTTGTGTAACCACTCAACATAAACCAATCCTTCCATTCCACCCAGGTGTTTCATTTACTTAGTTGTTTTATTAGGCAAAACACAAGTACAAAGACTTAGAAATATTTTCATCATAGCATGTATATATTTCACCAACCCTTGGTTGCTACTAGCTAGGCTAAGCATGGCATAGATAGTATCTTAACTTAGAAATTTTCTAGAAATTCTACAACTACTAGGATTTCCCAACATGGCATATAAGCAAAATATAACATGCAAGTCTAACAAAATATTTCTAATGCTTAGTAGAAAACATAGGGATAAAATATTCATGAAGCACCACTTGCCTTGGTAGTTTGGAGAGTAGCTACACTCCTCACAATCACAATCACTAGCACCAAAATCTACACAAAGAATTATAGCAACAAATCACATACAAAACATATACAATCAAAAATATATGCATGCATGCAAAATGATATGTGATGATTTTTAAAACTCAACAAGGCAAGTATATAGTACTGGTTCATAAACAAGTTAAAAACTTGCCAAACAACATTTAAATAAACCCTAAAACATTCGGCAAGTATACAGTACTGACGGACTCAATCCATTCGGCAACTAGAGCAACAAGCACAACACCTGGCATGTGCTTGTATGGATGTACAACCTCCCTCCATGGCTATGCCTGAAGAAGAAGTACATACACATGAACATGCTAATCCAAGGGACAACGCAGCCAGGGAGCGATATCAACCTGTATCTTGAGCTATTGAAGGAGGAGCTAGACATCTTGTGGGACGAAGGGGTAGAAACATGGGACGCTCACCTCCAACAAACTTTCTGTCTGAAAGCAGCACTGATCACGACGGTGCAGGACTATCTTGGATACGGATATATCGCATGCCAAGTGTGCCAAAGACACAAGGCTTGTGTGAGGTGCATGGAAAGGACGTCGTTTCTTCAGATTGGTAAGGATCCCGGGTCTTTGAAAACTGTCTACATGAGGACTCGGATGTGGCTACCCAAGAATAACCCGTGGAGGAAGCGTGGAGATCTGTTCAACGGCAAGGATGAGATCTAAGTACCTCCGCCTAAGTGCAGTGGCGAGGAGATCGATGCTTTGTTGAAAAGTTGGAAACACTGCCCTCCGCCGGGTAAGATAAAGAAGCATAAGCGGAAGCGAGGAGATAAGAAGAAGGAAAAGGAACGCGGCCCGCTCATGGGGTATGGAAAAGGAGGTCCATGTTTTGGGACTTGCCATACTAGAAGATCCTTTGTACGCCTCATAGCCTTGACGTCATGCATATCATGGAGAACGTGTGCGAAAACTTGCTTGACACTCTGCTCAACAAGCCGAATAGGACCAAAGACGGGCCAAAAGCAAGACATGACTTAAAGGCCCCGAATATCAGATAAGAGCTTCACCCCCTGTGTTCTTCTACGGTTGAGGAGACAAATGATCACAAGAGCAAAAGGGCGGGGAAGCAGCCGGTTGAGGAGGAGACGAAAGATCCTAAGGGAAAAAGGGCGAAGAAGAGTCAAACCCTGCGCCCCTCCTACTTCACTCTATATCCTAACAAGATCGAACAGATGATCGGTTGCTTGCTCGGAACCAAGTATCCCTTAGGCTACGCGGGGCTGATACGTAGATGGTTGGACCCGATGAAAGGAATCTTCAGTGGGATGAAGTCTCCACATCATGATGACGCAGATACTTCCGGCGGCAATCTGAGGGATCATGGAACCGCACGTCCGTGCAATGCTGACTAGCCTTTGTAACTTCTTCCATGTCATCACTCCGAAGTCGATAACCATCAAGAAACTCGGGAGGCTGCAGGAAGAGATCGCCACCATCATATCCAAGATGGAGACGTAATTTCCGCCCGGATTCTTCGACATCATGGTCCACCTGCTGTTGCATATAGTGGACGATATTGAGTATCTCGGGCCTCCGTTCCTTCACAACATGATGGCGTTAGAAACAATGAAAGGAATCATAAAAGGATATGTCCATAACAAGGCACATCTGGATGGAAGTATCATCCAGGGATTTCTCACCGAGGTGTGCGTCTCTTTCTGCAAGAATTATATTAACAAGGAAAACCCACGTCCGATTGGTTTGCCCACGAACAAGAACCTCGGCAGGTTCGAGGGAGTAGGTCACCGCACCGACAAGAAGTAAATGGACGTGGATTAGTGTGATAGGAGAGTCGAATTTGATAGGGCCCACTTAGTAGCGCTACAACACATGGACGATGTCACACCTTGGGTGGAAAATCACAAAACCATGATCGGGAACAATGCTAACAGGCCGATGACAGAAGAAGAGGTATTTAGAGCGCACAACTCCTCTTTCGTGCGCTGGTTGAGAGACCAGAATGATGCCAATCCCCTGCCAAAGACAAGCGTCGTGGATAGAATCACAGTGGCCTTGTCTTAGGGCCCGCGCCAAACCTCATGACTTATCAAGCATACAATATCAGCGGTTACACATTCTACACGGAGGAGAGAGACAAAAGAAGTGACTATCAGAACTCGGGTGTGATGATGGAATCTTACAGGGTGAAGAGAAGAAAAGATACTATGGAAGGATCGAGGAAATTTGGGAGCTCGACTACGTCAGGGAGAAGCTACCGATGTTCTGTGTCAGATGGACAACATATGTTAGAAAAGAAGACGAGTATTTCACCACCATGCATATGCCCAACAAATCCAAGACCAAGAAACCCACCGCGCTAAATGAGCCATGGGTGCTGGCTAAGCACGTCGAGCAATGCTTCTTCATTACCGACCCGTCAAGGCCTAGCCGTGTCGTTGTGAGGAGAGGAAAAAGGCCCCTCATCGAAATGGATGGAGTCGCTGACGAGAAAGACTTTGATGGACTCGTCGAAGACCCGATGATGGAAGAACCCGATGAAGACGATGCAACATACACAAAAAGAAGAAGAAGGACCACACTACCTAGGTCGTCAGCTACAATAACTCCGTACACAAGGAGTCACGACGATGAGACTGGCGGGGTCAAGTAAAAAATACCAAGCAGAAGGGCAAGAAGAAGAATCAGAGTGCGAAGAAGAAACAATAAGATTTTCGTGTGGTCGAGAAATTAACACTCATCATTTTATGTGTATCTCTTATTAATGATTTTATGTATAAGTGTGTACTATACTATTAAACTCCTATGGAGGCGACGGATCATTTGCAACTAACTTAATTAGCCATCATTTTATGTGTGTTTGTTGCCTCTGACAGAATTGCGGTATCATTTTATGTGTATTTGCTGCCTCCGATGGAATAGCGCTATCATTTTATGTGTGCTTGCCTCCAACGGAATTGCGCTATCATTTTATGTGTGTTTGTTTGCCTTTGGCGGAATTGCGCTATCATTTTATGTGTGTTTGTTGCCTCCGACGGAATTGCGCTATCAATTTATGTGTGTTTGTTGCCTCCGACGAAATTGCGCTATCATTTTATGTGTGTTTGCCTCTGACGGAATTACGCTATCATTTTATGTGTGTTTGTTTGCCTCTGACGGAATTGTGCTATCATTTTATGTGTGTTATTTGTTTCCTCTAACGGAATTGCGCTATCATTTTATGTGTGTTTATTTCCTCCGACAGTATTCACACTTCAACAAAAAACGAGACGAGCAAACGAGTGCTCATTAAACTCGTCGAGTTTCCAGTTTTATGTCCAGACCTAGACCGAAAGTGCGCTGGCCCCACCTGGCAGTGACCCTAACAATACCACCGGCGAATTCACACCAAACGGCCGGGGGTATCACAGGCTGGCCCCACCTTCCAGTATCAATACCACCGGTGAATTCGCACCATACGCTGGGGGTAGCATGGACTGGCCCCACCTGCCAGTGACCCAAACTTTACCGTCGGAGTATTTGTGAAAACGCCGGGGGTAAAGTGTCAGTGGGTCCCACCCTGTCACATCCCAAATTTTAGATTTGATTCTGCATATCATTCATATCATTGCATCATACCTTTCCATGCAAAACCGTCAATTGAAAAGAATCAACGAAACTCTATTTTCAAGACCCTTTTCTTTTCTTCTACGAGGCTCCTGCGGGAGGCTTTAGTAGGACTTGTGTTGCCACCCTTGTAGCCTAGAGGTTTCACTCAACCTTGACCCTAGATTGTTCCCCTTGATTTTACAAAACCGTAGGAGAAAGAATCGCTCGATTCGGAGCTCGTACGGAAAAGTTACGGCCGTTTTATGAAAAGATAGAAAAACGGGCCGATTTTCGGGCCGATTTCCGAGTCCTTATCCAACTGCGCGCCGAATTCGCGTAGGACCCCACGAGGGGGCCCCACATATGAGGCAGCCGCCGCTGCCTCGTAAACCGCACCCACCGCCCCGCCGCCTCGATCGCCCCGCCCCTCCTCGATTCCCGAGACCGCGCCGCCGCCAGGGCTCCGCGCCGCCGCCGCCGTCGCCTTCCCCCGCCGCCTCCTCTCCTCGAAGACCGCGCCGCCGCCTCGATCGCCGACCCCGCCGCCCAGGTACCCCCGCCGCCGAGCCGCCTCCTGCAGCCAGCCGCGCGCCTCGCCGCCCTGCCCCGCCACCAGCGCGCCGCGCCGCCTCGGCCCCGCGCTCGCCTTTGCCTGCTGCGACCTCCATGGCGCCAGCGCCTGCGCCTCTTGCCCAGCTGCTATTCTTCTTGCTGCTGCACCAGCATACCACACGCACGCACGCGCGCCGCCTCGCGCGCCTTGCGCCGCGCCCGCTCGTCCGTGCCGTGCCGCACCGCCGTCGCCGCCGCACGCGCCGTCGCCGTCGCGTTGACTACCTTGACCCGTGCGCTGACCGTTACTTTCCGCGCAGGAAAAACACCGTCGCCGGAACCGATCGCCGCCGCCGTCCGGAACTCGCCGCCGTTCGTCTCGCCGTTTGTCTCCGGTAAGCCTGCAGCCACCGTTAGATTTCAGATCAGTGGTTCAGATCAGCCGTTGACCGGTCAGACTCAGGAGTTAACTAGTCAGATGCCCAGTCAGCGCCAATACTGGCCCAATAGAGATGTTATGACTACCAATGTATTCTTGATCGGTTATTTTAGATGTCGTTTTAGTTGACAGATTTCGGTAGAAGCTTGTAAATTGCATAGAAATTAAATCGCTGGGACAAAAATTGCAAATAAAATATGTGTAGGTTCAGTGAGTCGTGTAGAATTTTGCTGTACCTTTGGTTCAGACTTTTGCAGCAAGATTTAGTACAGTTTAATCAAATAGATTAATGGCCTTTTTGGAGTAATAAATTCGTAGAAAAAGATCCGTAGCTCCAAAAATCGCGTATGATATGTCCCTGGATTCAGTGGAACGAGGGGAATCTCATCGGTATTAAAAAGATAGGCTTACAGTAAAAACTTCTGCAGAAACTGTCTAGTGGCTTTCTGCAGTGTTTTAATTACTCCGGGAGTTTTATAATTCCTTATTGAGTAATTCCAGTTGGTACTATTTCTAATCAGCGATGCCTATGCGGTAGAATTTTCCCAAGATTTTACAAATAGTATACTACCAGTAGTGAATTATTTGAGTTCTAGCTCTAGTTGTGAGCATTACTTTTTGCATAATAGTTTTCCTAGCGCTAAAACTATTTTTCCATGCATGCAATCAGTAGTATTATTGAATAGGATTATGTGGTGCAGCTATAGCACCAATTCACTTGCCTTGCACACCGAAGAGGAAGCCACTTGGGAGCGTGAGGATGACATCCGAGAGGACTACCCACACCTATTTGCTACCCGTGCCGAATCTCGAGGACGAAATTCATCTTAAGGGGGTTAGTCTTGTCACATCCCAAATTTTAGATTTGGTTCTGCATATCATTCATATCATTGCATCATACCTTTCCATGCAAAACCGTCGATTGAAAAGAATCGGCGAAACGCTATTTTCAAAACCCTTTTCTTTTCTTCTACGAGGCTCCTGCGGGAGGCTTTAGTAGGACTTGTGTTGCCACCCTTGTAGCCTAGAGGTTTCACTCAACCCTTGACCCTAGATTGTTCCCCTCGATTTTACAAAACCGTAGGAGCAAGAATCGCTCGATTCGGAGCTTGTACGGAAAAGTTGCGGCCGTTTTATGAAAAGATAGAAAAACGGACTGATTTTCGGGCCGATTTCCGAGTCCTTATCCAACTGCGCGCCGAATTCGCGTAGGACCCCACGAGGGGGCCCCACATATGAGGCAGCCGCCGCTGCCTCGTAAACCGCACCCACCGCCCCGCCGCCTCGATCGCCTCGCCCCTCCTCGATTCCCGAGACCGCGCCGCTGGGCTCAGCGCCGCCGCCTTCCCCGCCGCTCTCTCCTCGAAGACGCGCGCGCC